>OY728163.1:1887449012-1889849012 GCA_963277665.1 Viscum album
GAAAATATGGAAGAAATGGTTGTGAAGAAATCAATGAAGTGAAAAAAAAAATTGGAAGAAGGGGAATAATCAACCGCAAAATAATGAGAAGAGAGATCACTAGAAAATAGGTTAAAAGTCCATATATGGAAAATGGGAATTAGATTTTTACGTTTTTATTAATTCATTTTTTTCTATTTTTCTATCTTCACTCATGCTTAGGTTTTTTAGACTGGAGAAAAGAGTTCGGTCAGATCTCTCAAATGGATGACCTATTGATGAATGGATTGTTTTAATTTCTCGATATTATAATTCATTAACCCACTTAATGAAGAAACTATGGATCGTTAAAAATAAATTCATAATTATTCCGGATGTTCTACCCTTTCATAGAGTTCCCCTTCTCAGATAAACTTCCAAATGACAAGTAAATAGAGACTAATAAAACTGAACCTTTTCTCACTAAGTTATTACAATTAAAGTAATTTCATTACTTGAGCAATGAGAAAATGGTATATTTTAGCCACACATAAAGCTTTAATTAAGCAAAAATACCCAACATCTCAATCTACTTCACAAATTTTATTTCTTCCAAACATTAGAAAAAAATACTTCAATAAATTTAAAAATGAATTTAAATATATGAGAAAGGAAGAAAACAAAAAAAGAATAAAAAATCAAGCCCTATGAAAGGACTTTATAACTTTATCTTAAACTGTGGAAGTGTGTTCTTTCCTTATGATTTTTGATTCTCTTTTTTTCCTCGGATATTATATCACTATCTACCTCTTTATGAGTTATCTCTTCCCCCATTTTTAACATTATATCATCAAATATATAGATACAATCCAGATCTTTTATACTTTCTCCATTTTATACACGCTCTCTGACAGGTATACATCCCTTTTTATCCAACCTTATAAACATTATTGACTCCTCATATTCAAATCCATGCATGATTTATTAGAATTATATCATGTGGAATATTTGGTGATATTTTGTTGAGAAATTATCCTCTAATATATAGTTGTCTCATGTGGTTTTTCATTTTATGAGTGTAGAATAAATTATATCTAGGGACTAGATTTTTACCAAGTGATCTTGGGATTCATAACAGGGCACTCTTTGAAGGCCTTAGTGACTCAAAATATTTCCCAAACCATCCTTCCACTGAATTCAAATCATTGTGTGTTATAGGAACTGTAGGACTGAGATAGTTTTCTTCTTGAGTAAGCTTTCTTAGTTTAGGCCCAAGTTTTGTTCTCCACATGGTGGCCTAAAAATGGTGTTGGTTGTGCTTTAAAAAATAGAAAGCTCAGAGATCTTAGGAAGTGCAACATCATGACTCGTCAGAGTTTGTCAATGAAGTTTCTTTGTAAGAATCTCAACTCATATTTTGATGTGTCTATGTACAACCATAGAGTTTCTCAAAAAGTAGTATCACCTTTGATCAGTTCAGATTCTAGGAGTGGTGTCCAATTCATCTTCCTATGGCTTTTCTCAGTTAGCATCCATCATTAAGTGGGGATTCAGACTTCAACATAGGCAACATCTACTTCATTCTCTTCATCCCTAATGGGTCACTCACAACCAATCATGAAAGCTGGAATCAAAATTTATGATCTAGTGTAGGATGTAATTGTCGATAATTTTCATCTATATGGTCTACATGACACTAAATTTTATTTTTAGGTTGTACTTATTGGGAAATAAAAAGGGTCTAGTCAGTCATGATTTATCATGAAAAGGGGTGGATGCTTTACCTTTACTTTTTCTACAACCAGTTATTTTTCCACATTTTTTAAGTCTTATGAAGGTCAATGCAATAATAAAGGGCATGTTAGATCCATTTTTTTGCTTGTGGTAACATGAATTTTAAGAATATTTAAGGTATTATTTAGTTCCCTTTTTCATTTTCAGGTTGTGGTCATTTCAATTTAATTAATGGTCAATCCCATCAAGAAACAACAACTTTACTTTTATATTTTTCAACAGAGGTTTATTTGAATTCATATTTGGTCGATTCCCTTGGCCTTATGGTCAATCAAACCCTTTTCACTATTATACAGACACATTTTTGATCCATATTTACATTTGTTCCATCCTAATGCACATACTTTCACTCTTATAGATTGACATTATTTCCTAACTTAAGTTAGAAAATGGAAATTTTACAGTCGATCTTATTTTACTTGTGGTCACATCAAACTTTATCTATAATTTCACTATGGTAGAGAAAACCCATATTTTAAAATTATTAAAAATTGAAACTCTTGATTGAAATTCATTAAAAATATGAAATAATTAATTGAGGACTTACACTGAGAAATTTTATCTTTTCATAACCCAAAAATAAACATTTTCATTTCAATATCCAATGAAAAAAAATCAATCAAATAAATAAGAAAAAAAATAATCTATCTTATAAGCTCATATATACATATCTATAAAATTTATTTCTCTAAAATAGATGTGGAATGATGTGATTAAATAATTACACATGAAATTTACTCACACAAAATCAATTTCACTCTAGTATAATTAAACTCATTGAATTTATTTATAGATATACTCCCAATAAAACTTTATGATCATTTTTCTGAAGTTCAATTGTATATTATAGATTTAAATAAAATCATCAAATCGTCCATTCTAAATAATTACATTCCTTTTATATGAATTATTCACATTTCCCTTCCTCAACAAACTCTAAAATTCTAGTTCCAAGGGTATTGATGAGAGATACCCAAGTGGAATTAAATCTATAACAGTAGAATTAAACATATTTAACTCTCACCTAGGTTCCTCAAACCAAATTTCCACATCCCACATTATTGATACAACTGAAAATATTTTTTTATAAAGAAAATGCCCCCTTTTGCATTTCGGTTTAATATTATTCAAACCTTAATGAGATCATTTTTGAGTGGGTACTTTATTTGAATTTTTCCTAGCCTTAAATTTTTATATAGAATTTTGTAAATCACTTATTAAATTTAGATTTATTTGAAAAAAATACACCCAATTCCCTTGTCTCAGACTCACCATGCGATACCAATTGACCATTTTACAATTGGTTTAAAGTATTTATATTACACTCGATTGAGGTTCCTCCCAATGGTTTTCTATTTTACCATGGATAAATTACTAGGTTAAAGTTCAGGATTAAGCTTCCTTAATTTATAGTTCCAATTCCATAAAAATCTAACCTATAAAACTTTCTTTTCCTATTTTTCAAATAGTATATCCATAAGACAATGGAAAAAACACTCAGTAATCACTCAAGTTTACCAACCTCTGACTCAGTGAAATCCCTCAAAATATTTCATGCCATTTTTTCCAAGATAGGAAACAAAGGGTTCTTATTTTCCTAACCTAAAGGCACACAATAACTTAATTTATAAAAATTAATTTTTTTGTATTTATATACATAATGAAATAATGCTTAAAGGGGAAGCATTATGAAAAAAATAGTTTTCTTTTTCTGTAGAGAATCGAAGCATAACTATAAAATGAATAAATTCTTCACTCCCCCACACCTAAAACCCAAAAATTTCTAAATTATTAATTTATAATTTGGGTGAAAATTTTCATTCCAAAAATATATTCAATTTAGAAGTTCATATATATTTAAGGGAGATACATGAAATTTCAAAACAACACAATTTTCACACATCTAGTCACACCCATTTTCAAAAAAAATTGTAAATTTTGTGCATTGAATTTTTGTAAATATAAAAAAATTATTTGAAGTTGACTCTTAAAGAAAAATGAAAAATATAGATGAAATATTATTAGTTTAGGGATGATGTCCACATTTGAATGTCATATCAAATTTAATTTTCAGCACTCTAGAAATAAGAAATCTAGAAACCCATGAAATATAAACAGGTTGTCAAATTTTTACACATCATGGGAAATCCCCCACAATTAGGTAACAAGAATAAAAAATAAATAAAAAGGTAGAATGATAAATTTGAAGAAATAAAAAACAATACTCTTAAGAATGTGGTGCTTGATTATCAATGTTCATTAAAAAGTGCCCTCCTGTTTTATAGTTAAGAATAAACCTTCAGTTGGAATGTTTATATTCTTTCTATAATTCAAATAGATTGACATTATCATTCATAGATTAAAATATTGAAAAAACAGCAAGAGCTTTGAGTTAGGGGTAGTTTTATTCACCAAGCTTGAGTAAGAATCTTCCTTGAGACATTGAGATCAATTGAAATTTGGCACCAAGAAAATAAATATCATGGTAATCTTAGTTCAAAAATTGATAGGAATAAGTAAGAAGTTATAAGATAAGAAGTAGTGGAATAGTATTGAAAAATAGAAGAAAACACAGAAAATAAAAAATCCCATGATTTGAATCCCATGAATCACAATGTTTGGAGTCTTCAGTTAGACTTCAAAAATGGTCCAACTTCCAAAAAGGGAGATATCATCTAATCCCTTTAACTCCACCTCAAATTAATTATTCTCCATTTTTCTATTGTCCAAGAATGGAATATTATCTTTCCCAACTCACTCAATAGCTCCCTTTATCATCACTCTCAGAATTAAACATAAGCACTTTATGACCCACTTTAAAGTGCCTATTTTGATTTATATAATCATGAAATGATTTTTCCGAATCATTATAGTTACAATTATTTTCATAATTTTCTATAATTTTTTATTCAATTTACATAATTTTATAAATCCTCTCTCTCTCACGAGATAAGTCGGGATCTCATCCTACCTGAAATCCATCCCGGTCTGAGGAAAGGCCTAAAGGGAACTCCTGATCCCCACAAGCTAGAAACTAGTTCTTGGGTATCAACCATACATCATGGGAATTATTTCACCCATTTATATAACTATGAAAACCCCAAAAATATATACATCATAAGGATGAATAATTATACACAAACATAGAACAACATTATTCAAGTTCAAGGTTTACAATATTACGAAAAACCAAAAAGGATCCACAAAAAATGGTAATAAAAAATTATCCCAAAACCACCATGTAACAAGAGGAATGTCACCCTCAAGACAACACCACAAAAACTTTCATGAGGAAGAACACTAGAAACCCAAACCACCATATCCATACATCTTTTCTTTACCTGAGAAAAACATAACCTAGTCTACATACACACAAAGCTGTATATAGGGTCTGAGCCAAAGCACAGTAGGATTCCACCCAAAAAATAGATTATATGACAAACCATTATAAGAAAAATTAATATGAAATTTTTATAATAATTAATGCTATAGATGTTTTTATATAAAACATTTTAAAGGAAAAAATTATTTTTTTTAGAATAAACAACAAAGTGCATTGTATGCCGATGGTAAGTATGATATCACAAATGAGCACTAAGTCATGGTAAGATCCTATAGGAACTAGTTAAAATGTGACACTAGTAACGTTGTATCTCAGTGAAATGTGGTATCGAAACCACAATCCAAAGTGTTTAGGGGAATCACATCCCAAGTTCTAGTGGCATCCAATCATCATAATAATTTAGTAAGTGTTGTAATCATTAATTCTACTAGATGAATACGGGTCAAGACACATCCTACTCAACTACCATACTAGTTCTAGTATGTCCACTTAAATACCTAATATTCCCTTTATGCTCAACTTTATTTTAACATATCACATAGATCACTACATTCTCATGCACACATTCAAATCAATGTAAACACACTTGATAAGTTAAAATTTCCATAATCAAACCCACTTTAAAATCCAAATTCACACCAAAATCATTTCACAATATGTTTCTCACCAATTACGCATTTTAACAAACACCTTTAAGGAGAAAGACAATAAAGAACATATGAATCACACCTGAATCATAACCTGATCACTTTGAAACCCCACTTTTCAACACAAACACACCTTGAATCCTTTTAAAAACACATTTGAAACCTAATAAACCATGCATAAACAAGACCAATAAGCAATGATATAAAATCAAAGTCACCAAATAATGTTTAAGCATGGAACCACATACCACAAGTTTAGAAACTTCTTGAAATCGATGTTTAACCACAATCGTATGAACAAGGGACCCTATAATGGATATATTGAAACAAAAGAATCAATATTGCACCATAATAATCAAGATCCTACCCTAAATAGGTCACCCAACCCACTAGAAATATGAAACCTTGTGAAAGAATAAGAGAACCCCAAGAAAAGATGAAGAAATCAAGAGATGATTGACTTACTGGGATTTTCTTGGATATTTTACTCAAAATCCACAACAAAAATAGATGTCCAAGGGATAAAGTGGGAGAGGGAGAGGTTAATTGAGAGAGAAATCCCAAGTGGGGAAGAAAATAGGGGATTTGGGGTTAAATTCTAAGAGTAAACAACCATCATTTTTTATTTTTTTAATGCCCTAGACATGGTGTATGGTTTTCCCGAAAGGTTTTCCAAAGCATGTGGAAACTTGTCACCCCTCACTACCCAATAGGGAAAAGACACACAGTTTGACCATAAAGCTTAAAAATCATGCACCAACCATGCAGTACACCTCTACCTAAAAATGACTCTTGGACACATGGATTCCTGGGCTAGGGTACATGGTTTTAAAAAAATTTCTCCAACTGTGTCCCACCTGTTATTAACTCAAAAACTCCAATTGTTTCACCAACACCACAATAAAACTCTTGGATAAACATAGAATCAATATTAAATAGAATAATATCTCAAAATAAAATCGTGGGTGTGACAATTCTTCCCACCATAAAAATTTTTCACCACCAAAAATTCAACTCTAACCTTTATCAGAGAATAAAAATGGATACTATTTCTCAACCCCCAACTTCCACTCCCAAGTCTCATGCAAATCATTGACATGATACCAAATAATTTTTACCATAATAATAGACATACCACGAATCAATTTCTCATAATAATCCACAATATGAATCATCCTTTCAAAAACATAAAAATAAAGTTTTAGTTTTAAATCTTCCCAATTCAACACATGAGACAGATCTAGCTTAAAATTTTTCAACTATGAAAAATATAATACATTGTGAATTTACATTAAATTAAAAGGAAAATCTAACTTGTATGCCTCTTTACCTATCTTATCAGTAACCTCTAAAGGTATGACATGCATCGGTGTTAGCTTACGTTGTTTACCTAAGTAGGGTGCCATGTTTAGAAACACCTATTAACCCACAGAAAACTCTAAATATCAACACCTCTGATCAGCATAAGACTTATGATTACTCTAAGATATCCTAAACTACTACCTGATCAGACTAACTTTATCAGAAGTCTCCTCCACAAGGCTCAATCCCAGTAACAAGGTCACCACCCACCTTATCCCAACATAAATGAGACCAACATGGTCAACCATAGATCACCTTAAAAGGATCCATTAAAATTGATTATTGGTAACTTTTATTATATAAAAACTCAAACAATCCCAAATTTCTATCCCATAAACCTCTAAAGTCCAAAACACTTTCCCTGATCAATTCTTCTAAAATTTGGTTTACTCATTCCATCTAACCATCATTTTCAAGATGGTATGTCATTCTCAACTTTACCTACAGCCTCATTTCCTTCTAAAATACTTCCCAAATACTATAGGTAAAAGGGGTCCCTATCGAAAAGAATTTCCGATCACACACCGTGAAGCCTCACAACCACCTGAACATACAACCGATCTAACTCATCCACCTTAGCAGAATCTTTGATTGAAATTAAATGGGGAGATTTTTTCAGATGATCAATCACCACCTATATGGCATTCCATCCTCAAGGTTTATGAGGAAATATGAAAATAAAGTACATGGTGATATTATCCCACTTCTAGGTAGGAATGGGTAGTAGTTGAATAAAACCAGAGGGCCTTTGGTGGTCTGCCTTAACCAACTAACATGTATATCATCGCGATATGAGGTCAGCTATGTCATGCCTCAAGCCTGGAAACCAGAAACGGTGATTCACAGAATAATACATCATGGTAACACCCAAATGAATGACCCACTGATATGGTGGATATCCTTCATCACCACCTTCCTCCTAGATAATGGAACCATAATGTGACCCTTGAAGAACAACATTTCCTTGGGAGACAATGACCAGTCAAAAGACATCTCCCCTCCCTAAAGAAACTACATAGATTACTGGCATAACTCCTCACTCATCTTATATTATCGAATCAACCCTAGGAGAGAAGGATTCATCTAGACACTTGCCAAAAACACACCTTCACTATGCTCCTTGGTCTCTAGGTGTATTTGATAAAATATCCCGATCAACGTCCACTCATCACTGGACTTCCTCAACACTTTCACTGGAACTTTTCTACTAAAATAATCAGCCACAACATTTCCTTTTCTTAGGGTATAAAGTATATCAATGTAAAACCTGTGAATTTACTCAACCAAATTATGCTACCTAAAATTTAGATCTTTCAAGTAGAAAATATAGTCCAATCTATTATGATCATAATAAACCAAAAACTTCTCCCAAAAAAGATATTGGCACCACATATTCAAGTCATGCATCGCTATTTCTAACTCTAGGTCATGGGTTGGGTAGTTATTTTTATGTGGTCAAAGATGAAAAAAACCATAAGCCAACCCATGGTTGTATTACATTAACACACACCCTAGAACCATACCATAAGCATCATAATAAACCACATACACATTTCCATATTCTGGAAAGATCAAAATATGATTTGTGCTAAATAAATTCTTTATCTCCTAAAAAGAAGCTTAGCACTTTTAGATCCATTCAATATTCATCCATTTCAAGGTAAGCACCATCATGGGAGAAAACAGATGAGAGAAATGCCGAAAAAACTACATGTAGTACCCTGCCAATCCAAAAAATATTATGATCCCAAAAACATTCTTTGGTTGTTCCCAGTAAATTACAGTGATAATCTTTTTGTGGTCCATCGAATCCCCTCGTTCCAAGATCACATGACCCATAAACTTCACCTCCCTGAACAAGAAGGTGAACTTAGAAAACATTTCATTATAACAGTGATCTCAAACAGTGCCCAACATAATCCTCAAATGCTACACATGATCTCCCTTGGTTCCAAAATAGACCAGGTTTTCATCCATGAAAACGATGAAAAATGAATCGATATACTAGTGTAACACCCTATTCATAAGCATCCTGAATACCGTTGGAGCATTTTTCAACCCTAAGGTCATCACCAAAAACTCAAAATGGTTGTACATACTTTGGAAGGATATTTTCAGAACATCCTCCTCTATAACTCTAATTTGGTGATAACTAGAACACAAGTCAATTTTTGAAAACCATATTTCCAACATAAGTTGATCACAAAGTTCATCAATTCATGGAAAAGTATATTAATTCTTGATTGAAAATTTTTTCATCTTTTTATAATCAATGCACAACCAGATAGATCCATCGGCCTTCTTAATGAGCTAGACTAGGGTGACCCAAGGAGAGAACCTTGGGAAAATGATTCCTTTGTATTCCAAATCATCTAGTTTTACCTTTAATGACCTTAACTTGGTAGGAGATATATGGTTTAAGGGAAGAGATGTCTATTGTTTTCCCAATGCCAGATCAATAGAGAACTCTGTAACCCACTTCGAAGGAAAACCAGATAAATCCTCTAGAAAAACCTTTTGGAATTAATCCACAACATGAGGTAGTCCAATCTCAGGTAAACTACCATCATCTTCCAATGTGAGGGATGATATATGAGAAACAATATTTCCCAATTCAAGAATTGGAGGTCCATTACATCCCGACTGAGGTTCCCATTCACCGGGAAAAACTATGGTACTTCTATCAGGTTCCACAAAGCTCACTCGACGGCTATAAAAATTGAATTTTTCCTGAAAGCGCACCATAAAATCCATACAGAGGATTACATCAAAGAGTTACATCTCTAAAATAAAGAAATCTCATTCCAACTCGACCCCAAACATAGTTAGTGCACAAGACAGACACTTGAAACAATTCTCTTGTTTCCTGCCAAGGGGTGCTACCAACTCCATCGCATACAACATAAGCTCATTTGGAAACTTTAACAAATCAACAATGCAGGTATAAATAAAAAAACAAATCACTAGTGTCAAAGAGTACAATAGATAATGATGATGCAATAATAATGGTATCTCAAACTATCACAGACCCTACAACTGATTCCAATAGTTATCAATCCACTGTATATAGTTTTCTTGTCTCAACCTAACCATGAGAACATCCACTAACTTATGGATATGCCGTGAACTGAATATTCCTAGAAGATAAACTATCCCTTCCACCACAACCCCCAAAACCAAGAACCCACAATCCCGGATGGCTCAGACTATGATGTAATTCCTTTAGAAGCTATAGATCTTTTGCCACCCAAATATGGTGCTCCACTTTGAAAAAAATGTCGTAAGTGTCACATAGATCCACATCGGTGGAAAGGTATGGGAGGATATTTACCCACCAATTGTGTTTGACCATCCTTTCCAAACTACTAGAATTCGAACAACCTCGCATCGAAAGCCGTAGATTAGGAAACTCAGGAAGGATGGCCTGAACTACCACCTCCCTTCATCCCATGCTCATCCATCTCCCTCTTCTTCTCAGATGAACTTCTACTTCCCCCAACTGACATTGATCCTTGGAAACAGGTATTGTTACTAAAATTGATCTCTTCCATAGAATAATCAACCACCTCGGCCTAAGTCTTTAGTTGGAAGAATAAAAAATGAGATCGAATCTCTCGTCACAACCCCTTATCAAACCAATGATCCTTCATTTTCTAGTTAGAAATGAACTAGGGTGCATATTGAACGAACTAGGCAAAGAAATTAGCATACTCTATCACAGACCAGTCTCCATATATTATATCCATAAACTCTCAAGATCTATAATAGTCCAAGACATCATGAAAATACTGCTCATTGGAAATGACCTTAAAGTCTTTCTTACCCATCTTCTCATGCTTTCCAGCTTAGACCACTGAGTCCCACCACTTACAACAGGGACCTTCCAACATGAACGAAGAATATTTCACTCTATCTTCCTTAGGAGTATCAAGGAACTAGAACATCCTCACTATCTTCTCAATCCACTTCTCCACTTTCTATGGTTTCATTCTAACTCAGAAAGAAAGAGGATCATTCTTGAGTAACTCCTAAGCTTTTTCTTAATAGGACCCATTTTGGCTTCTCTAATCTCAGCAGGACCAGCTCCCTCTCTTTTTACAAAATTGTGGATATCCTAAACCATAGATTCCACTAATCTCTAATCAATTTGTGAGGGATATATCTCTCAATACCCTTCATATGGCAGTATAGGAATTCCATAGGGAAGAATTTTTACTACAAGTAGTAATAACAACATGAAAACCCATCAATACAATAATTCTAAAAATTTTACGTAACAACAAAAAATCCCAAACACTTGCACAAATCAAAACATAACCAAATCCATCATAATAACAATCCAAACCAAACAAAACACTTTACCCACACCCAGTTCCCATATATAGTCGACAGCATGTATGTCTCACCTGGAGGTGAAGAAAAATAAAATCCCAACATCCCAAGGCAACTCGAGATCTATCTCATGGTGTGATGACCAGACACCCTACTCGTAACCAAAACATCAAGCCCCGTTTGTCCCATATTCTATATATCTAGACTCGTCCTGAAATAACTCAACCCAAAAGATCCTGACCTATTCTAATACTATTTTTTCAAAAACAAAGGTCGGATGTCATCAAACTCTACACTCAGCCCGGTCCACAACCTGGCCCAAAGGGCATTCTCGATCCCCACAGTCAGGAAACTATTTTCGAGGTATCAAAAATACATCATGGGAATGATTTCACCCATTTATATAACCATAAAAACCCAAAAAAAATAAACATCACGTGGATGAATAATCCTAACCAAACATAGCTCAAAAAATTTCATATTCAAGGTTTACAGCATTATGAAAAACCAAAAAGGTTCCACAAAAAAATAGGAACAATAAACTATCCCAAAACCACTATGTAACAAGAGGACATCACCCTAAATCCACCACCTCTAACACCTGCATGAGAAAGACCACTAGAAACCCGAACCACCATCTCTATACATATTTCCTTTACCTGATTCAAACATAACCAATTCTATATACACACAAAGGTATATACGGGGTGTGATTTAAATCACAATGGTATGCAACCCAATAAAACAGATGCCATTCTAAAACATTATTATACAAATTATCCATCATGTTTTATAAAAATAAAGGATAAATACATTTTTATTGAAAAATTTTCAAAGGAAAACATGCATTTAATTTTAAATAACCATCAAATTTCATTATATGTTGATGGTAAGTATGATATCACAAAAGAGAACTAAGTCACAGGAAGATACTACGGGCACATTCTAAAATGGGACACTAGGAACCTCATATCTCGGTGAAAAGTGGTTGAGAAACTACAACCCATAGTTTCTCATACACGATCCGCTATAAGGGAATAACATTTTAAGGTCTAGTGGTATCCAATAATCATCATAATTTAGTCAGTGTCTTAATTTTAAATCCAACTTGTGTTATCTAGGAAAATCCACTTCTGATTCAACTAGCATACTAGTCCAAGTTTGTCCACCTAGATACCTAAGATTCCCTCCATGCACAATTTTATTTTCACATATCACATGGATCACTACATTCACATTCACGCAAGAAAATCAATATAGAAACACTTGATAAATTACCATTTCCATAAACAAACCCACTTTCAAATCCAAATTCAAACGAAAACCATTTCAAAATAATTTTCACACCACTTACACATTTTATCAAACACCTTTAAGGAGAAAAACATGTAAGAACACATGAATCATAACCTAATCCCTTTGAAAAACTACTTTCAACACACACCTTGATTCATTTTTAAACAATTTATCACCCCATACACTATGTATAGAACATGGAAAAGAAAAAATAAATCTTATCAAAGTAACGAAATAATGTTTTATCATTTAACCACCAACATCAAGTGTAGAAACTTTCAAAAATCAAGATTAAACCACAAATGCACCACCAAGGGACCCTATAATGAAAATATTGAACCAAAAACATCAATATTAAACCCTATGAATCATGTTATGACCCTAAATAGCTCACCCAAACCACTAGAAATATGAAACCCCAATAAAGAATAAGAGAAACCCTAGAAAATATGATGAAATCAAGAGATGAGGGACTTATATGGAGTTTCTTGAAGATTTCACACCAAGACCACCATTGAAATGGAGGGCCAAGGGATAAAGGAGGAGAGGGTGAGGTTCCTAGGGATATAAATTTTGAGTGGGGAATAAAATAAAGAATTTTTTAGTGAATCTAGAGAGTACACAACCATCATTTTTAAATTTTTAATAACCTGGACATGGCACATGGTTTTCCCGCACGGTTTTCTAAACCGTGGGGAAACCATGCACCCCTCACTATACATAAGGGAAAAGATGAATGGTTTGACCGAAATGACTATAAACCATGAACCAACTGTGAAGTTTAACTCTGTACAAAAATGAAACTTGGATGAACTATTTCATGGGATAGGTCACACAGTTTGACAAACTGTGTGCCAACTGCATGTCACCTTCTATTAACCCAAAAACTCTCCTTTTTCACCAAAACCCCTGGGAGAACTCAAGGATAGACATAAGATTTGTATTAAATATAATAATACCTCAAAATAAAATCACAAGTGTGACACTCTCTCAACAAAAATATAAAATAAAACATTATATAATTTACTGTCCAAAAGGACTTGTGTTGTAGCTCTATAGGTGAATGACAATATTTTACAAAAATAAGCCTATATTGAAACATTCCTATATGAGTTTTAAAGGAAATAATATAATATGATAATACATCATCCAACTTTAAGAAATAATATTTCCTAGACATTCACACTGTTTTCTCTAAAATTTGTTTCAATTCCCTATTACAGACTTCATTTTTCTCATTTGGCTGCAAATGTTAGCTTCACCCATTTTATGTACACAAACAAACTTTTCCATCAATGACTTGAACATGATTTTTTTAAATTGAGACCCACTATCGGAAATAAAATCCATGAGAAAACAAAACCTTGAGAAAATTTTATTGGAAATTTTAATCAAACTGCTAGCATTATTTTTTAGAAAACCCACTGCCTCAACCCATATTAGTATATAATAAATAGTAAATAAGAGGTATTCATTCCCATAGGGGGGAAGTAAATCATCCCATAAATTTCGTCCTAGAAACATAAAAAAATTCATACTTTAAAATTTACTTTTGGGGATTCCCTTTCTTCTTTCCCACATTACCAAGTTTTGAAATTTTTTGTGTCCTATAAAAAGTCTTATAGCGTTCTTAAAAATTGTGGCCTAGTAAAAACTGGATTGTAAAAAAAATTTAATGGATCTTTAAATTACATTATGTACTCCCCCCAAATATGAATGAAAAATATCAATAATATGAAGAATTTATTCCTAAAGAACACATCTCTTCAAAATTTCATCAGAACATCGTCTAAATAATAATGGATCATCCCATAAAAAACTATACCTCCAAAATAAACATCTTACTATGATTCTAAGAAGATCCTTAGGAATAATTATAGAAGTGGGAAAGTTAAAAAATAAGAAAACCATGGAACATTATTATTAAAAATAGTCTGAATTTTCTTAAATAGAAATAAAGATTTTATCTCCCACGGTCCATCACTTTGAGTACTAGGTAGCCTATATAGGTAATCAACCCTAATATTCTCAACCCTGAGTTTACCCTTTATTACCAATTCAAACTCTAATAACAACAAGACCCATATTATTGATCTTATTTTATCCTCTTTATTTTAAAATAGATACTTAAGAGCTCAATGATCAATGAAGATAATGAATATTGATCTTATCAAGTATTCCCTAAACATTTAAAAAGAAAACACATTTTCCCAGAGTTTTATCTCTGTTGTGTTATAATTTTGTTGAGCATCATCAAGAAATATTCTATCATAGTACACTAAATACAAAATCCTAACATTTTTCATAAAATATATCCTATTTCTATGTCACTGACAACACACATAACCTCAAAAGAAAGTTTCTAATAAGGGATAGAGATAATGGTTTGAGAAATAATATTTTCCTTGAGTAATTTAAAGGAATATAAAAAATACATATAAACAAAAAATGGTGTGTCCTTAATAAGAAGATAATATATTGTATTGGTTACCTTATAAAAATATGTTATGAACCTCTTGTAAAATCTAGCATGTACTAAAAAACTTTTAATCCCACTAAAATTATAAGGTGGTGGAAGCTTTTGAATTACCTCAATTTTATCATTGTAAACTTATAATGAGTTTTTGGAAAAAAATTTAACTAATACAACTCCTTCAATTACCATGAACTAGAATTTATCCCAATTTAATACAAGGTTTGTGTCTTCACACATTTGTAAATTAGTTACAAATTGTTCTGGAACTTCCCTTAAAATAAGAACCTACTATGTAAAATTTATCCATCAATAATTTAACAAATCTTTCAATTATATCAAAAAATATGGCCATCATAATCCTTTTAAAGGATAAAAGAGCACCACAAAACCCAAAGGGCATTCACTTGTAAGAAAATTACCCAAATTTATAGGTAAATGTGTGTTTTTCCTAGTCTTTTGAGGCTATGTTAAATTGATTATAACCAAAAAACCATCCAAAATCAAAAAACAATTATTTTTATCCAACCATTCAAGAATTTGGTCTATAAATGGCATTATAAAATTGTATTATGGGGTGTAAGAGTTGAGTTTTCTATAGTCTATATTACCCTCCATTTATTCATAGTTTAGATTTGAATTTTCTCATTATTTTCATTAGTTATCATAGTCACTCCACTCTTTTTAGGAAATACCTAGATAGTACTTTCCCTTGGGATGTCTGAAATGGGAAATATTATTCCATCATTAAGCATATTAGTTACATCCTCTATAAATAACTCCTCTATATTTGGGTGAGTTTTTCTCTACCAATCAACCCTTGGTTTACACTCAGGTTCCATGGGTATTTTATTACAAGTAGAATAATGGACTTATGCACTTCATATCAGCAATAGACCATCCAATGATATACTTTAACTTTCTGAAGATACCAAATAGGTTATAATCTTTAATTTCCTCCAATTTGGACAAAATAATTACTGGAAAATATGACCATTCTACTAAAAATTAATATTTCAAATGAATAGGTAGGGGCTTGGTCCCTAAATATGATGGTGCATAATGTGAGGGGATAAAGTTGGGTTTGGTAGGTCCATGTTCATTAAGTTGAATCTTAAATAATGTAGTGTAGGAATCCTACCATAGATCATTGTTGTTTTTATACAATTATTACTCATACCAAAACTCTCTCAGTGCGGTCAAAATATGTTCTATAGAAAATTCAACTAGGAGATCCAAGAATTACCCTTTAAATTTATCTGAAGTTTCCTTATACATGGAATATCTAACCCCCATATTTGAATCTGTGGGTAAATCAAGTGTACAATTTATTTCTTCTAGTATTCTCAAAAAAAGTCATCTTCCTCCACTACGGCAAAAAAGGCATTTAGCGGCGGTTTTTCAAAATCGCCGCTAAATCGTGCGTCGGGAAACTATTTCGCGGCAGTTTTCAAAACCGTCGCAGAACGTTTCGCGGCGGTTTTTTAGCGGCGGTTTTTTTTTATTTTTTTATTTTTTTTATTTTTTTTATTTTTTTATTTTTATTTTATATATTTATTTATTTATTTATTTATATATTTATTTATTTATTTATTTATTTATTTTATTTATTTATTTATTTATTTATTTATTTATTTATTTATTTATTTATTTATTTATTTATTTATTTTATTTCGTATTTATTTTATTTCTTATTTATTTTATTTATTTTATTTTATTTATTTATCTTATTTATTTTATTTATTTATTTATTTATTTATTTATCTAATTCCGTATTTATTTATTTTTATTTCGTATTTATTTTATTTATTATTTTTTTTATTTCGTATTTATTTTATTTCGTATTTATTTTATTTATTTATTTATCCATGCATGCATGCACATCCCATGCACATGCACATGCACATGCATACCCATGCAATATAAATAAATTCTGCGTTTGGTGAGATTTGAACCTCTAACCTCTTGCATATTTTCCAAAGACTTTACCACTCCAGCAAGCTCACCATGTGTTTAATAAACAGAATTTAATATACTTATATATATTAATTGAAAAATCAAATAATACATAAATAATAAATATAAACTCAATAATAATAAATAATAAATAATAAATAATAAATAAGGAATAATAAATATAAATAATAAATAATAAATAAATATAAATAATAAAAAATAAATAATAAATAATAAATAATAAATAATAAATAATAAATAAATATAAATAATAAATAATAAATAAATATAAATAATAAATAATAAATAATAAATAAATATAAATAATAAACAATAAATAACAACAAATAAATAAATATAAATAATAAATAATAAATAATGAATAATAAATAATAAATAATAGATAAATATAAATAATAAATAATAAATAATAATAAATAATAATAAATAAATAAAAATAATAAATAATAAATAATAAATTAATATAAATAATAAATAATAAATAATAAATAAATATAAATAAATATAAGTAATAAATAAATATAAATAATAAATAAATATAAATATATATAAATATATATAATAAATAAAAATAAATAATAAATAAATATAAATAATAAATAATAAATAATAAATAATAAATAAATATAAATATAAATAATATATAATATATAATAAATAAATATAAATAATAAATAATAAATAATTAATTAATATAAATAATAAATAATAAATAATAAATAAATATAAATAAATATAAATAATAAATAAATATAAATAATAAATAAATATAAATAAATATAAATAATAAATAAATATAAATAATAAATAAATAATAAATAATAAATAATAAATAATAAATAATAAATAAATATAAATATAAATAATAAATAATAAATAATAAATAATAAATAATAAATAATAAATAATAAATAAATATAAATAATAAATAATAAATAATAAATTAATATAAATAATAAATAATAAATAATAAATAAATATAAATAAATATAAATAATAAATAAATATAAATAATAAATAAATATAAATAAATATAAATAATAAATAAATATAAATAATAAATACATAATAAATAATAAATAATAAATAATAAATAATAAATAATAAATAAATATAAATATAAATAATAAATAATAAATAATAAATAATAAATAATAAATAATAAATAAATATAAATAATAAATAATAAATAGAAAATAATAAATAATAAGTAAATATAAATAATAAATAATAAATAATAAATAAATATAAATAATAATTAATAAATAGAAAATAATAAATAATAAATAAATATAAATATAAATAATAAATAATAAATAATAAATAAATAATAAATAATAAATAATAAATAAATATAAATATAAATAATAATTAAATATAAATAATAAATAATAAATAATAAATAAATATAAATATAAATAATAAATAAATATAAATAATAAATAATAAATAATAAATAATAAATAATAAATAATAAATAATAAATAAATATAAATAATAAATAAATATAAATAATAAATAAATACAAATAATAAATAATAAATAGAAAATAATAAATAATTAATAAATATAAATAATAAATAATAAATAAATATAAATAATAAATAATAAATAATAAATAAATATAAATAATAAATAATAAATCATAACTAAATATAAATAATAAATATAAATATAAATAATAAATAAATATAAATAATATATAATATATAAATATAAATAATAAATAATAAATAAATATAAATAATAAATAATAAATAAATATAAATAATAAATATAAATAATAAATAAATATAAATAATATATAATAAATAAATATAAATAATAAATAAATATAAATAATAAATAATAAATAATAAATATATATAAATATAAATAATAATTAAATATAAATAATAAATAATAAATAATAAATAAATATAAATACTAAATAATAAATAATAAATAATAAATAATAAATAATAAATAATAAATAATAAATAAATATAAATAATAAACAAAAATAAATAATAAATAATAAATAATAACTAATAACTAATAAATAAATATAAATAATAAATAATTCATAATAAATAATATGTAATAAATAATAAATAATAAATAATAAATAAATATAAATAATAAACAAAAATAAATAATAAATAAATATAAATAATAACTAATAACTAATAAATAATAACTAATAAATTGCATACATAAATAATAAATAGTAAATAATAAATAATAAATAACCAGTTACAAATAATAGATAATAAATAAATTAATGTATATTATAAATAATAAATAATAAATAATAAAGGAAATACATGAAAAAGTATGAAAAGACGTGATAAGGGATGAAAAATCATGAAAACCCATGAAAAAGGATGGAGAAGCATATGAAGAATGAGGCATTAGAAAAAATGAGAATGCATGATCATCATAATAACCCATAAAAACCCATTGATAAAGATAAAAAGTCCTGGAAACCCAAATAAACAGTAATAAATGGAGTTACCGTTAAAACCCGTCAAAACGGTCATAAAGAGACAAAAACATTGGACTCACATTAACGGAGATAACTTATGATCTGAGAGTCCGTTTTAGATCCGCGACCTGTCAAATCAATGATCCTGAAACGCTCTTCAACCTAAAAGGTGAAAGTGTTTAAATGGACAGACGGATCAGAAGTTATGACCATTTAAAAAAAGCTGACGGAGAATGGGTGCTAGAAACGAGACACTGAAAAACATAACAAACCTGATACCCACTAAAAGGCCATAACATATGATCTAGGAGTGCATGTGGGCACTACGACCAGTCAAACTGAAGGTCATAGAATGAGCTATGATCTGGCAGGTGAAGGAGGCCAAACGGACACGCGGATCGAAAGTTAGGTCTGTTTGAAGACAAGTTCGATGGGACACCGGTGACAGAAATGGGGTTCTGAAGGCCTTCGGAGGGGTTTTTGGGGTCGAAAAACCCGACAGAAGCATACTTGTGTTGAACCAGTGCATAGCTCTCTTTGCTGGCTTCGATTTGATATGTGGTAGAGCCCAAACGGACACCCGGAGCGAAAGTTATAGCCGTTTGAAGTTGGAGAACTTTTTTCAACTTTTTTATAACTCTAATATCTTCCACACCTTAGACCGTCTCACGGTTTTGATTATATGTGCCTCTAGATCTCTTCCTGAGCTTCGATTTGACTGGTCATGGCGCTTCAACGGACGCCCGGATCAAAAGTTATGATCGTTTTAGTGATTTCGGGGTTTCTCACGTTTTTTTATTTTTTTCATTTCATTTAGCGGCAGTTTTACCGAAACCGCCGCTATTTCGCGGCGGTTTTTTAAAAAACCGCCGCTAATCCTCGAATAAAATTAAAAAAAATTAAAAAATAATAATTTTTTTTTGCCGTTTAGCGGCGGTTTTTTCGTGGCGGTTCTTAAAACCGCCGCGAAATGACGGCTCAAACCGCCGCTATACGTTGGTTTTCTTGTAGTGCTCTTCAGCAGTATATTCTTTAACTTCTAATATATCATTTTTTAAACTTGGTGGTCTAGTGTGTGTTCTTTAATTTTTTTAAAAACATTTACTTCCTCTCTCTATTCACCTATATTAAAAATTAATTTTCCCATTAAAACATTAATGATAAGCCAATCTATGGAAAGAAAGGTCTTACTAAGAATGATATAGACCTCTTGACCACATTTCATATCCAATATGAGAATGTCTTTTGGTAAAAATGGATTTCCTACTCACACTAAAAAGTCATCTACCCTACCAAATGGGTGGGAAATTGATCGATCTTCAAGTTGTAACATAATTTGTGTGGGTTGGTGGACCCCTAATCTCATCTGTTCGAATAAGAATAATGGAATCAAATTAATACATGATCCAAGATTTCCAATTCAATTGAACTGGGAAACTTTATCCCTAAAGGTGAAAAGGATTACAAATCTCTCTAGATCTTGATGTTTGGGAGGTGTCCTGTTTTGAAAGACAACATTACACTCCTCTGTGAGGTTATATGTAAAAAATTATTACACCATTTTCTTATTTTACAAATTTTATTGGGTGATTTCAGATAATAAGGGATTTGAATTAAATCATAATGGAAGGAAATATCGATGTTCAGTTTTTTTACATCATTTAGAATTTTGAACAGTTCAAAATCCAGATTCATGTTTTTATTATCTATGGAAATTGAATGATTGGGATAAAGTTCTTTACAATTATAGGTATACCTTTATATTAATCTCCAATACTATTTATTCCATTATTTTTCTTTATTTTTTGGTTTCTTCTTATGGTTTTTCATCAATTAAAATAATCTTTAGCAGACTTTTAGTGGGGTTGTTTAGATTTCCATATTCTTCAGCATCCAGAGTTTGTTTTCATTTTCATATATATTTTGATTAGTGGTATAATTCAGATCTTTCTTAACTTCCTATTTAGTTTAGAGACCACTCATAGTTGTTTTTGCCATTTAATTCTAACTAGTATTTTGCTTAGTGGTACTATTAAATTTTACATTATTTATACCTACTTAATTTATAACTAATTGTCCCACTTATGACTAGATTTTTAAACTTACTTCTTATTGTTCCTTATCAAAATAAAATTTTTCCTACTTATTCATTTAACCTAACAATAAGTTGTTGGAACATACCCTTTACTTAATCAAGATAACTTGAAGTGCCATGCCTTGATTGGGGAAGGAATTTTTTTCCCTGGTAGTTAGAAAATAGGATGAGCAGCAGGTCTCAGCAATCCCTTTTCTCTCTAAGAAACGTTGGGTGGTTAAAGTAGCCTTGGTTATAATTGTTTTATAATGGGTAATTTATTTGTTTAATTTTGGGTCCATATCTCAAAAAAATTATCATTTCATGGGAGTTGAGTATGAATATTATAATTTAGGATGTAAGACTATGAATGGTCAAACATCCAAAATTAGTGACAATGCTCCACAAGTGTATTTTGATTGTTTTATTTATAAAATAAAGTATATTATTATTTGTATTGGGGAGTTGTTTTGGTTTCATTTATAATAGTGGTTCTCCTTCTGAAAAATTTATGTTGTAAATTACATGCCAATTTGTTTAAATTTGGTTTGATATCATCTATAATTTCTGTAGAGAAATATCCACTAGATGACTGATCATCCAATGTTTGATTTTCTGGTGTGAGAATATTGTAGAAGGTCTCCATGAGAAATTTTGGTGTGCGCTATTGTTTGGGTAAATACCTAATAAACCCCTTTAATTTATCTTAATATTCATTAAACAAGTCTACCTAATCTTGTAAAAATCTATTTATTTTTTCCTAATCACATATTTCATCCTCCAATGGTAAAATTACATGAAAATAATTATACAGTTGGTCCCATGAATAAAAAATACTTCCTCCATTTTTTGGAACAAATTTTTTTAATTTCCTTTTGTATAAAAGGGGAAGACTATATGTTTTAAATCTTCCACACTCAAACCTATAAGTTTATGTTGGTGAATTATTTTATAGATATCCCTAATTAAGTACATTGAGTCTTTATTAGGTAATATATGGTAGGATGGTAACATTGATAGGTGGGATTTATTAATCTCATAGTTTTGAGTCCTGCTAGTTTTCCTAATGCATGATGGGTTATTTAACACTATAGTCACCTGAAAATCTCTAATACTCACTTTATCCATTAGATCGTTATTAGTTTTGGGTTGGTTAAAATTTCATAATTTGTTAAAGTTTTCATTTTTTTGTTTATTCATATCTTCCTTAATATTTTAAATTTCAATTTTCTTATAAATTTTTAAATCACCAAAATTTTTATTAATTTCATGAATGAATTCATGTAAGTTGTCATATGATGAACTAGTTTTCATTCACCCCCCTTTTAGTAATTTTTTACTAATTGATAATTATTTTGCCTTGTTCACACATGTCATTCCCTTGCAATGGTGCAAAAATTTAGTTGGCCCCTTGTTATTCCCAAAGTTCAAGAAAATTTGAATATTTATAAACCATAACTAAAACTAGTATGGTTGTATGTGGTGGTCAATCCATAGAGAAGGAATTTCGAAAAGGAGTATTATGTGTGACCAAGAAATAAAATAGAACTATAGAAAGGTGAAATGAGGTAAAAAGTTGGAAGAAATAGTGGTGATGAATTAAGTGGAGTGAAAAAAATTAAAAAGAATGGGAACAATCAATAGCACAAGATTGATATATAGAGATTATAGGAAAATAATGGAGAAGTCTAGAGATTGAAAGGGGAATTCGATCAGTTGGTTTTTATTATTCCATATGTTTTTTTTGTTCTTTTAATATCTTCTTTATGATTTGGTGTTATTGGACTGGTTAAAATTGGTTAGCCAGTTCTCTCCAAGGGATGACCTATAGATGAATGGATCATCCAGTTTCTCATATTTATAATCCACTAACCAACTTGATAAAGTAACCAAGGATGTTAAAAAATAAATTCTAAATTATTCCTAATGTTATTCCCTTTCATGGACTTATCCCTTGTCAAGTGGAAACATAGATGACATAAAAATAGATACCAATAAAACCAAACCATTTATCATTGTGTTATTGTAATTAAATTAAATTCATTACTTATCCAGGGGTAAAAGGGTATATTCTAGCCACACTTAATAGTTGAAGGAAGTAAAAATACCCAACATCTCAATATAATTCTATAATTTTAGTTTATCCAATAATCATAAAAAAATACATCAATTATGTCTAAAAGTTATTAAAATTTAATGTAATGGAAGAAAGAAAAAAACAATCAAAAACCAAGCCCTTATAAAGTGAATCATAACTTTCTATGAAACTTTATACCCTTCCTCTTAAACTTTATAACTATTGTGTTTCCAGATTCATTTCAGTTCTCATTGTCACCTATTATATTCTTCCCTTTACTACCCCTCTATGAGTCATATTTATCCCCTATTTTTAAATCTATATCTTCAAATATATAGATAAAATATAGATATTTAATACCTTATCTCATTCATACCTGCTTCATGATAGGTATGTAGTCGTTTATCAACCAATCATGTACGACCTAATAACTCCTCTTCTTGAAATCCCTGATAGATTTATTAGAAGGCTTCCACATAGATAATTTAGAGATATTTTGTGTATAAATTCTTGTAAACTCTATATTTATCATTTGGGTCATTACACATTCCAATTATGGACTTAAATTATATCTATAGCATGTATTTTTACCGAGTGGAATTGTGTTTTAAAATTGGGCCAGATTTGAAGGTCTTAGTGACTCATACTCTTTACCATCTCATCTTACCAAAAAACTTAAAGAATTGGGTGTTGAAGGAATTATAGGATTGGTTAGGGTTTCTTCTTAAGAAATATTTATTATATTGGGCCTGTGTTTTTCACTTCTTTTGTTGTATTAAAAATGGCTTTATTGTGCTTTGAAACATGGTGTGCTCACTGATCATGGGAGGTGAAGCATCAAGATTCATCAAAGGTTGTCGAAGTAGATAATTAAAAAGAATCTTGGTTTGGATTTTGATGAATCTATGCACATTATTCGGGTTTATTAATAGGTATAATTATGTACAATCAATTTATATATTGGTAGTGGTGCCAACTTCATCTTCCTGGGGTTCCACTTAGTTCACAAAAATCTCCAAGTGGGGATTTTATATTTGAAAGATGCATCATAGGATTCATTATCATTAGTACTAGTAGCTCCCTCACTATCGATCATGTTAACTAGAATCTCTAGGTCTAATTTGGAGGAGGATTGAAGCATTAATATCCTTCAACAATACACTTTGCATGGTGTCAAGAAATTGTTTCAAGATGTTCTTAATAAGAAATTGATCAGGTGTGGTAAATAATGATTAATTGTGAATAAGGGTTATATTATTTCCCATTTTATATTTATATAGTAGGTTCCTTTTACCCTTTTTTTAATTATTATTTAAATCTATGGAAAAAATAAAGGGCACATTCAATCCATTTTTTTAACTTCTGATAACCTAGTTTTTTGGAATAGTTGACACATTATTTTATTCCACTTTTCATTTTGAGGTTGTGGTTTGTTTTATTTCATGCATGATCGATATCATAAAGGAATATAAGATTTGATTTATCAATTTTTAATAGTTTTGATTTGATTTCACTTGTAGTTGATCCCCTTAGCCTTTTAGTAGACCAAACCATTTACACTATTGAAAATACATATAATTGATCCAATTGCATGTGTGGTCGATCTTCATGCATGTATGGTCTTTCCAAGAGATTTTTATTTTTTCTAAACTTAACTATAGAAAATGATAGTCGTACGGTCAAACTTATAAAAGTTTCATTCACTTAATCCCTTTTCCATATTTTCACTTTGGTAGCTAAAAAACATATATTTTTGAATTAATTGATTGAATTTCATTAACAATATAAAAAGGTTCAAAGAATACTTACACCAAGAACATTAATAAATTTTGAAACCAATTAGATACATTTCTATTAAAATATAAAATGAACACCAAATTCAATAAAATACATCCCAAATTAAAATATTATTTATCATAAGCTCAAGTTAAATATCACAAACATTTATTTCACCAAAATAGATGTGGAAAATTGGGATAAAATAATTCCACATCGGTCACTTGGATAGGCATGGTAGGTTCAAACCATTGTAAAATTTTGTACATGGACACCTAATCTCTTCTTATGGTCAATTAACCTACTTGATTAACAATTATTTATGCATCGGGAATTTCTCTTCATGTGGTATGTCTAAGAATTTTTAGTTTTCTAGCTTATCTTGTTATCAAATAACCTACTATAAGAATTTACAGTAACTTGGGAACTTGTACAGCTGAGAGATTTGTAGTGCCTAGTTTATCACCAAGAGTAGGATTTAAAATGACTTACTAGGATAAGGATTTAATAAGTAGAAGTTATTTTTATTAAACAATATAAAAAATATGAAACAATGGGTTATCTTCCATAAAGCTCTAATTTTTTAGTATTTAAATAAACTTAATGGTAACTCATTTTTCTGGAAAATATGGTAGAAAATACCTTAATTTACCCCTCAATATATTGAATTATTCTTTGAACATTGACTAGAAATGGTCGATTGCATTCTTAAACAATTTATAAAGAACCATTGACAAGAACTCACAAAATCCTGGAGATCCCAAACCATTTGCTTTTCTATTTACCAGGAAATACCCTAAACTTAGTATTAAACAGAATCACTTATTGACTAAAATTGATGTCCCTATCCTGAATGATTGAATCATAAAAGGAATTTTTTATTTATTTATAAATTTAATAATGTTCATAAGAAACCTTTCTTATAACCTCCGACTCACTCAACTCTAGAAAACTTCTTTCACTAGCAATATTGAAATCGATGTTCAAGCCCTTCACTACACAATATGATTTATAATGAAATTCCATATGTAAGTAACATATTTTTATTAAAATAATCCTATATAGAGGAATTCCTATAGACATACTTTAAGTAGCCTGGTAAGAAAATAGATATTTATTTATCCTAAATGACCCATCCTTCATAGAGGAAGATATTATCTTCTCTAAAAATTTGAGCTATTTTTTAGAAATATACACTTGTCCACTAGATTTTGGGGGATATATTGTCCCCGTTCTATGAGAATGCCTATAATTATCCATTAAATATTTAAAATTATTATTCTTTAAATGATTCCCATTATCAATGTTGAAATCCTTGGGTTCTCCAAATATGTAAAATATATTCTGAATTATGAATTTAACAACACTAGAAGAAAGATTGTTTGAAAGATAAATAGCCTCAACCCACTCAGATAAATAGTTCACATCCATAGGTATTTATTACCTTCCATTAGATTATGTGAAATTCCCCATGAAATCCAATCCCAACACATCAAATATTTAACACTCAAGAGTCCCCTTTTGGGAAATCTTTTATTTCCTACGATCATTTCTAATACTTTGAAACTTTCCACAACCAACTACTAGACTCTTGGGATTTTAAAACAGAGTAGTCTAGAGAAAATAAACCTATAAGACTTTATGTACAGTTATTTTTCCCCCATTATTCCCTCCCTATATTTAAGAATGGAAAAAATTATTATTTGAATTGTTTCCTCCTTAGAGACATGTATCCTTAGTATTCCAAAAACAAATCTCCTAAAAGGTAATAGATCATCCCAAAAATAATATTTCAAATCAAAAATGAACTTCTTCCTTTGTTTTTATGAAAATTAATTGGGAATTAAACCTACTTATAGGATTTTGGAAAATTCTTCGTACCAAGTATATTTCTTCATAAAATTTGTAAAAAGTTAGTTGTCTATGAATGAAATTTTTATCTCGTCTGGTTCATCTACTTGGGTTATAGGTAACCTAGAAAGGTGGTTATCAACCACATTATCATCTCATTTTTTATCCTTGATTTCCAAGTAAAATTTATGCAACTAAAGTTTCTACCTCATAATCCTTAGTGTTGATTAATTATTATCCATTAAATACTTTAGATTCGAATGAACAGTGAAAAAATATGAACTAGGAAGCAATCAAATACTGCCTAAAATTGTCGTATGAAAACATAACAGTATATAGATAATTCTTGGTGGTATTTTAGTTTTTCTAGGTATTATCTAACACTTTATATAATAGTAAATAACATAAATCCTCTTTTCCTTCCATTTCCCCAAAATATATCTCAGTGATTCATCACTAGCATCACACATCACTTCAAATAGTATATACTAATATAGATTAGTGATAACTCATAAAGATGTCATTTTATCCTTAATAATTAAAAATAATGGAAAGAAATTATCATCAGACACAAATCATGTTTCCTTGAATAAAAGTGATCATAAAGGCCTTCTAATTTTTGAAAAGTCATTTAATATTTTATAGAAATTGATATGACCGAAGAAACACCAAATACCTTAAGAATTTTCTATAAGGGGAATATTTTGCATCACTTTTGTCTTAGCATTAGCAAATTCAATACCCATAACTTTGTGACCTAACACAATTCCTATAGAAAATATGAATTGACAATTTTCCCAGTTAAAAATAATGTTTTTTTCTTGAAAACATTAAAAAAATCAAAAAATTTCATGCATCTCTCAAATGTGTTTCCAACAACAGAGAAGTCATTAATGAATACTGACATTATCCATTCAATTATACCAAAGATAATAGCAATTATACATATTTTAAAAGTTTGCATAACACTACATAAAAAAAATAGAATTCACTGGTGGGAAAATATCCCAAATTTACAAGTGAATATGATATTATCTTTATCCTTGGAGGTTATTAAAATATAGTTTTAACAAGAATATCCATCAATAAAAAATAAGAACTCACTACCAACCAACTTCTGAAGAATGTAGTATCAAATTGGTAATGGTAAATGGTATTCCACAGTGGAAACATTTAGTTTTCTATAATCTATACAGACTCTCCACTTTTTGGTGTCCTGGTTTGTGTTTTCTCATTCTTCTAATTTGTAACCACATTCACTCCACTATTTTTGGGTACCACTTGCACAATACTCTCCCATCAGATATCTAAAATAAGAAAATTTATTCCATCATCAACCAATATTATCACCACATTCTTGTACACATATTTAATATTTGTATAAAATATTTATTTCTCTTATACTCTAGGATTCTATTCTGGTTCCTTGTGTGTCCTATTCATGTAGTTTTAAGGCCTAAATCATTTCATATCATCTATATACCAACCAATTACATATCTGTATTACTAAAAATGAGACAAAAAATTATCATCTTGATTGATTCCTTAATCTAAATGAAATGATAATAGGTAGTGAATAGCACTCTCATCAGAAAGAGTATTTAATATGGTTTCAGAGGGTTTTGTCCTCCAAATTTGGTGATTTTTAAAAAGAAGGTAAATTCTTGGGTTGAGGTTGCTCGAGGTCTTCAATGTGTTTCTTAAAATGAGTTTGAAAACTATACAATTTCCAAATTTCATAATGGGAATTCAATTTTTTCCTACTACTATCCAACATACACATTTCAATGCACTCTAAATTTATACCATATTTTAGAACATATTCTTTATTAAAATCATTATATTGATCAAATAGTTCTTCATTGATATTTAAAGTAGGAAAATAATCCCAAAATCCACATAAAAACAACATAGTCACGAGAAACAAAATAAACTTCAAATAAATCTTAATAATAAGAAAAAATATTTGGTATTACTCATGATATCCATCTAGATTCCCATCTTTAACATTTTCATCTTTCATATGGGTTTCTTCAACCAAATATTGTTTATCTATTTCTTCTTCAAGAATATCAAATTTTTATTCAGATTCCATTATTTCAACTCTTGAAAATTATATCTAGAGGTTATAATTTTAAACTTTTAAAGACATTTAATTATAATCATTTATTATTACACCGTAAGATTTTAAAATAACACTATGATTGATACAGAATACAACTTGCGACACAAAGATTAAAATAACCATGAAATATTATTATTTAAATATGATCATTATAACTAATTCATTAAATTAGAAGGTATTAATATGATTAACCACATTATGGAATATATATATATAATTTAAATAATCAAAAAAAATTATTCATTAATTCTTAGGAAATAAGCATCTAATTTTAAATAAATACATTTTACTCTTCAAAATCTGTTCTTTTTTTCAAAATCGTTTTTACTGATTCTTGTGAATGAATATTATAATTTATTTCTCGAACATTTAAAATTAGTATTATATAAAAATAATATAATTTATAAATTTAGTAATCCAAAATTATCTTATGTTTAAATTTTTTTATTTTTCTAAAATAATTTATTTTTCAGTGAATAGTTAAAAATATTGTATTTATTGAAAATTATAATTTTGTTTCAAGAATTTATAAAGTTCCATTTTATTTTAAAATTGTTTAAAAGTAAAATTATTTCTATTATTTTTAAATAATTCAATTATGTTCATTAGAATCAATTTTTTGTTTCAAATTGTAATAAAAATATTTTTACACCTAAATAAACATTTTTCTCAAATACTATTTTTCGTTGCATTCTGTGTTTTTATCTTAAATTAATTTATACCAATTATATAAAATGAATAGTTAAAAATGTATCCCACATTTTAATTAAAACATCAAATTTTTTTAAATAGTTACCTTTTATTTTTAGGCATTATGAATAGTAATTGTGGGAAAATTTATTATATCGATATAGGGTAAATATGGAAATTTAGATAAAAATGATGTGATAAATAATTAAAAGTCATCCCAACATATTAATTTACTTCATATTAAAGGATTAGTTCATCCATATACATCCTAAATTATAATATATGGAATTTGATAGAAATTTAAACTTGGTAATGATATTTATTTTATTTAAAAGTAAAGAAAATTTTAAAATGTCACTCTCATGTTTTTAATTTATTTTTTATATTTACATAGGGAAAAGGATATATTATTAATTTATATAAAATTTTATTTTTGAAATAATCTATTTATTTTTATCATGCTAATTGATTTTTAATTTTTAGTGATTTAATAATTAGCTTAAATGCTTACATATCCCAGATAAAGTATTTATTCAATTAATAGAAAAAGAAAACTCATGATTATAAAAATATTAAAAGTGATACAATTTGGGTTAATTATTATGTATGATGATTTTTATATAAAAACTAATATATTATTGATGTTATAAGGGATTATATTCTAATCTTATCTTTTTATTTATTTATTTAAAGTTAAATTAAATGAATAATGTTGTAATGATATTAATGATATTATTTGAAAATCGTATTTTATTAAGTTATTTAAAAATCATAAAAAACTAGAATTTCTAGAATGGGATAATATTTGGTTTTAAATATCATAAATTTTCCATTTAGGTTACTATTTTTCTTTTATGGTAATATTCTTGACCCCTAAAGTGCAGAAAACATTTATATAGCTTTAAATGTCATAAGGGTTAACGGGGTTTAAAACTAAAAGAAAATCATGAAAATATAATTAAAATTGTACAAAAATATTATATTATATTATTTTGTCATATAATATTCTTATTTAAAAATTCTACCAATTTTTTAATTTTGAAAATAAAAAAAAATTATATTAATTTAATAGTTTCCAAAATTTTCAGAATTTCCCTCCCCTCGCTTATAAAATAACACTCATTCTTTTATATACACCACTTTTAGAAACATATCATGACCAAAACCAACACATTTATCTTCAAAAAGTACTAATATAAGTTCTAGAGTTACAATTCTTTCCAAAATACCGACCACAGGTCTCTTAAGAAGATATTTAATGGAAGTCTATATAATAAGAGGTAATCGACTTTACAAACTCCCTAAAATTTATTTCTTCTTTTATTTACACCAAATATATTATAAAAATTATAAAATAATAAATCCATTATCATAAAAATTGATATTTTATAATTATTATGGTACAACCATTTTTCATCTCTTTACCATCCTAAGTGAGTCAAAAACATCACTCATGTATATGTACGTCTTACCGTCTCCACATAGCGGTGTAATTCATATTTCATCAACAATTTAAATGCATGGTTATGGAAATAATCAATTTATATATAATATTGACTATATAATAATAATTTTCATATTATAATATCATATCTACCTTATTAAATTCCAATTTTTTGGAATATGATAATATTATTTGTATGTATGCATGAATACCAATTCCATGAAGCAATGTAATTTGTTTTTTGTTTCCATTTACATTGAGGGTAATGAGGATAGTTTTAATGGATATAATATATATATATATATATATATAGTTTTTAAATATGTATTATTTCATAAATCTTAATTATTATTTACCTTTGTTTCATTCAATCCATCAAAAAGTGAAAATAGCATTCATGTGTACGTAAGGTCTATCGTCTCCATGAACGGTGTAATTCATTTTTCTATATATATATTTTTTGAATGAATATAAATATATATGTATATATAATTTACAATATATTTCTATAATGAATAATATTCTATATATTATATAACCACGAACAAGACTCAAGTATTGAAACTTCCAAATCAAGTCATACATGAAAAACAGAGTAGTGAACACCCAAAACAATGGTAATAACTAAATATTGTTAAAAAAAAGTGAGAAAATATTTTGAATGGACCATATATGATATTATATATATGTATATTTTTATGATATGTAATTATTATAAATCTAAATTTATTATAAAATAAGATAAAATAACTTATGGGTAATGTCGAACTTGAGGTAATGGGTTTCAGAACTCAAATACCTTTCATCGGGTTATAACAATTAATTATTGGCTTTGATATTCTAAGATTATGTATATAATTACCATTTATTATTTTATATTTTATTTCCACTTTTTTATTTGTATTTACATTCAATACACATAATCACTTCATTGATTAATTATCACTACAGTGATATGATCTTTGTAAGGTATTTCGTCTCAATTTCTACTCCATTGAGTCATATTTGGTAGTATGCACCAGTTAATTTTTATGTGATATATATGATACCCCTTTGACGTATTTAATATGGATATATATATATATATATATATATATTCATGATGATTAATGTTTCATTCCTTGTTTACTCTTTCAAGGGGTTACCATTTTAATGTTAGCAAGAGGTAAGAATTTATTTTGAAATCTCAATATTTGGGATTACACTTATTTTCATTGATAAATATTATAATCTATCCTTATTAAACTCTATATATTTTCTTATCCACTTGATATTTAATTATTTTTAAGATTTTATTCTAATTTTATCACTCTTTGGAACCATAATCAAGAAAATAAAAATTTAAAATAAAATCCATTCTTATTTCCCTTTTTTATCGGGTATACCTTTCTTCAATGTCCATGTTTTTCAAAATTGTTTTACAAAAACCTTTTTATTAATTAAAGTATTTATTAAGTATATTTTATGTTAGCCTTTTATTTTTACATGGTTTTAAGAAAATATTTATAGTTTTTTCTGAAAGTTTATTTTTCAAATTTCTTTAGAAAAATTCAAAAGGAATATTTTCTTTTTTAGCATATAAAAATTAATGAATTTTGTCATCACCATTCCTACTTTACACTCTTTAGCTTCTTATATAATATATAAATTATTTAAAAAAAATTATGAAATCTAATTTAAAATATTTCTCTTTCATTTTCTTCTATTGTTTAAAAGATTTCATTTTACTATAAAACCTACATTCCAAGTGAATTAAAGGTCATATATCATCTCTTGATAAATTTTTTTATCAATAAATATATAGTGAAATATTCACTTTATTGCGATAATTTTCTAATGAAAATTATATTTCTCTTAAATATACATATTATTTGTATCATGTATATTATTATTAGGTAAATCATATACCATTTATATACATGGTGTTGTACTTTAAAAGTTATTTAAATAACTGGGAAAATATTGATATTCCATATTCTTTACTCAATACAAACATATTTTAATATGGTATATTTTTTATGAATTAAATTTATCATTAAATATATAAGGAATGAATTAGGCACGCAGTGAAATGTGGGTTCTAGAATTATACAGTCCCTTGATGCATTGACAGGTCTCATTAAACAAACTAATTGGATGGTCTTATTAAATGGGGTTTTAGGGTATGTCTACCTATAGTTTAAACCATCTTGGTACAATGACTTAGATGTAAATATATCATGATGTATGAGATCATGATGTGCATTATTAATCATTTAATTCATTAAGAATTTATTTTATTATCCATGAGATTACTACACTGATATTATCCATGGATACATTTTGTCCTCAAGTTACTGATTAAATGGGATGTGTTTTTAGTTATTTACTATTCCATATTGATTATTCTTTATTTACTCAAGAATTTTTTTTATACTTAACCCTTAAAATTTTTTTGAGATCATACTTATTTTTTTCCTTCTATGAGATATTAAAATTGACTCTTTAAATGATTTAAAGGATATTGAATATTTTCTTTCACTATGTTTTAAATTTTATTTCCTTCATAAAATGGGAAGAATGTTTGTATTTGGTTCTTTAAGACTACTAAAATAATCATTCATTCAGGATGATATCTCTTGTATATTATACCAATGTAATAAATTAGACTTTGGATCTAGGTTACTGGATTTGGGTCTCTATTGTTGTAATCAGTGGAGGTTTTACAGAAAACTTTGAAACAAAATTTAAGAAAATATAGATAGGGAATGTAACCCTATGACTAAATTTGAGGATTAGTCTAACTATAGGATAACATCCTAAAATTTTTGTAAGGTATAGATTATTTGGTTTTATATTTTGATTATTGTTTCTCATACTATTCTTTTTGGTTTTATACAATGGATGGAATGAGGAAGAATCATGTTAACTCTGAATGTGATGGAATACGCAGAGATTATGAGAAACCAATTTAAATGATTTATAGAGTGAATTATGTTTTTATTATGCTTAGTTAGTTAACATGGTATTTGATTGAAAAACTACTCCTTGAAAAACTCTCATACTCACCAAATAATAGAAGAATAGAGTTTTCTGAGAGCTCGGGTGGTGGAGACCATGGAAGAGAGACAACTCAATTTACTTTATTTCAGAAATGTGAAAAGAGACTCCCTAAAGAATATCAAAATGGAATGGTTAACTATATTATGTGTGTAAAAAAGGGAATATATTAATTAGTTTTAGAGAAAAAAATAAATATTTTGATGGTGGGGTATGTTGTTCATCCCCAAGTACCATTTATAGTTCAAAATGTTTTGTATGGGTAATATGGTCATTATTCTAGACAATGTCTTAATCAAAGGGTTTACTCCTAGACCAAGGAAAGACCTATTATATTCCAATATTTTAACTTTAATAATTAATGTGATTATAAATTTGTTTAAAGAGAAGATTTATGTTGATGAAGTAAATGGGATAGTATTAGTGACCTTGAAATTGGTTAGTGATTTGATGAAAAAGTGATTTCAGTTATCTTTGATGAAGTGTATTTCATTTTTTGATTTATGGAAATAGACTTTGATTTTATTTGATGAATAAGGATTGTAAGAGTATATTTTTTCATATGTGGTTATCTTCAGAGTTATGGATATCATCATGGGTTTAAAAGTTTAAGGATTCAATAATTTTTAAGGAATAAATATCCCAATTGAGGATTCAAGTGAAGAGATTTTGAAGTGATTTGAAACTTTTACTATGTCTTAATAATAATACTCTATTAAGGTTTAAATAACCCTTTGAGTTAGTATATGCTTTTTTATGGTATATTGGGTAATATTATATAAATAATATTAATTGTTAAAAAGTGATTCATTAACAATGATATATTTTTTGAGATATTTATGGTCAAGGCAAGAATTACCTATCAAGTTAGTATCAAAATTTTATTCCTAATATTCTGGTGAATTTCCCTACATTGTAAGATTATATAGTGATTGTGGTGGTGATTAATGATATCTATGGGATGCTTAAATGGTATAAATTATATGTAACTTTTATATTTAATAAGAGGTATGACATGATATATTATTTGAAAAGGAAGAAATTAAATTATGGTAATGTATGTTAAAAGGTATGAGATCACCCTTAAGGCTAAAAATTATTTAACGTTGAGGTTATTGAGTTCAATTGGGATATAGAGTTATTTATTTTGGAATAATATAAGTTGTATCTTTCATGTTATTGTGAAAGTATTGAATTCAAAAATATCATTTATTTGTTTTAAGGATTATACATTTTGGATATTATCTTACCTTATGGTAACCAATTTAGTTTTGGTTAAAATTTAATGGTAGGGGGAATAGCTTGTAATCTTTTTTATATTACGCGGTCCTTTTTAAGTTGATTTTAGTTCTATAGACAAGAAAAATTCATCTTTAATACTCATTGTCTGGAAAAAGTATGATATTTTGGTGTAAATTAAATAAAGGATGGAATTATACTTTTTAGGAAAGTATATTTACTTATTCTCTTAGTCTATATGGTAACGTAATTCCTCAAATCTATGAAAATGTTACTGAAACAAAAATGGTTCTCATACTATGGTCATTTTTTATGAATTTATGGTCATTTCACCCATCAAAAAATTGTCATTTGTTTCATTAAATTTCTCTTAGCCATGTTCTCTATCACTTTCTATGTTGTTCTTGGGAATTATCTTTCTCTTACATGTCCATATTTTCAATTCCCACTAATGTTCTTCTATTAGGAAACCTAGTTTTGAATTATTCAAAATGACCATCATATTTTCCTTTCAATATTTTAAGGGAAATTTTAATTAACCAATTTTATGATGTGGATTTTCCACAAACAAACTTTCAAATTTTGGACCCCTAATTACAGATCACAAGTTCATATTGAAAGTAGTGAATTTATTCAAGGGGTAGAATGTAACAACCTGAGATTTTAAAATAGAGCTAGGTTTGATAGCATATACAACACCCAACACCAAGCTCAAAAAACCCTAAAATATTATTATTTAAATTTGATTTTTATAACTAAGTTTTCAAATTGGTGGGTATGAATAGTATTATCCACATTATGAAATATATATATATATAATGGACCTGATCAATATAAATGTACGGATTAATTATAAGAAAATAAGCACCCACTTTTTAGCAAAAACCTTTTATTCTTAAAAATAGGTTTGTTTCATAAATGGATTTTATTACTACTTATGATATCTTATTATCATTAATTTGTATAAATTTAATTAAAATCATTTTATAAAAATCATGAAAATTTTAAAATCATCATTCCAAAATTATTTTATGTTAAAATTTTTGGATTTTTCTAAAATAATTTATTTTTTAGTGAATGGGGAAAAATACTAATTTTTTGGAAATTTTAATTTTGTTTATAGAATTAAAAAATTTCCATTTTGATTTAAAATTGTTTAAAAATAATTTAGTGATATTATATTAAAAATAATAAAATTATGTTCATTGGAAAATATTTTCTGGTTAAGTTTGTTATAGAAATATTTTTTTATATTTAAAAAGATATTTTTCTAAAAACTTTTTTTTGTTGTGTTTTGTATTTATATCTTAAATTAATTTATTACCCTTATATATTTTAAATCTTGAAAGATGGATTCAATATTTGGAATCAGGAGGTCCAAATTTGGTCAATACTTCTCTTCTATTTTTAGGCATTATGAATAGTAACCATCGAAAAAAATTATTACATTGATAAAGGGTAAATCATTCAGTTAAGTTAAAATATAATGTGATAAGGCATTAAAAATAAACCCAATTCTTTCCTTTATTTCATTTTATTGGATTAATTTATCTATATAAATCTATAATTCTAATATAAGGATTTTTGACCTTAGTAATGACATTTATATTATATTTGGTAAAGAAAATTCCAAAATATACATCCCATGTTTTAATATATTCTATATATTCACATTAGGATAAAAATATGTTATAAAAAATATAAAATATTATTTTGAAAATAATTTATTTACATTTATCTGGGTAATTTTTTTCTAATTTTTAGTAATTGAATAATTTGTTTAAATTCATACGCAACCCTGATATAATATTTATTCAATTAATATAAAAAATCTAAATGAGTTTAGAAACATTTGAAGTAATATAATTTGGGTGAATTGTTGTGTACGGTCTATTTAATAGATACATATAACATATTAGATATATTTAAAGGGATTATATTCAAATTCCTTTTTTTGAGATTTTTTTCTTAATTCAAATTAAAATAATAGTTTCAAAAAGGATATTAATGATATTTTATGAAAATAATATATTTTTAAATTATTGAAAATTCATAGAAATATTAATCTAGGACATGGGGGATAACATGTAGTGTAAAATATCATACCTTTTTCATTTATGGGCCAATTTTCCTTTTATGGTAACAATCTTGATGCTTAAAGTGTAGAAAATTTTTATATTGTGGTAATTTTAAATAGGGTTAATCAGGGTTAAAACTGAAATATAAAGGTGAAAAAATAACTAAAAATTTTCAAAATATTATTATATAAGATTATTTTGAATCACACTTTTCTCAAATTCAAATTATATCAATTTAGATTTATTTTGATGTGAAAAATAATTTATATTAATTTCATACTTTAAGAAATTCCAAGAATTCCCCTCCCATCATTTATAAAAGGACACCCCTTATCCCTTTTATTTACACCACATAAAACAACATATCTAAAAAACATTATCGCCACACATCATTGAGAATGAGCAAACAAATTAAAATTTATAGATTCCCACTTACTACTAAGTATAGTGGTAAGAGAGGGTTGTACCAAAAGGAGGTATAAATTTGTGCTTAGTGATAAAATAAAAACACACACACCCACAAAACAAAAAGTGCAATCTAATGGTGGCTGAGTAATTATTTGTGTGTGGATGTGAGAGTGAGGAGACAACGTAAATATGAAAATATAAAAATCAGGTAGTAAATAGTCAGAAAATAAGAATGAAAATGTGGAAACAATCAAGAGTTGAATAGGGTGAAGTCCACTGGTTGGTTTCAATACTATCTTCCCTTACTCATGCACTGAAGTGAATTATCTAGATCTGATTCAAAGTGGTTGACCAGATTTTCTTATGGTCAACCTCTGGTTATTTGACTGTTACAGTTTATCAACTATAGTAATCTTATAGTAACAAAAGGAAAACCAATCAGAAATCACTCAGTTCAACTTTTTGGTTGAACTCAGTGAGTCAGTGAGTCTCTCCCTCTTTGAGCATGAATCATTTTAAAATGAAATCCTTAGGTTGAAAATAGTTTTTTTAGATTCAATCAATATCGGTTTTCACATAATATTGATGTTTTTAAAATAAAACTATCCATAAAAAAGTGAGAGATGGACGATCCCAAAAAGAATGTAGTGCATGAACCAGAGGAAGCATATTTAACCTGGACAGCTTATCCCCCCGCCCCCTCGAAAAATTTTATCCAGACATCATGATTGAAGTCAAATTTTTACCAAAGTTAAACACAAAGAAGTTAATGTTGAAATAAGTTATAGAAAAACATATCATAAGAAAGAAATATCTCTCCCAGGTCGATCTCCAGATGCTCCAAATGTTCTACTATTCTCTGCTCCTACCTGATAGTGATGATGAAATGAGGTGCCCTAAATATCCCACCCTCAGAATTGATTATGAAAATGATGGATGCTGCTCTCTTTTTCTGATCATCTAGAAGGAAGTCTGGAAGTGAGGTCCAATGGATGAGTGTTGAGGATGGATCGAAGAACTACCCTCCACCCGGCAGTGTGGAAGTCTGGATGTATCGAGGAAGTGAGTGCTTGAGAAGAATGATGTCTTGTGTGCTCTCTGTGTTCTCCCAGTGAATTTCTACTCCCACTAATAGAGGTATCTAGAATCTCGCAGAAGACTTTTCAGGCCTCCATGTGGTGCTTTCACGATGCCAACCCCTTTCCTCTATCGCTGGAGTAGTTTCTCCCCAACCAACTAAAAAAATACGCCCCACGAACCCAATCCCTTCCCCTCAAACAGAAAACAACAAAGAATTCAAAAGGGTTAGAATAAAAAGGAAATAAAAACTACATGTTGTAAATACTGCATATTATATTACAAAGTAAATAATTAGAATAAAAAAGAGAAAACGAATGAAAAAATTAATTAATAACAAGAATAAAAAATGAAGCAAAATAAATAATGAAAATACTTATTACATGTATTAAATTTGATACGTAAATTATGTACATAAACTTGAAAACATATAAGAAATAAATGAAATAATAATAAATTGAATAATGTCTTTATAATTAAAATTAAAATGATTATACAGAAAATAATTAAAAGATTACTATATTAAATATAAATAAGTATAATTAAATATAAACTTAACACTACACTTTTAATATAATTTTATTATTATTATTGTATAAATATATATATATATATATTTATATTAATATTATAAATATGAATATTAATTAAGAAAATAATTATGTATGACAAAACAAATAGAAATAAATATATTTATAATGTAAATAATTTTACTATATTAATTATCTTAATTATTATTTGTATTGAATAATATATTATGATTATTATATATGTTATATTAGTTATGTTATACATATGTTAGTATTATTATTATGTTATATAAATATATATATATATGTTATTATATATTATAATATAATATAAAATGAAAAAAGAAAAATAAATTTAGAATGCGAGAGGGGGTGGGTTCGTGCGTAGGTGAGGAAAGGGGAAGGAGATTCTGACGACATGGGGATGTGGCTTGTAGCAGAGCTGGGTCAGGACAAGGACAGTGGTCTGAGGAGGTGGGCTCAGTTCCACACAGTGGTGAAGGGGGTGGAGACACAGTGGCTTGCGCGGGTGAGGGTGGAGGTGGTGAGGAGAGGGGATTGCGGAGTGAGCAGGGTGGAATAGGTCAGCGCGGATCTGGGGTGCTTGGGTTTCAGTGCGCAGTAGTGCCAAGGAGAGTCCAATGGTGGAGGGGAGCTCATGATCGGCCGTAGGTTTGGTCTGGTTTGAGGTGAGGGCGCCACAATAGCAACGAAGATCAGCTTACAGTAGGGAAATGCAGTGATCCAGGGTTTCGGATCTGGGTAAACATAGTTTCTTGGTGGATTTGGATCGTTGTTGATTTATTTTTAATTTGATTGCTATGATTTTGGTTCAAATGTGCTGTTTTGGTTTGTTGAAGTTATTAATGCAATCGGTTTATGCTGGTCGAAATTTTTTCTTACTGCGAATTTGTGGTTTGTGTTCTATTTCTGTGGTGTAAGGTGCATCGGTGAGATAGTGTGGGGCGCGCTGGTGTCAGTGAGTCAAGAGAGACAGAAGCACCAGGGAGACAGGGATGGCAATGGTGACACAAAAATAGGGAGGAGTCGGTGAGACCAACAGAGAAATGCAGTCTTTTAGTAAGACAAAAGAAGGGGGAACTGTGTTAGTGGATGGATGAGTCTCCGGCATAGTTGTAGTGACTCATTGAGAGGATGGGAGTGTTATTAGGGAGTTGTGTGTGTTAGTAGGTGATGGGAGTATAGGGTTGTCGGTGATACCGAGAGAAGAGAGGAAGGAGTAGTGACTGTCTCATCGCTAGAAGAGGGGAAGTATCGATGAGACAAAAGTGGAGGGGTCGGTGTCAATGAGACCAACGGATGGGGTGTGCATCGGTGACTCATTTCAGTCACCAATAGGTCTTTTCGGTGAGACGTGTGCAATCAAAAATGGACAGAGTGAGATTAAACATCAGAATTAAATTAATAATTTTGAAACAAATTAAATTAAATTATAAACTCACTAAAATAAAAATTATAATTCACACAATTTTATAAAACACAATTAAAATTAATAATTAATAAACCAATTACAAACTCATTTTATACATATGAATTAAATAATAACACATTTGAAGTAAGTTGCTTTAATTAATTCACTATTAATTAATTTAAAGAATTAATAAAATAAAGAAATTAAATTAAAATTAAAAATCATTAACTAAATACAATTAAATCAATTATTTAAAGAACTAAAAATTAAGTGAATTATTTATTTACAATTGAGTTAATTAAAGAATTAATTACATTAATGACTCATAAAATAGTTATTTTAAAAAATTGTAAAAAAGTAAAAAAAAATGAAAGAATTGTAATTTAATTAAAAAATGAATAAAAAATAAAAGTTAAAACAAATAAGGATTATCTAATTAGATAATTATATAAAATGACAAAAATGAACACTAAAATACATGATTTACCCAATAAAGGGTTATTTTACAAATTGATGTGCACAAACCAACAATTTTTGATTATTTAACAAAATATTACATTTTATAATTAAAAGGTCAATGAAAATATAAAAAGGATGTGGAAAAGTGGGTTAAAATTGAGCCACATCAAACTCTTTCGCACTTAAGACTTTGTTTGTCCTCAAACAAATGCATGCCTTTGACTTTAAAACAGACAAATGATTTGTGAGATTCAGTTCAACAAGTGGATGAATAATCTTTAACTACTATTGAACAATTTTAGGCAGTGGGTAAGTATTTTTAGGAATGTGTTCAAAAAATGATGTCTTGTCTAGCTTCATTAAATCACTAGAAATAAAAAGTCTCAAAAACTCATACACTTTCAAGTATGTCATGCCTCCTATATGAATCCATAACTGTCCTACTTCATTTCTAATTCAAGTTCCAATTCAAAGAGTGATCAAAAGTTAGAACAAGTATAATGAAAAACCTAAACCAAAGGCACCTTTGATTCTCACCTTCTCCTAGGTTCCAAAAATAAAATTCCATTAATTTCATCACTTTATTGATTCAACTAAAATGAAATTTAACTAAGTCAGTTGCTTCCTTCTTCATCTGGGTTCAAAATTCCACCCATCCCAAGGGAAATTTATTTTACTTTTTCCTAGCCATATTCAATGTGCAGAGAATTGTTCATAGAGCTTATTTAGAATGAAATTGGCATTGTTTATTAACAGAAATACTCCCAATTCACCTTGTCTCAGATACACACCATGGGATACCATTTTCTCATTTTACTCTAGTTGCGAAGGACTTAAATAATAATCATATGAGTTGACTTCCTAAAGTGATTGAATATTTTTTATAAAACGTGTGAGTCCCCTAGTTTCTAGTGAATATCTCTATTTACCCTTATTCGTGATCCTCATTCCAAAAAACCTATCCCATCACACTCCCATCCGTATTTCCTAAACAGAAAGTCCAAAGAGACAGTGAATAATTTCACTCAAAAATCACTTATCCTCAACAATTTCTGACTAAGTGAAACTCTGAACATCCAAAAAGAATTCATCTACTAACCAGGAGAAAATTCAAGTGCCAACTAAATCTCAAATTACCCTCAAGTGATGAAATAATTTGAAAATTTTGAAAGATTTTGATTTTGATTTGAAAAAATTTGACCATTTTTTTAAACAAACTTTTAGATGGGGGAATTTGAAGTAACCAATAGAATAACCCCTCTCTCCCTAAACATAAAACCCTACATTGTTCGAAATGTTGAATCCTAAGGTGGAGGAAAGTACTCAAACAAAAATGATAATTCAACACTCATAAGAATGTTGAAGGGTATCATGAATATTCAAAAGATTGTTTACCACATCAAATAGAAACAAAAAAGAGCAAAATCATATTTACAAAACGTGAAAAAATGGTGAATATTTTTTTTACATCATCAACATAACTTGCATAGTGAAAATATTAGCTAATTGTCAAGTGTGAATACATAGCAGTAGGTGAATCACAATGAGTACAGTAGGTGCAAGCTTGTTCAACAATTCAGACCATCAAAATATTCAACACACTAGATACTCGCAGCAGGCACCCACACAGGAGACAGATTCATGACTATTCATAAGAAATTAAGGGGGACTCCCCCACTCTTAGGTTCATGCATCAAATTGGTAAAAAATGAGAAGAAAATTAAAAATGGTAAAAGGTAGAACAACACTTCCCTGAATCATTGTAGTTTTAACATTGACTTTCATAGAAAGATCCTCTTCTGCAACACTGAGTGGTTAATCTGCTTCATTAACCTGCAAGTTAAGAAAGTCAAAAGAATAATCCATCATTTTTAAGCTCATGAATAATCAAACTAAGGAATGAGTTAAAGAGATTTTATCTATATAAAGTAGTGTAAAGCTCCCTTGGTTTTCCTTTGTTGAGTTTCTGGAAACATCATCTCTTTCACAACTAGAAAAAATATTATTTTACGCCATCACATATTCAATAGAAAAAACTTTATAAACAAGAAAAAATATTTAGCTTTATTGAAAACATGAATAAAAAGAAAACAACTAAGAAACAATGGGTTAGTTCCTGGGAAACACTGAGTTTATAGTCCTCAGTTAGACTTGAAGCATCTCATTATTCTACGATAGAGATGGAAGCCAAGCGCATTGGTTTCCTTTCAAAGAAGTGCTTAATCCTCATACCATTGACCAAGAAAGGCCTATTATATTCACCAACCATTTCCACATCTCTATTAACGAAGACTCTCACAATGTTAAGGGGTCGAAACCACTTGTTTTTCAACTTTCCTGGAAGCATCTTCAATATAGAATTGAATGGTAGGACCCTCTCACCCAGCTTGAAATTTCTATTGTGAATGATTTAGTCATAAATAGCCTTTGTTCTTTCTCTTTAAATTTTAGCATTCTCATAAGACTATATTTTTATATCCTCAAGCTCACTCACCTCCAATAGTATTCTCTCACCAGCAAACTTGAAATCAATGTTTAGGTCCTTCATTGCCCAATACGATTTCTGTTATAATTCAACAGGTAGATGAAATGTTGTCCAAAAGAGAAGCATGTATGGTGACATCCCTATAGTAGTCTTGTAAGTAGTTCTATAGGCCCAAAGAGTCTCATCAAGCTTCATTGAACAATCCTTTCTAGAGTTAGACATTGTCTTCTCTAAAATCAGATTAATCTCTTTGTTAAACACTTCTTCTTTCCCACTGGATTGTGGATGGTAGGTGGTACCTGTCCTATGTGAGAATCCAAACTTCTCCATCAAACTCTTGAATTTATAATTATTTAAATGAGTCCCATTATCAGTAATGAAAGCTCTAGCCACACTAACCCTGTAAAAATGTTTTTTTATGAATTTGACTACACTAGCAGCAGAATTGTTGGGAAGAGCCACTGCCTTAACCCACTTGGACACATAATCCACAGCAACCAAAATATAATCATTCCCCATAAGAGTATGGGAATGGTCCCATGATGTTCAATCCCCAGACATCAAAAACATTCAACCTCTAGAATACTTTTTTGAGGCAGCTCTTGCCTTCTACCAACATTACCCAGTATTTTTTATTTCTCATAACCAATTACCAAACTCCTAGCATCTTTGAACAAAGTCATCCAACATAAACAAGCCTATAGGACCTTCTAAGAAGTCCTCTCTCCTACATTATGGCCACCCCAAGTTGATGATTGAAAACTCTCATGAATAGTAAATATCTTTTCATCGGCAACACATCTTCTCAAAATCCCATCCGCACACCTCTTAAAGAGTATAGTTTCATCCAAAAAATAATATTTCAGCTCAAATATGAACATCTTTTTTTGGTTTTCTGAGAGGTCCTTGGGAATGAAACCTACTGGCAAGAAGTTTTCATAGTCTGTAAACCAAGAAGACTACTGCACCGAAGCAGTAAGTAACTATTCATCAGGAAATGAGGTATTGATCTCTCTTGGTTCCTCACTTGGGGTGTTTGGTAGCCTTGAAAAGTGGTCTTCCACCACATTATCAACACATTTCTTAACCTTAATGACCATATAAAACTCCTAAAGTTTTAGGGTCCATTGAATCAATTTGGGTTTAGAAACATTTTTAAAAAGCAGGTACATGAGGACACACTGTTGGTAAAAAAGATTACTCTGGACCATATCAAGTACTTCCTGAACTTCTCCAAAGAAAAAATCACAGCACGCAACTCCTTTTCAGTGGAGTAATTATTTTTGGCATCATCTAGTAGCTTTTTGGCATAGTAAATGACATGCAGTTTATTATCCTTCCTCTGCAAAAAACAGATCCTACCGTAACATCACTAGCATCACACATCACCTCAAAAGGGAGATTCCCATTAGGGGCAGTGATCACATGTGAGGTTGTTAGCTTATACTTGAGCATATTAAAGTACTCTATAAATTTCTCATCAAACACCAAGGATTTTTCCTTAACTAATAGAGAGCACAGGGGTCTAGTAATCTTATAAAAGTTCTTAATGAACCTCCTGTAGAACCCAACCTGACCCAAAAAAATCACAATTCCTTTGACATTCTCGGGTGGGGGAAATTTTTGGATGACCTCAACTTTGTAATTTTCAACCTTTAGTCCCCTCTTAAATACATTGTGACCCAAAAATATACCCTCGGTATCCATGAATAATCACTTTTCCTTATTTAAAACCAAGTTGGTCTCTTGGCACCTTTCCAGCACAAGTTCCAGATTTTATAAATAGTTCTCAAAGTCACTTCCCACTATGGGAAAGTCATCCATAAACACTTTAATTATTCATTCAATCATGTTTGAAAATATATCCATCATGCATCTTTGAAAAGTGATTGGAGAACCACACATTCTAAAGGTCATCCTCCGGTAGGTGAATTTCCCAAATGGACAAGTGAAGGTGGTTGTCTCTTGGTCCTTGGGGGAAATAGCAATCTGGTTGTAACTAAAATATCCATCAATAAAGCCGAAAAATTCATTTCCTACTAACCTCTCCAACATATGGTCAAAGAATGGCATGAGAGAGTGGTCATTTATTATAGCAACATTCAATTTCTTATACTCTATATAGACCCTAAATTTATTCTCTATCCTTGTTTGGATTTTTTTTCATTCTTTTCATTAGTGACAACTATCACACCACTCTTTTTGGGGACCACCTGGATAGGACATACCTACGGGCTATTAGAAATGGGAAAACTTTTCCCAGCATCATGCAACCTAATCACTTATTCACTAAAAACTTCCTTCTTTTTTGGGTTTAGTCTCCTTTGAGCTTCCACTCTAGGTATATAGTTGAGTTCCATGGTAATTTTTTGCATACAGAAGGTTGGACTTATTCCATTCATATTAGTAATTGACCATCCTAGGATAGACTTGTACTTCCACAAAACACATGGTAGATTTTCCTATTAGCGTTTCTCAAGATTAGATGAGATAATCACATTAAGGGTAGAACTCTCTCCTAAAAATGAATATTTGATATGGTAAGGGATGGGTTTGAGTTAAATAATGGGTGGGTAATCACTTGAGGGAATACACTTGGGCATGTGTGGCCCAAGGTCTTCATGTTGCCTCTTGAAGAAGGCAGTAAAGAAGACCTCCTCATCATCATTAGAATTTCTAGAAAAGTTTTCCTCAAACCTAGATTCCTCTCTCAGGGTAACAATGTGTTCCAAAGAAAACTCATCGAGGTCCTCCAAAAACTCTACCTTATATTCATCAATAAGATCTCTCTCTCATTACTTGAGTTGATCCCCATGCATGTGGAAGGAGGGATCTCAGATTCATAATTTATCTCATCTATAATCCTAAGAAACTCTTCTTCCTCCTCATCCACACTACCCTTAGAAACTAGCATATCATATTTGGGAAGGATTGGGTGGGGGGGTTCTTTGATTTTTCTGAAAACCTTAAATTCCACTTTTTTCTCACCCAAGTTTAAAATCAACTTCCCCTCAAACACATCTATCACAGCTCCCCCTATGTCCAGGAAGGACCTAACAAGTATGATTGGTACCTTTTGGACACACTCCCAATCAAGGATGAGAAAGTCAGAAGGCAAAAAGAGTTTACCTACTCCCACCAGCAAATCATAAACCCTACCAACTGGGTGTGTGATGGACCTATCAACAAGTAGTAGCACAACAGTAGTGGGAGAGGGAATTCCTAATCTCATGTGCTGAAAAAGTGATAGAGGAATCAGATTAATGCTTGCACCAAGGTAACACGAGTGGTTAAACTAACCAGATCTATCCCTAAAGGTGTAGGGAATGAAAAAGATTCCATGGTGCTTATGTTTAGGAGGTATCCTATTCTGAAACATGTCACTACACTCCTTAGTTAGACTATAGGTGGAAAATTCTTCCAAATTATTTTTGTTTGAGAAGATTTTATTGAGTGATTTTAGATATGATGGAATTTGAATCAAATATTCAAGTAATGGGATATCAATGTTCATCTTCTTAACCAATTTAAGAAATTTCCAAAATTCAGAGCCATGAGTTGGTTTTTTTATTCTTTCAGGAAAGGGAATTACGGGAGAAATTTTTATCACAATTGGGAGAATCCATAGAGTTTCTTCTCTAAAAAAGTTTCATCCATTTGATTTATTTATTTTTTAAGAAATTTTCTTTTGTATTTTCAACTGGAACAGTAGGAACTAGAGTGGTTCCAGTGCTACTGTCGATTTTTCCAAAATCAGGTTTTTCCAGATTTGAGTTTTTGGCATCAACCAGATTTTCATTTTTGGAAATATGGGGTTTATTCCTAGTCTCTTTGTGAGTTTTTAGACAACTTATAGTGTTCTAAACCATGTAATTTTCCCTAGGATTGGCTTCAATGGTACTAGATAGCCTACTTTTCTCTCAATTACAAGCATCCCTAGCCAACTTCCCCATTTGAATCTCCAGGTTCTTCATTATTGCATTCATTTGAACTTTATCATAATAATTTTTGGCCTTTTGTTCATTAAATATCCCTATAAACTGATGGAACATTTCTCACACCTTATCATTTTTATTGGATGACTCAACCTTAGGTTGGGGTTGGGGTTGCAACTGCTACCTAGGAGGCTGCTGGAATCCCGGAGGGGCAGGAGGTCGAAGGACTCCCTACTCCCTCTGAGACAAGTTCGGGTGGTTCCTATACCCCTGGTTGTAGATTTTGAATAAAGTTTCTTACATAGGCAACATCCTTTTCCCATATCCAGCAAAGTTTACATTCTCAAGAAGCTGAACAGGCATATCAAAGTAGGGGAGATAGGTCTGTTAATGGGAATACATGTCACAATTGTGGCACTTCTCCCTAAGGGTGTTATAGGGGTTATAGTTGAAGAACCCAGTAGCTTGGGATTCAGCTTGAGGGGCAGGAGTAGGTTCCTTTATCATAATATTTATCTTCCTATATCATTTGTGCTTGGAGTTTTGAGCTAAGGTATTGAAGATCTATTGGATCTCCTCAGTAGTCCTATCACTAAATTCCCTGCCAAGAAACCGGTCCACCAATGTTTGGTGGTAGTGGGTAAGGCTATTATAGAAAGTATCGATTAGAAATTGGGGTGTTCACTGGGGGTTTGTAAATTGTCTAAGTAAACCGCTAAACCTATCCCAGGCATTAATAAATAGTTATCCATCATCTTGAAGGAATATAGTGATTGTGTGCCTTATTTCAGATGTCAACTTCCTAGGATAGAACTTCATGTTGAAAGCATTTTACACTTGATCCTAAGTGAAAAATATTTCCTCTTATAATTTTTCAAACCCGATCCTAGAATTTCACTTGAAGCATAATGGAAAAACTCTTAGTTTTAGCTATTCCTCTGTAAGGCCCCTATGTGGAAGCTACTTAACACTACAATATAAATCCCTAATATAGTCAAGGGAGTCTTCACTAGGCATCCCATTGAAGGTTTGAAACTGACAAACCATGTATTTAATAATTTCAAAATTCGTAGACCTGGGTGATAGCCTAATGAAGGATGGGTTGCTAGATATTGAAGGTAGAAGTAATTATCTCAGGTTGTGCCTCTCAACTATCTCATTTCTAGGTGGGTTCAGATTTTCATGAGGTGGATTGTTCAGGTTCTGATTTACAGCTTCATGATTATCTTCCATTTTGAATTCCTTTTTGTTATTTTTCAAATATCTCAGGTGTCTCTAAATATCAGGATTCACATGTTCTAAGGTATCAAATTTTGACCTTTTGGCCATGTAGTAGGTGGTTTAGATATTTTTTGTCAATTTTCTTATTTTGAATATTTTTTTGACTAATTTTCTTAGTTTATTTTATGTTTTTTATAATTTTTGTTGTTTTTTTATATGTGAATTTTTGTTTTGTTTTTTTAAATAATATGTGGCATCCCTGGTAACAGTGCCAAAATTTGATCGTCGCACATCATTGAACATGAGGGAACAAATTAAAATTTATAGATTTATACATAATACTTAGTATAGTGGTAAGACAGGGTCGTACCAAAGAGAGGTCTAAATTTGTGCTTAGTAATAAAATAAATATAAAATATAATAAATATACACAAAAACAAACAACAAGTGAAATATAATGGTGAGTGGGTGATAATTTTTTGGTGGATATGAGAGTGAGAAGACAAGGAAAGCAGGCAAACAGAAATAAAAAGCAGTAAACAATTAGACATTAAGAAGCCAAAGGTGGAACCAAGCAAGAGTTGAGTAGGGGGAAGTCCACTGGTAGGTTTCAATATTGCTTTCCATTGCTCATGCACTGGAGTGAAGTATCTAGATCGGATTCAAAGTGGTTAACCAAATTTTTTTCTGGTAAACCTTTGGTTTTTTGACTACTATAGTTTATCAACAATATTAATCTTACAATAAAAAAAGGAAAACCAATCCAAAATCACTCAGTTAAACATGTCGATTGAACTCAGTTAGTTAGTGAGTCTCTCCCACATTGAGCTTGAATCATTTTTCAATAAAATCCTGAGGTTGAAAATAGTTCTCATTTAGATTCAAGCAAGAATGGTTTTCACTTAATATTCATGTTTTTAAAATAAAACAATCCATAAAAAGTGAGAGAGGTATGATCTAGTAAAGAATGCAGTGCATGAACCATAGGAAGTAGATTTAACCCGAAAAACTTATCCCCCACCCCTCGAAGGATTTTATCTAGACATCATGATTGAAGTCAAATTTTTAACAAAGTTAAACACAAAGAAATTCATGTTGAAATAAGTCATAGAAAAACAGAGCATGATAAACAAATATATCTCCATGGTTGATCTCCATATGCTCCGAATGTTCTACGGTTCTCTGCTCCTACCTAATGATGATGACGAAATGAGGTGCTCTCAATCTCTCACCCTAAGAATTGAGTATGCACATGGTGGATGCTGCTCTGATTTTATGATCATCTGGAAGGAAGTTTGGAAGTGAGGTTTGATGGATGAGTGTTGAGAATGGATCGAAGAACTACCATCCACCCTGGAAGTCTAGATGTATCGAGGAAGTGAGTGCTTGAGAGGAATGATGTCTCATGTGATCTCTATGTTCTCCCAGTGAATTGTTATTCCCACTAATAGAAGTATCTATAATCTCGTAGAATACTTCTCGGGCCTCCATGTGGTGCTTTCACTATGCCAACCCCTTTTCCTATATCATTGGAGCAGTTTTTCCACAACCAACTAAACAAATACGTGCCATGAACCCAATCCCTTCCCCTGAAACAGAAAACAAGCATAAATTAAAAGGGGTTATAATAAAAAAGAAAATAAAAATTACATGTTATTAATAATACAAATTATATTACAAAGTAAATAATTATAATAAAAAAGAGAAAATAAATGAAAAAATTAATTAATAATAAGAATAAAAAATGAAACAAAATAAATAATGAAAATACTTATTACATGTATTAAAATTGATACTTAAAATATGTACATAAACTTGAATACATTTAAAAATTAAATTAAATAATAATAAATGAAAAAATATCTATATAATTAAAAGTAAAATGATTATACATAAAAGAGTTAAAATATTACTATATTAAATATAAATAATCATCATTAAACACAAACTTATCACTAAACTATTAATATAATTTTATTATTATTATTGTATAAATAAATATATATAAATATATATATTTATATTAATATATATTTATATTAATATTATAAATATGAATATTAATTAATAAAATAATTATTTTGGACAAAATAAATAGAAATAAATATATTTATTAGGTACATAATTTTACTATATCAATTATCTTAATTATTATGTGTATTGAATAATATATTATGATTATTATATAAGTTATATTAGTTATGTTATATATATGTTAATATATTTATTATATATATATATATGTTATTGTATATTATAATATAATATAAAATAAAAAAAGAAAAAGAAATTTAGAATGAGAGAGGGGGGTCAGTTCAGACATATGTGAGGGAAGGGGAAGAAGATTTTGGTGATGTGGGGATGTGGGGATGTGGCTTGTGGCAGAGCTGGGTCGCGGCAAGGATAGTGGTCTGATGAGGCGGTCTTAATTCCACAAGTTGTTAAAGGGGGTGGAGACATGGTGGCTTATGCGGGTGAGGGTCGCGGTGATGATGGAGGTGGCAAGGAGAGGTGGTTGTGGAGTGAGAAGGGTGGAATAGGGTAGTGAAGATCTTTGGTGCTCAGGTTTCAGTGCGCAGTAGTGCCGAGGTGAGTCTAGTTGTGGAGGGGAGCTCGTTCTCGGTCAGAGGTTTGGTCTGGTTCGAGGTGATGGCGCAACAGCAGCGACGAATATTGGCTTGCAGTAGGGGAATGTAGTGATCCATAGTTTCAGATCTGAGTAAACTCAGTTTCTTAGTGGATTTGGATCACTGCTGACTTAGTTTTAATTTGATTGCATTGATTCTGGTTCGAATGTTTTATTTTGGTTTGGTTGAATTTATTTATACTATAGGTTTATGATAATCAAAATTTGTTGCTACTGTGAATTAGGGGTTTGTGTTCTATTACTGTAGTGAAAGGTGCATCGGTGAGACAGAGTGGGGTGTTTCGGTGTCGGTGAGTCAAGAGAGACTGATGTAGTAGGGAGGTAGGGATGGCGATGGTGACACAAAAGTGGGGAGGAGTTGGTGAGACCTACGGAGAAGTGGGTTCTATCAGTAAGACAAAAGAAGTGGGGAACTGTGTCAGTGGATGGATGATTTTATTACATAGTGTCAGTGACTCAATGAGAGGATGGGAGTGGTATCAGTGAGTTTTGTGCACCGTTAGGTGCTGGGAGTATGGGGTTGTCTGTGAGAATAAGAGAAGATAGGAAAGAGGAGTGGTGACTGTGTCACCGACAGAAGAGGGGAAGTATTGGTGAGACAAAAGGGGAGATGTCGGTGTCGATGAGACCGACAGATGGGGTGTGCATTGGTGACTCATTTGAGTCACCGACATGACTTTTTGGTGAGACGTGTACAATCCAAAATGGACAAAGTTAGATTAAAAATCAGAATTAAATTAATAACTTTAAAACAGAATAAATTAAATTATAAACTAACTAAAATAAAAATCATAATTCATAAAATTTTATAAAACACAAATAAAATTAATAATTAATAAACCAATTGAAAACTTCATTTTATACATATGAATTAAATAAAAACACATTTTAATTAATTAAATTAATTACTCATAAAATAATTTTCTTTTGTTTCTTTTTAAATAAAAAAATGAAAGATTTATAATTTAATTAAAAACTAATAAATAAAAAATAAAAGTTAAAACAAAAATAATTATTTAATTAGATAATTATTTAAAATGAAAAAAAATGAAAACTAAAATACATGATTTACACACAAAAAAGGTTGTTTTACAAATTGATGTACGCAAACAAACAATTGTTAATTATTTAACAAAATATAGCATTTTAGAATTAAAAGGTAAATAAAAATATAAAAAGGATGTGGCAATGTGGGTTAAAACTAAGCCACATCTAACTCACACAAACTTAAGACTTTGTTTTTCCACAAAAAAAATCATTTCTTTGACTTTAAATCAGAAAAATGATTTGTGAGATTCGGTTTGACAAGTGGATGAATAATATTTAACAACTATTGAACATTTTTGGGAGGTGGGAAAGGATTTTTAGAAATGTTTTCAAAAAATAATGTCTTTCCAAGCTTCATTAACTCACTGGAAATAACAACTCTCACAAACTCATACACTTCCAAGTATGTCATGCCTCCTATATGAATCCAAAATCGTCCTACTTAATTTCCAATTCAAGTTCCAATACAGAAAGTAATGAAAAGTTAGATCAAGTGGAATAAAAAACCTAAACCAAAGGCACCTTCAATACTCACCTTCTCCTAGGTTCCAAAAATAAAATTCCATTAATTTCATCACTTTATTGATTCAACTAAAATGAAATTTAACTAAGTCAATTGCTTCCTTCTTCATCAAGGTTCAAAATTCCCCTCACCTCAAGGGTAATATATTTTACTTTTTCCCAGACATATTCCATGTGTAGATTAGTGTGCATATCACTTATTTAGATTTAAATTTGCATTGTTTATTCAAAAAAATATACCTAATTTACCTTGTCTCTGATACTCACCATAGGATACCATTTTCCCATTTTACTCGAGTTTCAAAGGACTTAACTAATAATCATTTGAGTTAAATTAATAGTGATTGAATAATTTTTATAAAACAGGTGGGTCCCCTATTTTCTAGGGAAGATCTATAGTTACCCTAATTCATGATCCTCATTCCACAAAACATATCCTATCACACTCCCATCCTTAGTTCCAAAACAGAAATTCAAAAGATAGAGTGAATAATTTCACTCAGAAATCACTTATCCTCAATAGTTTCTAACTAAGTGTAATGCTCAACATCCAGAAAGCAGTCATCTACTAAGCAGGAGAGAATTGAAGTGCCAACTAAATCTCAAATGACCTTCATGTGATGAAAGATTTTGAAAATTTTGAAATATTTTGATTTTTTGTTGGGAAAAATTGGCCATTTTTTTAGAAAAACACCAAGAATGGGGAATTTGAAGTAACCAATAGAGTAACCCCTTTCCCCCCAAACCGAAAACCCAACATTGTCTGAAATGTTGAATCCTAAGGTGGAAAAATGTACTCAAAGAAATTTGATAATTAAACACTCATAATAATGATTAGTGCATGAACTAGAGGAAGAAGATCTAACCAACATAGCTTATTCCCCCCCCCCCTAAAGGACTTTAGATGGACATCATGATTGAATTAAAAAATTTAACAGAGTTAAACATAGAGAAATTCATGTTGTAATAAGTTGCAGAAAAATAGCGCATAAGAAAGTAATATCTCTCCCTACTCGATCTATAGATACTCTGAATGTTCTACTATTCTCTACTTATGGTTGATGGTGATGGTAAAATGGGGTGCTCTCAATCTCTCGCCCTGGGAATCGAGTATGCAAATTGTGGATGCTACACTGATTTTCTGATCTTCTAGAAGGATTTCTTGAATTCAGGTCTGATAGATGATGGTTGAGGATGGATTGAAGAACTACCTTGTGCCCAAGAGTCTACAAGTCTAAATGTATCAAGTGCGTGATCGAGTGGAATGATGTATCGTGTTCTATTTGTTCTCTCCTAGTGAATTGCTACTCCCACCAATAGAACTCTCTAGAATCTAATAGAATACTTATCAAGCCTCAATGTGGTGCTTTCACGATGCCACCCCCCTTTCCTCTGTAGCAGGAGTAGTTGCTTACCAACCAACTGAAAAACAAGTACGCCATGAACCCAATCCCTTCCCCTAAAACAGAAAACAGCAAAGAATTCAAAATAGTTAAAATTAAAAAGAAAATAAAAACTATCTGTTATTAATAATACATAATATATTACAAAGTAAATAATTTGAAAAAAAAATGGAAAATAAAAAAAAAATAATTAATAACAAGAATAAAAAATTCAATAAAATAAATAATGAAAATACTTATTACATGTATTAAATTTCTACTTAAAATATGTACATAAACTTAAATACATATAAGAAATAAATGAAAGAATAAAAAATAAAATAAAATCATTATAATTAAAAGTCAAATTATTATACATAAAATAATTAAAAGATTACTATATTAAATATAAATGAACATAATTAAATACAAACATAGCACTGAACTATAGATATAATTTTATTATTTTTATTGTGTATATATATATATATATTATTGTTATAAATATGAATATTAATTAATAAAATAATTATATACTACAAAACAAATTGAAATAAATATATTTATTATGTAAATAATTTTACTATATTAATTGTCTTAATTATTATTTGTATTAAATAATATATTATTATTATTATATATGTTATATTAGTTATTATATATATCTCAATATAATTATTATATATTTTATATATATGTTATTCTATAATATAATATAATATAAAAAGAAAAAACAAAAGGAAATTTAGAATGAGAGAGTGGGGGCGGTTCGTGCACTGGTGAGGGAATGGGAAAGAGATTTTGGGGGTGTGGGGATGCAGCTTGTGGTAGTGCAGGGTCACAGAGAGGATAGTGGTCTAAGGAGGGGGTTTGGTTTTGTACTAAGGTGAAGGAGGTGGAGACGCGGTGGCTTGCGCGGGTGAGGGTCATGGTGAGGCTGGAGGTGGCAAGTTGAGGGGGTTGTAGAGTGAGTAGGGTGAACAGGGTGGCACAAATCTGGGGTGCTGGGGTTTTAGTTTGAATAGGAACTGAGGAGAGTCTAGCGGTGGAGGGGAGATCATGCTCAGTTGGAGGTTTGGATCTAGTTCGAGGTGAGGGCACAACAGAAGTGCCAACGATCGGCTTGCAGTGGGGGAATGCGGTGATCCAGGGTTACAAATTTGGGTAAACTTGGATTCTTTGTGGATTTGGATCACTGCTGATTTAGTTTTAATTTGATTGATCCGATTTTGGTTCGAATTTTCTGTATTGGTTTGGTTGAATTTATTTTTTCTATTGGTTTATGTTGCTCAAAATTTTTCTCTACTACGAATTTGTGGTTCATATTCTGTTGTTCTTGTGGAAGGTGCATCGGTGAGATAGCATGGGGTGCACTGGTGTTGGTGAGATTAGAAAGAACAAGCCATCAGGGAAGTATTGATGGTGTCGATGATACAAAAATGAGGAGGAGTCAGGGGACCGATGGGGAAGTGGAGTCTATTGTTGAGACCGAAGAAGGGGGAAACCATGTCGGGGATGGATGAGTCGTCAATGCAGCATCAATGACTCATGGAGAGGATGGGAGTGGAATCAATGAGGTATGTTTGTCGGTGGATGATGGGAGTACGAAGTTTTCGGTGAGACCATTAGAATATAGGAAGGAGGAGAATTGACTGTCTCATTAATAGAAGAGTGGAAGTATCGGTGAGATAAAAGGGGAGGTGTCGGTGTCGTTGTGACCGAAAGATGTGGTGTGCATCCGTGACTCTTGTGAGTCACTGATAAGAATTTTTTGTGAGACCTCTACAATCAAAACTGAACAAAGTTAGATTAAACATAAGAATTAAATTAATACTTTTAAAATATAATAAATTAAATTACAAACTAACTAAAATAAAAATTATAATTCATGCAATTTTATAAAACACAATTAAAATTAATAATCAACAAACCAATTACTAACTACATTTTAAACATATGAATTAAATAATAACATAATTGAGATAAGTTGCTTTAATTAATTCACTGGGTAATTAATTGAAAGAATTAATAAAATAAAGAAATTAAATTAAAACTAAAAAGTATTAACTGAATACAATTAAATCAATTATTTAAATAACTAAAAGCTAAGTGAATTTTTTATTTACAATTGAGTAAATTAAATAATTAATTTAATTAATTATTTATAAAAAATATATTAAAAAATTGGAAAAAATGTAAAAATGAAACAATTATAACTTAATTAAAAAAATGAATAAAAATAAAAGTTATAAACAATAATTCTTTAATTAGATAATTATTTAAAATGACAAAAATGAACACTGAAATACATGATTTACACAACAAAAGGGTTATTTTACAATTTATGTACACAAAAAAACATTTGTTAATTATTTAAAAAAAATATAACATTTTAGAATTAAAAAGTCAATAAAAATATAAAAAAGATGTAGAAAATAGGGTTAAAAAGAAGCCAAATTAAACACCCCCACACTTAAGAAATTGTTTTTCCTCAGAAAAATGAATGTCTGACTTTAAAATAGACAAATGATCTATGAGATTCAGTTCAACAAGTACATTAATAATCTTTAACAGCCAGATGAATAGTTTTAGGTAGTGGGAAATGCTTTTTAGGAATGGGTTCAAAAAATGATGTCTTTCCTAGCTTCAATAACTCACTATAAATCAAAATTCTGACAAAGTCAAACACGCCAACGAGCCCATACCCAAGTGGTAAGGGCTCCTGCTTGGCACCCATGAGACCCAGGTTGAAAACCGAGTGGAGGCGAATTTCCAGGTACTGTAGCAGCACTATAGCAATACTGTAGCAGTCACTGTAGTAGTTATTGTTTGGTACTGTTCGGTACTGTAGCATCCATAACTATTCACCTGATTTGGGTCTTCGGGCCACCGGTTTGGGGCTACGGGTCTCTCGGGCCTTCGGGTCATCATAGGCCTTCGGGTCACAGGACCTTCGGGTCATGTAGACCATGGAGTAGCCTAGTTCACACAGAACATGTCCCAGAAGAGGATCAGAGCAACAGGAGTAGCAGCCACCAGATGTAGAGCTAACCGGATTTGAAGAATGAGAGGGTATGGTAGCCGCCATCAGGACCAGGCACTGTGCAGCTTTGTACGTGAAAATGCTAGCCGATTAGTAATGCAAGGTGGGGAGCTAGATGATCAATGACGCAGAAAGCTGGGGAGGGGCAGTTCAAGTGGGTTGGGCCTACAGGTCATGTATTGGGCATGGTATGCATCTGGGCCTTCGGGTCATGTATTGTGGGTTTGTTAGGCCTTGCGCCTTGGGCCTACGGGTCATGTACGGGTTCCCCTTCAACACTTAAATGTGGGATTATCCATAATAAAATAAAAAAGAAGGCCATCAAGGCATTCGGGTGACAAAGTCATACAATATCAAGTATTTCATGCCTTCTATATGAATCCATAACTGGCCTACTTCATTTTCAATTCTATTTCCAACTCAAAATGTGATGACATGTTAGATCAAGTGGAATTAAAAACCTTAACCAAATGCACCTTTGGTTCTCACCTTATCTTAGGTTCCAAAAATAAAAGTCCATTAATTTCATCACCTTATTAATTCAACTCAAATGAAATTTGACTAAGTAAATTGCTTCCTTCTTCATCTGGGTTAAAAATTCCCCACGCACTAATGAGTTTATTTTTTACAAGGGAAATTTATTTTACGTTTTTCCACTATATTCCATGTGCAAATCACTGTGCATAGCACTTATTCACATTTAAATTTGCTTTTTTATTCATAAAAATGCACCCAATGAACCTTGTCTCGGATACTCACTGTGGGATCTAATTTTCCCATTTTACTCCAGTTATAAAGTAATTAACTAACAATCATTTGAGTTTAATTCTTAAAGTGATTGAATATTTTTTATGAAAAGTGTGAGTCCCCTAGCTTTCAGTGAATATCACTAGTTACCCTATGTCATGATCCTCATTCCCCAAAAGATATCCTATCAAACTCTCATCCTTAGTTCCTAGATAGAATGTCCATAGAGATAGTGAATAATTTCACTCAGCATTCACTCATCCTTATTTGTTTCTGACTAATTTCATCTCTCAACATCTAGTAAGCAGTAATCCACTAAACATGATAGAATTAGGTGCCAACTAAACCTCAAATGACACTCATGTGATGAAAGAATTTGAAATTTTTTAAAGATTTCGTTTTCTTTTTTGAAAAAAGTCTACCATTTTTTTAAAAAAAACTTCAAGAAGGGGGAATTTAAAGTAACCAATATAATAACCACTCTACCCCACTCGTAAAACTCAACATTTTCCCCAATGTTGAATCCTAAGTTTGAGTAAAATACTTAAAGAAAATTGATAATTCAGCACTTATAAGAATGTTGAGGGATTGCATGAATGTTCAAAATAATGTTTACCACACCAAAAAGAGAAAAATAAAAAACATATATACAAAAAGTGACAAAAGGTTGAATATTTTTTTTTATAATAGTAGTATAATTTGAACCGTGAAAATAGCAACAGATTGTCATGTGTTAATACACAATAGTAGGTGAATCGTAATGAGTGCCGTGGGTGCAAGCTTTTTCAACAATTCAGTTCATCAAAATATTCAACTCACTAAATAATAGTAGCAAGAACCCACATAATAGATAGATTCATGACCATTTAGAAAAAATAAAGGGGTCTCCCTGACACTAATGTTTATGTAACAGATTAGTAAAACTTAATCAGAAAATTAAAATTGGTAAAAAGAAGAACAACACTTCCCGGAATCAGTGGAGATTTAACATCTACTTCTATAGAAAGATTATCTTCTAAAAAACTAAGTGGTTAATCCTCTTCATTAAAATATAAGTTAATAAAGTAAAAATAAGAATCCATAATTTTTAATTTCAAGAAGAATCAAACCAAGTAATGAGTGAGAGAGATGTTATCCTTATAAAGTAGTGGAAATCTCCCTTGGTTTTCCTTTGCTGAGTTTCTGGGAGCATTAGGTCTTTCACTAGTAGCAGAAAGTCATTTGACATAAATAGACAGTCAACAGAACAAACTGTAGAAACTAGAAGCAAGAGTTAACTTTATTGAAAAGAGTAGTAAAAACAAAACAACTAAGAAACCTTGGGTTAGTGCCCATGAAACACTGAGTTTATAGTCCTCAGTCCAACTTAAAGTACATCGTTCTTCCAGGATAGAGATGAAAGACAATACCTTTGGAGTCCCTTCAAATAAGTCCTTAATCCTTTGACCATTAACCAAGAAAGTCTTATTCTCTTCCCCAACCATATCCACACCTCCATTAACTAAGACACACACCGGTAAAGGGTCCAAACCACTTTCTTTTAAACTTTCCTGGAAACAGTTTCAATTAATAATTGAACAGTACGATCCTCTCACCAACCTTGAAACTTCTATTTTGAATGACTGGGTCATGAAAATCTTTTGTTCTTTATTTTTAAATTCCATAATTCTCATAATACACTCTTCTTATCTCATCAATCTCACTCAGCTCCAACATTCTTCTCTCACCAGTAGACTTGAAATCAAAGTTGAGGGCCTTCATTTGCTAATAAGATTTCTATAATAATTCAACCAGAAGATGACGTGTTTTCCCCAAGAGAAGCAAGTATGGTGACATCCCTATAGAATTCTTATAATCAATTCTATAGGCCCAAATATCCTCATCTAGCTTCACTGACCAATCCTTCCTAGAGTTTGACATTGTCTTCTCTAAAATCTATTTAATCTCTCTATTAGACACATATGTCTGCCCACTGGATTATGGGTGATACGTGGTACCTATCCTATGTGATAATTCAAACTTTTCAATCAAACTATTGAATTTATAATTCTTGAAATGAGTCCCATTATTAGTGATGAAATTTCTAGGAATACCAAACTAGGAAAAAATATTTCTCTTGATGAATTTTACTACATTAGCAGCAGAATTGTTGGGCAAAGCCACTGCCTCAACCCACATAGACACATAGTCCACATCAACCAAAATGTACTCATTCCCATAAGAGGATGGAAATTGTCCAATGATTTCCAAGCCCCATACATCAAAAAATTTCACCTTCCAGAATACCTTTTTGAGGAAGCTTTTTCTTTCTACAAACATTACCCAGTATTTGAAATTTCTCACAACCAATTACCAAACTCCTAGAATCTTTGAACAAATTTTTCCAATATAAACCAGCTAGTAGAACCTTTTGAGTATTCTTCTCTTCTCCATGATGTTCACCCCAAGGTAATGATTGAAAACTCCCAAGAATGTGAAATATCTCTTAATCAACAACACATATTCTCAAAAATCCAATCATCACTCCTCTTAAAGAGTAGAGGGTCATCCCAAAAATAATATTTCATCTCAGATGTGAACCTATTTATTTTGTTGTGTAAGTGGTCCTTAGGCATGAAAACTACTTATAGGAAGTTGGAATAGTCTGAAAACCAAGAAGACTATTGCATAAAAGCAGTAAAAAATTATTCCTCATGAAATGAGGTATTTCTCTCTTTTGGTTCCCCACTTGGGGTGTTTATAGCCTGAACAAGTAGTCTTCCACCACATTCTCAGCCCATTTCTTATCCTTAATTACCATATCAAACTAATATAGTTTTACGATCTATCTCATCAATATGGGTTTAGAATTCTTCAAAGTATATAGGTACATGAGGGCAACATGGTCAGTAAAATTGATAACATTGCACCCTATAAAGTACTTTCTAAACTTCTACAAAGAAAAAACTATAGAACCCAGTCCCATTTCAATGGAGTAATTCTTTTGGGCATCATCCAGTTGCTTTCTAGTATAGTAAATAACCTGCAGTTTCTTATCCTTCCTCTACCCCAAAATAGCTCCTACCCGAAAATCACTTGCAGCAGACATCACCTCAAAAGGGAGCTTTCGGTTAGGGGAAATGGTCACGGGTGAGGTTTTCAGCTTCTCATTGAGCAGATTAAAGGAATCTAGACATTTCTCATCAAACACAAAGGGTGTGTCCTTAATTAACAGGGAGCACAGGGGTCTAGTAATCTTTGGAGAGTCCTTAATTAACCTCCTGTTGAAACGAGCATGACCCAAAAAAATTCCTACTTCCTTTGACATTCTCAAGTGAGGGAAACTTTTGAATGAACTAAACTTTGTCGTTATCGACCTGGATCCCCCTCTTAGATACCTTGTGACCCAAAACTATGCCCTTAGTAGCCATAAATTGGAACTTTTCCCAGTTTAAGACCAGGTTGGTCTCTTTTCACCTTTCCAGTACAAGTCCTAGATTTTCTAAATAGTTATCAAAGTAAATTTCCATTACATAAAATTCATCCAAAAACACATCAATTATTCTTTCAATCATGTCTGAAAATATGTCCATCATGCATCATTGAAAAGTGGTTGGTGCACCACACTAGCCAAAGGGAATCCACAGATAGGTGAATGTCCCAAATGGACAAGTGAAGGTGGTTTTATCTTGATCCTTATGTGAAATGGAAATATAGTTATAGCCATAATAACCATAAAGAAATTATAATATTCATTTCCTTCCAACCACTCCAACATTTGGTCCAAGAATGGAATGGGAAAGTGGTCATTTCTTGTGGAAACATTCAATTTCTTATAGTCTATACTGGAACTCAAATTATTCACGTCCCTTTTTTAGATTTTCTCATTCTTTTCATTAGAAACCACTTTAACTCCACTCTTTTTGGGGACCACCTGGATGGGACTTACCCAGGGGCTATCAGAAATGGGAAAAGATTTCCCATCATCAAGTAGCCAAATCACTTCTTCCCTAACAACCTCCTTCATGTTTGGGTATAGTATCCTTTGGGATTACACTCTAGGTTTATAGTCAGGTTCCATGGGAATTTGGTGCATAAAGAAGTTTGTATGTATCCCCTTGATATCAACAATAGATAATTCTATGATAGACTTGTACTTCCTCAAAACACACAGAAAATATTTCTCTTGGCATATCTCAAGATTAGTTGAGATAATAATAGGAAGGGTGAAACACTCTCCTAAAAATGAATATTTGATATGGGAAAGGAGGGGTTTGAGTTCAAGAATGTGTGGTGACTCACTTGAGGTAATACACTTGGTCCTGGGTGGCCCAAGGTCTTCTTGTTTCCTCTTAAAGAAGGTAGTAAAGAAGGACTCATCATCACAAGAATTTCTAGAAACATTATCCTCAAACATAGACTCCTCTCTCAGGGTAAGAATTTGTTCTAAAGAAAACTCATTAAGGTTATCCAAAAACTCTCCCTAATATTCACTAATAGGTTCTATCTTCTTATTTGATCTGATCTCTATTCATGTAGCATGAGGGATCTTAGGTTCACAATTGATCTCCTTTATGATTCTAAGAAACTCCTCTTCCTCCTCATCAACAGTAAGCTCAGCAACTAGCATCTCATCTTTGGGAAATATTAGGTGGGTGGGTTATTTGATTTTCTTAAAAACTTTGAAGTCCTATTTTTTCACACATTTTTAAATTCAACTTCCTATTAGAGACATATATCACAACTCCCCATGTGTCCAGGAAGGGCCAACCGAGGATGACAGGTACCACCAGGTCATACTTTATATCAAGAATGAGAACGTCAATAGGAAAAAAGAGTTTACCTACTCCCACTATAAAATCATCAACCCTACCCACTAATTGTGTGATGGACCTATCAGCAAGATCTAGCAAAACAGTGGTGGGAAGGGGAACTCCTAATCTCAGGTGCTGAAAAGGTGATAGAGGAATCAGATTAATAACAGCACCAAGGTCACAAAAGCAGTTAAACTTACCTTCTCTATCTCCAAAGGTGTAGGGAATGATAAATCTTTTTGGGTTCTGAAGTTTAAGAGGTATCATATTCTGTAACATAGCACTACACTCCTCAGTTAGACTATAAGTGGAAAATTCTTCCAAAGTATTTTTGTTTGAGAATATTTTCTCGAGTGATTTCAGATATGATGGACTTTGAATTAGAGCTTCAAAGAATGGGATATCAATGTTCATCTTCTTAACCACTTTGAAAAATTTCAACAATTCAGATTCATGAGTTGGTTTTTTTATTCTTTCGGGAAAGGGAATTAAGGGAGCAAAATTTATCACAATTGGGGGCATCCCTATAGTTTCTTCTTCAAAAACTTTCTCCCCTTTGTTTTCTTTATTTTTCAAGAGATTTATTTTTTTTCAATTGGAATAGAAAGAACTAGAGGGTTCCAGTGCTTCTATCCAGTTTTCCGTATTCAGGTTTTTCCAGATTTGAGTTTTCAACTTCAACCAAATTTTCATTTTGGGCAGTTTGGGATTCATTCTTAGGCTCTTGGTGAGTTTGGATACCACTTTTAGGGGTCAAAACCATGGAATTGTCCCTATAATGGGATTCAGTGGTACAGGGAAGCCGACCCTTCTCTCTATTACTAGAATTCCTAGCCAACATCCTCATTTGAATTTATAGGTTCTTTATTCTTGCATCCATTTGAACTTTATCATAATCATTTTTTGCCTTTTAATCATAATATATCCTTATAAACTAATGGAACATGTCTTTCACCTCATCTTTTGAGTTGGATGACTTGGCCTTGGGTTAGGGTTGGGGTTGGAATTGCTACCTAGGAAGCTACTAGAATCTAGGAGGGTAAGAAGGTCAATGGACTCTCTGGTCCCTCCAAGACAAGTTCAAGTGGTTCTTATACCTCTGGTTGTAGGTGTTGGAGAAAGTTTCTTCCCTAGGATGCATCCTTTGACCATAGAAAACAATGTTTTCATTCTCAAGAGAATGAATAGGCATATCAAAGTTGGGAAGACAAGTTTGTGAATGGCCTTACATGCCATAGTGGTGGCACTACTCCCTAAGGGAGTTATGGGTGTTATCATTAAAGAACCCAGTATCTTGGACTTCATCTTGAGGGGAAGGAGTGGGTTCCTTTCTCAAAATGGTTCTCCTCCAAGAGAATTTGTGCTGGGAGTTTTGATTTAAGGTATTGAAGGTCTGTATGATCACATTAGTAGTCCTATCACTAAAGTAACCTCCAGTAGATGGGTTCACCAAATTTTGGTGGTAGGGGGTAAGGCTATTGTAGAAAGTACCCATGAGATATTAGGGTGTGCACTGGTGGTTTGCATAATGTCTAAGTAAACCCCTAAACCTATCTCAGGCTTCATGGTAAAATTTTACCTCTTCTTAAAGAAATATAGTGATGTTGTGCATAATTTAATATGTCAACCTCTTAGGATTGAACTTTATGGTGAAGGCATTGTACACTTGATCCCATGTGACAAATATTTCCTCCTCAAATTGTTGAAACCAGAACCTAGAATTTCCCTTAAGGCCTAATGGGAAAACTCTCAGTTTTATCTCTTCCTCAGTAAGGCTCCTAAGTGGAAGTTGTTGGACACTACAATAGAAAGACCTAACAAATTCAAGGGAGTCTTCACTATGAATCCCATTGAAGGTTGACGGCTAACTAAGCATGATTTTTTTGATTTCATAATTCATAGATCTAGGTGAGATCCTAATGTAGGATGGGTTTCTCGACACATATGGTAGAAGGAATTCTCTTAGGTTTTTCCTATCAACTGTCTCATTTCCAAGTGGGTTTAGATTTTCATAAGGTGGATTGTTCAGGTTCTAATATTCAGCTTCCCTATCATCTTCAATTTTGACTTCCTTTTTGTTCTTTTTCAAATCTCTCAGGTGGCTCTCAATCTCAGGGTTCACAGGTTCTAAGGTCTAATATTTGGACTTGGGAGAATGCAGTAGGTGGTTCAAAGATTTTTTTTGAATTTCATTTTTCTTAAAGATTTTTTTTGTGAAAATTCTGTTTTTTTATTTTGTTTTATGTTTTTTCTATAATTTTTTTTTGTAGTTTTTTTATATGTGAATTTTTCATTCATTTTTTAAAAAAAACGCATGTGGACTCCCCAGTAAAAGCGAAAAAATTTGACTATCGCGCATCGTTGAGCGTGAGAAAACAAATTAAAATTTATAGATTCCAACTTACTGCTTAGTATAGTGGTAATATAGGGTTGTACCATAGGGAGGACTAAAGTTGTGCTTAGCGATAAAAAAAAAGAAAAGAGAACTAACACATACAAAAACAATCATCAAATGAAATATAATAGTGAGTGATGATGATTTGTGTGTGGATGTGAGAGCGACAAGACAAGGAAAGAAAGAAAATATAAATAGCAGGAAACAAATAGTCAGACATAAAGAAGGAAAATGCTGAAACAATCAAGAATTGAGCCGAGGGGAAGTCCACTGACCAGTTTTAATACTACCTTCCCTTTCTCATGCACTGGATTGAAGTATTTGGGTCTGATTCAAAGTGGTTGACAAGATTGTCTTCTGGTCAACCAGTGGTTGTTTGACTGCTACAGTTTATCACATCTATTAATCTTAATATAACAAAAGGAAAACCAATCTGAAATCACTCAGTTCGACTCTTTGGTCGAACTCAATGAGTTAGTGAGTCTCTCCCTTTTTTAGCTTGACTAATTTTTCAATGAAATACTTAAATTGAAAATTGATTTCATTTAGATTCAAGAAAGATAGGGTTTCACTAAATTTTGATGTTTTGAAAATAAAATTATCCAGCAAAAAGTGATATAGGGACTATCTAGTAAAGAATGCAGTGCATAAACCAGAGGAAGTAGATCTAACCAGAACAGCTTATTCACCCCCCTAAAGGAGTTTAGATAGACATTATGATTGAATTCAACATTTTAAAAAAGTTAAGAACAAAGAAATTCATGCTGAAATAAGTTACAAAAAAATTGATCATAAGAAAGAAATATCACTCCCTACTCGATCTCTATATGCTCTGAATGTTCTAATGTTCTCTACTCCTTCCTGATCGTGATGATGAAATGTGATTCTCTCAATCTCCTAAGCTGGGAATCGAGTATGCAAATGGTGGATGCTACTCGTATTTTCTGATCATCTGGAAGGAATTATGTTTGTGTGGTCCGATGGATGAGTGTTGAGGATGGATCGAAGAATTTCCATCCACTATGGAGTCTGGAGGTCTGGATGTATCGAGGAAGTGAGTTCTCGAGAGGAATGATGTCTCGTGTGCCCTCCATGGTCTCCCAGTGAATTGCTACTCCCACTAATAGAAGTCTCTGGAATCTCACAAAAGACTTTTCGGGCCTCAATGTGGTGCCTTAACTATGCCACCCCCTTTCCTCTATCGCTGGAGCAGTTACTCCCCAACCAACTGAAAAAATGCACGCCACAAACCCAATCCCATCCCCTGAAATAGAAAACAAAAAAGAATTAAAGAGTTAGAATAGAAAAAGGAAATAAAAACTATGTGTTATTAATACTACATATTATATTACAAAGTAAATAATTAGAATAAAAAAAGAGAAAAGAAACCAACAAATCAATTAATAACAAGAATAAAAAATGTAACAAAATAAATAATGAAAATACTTTTTACATAAATTAAATTTGCTACTTAAATTATTTACATAAACATAAATACATATAAGAATTAAATGATATAATAATAAATTAATTAAAATCTTTATAATTAAAAGTAAAATGATTATACAAAAAAGAATTAAAAGATTAATATATTAAATATAAATAAGTATAATTAAAGATAAACCTAACACTAAACAATTAATATACTTTTATTATTATTATTATTGTGTTTGTGTGTGTGTATTTATATATATATGTATGTATATATTACTATTATAAATATGTATATTAATTAATAAAATAATTATGTATGACAAAACAAAGAGAAATAAAAATAATTATTATCTAAATAATTTTACTATATTAATTATCTTAATTATTATATGTATTAAAAAATATATTATGATTATTATATATGTTATATTAGTTATGTTATATATATGCTAATAGAATTATTATATATGTAATTATATATTATAGTATAATATAAAAAGAAAGATAGAATGAGAGTGGGGCGGTTTGTGCATAGGTGAGGGAAGGGGAAGAAGATTCCGGTGGCATGGGGATGCAAATTGTGGCAGAGGAGAGGGGCGGGCTCGGTTCTGCAGCGTGGTGAAGGAGGTGGAGACGCGGTGGCTTGGGCGTGTGAGGGTCGCGGCGATGCTAGAGGTGGAGAGGAGAGGGGCTTGTAGAGTGAGCAGGGTAAAACAAGGCGGCGCAGATCTCGGGTGTTGGGGTTTCAGGGTGCAGTGGTGTCGAGGAAAGTGTGCTCGGATGGAGGTGAGGGCGCAACAGCAGCAGTGAATATCGTCTTGCAGTGGGGGAACACAGTGATCCAGGGTTTCAGATATGGGTAATCTCTGGTTCCTCGAGGATTTGGATCACTGCTGATTTGGTTTTAATTTGATTTCTATGATTTTGGTTCATATGTGCTCGGTTGGTTTGGTCAAATTTATTTCTTCTATTGTTTTATGCTGCTTAAAATTTGTTGCTACTGCGAATTTCTGGATCGTGTTCTATTGTTGTTGTGGAAGGCACAGCGGTGAGAGGCAGTCGGGTGCACCGGTGTCCGTGTGTCAAGAGCGACCGATGCAGCAAGGAGGAAAGGATGGTGTTGGTGACACAAAAACACATGATTTATATGAAAAAGGGTTATTTTACAAATTGATGTAATAAACCAACAATTGTTAAATACTTAACAAAATATAACATTTTAGAATTCATAAGTCAATAAAAATATAAAAAGGATGTGAAAATAGGGTTAAAACTAAGCCACATAAAAAATCATATCCTATTTTTATTTTAAACATACATATCCAAGTTCTAGAGGTACTTTTACCTCCAAAATACAAACCCTAGGTCCCATGAGTGGAGATCTAAAGGAAGTCTAATGAAGAAGAGTTAATCATCTTTGCCAACACTCTCAAATTTATTTCTTCTACTTCCTCTAAATTTTTTGTAAACCTTACAAAATAATATATCTAGTGTCATCAATATAATGATATTTTATTATGATTATGGTATAACCATTATCCATCACTTTTCCATCCCATGGAAAGTGAAAACATCGCTCATTCATACATATGGCTTATCGCCTCCACATAGTGGTGTAATTCATTCTTCATCACCACTTTACATGGATGGTTATAAAGATAGAACAAATGAATATGTATATATATATATATATGATATTTATGTCATAATAATAGTTTTTAATTATAATATCATATCTAACTTCTTACCTTCCAATATGTTGGAACACAAAAACGTCGTTTGTGCATATGTATGGACTACCACCTCCACGGAGCATTGGGGTTCATTTTTCATTTATGTTTATTTGGATGGTATTAAGGACTGATCTAATGAATATATAATATATATAATATAAAAATGATCCTATAAAGGTTAATTATTATTTACCATTCTTTCATTTCATTTTTTGAAAAGTGAAAACATCGTTCTTGAATATGTATGATCTACTATCTCCGTGAATGGTGTAATTAATTTTTCTATCTATATATTTAATGGATGAATCTATATATATATTGAATATATATATGATATTAATATCATGAAACAAATTCTAGAGAGTATGTAACCATGAAAAATATGCTAGGATTGAAATTACCGAATCAAAACATACATGAAAAACAAAGTAGTTAGCACCCAAATAAAATATTATAATTGTATCATATATGATATTATAAATTTTTATCTAGATTTGTTACATAATTATAATAAATCTAAATTTATAATTTATTATGTTAAAATAAATTACAAGTTAACTCAAACTTGAGGTAAGGGGTTTCAAAACTCAATCTCCCTTAATTGAGTTATAGCATTTCATCGTTGCCTTTGATATGATAAGATTTTATGTGTAATTAAATATAATTATTTTAAGTTTAATTTCCAATTTTTTTAGGTGTATTTACATTTGATAAAAATATTTAATTCATTGATGTGTTCTTACTTTAATGATATGATCATTGTAAGGAGTTCCATCTCATTTTCTGCATCATTGAAACATATTTGGTATTACACATCTGTTTAATTTTATGTGGTGTATATACTTCCACTTTGAGATATTTAACATGAAAATATTTTAATTAATTATTATTAAAGTTTCATTTCAATTTTACATTTTTATGGGGTTATAATTTGAATGTTACCAAATTGGTAAGAATAAATTTTAAAATATCATTTTTTGGGATTGCTCTTATTTTAATTGAAGGAATTTTATAATTTTTCCTTCTTAAACCCTATCAATTTTCTTATAATATAGATATTTAATTATTTTTCATATTTTCTTACAGTTTTTCCTCTCTTTTGAACTTAAATCAAGAAATTGAATTTTTAAAAGAAAATCTAATCTTGTTTCCCTTTTAATCGGGTATGTTTTTCTTCCAAGTCTATACTTTTCAAAACAAATTACAAAATTCCTTTTTATTTCTCAAATGATTTATTAAGGAAATTTTATTTTATCATTGAATTATTACTTGGTTTTAAACGATCCCATCTAATGTTTTTTCTAAAGGGTTATTTTAATATTTTTTTATAAAAAATAAAAAGGTTTGTTTTCTTATTTTAACATATACATCATTAATGGATTTTCACACTCACCTAACCATTTTGTTCTATTTAACTTCAAATATAAGATTTCAATGATTCTAACATGAAAACTCCTTTATGAAAACATATTTAAAAAATTTCACTTTCACTTTCATTTATTATTTAAAATATGTGATTTTACCCTAAAATCTACTTTCCTAGAGAATTAATGGTCATATCTAATCTCTTGATTAATTTTATTGTCATTAACATTCTCTTGAAATATTCACTTTCATGTGATAATTTTTTATTTTATACTAAATTTTTCTTAAATATCCATATTATTTGTATCATAGATGTAATTATTTTATAAACTGTATAAAATTTCTACACATGGTTTTTTAATTTAAAATTTATATGATTGACTGGAGAAAATATTGATACTTAGTATTCATTACTGAATGCGGAAATTTTTTGATAAGAAATATTGTTAATGAATTAAATTGATCATTAAATATATAAGTAATTAATTGGAAATAAAATGATGGTTGGGGCCTGTAATAATGTATCCCCTTGATTTATGGAAAGGTTTCATGAGGGAGACCAGTTGAATGGACATATTAAATTGGTTTTTGGTGTATGAAAACTCATAGTTTAATTTTTTTTGGGCACAAGGCCATAGCGGTAAAGATAAAATGATGTGTGAGATCATGAAATCCAATATTAAGCATTCCCTTTATTTAGAATTAATTTATTATTATCCATAATATTACTTGATTTAGGTTATCCATGGATGCAATTTGTTCTGAAGTAAATGATTGAGTGGGATATATTTATAGTTATTTAACTTTCCATATTGATTATGAATTATTTAATCATGATAGGTTTTGCAATATTTATCCCTTAATGATCACTTAAGATTACCCTTGTTATTTTCCTTTCCCAAGGATTTGATAAATGAATATTTGAATGAGTTCAAGGATGAAAAATATTTACTTTCTCTATGTTTTATATTTTTTTTCTAGTATCAAATGGGAAACATGTTGGTATCAGTTTCTTAAAGACTACTAAACTAATCTGTATGATTAATGTTATCAAACTTTATTTCCACCCCAGCTAGAGGTTCCTCTAGTTAGAACATGACTAAACCATGGTTATTCTTATTTTCAAGACCCAATCTAGTAATATTTCATTGATAACTATACCATCTTGATCAAATTCTTTTAGCTCATTGACCAAATCCAACTGGATGTTTCACATACTTATAGGGAAGCTAACTAGGTTGCATATGCTATGTCAAAAAGATAAATTACAAATGAAATATAGAGATGGTCCTTTATTTTCCCATAATTTTTCTCACATTTTTTTATTAGGATGCACATGGTGATTTTCATACACTCTTTTGTAAACCCCCTTGTGATGTCACTTTCTATATTTTTTAATAAATTTTTATAGTAACAGGTTCAACTGACTCCTAAACCTTTTATATTACTACATTAATCGGTTCTTTGGGATGAGATCCCTTATATCATATTCCAATATGATAAAATAGGAATCACCTTTGGGTTATAAGAGTTAGAGTAGCTACATTGATCCCCAAGATTAAAAATTACCATTCCCTTGGACACATCAATGAGATCTAATCTTTTGGTAAGGAAGGGATGACCAAGGTTGATATAAACTTCCTTGTCTCAAATTATGTGATTAAAAATAAAAAATAGAAAGATGAAGCTTCTCTACTCTCACTAGAAAATCAGCAACTGGCCCAATTGGGTGAGTAAAGGATCGGTCTACTAACTACAAGACAACAATAGTGGTTTGTGGTTATCTGAACCTCAAGTGTTAAAACAATTATAAGGATATCAAATTCCTTTTTCCTAATCACACACAATCATACACATGACATGTAAACCCACATTCCAAGCATGATGCATGAACTTATCCACCCTAGCCATCGTTTAAGAGTTGATTTTTTCAGTTTCTTCAGGTCGGTACATCTTTTTATTTGGGTGTGTATTTTTCATCATTTTATTTTCATATTATGTTCTCATACACTTGTACTCCATAGAGGTTTTACATGCATGGTTTATTCTCTAGATGTTGTATCTTTTATGTTTATTCATCTACTCTTCTGCATGGAGATAGTTGGGTTTTTGTGTACATGTATATTAGGAAAAGGCCTCCCATGTTAGTTAATTCTTTTGGAACTTATCTCTAGCCCCTAGCCTATGGAGACGGGCTTGGGGTAGTTGTGGCTCGATCCCTATTGGGTCGGGTCGTGATAACTAAATTATTCAGTCCTTCATGATGTGATTCCTTATATATTATGTTAATGTAATAAAGTATGACATTGTATTTAGGTTTCTTGGATTGGGGTCACTAAAATATAACCTTAAAACATATAAATGAATATTTAAAAATCTTTTAAAACATTCCTTGAGGAAAATATTCTTTCAGCTTTGAAAAATGCTTTTTAAAACATTTTCAAAATCATTTGTTACTTTGAAATCATTTATTTAAAATCTAAAAATTTCTAAAATATTAAGGAAAATTTTTCTTTGAAAATAAATTTGAAAACTTGTAAGTGAATCTTGAAATATTTGAGTGGTCATGACAATAATAAATATTGTTCATGTCGTGCATATTATAAAACAAAGATTCTTTTCATATTTTCAGTAAAATACAAACGGACGTTGTTTTTGAAAAAAACATGAAGATTAATTTCAAAAAAAAATTAAAAAATTAAAATATGAGTAAAAATGTATTTAATAAATCATTTTAAAAATGTTAAAAACATTTTTGAAAAAAAATTAGAATACATGGCTTCAGAAGAAAAAGATTTTTCGACTGAAAAGATGATTTTTCCTAAAAGAATTATTTTTGAACTCTTGAGTACATAATGAGAGGAAAATGAAAGGAAACATATATCCTCATGTATAACTTGGGAAGAATAAAATTAATGAGTTTCTTGAGACATATATCATAATATTATATCATCAAAAACATAATCATAAACAATCCTGATAAACAATGAGATTATAACATAGAATCTTTACCACATTGGAAACTTTGAATTATAATACCCATGACGGAATAATAATAAATGAAACATAAAATATCATGAGAATAAATATATTCATTATATTACATGTCAAAGGGTGTATATATATACACACACACACATCATAAAAGAAGATAGGTGCAAAACATAATGTATGTCTCGAATAAGGAAAATTGAAACAAAAATCTCTCACTACTTTGGTAATCTTATGAATCAAAAGACCCAATAAATCATGAAATAAAATGAAACTTTAAATATTATGAAAATAATGAGACTCATGATATAACATTTCAAATGGGTAGTATATAAACCACATAAAATAAACGAGTGGTGCATTGGCATATGTCTCCCAGAAATAAAAGAGGGACTAGAAATCTCTTACCTTAAGTCTCGACTTCCTTCACACTCGTTTGAACCTATTGTATAATAAATATAATTTATGGATATATTTAGACCATATAATGTATAATTATATATAATAATCTATTTTAGACACTTTTTCATAGGAAAAATGTGGGAACGCCTTTTCTTTTAAAAAAATTACAAGTGTTTCACTCACCATACCTATAAAAGGTCAGCTCATATCCACTATTCTTCACAACTTCATCCCATATTTTCAATTGTAACTACCAAAATCAATTAAATAATTCCCTCACCTCATCCTAGAATCCTTATTTTTTGAATAAATCTTTCCTTGAAAGGATTTTGGGCAAACTTAAGGAGGATATCTGATGAAGAGGTAACGTTCTTCAACGAGTATCTTTATTTTATTTATTCCTCCACAACCTTCAATGAAGATATAATAAACTTAGTATATTATACATAATTATATTTTTTTGTGTTAATTACATGACCTAAACCCATCCCAACTTACATCAAATTGTTTATAAAATCATCATTCGTGTGTACAATGGACTACCGCCTCACGAATTGATGTCATTCATTTTTCAATTACCACCAATCACGATTGGGTTTGATGATGGTTATGAAGTATAAATATTATATTTATAACATAATTATACCTATTTATCCATTATATCATATGTACTATTTTACTTTACATTCTTTTTGGGACATGATAATGTTGCTCGTGTGTATGACAAACTATCGCCTCCTGAAGCGATATGATTCTTCTTTCACTAACGCATTACGTGGAAGGTGATAAGGATAAAGTTAACTCTGATATGTGATATATGTGACATAATTATGATATTCATGACATATTTATCATTTTTAAAAGATAATATATCATTATATTTCTTACATTTTCACTCACTTAATGATGATAACATTGTTCGTGTACGTGTGGACTATTGTCTTCACAAAGCGATGTGACTCTATATTAATTAACTAATCACATGGATGATATATATATAAGTATTTTTATGATATTATGATAATTATTTAAATATGAAATATTACTTACCTCCTTTCCATAATGATCACTGAAAAATGAAAATTTTAGGTATGCGTACATATGGACTAATGTCTCCATGATGGTAATGTACTTAATTTCTCAAAACCATATTTCATGATTGGTTTTATAAGTATAATTGATGTATAAATATGATAATTATGTCATTATTATTATTCAAGAGATCGTGTAACTATGTAATATGTGAAATAATAGGATCTTTCATGAAAAAACACACATGATAAAACAAGACAATTAACTCCTCAAATAGTGATAATAGTGAATTATTTTTAATATACAACTGATAAGATGTTATAAAATGATCAAATATGATATTATAAATATTAATATGTTTCTATAATAAGTTAATAAGACTTTTAAACCTCATATACATGAGGTTCAAGTACATTCAAACAAATAGAAGCATAAGGTAAGGGTTTCACATCTCACTTTTACTTTTATGAGACATACACCATATTCACCACTTGTTTCTTTTGTGTGGTGTATATACTTCCCTTTTGGTAATATATATCATGAATTAATTTATCTTCGTCATACATAAAATTTCATTTAAAGTTATTACTTTCATTCATCTTATGATTCAAAAGTTACCAAAGTGGTAAGAGTTTATTTCACAATCTCATCATTATTCAGGATTGTTTTTTCTTAAGTCTCCCATGGGGGGAAATATTTGATATCTATATATTAAAATAAATCTATTTTATTATCCACTAATTATTCATGATATTTTCAAGTAATAGTACCATTTTTCCTACCTTTGGTGCTGAAAATGATTAAAAAAATGTCTTTAATAATATCCAACTTTATTTCTCTCTTTGATTGAAAATCATTTTTCTTAAAAAACACGTTTTCTAAAAATGTTTTCAAAAATTTCATATAATTATCCCAATTATTTATTAAAAAACATTACCCATTTTTTAATTTTAAAAAACTATTTGAAAGGAATGATTTTTCATTTTCTGAATGAGGTAATTTTCTAAAATTTTTAAAGTGTAAATGGAATGGTCTTTAACTCATAAAGAATATACAAAATTACCCATCATCATAAAAATAATTTCTATAAATCATTCTTTTCATATTTACAAGGTTATTATTAAAGATTTTTTTTCTAATATTCTGGAAATTTTTATTTTATAAAATTGGTTTTCAAAGAAATAGATTTTGACAATATTTTATGATTTTTCTAGTTTTAAAATAAAAAGGGTTATTTTTAAACAAAAGTTATTTTCCTTAAGAAATGTACCAAGTTATATTTAAAAAATTCCATCTAAGAAGACATTATTTTATGTTACTTATACTTTATAAGATATATACTCTTATGATACTATCCTTAATATTTCACTGTATGGTTTATGATTAGTTTTACTAGATATGTACAATTTTGTTACCATTAATTTTATTATGGATGGTTTATGATTTAGATTATTGATTAGGCAAAGTATTTATATTTCATATACTACTTTATATATGAATTTTTATGTTAATTTTCTTTCACCCCTTTCATATGAGGAATTCATTGGACTTTATAAGTGACAGTTGAGACTCGCTATAGCCCCCTGATGCATCAGTAGGTCTTATGAAACAAACTAGATATGGTTTTCATTGATAAATTACCCATTTATATATATTTCTTAGCATAAGACTCGATGGTATTAGATACCTTTTCACAAGACTCAAAAATCTTATATGTCTTATCAGAAGCCTCAATGGTAAGTTTTAAATGTCCATCAATATCTTTTCTATCATTATGAATTCATTTATTGATATTCCATGAGATTATTCGATTAATTAGAATATTTGTGGTCAAGTTTCAATATCATGTGATTATTTACATAGAATTACTTGATTATATTTTATTCCAGCCATATTATGATCAAGTTATTAATTAAATATATTTTTTTAGTTATTTACCCTTCCATATTGATTATACCTTTTTTATTTATAGATTATGCAATTCTTTTCCCATATTGATCATCTTAGATCGCCCCTTTATTATGTTTTATTTTCTCAAGGATATGATTAAGTATTTTGTGATTTATATTCAGGGATATGTTAAGGGTAATAATTGCATTCTCAAAAAAATGTATTTTATGTTTTAAAATTTAATGTTAATTTCAAGTATGTATCTATTTTACCAATACTATTAAACTATTTGGTCATTTGGGATGTAATTACTTGTATCTTATGCCAATGAAATAATGTATACACTGAATTTGGGATACTAGGGTTAGGGGCACTATATTTCGTTTTATATTAAGTTTAGTAGATACTTTGGGAACTAAATTTAGGAAAATATATATTAGGAAACATAACCCTATGATGGACTTTGCGAATAAGTATAGAAGAATATAATATTTTTAATAAGGAATAGATTATGTGGGTTTTCTTAGAAAATACAACTCTTCCTAGATATTACAAGTGTATGTGATTCTAGAAAATATGTACCTAAGGGTAATAACTTTAGAAATGGTGTATTAGGCTTGATTATATCATCACTTAGTGCATGAAAATGGTCCTTACTGTGCACCTAGTACGATATTCCAAGGAGATATGCATAAGATAATTCACATTTTCTTTATAAACCGTTATAAAATATTTAAAAATAAATATATCCCCAAAGAAAACATTTTTATGATTATGAGATTCGATATGCATAAATTTTTCAATTTAAGTTAATTATTTCAATAGTTTTGGGATCATAAAGTATGTTTTATAATGATAGGATCTAATCTAGTGTGTTCCATTATTTAAAAATGGATCCTAACAAAATTAATGGGAATGGTATCAATGCACATACTCTCTATAGGGACTTCCCTCTTGGGAAATATAATAAATCTAGAGCAGGAGCTGCATCAAGAACTAATAAAATTATAACCATATTGGGGTATCAGACTAATGTTAAGAGTAATAACCTTTTTCGTGTGGATAACCCTACCCATCCACCACATGGTGTAAAAATATTATACCACTTCATGTGATATAAACCTCTATCATTCAAAGGGAATAAAAATCCATTTTTAGCTAAGTAATGGAAAAGTTCATTAGAGAATATATTTCTCACTCTGAGAAGTAGTGAAAGGGGGAATTGTTTTCCTGGAATTTTATTCTCTCTCAAGAGACACAAATCAATGGTGTTCATTGATTCAAAATACTCAGTATGAGGAGGAAATATCAAACATGTGATGAAAGGATTTAAAGGTAATATTATTGGAAAAATATTTTCCTCGTGAGTAATGAGAGAATATAGAAAGTAAATTCTTGAGTCTAAGATAGAAATAAGAGTAAATTTTTTCTAATTATGAAGCTAACTTTATAAGGTTAGCAAGGAATGCTACAAACTACATAAATAATATAAAGAGAATGATTGATTGTTTCATTGATGCGATTAAGAAAAACCACTGAAAGGAACTATTCACCTGAATATTCTCATCCTAGGAGGACATAGTATCATGTGCTATCAAGATAGAGAAAAAAGTCACAAAGTGTTAAGGATTTTAATGGAAGTACGAGAAGAAGAGGACAACATAGAAAAAATAGATAAAGGTAAAAATGGAAATAATTATTTTACAACATGTGATACATGTGGATAGAAATTATTTGATACATACTAAAAAGGAAAATAAGTTTTCTTCAAGTATTAATAAAAAGGAAACCATGATTGTGATTGAAAGGGAAATAAAGAATCTATTGATATGAAATTCTTCTACTATAAGAATATGGTTAACTACACAAATAAATACCCCAAGAATAAAGTGAAAATACCTCCAAATGAGCTAAGGGGTCAAGGTTAAGCTTATGTTATTACTACATATGAAGTAAAATGATTACTATGCTTGTGTATTTGGATCCCTATAAAAATGTGGTAAAATTATTTTATTAATGATATTCTTGAAACTTACAAGGATTTTATTACATTAATTTTTCATTATGAATTGAAAAATCATATGTTGAATGGTACCAATGACTAAAAAAATGATTCAGTGGAAAGTTTAACTTCATGGAAAGCACATGGTTGAGGTAAATATCACTAAAAAATATTTGACATTTTCCAACAGAGACATATCTGTTGGTAAAAGTAGATTTTCTTTTGGTAAAACATTTTACCAATAGATATGTCTATGTCACTAAATTTTCGGCAAAAACTCTATCGTTAAATGTTATTGTTACAGATAAAATAGTTCTGTTATAATTATAATAATATCAAAAGATAATATATTTATAGGTCAAAATTTTATCAACATGTTCTTATAAAAAATATTTTTATTGGTAATAATATTACCAATATATATTATATGTTATAAAATTACATTTAAATAAACATTAAAGGTTTTTATTACTGGTAAAAGTTTAAATTATATTAATTAATTTATCATATATAATACACTAATTTTAATTATCAAAATGAAGATGATTTTTCAAAAAATTCAAACTTAGAAGAATATAAATTATATTAATAATGAAATTTAATACAAAATTATTCAATATTTTGCATGATACATAAAAATATCATCAAAAAACACCAAAAACAATGGTATGTTGTCTCTTTATTGAATTCCTCTAGAACCCACAAAGGTAGAAGAATAGTTTCTCCCACAAAAGATTTTTCTTCACCCCCAAAGTTAGGCCACTAGAAAAAAACCAAGTCATCTAAAATACCAATGAGGAAAATCAAGTCACTATTATGCCACACCATTCAACTCTAACATATAAACAATAGACAACCAAAGAGCATACCCAAAAACCAATGCAAAATATTTATATAAATTAAAACAAAAATAGAAATAAATGAAGTATAAGGGGAAAGAAATAAACTGAGAAATAATTTGTAATCACTTCTTTAGTCATTCTTGTTCTTTAAATTTCTTTAAAATACTGTGATCTTCCATCTTTTATAGAAGGTTAAAATGAAAGACATTGGATTAGGAAATAGGGAAAACAGTCTAGCAAAGAACTAATGAATGGTTATCTACTAGATAGTAGACATTATATGTGAAGAAGTTATAAACCCATCATATGTGAACTTTGTGCCCTTTATTTATCCCATGATCTGATTTTTTAAGAAAAAACATCAACCATCATTGCTCCAATGTTAAAAAACCCATAAATTATTAGACTATGTTTGGAATAATAAATCAATTTCAATATAAATGGAAAATACACAAAAGAAAGTATTTTCAATATTTTATGTGATATGAATAGAATATTTGTGATGAAATAATTTAAAAGGGATCATATTTAAAGAAATAATATATGAAATCAAAGATATGGGAAAAATGATAAAAATATCATAGTAATGAAGGCTCAACATATAAAAGTTCCATTTCTAATAAACACAGCCTCAATGAATATGTTACTATAGTTATGAATAATTTTGGAGAAGGAAATAGAGAGTACCCCCACATGCACCAAAGGAAACATATAATAATTTTAACCCATATAATTGAGTAAAAAATAAAATTCCAGTGGAACCGCCACTACATAGTAGAAGATAGACCATGCATCCAAACTAAATAGCCAACATCAAATCTCCAATCACTAGGTATTTTAGAAAGTTGGGTGAAATAGATAACAAGTGACCCAAATCACAAACAACATTATTTGTGGAAATCCATATGAAATTACCCAATAGAAATTAAGTATATAATCATAGACCACACTTAAAAATTAAGTCTTTTAATTGATAAATGATTAATTTTACAACAATTACTAAAAAAATTTAACACATCACTTATGATTTAATACATTTACCTAGGATTTTAATAACCATAGAAAGAGATTTATCATATCTTTTCAGAGAAATATGAGTGCCTCTTCTAGAATAATATCTATTTTCATCCAAATATAAAATAAAAAATTGACAACATTAAGGGTTCCAGGGCATGAAAAATAAAGAAAAATGAAAAGCCAAAAGTTGAACCAACTTGTCCTACTCTTAAAGTAATGATTATTATTCAATTGAATCCATTAATTTCTCAATATTTTCAATTATTTATTTTCAATCAAAATCATCTTCCTGGGTTTTAGAAAATTTAAGCTCAATTTGTTGAAGGATATGCATAGGTTCAACTATTCTGAAATGATATGAAATGATTTGTAAGAACCAAGTATATAATATTATTATATAAAATATAAATTATGATAGGTGATTCAGTTCATGTGTTCATATATTTATTAATTAATTTAATAATTATTTATGTGGTTTTATTCATTAATTTTAATATAAGTGTTTTTTGAAAAATAAAACAAACACCCCTTGTTTTTTTTTCAAACTTCTCTTTACAAGTGATAATGGGAATCATGTTACTTTCAATAAATATGTATCAATGTTTAAAACAATATTAGTTTTCATGTTTTCCATAACAGGAATCGTGTTAATTGGAATAAAAAATAACCTCCCCTCCTAAGTGGCTTCTAGAAAATCAAACACTGATGACGACAAATTATTTGTTTAAAATAATTTTAAATTTAATATGATCATCGAGAAAACATTAACAAGGATTTCAAAAATTATTAAATGTTAAATAATAACAATAAAATAGTTACATTTAAGCATTTTCATGTAGTAGTTATTTAATAAGTATGATGTGGGTTACCAAACTACACTTTATAATTTAATGAGTGTGAATCACTTTTCTTTGAAAAAAGTGTTGGGATAAGGATTATTTTAAAATGTATTCATATAAAATTATAGTTTCTAATATGATTCCTTTGATAGTGATATACACATTTGTTATTAATGAAATTTCTATTTGGTTGTAAAATACATAATAGGAAGTGTTGGAGACATTTTCATGCTTATTTCACTAGACTAATTTTTATAAAGTATTGATTATATTCACTTGACATTAGTTTGGACTATGAAAGTTGGGTTAATTAGTTTTACTTAGGATAATGCATTCTATGTATTATATAAAAAACCCATTAACTTGATAATGTTAGAGTTATGTCTCCATGTAGGTAGTCATTTATTAATAAAACTAACATGATTCCCATTACACAAAACTTTAAAACAGTTAGGTAGTTAAACTTTGATATATATTTAAATAATATGTTAGAGTTGTTCAAAGTCTTTGTGTGTAATAGAAGCAGACATCTATGTGTCAGCCTATGGGGAACTCTCTTTACTACTACTATTACACATATTTCTGTGTTTTCATGATAAAATATAAATATTAACTTTTCATTCTATGTGTAATAGAAACTCAAACACTTAATCTTGTTCCACCACTATAGAAGTGTAGTCCTATAGATACAGGTAGACATTTGTGTGTGTAATAAAAGTAGAAATATATTGTGGAAGAGTGTGTGTTATATAATAGAATTATTCACTAATCAATCTGTTTGTGTGATAGAAACTCAAACACATAATAGTACATTTCACTACTATAGAAGATCATCCCCAAGGATAAATTCTTTTACCATAATCCAAACAAAACAACACAAAACAATTTGTAAAAAAAACTCAAAAGAAAAAAACTACAAATGTAGAAAAATGTCACCACACAATCAATATATTTACAAAAACAATATATAACATTAATATATTCTAAATAAAAGAAAGGAACAAACTATATGAATCTATAAAACAACATAGTACAAGTTGTAAAAACACTTAAAATAAAAAACAAAAAATGTAAAAAAAACTTCACTACTCAATAGTGTATTTAAAAGAACATATGCCATAAATATCATAATAACTAAAATAAAGGAAAAAATAAGTAGAGGTAAAGTTTCAATAAAGTTGAATTCTTAGGCCACTACTTGTTATAATACTTATAATTAAACATTGAAATGTCAACAGTTAATGTTACATTAATATATTTAGATTCTTGTCTCTTTTATAATAATCTTGGGTGGTCATATCTTGACCAAATTTTTATTTCTTTGAAATCAGGTTGTTCATTTATATTTCTATCCAATATAATGGGGAAGAAATAAATGAGTGAGAACATTGAAGAAATGATATTAAATTACCTTAAACATGCATCCCCCTGATGTTCCGCACACTCCATTTTCAACTACTAATGAAGAAATAGTTTCCAAAAATTTATATTATAATTCCTTAAACATGAAGTTCCTAGATGCTCCACACACTCATTTTATAACTAAAAAAAACCATCGATGTTTTCCATGTCCAGACCTTTTCCTTAATGGTAAGTAGGGGAAATCATCACCTGAGTATATTTGGATTCTTGACTCTTTCCAAATAATATTTGAGTGTCCAAACCCTTTCTCTACATTTTAAATATTTGAAATTAGTATGTGGATTTATATTTCAAACCAATAAAAATGGCAAGAAAGAGGTGAGTGAGAACACTAAAATATTGAGGCATTGATATTATATTTCCTTAAAGATTAAGCCCCCAGATTCTCCACACACTCTATGTACAACTACTAATGAAGAAAGAGATTTATAAAATTGATATTATATTACCATAAACATGTGACCACAGATGCTCCACACACTATTTCAAACAAAAATAATAATAAACCTGTTGAGCTAGAATTAAGCCTATGGATTTATGAATATTTCCTAAGTTAAATTTCCAATACAAACCCAATACACCCAACAATGTATAGGGTAATCATAGTTCTAGAAAAAAATCATTTTTCCATTAACCTCATTAAATGTTTTAGACTGATTGAATTTTACAGAACACACCAAACACTAAAAAATTATTAAGATCCCATTTTTTAGAAAATGATTTCCTTAAATGAAATATTTACAATACTCACACACAAAATTCATGATGCAATAAGAAATATAGATAAAAATTATGACTCCTCACAAGAGAAAATATTTTGAGATACGGACCTATAAAGATTATCTCTTAGATGAGATGAACATGATGATTTCCTTGAGAAAAGATAAAAAGTGTATCAATGGATTTCATTGATTTAACAAACAAAAAAACATCCATTCTATATGGGATAAAGAAATTAAATAATGATCTAGTAGTTGAGAAGCATATCCATACCCCAAAAAATAGACATAAACACAAATCCTTCAAAACCTAAGGGGGATGATACACAAAAATTAATGTAATCATCAAGGCTTTACATAACATAAAAAAATTCTAAATAGGAAATATTTAATTATGAATTTCAAAACATATTTGAAGAAACTAAAATTTTATATCTCTATAAATTAAACTAAGCATGATTAATAATAATTAAAGTATACTAAATAAATCAACCAGTTGACATGAATCATTGACTGATGCCAAAAATTAGTACTTAATAACCACAAAAACTTGTATTCCACCATATAAAATCAAAATTTAACATTAGGCACTTGTCATTCCAAATAATAAAATGAGACTCACCATCAAAAATATTGTTTTAAAGTTTCTAATTATACACATGTCAGGAGACTCGATCTATTCTAGAATCAATTAATCCAAAAAAAGGAAGCTATAAAAATAATATAAAAGAAGAACTAATTATTTGGATAGAGAAGACAAAAAATGCATAGAATGGATCAATAGGACTATAAGAACCATGAAAATCACATTCATTTAAACTACTAAGAAAATGATAAACCATTAAATGGATAAAATAAATTTTATACCCATGAAAAAAAATGATTTCATCCCCCTGAAAGAACAATACATCCAAATAACTAGTACAAGAAGAATTATGTATCCAAAATGAATGACCTTCCTTAGGGAAATAGGGTATACTTTCTCAAGTTTGACTCCAGAATGGCCAAGAGATTTCCTAATTTTGGTCACTAAAGAAGATATATAAATGTAATAAAATTGTCCACATATTTCATTATTTAGTGTAAATGGTGAAATCAGTGTGGTGTAAATGGGTTGATTAAGATTTACTAAAAAAACTTATCTCCTTACTATAATAGATATTTATCAACTAGAGGTGATTTATTTAGAATACATCTTGAAAACCATTGTAATATAGATTCAATTTACAAACAAAGACCAACAATCACATAAATTTAAGAATCTATTTCAACTGTAAAGGTATGTAATCCATTATGATTCTCATATATTTCAAACTATAGTAGTAAATTATGATCCCCCATACCTCAGATCCATAGATATCCTGGTCAAGAAAACAAAACCAAATGAAGAACCATGTAGATCGATGATATAAGAAACTGCACAAGTCATAAGCTAAATGAAACAAGAACTAAATCAGACAAAACCAGTATTACTGATCATACATGGTGAAAAACATCACTATATCTAAGATCCTCAGTAGAACGAAACAAAACAATGATGATGATCTTAGAAGTGTGGAAAAATAATCTAGGAAGCTTGAAATCCCCCCCATCTCTCCAATAGTGAAATCAAGATTCACCACATCAGATTCCCTCTATGAAACTTCCTAATCCAAGACAAAGTACAAATCAAACAAGTGAACACCTCCCACTCCGCAATTCTCAATAGTGACACAAAAAAAATTCATAAATTCTACACAAAAAATCCCTAAAACACCATATATGGTGTCTTACTATCATGTAAGGAATGATAATGACCTATGTCATCCTGATCATATCACACCAAAGGAGGCTGAGCCAGGAGTTGTGGATGTGTTTTCCCATCTATAGTAGGACTTGGAAATTCATGAGACAACTATGGATGATCTCGTAGAAGTGAGCTTGTCAGTGAGTGATGTTCAAAGTCCCGGGGCTCGAGTCTAGGAGGACACAAACCTGGAGCCTCAGTTTATGGGAAGAGGATATAAACATCCCACATGACTAGAGTTGATGCAGGGAAAATCCTGCCTGTCGGCTGCAAATGGCTCTCAAAGTGGACAGAGAAGGCTGGATGGTGAGAATGTTTTGAGACCCTTAGACCCAAACATCCTCTGAACTAATACCAAAGGTCTTAGGAAGGCTGTGGATGGGGGGGAGGAATATGGTTTGGGGAATAAATCAGGTAAGGTGTCTCTGTGTATGCAGATGGCCTAAAATGCTGGAGCAGTAATAGAGTTGGGGAATTGATTTCATGGTCTAAAAGTCCATAATCCACTAGTATCTCAAGACAAGGATTCTTCTGATGATGATGATAGTTATAGTCACCTCTCAGTGGATAACTTGGAATGAATTCAAGGGAAAGGACCTCACATCCTAAGAAAGAAGAAGGGGAAAAGGCATGCGTAACTCGGGGAAATGCATTGTGGCTTAGGGTAAAAAACCAAAGAGACTCAAAGACTACTTATACTTTCCAAAACCAATGGAGGCTCGGTCAGCCATGAAGGGTAGAAAAAAGAAAGGTAAAGATGTTCAGAATGGGGAAAGTGAAGAATCGAGCAGGAATTTAAGAGAAAGGGAAGAAGAAGATGGGGAGTTCTTGAAACTTATCTTGCACTCCAAGGAAGAAATGATTAAAACTAATCTCCGGACCAATATCTTAGAAGAGGAGATCAAAATAATTTATGATCATTGATTTCAAGTTGATTCTAATGAGGAGAAAGAAGTGTGGATAGACAAATAAGACTGCATATTGAACAGAGGATTTAATTAGAGAAAAATCAACACATAGGAATTTATTCAGACAATGGAAAGGATGGTCACTCACCTTGAAGAGATAATCAGAGAGGATCCGAAAACCCAAGTTAGCACGCTACACTGGGAGATTTATAGAGTTTTTGAGTCAAGTAATCTTAGTTTGGTGTTTAATCATTTTTTTCAGTTCTTTCAGCACATAGTGGTATTTTTGTTGATGAAAAACGGTTGACCATTTTTCCTTAAAATGGATTTTATTAATAAAAGTTTTTAATTTTGAGGAGGAGGTAAAAAAAATACCAATAAAACATAATATCTTTTGGAATTATTATGTTTACCAGAAGATATGTTATATGTCAATAAATTTCTATTGGTATAAGTCACTTTTTTGTAGTTTATAAACCCTAATATGTTCCTAATGTTGAAATAATGATGTTGGGATAAAGATAATATTGATTTGGATTAGGTAAATTAGATAGTACTAAATACTTTATAAATCATTAATGATAAGTTCATTTTCTAAATTCAGTGACCTTATTTCTAAATTTATGAATCTTAATATTTTGTAAGGGCCATAAGGTTCACCATTTATTAAGTGGTTTAAGTTAAACATTGGATGAGGTTTTAGAGACTAATGTATTACTTCACCATATAAAGATTCATTCATATTGGATAACATGTTCTAACTATTTTTTCATAATAATAACTAGAGATCTAAGTAATGGATTATCATTTTATTATGGATATTATGATCCATTAAAAATAATTTTAGTGATTCAATCATAAAAATTCATTTTTGGATATTAATAAATAAAATCTAAAATGATCTAAGAACAATAAAAATATGAAATTATGCCTATGAAATATAAATATATCAATTAAGTTTATTTTCATATATTCTCAATCTAGATGGAAAACAAATTCCTCATCACTAGGAAATGATCCTAAAATAAAGATGTTATCCTAGTACTTTCATTTATGATGAATAAAATGGTCCCTTAACGCATCATAGATTAATTTTTTCTTGGTTGTTAACCTTCTCTAGATCACCCACATTATTATGATCAATGATCTCTATCATTCTCTATTAATCCATTAGCATTAGTATTCTCTTCCATGTAAATGTTTTCATTTCCCACATATGTTCTCCTACTTAGAAACCTAGTTATTCAGTATTATATAAGTCCTCAGTACTTCCTTTTCACTATTATTAAGTTTATTTTTATTAACCATTTTATAATGTGTCTTTTTCAATAATGGTATTTCTAAATTCCAACCCTTGATTTATTTTATCAAGTTTAAATTACGAGGATGCAATTTAGTTAACATGGGGTGTATGTAATACCATTATATTTTAAATGAAGAAATCTTTTTTTGATAGCATTATTACATGTAAAAACAAAAATAGAAGTAAATATAACTCCAAATAATTTAAAAAATATTTATTTTTAAATAAATTTAATCTCTTTGATAGATTATGAGACACGCAACCCCGAGTCGAAATGGACGATAATATTGTATATTATTATAACCTTGATATTAGATTATTTGGTATGAATAATACTAACTTAATTATTTTAAATTATTGTTATCTATTGATAAAAAATAAAATAAGAATCATTTAAAAGAAAACAAAATGTTTCAAAAAAAATAGTATTTTTTTGAAAATAAGGTTTAGTCGCACTTTACACACATAATTTAAAATTCAATTTTACCAAATTTATAAAATATATTTTAAAAAATAATATACAATTTTTAAATTATAATAATAGAATTGTCTTCGGGTTAATTTTTGGGATTTTTCAGAAATGTTTCATTTTTCAATGAATAGTGAAAATACTGAATTCTAATTGAAAACTGCCTCTTCATTTAAATTATTTATAAATTTAAATAATATTTTAATTTTTTTTTAATTAAAATTATTTAAAATATATATCTATTAAACCAATTTAGGTTATTATAGTAATTTTCATTTTAAAATTTTATATAATACCTTTGTAAACATTTTAACATTTTTTTGGAAAACATGCTTTCCCATCACGTCTGAGAGATTGATTTTAAATTAATTTATTTTACTTTTGTAGATGGAATTACAAAAAAAAATTATTCCATATTAAAAATAATTATAATTTATATTTTCTAATATGGTTAAATTAATTTTTTACCAAAATGAATAGAGAAAATAGTTAAAATTAATTACTATTATTAACGTAAAAATGGATTTACTATGGGATAAACTAAAAAATAAGGGTTAAATTCACCTAAAATTTTGTCTAAAATATATTGGTGTGAAATTTTTAAACCCTATAATAAATTATTGTATATAATAATCCGTTTTGGACCCTACTATCATGTGAAAATTGGGGAACACCCTTTTCTTTCAAAACATTATAAGTGTGTCACTCACCTCACTTATAAAAGGCCACCCCCTATCCACTCTTCTTCAAAGATTCATACCCTTTTGATTTGGAAAAAATATTCCCAAATCAATTCCAAATTTTCCTAAACTCATCCTAGAATCCTTATTTTGGCCATAAATCCAACCTTGTAATGCTTTGGTGCAAGCCTAAGCAGAATACCAAAAAAAGATGTAACATTCTTCGACGAGCATCTTTATTTTATTTTATCCTATACCGTCTTAAATTCTTATAAAACATGATTATATAATAAAAAAATTATATTCCATATACTTATATGTTTTTATATTAATTTCATTGCATACAACCATCCCCACTTCCATCAAATGGGTTACGACATTATCTTTTATGTGTACAGTGGACTACCCCCTCACGAACAGATGTCATTAGTTTTTCAATTAACTCTTCTCACGGTGGGATACGATGATGGATATAAATTAGATATATTTTATTTAAAATATAATAATACCTATTTAGTCATTTTATCATATATAAATGTTTACTTTCCATTCCATTTGGTGATACAATAACGTTGATCTTTTGTATGGAAGATTACCGCCTAATGAATTGATGTGATTATTCTTTCACTAACACTTTACATAGAAGATGATGATGATAGATTTAATGATTATATGTGATATATATGATATAATTATGGTATTAATGACATATTTATCATTCTTTGAAGATAATATATCATTTTATTTCTTATATTTTTACTCACTTAAAGATGATAACATCGTTCATGTACATGTGGACAACCACTTTCATGAAGCGATGTGACTCTATTTTCATCAACAAACCACATGAATTATATATATAATTATATTTATGATATTAGGAAAATTGTTTAAGTTAAAATATTACTTAACTTTTTTCCATAATGATCATTGAAAAATGGAAATGTTACTCACGCATATGTACGACCAACCATCTCCATGATTGTAACGTACTTCATTTCTCAAAACCATATTTCATTATTGGTTTTAAAAGTATAATTTATATAAAAATATGAAAATTATTTCCTGATTATTATTATAGGGATCATTTAACTATATAATATGTGCAAGATCCTGATCATTCATGATAAAACACACAGGAAAAAATAAGACAATTAACACATGGAACAATGAGAATAATGAAAAATTATTAATGAATAGGTGATAAGATGTTATAAAAGTATCACATATAATATTCTAAATATTAATATGGTTATTTAATAAGCTAATAACATTTTTAAAACCACTATACAGGAGGTTAAATTACGTTCAACCAAAAGGAAGTGTGAGTTAAGGGTTTCTCATCTCACTTTTATATCCATTATAAATACCCCATATTCAATAATTATTTCATTCATGTGGTGCATATACTTAACTTTTGTATGTTGTATAATTAATTAATTTATCTTCATGGTATTTTAAATTTCATTTAAAGTTATTTCTTTTATTCTAAATATAATACAAAAGTTACCAAAGTGGAAAGCGTTTATTTCAGAATATTATCATTATTCTGAATTATTTTTTCTTAAGTCTCCCTTGGGGTAATTATTTAATATTTATATCTTAAAATACGCCTATTTTACTATCCTATAGTTATTCAATACATTTTCCAAGAAATATATCCATTTTTCTATCTTTTTAAATGAAAATGATTAGTAAAATGTTCTTAAGAAATCCATACTTATTTCTATCTTCGGTCAAAAATCCTTTTTCTTCCAAAACCATGTTTTAAAAAAAATCAATTATTTGTCATTATAGAATTTAATTATTAATGAAATATTTACCCATGTTTTAATTTTAAAAAAATATTTTGAAATGAATCCTATTTTTATTTTCTGAATGAGGCACTTTTCTAACCTTTTTACAGTGAAAAAGGATTATTCTTTTTAAATTATATAGAAAGCAAAAAATTACCCAAAATCATGAACATAATTTATTTTAAACCTAATTTTAGATTTTATGAGGTTATTTTTAAAGAAATATTTTTCACTAATATTCTTGAAATTCCTTGTTTTTAAAAGTTATTTTCAAAGAAAATAATTTTAAAAATATTTTATTAATTTTATAGTTTTAAAATAAAATGGGTGATTTTAAAAGAAATGTTATTTTCCTCAAGAAATGATCCAAGTGATCTTTCAAAATAATTTTCCATTACTTTAAGGTAGTTATAATTTAATGTGGATATACCCTAATGATACCATATTTTTTATTTTATCAGATGGTTTATGATCAGTGTGATTTAGGATGTATAATTTCAATACCATTAATTTTACTCTATATGGTTTATGATTATGTTTATTTATTGGGGAAAGTACTTAAATTTCGTATTATAGTTCAAATATGAATGTTTATGTTGATTTTGTTTCACCCATTTCATATGAGGAATGGATTGGGCTTTTTAAGAGAAGGGTGGGCCTGATATAGCCCCATGATGCATTGGTAGGTCACATAAGAAAAACTAGATATGGTTTGGTTAAGGACTTTCCCCTTTATATAGATTTCTAGGCACAAGACTCAATGGTATTACATGTCCTGCCACAAGCCTCAACACTATTACATGTCTTGGCATAAGTCACGATGGTATGCTTTAAATTTCAAGTATTATGCATTCCATCATCACAAATTTCGTTATTGACATTACATGTTTTTATTTTATTAGTTAGAATATCCATGGTCAAGTTTCAACATCATGTGACTATTTAAATGGAATTATTTTATCATATTTTATTTTTGTCAGATTATGATCAAGTTATTGATTAAATGGAATGTGTTTCAATTATTTACCTTTCAATATTGTTTATACTTTATTTACTCATATATTTCACTATAATCTTACCCTTACTGAGCATCTGATCTCTTCCCTTTTTTATGTTTTATTCTCCCTAGGATATGAGGAAGTATTTAGTGACTGATATATTATGATATGTTTAGGGGAATAATGAAATTATCAAATAAAATTCCTTGGGTATTTATTATTTAAAATATAATGTGAATTTCAAGTATATATCTATTTTACCAGGACTATAAAACTATTTGGTCCTTTAGGATATGAGTCCTTGAATCTTAAGATGATTTATAAAGTACACATTGGCTCCGGGATACAGTTGTCGGGTTCACTACAATTTGGTGGTGAAATTGAGCTTCCTTAACCTTAGAAAATCATTATTTGTACTTCTACTACTTGGTAAAATATTTGGTTATAGTCCCTCATCAATTCAAGCACAGTTATTGTGATTTTGATGTATTGAAGTTTTGGTTATGGATTCTTACACAAATTATTCCTTTACACATACATGGGATCTCAACACCATCAATAGTCGATGTTTCTAGGTTGATATTTCCTTTCAAAAATCAGGCTTAAATGAATTTAAGTGAAAAATGTATCCTTATATTGGCACCATTTCATAAACCGTGTCTTAATATTTTAGTAGAGATCTATTCACTCAAAGTCATGATCTTATTTTCAATTTCTCAATTTCAAAAAAAGATAGAATTTAATTCATGTTTTCTCAGATATATTCCTTCAGATTGTGGATATTACTCAAGCTCAGGGTCTATCTTCTCTTCAATTAATCATACTTTTTTTTCAATATATCAAATATGAGTTAATAAATATTCCACAGTAGATTCTAATTCCACTCAAGGAAATAACTATATGGTAATTTGGGCATTGGAATGGTTTTTTTAATTGAATCTTCATGGTAAATTGAATTTTTATAGATGGTTGACTATAGTTCTTTATATAGTATGTGGGGTCTTGCATAGTCTATCCATCTTCACCAAGCATGGTCAGTTCAACAACTGTGGCTACCTTATTTTGGTAACTGGGTGATTTTTTCAAAAAATACACATATGGTAGGTTCAAAAATTAATCATACGACAGATTGGTGTTTCCCACTTATGGTACCTTCCCTTTTTCATTCATGATAGCTTGGCATGGTCAATCGAATTCTCAATATGTGGTCACTATTTGTTATTAATTTTATTATTACTTGATAAGTTTCTAATAACGGTATGTTAACACACATATTAATTTCAACAACGACAAATAAAAATTATTAATTAAAACTATCAATTAAAATTCCAAATAAATTAGAAAAATGACACTAATAAAAAAATTAAAAAGATATTACACTAATTAATTAATACCAAAAACATGAAATAATTACTTCCCCAATATCCAGAATCGTCAAAATAGATTAAAAATGATATTTATAATGAAATTCACCCATAAATCACAAAGTGTTGTTCCTAAAAATGTATGAATATTAATTTCATGACCATTAATCACTTAGGAACTCATAATTTTATTTTTCAAAAAATATGAATTATAATTCCAACATCGAATGATAAAAATTTAAAATATGATCAATTAACGTATAAAAACATTTATTTTTATAAAAATATTAAATTTATTAAATTTACATCATGATTTAAATAAATTAAAACATCTCTAAATTAAATCCCTGTGAAAATTTAAAAAACTAAAATATTACTCAAAAATTAGAAGTGGCTACATGTATAAAAAATGGGCCACATCACTAGGCCTCCCTATAGGGATTTGGTAGAGGATCTAGTAGTGTATGAGAATCAAGGTTTTTGTGTATATTTGATCTACTACCACCACTATAACAACTAATAGGACCAATACATGCACGTGGTGTAGGTAGTAAGGGTAAACATTAGATATAAGTGATAAAGGGATTAGATTAGGCAGAGCCTAAAATGGTTTGATGTATGATTTGTATCTGTTTGACTTTGGCACTCACATTCATCAATATAAGAGTTAATATTTTGATTATTATTGTATCCTTGGTTTGTGAACTAGATATTTAGATAGATCCCCCTAGAACAACATCCTCAACTAGAGATGTATACTAGAGGTGATCATCATCTCACTTTTATCTACTGTTATTGTGATATTACTATCAATAGAGAGACATTTCCTTGGGATCTCATCATGGATGAGATAAGAAATTATGGGGTTATTCTCATAATGTACTATTTATCAATATTCCTAGTTTGGGTGGATTTCTGTCGATGAAATATTATATATCATTAAGTAACAAGTTTATGTTTAACTTTAATGGAGAATGGTACCCCCAAATGGGATAGGTGAGTCCAACCCTTTGACCTAAAAATTATTTTTTTAGTTTCAATTAATTTTAAGGGAAATTGAGTACCCATATAGTATAGAAATCAAACATCAAGTACCATAGGATAGAGATGAACCATTAAAGACTAAATTTATTCTATTTAAAACACTATCCTTAAATAATTTTCAATGTAGACAACTTACCTTAGTGGACGAATCATCCTTGATGATATCTTCAAACCAATCAGCCATCTTGTCCCATATTTGGATGTACTCCTCCATATTCATTTTCTCTACATTAAAACCTCTTACCATAATTTTGTCTTTCTTGTTAATCCAATATGTCTTCCTTTTATTGGTATCCACTAAAATAAGTCTCTCAGACATCCTATTGGCATCTTCAGGGGAGGATTTAATTGAAATTTAATATTCCAACATAACTTCCTCTGAGTGCACAATAAGGTTCCAGGAGTTGTTATTAGGTGGAACCTCTTTGTTTTCCACCTTCTCAACCTAATCAACATGGTGTCAACTGCTTCGGAAGCCTCTTGAGACCTAATTGAATATCCCATCATACCATTTGTCATGTTCACGTTGACTGTCAAATGAATTTTACACTAGACCATCTCCTGATCATGCTCACTTTTAGGTAAGTTCCTTTCCTTGGGCCTCTTTTTCTTGGAAGATCTCGTTTCCACTAATTTTGGTAGAAAATAACAGTCCTTATAACCTTTGAATTTGTTTTGTACTATAAGAATGTATCTTCTAGAATCCTTATTTCCTTTCTGCCCTTTCTTCCTCCTTGGGTCATAAGGCTCGCTACCATAACTACCCTCTACACAATCATTTGAACTTCAGCAGGAGGTCTCATCACTTTCCTCTTCCCCCAAGAAACCTTTCCCTTCATATGAAACCTCACCCGAGATCAATTATGATTAACCTTGATCTGATCCTTCAATTGACAGGCCATCAAAAAAAATTCCTAGTTTAATGCTTGGAATGACCTTTATAGGTCCAATTCAATTGGTAGTAACCTCACCACCCCCTTTGGCCAGCATTCCATGAAATGATCCCCCGACAACACCCTTTTCAACATGTAACTAAAGTAACCCCTCCATAATGCTGGTTATATTTCCAATAGCATCAATATAAGAAGAAGGACTCAAATCAACACCCATACTTGATACAGTCGAGGTCTCCAGGTCGTGCTTCTGTTGACTAAAAACAACCATAGATTTTGGATTAAACTGCCTTGATCAATCTTCTTTCTGAATAGGAGCCACTGTTCTGGGGTTTTGGTAACATGAAGCATCCCCTTGAATTCCCATCTCCCCTTCAGTAGTAACAATGTTTTCACCTCTATCGACATTAGAAGATCCCATCCTATACCTTAAGGGTAGAGATGCCACAACCACGTAAGTCCTAATATTCTGACTACTCGCAGGCTCAACATGTTGATCAAGGTTTGGGGGGACTGAGTTGCACCTTCAAACTTGTTGTTGGTGACCCATATGATAGCAAGAGAATCAAAAGCTATCCAATACGAGAAACACACCTCCTATTTTTGCCTGTATTAATTCTCAATATCAATCTATACAAAGTTAATTGGAGGTTTGGAAACATCTATTTCTACATATATATAAGGATTAATTGGATGGAAAAGGGATCTAGATCTATTATAAAAGCACAAAAATCTACATACCATGTTTCCAATCATTGAAAGAATTATAGGGTTCTAAAAAGGTAGTGGAAGAATCAGTTACATATAGTAGTTATATATTATATGTACATTTTTCTAAAGAAAGTCCTAGAATTTTCCCCTCATCAATAGGTCAGTTTTGGAATCCACTTTCTCCCTAGTACTACACTAATATGTTCTATATCTTTTCAGAGAGTCCCATCTAAGATTATTGAGTTACTGATTTAGTTGAAAGGTATTTTGAATAAAGTTTTTATTAGACTTATTGTGACCCACTAGGAACCTCTAATTATTTTTTCCAAGAATTTTAATGATAGTTTGAGGGTTTTTATTGATTATCACTACTTGACATGGGTGAATGTTATGAATAATTACCCTTTTCCAAATATTTATAATCTCCTGACCATTTGAAAGGATCAAAGTTATTATAAAGGATTAATCTCAGGTACAGGTATTTGTAGCTTTGGGTTAATGAGGATGATATCCCAAAGACAATGTTAAGGTGTCTCTAAAGTCACTATGAGTTATGATTAATGTCATTCATCATAAAGAATCCCCCCTATGGTGTTCATTGGGATCATGAATTAGATATTTATTACTTTACTAAACTAGTTCATGGTGGGTTTAATTAATGAAATCTCCATTTATTCTCATCTATGGGAGGATCAAATCAAACATTTAAGGATTTTCTGGGTCCTACTTCATTATCATCAATCTTAAGGAATGTTTTCAATGTGTACATTCTGGATCTGGGATGTTCCTTTCTTAGGGAATGTCATTTTAGAGGATATAATTATTGTCATTACCATAATGGATGTGGCTATCATGGCTTGGGAACTACCTAAGATACTACTGTTAATACATAATTTCATTATATTATTGTGATATTATCATATATTTTTGGCATATTTATCTCATACTATGTTCCCAATTATGTCCCGTACTTGAAATGGGTATTATTTCTTATATATTAAGAATTTTAAAATATATTTTGAGGAGCTAAAGTAGTGGCTATCTAGTGACCCAATTCTATGGTTACCTATGGAATAATTTGAGCAATATGTGTATTTTGATACCTCCTAGTTCGGTCTTGGTTGTGTGCTAATGATGAGGCATTTCATGATTCCGCATGGGTTTAATTAACTGAGACCACATGATTATAATTATGAAACCCCTTACTTGGAGCTTGTGGTGGGGTTTTTTTCTTGAATATATAGAAACCATATCATCTTATTGAGTATTTTATGTTCTTTATAGATTAAAAAATCCTCAAGTATATATTTTCATAAATGGACCTCAATTTTAGGTAGATTAAATTGATGGGATTGTTGACGTACTATGACATTGATATATTCTACACTCAACGAAAGGGAAACATGGTGGAAGATGATCACACTAGGAAGTATTGTGATCATTTTATAGAGGAAGTGATTGAGAATTTTTCCCCATAGTGGTTGGATTTTGGGTGGTATGGATAGATTAGTTCACTTCGATGGATAGAGTTTCCCCCTACACTTATTCATCAATTGAAGGAGGTTCATCATGGAGATATCTATTGTACAATTCTACAAGATCGTATTTTATTTGGATACTATCTGGATAGATTATCTAAATGTGATGAGTATTTCAACCCATTTATAGGATAAAATATGATCCTAGGTAGTTTTTTAGAGAGGTATCGAGGGTAATTCATGCCTCCCCTTTGGGGGTATATCATGGAATGAGGAAGCTATACTATGATCATAAGAATTGGTATTGTTTTCTAGGAATTACGTAGAGTTTTGTTGAGATCATTTTATAGCGCTTGGCCAGTAAGCACGTGTTGGCAAAAAACTAGGTCCTCGCAGGATTGATACAAACCCATGATATTCTATAATTTATATGGGATTATAATTAAATGTATTTGGTAACTAGGCTTATAAAATTATTAAATTGTTTTAGTATTGTCCATATGATCATTGTATTGTTGAAAAATTTGGATCACTTTCTTCTTATATGGGTATAGAGTTCAGTGGAGAGATTGTGATGATAGTACATAAATGGGATCATTTGATTTCATGGGGCACCCTAGATTTTTGTATATGACCACGATACATGATTCACTTCACATGATGGAGGATCTTGTATAACAATTTTGGTACTAAGTTATAACTTAGTAAAACATTCAACCCATATATAGGTGCTCAAACTAATAGAGCTATTCAGATTGTCAAGGATATGTTGAGAGAATATGTGTAAGATTTTTTAAGGAGTTAGGATTATAAATTATATATATTAAATTTTTTGTACTACAATAGATACTAATTTACTATTGTAATATAACCATTTGAGTCCACATAATAGAGACCGTGTAGGTTATCCATTTGATGGACGAACATTGGTGACTCATATTTTATGGTGACTATAGAGATATATACATTTCATACATAAATATTATATCATTTTATAAGAATATTCAATAAATTTAATAATAATATATAAATGAGGACCGTAGAGTTTTAGTGTCTTTGTAAACTTGTATATGTAAAAAACTAATGCATAAAATATCTATATCATTTATTATTTTATTTTTCACAATTATCTCCCTTCTTAGACAAAACATAATTAAAAACTTTCCCCATGACCTGGGGATGGATAACATATGAAAGTGTGATATCAGATTCTCAGTAAGGGTAAACATAAGAGATGTTAATAAATATTCATAAGAGAGAATGAGATATGAAAAAGGGTATGAGAGCTGGAGATAAACATCAAAAAATTAAAAACATAAATTCATATATAATAATCATGAAACACGGAATAAAGTTTTTTAAATCATAAATCATAAGACATAAGAGTTTGGAATCATCAACATTCAATCATTATCCATGAAAACATACTATATACATTAGACATGAGTTTTTTCATACAAATTAGCATAGAAAATCATTTTCTTAGTTGAGGATCACTACTAATACAATCATATTGGATTGGGTTCACTCCCCATTCCATCATTTCCATATTCAAGGTTCACTCCCCATAAAATCTTATTGGAAAATTCATTTACTAAACTAGGTTCACCCCCCGTTCCATTTCTTATAGTGTCATGATATATAGATATTTACTCAATTCATTAGTGCAAAATAATAGAACCTCCCTACCTTGGTTTATGAAGGAACCACCCAACACATAATGAAAAACATAAATATTTGTGCCATAATATCATAAAACATCTATTATATCATCACGTCATAACCCATGGAAAATACATGATTTTTATAAACATTTCATAATAATAACCATAAACCATCTAAATAAATAATAAATATAATAAAATTTCATTATATCTTTATTTACTCAAAAATAAACACTAAAGTATGTTTTCATATATATAAATATATTTAAAATATCACAATAACGTTTCTTGAGGAAAACCCACTTTTAATTTCAAGCCAAATATATAAAATCTAAAAAATTTCAAAAAAGTTATAGAAAAAATTTTATTTTTAAAATTTAAAAGGAAACTTATAAAGTAATATTTACTAAAAATATTATTTATTATGGTGGGTAAATTCATTCTTATGGTTTATGTTAAATAAAAAAATCCTTTCACATTTTTCGTACAAAGTCAAAAGTGCCACAATTATAAAAATATAAGAAAATTACTTTTAAACATATGAAAATCAAGTAAAATATAGTTAAAATGACTTTAAATAATATTTTTATCATATTAAAATCATTCTTGAAAACATTTTAAACAAAATATATAAATGTAAGAAATATTATCGCTTGAAGAAAAAATATGGTCTATTTTCCTTAAAAATATTCTTTCAACCTATTAAGTACTTTAATATAGTTTACTGAAAGAAAAATATGAAATATGAATAAATAAATGTATAATAATAATATAAATAATATTTGTGAGAGTTATATCATATAATTTCAACATCATAAAATTCAATCATAAACAATCTCGATAAAAATGAGATTATAACATAAAACCCTCCGGACAATTAGTAATCGTTGAATCAAAAGTCATTCGATCCTTGGAAATAATATCAATATATAAATACCATGAATTGAATCAAATATTATTACAATATAAATTAATATGCATTATATATACCATAGAGATAATAAATTGGTTCAAAATAGTAAAACATGTCTCAATGAAGAGAAATTGAGATGAAAACCCCTAACCTTATATCCAACTTGATTCATAATCACTCTAAAATCTTGTATAATAAATTTTTATTTATTATAATTATATAAAAGAACTATTTTTAAACATATAATATCACTTATGATCTACTTATATCATTTCAAAAACCATTTGTTAACAATTCTCTATTAAAGTTGTTATTTGGGGTGTTGATTACTTCATTTTTCAGTATGTTTTAGTTTTGAATTTATGGTCCTTGAACATTAATAATGTTTCCTACATATATATAATTTTAATCATGATATTATTATTTTATATAATCATTATATATATATATATATTTATAACCATTTACAAAATGTGGTGATGAAAAATGAATTACATCACTATGTGGAGACGGTAGTCCGTACGTACGCATGAGTAATGTTTCCATTTTTCAACAAATAGAATGAAATAAAGTTAAATGACAATTCTCCATTTAAGAATCATTATAATATCATAAATATCATATATTTTAATTAAAACTATCATTTTTACAATTCATGTAAATAGGAAATGATAAAAAAAATCGCATTGCTTCATGGGGATGGAAGTCCACACGTATGCATGAGAAACATTATCATTTACCAATGGATGAGAAGGTAAGAAGGTATATTTGATATTATAATTTCATAGTAATAATTATTTCATAAATATAGTATATAAATGTTAAACCCACTATAATAACCAACCATTAATTATGGTGGTGTAAAATGAGTCGTATCGCTACATGCAGGCGGTATTCCACAAGTATGCACGAGCGATGCTTTTATCTCCCAATTGATTGTGTAGATATGGTAAGTGGTTGTAAAATCAACATAGTAAAATTTTATTATAATATTTTTATTTAATTCAAAATGTTTTTATGGATACAAGAATTTTATAGGAAGTCAAATAAGAAATAAAATTGAAAGGAATTGGTTAAGATCTATACCTCTTCTTTAAGACACCTCATTTGGCTTACTCCATAATCCTTGAATGATTGGATTTAGAAGAAGAAAAGAAGATCTAGTATGAAATTAAGGATTATTGGAATAATTTTTATTAGTTATTTTCTAATATAGATTTCTAAAATGGTGTTAATAATGGAGGATGAGGGTTCTCTTTTATAAATTAGGGGAGGGACACACATGGAATTTTTTAAAATATTTCAATGATTCAAGGACCCTTTTATGGAAAAGTGACTCCATATGGTCAGGGATTTAATGTTAGGAAAATATAAGATTTAAATATATTTAAAAAATAATAATTTTATTGTTTTTTTGTGAAAATAATACCATTATCTCATTATTTAACCCCCTGGTAAACCAGTTTTAACATTAACCATGGTAACAAAATTTTACTGTTATTACTTTTCACTATGACCAAAAATTATGTTGATAATATTAAATTATAATACATAAAATAATTTCAAATATGGAATATATTTTACCATATTCAATTTCTATATGTGGTATAATTTAATTTTAAATAGGCATGTATATTGTAACGAAAACCTATTTTTGAAAAATGATTTTTTAAGCGTAAACCTTAATTTACTTACATACCTTATCTTGTAAAAACCATAAAATATATGATAAAATATTATATTTAATATATAATATATAAATTTTCTACAAAATAATTAATAAATATATATTAATTAATCTATTAGTTTAAAAAACATAATAGAATCATGAAAACAGTTTTTTTTTGAAAAATGTGTTTTTATGCCCAAATATTAACTTATATCAACATAAAGTATAATGATTAATCCTAATAAATCATTTAAATTATTTATAAATAAATGAGGATATTTTTCATTTAAATTTAAATTAAAAACATAATATTAAATTTAATTGAAAATAAATTATAAATTTTACAAAAAATGATATTTTTAACTATTCACTAAAAAATAAATATTTTTAGAAAAAACCAAAACATTAAACTTAATATAATATTAGGATGATTATTTCAAAAATTATATTCATTTAATAAAATAAAAGTTTTAAAAATGGAATAAATTAATTACAATTTTCACCTATAAATATGTGATTAAACATTTTTAAAGAAAACGTATTTTTAAAGTTTAAAATGACTTTACAAGAAATTGAGTACTTATTTATTATAAATTAATCAATAAATTTTCATTAATAAAGAACTGTATACATATTTTTCATAAATGTTTTATTAATATTTGAAACTTCCATTTTAATGGCTTAGTTATAATGGTATTCTATAACATGGTTCATCTGGACTATGGGTTGCATGTAAGACAAGCTATCGAATACTTTAATTTTTATTTAAAAGGAAATGAAAATAAAATCTTGGTGTGTTACAGTATACCCCATTTAAAATGAATTTATCCCTTAAATTTTCACCACTCAAATATAAACAAATGAGTATATCTATGCATCATCACGCCCTTGGTTTCCCGTGTAACTTCTTCAAATTTCTAATAAATGAATATTTGAATGAGTTCAAGGATGAAAAATATTTACTTTCTCTATGTTTTATATTTTTTCTAGTATCAAATGGGAAACATGTTTGTATCAGTTTCTTAAAGACTACTAAACTGATCTGTATGATTAATGTTATCAAACTTTATTTCCACCCCAGCTAGAGGTTCCTCTAGTTAGAACATGACTAAACCATGGTTATTCTTATTTTAAAGACCCAATCTAGTAATTTTCCATTGATAACTATACCATCTTGATCAAATTCTTTTAGCTCATTGACCAAATCCAACTGGATGTTTCACATACTTATAGGGAAGCTAACTAGGTTGCATATGCTATGTCAAAAAGATAAATTACAAATGAAATCTAGAGATGGTCCTTTAATTTCCCATAATTTTTCTCACATTTTTTTATTAGGATGCACATGGTGATTTTCTTAAACTCTTTTGTAAACCCCCTTGTGATGTCACTTTCTATATTTTTTAATAAATTTTTATAGTAACAGGTTCAACTGACTCCTAAACCTTTTCTATTACTACATTAATCGGTTCTTTGGGATGATATCCCTTATATCGTATTCCAATATGATAAAATAGGAATCACCTTTGGGTTATAAGAGTTAGAGTAGCTACCTTGATCCCCAAGATTAAAAATTACCATTCCCTTGGACACATCATTGAGATCTAATCTTTTGGTAAGGAAGGGATGACCAAGGTTGATATAAACTTCCTTGTCTCAAATTATGTGATTTATAAATAAAAAAATAGAAAGATGAAGCTTCTCTACTCTCACTAGAAAATCAGAAACTGGCCCAATTGGGTGAGTAAAGGATCGGTCTACTAACTACAAGAAAACAATAGTGGTTTGTGGTTATCTGAACCTCAAGTGTTAAAACAATGATAAGGATATCAAATTCCTTTTTCCTAATCACACACAATCATACGCATGACATGTAAACCCACATTCCAAGCATGATGCATGAACATATCCACCCTAGCTATTGTTTAAGAGTTAATTTTTTCAGTTTCTTCAGGTCGGTACATCTTTTTATTTGGGTGTGTATTTTTCATCATTTTCTTTTCAGATTATGTTCTCATACACTTGTACTCCATAGAGGTTTTACATGCATGGTTTATTCTCTAGATGTTGTATCTTTTATTGTTATTCATCTACTCTTCTGCATGGAGATAGTTGGGTTTTTGTGTACATGTATATTAGGAAAAGGCCTCCCATGTTAGTTAATTCTTTTGGAACTTATCTCTAGCCCCTAGCCTATGGAGACGGGCTTGGGGTAGTTGTGGCTCGATCCCTATTGGGCCGGATCGTGATAACTAAATTATTCAGTCCTTCAGGATGTGATTCCTTATATATTATGTTAATGTAATAAAGTATGACATTGTATTTAGGTTGCTTGGATTGGGGTCACTAAAATATAACCTTAAAACATATAAATGAATATTTAAAAATCTTTTAAAACATTCCTTGAGGAAAATATTCTTTCATCTTTGAAAAATGCTTTTTAAAACATTTTCAAAATCATTTTTTACTTTGAAATCATTTATTTAAAATCTAAAAATTTCTAAAATATTAAGGAAACTTTTTCTTTGAAAATAAATTTGAAAACTTGTAAGTGAATCTTGAAATATTTGAGTGGTCATGACAATAATAAATATTGTTCATGTCGTGCATATTATAAAACAAAGATTCTTTTCATATTTTTAGTAAAATACAAATGGACGTTGTTTTTGAAAAAAACATGAAGATTACTTTCGAAACATTTTTTAAAAATTAAAATATGAGTAAAAATGTATTTAATAAATCATTTTAAAAATGTTAAAAACATTTTTGAAAAATAATTAGAATACATGGCTTCGGAAGAAAAAGATTTTTTGACTGAAAATATGATTTTTCCAAAAAGAATTATTTTTGAACTCTTGAGTACATAATGAGAGGAAAATGAAAGTAAACATATATCCTCATTTCTAACTTGGGAAGAAGAAAATTAATGAGTTTCTTGAGATATATATCATAAGATTTTATCATCAAAAACATAATCATAAACAATCCTGATAAACAATGAGATTATAACATAGAATCTTTACCACATTGGAAACTTTGAATTATAATACCCATGACGGAATAATAATAAATGAAACTTAAAATATCATGAGAATAAATATATTCATTATATTACATGTCAAAGGGTGTATATATATACACACACACACATCATAAAAGAAGATAGGTGCAAAACATAATGTATGTCTCAAATAAGGAAAATTGAAACAAAAATCTCTCACTACTTTGGTAATCTTATGAATCAAAAGACCCAATAAATCATGACATAAAATGAAACTTTAAATATTATGAAAATAATGAGACTCATGATATAACATTTCAAATGGGTAGTATATACACCACATAAAATAAACGAGTGGTGCATTGGCATATGTCTCCCAGAAATAAAAGAGGGACTAGAAATCTCTTACCTTAATTCTCGACTTCCTTCACAATCGTTTGAACCTATTGTATAATAAATATAATTTATGGATATATTTAGACCATATAATGTATAATTATATATAATAATCTATTTTAGACACTTTTTCATAGGAAAAATGTGGGAACGCCTTTTCTTTTAAAAAAATTACAAGTGTTTCACTCACCATACCTATAAAAGGTCAGCTCATATCCACTATTCTTCACAACTTCATCCCATATTTTCAATTGTAACTACCAAAATCAATTAAATAATTCCCTCACCTCATCCTAGAATCCTTATTTTTTGAATAAATCTTTCCTTGGAAGGATTTTGGGCAAACTTAAGGAGGATATCTGATGAAGAGGTAACGTTCTTCAACGAGTATCTTTATTTTATTTATTCCTCCACAACCTTCAATGAAGATATAATAAATTTAGTATATTCCACATAATTATATTTTTTTGTGTTAATTAAATGACCTAAACCCATCCCAACTTACATCAAATTGTTTATAAAATCATCATTCGTGTGTACAATGGACTACCGCCTCACGAATTGATGTCATTCATTTTTCGATTACCACCAATCACGATTGGGTTTGATGATGGTTATGAAGTATAAATATTATATTTATAACATAATTATACCTATTTATCCATTATATCATATGTACCATTTTACTTTACATTCTTTTTGGGACATGATAATGTTGCTCGTGTGTACGACAAACTACCGCCTCCTAAAGCGATATGATTCTTCTTTCACTAACGCTTTACGTGGAAGGTGATAAAGATAAAGTTAATTCTGATATGTGATATATGTGACATAATTATGATATTCATGACATATTTATCATTTTTAAAAGATAATATATCATTATATTTCTTACATTTTCACTCACTTAATGATGATAACATTGTTCGTGTACGTGTGGACTATTGTCTTCACAAAGTGATGTGACTCTATATTAATTAACTAATCACATGGATGATATATATAAGTATATTTATGATATTATGATAATTATTTAAATATAAAATATTAATTACCTCATTTCCATAATGATCACTGAAAAATGAAAATTTTAGGTATGCGTACATATGGACTAATGTCTCCATGATGGTAATGTACTTAATTTCTCAAAACCATATTTCATGATTGGTTTTATAAGTATAATTGATGTATAAATATGATAATTATGTCATTATTATTATTCTAGAGATCGTGTAACTATGTAATATGTGAAATAATAGGATCTTTCATGAAAAAACACACATGATAAAACAAAACAATTAACTCCTCAAATAGTGATAATAGTGAATTATTTTTAATATACAACTGATAAGATGTTATAAAACGATCATATATGATATTATAAATATTAATATGTTTCTATAATAAGTTAATAACACTTTTAAACCTCATATACATGAGGTTCAAGTACATTCAAACAAATAGAAGCATAAGGTAAGGGTTTCACATCTCACTTTTACTTTTATGAGACATACACCATATTCACCACTTGTTTCTTTTTTTTGGTGTATATACTTCCCTTTTTATAATATATATCATGAATTAATTTATCTTCATCATACATAAAATTTCATTTAAAGTTATTACTTTTGTTCATCTTATGATTCAAAAGTTACCAAAGTGGTAAGAGTTTATTTCACAATCTCATCGTTATTCAGGATTGTTTTTTCTTAAGTCTCCCATGGGGGGAAATATTTGATATCTATATATTAAAATAAATCTATTTTATTATCCTCTAATTATTCATGATATTTTCAAGTAATAGTACCATTTTTCCTACCTTTGGTGCTGAAAATGATTAAAAAAATTTCTTTAATAATATCCAACTTTATTTCTCTCTTTGATTGAAAATCATTTTTCTTAAAAAACATGTTTTCTAAAAATGTTTTCAAAAATTTCATATAATTGTCCCAATTATTTATTAAAAAACATTACCCATTTTTTAATTTTAAAAAACTATTTGAAAGGAATGATTTTTCATTTTCGGAATGAGGTAATTTTCTAAACTTTTTAAAGTGTAAATGGAATGGTCTTTAACTCATAAGGAATATACAAAATTACCCGTCATCATAAAAATAATTTCTATAAATCTTTCTTTTCATGTTTACAAGGTTATTATTACAGATTTTTTTTTCTAATATTCTGGAAATTTTTATTTTATAAAATTGGTTTTCAAAGAAATAGATTTTGACAATATTTTATGAATTTCTAGTTTTAAAATAAAAAGGGTTATTTTTAAACAAAAGTTATTTTCCTTAAGAAATGTACCAAGTGATATTTAAAAAATTCCATCTAAGAAGACATTATTTTATGTTACTTATACTTTATAAGATATATACTCTTATGATACTATCCTTAATATTTCACTGGATGGTTTATGATTAGTTTTACTAGATATGTACAATTTTGTTACCATTAATTTTATTATGGATGGTTTATGATTTAGATTATTGATTAGGTAAACTATTTATATTTCATATACTACTTTATATATGAATGTTTATGTTAATTTTCTTTCACCCCTTTCATATGAGGAATTCATTGGACTTTATAAGTGACAGTTGAGACTCGCTATAGCCCCCTGATGCATCAGTAGGTCTTATGAAACAAACTAGATATGGTTTTCATTGATAAATTACCCATTTATATAGATTTCTTAGCATAAGACTCGATGGTATTAGATGCCTTTTCACAAGACTAAAAAATCTTATATGTCTTATCAGAAGCCTCAATGGTATGTTTTAAATGTCCATCAATATCTTTTCTATCATTATGAATTCATTTATTGATATTCCATGAGATTATTCGATTAATTAGAATATATGTGGTCAAGTTTCAATATCATGTGATTATTTACATAGAATTATTTGATTATATTTTATTCCAGCCATATTATGATCAAGTTATTAATTAAATATATTTTTTTAGTTATTTACCCTTTCATATTGATTATACCTTTTTTATTCATAGATTATGCAATTCTTTTCCCATATTGATCATCATAGATTGCCCCTTTATTATGTTTTATTTTCTCAAGGATATGATTAAGTATTTTGTGATTTATATTCAGGGATATGTTAAGGGTAATAATTTCATTCTCAAAAAAATGTATTCTATGTTTTAGAATTTAATGTTAATTTCAAGTATGTATCTATTTTACCAATACTATTAAACTATTTGGTCCTTTGGGATGTAATTACTTGTATCTTATGCCAATGAAATAATGTATACACTGAATTTGGGATATTAGGGTTAGGGGCACTATATTTCGTTTTATATTAAGTTTAGTAGATACTTTGGGAACTAAATTTAGGAAAATATATATTAGAAAACATAACCCTATGATGGACTTTGCGAATAATTATAGAATAATATAATATTTTTTAATAAGGAATAGATTATGTGGGTTTTCTTAGAAAATACAACTCTTCCTAGATATTACAAGTGTATGTGATTCTAGAAAATATGTACCTAAGGGTAATAACTTTAGAAATGGTGTATTAGGCTTGATTATATCATCACTTAGTGCATGAAAATGGTCCTTACTGTGCACCTAGTATGATATTCCAAGGAGATATTCATAGGATAATTCACATTTTCTTTATAAACTGTTATAAAATATTTAAAAATAAATATATCCCGAAAGAAACCATTTTTATGATTATGAGATTCGATATGCATAAATTTTTCAATTTAAGTTAATTATTTCAATAGTTTTGGGATCATAAAGTATGTTTTATAATGATAGGATCTAATCTAGTGTATTCCATTATTTAAAAATGGATCCTAACAAAATTAATGGGAATAGTATCAATGCACATACTCTCTATAGGGACTTCCCTCTTGGGAAATATAATAAATCTAGAGCCGGAGCTCCATCAAGAACTAATCAAATTATAACCATATTGGGGTATCAGACTAATGTTAAGAGTAATAACCTTTTTCATGTGGATAACCCTACCCATCCACCACATGGTGTAAAAATATTATACCACTTCATGTGATATAAACCTCTATCATTCAAGGGGAATATAAATCCATTTTTATCTAAGTAATGGATAAGTTCATTAGAGAATATATTTCTCACTCTGAGAAGTAGTGAAAGGGGGAATTTTTTTCCTGGAATTTTATTGTCTCTCAAGAGACACAAATCAATGGTGTTCATTGATTCAAAACACTCAGTATGAGGAGGAAATATCAAACATGTGATGAAAGGATTTAAAGGTAATATTATTGGAAAAATATCTTCCTCGTGAGTAATGAGAGAATATAGAAAGTAAATTCTTGAGTCTAAGATAGAAATAAGAGTAAATTTTTTCTAATTATGAAGCTAACTTTATAAGGTTAGCAAGGAATTCTACAAACTAAATAAATAATATAAAGAGAAAGATTGATTGTTTCATTGATGCGATTAAGAAAAACCACTGAAAGGAACTATTCACCTGAATATTCTCATCCTAGGAGGACATAGTATCATGTGCTATCAAGATAGAGAAAAAATTCACTAAGTGTTAAGGATTTTAATGGAAGTACGAGAATAAGAGGACAACATAGAAAAAATAGATAAAGGTAAAAATGGAAATAATTATTTTACAACATGTGATACATGTGGATAGAAATTATTTGATACATACTAAAAAGGAAAATAAGTTTTCTTCAAGTATTAATAAAAAGGAAACCATGATTGTGATTGAAAGGGAAATAAAGAATCTATTGATATGAAATTCTTCTACTATAAGAATATGGTTAACTACACAAATAAATACCCCAAGAATAAAGTGAAAATACCTCAAAATGAGCTAAGGGGTCAAGGTTAAGCTTATGTTATTACTACATATGAAGTTTAATGATTACTATGCTTGTGTATTTGGATCCCTAGAAAAATGTGGTAAAATTATTTTATTAATGATATTCTTGAAACTTACAAGGATTTTATTACATTAATTTTTCATTATGAATTGAAAAATCATATGTTGAATGGTACCGATGACTAAAAAAATGATTCAGTGGAAAGTTTAACTTCATGGAAAGAACATGGTTGAGGTAAATATCACTAAAAAATATTTGACATTTTCCAACAGAGACATATCTGTTGGTAAAAGTAGATTTTCTTTTGGTAAAATATTTTACCAATAGATATGTCTATGTCACTAAATTTTCGGCAAAAACTCTATCGCTAAATGTTATTGTTACAGATAAAATAGTTCTGTTATAATTATAATAATATCAAAAGATAATATATTTATAGGTCAAAATTTTTATCAACATGTTCTTATAAAAAATATTTTTATTGGTAATAATATTACCAATATATATTATATGTTATAAAATTACATTTAAATAAACATTAAATGTTTTTATTACTGGTAAAAGTTTAAATTATATTAATTAATTTATCATATATAATACACTAATTTTAATTATCAAAATGAAGATGATTTTCAAAAAATTCCAACTTAGAAGAATATAAATTATATTAATAATGAAATTTAATACAAAATTATTCAATATTTTGCATGATACATAAAAATATCATCAAAAAACACCAAAACCAATGGTATGTTGTCTCTTTATTGAATTCCTCTAGAACCCACAAAGGTAGAAGAATAGTTTCTCCCACAAAAGATTTTTCTTCACCCCCAAAGTTAGGCCACTAGAAAAAAACCAAGTCATCTAAAATACCAATGAGGAACATCAAGTCACTATTATGCCACACCATTCAAATCTAACATATAAACAATAGACAACCAAAGAGCATACCCAAAAACCAATGCAAAATATGTATATAAATTAAAACAAAAATAGAAATAAATGAAGTATAAGGGGAAAGAAATAAACTGAGAAATAATTTGTAATCACTTCTTTAGTCATTATTGTTCTTTCAATTTCTTTAAAATACTGTGATCTTCCATCTTTTATAGAAGGTTAAAATGAAAGACACTGGATTAGGAAATAGGGAAAAACAGTCTAGCAAAGAACTAATGAATGGTTATCTACTAGATAGTAGACATTATATGTGAAGAAGTTATAAACCCATCATATGTGAACTTTGTGCCCTTTATTTATCCCATGATCTGATTTTTTAAGAAAAAACATCAACCATCATTGTTCCAAAGTTAAAAAACCCATAAATTATTAGACTATGTTTGGAATAATAAATCAATTTCAATATAAATGGAAAATACACAAAATAAAGTATTTTCAATATTTTATGTGATATTAATGGAATATTTGTGATGAAATAATTTAAAAGGGATCATATTTAAAGAAATAATATATGAAATCAAAGATATGGGAAACAAATGATAAAAATATCATAGTAATGAAGGCTCAACATATAAAAGTTCCATTTCTACTAAACACAGCCTCAATGAATGTGTTACTATAGTTATGAAGAATTTTGGAGAAGGAAATAGAGAGTACCCCCACATGCACCAAAGGAAACATATAATAATTTTAACCCATATAATTGAGTAAAAAATAAAATTCCAGTGGAACCGCCACTACATAGTAGAAGACAGACCATGCATCCAAACTAAATAGCCAACATCAAATCTCCAATCACTATGTATTTTAGAAAGCTGGGTGAAATAGATCACAAGTGACCCAAATCACAAACAACATTATTTGTGGAAATCCATATGAAATTACCCAATATAAATTAAGTATATAATCATAGACCTACACTTAAAAATTAAGTCTTTTAATTGATAAAGGATTAATTTTACAACAATTACTAAAAAAATTTAACACATCACTTATGATGTAATACATTTACCTAGGATTTTAATAACCACAGAAAGAGATTTATCATATCTTTTCAGAGAAATATGAGTGCCTCTTCTAGAATAATATCAATTTTCATCCAAATATAAAATAAAAAATTGACAACATTAAGGGTTCCAGGGCATGAAAAATAAAGAAAAATGAAAACCCGAAAGTTGAACCAACTTGTCCTACTCTTAAAGTAATGATTATTATTCAATTGAATCCATTAATTTCTCAATATTTTCAATTATTTATTTTCAATCAAAATCATCTTCCTGGGATTTAGAAAATTTAAGCTCAATTTGTTGAAGGATATGCATAGGTTCAACTGTTCTGAAATGATATGAAATGATTTTTAAGAACCATGTATGTAATATTATTATATAAAATATAAATTATGATAGGTGATTCAGTTCATGTGTTCATATATTTATTAATGAATTTAATAATTATTTATGTGGTTTTATTCATTAATTTTAATATAAGTGTTTTTTGAAAAATAAAACAAACACCCCTTGTTTTTTTTTCAAACTTCTCTTCACAAGTGATAATGGGAATCATGTTACTTTCAATAAATATGTATAAATGTTTAAAACAATATTAGTTTTCATGTTTTCCATAACAGGAATCGTGTTAATTTGAATAAAAAATAACCTCCCCTCCTAAGTGGCTTCTAGAAAATCAAACACTGATGACAACACATTATTTGTTTAAAATATTTTTAAATTTAATATGATCATCGAGAAAACATTATAAAGGATTTCAAAAATTATTAAATGTTAAATAATAACAATAAAATAGTTACATTTAAGCATTTTCATGTAGTAGTTATTTAATAAGTATGAAGTGGGTTACCAAACTACACTTTAAAATTTAATGAGTGTGAATCGCTTTTCTTTGAAAAAAGTTTGGGATAAGGATTATTTTAAAATGTATTCATATAAAATTATAGTTTCTAATATGATTCCTTTGATAGTGATATACACATTAGTTATTAATGAAATTTCTATTTGGTTGTAAAATACATAATAGGAAGTGTTGGAGATATTTTCATGCTTATTTCACTAGACGAATTTTTATAAAGTATTGATTATATTCACTTGACATTAGTTTGGACTATGAAAGTTGGGTTAATTAGTTTTACTTAGGATAATGCATTGTATGTATTATATAAAAAACCCATTAACTTGATAATGTTAGAGTTATGTCTCCATGTAGGTAGTCATTTATTAATAAAACTAACATGATTCCCATTACACAAAACTTTAAAACAGTTAGGTAGTTAAACTTTGATATATATTTAAATAATATGTTAGAGTTGTTCAAAGTCTTTGTGTGTAATAGAAGTAGGCATCTATGTGTCAGACTATGGGGAACTCTCTTAACTACTACTATTACACATATTTCTGTGTTTTCATGATAAAATATAAATATTAACTTTTCATTCTATGTATAACAGAAACTCAAACACTTTATCTTGTTCCACCACTATAGAAGTGTAGTCCTATAGATACAGGTAGACATTTGTGTGTGTAATAAAAGTAGAAATATATTGTGGAAGAGTGTGTGTTATATAATGGAATTAGTCACTAATCAATCTGTGTGTGTGATAGAAACTCAAACACATAATAGTACATTTCACTACTATAGAAGATCATCCCCAAGGATAAATTCCTTTACCATAATCCAAACAAAACAACACAAAAAAATTTGTAAACAAAAACTCAAAAGAAAAAAACTACAAATGTAGAAAAATGTCACCACATAATCAATATATTTACAAAAACAATATATAACATTAATATATTCTAAATAAAAGAAAGGAACAAACTATATGAATCTATAAAACAACATAGTACAAGTTGTAAAAACACTTAAAATAAAAAACAAAAGATGTAAAAAAACTTAACTACTCAATAGTGTATTTAAAAGAACATATGCCATAAATATCTTAATAACTAAAATAAAGGAAAAATAAGTAGAGGTAAAGTTTCAATAAAGTTGAATTATTAGGCCACTACTTGTTATAATACTTATAATTAAACATTGAAATGTCAACAGTTAATGTTACATTAATATATTTAGATTCTTGTCTCTTTCATAATAATCTTGGGTGGTCATATCTTGACCAAATTTTTATTTTTTTGAAATCAGGTTGTTCATTTACATTTCTATCCAATTTAATGGGGAAGAAATAAATGAGTGAGAACATTGAAGAAATGATATTAAATTACCTTAAACATGCATCCCCCTGATGTTCCCCACACTCCATTTTCAACTACTAATGAAGAAATAGTTTCCAAAAATTTATATTATAATTCCTTAAACAAGAAGTTCCTAGATTCTCCACACACTCATTTTATAACTAAAAATAAAAAAAATAAAAAAACCATCAATGTTTTCCATGTCCAGACCTTTTCCTTAATGGTTAGTAGGGGAAATCATCACCTGAGTATATTTGGATTCTTGACTCTTTCCAAATAATATTTGAGTGTCCAAACCCTTTCTCTACATTTTAAATATTTGAAATTAGGATGTGGATTTATATTTCAAACCAATAAAAATGGAAAGAAAGAGGTTAGTGAGAACACTAAAATAATGAGGCATTGATATTATATTTCCTTAAAGATTCAGCCCCCAGATTCTCCACACACTCCATGTCCAACTACTAATGAAGAAAGAGATTTATAAAATTGATATTATATTACCATAAACATGTGACCACAGATGCTCCACACACTATTTCCAACAAAAATAATAATAAACAGGTTGAGCTAGAATTCAGTCTATGGATTTATGAATATTTCCTAAGTTAAATTTCCAATACAAACCCAATACACCCAACAATGTATAGGGTAATCATAGTTCTAGAAAAAAATCATTTTTACATTAACCTCGTTAAATGTTTTAGACTGATTGAATTTTACAGAACACACCAAACACTAAAAAATTATTAAGATCCCATTTTTTAGAAAATGATTTCCTTACATGAAATATTTACAATAATCACACACAAAATTCATGATGCAACAAGAAATATAGATAAAAATGATGACTCCCCACAAGAGAAAATATTTTGAGATACGGAGCTATAAATATTATCGCTTAGATGAGATGAACATGATGATTTCCTTGAGAAAAGATAAAAAGTGTATCAATGGATTTAATTGATTTAACAAACAAAAAAACATCCATTCTATATGGGATAAAGAAATTAAATAATGATCTAGTAGTTGAGAAGAATATCCATACCCCAAAAAATAGACATAAACACAAATCCTTCAAAACCTAAGGGGGATGATACACAAAAATTAATGTAATCATCAAGGCTTTACATAACATAACAAAATTCTAAATAGGAAATATTTAATTATGAATTTCAAAACATATTTGAAGAAACTAAAATTTTATATCTCTATAAATTAAACTAAGCATGATTAATAATAATTCAAGTATACTAAATAAATCAACCAGTTGACATGAATCATTGACTGATGCCAAAAATTAGTACTTAACAACCACAAAAACTTGTATTCCACCATATAAAATCAAAATTTAAAATTAGGCACTTGTCATTCCAAATCATAAAATGAGACTCACCATCAAAAATATTGTTTTAAAGTTTCTAATTATACACATGTCAGGAGACTAGCTCAATTCTAGAATCAATTAATCCAAAAAAGGAAGCTATAAAAATAATATAAAAGAAGAACTAATTATTTGGAGAGAGAAGACAAAAAATGCATAGAATGGATCACTAGGACAATGAGAACCTTTAAAATCACATTCATTTAAACTACTGAGAAAATGATAAACCATTAAATGGATAAAATAAATTTTATACCCATGAAAAAAAATGATTTCATCCCCCTGAAAGAACAATACATCCAAATAACTAGTACAAGAAGAATTATGTATCTAAAATGAATGACCTTCCTTAGGAAAATAGGTTATACTTTATCAAGTTTGACTCCAGAATGGGCAAGAGATTTCCTAATTTTGGTCTCTAAAGAAGATATATAAATGTAATAAAATTTTCTACATATTTCATTATTTAGTGTAAATGGTGAAATCAGTGTGGTGTAAATGGGTTGATTAAGATTTACTAACAAATTTTTATCTCCTTAATATAATAGATATTTATCAACTAGAGGTGATTTATTTAGAAAACATCTTGAAAACCATTGTAATATAGATTCAATTTACAAACAAATACCAACAATCAAATAAATTTAAGAATCTATTTCAACTGTATAGGTATGTAATCTATTATGATTCTCATATATTTCAAACTATAGTAGTAAATTGTGATCCCCCATACCTCAGATCCATAGTTATCCTGGTCAATAAAACAACACCAAATGAAGAACCATGTAGATCGATGATATAAGAAACTGCGCAAGTCATAAGCTAAATGAAACAAGAACTAAATCAGACAAAATCAGTATTACTGATCATACATGGTGAAAACATCACTATATCTAAGATCCTCAGTAGAACGAAACAAAACAATGATGATGATCTTAGAACCGTGGAAAAATAATCTAGGAAGCTTGAAATCCCCCCCCCCATCTCTCCAATAGTGAAATCAAGATTCACCACAGCAGATTCCGTCTATGAAACTTCCTAATCCAAGACAAAGTACAAATCAAACAAGTGAACACCTCCCACTCCGCAATTCCCAATACTGACACAAAAAAAATTCATAAATGCTACACAAAAAATCCCTAAAACACCATATATGGTGTCTTACAATCATGTAAGGAATGATAATGACCTATTTCATCCTGATCATATCACACCAATGGAGCCTGATCCATGATCTGTGGATGTGTTTTCCCATCTATAGTAGGACTTGGAAATTCATGAGACAACTATGGATGATCTCGTAGAAGTGAGCTTGTCAGTGAGTGATGTTCAAAGTCCCGGGGCACGAGGCTATGAGGACACAAACTTGGAGCCTCAGTTTATGGGAAGAGGATATAAACAGCCCACACGACTGGAGTTGATGCAGGGAAAATCCTTCCTGTCGGCTGCAAATGGCTCTCAAAGTGCACAGAGAAGTCTGGATGGTGAGAATGTTTTGAGACCCTTAGACCCAAACATCCTCTGAACTAATACCAAAGGTCTTAGGAAGGCTTTGGATGGGGGGGAGGAATATGGTTTGGGGAATAAATCAGGTAAGGTGTCTCTGTGTATGCAGATGGCCTACAATGCTGGAGCAGTAATAGAGTTGGGGAATTGATTTCATGGTCTAAAAGTCCATAATCCACCAGTATCTCAAGACGAGGAGTCTTTTGATGATGATGATAGTTATGGTCACCCCTCAGTGGATAACTTGGAATGAATTCAAGGGAAAGGACCTCACATCCTAAGAAAGAAGAAGGGGAAAAGGCATGCGTAACTCGGGGAAATGCATTGTGGCTTAGGGTAAAAAACCAAAGGGACTCAAAGACTACTTATACTTTCCAAAACCAATGGAGGCATGGTCAGCCATGAAGGGTAGAAAAAAGAAAGGTAAAGATCTTCAGAATGGGGAAAGTGAAGAATCGAGCAGGAATTTAAGAGAAAGGGAAGAAGAAGATGGGGAGTTCTTGAAACTTATCTTGCACTCCAAGGAAGAAATTATTAAAACTAATCTCCGGACCAATGTCTTAGAAGAGGAGATCAAAATAATTTATGATCATTGATTTCAAGTTGATGCTAATGAGGATAAAGAAGTGTGGATAGGCAAATAAGACTGCATATTGAACCGAGGATTTAATTAGAGAAAAATCAACACATAGGAATTTATTCAGACAATGGAAAGGATGGTCACTCACCTTGAAGAGATAATCAGAGAGGATCCGAAAACCCAAGTTAGCACGCTACACTGGGAGATTTATAGAGTTTTTGAGTCAAGTAATCTTAGTCTGGTGTTTAATCATTTTTTCAGTTCTTTCAGCACATAGTGGTATTTTTGTTGATGAAAAATGGTTGACCATTTTTCCTTAAAATGGATTTTATTAATAAAAGTTTTTAATTTTGAGGAGGAGGTAAAACAAATACCACTAAAACATAATATCTTTTGGAATTATTATGTTTACCAGAAGATATGTTATATGTCAATAAATTTTTATTGGTATAAGTCACTTTTTTGTAGTTTATAAACCCTAATATGTTCCTAATGTTGAAATAATGATGTTGGGATAAAGATAATATTGATTTGGATTAGGTAAATTAGATAGTACTAAATACTTTATAAATCATTAATGATAAGTTCATTTTCTAAATTCAGTGACCTTATTTCTAAATTTATGAATCTTAATCTTTTGTAAGGGCCATAAGGTTCACCATTTATTAAGTGGTTTAAGTTAAACATTAGATGAGGTTTTAGAGACTAATGTATTACTTCACCATATAAAGATTCATTCATATTGGATAACATGTTCTAACTATTTTTTCATAATAATAACTAGAGATCTAAGTAATGGATTATCATTTTATTATGGATATTATGATCCATTAAAAATAATTTTAGTGATTCAATCATAAAAATTCATTTTTGGATATTAATAAATAAAATCTAAAATGATCTAAGAACAATCAAAATATGAAATTATGCCTATGAAATATAAATATATCAATTAAGTTTATTTTCATATGTTCTCAATCTAGATGGAAAACAAATTCCTCATCACTAGGAAATGATCCTAAAATAAAGATGTTATCCTAGTACTTTCATTTATGATGAATAAAATGGTCCCTTAACTCATCATAGATTAATTTTTTCTTGGTTTTTAACCTTCTCTAGATCACCCACATTATTATGATCAATGATCTCTATCATTCTCTATTAATCCATTAGCATTAGTATTCTCTTCCATGTAAATGTTTTCATTTCCCACATATGTTCTCCTACTTAGAAACCTAGTTATTCAATATTATATAAGTCTTCAGTACTTCCTTTTCACTATTATTAAGTTTATTTTTATTAACCATTTTATAATGTGTCTTTTTCAATAATGGTATTTCTAAATTCCAACCCTAGATTTATTTTGTCAAGTTTAAATTACGAGGATGCAATTTAGTTAACATGGGGTGTATGTAATAACCTTATATTTTAAATGAAGAAAATTGTTTTTGATAGCATTATTACATGTAAAAACAAAAATAGAAGGAAATATAACTCCAAATAATTTAAAAAAATATTTATTTTTAAATAAATTTAATCTCTTTGATAGATTATGAGACACGCAACCCCGAGTCGAAATGGACGATAATATTGTATATTATTATAACCTAGATATTAGATTATTTGGTATGAATAATACTAACTAAATTATTTTAAATTATTGTTATCTATTGATAAAAAATAAAATAAGAATCATTTAAAAGAAAACAAAATGTTTTAAAAAAATAGTATTTTTTGAAAATAAGGTTTAGTCGCACTTTACACACATAATTTAAAATTCAATTTTACCAAATTTATAAAATATATTTTAAAAAATAATATACAATTTTTATATTATAATAACAGAATTGTCTTCGGGTTAATTTTTGGGATTTTTCAGAAATGTTTCATTTTTCAATGAATAGTGAAAATACTGAATTCTAATTGAAAACTGCCTCTTCATTTAAATTATTTATAAATTTAAATAATATTTTAATTTTTTTTAATTAAAATTATTTAAAATATATATCTATTAAACCAATTTAGGTTATTATAATAATTTTCATTTTAAAATTTTATATAAAACCTTTGTAAACATTTGAACATTTTTTTTTGAAAACATGCTTTCCCATCACGTCTGAGAGATTGATTTTAAATTAATTTATTTTACTTTTGTAGATGGAATTTCAAAAAAAATTATTCCATATTAAAAATAATTATAATTTATATTTTCTAATATGGTTAAATTAATTTTTTACCAAAATGAATAGAGAAAATAGTTAAAATTAATTACTATTATTAACGTAAAAATGGATTTACTATGGGATAAACTAAAAAATAAGGGTTAAATTCACCTAAAATTTTGTCTAAAATATATTGGTGTGAAATTTTTAAACCGTATAATAAATTATTGTATATAATAATCCGTTTTGGACCCTACTATCATGTGAAAATTGGGGAACACCCTTTTCTTTCAAAACATTATAAGCGTGTCACTCACCTTACTTATAAAAGGCCACCCCCAATCCACTCTTCTTCAAAGATTCATACCCTTTTGATTTGGAAAAAATATTCCCAAATCAATTCCAAATTTTCCTAAACTCATCCTATAATCCTTATTTTGGCCATAAATCCAACCTTGTAATGCTTTGGTGTAAGCCTAAGCAGAATACCAAAAAAAGATGTAACATTCTTCGACGAGCATCTTTATTTTATTTTATCCTATACCGTGTTAAATTCTTATAAAATATGATGATATAATAAAAAAATTATATTCCATATACTTAGATGTTTTTATATTAATTTCATTGCATACAACCATCCCCACTTCCATCAAATGGGTTACGACATTATCTTTTATGTGTACAGTGGACTACCCCCTCACGAACCGATGTCATTAGTTTTTCAATTAACTCTTCTCACGGTGGGATAAGATGATGGATATAAATTATATATATTTTATTTAAAATATAATAATACATATTTAGTAATTTTATCATATATAAATGTTTACTTTCCATTCCATTTGGTGATACAATAACGTTGCTCTTTTGTATGGAAGATTACCGCCTAATGAATTGATGTGATTCTTCTTTCACTAACACTTTACATAGAAGATGATGATGATAGAGTTAATGATTATATGTGATATATATGATATAATTATGGTATTAATGACATATTTATCATTATTTGAAGATAATATATCATTTTATTTCTTATATTTTTACTCACTTAAAGATGATAACATCGTTCATGTACATGTGGACAACCACTTTCATGAAGCGATGTGACTCTATTTTCATCAACAAACCACATGAATTATATATATAATTATATTTATGATATTAGGATAATTGTTTAAGTTAAAATATTACTTAACTTTTTTCCATAATGATCATTGAAAAATGGAAATGTTACTCATGCATATGTACGACCAACAATCTCCATGATTGTAACGTACTTCATTTCTCAAAACCATATTTCATTGTTGGTTTTAAAAGTATAATTTATATAAAAATATGAAAATTATTTCATGATTATTATTATAGGGATCATTTAACTATATAATATGTGTAAGATCCTGATCATTCATGATAAAACACACAGGAAAAAATAAGACAATTAACACATGGAACAATGAGAATAATGAAGAATTAGTAATGAATAGGTGATAAGATGTTATAAAAGGATCACATATAATATTCTAAATATTAATATGGTTATTTAATAAGCTAATAACATTTTGAAAACCACTATACAGGAGGTTAAATTACGTTCAACCAAAAGGAAGTGTGAGTTAAGGGTTTCTCATCTCACTTTTATATCCATTATAAATACACCATATTCAATAATTATTTCATTCATGTGGTGCATATACTTAACTTTTGTATGTTGTATAATTAATTAATTTATCTTCATGGTATTTTAAATTTAATTTAAAGTTATTTCTTTTATTCTAAATATAATACAAAAGTTACCAAAGTGGAAAGCGTTTATTTCATAATATTATCATTATTCTGAATTATTTTTTCTTAAGTCTCCCTTGGGGTAATTATTTAATATTTATATCTTAAAATACGCCTATTTTACTATACTATAGTTATTCAATACATTTTCCAAGAAATAGATCCATTTTTCTATCTTTTTAAATGAAAATGATTAGTAAAATGTTCTTAATAAATCCATACTTATTTCTATCTTCGGTCAAAAATCCTTTTTCTTCCAAAACCATGTTTTAAAAAAAATTCAATTATTTGTCATTATAGAATTTAATTATTAATGAAATATTTACCCATGTTTTAATTTTAAAAAAATATTTTGAAATGAATCCTATTTTTATTTTCTGAATGAGGCACTTTTCTAACCTTTTTACAGTGAAAAAGGATTATTCTTTTTAAATTATATAGAAAGCAAAAAATTACCAAAAATTATGAACATAATTTATTTTAAACCTAATTTTAAATTTTATGAGGTTATTTTTAAAGAAATATTTTTCACTAATATTCTTGAAATTCCTTGTTTTTAAAAGTTATTTTCAAATAAAATAATTTTAACAATATTTTATTAATTTTATAGTTTTAAAATAAAATGGGTGATTTTAAAAGAAATGTTATTTTCCTCAAGAAATGATCCAAGTGATCTTTCAAAATAATTTTCCATTACTTTAAGGTAGTTATAATTTAATGTGGATATACCCTAATGATACCATATTTTTTATTTTATCAGATGGTTTATGATCAGTGTGATTTAGGATGTATAATTTCAATACCATTAATTTTACTCTATATGGTTTATGATTATGTTTATTTATTGGGGAAAGTACTTAAATTTCGTATTATAGTTCAAATATGAATGTTTATGTTGATTTTGTTTCACCCATTTCATATGAGGAATGGATTGGGCTTTTTAAGAGAAGGGTGGGCCTGATATAGCCCCATGATGCATTGGTAGGTCACATAAGAAAAACTAGATATGGTTTGGTTAAGGACTTTCCCCTTTATATAGATTTCTAGGCACAAGACTCAATGGTATTACATGTCCTGCCACAAGCCTCAACACTATTACATGTCTTGGCATAAGTCACGATGGTATGCTTTAAATTTCAAGTATTATGCATTCCATCATCACAAATTTCGTTATTGACATTACATGTTTTTATTTTATTAGTTAGAATATCCATGGTCAAGTTTCAACATCATGTGACTATTTAAATGGAATTATTTTATCATATTTTATTTTTGTCAGATTATGATCAAGTTATTGATTAAATGGAATGTGTTTTAATTATTTACCTTTCAATATTGTTTATACTTTATTTACTCATATATTTCACTATAATCTTACCCTTACTGAGCATCTGATCTCTTCCCTTTTTTATGTTTTATTCTCCCTAGGATATGAGGAAGTATTTAGTGACTGATATATTATGATATGTTTAGGGGAATAATGAAATTATCAAATAAAATTCCTTGGGTATTTATTATTTAAAATATAATGTGAATTTCAAGTATATATCTATTTTACCAGGACTATAAAACTATTTGGTCCTTTAGGATATGAGTCCTTGAATCTTAAGATGATTTATAAAGTACACATTGGCTCCGGGATACAGTTGTCGGGTTCACTACAATTTGGTGGTGAAATTGAGCTTCCTTAACCTTAGAAAATCATCATTTGTACTTCTACTACTTGGTAAAATATTTGGTTATAGTCCCTCATCAATTCAAGCATAGTTATTGTGATTTTGATGTATTGAAGTTTTGGTTATGGATTCTTACACAAATTATTCCTTTACACATACATGGGATCTCAACACCATCAATAGTCGATGTTTCTAGGTTGATATTTCCTTTCAACAATCAGGCTTAAATGAATTTAAGTGAAAAATGTATCCTTATATTGGCACCATTTCATAAACCGTGTCTTAATATTTTAGTAGAGATCTATTCACTCAAAGTCATGATCTTATTTTCAATTTCTCAATTTCAAAAAAAGATAGAATTTAATTCATGTTTTCTCAGATATATTCCTTCAGATTGTGGATATTACTCAAGCTCAGGGTCTATCTTCTCTTCAATTAATCATAGTTTTTTTTTTCAATATATCAAATATGAGTTAATAAATATTCCACAGTAGATTCTAATTCCACTCAAGAAAATAACTATATGGTAATTTGGGCATTGGAATGGTTTTTTTTTATTGAATCTTTATGGTAAATTGAATTTTTATAGATGGTTGACTATAGTTCTTTATATAGTATGTGGGGTCTTGTCATAGTCTATCCATCTTCACCAAGCATGGTCAGTTCAACAACTGTGGCTACCTTATTTTGGTAACTGGGGGAGTTTTTTAAAAAATACACATATGGTAGGTTCAAAAATTAATCATGCGACAGCTTGGTATTTCCCACTTGTGGTACCTTCCCTTTTTCATTCATGATAGCTTGGCATGGTCAATCGAATTCTCAGTATGTGGTCACTATTTTTTATTAATTTTATTATTACTTGATAAGTTTATAATAACGGTATGTTAACACACATTTTAAGTTCAACTACGACAAATAAAAATTATTAATTAAAACTATCAATTAAAATTCCAAATAAATTAGAAAAATGACACTAATAAAAAAATTAAAAAGATATTCCACTAATTAATTAATACCAAAAACCTGAAATAATTACTTCCCCAATATCCAGAATCGTCAAAATAGATTAAAAATGATATTTATAATGAAATTCACCCATAAATCACAAAGTGTTGTTCCTAAAAATGTATGAATATTAATTTCATGAACATTAATCACGTAGGAACTCATAATTTTATTTTTCAAAAAATATGTATTATAATTCCAACATCGAATGATAAAAATTTAAAATATGATCAATTAACGTATAAAAACATTTATTTTTATAAAAATATTAAATTTATTAAATTTACATCATGATTTAAATAAATTAAAACATCTCTAAATTAAATCCCTGTGAAAAATTAAAAAACTAAAATATTACTCAAAAATTAGAAGTGGCTACATGTATAAAAAATGGGCCACATCACTAGGCCTCCCTATAGGGATTTGGTAGAGGATCTAGTAGTGTATGAGAATCAAGGTTTTTGTGTATATTTGATCTACTACCACCACTATAACAACGAATAGGACCAATACATGCATGTGGTGTAGGTAGTAAGGGTAAACATTAGATATAAGTGATAAAGGGATTAGATTAGGCAGAGCCTAAAATGGTTTGATGTATGATTTGTATCTGTTTGACTTTGGCACTCACATTCATAAATATAGGAGTTAATATTTTGATTATTATTGTATCCTTGGTTTGTGAACTAGATATTTAGATAGATCCCCCTAGAACAACATCCTCAACTAGAGATGTATACTAGAGGTGATCATCCTCTCTCTTTTATCTACTGTTATTGTGATATTACTATCAATAGAGAGACATTTCCTTGGGATCTCATCATGGATGAGTTAAGAAATTATGGGGTTATTCTCATAATGTACTATTTATCAATATTCCTAGTTTGGGTGGATTTCTGTCGATGAAATATTATATATCATTAAGTAACAAGTTTAGGTTTAACTTTAATGGAGAATGGTACCCCCAAATGGGATAGGTGAGTCCAACCCTTTGACCTAAAAATTATTTTTTTAGTTTCAATTAATTTTAAGGGAAATTGAGTACCCAAATAGTATAGAAATCAAACATCAAGTACCATAGGATAGAGATGAACCATTAAAGACTAAATTTATTCTATTTAAAACACTATCCTTAAATAATTTCCAATGTAGACAACTTACCTTAGTGGCCGAATCATCCTTGATGAGATCTTCAAACCAATCAGCCATCTTGTCCCATATTTGGATGTACTCCTCCATATTCATTTTCTCTGCATTAAAACCTCTTACCATAATTTTGTCTTTCTTGTTAATCCACTATGTCTTCCTTTTATTGGTATCTACTAAAATAAATCTCTCAGACATCCTATTGGCTTCTTCAGGGGAGGATTTAATTGAAATTTAATCTTCCAACATAACTTACTCTGAGTGCACAATAAGGTCCCAGGAGTTGTTATTAGGTGGAACCTCTTTGTTTTCCACCTTCTCAACCTGATCAACATGGTGTCAACTGCTTCGGAAGCCTCTTGAGACCTAATTGAATATCCCATCATACCATCTGTCAAGTTCACGTTGACTGTCAAATGAATTTTACACTGGACCATCTCTTGATCATGCTCACTTTTAGGTAAGTTTCTTTCCTTGGGCCTCTTTTTCTTGGAAGATCTCGTTTCCAATAATTTTGGTAGAAAATAACAGTCCTAATGACCTTTGAATTTGTTTTGTACTATAAGAATGTATCTTCTAGAATCCTTATTTCCTTTCTGCCCTTTCTTCCTCCTTGGGTCATAAGGCTCGCTACCATAACTACCCTCTACACAATCATTTGAGCTTCAGCAGGAGGTCTCATCACTTTCCTCTTCCCCCAAGAAACCTTTCCCTTCATATGAAACCTCACCCGAGATCAATTATGATTAACCCTGATCTGATCCTTCAATTGACAGGCCATCAAAAAAATTTCCTAGTTTAATGCTTGGAATGACCTTTATAGGTCCAATTCAATTGGTAGTAACCTCACCACCCCCTTTGGCCAGCATGCCATGAAATGATCCCACCACAACACCCTTTTCAACATGTAACTAAAGTAAACCCTCCATAATGCTGGTTATATTTCCAATAGCATCAGCATAAGAAGAAGGACTCAAATCAACACCCATACTTGATACAGTCGAGGTCTCCAGGTCGTGCTTCTGTTGACTAAAAACAACCACAGGTTTTGGATTAAACTGCCTTGATCAATCTTATTTCTGAATAGAAGCCACTGTTCTGGGGTTTCGGTAACAAAAAGCATCCCCTTGAATTCCCATCTCCCCTTCAGTAGAAACAATGTTGTCACCTCTATCGACATTAAAAGATCCCATCCTATACCTTAAGGGTAGAGATGCCACAACCACGTAAGTCCTAATATTCTGACTACTCGCATGCTCAACATGTTGATCAAGGTTTGGGGGGACTGAGTTGCACCTTCAAACTTGTTGTTGGTGACCCATATGATAGCAAGAGAATCAAAAGCTATCCAATACGAGAAACACACCTCCTATTTTAGCCTGTATTCATTCTCAATATCAATCTATACAAAGTTAATTGGAGGTTTGGAAACATCTATTTCTACATATATATAAGGATTAATTGGATGGAAAAGGGATCTAGATCTATTATAAAAGAACAAAATTCTACATACCATGTTTCCAATCATTGAAAGAATTATAGGGTTCTAAAAAGGTAGTGGAAGAATCAGTTACATATAGTAGTTATATAATATATGTACATTTTTCTAAAGTAAGTCCTAGAATTTTCCCCTCATTAATAGGTCAATTTTGGAATCCACTTTCTCCCCAGTACTACACTAATATGTTCTATATCTTTTCAGAGAGTCCCATCTAAGATTATTGAGTTACTGATTTAGTTGAAAGGTATTTTAAATAAAGTTTTTATTAGACTTATTGTGACCCACTAGGAAGCTCTATTTATTTTTTCCAAGAATTTTAATGATAGTTTTAGGATTTTTATTGATTATCACTACTTGACATGGGTGAATGTTATAAATAATTACCCTTTTCCAAAGATTTATAATCTCCTGACCATTTGAAAGGATCAAAGTTATTATAAAGGATTAATCTCAGGTACAGGTATTTGTAGCTTTGGGTTAATGAGGATGATATCCCAAAGACAATGTTAAGGTGTCTCTAAAGTCACTATGAGTTATTATTAATGTCATTCAGCATAAAGAATCCCCCCTATGGTGTTCATTGGGATCATGAATTAGATATTTATTACTTTACTAAACTAGTTCATGGTGGGTTTAATTAATGAAATCTCCATTTATTCTCATCTATGGGAGGATCAAATCAAACATTTAAGGATTTTCTGGGTCCTACTTCATTATCATCAATCTTAAGGAATGTTTTCAATGTGTACATTCTGGATCTGGGATGTTCCTTTCTTAGGGAATGTCATTTTAGAGGATATAATTATTGTCATTACCATAATGGATGTGGCTATCATGGCTTGGGAACTACCTAAGATACTACTGTTAATACATAATTTCATTATATTATTGTGATATTATCATATATTTTTGGCATATTTATCTCATACTATGTTCCCAATTATGTCCCGTACTTGAAATGGGTATTATTTCTTATATATTAAGCATTTTAAAATATATTTTGAGGAGCTAAAGGAGTGGCTATCTAGTGACCCAATTCTATGGTTACCTATGGAATAATTTGAGCAATATGTGTATTTTGATACCTCCTAGTTCGGTCTTGGTTGTGTGCTAATGATGAGGCATTTCATGATTCCGCATGGGTTTAATTAACTGAGACCACAAGATTATAATTATGAAACCCCTTACTTGGAGCTTGTGGTGGGGTTTTTTTCTTGAATATATAGAAACCATATCATCTTATTGATTATTTTATGTTCTTTATAGATTAAAAAATCCTCAAGTATATATTTTCATAAATGGACCTCAATTTTAGGTAGATTAAATTGATGGGATTATTGACGTACTATGACATTGATATATTCTACACTCAACGAAAGGGAAACATGGTGGAAGATGATCACACTAGGAAGTATTGTGATCATTTTATAGAGGAAGTGATTGAGAATTTTTCCCCATAGTGGTTGGATTTTGGGTGGTATGGATAGATTAGTCCACTTCGATGGATAGAGTTTCCCCCTACACTTATTCATCAATTGAAGGAGGTTCATCATGGAGATATCTATTATACAATTCTACAAGATCTTATTTTATTTGGATATTATCTGGATAGATTATCTAAATGTGATGAGTATTTCAACCCATTTATAGGATAAAATATGATCCTAGGTAGTTTTTTAGAGAGGTATCGAGGGTAATTCATGCCTCCCCTTTGGGGGTATATCATGGAATGAGGAAGCTATACTATGATCATAAGAATTGGTATTGTTTTCTAGGAATTAAGTAGAGTATTGTTGAGATCATTTTATAGTGCTTGGCCAGTAAGCACGTGTTGGCAAAAAACTAGGTCCTCGCAGGATTGATACAAACCCATGATATTCTATAATTTATATGGGATTATAATTAAATGTATTTGGTAACTAGGCTTATAAAATTATTAAATTGTTTTAGTATTGTCCATATGATCATTGGATGGTTGAAAAATTTGGATCACTTTCTTCTTATATGGGTATAGAGTTCAGTGGAGAGATTGTGATGATAGTACATAAATGGGATCATTTGATTTCATGGGGCACCCTAGATTTTTGTATATGACCATGATACATGATTCACTTCACATGATAGAGGATCTTGTATAACAATTTTGGGACTAAGTTATAACTTAGAAAAACATTTAACCCATAGATAGGTGCTCAAACTAATAGAGCTATTCAGATTGTCAAGGATATGTTGAGAGAATATGTGCAAGATTTTTTAAGGAGTTAGGATTATCAATTATATATATTAAATTTTGTGTACTACAATAGATACTAATTTACTATTGTAATATAACCATTTGAGTCCACATAATAGAGACCATGTAGGTTATCCATTTGATGGACGAACATTGGTGACTCATATTTTATGGTGACTATAGAGATCTATACATTTCATACATAAATATTATATCATTTTATAAGAATATTCAATAAATTTAATAATAATATATAAATGAGGACGGTAGAGTTTTAGTGTCTTTGTAAACTTATATATGTAAAAAACTAATGCATAAAAGATCTATATCATTTATTATTTTATTTTTCACAACTATCTCCCTTCTTAGACTAAACATACTTAAAAACTTTCCCCATAACCTGGGGATGGATAACATATGAAAGTGTGATATCAGATTCTCAGTAAGGGTAAACATAAGAGATGTTAATAAATATTCATAAGAGAGAATGAGATATGAAAAAGGGTATGAGAGCTTGAGATAAACATCAAAAAATTAAAACCATAAATTCATATATAATAATCATGAAACATGGAATAAAGTTTTTTAAATCATAAATCATAAGACATAAGAGTGTGGAATCATCAACATTCAATCATTATCCATGAAAACATACTATATACAATAGACATGAGTTTTTTTCATAAAAATTAGCATAGAAAATTATTTTCTTAGTTGAGGATCACTACTAAGACAATCATATTGGATTGGGTTCACTCCCCATTCCAGCATTTCCATATTCAAGGTTCACTCCCCATACAATCTTATTGGAAAATTCATTTACAAAACTGGGTTCACTCCCCATTCCATTTCTTATAATGTCATGATATATAGATATTTACCCAATTCATTAGTGCAAAATAATAGAACCTCCCTACCTTGGTTTATGAAGGAACCACCCATCACATAATGAAAAACATAAATATTTGTGCCATAATATCATAAAACATCTATTATATCATCATGTCATAACCCATGGAAAATACATGATTTTTATAAAAATTTCATAATAATAACCATAAACCATCTAAATAAAGAATAAATATAATAAAATTTCATTATATCTTTATTTACTCAAAAATAAACACTAAAGTATGTTTTCATATATATAAATATATTTAAAATATCACAATAACGTTTCTTGAGGAAAACCCACTTTTAATTTCAAGCCAAATATATAAAATCTAAAAAAATTCAAAAAATTTATAGAAAAAATTTTATTTTTAAAATTTTAAAGGAAACTTATAAAGTAATATTTACTAAAAATATTATTTATTATGGTGGGTAAATTCATTCTTATGGTGTATGTTAAATAAAAAATTCCTTTCACATTTTTCGTATAAAGTCAAAAGTGCCACAATTATAAAAATATAAGAAAATTACTTTTAAACATATGAAAATCAAGTAAAATATAGTTAAAATGACTTTAAATAATATTTTTATCATATTAAAAGCATTCTTGAAGACATTTTAAACAAAATATAAACATGGAAAAAATATTATCGCTTGAAGAAAAAACATGGTCTATTTTCAATAAAAATATTCTTTCAACCTATTAAGTACTTTAATATAGTTTACTGAAAGAAAAATATGAAATATTAATAAATAAATGTATAATAATAATATAAATAATATTTGTGAGAGTTATATCATATAATTTCGACATCATAAAATTCAATCATAAACAATCTCGATAAAAATGAGATTATAACCTAAAACCCTCCGGACAATTAGTAATCATTGAATCAAAAGTCATTAGATCCTTGGAAATCATATCAATATATAAATACCATGAATTGAATCAAATATTATTACAATATAAATTAATATGCATTATATATACCATAGAGATAATAAATTGGTTCAAAATAGTAAAACATGTCTCAATGAAGAGAAATTGAGATGAAAACCCCTAACCTTATATTCAACTTGATTCATAATCACTCTAAAATCTTGTATAATAAATTTTTATTTATTATAATTACATAAAAGAACTATTTTTAAACATATAATATCACTTATTATCTACTTATATCATTTCAAAAACCATTTGTTAACAATTCTCTATTAAAGTTGTTATTTGGGGTGTTGATTACTTCATTTTTCATGTATGTTTTAGTTTTGAATTTATGGTCCTTGAACATTAATAATGTTTCCTACATATATATAATTTTAATCATGATATTATTATTTTATATAATCATTATATATATATATATATATTTATAACCATTTACAAAATGTGGTGATGAAAAATGAATTACATCACTATGTGGAGACGGTAGTCCGTACATACGCATGAGTAATGTTTCCATTTTTCAATAAATAGAATGAAATAAAGTTAAATGACAATTTTCCATTTAAGAATCATTATAATATCATAAATATCATATATTTTAATTAAAACTATCATTTTTACAATTCATGTAAATAGGAAATGATAAAAAAATCGCATTGCTTCATGGGGATGGAAGTCCACACGTATACATGAGAAACATTATCATTTACCAATGGATGAGAATGTAAGAAGGTATATTTGATATTATAATTTCATAGTAATAATTATTTCATAAATATAGTATATAAATATTAAACCCACTATAATAACCAACCATTAATTATGGTGGTGTAAAATGAGTCGTATCGCTACTTGCAGGCGGTATTCCACAAGTATGCACGAGCGATGCTTTTATCTCCCAATTGATTATGAAGATATGGTAAGTGGTTGTAAAATCAACATAGAAAAATTTTATTATAATATTTTTATTTAATTCAACATGTTTTTATGGATACAATAATTTTATAGGAAGTCAAATAAGAAATAAAATTGAAAGGAATTGGTTAAGATCTATACCTATTCTTTAAGACACCTCATTTGGCTTACTCCATAATCCTTGAATGATTGGATTTAGAAGAAGAAAAGAAGATCTAGTATAAAATTAAGGATTATTGGAATAATTTTTATTAGTTATTTTCTAATGTAGATTTCTAAAATGGTGTTAATAATGGAGGATGAGGGTTCTCTTTTATAAATTAGGGGAGGGACACACATGGAATTTTTTAAAATATTTCAATGATTCAAGAACACTTTTATGGAAAAGTGACTCCATATGGTCAGGGATTTAATGTTAGGAAAATATAAGATTTAAATATATTTAAAAAATAATAATTTTATTGTTTTTTTTGTGAAAAAAATACCATTATCTCATTATTTAACACCCTGGTAAACCAGTTTTAACATTAACCATGGTAACAAAATCATACTGTTATTACTTTTCACTATGACCAAAAATTATGTTGAAAATATTAAATTATAATACATAAAATAATTCCAAATATGGAATATATTTTACCATATTCAATTTCTATATGTGGTATAATTTAATTTTAAATAGGCATGTATATTGTAACGAAAACCTATTTTTGAAAAATGATTTTTTAAGCGTAAACCTTAATTTACTTACATACCATATCTTGTAAAAACCATAAAATAAATGATAAAATATTATATTTAATATATAATATATAAATTTTATACAAAATAATAAATAAATATATATTAATTAATCTATTAGTTTAAAAAACATAATAGAATCATGAAAACAGTTTTTTTTTGAAAAATGTGTTTTTATGCCCAAATATTAACTTATATCAACATAAAGTATAATGATTAATCCTAATAAATCATTTAAATTATTTATAATTAAATGAGGATATTTTTCATTTCAATTTAAATTAAAAACATAATATTAAATTTAATTGAAAATAAATTATAAATTTTACAAAAAATGATATTTTTAACTATTCACTAAAAAATAAATATTTTTAGAAAAAACCAAAACATTAAACTTAATATAATATTAGGATGATTATTTCAAAAATTATATTCATTTATTAAAATAAAAGTTTTAAAAATGGAATAAATTAATTACAATTTTCATCTGTAAATATGTGATTAAACATTTTTAAAGAAAATGTATTTTTAAAGTTTAAAATGACTTTACAAGAAATTGAGTACTTATTTATTATAAATTAATCAATAAATTTTCATTAATAAAGAACTGTATACATATTTTTCATAAATGTTTTATTAATATTTGAAACTTCCATTTTAATGGCTTGGTTATAATGGTATTCTATAACATGGTTCATCTGGACTATGGGTTGCATGTAAGACAAGCTATCAAATACTTTAATTTTTATTTCAAAGGAAATGAAAAAAAAAATCTTGGTGTGTTACAGTATACCCCACTTAAAATGAATTTATCCCTTAAATTTTCACCACTGTAATATAAACAAATGAGTATATCTATGCATCATCACGCCCTTGGTTTCCCGTGTAACTTCTTCAAATTTCTAATTCCTTTAAAAAACATTAACCAGGTGAGTATAGTTGTTCCATATCGCTTTATCTCCATAATCTAGAATTTATACCTGTTTTTATTCATGGGAAAATAATTCTCCTATGGTATAACCTCTAATTTAAGTACATGTGAAGGATCAGGTAATTACTTCCTCTGGAGATATACATGAAACACATCATGAACTTGAGATAGTTTTGGTGGGAGTGTCAAGTGATAAAGAAACATCCCAAACTAATCATTAATCTCAAACTGACCAATATACCTATGTCTCATTCTTCCCCCTTTTATAGATATCATAACCTTATTCCATCAAGAAATTCATATAAATACCTACTCATCAACTTCTAATTTTATATCTCACTAATGATTTTCAGCCTAACTATTCTGTATATTCTAAGCTGCCTTGATGTGATAATGAATCAATCTAACCTTATCTTTCATTTCCTAAACTATATTGGGTACCAATAATTTTTTTCTCCAAATTAATGCCAATTTTTTAGAGTTCTAAACTTGTTTATATATATTCCTTCAAAATGATAAATATAAAATCTATAGTGAAAGAAATTATTGTAAGAAAAATTGACTAGAATATGGTGTTGATCCAAAAATCCTTTGAATTATATAGAATAGGATCTCAATATTTTCTCTAGGGTTTTAATGGTTATATCATACTAACCATCTATATAAGGATGATAATCAATAATGAAACACAACTCTATATCTAGATCATACTAATAAATTCTCTATAACTTAAAGGTAAACCTTAGATCCCAATTAGATACAACATAATGTGGTAATATATGTAACCTTACCAATTAGTTGACATGTATCCTAGAAATATGATGTAGATATAAATATTATCTAATATAAATAAAGTGTGATTACTTCATAAGTTGATTGAAAATAACCCAAATATCATTATGTCCTTTAGATGTTTTTGGGATTCTAATAATAAAATATACAGTGATGTTTTCCCATTTTCATTCTGGTATGGGTAATGTTCATAACATTATATTATACTTTTGTCTCCTAGGAATAACTTTCTATAATAAAATGAACCATGATATATACTCTATAATATACCTCTTCATGTTTTCCCACCATAAATACTCTTTTATATCTCTATACATCTGCATACATCTAGGATGAATAGAGAATGACGATCTATGAGCTTATTCCAATAGTTAATTCTTCAAGTCTTTTAAAGATGGGAAACACACTTGGATCCTAAACCTTAAAATTTTCCCAAAATTAAGTTTGATCTTGTGAAAAATTATCACCATATTTTGGATCTCCACATCCTCCATTTTCACCACTTTAATCATTACATAGATAGAAAGTTGAACACTCATTTGAAAAGATAATATTTCTCCCCTTCCTTCAAGATTTGAAGGTTCATCATTTAAAAATCCATAAATATTGGATCTTTTGTGTTCTTAATAATAGATAAGCATATATAATCCTTTGGACTAAAATCATTTTCCACCATGTTCTTTCCAATGGTTTTAGTGTATTGAACATTCATATTCTTTAATCAACTCCAACCAACTTCTCTTGTGCATATTCAACACTTTTGTGTGAATATATACATCAAACTTTTATAATCAATATATATGTCATATATTTCTCTATAAATAAAATTTCTCTATATCTTTAACGAAAATATTAAATCTTCTAACTATAAATAAATAGTTGGGTAATTTTTCTCATGAACCTTAAATTAGCTTGAGGAATAAGATATCACCCTCTCATTTTTCATAAGACCACACCCCAACCTAATTTTTTGATACATCATTAAAAACCACAAACCCTTCTAGACTGGAAGTTAGTGTGGCATAGGTTCACTGAATAACCTTTTCTTTAGTTCATTGATGGTTTCTTCACATTCATTAGTCTATATGAACTTAACTCCCTTTCAAGTTAACTTAGTGAGTGGATTAAACAACCTTAGTAAATCCTTCATAATGTATTGATAATATCCACCCAATCCACTAAAACTATGGATTTCAGAAACATTGGTTGTTCTATGACAATTTTCAATAACTTCTATCTTCAATGGATCTACTCATAAACCCTCACTTTAAAATATATAACCCAAAAATATAACTTTTATATTTAGAATTTACACTTGGTAAATTTCACATACATCTTCTCCTTCCTTAGGGTCTTCAGTACAATCCCCAAGTGATCCTCATGTTCTTCCTTTATCTTAGAGTATATATAAATATCATTTATAAATAATACCATAAATAAATCAATTTAATCTATAAATAATCTATTGATTAAATTCATGAAGATAATGGTGGAATAAGTAAGACCAAATGGCATCACTATAAATTCACAGTGTCCATACCTCGAACGTAAAGTTCTATAGGGTATGTATTTACTTTTGAACCTCAACTAAATGTATTTAGACCAAAGATAAATCCTTGAATATTATTGACCTCCTTATAATTGATCAAAAAATCATCAATATGGGGAAGAGAATACTTATTCATTGTCATGATATTTCTATGTTTCCAATAATCAATACCAAGTCACATTGATTCATCTTTCTTCTTTACAAAAAGTACAGGGGCACCCTAGGGTGATACACCTTTCCAAATGAATCCCTTATTAATATTCCCTTGTATTTTATTATTCAATTACTATAACTCAATCTAGTCCATTCTATATAAATTATTTGAAATAGGTGTTTCACTGGGTATGAGTTTTATTGAAAACTCAACTTCGTGATTTTATGGAAGACTAGGAAAATCTTCCAAAAATACATCAATAAAATCTCATACAATAGTCATATCATCGATATTGATCTTCCCTCAAACCATTTGATAAAAGATATACTTTGAATTGGAGTAAAGACCCATTAAATGAATATGCATTCCATCAGAAGTTCTCATTTCTCCTCACAAAGATAGAATATCATAGGTTGGTTTGGAATATCAAATGTGAATTCATTTATTAGGTAATTGATATAGTATTTATATTAATAAATCCATTACATTCCAAAAATCACATCAAATTTAACTAGAGGTAGAATAATAAGATTTGTAGAGAGTATACTTTGAGAAACTTTAATCAGAAAAGAATCCTAGACTAGAGATGTGATTATGGTACCATTAAGAGATTTTAATACTAATAAAATATATAATCATTAAGTATATGAAATAAAATTACTAGATACTTTTAATTATATAAATGAATTCATATGACTAAGTGAAAATAAAATACTTCAATATTTGATCATACCTACCAACACCTCAACTTCATCATTATATCTTCAATCCCATACTAAAACCAAATTTCTAATAATAGACATTAATCATCATTAATCATAATTATTATTAATGAAAAATTATTTATATAATGTCTATGTCATGCCACTTTTTTTATCCTAGGACACCTTAGGTTTAACATAGATAATCCATGGTCTTTTTCTACTCAAATCCTTTATAATGGATCTTAAAAAAAGGTTAATTAACCTAAGCATATCCCCTGTGAGTTTTAATATATTTTTCATAAGGGAACATTCATTGTGCACCAAAATGATGGCTGGCATATAATATTCCAACTCTTTTGAGGGTTATTATCCCTAGATGATTTTATATGAAAACCTTGTCCACTTATAGACTATAGATTTATATGTATTTTATTAGGGACCCCACACTTATTTATTTACCATAAATTAGTTTATTATCCTATAATTAGCTATTGGATCTCACTAAATATTCCTCATCCTAGTTTCCAAAAGACACTAAACCTTTCCTTTGATATAAACTATACCGAACCATATATTTAATACATAAATATTATATCATTTTAGATGAATATTCCATAAAATTTATAACAATACATTCCTAAGGACTGTAATGGTTTTGTGCCTTTGGAAAAATTGATATATAAATAATCAGTACATAAAATATCTACATCATTTCTAACTTAGTTCTTAATTTCTAGAACACTTATTATAAATAACATACATAAAACCTTTCTCCATAACCTGGTGAAGGAAAACAAAAGAAAGGGTGAGATCAGATGATCGATTAAGGTAAATATAAGAGTTGTCAATAAATGATCATAAGTGAGCATAAGATAAGAACAAGGGTATGAGTACATGAGATGAACATTAGAAAGACATACCCATCAATTCATATAACATAATCATTAAACATGTAATAATGTTTTATCAATTGAAAATAAAAGACATAAGAGTTTGGAATCTTAAATATTCAATTATACACCATGAAAACAAATCTAAATCCTAACACATAAGTTTTTGGCATACACATAAGCATAGAAAATCATTTCCGTAGAAAATTCTCACATCCAAGACCATTATAGTGGATTGGGTTCACTCCTTATTTCATCATTTCTCTAGTCAAGGTTCACTCCCAATACTATCTTATTGTAAAAATTCACATACTAAACTAGGTTCACTCCCCTATTCAATTACCTATTATCTCATGAGGTATCAATCTTTACCAAATGCATTGGAAGGATATAACAAACCCATATGACCTTGGTTTATAATGTAACCTCCCATCCATGGTTTATAATAGATATTGTTATAATCATTTCATAAAAATAATCATAAACCATATATAAAAATAATAAATGTGGTAACATTTGATTATATACCCATTAAATCATAAGAAACATCAAAGTATATTGTTATAAATAAAAATACCTTTAAAATTTCACTAGAACAATTCTTGAGAAAAATACTATTTTTATTTGAAATAACTTATTTTGAATCCAAAAATATCTAAAAATATTGAAAAATAAACATTTAATTTGAAAATATAAAAAGAAAATGATAAATTAATCTTTAAAAAAATATTATTCTTAATGGTAGGGAAAGAGGTTCATGTGGTGTATATTAAAATAAGCATTCCTTTAACATTTTAAGTAAAAAGTCAAAATACGACATTTGAAAAATGATTAGAAAATTAATTTTAACAATTAGTAAAGAAAGTAAAATATATTTAAAAATTAATTAAAATTTTATTTTTAGAATGCTAAAAACATTCTTGAAAATAATATATAGAAAATATGGACATAGAAGAAGTTATTCCTGACCGAAGAGAAAAACATAGATGGTTTTCCTTAAAACATTATTTTGGTATCTTGAGTAATTAAAGATATGAAAATTAAATGAAAACATGAAATATTGAATAATGAATATATTATAATAAAACATATAATACCTGATATACATTGATAATATAATTTCATCATTAGAAAATTTATTCATAAACAATCCTGATAAAAATGATATTTTAACATAAAAATCTCATAGAATTAGTAATGTTTGGATAAGAATTAATTGTATGATTGAAAATCATATAGATATATTAATACCATGAATTAAATCATTGATTATTCAAAAATATATTCTTGGGAAGTATATACGCTATAGAGATAACAAATTGGTTTGTAACATTAAAACATGTCGCAATGAAAAGAAAATGAGATGAAATGATATTACCTTTTATATGAATTGATTCTTAATAGATATAGCCTCTTAAATAATAAATTTATTTTTCTAATAATTCTATAAATGAATCATATTATTATATGTAATATCAAATATGATCCACTTATATCATTTCAACACTAATTAATGAACAACTCTATATTAATGTCATCATTTTGGGTGCGAATTACTTCATTTTTCATGTATTTATTTGTTTTAAAGTTATGTTACTTGAACTTTTATCATGGTTACTCAATATATATAATATTAATCATTATATAATTATCACATACAATCATTATATCCATATTTATAAATATTCACTTAAAGAGGTGTTGAAAAATGAATAACATCACTACGTAGAGACTCCATTATTCGATTGATGGAATGAAATAAAGGTAAATTATAATTGAAATTTATAGGATAATTATTAAATAAAAAATAAAATATATTCTCATTAAATATACCCTTGTTACTAGAAAATTAAATCATAAATTATGAACAAAAAACATCTCTTCACATAGGTGTTATTCCAAACGTATGTATGAGCGACTTTATTGGTTACCAATGGATCAGTGGGTAATAAGGTAAATGTAATGACCCAATAATTTATGAATAAAATTCCATTTATTATAATTTATTATGGATATATAAAACACATTCACTCTTTTTTTATTATTATTGGGTTTAAATTACCATTAAGTATCATTATCATTGATAATATAGTCGTTGAACACTGATCACACGACTGATATATATATATATATATGTGGTTTTTTTTAAAAAGAAATCCTTTCAACATAGAAAAAAGAGAGGATGGCCTCATTCAGTAGACTCAGTCCATATGCAGAACATTTTTGGAGCTTTTAAATGATTTATCATCACTAGGATTCTCTCTTTACCAAGCCCAAGTCAAGCTTCAACACGTTAAGCTTGAACAGAATCGTCCGCAGGAGAAGTTCAAGTTAATAGAGATTACCACCTGGGCGATGTTATCTGAGACCCCCCAAGAGTCTGTCATGATCACACACCTTAAAATTAGGTCTTATGTGGGTTTCATAATTATTTATGTAACAATGTATTAGTTACTTATTATGTAATCCCTTTTTATAAATAAAAGTCATATTCCATCAATACCTTTATGAGAATAGTCTTTCTTAAAAAATAATGAATTTAATAAATTGATTCTATGAGTAAAAATGGTACTTTTTGAGAAATATATACATTATTATACTAAACTATGGTTTTTGTTAATAATATTATAAAAACAATTATTATAAATAGTGGTTATATCAGTTCCTTATCTGTAAATGATTAGGTAATCAGTTTGATAAGAGTTCTATTTTTTATACGACAAAATCGAAGGTGTATTTTTTAATAATTTATTTTAAAGAATTAATAATTTTTTTTCATTTTAATAAAATATTATTACCAAATTATTTTATGAATAATAAATGATTATATAATTTTTTTTGCAGTCAAATGGAATTTTTATTAAGGTTTCAAAACTATTTTTTTCAAAACCCGTGAATTTTCAATAAATGTTGGTTTTCATTTTAAAAGTAAAAATTGACATATTTAGAAACTTATTTAGATAAAATAGATATTATTTTTCGAATCAGGATGTTGAAATTATCCAATAGTGAATTTTTCATAATTTTCTGAGGCAGTCAAATGTTTGGGTAAAAATTAAATACCGTATAAATAAAATATGTGTTTTATGACATCATAATGACCCCAAAATGATGTAATTAATACTATAATGTGTATTATCGACCCAATATATGTTTTCTTATTAAAATAATGTGATTTTATATTTGTTTTAATTATTTTATAAGGCCTTAGTTAATCCTCCAAAATGTATAATATATTTTATGATTTTAAATTCATATCTTTATTAATGTGACTCACATCCACATAAGAAAGGATAATATTTTAATATGTTCTGTAATTAACTTATAGAATAATGTTTTACACTCCTAGTTTTCAAAAAACATGGGCAAAAACTATGGGAAGGTTTGTGGTTTGGAATTTTTAATTTTATAGATTCCAAAACCTCAGTTTGTGAAATATTAAAGAATTCCCCTCTCATTTCCTATATAAATCCACCCAATCTCAAACCTATCTTCACTCAAAATCCGTGTATTACGTACCTAATATATAATACCCCCTTTATAATCCTCCTAAGGTTCCCCAATATCTTGAGAATCCCATCTTAAATCTTTTGAAGTCACAAACTAAAGTAACAGATCCTCACTTTCCTACTTTTCTTATTTTTATCCATGTTTCCTTATATTGTTACACCCTTTTATTTTCAATTAAAAATGATGGGGTATATTTTTTTACCTCCCACATACTACCCGTATTATGTTTTTATGATTTAAGACCTCTTTCTATCTCATGAATCCCTCCCATGTACACCTGTTACCAAGCTAAAATTTCATATGAGTTATTCCATTTCTCCTCTTTCTTCAGATTTTTTTATTATGTTATGACTTATATTTCCAAATTCCTTGTGTTGGTAAATATATATATATATATTATTACCTTACTATCCATTTCATTTATATTTTATTAGAGACCTATTTCTCTCTCATCAACCATTTTTATGAATTTTTATGTCACGTCGTTAGGCTGACAAAATTGCACAGCAATTTTCCATACCAAAATCATCATGTAGTGAATACCATGACCATTTATCTATCAAAGGTATTAACCAATATACACATATACTTATTGATTATATAATTTCATGTATTTATTCCACATTCCTTTATTTTGGAAGAAATTATGATGTTGAATGAATCCATGTTATATGATCTATATGGCACACTTAAGAATGAGATTAAAATGATTATGAAGGGTGTGTCCTGATAGCACTCCAATTCTTTGGGTAATGTTTATTATCATGATACGTCACGTTGGGATAGGGTTTTACCATTTTCCTTTTAGGAAATTTTTCCACCATGTTAGAACATGGGTTTACTTGATTCCTTTATGTTAATGATGCAATGTTTTAAGTTGCTTCCACATTTCCATGTTATGATGATCATGTTATATCGTGCCTTTATGTTCATGTTTCTCTTATACCCCATTAATATTTCTATTTCTTAAAATTTATTGTATTCTTCATGTTATGTAGTTTTTTACTCCATTTCTAGGATTTATAGCTCACCCTTTTCTTATGTATGCCCTCAGGTTATCCCATGCAATGCTAAGTACGAAGGAATGGTGTAGTCATGTAAAAGAAGTTTTCAATAAAGTTCTTGTATTTTATATCTTAAGTTGTCATGTAATGTTCCTAATCCCCAAAGAAACTAGACCTATCGATCTTTTGGGTTGTATTATGTGAAATTTTATGTAATAAATCATGTTTAAATGTGAAATAAAGACCAGGGTTCTTATATTTGGCATCAAAGGATAGGTTAAGTTATTTTTGGGATTAGGATTACAAAACCCTAGTGAAAGCCCTATCGATAAGACTAAGTGTAAGAAAAAAATACCTAGATTTTTTGAGTATATATTAAGTGGTTTATCAAGTAAATACATCCCTTTTTTGGATATGAACAAGTAGAGGTGGCTCTGGCATAGATGTATCTAGGGGGGAAACCTGAAAACACCACTTGGAGCTAGACTCAAATAGGAATTGGTGCACGAAAATATTCCTTGTTTCACTTTTGGTTTGAGACTCCTGGGGGATATGCTTTGTTAAATTCATAATCTTAGTATAAATCATTATTTTTTGAGAAAAAATCCCATAAGAATATACATTAAGAAATAGAGTATGGATAACTTAGATTCAAGCCAAAAAAATCATAAGTTAAGGGAATAAATGTAATTTATAAGTTATACCTTTTTGTCATTGGATTCACCTTTATTTGTTTAAAAGTTTAAAATACTTACCCTTAATTTTCCTTTTATTCTAGCCAATGGCCAGTAATAGGAGGACTCGGGATAACAACTGATGTGAAGATCAATGTGACGACTGTTCTAATGAGATGCACAATCCGATGGGAGAGGGAATCACAAACTTTGTTACAATAATCTATTAGTTAAATAAATTTTTGAATAGAAACATGGGTCAAGAGGAATTTCCAACACCCCCTAAAAAAGAACAAGTCTCAATCTAGAACTTCATGAGACAAAGGCCTCCTGATTTCAATGGATCATTTTATCCCTCAATCACTAAACAATGGACCAACTCTATTAAGAGGATTTTCTACATCCTTCAATGTCCTAAACAAAAGAAGGTTATTTTGGAATGCTTATCGTATGGAGGTTGTAGCTGATCAACGGTGTAAATTGATCAAAAATATGAAGTCTGGGGAATATATTGTAGTGATGGGATGGAATGATTCGTGGAAAATGTTTTTCAATAAATATTTCCCTCGAACCCTCCAACTTAATTTGGAAAGGGACTTCCTTTCCCTAAATCAAAAAGATGATAAATCCATTAAATCTTATGAGGAAAACTTCACAAGGAAAACTTAATTTGTAATGCAAGGTTGACCACTTCTTTTTTGTGTTATAACCCAGCCTACGGAGAGCCCTACGATCTGTGACTTTGATAACTATGAGGAAATTGTTTAATGTTCCCTAAAAGTAAAAATAGAGATCAGAAAATATTAGTGGTATCATGGGGATAAGAAGAAGAAAGTGGACTTTAATTCTAGTAGTCTGAGGGATAAATCCAACGGTGCTAAGAAATTATAGCACCCACTTTCCAAAGGTGTGGAAAGAAGCACCCCATAAATTTCTTGAAGGGGATGAGGAAATACTAAATGTGTGGAAGAGATGGGAACCTGTCCAATGATTGTCAATAATAAAAACCTACTCCCGTGACAGAGGAGAGGAATGCTCTGTTCGACTCTCAATGCATTATTCATTGCTATAACTACAGAGAACCGGGGCACTTTTCAAACATATTCCCTAAGATAATGGTTTTTGGAGGCAACCAATAACATCCAAGGTAGTAAGGGAGAGATTTTTCCATCACTATCATCGAAGTGAATCTCGAAAACGAAGTGGTGATAGGTACTCTAGTTATTCATTCAAAAATAACGGATGTAATTTTTTATTCTAGTTCTATGCATTCTTCTATATCCCAAATGTTTAGTAGAACAATCCAAACATCAATACAAATAATGGAAGTAGAGATGTCGGTGAGAATGGAAAATGGGGTAATTATTGCCTCCCGTGAATATAACCCCTCCCCTATCACAATTTGTGGATTAAACTTCTTAAAAAACAACATCATACTCCCTATAGTGGAATTTTATGCAATTCATGGAATGGATTGGATTTCTCTATTTAGAGCCAATATAAATTGTCATGAGAGGGAAATCACTTTACATATAGTGAATTGACCCCCGATTCTATACAAGTGCAAGGAGGAGGATGAATTTTCTTTAGAACCATAATCTACATCATGGATATTACTTCCCTATGAGAATTCATATCTTTCTTTGATGATTGAATCTAAGGAAGGAACCATCCTCGAAGACATGCCTATTGTGAGGGAATTCATTGATGTGATTCTCGAGTAATTTCTGGGTCTTCCTCTTAAAATTGGTGTTCAATTCTCGATTGATCTTATACCTAGGGTTTTATAATATCTAAGACTCTGTATAGAATAGTTTTTGGGGAGCTTAAGGAGATAAAGAAACAACTATAGGATAATATAGATAAAGGTTTTATATGCCCAAACGCTTCACCATGGGGTGCACCATTCCTCTTTGTGAAGAATAAGGATGGGTCAATGCACCTTTGCATTGATTATCGTGAGCACAAAAAAATAATGATAAAGAAAAAGTATCTTTTTCCAGGAATTAATGACTTGTTTGATAAGATACATGAATCACAATACTTATCCAAGGTGGATCTGTGGTCAAGATATTACCAAGTAAGGGTGAACAAGGAGGATATCCTCAAGACTTCTTTTCGCACAAGTTACGGGCACTATGAATTCATAGTAATTCCTTTCAGAATCACTAATTCTCAAGAAATATTCATGGACTTGATGAATATCTCCTTTAGAGATTACCTTGAAAAATTTAGGATAGTCTTTATAGATGATATTCAAATATACTCTAAAACCAAGGTGGAGCATGAGGATAATCGAGGCATTGTACTAAAGACCTTGCGAAAGGATAATCTCTATACAAAGTAAAAAAAGGGTGAGTTCTGGTTGAAGGAAGTCTCATTATTGGGGCATATCATCACAATAAATGGGATATTTTTGGTCCTCTCCAAGACAAATGAAATTGAGGGATGGTCAAGTCCAACATCTCTGAGAGATATCCATGGTTTCCTTGAGTTATCTGGATACTATCACTGATTTGTGAGACATTTCTCACAATTTTCAAACCCTCTTTCCAAGATAACTCAGAAAGGATTCAATTATTATAGGAATAATTATTGTGAAGAGATTTTCAAGGAGTTAAAAAGGAGGTATATCACTGCACCCATTCTCACACTACCCATAATTGGAGAACTTTTCATGGTATTCGGCGATGCTTCAAAGAATGGCATGGAATGTGTGTTGATGCAAAATGACAGTCATTGCCTCTACTTCAAGGAAATTGAAAGTTTAAGAGAAGAATTTTCCAACAAATGATCTGGATTTGGCTGTAGTGTCCTTTGATTTGAAAATTTGGTGACATTATCTCTTTGGGGAAAAGTGTTAAATATATACGAATTACAAAATCCTCAAGTATATATTCACACAGAAAGAGCTGAACATGTTCCAATGAAGATGGTTAGTGCTTATCAAAGACTATGACTTCTCAATTCAATATCATCTGGTGAAAATGAATAATGTGGAATATGCTCTAATTAAAATGGATCTAGCAACACTTTCATTGATAAGAATTGAAAAGGATCTAATATTATTAGATTTAATGAAGATGGACCTGGGAATCATAGAGAAGGGAACATCATCAATCCTTTCAAAAATGATTTCTCAATTGTCTCTTTTGGAAAGTGTAAAGAGTGATTAAAATGATGAGGTGTGAATTTAGAAGAAATTAAAAAATATTAGAAAATGGGAATCCTCATAGATAAATGTTAATGAAGCTAGAATTTTGATATTTGGGTCAAGAATATGTGTTCTATAAAATCCATAGTTAAAGAAAGAACTTTTGGATGATGCACATAGTTCAAATTTCTCAATTCACCCAGGAAACACAAAGATGTATCGAGATCTACAAGAGAATAATTGGTGGGATAACATGAAGAAGGAGATCACTGAGTGTACATCAAAGTTACTGGTATTTTAGTAAGTGAAGGCTAAGAAGAAGAAGTCTAAGGGGATGATGCAACCATTAACCTTGCCAACATGGAAATGGGAAAACATCACCATGGACTTTTTCACTGGACTTCCAAAGACATCCATATAAAACAATGTTATATGGGTTGTTATAGATCATCTTACAAAGACTACACATTTCATTGCGATTTGATAGGATTTATCACTGAATCAAATGGAACAGATATACATAAGAGAAGTGGTAAGGCTGCATGGTGTACCACTATCGATTCTATCAGATCGAGATCTAAGATTCACCTCTAAGTTTTGGAAGATTCTCCAACACGCTCTAAATACTGAGCTAAACTTCAATTCGGCTTATCATACTCAAACTGATGGCCAATATTAGTAGACTGTCCAAACACTTGAGGACATGTTGAGAGCATTCTCAATGGACTTGAAAGAATGATGGAAACAACATCTTCCTCTGTTTGAGTTTTCGTATAACAAAACATTCTACTCAAGAATCCAAACGGCTCCTTATGAATATCTTTATGGGAAGAGGTGTAGAACACCAGCATGTTGGGATGATGTTAGGGAGTGAAAACTTCTAGTTCCAGAAATGGTCGAAGAAATGGTGGAGATGGTTAAGACCATCCATAAGAACATTAAAGCTTCTGAAAGTCAACAAAAGAGCTATGATGACAATCATCAATGAGACCCAAAGTTTTATTTTGGAGACATGTTATTCCTCTATATATTACCATGGAAGTTATTTTTGAGATTTTAGAAGAAGGGAAATATTATTCCAAGGTAGATCGGCCCATTTGAGATCCTTGATCACATTGGAGTAGTGGTCTAGAGACTAGCACTCCCACCGAACCTATATCAAGTACATGATGTATTCCATGAATCACTATTGAGGAAGTAAATATCTGACCCACCACATGTACTCAATCCAGAGGTGGTACCATTGGAGAATGAACTCTCCTATAAAGAGAAGTCAGTGAAGATCTTAGATCATAGAGAAAAAGTTCTAAAAAATAAGATGATGCACCTCATCAAGGTGTTGTGGTGAAACCACAAGTTTGAAGAAGAAACATGGGAACCGGAGGAAATGATGAGGCAGAGTTACCCTCATCTGTTTTAGTGTGGGAAAATAAAATTTTGAGGGTGAAATTTCTTAAGGGGGAATGTTCTAACGACCCGATCATTTATGAATAAAATTCCCTTTCTATTAATGTCTTGTGGATATAGAAAACACATGCACTCTTTGTTTTATTATTATTGGGTTTAATTGACCATTAAGTATCATTACCATTGATAATATATCCATTTAACAGAGATCACATGACTGGTATAAATATAAGTTTTTTAAAAAAAAATCTTTTCCAAACAGACAAAGGAGAGGATGGCCTCATCCAGTAGACTCGGGTCGTATGAAGTTCATTCTTCGAAGCTCAAAAATGAGGTAGCATCACTAGGATTTTCTCTTGACCAATCCCAAGCCAAGTTTCAACACATTAATCTTGAATGGAATCACCTACAAGGGAAATTTAAGTTAATAAAGATTGCCACTCGAGCGATGTTATTTGAGCCGCCCCAAGAGTCTATCACCATTTCACACCTCACCATTAGGTCTTATGTGGTTGTTATAAGGTGTTATGTAACAAGGTATTAGTTACTTATTGTGTAATCCATTTTTATAAATAAAAGTCATATTCCATCAATTCCTTTATGAGATTTTTCTTTCTTAAAAACATGATGAATTTTATAAATTGATTCTTCGGGTAAAATGGTACTTTTTGAGAAATATATATATATATGTATTATTATACTAAAATAAGGTTTTTATTAATAATATTATTAAAACAATTATTATAAATTATGGTTATATCGGTTCCTTATCTATAAATGATTAGGTAATCAGTTTGATAAGAGTTATATTTTCTATACGATAAAACAAAAAGTGTATTTTTTAAGAATTTATTTTAAGGAATTAATTAATTTTTTATTCTAATAAAATATTATTATCAAATTACTTTTATGAATAATAAATCAGTATATTATTTTTATGAAGTCAAATTTATTTTTTATTGAGGTTTGAAAACTTTTTTTGTCATAACCCATGAATTTTCAATAAATGTAGGTTTTCATTTTCAAAGTAAAAAATTCATATATATAGAAAATTATTTAGATAAAATGAATATTATTTTTGGAATTAGGGTGTCTAAATTATTCAATGGTGAATTTTTTATAATTTTCTATGGAAGACAAATATTTGGGTAAAAATTAAATATCGTATAAATATAATACGTGTTTTACGACATCATAATGATCCCAACATGATGTAAAAATACTATAATGGTTATTATATCCCAAATATATGTTTTCCCATCAAAATAATGTGATTTTATATTTTTTTTTACTTATTTTATAAAGCCTTAGTGAATCCTCCAGAATGTATAATATATTTTGTGATTCTAAATTCATTTCTTTAATAATGTAACTCACCTCAACATAAGAAACGATACTATTTTAATATGTTAGGACATTAGAATTATAAAATAATTTTTTCCAATCCTCTGTGGAAAAAACATGGGAAAAACATGGGATGTTTTTTGGTTTTTAATACTTAATTATTTAGATTACAAAACCTAAGTTTGTGAAATATTAAAGAATTCTCCTCTCATTTCCTATATAAAACCTCCCAAAATTCCACTTATCTTAACTCAAAATCATTGGACCACCTCCATACTCTGTCCTCCCATATCTATAATCCTCCTAAGTCACCCAAAGATCTCGAAAATACCCTATTCAAGCTTTTAAAGTCAGACACTCAAGTAAGGAATCCTCACTTTCCTTCCTTTCTCATTTTTATCCAAGTTTACTTATATTGTTACACCCTTTTATTTTCAATTAAAAATTATGGGGTATGTTTTCACACCTCCCCCATACTTTTTTTGTTATTTTTTTATGATGGGAGACCTATTTCTCTCTCATCAATCCCTCTCATGTACACAAGTTACCATGCCGAAATTTCGAAAGAGTCATTCCATTTATCCTCTTTCTTCAAGTTTCTTTATTTTTTTACTCCTTTTATTTCCAAAATTATCTATGTTGTGAAATTTATCTATATGAAGCCCTTAATATAAATTTAATTCATATATGATTAGATACCCCTTTCCCTCTCATAAACCATTTTTATTAATTTTTATATCACGCCGTTAGGCTGCTGAAATTGCACCGCGATTTTCTATGCCAAAATCATCATGTAGTGAATATCATGCCCATTTAACTATCAAGGATATTCACCTTTATGCACATATAATTGTTTATTATATACATTCATGTATGTATTACACATTCCTTTATCATGGAATAAATGATGATGTTGAATGAATCTATGTTATATGATCTATGTGGTGCACCTAAGGATGAGATTGAAATGATTATGAAGGGTGTGCCCTAATACCACTCCAATGAATTGGGTAATGTTTAGTATCATGATATGTCATTTTGGGATAGGGGTTTACCTGATTCCTTTTAAGAAATTTTCCACCATGTTGGGATAGGAGTTTACCTGATTTCTTTATGTTAATGATGCAATGTTTTAAGTTGTTTCCACATTTTCGTGTTATAATGATCATGTTATATCATGTATTTATGTTCACGTTTCTCTTATTCTCTATTGATATGTCTATTTCCTAACATGTATTTTATTCTTCATTTTATTCCTTGTTTACTCCCTTACCAGGATTTTTAGCTCACCCTTTTCTTATGTATGTCCTCAGGTTATCCCATACAATGCTAAGTACGAAAAAATATTGTGGTCATGTAAAAGAAGTTTTCAATAAAGTTGTTGTGTTTTATGTCTTAAGTTGTCATGTAATGTTCCTAATCCCCAAATACACTAGACCTAAAGATCTTCTAGGTTGTATTAAGTACAAGTTTATGTAATAAAGTGTTGGGAAAAAAACCCTCAAGGTAACATTGCAGCATTTTTGGGTTGCTTGTGTTTGTTGAAAAAGAAAGTTTCCATGGTGAATTGTAAAGTTCCAGAGAAGTTGTTGAAAATCCATGTTGATAAGGAACAATAAAAAATGAACAGACAATCTGGAGGCGGTACAAAAGAGCAGTACAAGGTAGCGTTATTTCCCAGTGTTTGCCAACTTTTTGGGGTCCAAAATTTGGAGGTTGGTGAGCATCGCAAAAAGTAGATATCCTTGAAGATCTTATTTAAATATGGAAAAGGCATGAGTTTCGCAAATATAGGCTTCATGGATTGAATTTTGCGAAGACAAGAAGAATTTTGATGGTGTTCTTCACGATTATGACAAGCTTTGCGAACGACAGAGGTTGAAGTGCATCGCGGTGGTGAAGGGCTTTGTGAAATAGCTTCGTGGCGAAGGCGTGAAGGGATTGACAGTGATGCTCCGCGATTACATCAAGCTCCGCGATCCGAGAATTGTCATGGTGCTTCGGGATTTTGAGATAATTCTAGAGGAAATTTCAGAGCTTCACGATTTGAGATGACATGGTGCTAACTTCGCGCAGAAGGTACGAGGGTCGGTGATATCGCCTATAAATACAGGTCGACCACCTCAAGAGAAGTAAGAGAGTTTTTGAAGAAAATATTTTTCTCTCAGTTCACGAAGGTGGTTCGTGAAGGTAGTGTACTTCGCGAAAGAGAGGTGCTTCGCGGCGGCTAATCTAGCTCCGTGAAAGAAGTGTGCTTCATGAGGCCGCGTACTCTAAGGAGTGTGCTTTGTGAAGAGGCAGGAGATTTGTGACGGCCTAAGCTTTGCGAAGGCTTGAGCTTCGCGAAAATTAAGGAGCTTTGCGAAGGCTTGTTCGAGATTTGCAAAATTTGGAGCCTCGCGAAGTAAGGTGCTTTGCGAAGGTATTTCCAAAGTGTGTTTCCCAGTGGTCAGTGGAAAAGGGGTATTCATCAGTGGATTAAATTTGGACTTCATTATAGCATCTACATACAGTGGAGGATGTATTCATTAGTGATAATGAAGAGACCTACAGGTCTATAAACTGTGAGTGGTTCTTCTGAAGAAGCAGTGAGCACACTTCAGTTGAGAGAGTAGTGAGATTTCATATTGTGAGTGGTTGTAAACCAAGAGGGACATTGAGTCCACTTCGAACTTGTAAATAGTAGTGCGCTTATAGTGTAATTGGTACATCGACACACTACCGGTGTATGCTCCTTGGACGTAGCCCTATGAGGGTGAACCAAGTAGAAATTGTTGTGTCATGTGCATGCTTTAAGGTTTATTCATACTCTGTAATGGTAAGGAGAGAGATAATAAGGTTTTTTCTAACAGCAAAACAAGATCAAAAGAGGCAGTTGTTTTAATCTGTCATACCCTGATTCACCCCCCCCCCCCCCACACACACAGGGTATATAGCCTAGTGGATCTAACATAAAGCATGTTTAAATGTGTAACAAAGACCAATGTTGTTATAGTATATATAATATTAAAATTATAAAAGTTTAATTATGTCATAAATTTAATATATAAACATAAAACACATTATAAAAAACAAATAATTAATGATGGTGGTGGGAGATTAGTCATATCACTATGTAGAGGAGGTAGAACACACGTACGCATGAGCAATGGTTTCATCTCTCAATTGATTGAGAAGAGGTGGTAAATTTTTGATCCAACTTAATAATAAAATCTTACCATATTTATTATATTTTATTAATCGTTCATTTATGGATATAATAATTTTATTTAGAGTATAATATGAAATAAAATTGAAATCTCGTGGTTAATATCATACCTCTTCTTTGAGAGACCTCCTTTGGCAGGATCCTTAATCCCTAAAACATTGGTCGTAGGATATTAAGGTAAGATAAATGATAAATTAAGGCATTTTAGGAAGGATTTTTATCATTTCTTGGCTGAGATATAAGTATCAAATGGTGTGAATAAGGGGGAGGAGATGTTCTTTTTATAAGTGAGGGGAGGGACCCACATGGAATTTCTTAAAATATTTTAATTATTTAAGGTCACTTTCAAGAGAAATTGGATTAACATGGCCATGGATTTTAAGATAAGATAATTTAATGCTGAAATATCTTAAAAAATAATAATTTGATAGGTTTGGGTGGCAATTATACCCTTATATCAATTTTTAACACCCCTGATAAACCCATTTTAACCTTAAGCACATTAATAAAATATTAATGATTTTAACATTAACTATAACCAAAAATTAATATAATCCTAATAAATATTATTAATAAATATTATTAAAAATAATAAATCCATTTTACTAGATTATATTTCTATATTTGGAATAATTAAATTTTAATTAAGCATTCAAATGGCAATGACAACTTGTTTTGGAAAAATGAATTTTTAAGCATAAAAAATATTTAATTTTTCCTTATAAAAAACATAAAAAGAATGTTAAAATATTATTTTGAATATATAATCTATAAATATTATTAAAACCATTAATTAATAGATATTAAATTAATTTATTAAGAAAAAAATACATTATACACATAAAAACACCCTTTTTCAAAAATGTGTTTTTAAGCACATAAATTAACTTATAAAAAAATTTATTATAATGATGATTAATTTGTTTTTAATTATATTATATATAATTAAATTATTCTTAGGTTAAATTAATATCAAATTAAAAACATAATAATATATTTACTTGAAACGAAATGACATTTGTTTACAAAAAACTGTATTTTTCACCATTCGTTAAAAAATAATTTTTTTTAGAAAAATAATAAAACTTCACCCTAATATATTAATGAAATGGTGATTTTAGAAATTATTTTCATTTAATGGTAGAAAATTATAAAAAAACTAGAAATTAAATATAAAATTATCTTGTAAAAATGCGATAAAACCCATTTTTGTATATTACATATTTTTAAAGTGTAAAATGATTTTACTAGAAAATGATTACTTATTTATTATGAATTAATCAATACATTTGAATTAATGATAAAATTATATATATTGTTTACAAAGTTATTATTACTATTTGTATCTTCTAATTTAATTGGTTATAACAGTTTACTATAACACGGTTTAAATAGAAATGGGGTTGCGTTCAAAGAAAGATGTCGAATACTTCATGTTTTATTTTAAATAAAATAAATTTAAAGTCTTGGGATGTTATAGGTAACTAGATTATGTGATTAATGAATGAAAATAATTGATTTAACTAAGATAATATGATAGAATACCAGAGTCTTTAGAAGTCCTTCATGGATAAAAGAAGGTGACATTTGGAGTTTAAGGAGGGAGACTATGTGTTTTTAAAGTTCTAAGGTCGCTATGGTTTAAATAGGTTTTTTCTAGATTAAATTTACCTTAAAGGTTTATTAGATTATTTTATATTCTCATAAGGGTATTCAAGTTTGATTATCACATATTATAACCTCCATATATAGACCGTGTGAAAATTTATTTCCAAGTGGCTTACTTGAGGTGGAATTTGCATCACTCATCAAACATTATCAATGGGAATGAGATGGATACAAGGGATGATACTATATTTATTTAGTTTTAAGTGGGTGTCAAGGATCTTTAGTAGAATATCCATTATATGTGATTTATTCTTTTAGTTCATGTTATGTGGTATCATGGGAAATTTTAGAATATATTCTTGGAATGTGAGGATAAAATATGATATTATTACCCTCACCTATGTTCATGGGTAATGATTTTCATGATGAAAATAATTTAAGGTAAGAGGATGGAACAACCCATATTTTTTAAATTAAAGGCTTTTATTATTTTAAATAATATTTATAAAGGTTTTCATGGGGCTAGTTTGTTTTTATTTATAATGCGGGTCTTCAAAAAATAGATAATATATAAATATATTATTTTTAGTTGTGAAAACAAAAAATAATTAATATATTATAAATAGGGTCCTTAAGGGGATTTTTAACACTAAAATTATATCTAAAATGAGGATTTTTTTCCTCAGAGGGGTAAAATAATTGTGTTTGGGATTCGGAGCCTAGACCATGTATTTTTGGGTTTTAAAATTCAAATACTACTCATTGGCATTCAAGACCTATTTTTTTATATAATTTTTTTAATTTTTTATGGAACTAGACATTATGATCATGGATAATCATAGAGAGGATTTTACTCATTCTTCTCACATTTAAGGGGTTCTCTCAAAGGTGGTATCAATGATGAATTTATATCGATGTGTGGAAACTAAAGAGAAGATGATTCACTATAGATATATAATATTCCAAATTTCTCCAATTCCTCATGGTTCATATGTGTTAATTTTTTATGATTTATATTCATCCTTGTAAAAAATGATATGGTTTTTATTTTTACAAATAATTCAAATATTTTGGAAAAATATTTAATAATTATTTGGGTGGATTGATCTTTCCCTTGGTTCATGAAAATTTTAATTTTCTTTACTTAGATTATTTACATTACACATTTTAAATTTTCCAATCAATAAATATAAAATATATTATCATGTGGTTGGATGTTATCTTTTGAAAATCCATTTGGAATGTTTATAAAATATAAAAGTTTGAAAATAATTAATGATTATTTTTGTTTTTAAATGTTTTTCATTGAATCTAAAAAATATCCCCTGGGATTCACTATATATTTAACCATTACTGGATGATTATGGATGATAAAACATTATAAAGAACAATAAAATTATTGATCCTTAAATTATTATTTATTTTTCTATTCCTTTATGTTCTTTATCAACATGATCATAACCAATTTTTTGGTGTTCAAATATTCCATTATAAAAAATCTTTTAATTATTTCATTTATATTGATATGATTTTGTTTATACACTTTTGTATAAGATATGGAAATGGAAGATTAATGGAGTATTTGAATTTATTAATATAATAAAACACACAATAGTGTTTTTTACGGTTTTTATGTTACATTCATCCATGTGATAACCATTTTCAAGATAACTATTAGAACTTATGGAAGGATGGATTCTATAAATCTAATAAAAATGGATAAATATGGTGGAGTGTCATAACCATAGTTCATAATTCCAAAAGTATTATTTCTAAAATTATACATTCAGAAGTAAGAAAATTTGAAGCAACAATGAAGAGTCCAGAAGAAAGAAGTATATAGAAATGAAGTAAATGTGTAAGGGTCGATTGTAAAGGATAAGTAAGGGTTATTTATAATGTTTCAAAGAAGATCATCATAATTTTACAAAAGTGTTATTTATAAGGTTACATAAGGGTTCTTCATAAGGCTATGTAAGGAAAAATCATGGAGTTTTTGAAAGAATGCACTATTCACTAAAAGGAGGAGTTAAGGTGGTGGATGCCTCTAGCTAAGTGATGAGATTACCCTGAACATGGGATCCAAATTCCATTATCCTCTTGAACATCAGAAGGAAATGGTACCAATTTCACTGGCTAGGATCAACTACATATTGTATAGAAGGATAATTTTTTTAGATGGCTATTCAAAATATTAACCATATTCAATATCCTTAATAATAGTATTTTTAGTGCCCCCCCCCCCATGTGGAGTAGTAATTAGTCTGAACCATATAAATAATTTTTTATTGAATTTTTATTTCTTTTTTTTTGACTTTCAGGATGTCATGTATGGTTTGTATGTGAGTGTTGTAATTCATGTATCGTGTGTATTTTCTTCCAAGTTTCTAAAACAATATTTATATAGGTTTTTCCCAATTTGGGGGTTCCATAATATTTTTCACTAATGGAATTTATAGATGATAAATTCAATATAGGGGTTATAGAACTAGAAGGTGGTATCAAAGCTTGGTCATTGATTTTTGGTACAACCAAACCATGACCAAGGTTTTTTAGTGATCAGTTTAGTAGCTTCATTATGCACTCATACTTAAAGAATAATTTTTCTAATCATTTTCTGATTCCCTTTATGTGTTTTATATTTTACTATATGTTATTTATTATGTATTTAATGGTGTTGGATGGAAGTAAAATCTAGGTGGAGAAGTTCAATGTGATAGATTTTAAGTTCTATAATATGATAATACTGGATTTTATACTACATAAGAATATTGTTCTTTTATTAACATGAACTAAACTAAAAGTGATTAAAAAATAAGAATGGGAAAGAAATGATAAAAAGATCACTAGGTTTGATTTTTAAATCAAAAGAATTAAATATGTCATGTAAAATTCATGATGCGAAGATAGTTATAGAACTAATGAAGTCTCTTTCTAATATTTATGAAAAAAATGAAATGATAAAATTATTTACATTATATAGGATATATGGAATGAAAATTTCAAAACAAAGTTTCATTTATAATCATTCTAACAAGTTATAAATCTTTTAAAGTTAGTTGAAATATCTAAAGTTAATTTGTTTTTATCTAGAGTGGTCACTATTGTTTCTTTCATTACTTATAGAAATGTGGGATATGATGGTTTCCTTGGTGAGTAGCTCATTTGGTAATATGGAATTAGGGATTTGGATATTTTATATCTAATTCTTAATGAGGATATTTAGTGAAAGGTTATATAATATTCTACTAATAATTCTTATAATGTAGAATGTAGGGGATATTTTGCAGCACTGATTAGTTATAAGGAATCAAAATGAAGAAAAAGCATAATTTAGAGTATCTCAGATAAATTTGGTCCCTTATATTGGAATTATGGGATTAAATTACATATTATGAAATATTATATTGGGAAAAGAGTTAATTCGGGAAGATATGCTTCTAAAAGTTAATATGCAAATCCAATTTTTAACTATATGATTGATTCTTTTCTTAGTGTTGCTAGCCTACTTTAGTCTTGAATTATAGAACCATGGATTATTTTTACTATATAGTTGAGAGAATAAGTGTCAAGAATTTTACTAATGGAATATTTTTAATGGTATATATTGTAGATGGTGAAACTCTTAATATAGTGGGAAAGTATGATGCTTCCATCTAGACATGGAATGGAATATTTCTGGAGTTTCAAAGAGTGTGACACATATCAAGGTTAATAAAGAACAAGATTTCAATGGAATAGTTTCATGATGTATGTTTTTATACTGATTTTTTGAATGGATCATAGAAAATTACATGTGTTTTGATGTTAATGTTCTAATTTGTGAAATATGGGAAATTTTACATGATATATGTTTCAGAAAGATTAATGAATATTGGAAAAGTAACACCCATAAAGTTATGACATGAATGTCTTGGTTACTTAAGTGAGAAATGGATGGAATTCCTTACTACAAAATAGATGGGAAATATCAAAATCATGGAGTACAGAACATGTGAAGAGTGTATTCTATAGAGTTAGAAGAAAGTATTATTCAAAAATGATGGTAAAATACCTAAGGATTAGAAGTCTGAGTTAGTTCGTACTAGTATATAGGGGCCAATTCTAGTCTATACTCATATATATTCAACATACTATGTTACCTTCATCAATTATTCATTGTGGAAATTGTGGGTGTTCATTCTCAATAACAAGACTATAGTTTTTAGAACCTTCATATGATGGAGATCCATAGTGAAAATCAATATTGAAGTAATATAAAATGATTAAGGTATCGTAATTATTAAGAATATGGAATCAGATAATTATAGAGGTTATTCTTGGGAAAAATAAGAGGGTTTATGGAGGGAATATTAGGAACTATGATAAAAAAAGAGTCAAAAAAGGATGAATTATATTTTAGTAGTGATGGAATGGGACATCTGGAGTCACATAGGTTTTATTAAAGGGTTTTTTTAAAAGTTTGAGAATTTTGTTTCCTATATAGTGAATAGAATTACATCATATCTTTTTGGGTAGGAACTTGAAAAATCATGTTTCTCAAGGAAAGGGATTAAAATTTCATGCCTCGTACTCTTTGGTACATTTTCTTATGACCATGTGGATTTCAAAAAAATTGAAAAGATAGAGTCTAAGTCCTTAACATATTACTTTCTATCATATATAAATGATTATTTTGGATTTTGGATCTAAGATAACAACTTGCAGAAGGTTGTCAGAAAAACTAGTAATACCTTCAATGAAGAGCTCTTTTAGAAAGATTGAATCTAATGAAAATTTATTAATGATATCAAAGTATCATTGAAAGATGAGTTTCATATGGATATAAATATGTAAGTATAGATTGTTATAAAAAGTATATATAGTATGATTGATTATAAAACACTAGACTTTAGGGAAGAAATTCTATATGCAATTCAAGTTCCAAATGTGTTTCCCAGGATAAAAGCACTAAAATGGTCAGTGAATACAGAATATTTGGGAAGAGCTCCATATAGAGATGTTCTGGAATAATTGGTTCTAGAAGGATATGGGATGAAAAGTTTGTTTTATAGTTATATAAGTATTCACCAAAAATTGTGATGATATGAAATTTTCATCCACTATATCATTCACACAGATGATGGAGAACCTTAAATTTAAGAATATGTCACACATCTTAGTGAATAATGTTAGTGGGATTTAGTCATGAGGTACGGTATATATTCATTACATGTTTTTGGTACATCAGAGATAGTGTAATGACCTTTCAGAATAAGAATTATTTCATACCAATTAGTTTATCAACTGAAGTAGGAATCATATGATAAAAGTCCTTATAATATAATGATTTTCATAAATGGTTTTTAACAAATGTAAGGTATATTTTTTAATATTTCTTCTATGGTTTTCACACATGAATTTTTAGATGGTGCATGGAATAGATGCCCTGGAAGGGTTTTATCTGGAGAATTTATATGTAAAAAACACATTTCTTCATTGAAAGGTATATGAATATATTTATATGGAGAATTTGAAGAGCCTTGGGGATAAATAGATCAATGATATTATGTGAAAGTAGGTGTGGAGCCTTTATGGTTTGAAGCAAGAAAAAAATACAATAGTGGAACCATAATTTCAATTCCTTCATGAGAGAACATACGTTCATCTAATGTAATGAGGATTATTGATATTACTATAAGATGCCAAATGGTGGGATTTTAATCATCTCACTTATCGATGTGGGTAAAATGCTTATTTTTAAACCAATAAAGGATAGGATTTATTTGTTGAAGAATGAATTGTTTGAAAGTTTCAAGATAACAGATCTCAGACTAACAAAATGAATTTTGGGGATATGAATTTTAAGGGACTTGATGTTTAAAACAATTTTCCTAACTCAGTCTGACTATGTTTGTAAGGTTGTAGAGAGAAATGAAATAAGTGTAACAAAACTGGTTACCACTCTATTATCTTATCATTTTAATCTAAGTGACACACCTATCATGGTGTGTGAAAATTATTATTTATTTTCCCAAATGTAGTGTAGTGGCTTACTAGAGTCATCTCCCTTGAGGAACTATTTTACCTAATCACTCACTAATCCTAAACAATTATTACATTTTTGGTATTTTCTATTTATTAAAAATAAAAAAATGAGGGGTGTATAATTAGAGAGAAAATTAGAAATTAAAAATGGAGATTAAAAATAGAGATATAATGGATGAGGTAGGTAAGAAATAACTTATTCATAGGTTTGGATACTTGGTTTCCATCATTGTCAATTTTAATTGTCTAGATTCTATGTGATAGTCTATCATGTCATATATGAACTATTAACCCCTAATTTTATTGTGAAACATAGCATGCCTATAAGATCCCTTTATAACACCAAACCTCACCTCCTTCAATGGTAATGTTTTACACACACCTCCAATCATATTTTTTACACCTTCCAATACTCGGCTCTATAACATTCTGTTTTATCTCTCGATCACACTTAACTCCACTGTATAAAGAGTATTATTAAGATATGGGTTGGATTTAATATTTAGTATTTAATATAATAGAGCAGTGTATAATATCTCAAAATGATGGACAACATCTGCATCACCCCTCAACACACTCACTGTACTATTAAAAATAAAAAAAATCTTAATGATTTGAAGAGAAATAATTTAGCAACACCAAGAAAACCTCCCCCAATTCCAAGCCTCAAGTTATTCACTCACCATTATGAGTGTGAGAGATCATGGTGAATAAAGGTTTGGGGGAGATAAATGATATATATATTAAGAAAAATAATTTTTTAAAATAATCCATTATGAGATTATAAAGTGAAATAAAATAAAAGAGGAAAAACTTATCTAAAAATAGAATAGTTGAATTCTATTCAAAATTATATGTGTATAAAAACTCCTTATAGTGTTAAATATTTTTATTGGCATAGAAATATACATTTGGTTGTATTTTTCTTTCCTTGTAAAAAATTCTAAGTTACATGTGAATCTTACCAAAGAGGATGGGGACTAACCCATTTAATTAAAAAGTAAAAGAAAAACAGAGGTGTAAATCCTTAGATTTGTGTTAGGAAGAACCCATTATGTTCCCAAAGCCCAGAGGCATACATCCTTAGATTTGAGTGACAAAATCCCATTACAAGTAGAAAAACCCAAATCCCTGATTAGCAAGTGTCGCCGCCATGCCATCCGCACAACTGATGTAGCATTGCGCCGTAGCCAGGTTCACCCCACCATTGAGGCCATCGATGATTGAATCCCCACACAACCTGTCGTTCGTACTTGCCATCCTGATTCGCATTCCCCCCGATGCTCCGCAACCCAAAGCCACCATCACAGAGCCAATATTGTCCATCGCGTGACCACTAACGCATCTGTTGAAGGCCCTTCCAAAGCCCAAGGCCCAAACCTCTTGCGTTTGATGACATCGCTGCCTGAACACACTGTCTGCACTACCGCCACCATAGATCCTCTTATCACCGACCAAAACCCCCAAGGAACATTTTTCCCCCTGATCAACCCGCGAACCACCACCCGCTATGACCAATGTTGCACTGTCGGAGAAACCACACCCTCGTTGATCTAAACTGAATGAAGACGCCATCATGAGATCTGGAATAGATCTAGATGCGAGATGCTAGATCCGATGGATTTTCCATCACTTGAGTTTCTACCAATCTGAAGCCACCGATGAAGGCGTTTCTCCAATCGACCATCGCCGTTGAGGAACCGATAATCGCCGTCGACCGAGAACGAGTCCAGTCCACCAAAGCCGCCATTCCATGGGGTGTTGCCCCTGAGGAAGATGAGGAAGCCAAGGAAGTTGAAGAAGAAGGGGTTGAAACCCTATTAGAGAGCTCTCGGCCGAATCTGAGAGCCCCCACACATTTTACATACATGTGAATCTTATAGTGGTGAAACTACATTATTTCCTCCATAAATCTTGAAGGATTTTTATTTTTTTAATTTAACCTTACTAAAACTTTATAGAGTACCATGAATGTAATTCTAAACTTTCTGAATAGATATTTGTACACTTCTATGGTGTAGAAATTATTTCCTTCTTTATGCATATAGGACCATAACAACATCCACATCGAAGGACTCTCTATCATGCATTCATTTTTTCTTCTGATCCATGGATTTTATTTATATGATATTTATTTCCTCATTTAAAAACATAAAGATTTTTCTTTTATAGTGGATCTTATTATGTCAACCTCCTACACCAAATCCCCATATATCAAGGACTCTGATAAGGATCCCCTTATATGGTGGTATATTTTTGAATCCCCTTACATGGATCCCCATAAAAGATCTTGAATATATTGATTCCATTTTTTTCGTTCATCTTGTTATATATTACCTCATGTGTATCTAACTATTTTAGATTCTTTTATATGTATCTCACTATTTTGTATCCCTTTATGTTAATCCCCATATATGGGTGAATGACATTACAAGGATTCATGACTTACTAATTCTTTCAAATTTAGCACAGGATGTCTAGGATTATTCTAGACACTTAAAAACCATTTTGAATCAAATCATTCCCTTAAAAATAAACTTCATGAATCCTAAAATATAGTCATACCATGAAGAATTAAATTTAGGATTTATTCTAATAATTTCAATCTGTAAAGACCTAAGATTTTTCAATTGTGTTATGCCTTCTTTTCAACATTTCTTTAAAATTATTTTTGAGTTTTCCTTTTTTTGGTTAAATATTTTGTAGCTTCTTGGGATTTTTAGATGGTTTTATAAGATTTTAAGGGGTCATAATTTGATTATGGTTGGGGGAAACCATGTGGTTTTCCCCATGTAACTGTGTAGCAAGTTGGAGAAGAGTTGTGGGTGGTGCATGGTCAGAATACAGTTAGAGATAACTATGTGAAATTCCCTAGGTCACCATGTCACTTCTAATAGAATAAAAACATGGTTGGAAAGAGGTTTTCAAAACCAGGTAGGTCTCTTAAATAGGTAGTGATCCACTCATGGTTGGTGCATGGTTTGGTAAATTATATGACCAAACCATGCGAGCGGTATTAAATGATAAAAAAATTATTATTATGAATTAAAAACTCACAAAATCTCCCTTATTATTCCCCCAACACCATTGTCTCTCAAACCTAGGGACTCAAGTGGATCGTCTTCGTAAATTAAATCCATTTAAAGAGAAATTATGTTGGATCTAAACACATCATTCCTTGGTATTTCACATAAATTAACTTTTTTTGCTCCATTATTCTTATTCTTCCTTGATCTATTCTCTTTTAATTGGATAACACCTTAGTTAAAAACTATCACAAATAGTTATATGAATTAAAACATGATCTAATGTTATTAATTCTATATTATCGAAGAAGTTTTATGTGTAAATCTAGTTTTTTTGTGATTTTTCTTGGATTCATAATTATCTTTTCATTACATTAGATATTTTTAGGTTATTCTAAACTAATCTTATCCTTTTGAATGTTTTTATTCTTAGGTATTCACTATTTAATACTCATGTAGTGATTTGGTCCTAGTTATAGGTGTCATTGGTGTTTGAGATTTATTCAGGTAGCGAACCATGATGTTGGGCTTTGATACTCATAAGGTAGGATGTAATTTTCCATGTTTTTAAAACTATGTAAATTTATATGATATGACTTCCTGTGTGTTTGTGGCCAATGATACCTTTATTGATATAATATCCCCATAAATTTGTGTGTGGATATTGATACCTCTCTAAGAATGAAATGATTTTTCAATTGTGTGAGTCATGTGAGACCACTCTTGATATAACATTATTTTCCATGAGTGTATGGACCATGAGACCTCCCTTGATATAACAAGATTTTGTGTTTGTGTGTAGCTAGTGACACCTCCCTTTGTATGATATGATTGAACATATTTGTGTGGATTTTGAGTCCTATCTTGAAATGAAATTTATGTGTGTTTGTCTAGGGAGATACTTTCCTTATTATGGATTGGGTATGTATATTTGTGTATGGACCATAGACTTATGTTATCTAGTATCAAAGTGATAGGTCGGGTCTTCATGGCTTGGTTAATCCATTTGAATAGGGATCATAGGAAATCTAACACATGATGATTATGTTGGGGTATTTAATGAGATATAGCAGGGCATGATGGGCTTGATTCCTAACTTGAGACTGGTAATGGGGTATTATGGCCTTATAACCGTACCTAATATAGTTAGTGGGGTATGATGACCATGTGGATTGACCCAAGGAATAGTGGACTTTTGTAATTTTTTGAGACTTATGTTACTATTTTTTCTTATTGTGTGATTTATGGAAACTAAACATTGAATCTCCTCTGGCATGGAGCTGAAGAATGTATGGATGGGGTTCATGGTATCTTGGTCACCACACAACAACCCAACATGTGATTGTTTACTTATGAATTTACATTCATGTATTCATATACACTTATATATAAATGATACACTATTGTTATGGATGCTTTGGTGGTTTTATACTATGTTTATACATACACCCTACACATCCATCCTGGTATTCATAGAGACTTTATGGTCAGGTATTCAGTTAAGATAAAGGGTCATGTATCGATCCACTGAGTGGGAGGAGTAGAGAAAATGGGTGGAGTTATAGTAGGATTTGGGTTTATTTTTATAGTATCTCTTATTATCTTCCATTTTTTCTTTAGTTCATGACTTAAATTTTGTTGTTAGGTTGGTTTTCTTATATTACATGTTGACACTACATGGTTTTATCTAATTTAATTCATTGTATAGATCTCTTATTTTATTTTTTTCTTCCTTGTGTATATGTGTTAGCTGGATATTTATACCGGGAGAATAGTCTCCCCATGTTTTGAATTAGGACCTCACTTTTAATTGGGAGACTCTGGAATAAGGGGAGGCATGAATGATGTCAGGTGACAATCCACCCCAAACCCAATGATAAATGATTGGAAGTTACACAAAGATAAACAAAATAAATGAAAATAAATATTTAAATAATTTTCACAATATGGTCCAAAATACATCTATAATATATATGAAAATAATTTGTCTCAAAAATAAAAATTAGTTGGATATAGATCATTGAAATATAATCTAAAATATATGAAAATATAATCTCTATAAATTCCCCCACATTTAAACATTTCAATCCTGGGAAATCATATTATAACAATGGTCAATTTAGATTTCTCAAGATATTAGTAAAATCACTTTTCAATTTAAACAGTCAATAAAATATCATTACTCCAACATGGATCAAAATTCTATATTTCCTAAGTGACAAAGAAAATTCATTAAATATCTAGTTAATCCCATGTCTAATTTATACCTCCCTCTCCTGAAATATAATACTCTTCATTAATGGATTTTAAAAAATTGATTTTCTCATTCTCATGGGTAGGCAAAACTTTCAAAGGCTTGATGCCTTCCTAAAAGCTATACTCCATAGAGTCCTAAAATTATTTCATTTATGAGATTTTTACCTAGAATTCTTTATGATTGAGGTTTAGTAGGTTCTAAATGTAAGAAAAATCAGAAGTAGAATAAGGAGGATAGGGTCTAAAATGAAGTAAAATTAATGAAAATAGTTTATAAAAAAAATTATGTTCCTCACTCCCATATTTCATAATGTAGACTTTGAACACCAATATATTTTCTTTTTTATCCAACACTTGGAAATTTTAGTATCAAATTTTTTTTCTTCCCTCTTACCTCTTCTACAATAATGTTTTCCAATTAATGTTTTATCTATAATTTTTGGGAAGTTTCAAATTGTAGATGAAAAGATAGGTCTATTTTTGTAACGTCCCATCCTCGGCGAAACACGTAAGAAAACCTAAACCCCCACCACGAACTCCAAAGGTTGTCTGCGGCGATCAGCATAAGACTTCTGATGGGATTGCACGGTATCCATCCACTTCCGAATCAACTGGACCTGCTCAGATGTCTCCTGCACGAGCTGTGTCCCCAGTAAAGCTGCCTCGCCTACCTCTAACCAGTATAAGGGTGATCGGCATGGCCTACCATATAAAGCCTCGTATGGTGCCAACTCAATAGTTGCCTAAAAACTATTGTTATAGGTAAACTCAACTAAGGGTATATGCTTCTCCCAAGAGCCCCCAAAGTCTAGGATGCATACACGCAGCATGTCCTCTAGCACCTGTATCATCCGCTCTAATTGGCCATCTGTCTGAGGGTGGTATTCTATGCTCAGAAGCACCTGTGTACCCAGCGCCCTCGGAAAACTCTGCCAGAAACGAGATGTAAAGCGGGTGTCCCTATCTGAAATTATAGAACGAGGGACCCCATGAAGACGCATGATCTCTCAGATATATAGCCTTCTGAGCTCGTCCACACCGAAGGTCTCCTTGATCGACAAGAAGTGAGCTACCTTTGTGAGTCTGTCTACAACAACCCACACGGCGTCATTGCCTCGAGGTGACCTCGACAAACCTGTCATGAAATCCACCGTGACATCATCCCATTTCCACTCTGGAATGGGTAATTGTTGTAACAGTCCAGCTGGTCTCTGATGCTCTGCCTTCACCTACTGACAGGTGGAACATCTCGTAACAAACCCAGCTATCTCCCTCTTCATACCTGGCCACTAGTAATGACTTCTCAAGTCTCGGTACATATTGGTAACCCTGGGATGAACTACCCAAGATGAACCATGAAACTCCCGCATCATCTCCTCGCGTATATCCCATGGAACCCATACACGTCCATGGAAACTCAAAACCTCATCATCGTCTATCGTCCAACCGGAAGGAGGATCCTCACTTGCCATCGACTCTCATAGAACTAGGCCTTCTGAAACTGTTAGCTACCTCATCCTCACTCTGTATAGGAGGGTAGAAGTAACAGCTAACAAGGAAAGATAAGTCTTCCCCTGACTATCATGCACCTCTAGATGCATCTCAGAGAACAAATCCATAAGCTGTCACTCACCACTAGCCTCCTGCACTGCCTGTATCTGAGTCTTCCTGCTCAGTGCATCTGCTACTGCATTACCTTTACCTCCTGGGAAGTACTCGTGTTGAGTGTGAGAGTACACCAAGATGTCGTCCACCAATACTACCACAAAATAATCAAGATACAGATGGAACACACGATTCATCAGAGCCATGAAAACTGCTGGCGTGTTCGTCATTCCGAACGGCATAACCGTATACTCATACAGACCATACCTACTCCTGAAAGATGTGAGAGATATATCAGATGGTCTAACGCGCAGCTGATTATATCCAGATCTCAAATCAATCTTCGAGAACACTCATGCTCCATGAAGCTGATCAAACAGATCATCTATCCTTATTAAGGGATATCGGTTCTTAACCATCAATTGGTTCAGCTTCCGATAATCCATGCAAAGTCTGAGGGTACCATCCGCCTTCTTCGAAAAAAGGACCGGAGAACCCCAAGGAGAAGTACTGGGTCGGATAAAACCCTTTGCATGTAACTCCTCTAACTGCCTCTTGAGCTCCTGCAACTCAGGAGTGGCCATCCTATAAGGAGGAATGGACACTAGTGCTGCTCCTGGCACTAACTCAAAAGATAAATCCACCTACCGCACTGGAGGTAGACCTGAAAAGTAGTCCGGGAAGACATCTCGGAAACGATCAACAACAGGATGGAAATCCGTCTGACAAGTCCCCTGATCATCCAGATATAAACTCGCAATCTGGGTTGTGACTCCACCTCGCCCATGATGCTCTGGTCCATCTCGACTCGCCTAAACATCCCACTCGCCCTTGTATAGAAACTCTATGCCCTCTGGTGATGTGAAACGCACCCTGCGATGATAGCAGTCTACAAAGGCTCGGAAGGGAACCAACCAGTCCATCCTGAGAATGAAGTCATAGCTCGTCATCTCCAAGACATAGAGGTCCCAAAGGAAGTGACACCCTCCATCCTCAAGGGGGAACTCCTTGCACTGACACACACCATCCGTCCTAGTCCCCAACGGAGTGTCTAGCGTCATGATATCAGAAGAAGTAGAAACACAGAGCCCAAGGCTCTCCACTACGGGTACAGATATGAAACTATACGTAGAACATGTATCAAAAAGTACTGAAGACAAGACAGAAGCTACTAAAATAGTACCTCTGACTGTAGAAGGTCCAGGATCTTGCTCCTGCTGGGTTTGTCGCACTACATATGTCTGCCCAGTGTCTCGGCCCTGCGACATAACCTGGCTACCCTGAGCTATCCCGCCCTGCTACCTCTGAGATCCTGGTATCTGGCTACCATGGCCACGACCACCATCTCTGCCTGCACGCCCTGACGTATTCCAGTTTCCCGACTAGTAAGAAGCCACTGGTCCTACTCCTGCATACGGAGTCTGCACAGAACCCCTCTCACTAGCAGGTGGAAACGCCCTGCAAAAGCGCTGAAGATGACCCATCTTGCCACAAGTTCGGCACTCCACTGGGTCTCGTGGACACTGCGGCCTCTTGTTCCCCTATCTACCACACTGGTAGCACATAACCTGGACACCTAAATCATTATTCTGACTGGTACTACTACCCTGAGAGAAGTCCATCTGTCTCTTCCTCTTGCCAGCAGAAATAACACCAGTAACTGGTGCTGAACCGCCCTGGCCCACACCACTCGATTCCCACAGGTTCCTCTCTGTAATCAATGCCTGGTTCACAATAGCATGTATAGTAGGCAACCTAAAAAAATTCACCAGTGCTCGGATTTCATACCGAAGACCATCCTCAAAACGTCTGGCTCTCAACGTCTCATTACCCACTAGCACGGGTGCAAAACACTGAAACTCTGTAAAACGAGTAGAATAGTCCATCACCGACATGGCGCCCTGCTGCAGATTCATGAACTCTCGAGCCCTATCTATCCTCAGTGTCTCGGGAAAGAAGAGGTCATAGAAGACTGCCGGAAAATATTCCCATGCCATGTCTCTGTGATGCTCTGACTGGGTGGTAACATCCCACCACCTCTTGGCGGAATCATGCAGCATATATGTCGCGAGCTTGACCCTCCACCCTGGAGGTGTCTCAAGATGCTCAAAAATAGTCTACATCAACCCCAACCAAGACTCTGTAGCCTGTGGTCTTCCATCCCCTGAAAACGTTGGCGGATGCTGCTGCTGAAAGATACGTGTCAGCTCGGCCATAGATGTGGCAGCCTTCGATGCTCCCTGAAAGGTCTGCATAAACCGCATAAAACCTTCACAGAACTGTGCCTCCACGCCTATGTATGGTATAACAACTGTTGTCACATCTGGCTCTGTTGGTGGATCAATTGGTAGCCCATGGCCCACCATCTCCGGAGTATAATCGTCGCCGCTCTCCTGGCGAACAACTCGTGGTCGTCTAGGCATCATGCCTCTATAAGGTCAAAAGTACGCCTTAGATTCAAGATTATTAAGACTGAAAGTGAAGGAACCTCAAAGGGGACACAAACGGATTAGGAGACAGGGTAAGCTTTCACTTAGGTATGTGGGGCCATTCGAGATTCTGGAGAGAGTCGGGCTGGTTGCCTATCGGTTGCAGTTACCGCAACGGTACCGAGCCATGCACGACATCTTCCACGTGTCTCAGTTGCATTTCTACCATTCAGACCCATCTCACACCTTTTATCTAGAGGAGTTTTAGCTTCATCATGATGCGTCTTTTGAGGAGCATCCGATCAGTATTTTTGACAGGAGAAAGAAGGTTCTCCGAGGCCGGTCAGTTCCTCTCGTACGGGTGCTATGGTAGCATGGCCGAGTGCAGGACGAGACCTGGGAGCGGGAGGCCGACGTACGTGCTCAGTGGCTAGAGCTGTTCTGAGCTATATATTTGCCACCCTGGGAAGGGAAATTTGGGGACGAATTGCTATAAGGGGGGAAGTTTGTAAGAACCCGGTTCTTATTTAAGAGGTATGGGCTTCTTCTTTTCCTTTTACTTAAGTTTTTTTGAGAAAATATGGAAAATGGGGAAAATCTGGAATTTTGGAACTACACGTCGTGTACTTTATCCACACGCCGTGTACTTTTGGCCGTGTTGGGATGAGTACATGGGGCGTGTAGCCATGCCGGTGACAAAGGGTGTAGGAATCGACTACACGCCGTGTAGTGGTACCTTACATGCCGTGTAGTCAGTCAGCAGGCTGGAATAGTAAGGCGGTGGAGTCGCCGCTAGCTGGGTGATAGTACATGCCATGTGCTTGGGAGTACATGTCGTGTACTCATGTCGACGGATGAACAGTGTGGCGGTGCCTCCAAATGAACAGTTAAATGAAGGGAGTACACGCTGTGTACTCAGAAGTACATGTCATGTACTTTGTTTTTTTGGTTTAAAACAGGCAGTAGCCTCCTCATTTGGCAGAGGAGGCATTCGAGCCGTTTTGGAGCCAAAGGAGGAGGCCAAATCTTTGAAGATCCACCGGGCGTTCGTCTGGAATCCGATTCGGCTTCGGGCGATCTCGTTGGAACCACACGGGTAAGCCCTCTCCTCTCATGGTACCATTCTTACTAATTCTTCTCCTTACGTAAGTTATTTACATTTGAATGGGTTTTGTTCTTCGTCAGATCTATGCCATTCTTGGGCGTTTCTGGAGTCGGTGTTCGGGTATAACGCTCGTTGATGTTTAAGGTAGGTGGATTGGTGTAAATTTCCAACTGTCGTGCGGTTTTGTGTGTTTTTGTGCCACGAACCCATGTTGGGGTGTCGTGTGGCTGAGTTCGTTGCTATATTTAATGCCTAGAATTTCATAGGTGATTAAATTGTGATAATAAAATGCCGGTTGGGATCGTTGCTTGGATCTGGAACCACCCCGGGGGTGTGTTCCTCTGTTTAGACATTTGTCCAGGATACCCGAGGGTATGCCTTTAATGTAGTAATTGTAGAATTTACTTGAGAGGAATTACTTATTTACTGCATTTGACATGTTGGGAATGGCTCGGTTACCTGTTTAGCCTGAGGGCGTTGTTGTGATTAGCCTTTGGGCACTGCACTATTTAGCCTGTGGGCAGTAGTTATTTCAGCCTGAGGGCAACTTCTTTCGTGCCTGTGGGTAGCTGACTCTATGTCTGTGGGCGACACTACCTACGCCTGAGGGAAAACTCTGTTATGCCTGAGGGAAGATTCTTGTATTGGATACTCATTACCCGAGGGTAGGATTTTATGTATCCGAGGACACTAGTTGTTTACTTAGAAATGCACTGTGGTGTTTTCTTATATAAAATAGATTAATTGAATAATTAAATGGAAATTTAACTGTTAAGTTAGTTACTTTGTAGAACTGCTTACTTTATTGCATTTTACCACTGCACACTATTGTTGCATGTTAGCACGCAGTTGGGCACGAGCCTTTGGTGGGTGCCTACTGAGATATATTTCTCACACCCTGTTTGGGTCACGCTTTTCGGCCCAAACAGATTATATTGCTACAGGAGTAGATAGGGGAAAGAGTCCCTATACAGGTACTTGACTGTTGCAGAGGAGTAGGAGGGCATGGGACCGAGCCTAGGCCCGCGATGCCGCTGCCAGCTGTCTGCTTTGCTTTGCTGTACTCTACTTCTACTGTACTGTATTGATGTATAACATGTTGTTCCTGTTTTCTTAGAACTTGAAACATGTAGCATCATCTTTTATATACTATTGGTTATATCCATTGCAGTTGTTTATTTCAGTAGTTGTATGGATTACTGCTTCCACTGTCATTGTATGTTTTCTTTTGTATTCCATTGCGCTACACTTTGACAAATGAGGGAATAGTTTCCCCACAATCAGACTTGGGCCCTCGCTGCTTGTCGGCAGCCTCTGGCATTTAGGGAAATGCGCTTGAGGTCACGTGGCGAATCAGGCTCGGGGCACCCGTTGCGTGGCACCCGGGTCCGGGACGTTACAATTGTGGTCTTTTAATAGTGATAAACTCCCATCAAAACTTTAAATAGTATTTGGTCATTATTTTATATTACCAAAAAGTATTTTCTTTCTAAAATTTAGTGGTAACAAGATACAACATCCACACAAAAAAATTATTTTCTATTGGTCAACTTCCTCCCCCAAAATTGAGTTCAACTATATTATTCAATTTACTTTTAAAAAGGTGGGAAAGGGATAAATTGATTCTAATTTTGATGTCTATCAAGGTATTTCATGGATATTAGGGTCATAATAAAATGGGTATATATAAGGGAAGGTATAAAATATAAGTTTAGTGTAAAAATGTGCTTTCAAAGGGGTGTCTGAAAATTTTTTTATACAATTCACGAACACTAAATTCTTTTAATAAAAGAAAAACATCATAGTATAGATTTCAAGGAATTGCTCAAAAATATTGAGAAAAATATAAATTTAAATAATATGAAAAATAGGTTTGGAAACCTCTTAGGTGTGGGAAAATTATTTATTCATTATATAACACTTATTCACATGTATTCCACATTTGATAAATGGTTAATAAATAATTATTTAAGAAATTAAGAAAAAAAATTAGTAATTATTTAAAACCTTACAAAATAAATTCAAATAGTTTTTTCAAAAACACCAATAAGGTATGAATTTTCCCAAAGAATTCAATGAATCTAAAATTATTTTAAAAGTAATCTAGAAAAAATAGAAAAAAACATGTATTTTCTAAATATATTAGTACCAAATCCATCACATTTAAACATAAACTATCCAGATTTTTAAAAAAATGATTTATCAGTTTTTCACATTTAACTTAATTTGAAAGTAATTAAAATAGAAGAAAATGAGTGATACAAATTATATTATTAGCAATGGAATCCTGGAGTTAATCACCAAATTTCTTCCTATTTAAAATTCTAATAGTAAGAACCAGAAATAAAATAATAAAATTTATTGAAAGTAAAATAAATGAAAACAAATAGAAAGGGAATTAAAATGAAAGGGGTAAATCTTGGTTTGAACCCCAATTCTAGTATTATGGTTTTACTTCCCTAGGAAAGGTAGTTTTATCTATTATCCAAAATCTAATGCTGGGTAGGTTTTCTTTTATTTGGACCACTAAAAGTTATTCATTATAGTGACATTTAAATTTAACTTCTTATAGAGAATCTCATTGATAGATAACTATAGATCTATCCCCTTTTCTGTGAGTTTCTCATGTATGGTGGTTATAGGAAAAAGAATGGATCTTCTCCCTTTTATTTGGACACTACTTCTTTGGATACTTCCCCATAAACATCAAGGGTTTTCTCATGACAAATTTCCTCAATAAAATTAAAAAATGGAAATTTATTGAATAATTATATTTTAATAAAATTTAAATAAGATACATCAATACTAAAATATTCCCCCTTTAAATGGACATCTTTTAACTTATTTTCTTCAGGTAATGCCAAAATAAAATTCTACATTAACTCCATCAATAATATCTTTTATGGTATTAGGTAGCTTCATGTACTCATGAAAGGGTGCATCTTCATCATTATATTTACTCTCTAAGGATATACATGGAATTTATAAATATAAAACATCTAAACTATGGGAGATAATTCTTCATTTAGTTTCAAAAAAATTAGCAAGAAATCAATTCAATAAACAATTACCACAAAAATTTAGATAGGTTATCAATTATTTTTTAATAAAAAGTTAATATTGTGGATTATTTATCATGGATGGAGTGATTTAGTCAATATCCTCTAATCTCTATTTAAATTCCACCATTTAAATAGTGACTTATTCTAAATTTAAAAAAAATATACAAAGATTTTGATTCTTCTTCATTAAATATGGGAAGATCATGTTTCAAATTAACTTATAAAAAGTGATTCTGTAATTAATCAAAATTATATTAATCACCCATCTGTTCATCAACATGAATGTTTTCTTTATAAATATCCTCTATAAATTGATGATAAAGGTCATATAATAGTAATTCATTGAGAAGTTCCTTCTCAGACTCTGTAGGTTCTTTAATAGAAAAGATGAGTTGAGAGGGATCTTCCTCCCCCGGTTCTTGTTTATTCTCTATATTTTTCTTATTATATTCAAGGAGTAATTTATTAATTAATTTTACTTGGTTTCTAACCTATTTCGTGTATTTTTTAATCAATGTAAGATGGGTTCATACTTCATTAAAAAAATATCTTCCTCTTATTTCACTTGAAATTATTTAACCCATCCATAATAATATGAATTATAATACATCAAGAAAATATTTTCTTAAAGTTTTTTAATAAAAATAATGTTAATTATATATAGACTTTTAAAGTGATAGTGAGTGACAAACATGATTGTATCCCTTAAAATGGTCCCATATTTTCATACATCTTTCATAAGTTGTGAAAAATATTTTTATTATTTGTCTAGTGGAACACAATAGAGGACTAGGGTATCTCACTTGAGGATAATTTATATTAAATCACTAAATGATCCAAAACAATAATTATATTTTTGGTATTTTCTATTTAGTGAAAACATAAATAAATATAAGAGTTGGGAATTTGAATGAAAAATAGAAAATAAACACACAGATGAAAAATAAAGACATAATGAATGAGGTTATAAATAAATAATGTGATCCTTAGGTTTTCTACTTGGGTTCCTTTATTATCCAATTTAATTTTTAAAAATTTATTTGATCATACATCCCATCATTCATGGACTATTTCCCCCTTATTTTATTGTGAAACTTATCATGACTTAGTGATCTATTATGCACACCAAACCTCACCTCCTCTAATAGTCAAGATATATGAACACACTCTATCGTATGTGTGACACCTTTCAATACCCAGATCCATCATTTACCATTCCATCCATACATTGTGGGAATATTATGACTAAGAGATGGGTGGTATTGAATGTTTTATTCTAAATAGAATAGAATCGTGAATACTATTTTGAAATGATGGATAGTTTTTGTGCCACCCATCAATGCACCCACTACATTAAAAAATGTAAAATAAGCTTAAATATTTGAGGATAAATAATTCAGGAACACTAATAAAATCATCCCCAAGGACAATATTTAAGAAAGACACTCATGATTTTGAGTGTGAGAGATAATGGTGAAGAAAAAGTGAAAGGGGAAGAGAGAAATAATGGAGAGAAAAAGATAAACAATTTATTTAAATTTTGATTCATTTGATTATATAAGGAAATAAAATACAGAGATATAATTAATCTAAAAATATCAAAAAAACACCTCCAACTGAAATTCTAAATCTAAAAAACTCCTCTGAGTGCCCAATATTTTTATGGGTATAAAAATATCTTTTCATTTTGAATTTTATTTCCTTGTAATATTTTCTATGTTAAATATAAATATTTTGATGTTAAAAACTAAATTCATTCCTACTAAAATTTTGAAGTATTTTTATTTTTTAATTTTCCCTTGACCAAACCTTTATAGTGTTCTATGTACATGCTTCCAGACTCTCGTTATGGAAATTAAAACTCCTCCGAAGCATGAAAATTATTTCATGTTTTTTTCATATTTAAACAAAATGATATCCACACTAATTGAACTCCCTACTTCATTATATAAATATTTTATTTAATGATATATCTCCTTAAATCACCCTTTAACTCTATATCCCCATGAATTGAGAACTCTGAGGTGGATTCTCTTATATGGAGGTACTATTGTGAATACTCTTACATGAATATCCTTACATATTTTGTGTATGATGAATACCATTAAGCAGTTCATCTTGTTATAAATATACTTATGTGGATTGATAAATTATAGGTCTCTTTAAATGAATAAACCTATTATATACCCCTTTGAGTTAATCCCCATATGTGGTTAGTTGACCCTTATATGGATTTTAGACTTAGTCATTTTTCTAGATTTAGAAAAAGATATACAGACATACTTTAACCATCTTATAACCTCTTAGATTCAACTTAGGTCCTTCAAAATAACCTCCATACATCCTAAAATATCATCAAAATACATTTAATTAAATATAGTATTTATTATAATAAATCCCTAAATTCATAAAATAATTGAAAATCAAGTTTTAAAATATTTTCCGAATAAGGTCCAAAATAACTCTATAATCCAAATATGAAATAAATACCCTCAAAATGAAAACTTTTTTGGATTAATACCATTAAAATATAAGGTGAAATATATGAAAATATTATTTATGTTATGAAAAATATAGAAAGAAAAATAATGATAATAGAGGATGAGTACATGGTAAAGGTTCATTTTACATCAACAGTCAGGAGCTTAATGTATGCCCTAGTTTGCACATAGATGGATATTTCACATGAAGTTGAATTTGTTAGTAGGATCATGGTGAATCTCAAAATGTAACATTTGGAATATATAAAGTGAATTATCTAGTATCTTAAAGGTCCATAAACATTAAATCTTTGTATAAAAATAGATGAATCACTATTAAAAAATTTAGATTCATAAATTATGGGATATTAAGACACTTATAGGAGAACCATTATATATTTTCTCACTTATAGATACATAATTATGAGTTTATAATGAATCTCTAATCATTAGTTTTACTTTTATTAATGAAGGTGGAGTGCAATGCACTAATAAAATTTTTGAAGGGGTTAATTTGTTTGATGGTTCTGTTAGAGTATCTTAAAAAAATTATGAGGTTGTGGAATTATTCTATGACTCAAAAACTGAGATCCACTTAGCCAAAAATATAATCTTCCACTACATGATGAATCATACATATCTAAAGTATCACTTCATATAGAAGTTGTTAAATTAAAAAGTTTTTAATATATGGATGTTGGATAGACTTCATAAATTGGTATATGTGATGACTAAGGTTTTCATCTAAGATATACTGGGGTGGGGTTTCACCTCATATGGGATGGGTGATTTAAATCATAATGTAGGTACCATGCGTCTTCAAATGAATATTGGGAGTAGAAGAAAAAATTTGAATGGTTATGGAGGACTTGGTGGTAAATCCTAAAAAATGATTCTCAAGTGAGATATTGTTATGTTCCCCTATGATAAGAATATTCCAACTATGTTTGGGAACTAATTAAAGGATTGATTATGGAATTATAATTTAAAAACTATATAAAGATAGTTGATTGAAATTTCTATGTTATAGAAGTTCTAAAATAATAATTTTGAAATTATGAATTCAAAAGTAATCTATTCAGAAGGAATATTTACAAATATGGAAGCAGGAAGTTTAAAGACAAAATGGGATTTTATAAGGGTCAATACAAAAGTATATTTATGGTTTATTCAAAAAGTTATATGTGTTTTCTTTATAAGATCATGTATGGGTTCTTCAAAAGAATCTATATGGGTTTTTTAGAAGGCTCTGTAAGTAAAACTAATAGAGTTTTCAAAAACATGCACTATATGTCCGAATGAGGAGTTAAGAAGGTGGACTCATCTGACCTAGTCAAAATATACCCATAGAGATCAGATCCAAATTATATTCTCCCCATGATGATAGGAATGTGGTCAAATTGTTTTCACTAGATAGGCCCTGGTATATTTTTTAGGGAGGGTTCATTTTTTAGATAACTATTTGACACTATAATGATCTTCCAAGTTCATAATTAAATTATTTTTAGTGTTACCATCATGGAGTAATACATTTTATAAACAACATAAATTTTTGTGTTTCTCTTTGATTTTTTCTTTCCTTCATTTTCTTTTCTGAAGTTCTTCTATGGTTTGTATGTGAGTGTTACGATGCATGTTTGGGGTGACTTATTTTTCTAGTATATGATATATTGTTAATGTGGTTTCATTCTGATTCATATTTTATGGTAATTTGTTACTTCCTATAGAACTTCCATAGAATAAATTCCGGTTATAAGATTCTAGTCCCAGTATTTTGGGTGCGCTTTTGATCGAAGCAAAGGATAATAATGAAAAATTTTGATGACAGATGTTTGAAAAGCTCCAACAAGGTGCAATGGAGTATCTAAGGGAGATATACTCATCTGATAGTCGATACATGGATGAAGTTGTAGCTGATGGTTTTGGTCATGGTGGAAGATGAAGGGAGTTGTGTGATTCAGATATGGAAAGCATGATTCCCTAGTGTATTTTCCTTCAAGTCACATTCCATGTATTCTTTATCATATGGTGTTAGGTTTTACATGATGCTATAAATTTTAAATGGAGTGTAACATTAGGTCACACATTGTGTATTTTAAGATCAAATGTCTTAGCATGTACCTGAGTACATGATGAGTCAATGCATCAAAGCCACATGAAATGTGTCCCATTAGACAAGATTTTTTTATTGAAAATGGTACATCATCCTATATTAGTATTACAAACCAAGTAGTCAAGTGGCTCTACATGTCATGTGCTATAACGTATATATCATATACCTAGTTTACATGATAATGACTTCCATAGTAGTGCACATCAAACTTACCTAAGGATTCCAAGAAATTTTTACCCCACTAAAACATTCCATATTGTATGACCCCGCATGAATTATACTATGGTAGGATGTGTTTGTCTACTATCAAGGCATGCACTCAATGTACTCTAGAATATATGTCATGTACTAGAATGTAATCAATATTATTTTTATTTTATTTCTAATGTGAATGTTTTCGATGAAAAAATATTATATTATGAAAATTTTTACACATAAAATGTGATTTTACATATCTAATTATAATCTAGGGATTATTTTTTAGGTGACCAACCATTTGAGCTTCCATGGATTAGTAAAGAAAAACACAGAGGGTCAGTGAGATGGTTAGAGTAGATATGAGGTTGGTAACCCATTTAAGGCATATTGATTATAGGAAATGCATCCTTAGTAAATTAAGTATAGTATGTAACCCCTTTAATGATGGGTTACCTATCTTCCACTTTTGTATTAGTTAATCCTCTCAGTCGAAACACATCACACATGATGAGGCATGGGTCTTCCTAAGGGGCATGTACCCACATGACCAATGTGAACTCTTCAATGAGGTATGATTCCACCAATATAACAAAGGGATGATGTGGAAATGAAATAAGAGATCTAGTTTATTTGTTTAAGGTTTTTTATGATCTATGTGATTCATGTTCCTTGTTATCATTTTTTTATATCAGGTTGAGCTGTGAAGATTTATGGCCTAGTTGAATTTGGTTACGAGTTTCTTAAAGCATATTCAGGTCTATCCTATTGAACTAAATTTCTATATTATTTCCTATAGTTTTATTTGGTATTACTAATAGGAATATTTATTCTCACCCCCCCCCCCCCGAATAATTCTTCTAACACATGTTTTGTTTATACATATGATGCATTGTTTGGTGGAGATTTTTTGTGGAGGTGGTATCGATGGAACTGGTACTTAGAGGATCTTAGAAGTGTTATTTCATAGTGTTGCTTGTATCAATGTTGATATGATATAGTGTTCATATATATTAGTTATTAAAGTTTTCAATTCACCAAGGGTTGTAGATACAAATCTTTTCCCCTTATTTACTAGGATTAGTTTATGTTACATTGTATAGATATTTTTCATTATCACATGCATGTTATAATATGGATTTGTATTTAAATGGATTTTAGTTATTTTAATATTGTCCTAGAGATGTATGGTCATATAAAGTTTTATAGGCTAAGGCCTATCATATTTTTGATATGACATCTTGATCCTTTTCACTAGCTCCTGACCTATTAGAGGTGGTTTTTTGTGGTATGCTCAGCCTAGTGTCGTCCTAGGCATGGTACCGATAGGCTAGGTCATTTAAATTTCCATGATTAATGTGTTTTATTCTATATAGATGAAATTATAATTTATTCCAATATTAAAGAATAAAATTAAAAAAATTTGAGGATTCTGCTAAAGGCTTTAATATATAAGAAACTATATTCCAAATTCATCAAGTTTTAGTTTTGGTTGTAAAATTTATCCTTATTAGGTCATGTAATCATATGAAAGAGTATATGTGTAATCTTAAAAAGATAGGGATAACTATAGAATGGATTAGACCAACATATATAATAAATATCAATTGTTTTCTTGGATTATCGAGATACAATTGATGATTTCTGATATATTTCTTATTTTTTTCAAATCCACTAACCATGTAAACTCAGATGAGTGTAAAATTTATCTAGATAAAAGAATATGAAGAAAATTTCACAGAGCGTAAAATCATTTTTTTTATTACATTTATAATCAAACTATCCTATAGTGGGTAGTGGTTATTGATAAAATTTGATGCTTCAATGATGGGATTTGGTTGTTACCTTATACAAAATGAAAAGGAGATATATTATGACTCATTTCAATTAAAAACATGTAAAAATTTCCCAAAACATGATATAAATTTATATGTGTAATTTTTTTCATTAATGGTATGAAATAATTATATTTATAAAGATAAGTTTTCTACAAATAATAATAAAATATCCAAAAGTATATAATAATATAGGAGGATTTGAATATGAACAAAATAATATGGTCAAATGTAATCAATGACTATGATTTATTAATACATTATTATCCTATTAAGGTAAAAAAAGGTGGTTGATGATCTGAGTTGAAAATATCATGGTGCCTAATCCAGGATGAAGATTTAATGAGGCTTGAACCTTATAAATATGAAAAGGATGGAAATGGAAATCATAAAAGAAGTAATTAAATCATATATTTTAAAAATGGTCGCCCAGCCATCCATCTATATAGATATTAAGGAGGCATAGATGGATGATATTGTGTTATAGAAGAAGTTGCGAAATATTTTGGAGTTAGGAATTGACAAAATTAGAGACATAAGACTTAGAACAAGGATTTGTTTCTCATCCATGCTAGAGATAAAGAATGATCGTTTGGCTGACATGCATAACTCCTTATTCTCCATTCACCTAGGAAGCACAAAGATGCATAGATTTATAAAGGAACGCTTTTGATGGTATAACATGAAAAAATCAACTTCAAAGTATATATCTTTGTACTTGGCCTTATATAATGTCACAAATATATGTCATAAAGTGAAAGTAATGATGGAACCATTGCCCATACACATCTGGAAATAGGATAATATCACCATTTATTTCATCATAGATCTTTCCAAGACTTTAAAAGTTAAAAATGAAATTTGGGTTATGGTGGATCAAAATATAAATTGGTACACTAAATTATCATTTGAGAGTATTTATCTTTTAATCAACTTACTATGATATACATAAGGGATGTGGTAAGTATACATATAGAAACACTTATAATTGTATCTGATCAAGTTTAAAGGTTCACATAAAAGTTTTGGAGAAGCCTCATACAAGCATTGGATATAAATCTAAACTTCAGGATAACTAATAATACTGAAAAAAATTCAATCTAAAATAACTATTAAAATTTTAGAAGATATTAAATGATATTTCTTGACGAATTTCAAAAAAGTTTGGATAAACATATTCCACTTATTGAGTTCTCATATAATAACATTTTCCAATCAAGCATTCATATGAAACCATATTAAGCTCTATATGGAAATAGATATAGAATTTCATCATGTTGGAATAATATTTTAGAGGGAATTATATTGGGACCCGATATTTCTTAAGAAATGATAGATAAGGTTAAAACAACATAACAATATATCAAAGCAGTAAAGAGTTTATAGAAGAAAAATTTACATAATATTAGATGGGATTTAAATTTAAATAATGTTGAAAAAGTATTACTTCAAATATCACCCTAGAAGAGGAGTATGATAATTAATAATTAGGGAAAGCATATCTATAGTTATATTGATCCATTTTATATTTTTGATCATGTGGGAACTATATATCATCACATTTTACTTCCACTAAATATCTCATATATCCATGTTTTTCTTGATGTATCACTTTTGAGGAAGTACATAATAGATCCATCACATGTACTAATGTCAAAGGTTATACAAATGGAATATAATATCTCTAATGATGAATAATTGATGTAAATCTTGTATCATAGAGACAAAGTACTTTGAAACAAGACCACTCATATGGTTAATGTTTTGTGGAGAAATCATATGTTTTGTGAAGTAATTTGTGTGCCTAGTGGTAAAATGATAAAAAAATCGACACCTATTTTATTTTGAGTAATGAAATTGTTATAGTGAATTTTTTTATTGGTGGAGAATGTAACAATTCTTATTTTTAGTATAAAATTTCATTTAATGAACTGCATTTGTTGGATATCTTTTCTTACATGCATCAAAGAATTAAAATAAATAATACTATATTTCTTTAATACTGAATATTACGAATAAAATAAATAGAAATGCATTATAAGATAGGTAAATGAAATATAATTTAGAAAATTATGAAAGGAATGTAACCAAAATAAAATAAAAAAAATTATGAGATTGAAATATTCATCATGATGATCTGCCAAAAATATTATACCACTTGTGATGACTATAAAAAAATGTAAAACATTATAAATATAAAAATATCTCGAGAAAATAAATGGTGGAATATGATGAATTATTTTGGAAAATTATATAAGGAAATATATTATAATTAAGATAAGAAATGTTGTTGTTATATGAAGATTGGGAATATATGAATATTGGGCATATATATTCATTGGGAATATATAGTCATCACATATAAGATTATTTAATGTGATTAATTATATTATTATATTACTAGTGGAAATAATATTTTATACTAAATTAAAATACTCATGATATGAGACCATTTTAAACTTGTTTATTGATATGGATATATAAATAGAAGTAATGACATTGTGAAATTTATGTAGAAAGAGATAATTTATGGAATCATCTAGTAGAAGTCACACATTAAAGGCTCATTTTTAAAGATTGGGAAGGAGGTATCCTCACAAGGGTTTTACCTTAAGCAAACTCAACTTTAACTTCATTAAGTACATATTTATGGGAATCATTGATGAAATATTTAGCTCATGGAGATCACTACGATATCCACACTCACTGAATAACCACATGTAACAATAACCATTTATTATCTCACCCTTCAGGCCTACAATAAAATCTTGGAGGGTTTTTTATATATAATTAATATTGATATAAACTTATAATTATAAAGGTAATAAATTATACAAAAAAAATTATTTTTGTTATTAAACATATTATATGTTTTTTATTCATTTTTATTTTATATTAAATTTATTAATTTTAAGGAAAATTATTATTTAAATGTATTAATTAATTTCGAAGAATGATTTTAATATAAATTTAATGAAAAGTTTAAATAATAGAAAAATAATTAAGAAATTTGAACAAAATCACTTAATAGTAAATATAGGATATTTTTCCATGAATTTTTTTATGTGTGTTGTTTATTTTTTTCATAATAAATTAAATTTATCACTATAAAAAATTGATTTTAACGAAATATTTTTTTTGTATAGAAACAAAAAAAATAGAATTCATCAAATTATTACTAATTTGAGAGAAATGAGAATAATGGGGCAATAAAACTCTATCAAAATTATCTATACCATCTCCATGAAAATTGTCGAGGTGAGGAACACAGGAAAAAGGAGAAAGAACTCACGCCTCTATACAAAAGTAGTTTTGGAACAAATGGAATAATTAACACCCAATGATTAATTTTTACAATAAATTATTGATAATTAGATAATAAGAAATAATAAATCAATGGGATTAAGTAAAATAAATATTAATAACATTATTTTATAGATAAATAATAAAACTAAAATGATTATACTAGATGATAGAGTGTGTACAACCAATTGGGAATCCAAGATAAGTGATTTCTTGAATCAATCTACATTTAATTGGGTCAAACAATTTATTCTTTGAATATATTCTTCTAAGTTTGTTATATTATAACCTTTATCTATATCATATTTTATTCTCTCTTTAATTTTATAGAAATTATATTTTCCTATTAAAATCATCTCTTAAATTGGTTTCATATTTCATACAAATATGATGTTGTAACCCTCTTTATTGGGTATTTATCTTCCATATCCATATTATTTCACAGCAAAAATACCTTTTTTATTATTTTAATGTTAAACATGTATTCACTTCTTTAAATATCATATTTATTTTTATTTTTATAAAAAATGAATCATTTTATCCCCTTTATCATGGTGGGATACTTCAAACCCATTTTAAGATGCTTAAAAGGTATCTCTTTAAACCATCATACTATTTTTTCTCTAACTCCATGTTTCCCATAATTTATCATTATTTATTTAATCGATGAATTATGTGGAACATTACTATTAAAATATAATCTATAATAAGTTTTATCCCCTTTTGAAAATAGTTTTGAATGTAACATATATCTTTGTTTTTACAACAAAATTTGAAAAACATAAACGATACTCTTTTAATGATTTATCATCTATTTTACACCCTATAAATAAAAAATCCATTATATGAATAATTATTTCACATGTATCACCCTATAAATGATAGCATGATATAATTATTTTGTATGATTGGGTTTTTGGTATCATATGATCCAATTCTGGTTTTATTCTTATATTATACCTTCTAAAAATATTTTTTAATCCATTTTATTTTCATGGGATAATAAAATTATATTGTATGATTGGTTTATTTTGGAACACATACAAATGGATTATAATTATGTAATTATTGGCCCTTTTATTATATATCCATAAAATATATTAGGTAAATATTTCTAGTTCATGAACTTTATACAGCACGTATGTGGTTAGCTCTTGTAAACTATGTTATGGGACATAGGTGGTTAGCCCAATCCATTATGTTATGAGATATATGTGGTTATACTAGTCTACTTTGATATGAATGTCTTGGTGATTAACCTTAAAATATGCTATGATTTTCTGTGCATATGTTTATGTTATATTCATGATTTATGACTACATAGATCATGATTATTCTAATGATTTTTCATTCCTATGTCAGGTACCTGTTATTCTATCATGATAATCCTTTTATGGTTCTAAATTTTAATATCTTAATCCTTGGTTTTGCTAAAATTCTTCATGATCAATTTCGATGACAACAATATCATTTTCCATTAATCAGTTATTTCTATCTTGTTCATTTTTTCAATCATGTTCATGTTTTCTCTCATGTTTACTATATAATTATAAATCACTTATGACTCGTTTATGTGATTTTTCCATTACCAATAATTTGAACGCTCCTTTTTCCTATGTTTCTGTCACAAACCGTCCCCTAAAACCCATTTCGTGACTACCCCAACCCCGCCTTCCATAAGCTAGGAGATGGAAACTAGCACCGAGAAGGCATATCCCAAAAAGGGAAGGTATATTCCTTTAATTATGTACACAAACACAAAGCTCAAACTCCGGAAATTAAACACAAAGTAAACCATGACTGTCACTGAGACAACTACTAAGAGTACAATACAAACTAAAAGTACAAAGGGGCCAGAATACAAGACCAAAACCTTAAAGGAAAGTACAACTACCATAGTTCGTCTGCTCGGGACCCCACCTGAAGGGTAGGTGAAGGGTAGCTGCATGTAGCCGTAGAAGTACACATGTTCTTCCCATTTCACTGAGCACCACCTAGTCCTAAACTACCAACATCTCTATTGAATCATCGATCACTTGCATGGGACATGACACATGCGGGCAAAGCCCGTGTAGGGGTGAGTAACACATTACTCAGTAGGGACCCCAAACCACAGAGGAAAGATCACAAATCCAAACCAAATAGCATAAATATCTCACAACAGGTATAACTTTATGTATAGAAAGTAGAATTATCAGTCATAAAAATGAACATTCTTACTGCTGAGGGATTAATCATTTGGGCATGCTCATCACCAAGGCTTGCTGGACCACTAAGACCCACTCATCTCTTGGGCCAATTAGATTACTTAGACCAAATCATCTCTGGGATAGCTAGATCACTTAGACCCCCTCTTCTCTAGGCTAGCTGGATTACTAATAACTACTCCTATCTTAGGACAACTAGATCACTTAGACCCGCTCATCTCTGGGAAAGTTGGATCACTAAGACCCAATTTAATCTGGGCTAGCTAGATCACTAAGTCCTACTCATCTTCTGGGCCAGTTGGACCACTTTGACCTGCTCGTCTCTGGGCTATCTGGATCACTAATACTTGCTCCTTTCTGGGCTAGCTAGATCAATAGAACCCCTTCATCTCTTGGCCAGATGGATCACTAAGACCCCCTCGTCATATCCTCTGTGTCACAACCATCTATAGGATTCATGCTCGTAGCGTGCTTGATTCCGAGTGAATATAATTCTCAAGCCATCTTTTGCATCTAAACTACCACAAAATCTCATTTAGAGTATTTCCAAAGGACCCTCTCGTCTCCAGGGTCCCAATTCCATAGAGGGTGCATCAATCAGATGCCCGGTCTGTAAGATATTGGTGTTTTAGTAAACAGGGGGTCGATTGTGTCCAGACCTAGTCCGACCTGGTCGGACCGATCCGACCAACCCGGCCCGGGGGTCCCGCATGACCCGACCCGGTTTGGCCGACCTAAACCGGTTGGGTCTGGACCGACCCGATCTAGTCTGCCCATTGGCCGGGCCCATTGGGCTTTGCTAGACCCAACCCGGTTCAGCCGTGCGTCGATCCTGCCAGGTCGCCCAGTGACCCGATGTCACGACCCGTCCTCGGGGCCCTTGCTGTGACTACCCCAAGCCCGCCTACCATAGGCCAGGGGCTGGAGACTAGCACCAAAGGCGTAGATCCCGATAAAAGGGAAGGAATTTCCTTTATATAAGTAAAGAAACACAACAGAGTACCCAAGATGAAGTAAATACTAAGTAACTGAGTACAAAAGTAAGTGCTGGAAAGTAAATGGGCCAGAATAAAAACCCAACTGAAAGTACAGTACAACAGAAAAGAAAGAACAGCTGCAGTAAAGTAAACCAGCAACCACTGAGTCGTCCTCTGGGTATCCCACCTGAAGGGTGGGTACAAATGATCTCCTCAGCTCATCGGGTCTGGTCGTCTGCTCCGTGTACGTCCCGCCAAGTGGTCCACCTCCAAGTACCGTCCCGCTCCACAAGACTCCACCTCAATCAGTGTTGTCTGTCGTCTGCATCCAACACAACATAGTGTGGGCATAGCCCGTGCAGGGGTGAGTATACGATACTCAGTAGGGACCCCGAGACCCTTGAAGGTGTCCCAGAATCCACAAAGGATAAACCACAAAGGAAAGAAACAAACACAAAGTATCAACCAACTCTACTTGGGTATATTCCCATACATATACCTAAGTCATCAATTCCAGTTCGGCTCTAACTCACGAGCCCAAGTTCAACCCAGTCCACACAAGAAAGCACAACTTAGTCCACACAGGAAAGAAAGTCAATCACATCGAAGATAATGACTGAAAGTCAAGACTCAGCTCACACAGGTATACTACTCATAAAGAGCAGTGGAGATGATAGATATAGCCTCTAAATCATCTTCCTTGCTGAACCCACATAGGATCCAAGTTCATAAGTCGTCGCTGTCGAACCCACGTAGGATCCAAGTATAGTAACCATCACTGTCGAACCCACGTAGTATCCAAGTACAACCATCATCACTGCTGAACCCACGGAGGATCCAAGTACAGTCGTCCTCGCTACCGAACCCAAGTAGGATCCAACTACAGTCGTCATCGTCATCGCAGTCGCAGCCAGCTCTAGAGTTCCCACACACAGCACGGTCGATTCCGGGAGGGTCCGCTCCATGAGCCAAGGGGTTCGATACATCAACTATCACGAAGTCTAGAATTGATGTATCCTGAAGTTCTGTCTCATCAATAGGAAGTCAACGCAATAGACGGCGCGTCAATCGGATGCCCGGTATGAGAGATATTGGTTTTTCCGTCCCAGGGGCCTGGTTAGGATTATGCTCATTTCTAGCCCGGCTGATATCCAAATTCATCAGAAACTCACTTAGAGTATCGCAAAAGAACTGTCTCGTTGAAAGGGTCCTAGTGTCGTAGACGGAACATCGATCAGACGTGCGGTCTTTAAGTTATTATCATTTAAGTGATTAATAGGCCCGACCTATTTAGCCCAGTGAGCCGATGGGTCGGGTTGACCCAGTTTGACGGGTCCGACCCAGTAGGGGTGTTGGACCAGTCCAAATAAAAATACTCAACTTGGCCCAAAGGGACATGGCCTGGCCCGAAGTGGCGCGGCCAGGCCCGGCGGGGCGCGGCCCGGACCGGATGGCTCAGCCGGCTGGTCGAGCGGCTCGTTCGAAGTTGAGTGGGTTCCAAGCGGGGGGGGTTCCACACCGGTGGTGCCAGGCAGCGCCGCCCTTCCCCAAACCGGTCGGCTAGATCGGCCGGTCTTCTGCGCACGTGGCCCACATGGGTAGGCTTCTGGTCTTCCAGCGCGCCGCCCTCCTGGCACCGCGGTCCAGCTTCACCCAGCCGGACGACGGGTCGGCCAGTCTTCAAGCACGGTTCCCTCCGGGCGTCGCGGCTCCTCTTCGCCCGGCTGGCTGATTCTTCCGCTGAAGCGGCCCGTGTAGCAGTCTGCGGTTCTTCTTGCACAACCAGTGCGACGGCATCGGCCTCCTTTTTCGCATTCCCAGCACGGCGTGACGGCTTCATGCCTCCTTTGTCGCATTCCCAGCATGGCACGACGGCATCGTACCTCCTTTGCCTTCGATTTCCGATTCTTGAATAAAAAAATGAGAATGGAGGGTTGTCGGGCCGTGTTCGTTCGGCATGTACCCTCCGCGTAAAATGATAACAATCGGCCATATTTAGACAATGATTTCCAAAGATTACAGAGTACATAAACATCCACTTTCAAGAATTAACCCCTACCTCGATAATCAATGTCGAACGTCGGCGTCACGGCTGACGGCGTCACGAGATAAGGATTCGTAGATGTCAATGGAGAGCATCCGAGGAGGAAGCGACATCTCCCCTTTTATCACAGAGAGAAGAAAACAAGGAGTGACATCATTGGAGAGTTCCCACAATGGTGTCTCCTCCCTTGTCACGGAGGAAGAAGAGGATGGAGAATTCGGGGTCACCGAGTCGAAGTTCTTCGTCGGAGAGTTGGCGTTCTTCAACAAAGGAGATGAAGCATTCTTCAAAACTCAAGAGATCTCTCCCCAATATCTCAACACAGCAAGCCAACCAAAAATAAAATAAGGCTTCTCCTTATTTTACTAAATCATGCCATGCATTCAAATTTACAAAATTCAAATTCAAACACTTAATTAATTAATGGAAGAGTTTCAATTAATTAATTAAGGTGTGTGTGTTAGAAAGTTTTAATTAGGGAGAGAGGGGAGAGGAAGAGTTACTCAATTAAATTCAAGGGGGGTGTCAAAATTAAACAAAGGAGTTTCATGGGAGGTTTAAGGGGTTTAGGAAATGTGAATGGTTGGGGATCGTGTGGGATCCACCTCACAATTATCCTCACATGGGTAGTTAGAAGCTTGTGGGTCCCATCCCAACTCCCCCATGTAGGAAATAACCACTTAAGATATAAAAATAAAATTGTCCCACAATTTTATTCACCTCTCAATTAATCCACAAAATTTAACTTCTTCTCCCATGAAAACGCATCTATGGTAAAAGTACTCTTAAGCAATTACCGGTGTTGTGAGTTCACCGGTGCCCTCGGATTTTAATTCTGAGCACCGGTTCAAAAGATAGAAAATCCTGCTCGTTCGTTTACTGAACGTACCCGACCTAAACTTCAGAAATTGATTTCGGGCACCCCGGGCCTCAGAATCAAGTGCCGTCAAAATCCATAGACTCGTAAAATTACAATGTATTTAAGAAAAAAAATTCCTTGAAATTTCCGGGTCTTTACATTACTCCCACTTCAGGTCTTTACGTCCTCGTAAAGCTACATCATAAACCAGGAAAACAAAAGAGGGTATTGTGCACGCATCTGAGCCTCCCGCTCTCATGTGATCTCTTGGAGATTCCCATGATGCCAACGAATGCGCACAAGAGGAATCGACAGTCCATGTAGGACTCGCACCAGTCGATCCTCGATCACCACTGGGACCTCCATGAATGTTTCCCCGTCATCGATGTCTAGCTCCCCATGATCAATGATGTGTGTCGGGACGTGCACGTATCTCCTCAGCTGAGATACGTGGAATACATCGTTCACCTGGTGCAACTAAGGTGGAAGGGCTAGGCGATAATCCACCTCACCTACCCTGCTAGGAACCTAGAATGGTCCGATGAATCACATAGATAACTTGCCGCCCCGACCAAATCTATGTAATCCACGTCGAGGTGAGACCCATAAGAAAACATGGTCTCCATCCTCGAACTCCAGTTGTCTCTATATCCTATCAGCATAGGACTTATGTCTGCTCTGTGTAGTCCTCATCCTCTCCTAGATGATCTGCACCTTCTCCGTCGTAGCTTGGACCATCTCTGGTCCTACAAGTGCTGACTCCCTAGGGTTAGTCTAGCACAGAGGTGATCTACATGGTCGGCCATACAGTGCCTCGTATGGTGTCATCCCGATGGTGGAGTGCTAGCTGTTGTTGTATGAAAACTCCACCAAAGGTAGGTGATCCTCCCAACTGTGACCAAAGTCGAGAACACATGCACGGAGCATGTCCTCGAGAGTCTAAATCATCCTCTCCGTCTGGCCATCTGTCTGAGTATGAAAGGCAGTGCTCAGGTGTAGCTGTGTTCCAAACGCCTCCTGAAACCCCTTCCAAATCCAGGAAGTAAAGCGAGCATCTTGATCAGAGATGATAGATGATGTCACACCATAAAGTCGTACGATCTCCTAAACATAGAGGCATCCCAAGCTCTCCACTGATCCCTACTCTCTGATAGGTAGGAAGTGGGCTGACTTGGTGAGTCAGTCTACGATCACCCAAATGGAGCCGTGTCCTCTGGGAGTACGTGGGAGCCCCATCACGAAATCCATGGATATCCCATCCCACTTCCACTCTGGGACCTCTAAGGGTTGCACCAAGCCTTCTGGTACCTGGGGCTCTGCCTTCACCTGCTGGCAGGTGAGGCATCGTGAAATGAACTCTGCCACAACCTTCTTCATACCCAGCCACCAGTGTTGTTGTCTGAGGTCCCGGTACATCTTTGCTACTCAAGGATGTATTGATAGAGGGTAAGTGTGAAACTCCCTCAGTACTTCCTCCTGTAATGAAAATGGTACCATGGTACGTCCCCTGAAGAGGATGACGTGCTCTCCTCCTACAGAAAATCCATCAGGTGCCATCCCTGAGGATATCTGATCACGTCGTGCCTCACAGTCAATATCCCCACGATGTGCCTCCCTAACCCACTGAAGTAGTGGAGGAGTGACTATGAGTGACTGTAGAAAGGTTTCTCCATCTCTATCCACGAAGGATATCTGCAACGCGGCTATCTGCTTCGTCGCCTCTCCAAGTAGCTGAATGCCTAATCTCCTACTGAGAGCATCAGCTACTACGTTCCCCTTCCCAGGAGTATAGACTATCTCAAAGTCATAGTCCTAGAGGAACTTGAGTCATCGCCACTGTCTTAGGTTCAGGTCCTTCTGCGAGAAGATATACCTGAGACTCTGGTGGTCAGAGTAGACTGTAAAGAGCTCGCCCATAAGATAGTGTCGCCACATCTTCAAGGTGAAGACCACTGCTGCTAACTCCAGGTCATGGGTAGTGTAGTTCTTCTCATTCTGCCTCAACTGTCGTGAACCATAAGTGATCATTGCCTTCTCCTGCATCAGGACACACCCAAGTCCGGTTCCTGATGCATCGCAGTAAACTACGTACCCTACGCCCTCCTCCGGTAGCCTCAAGATGGGTGCACTGGTCAATCTCTGCCTCAGCTCCTGGAAGCTCTACTGACATCTATCTGACCACACAAAGGGTTTCCCCTTCTTCGTCAAAGCTGAAATCAGTGCTGCAACTCTGGAGAAGTCTGGCACAAATCTCCGATAGTACCCAGCTAGACCTAGGAAACCTCGCACCTCCGTCACGCTCCTCGGTGGCTCCCAAGGAAGTACTGCCTCGATCTTCGCAGGATCCATAACAAATTCCGCCTCAGAGATGACGTGCCCTAATAAGTGGACCTCTCGAATACAAAACTTACACTTTGAGAGCTTACCATAAAGCTGGTGCTCTCGGAGTGTGTGCAGTACAACCCGCAAGTGCTAGGCATGCTCCTCCTTAGTAGTCGTGTAAATCAGTATGTCGTTGATGAAGACTACGACAAATCGATTGAGGTAAGGCTAGAAGATCCTATTCATGAGACTCATGAACACTGCTGGAGTGTTGGTTACACCAAAGGGCATAACCAAGAACTCATAGTGGCCATACCGACACCTGAAGCCCGTCTTCTGCACATCCTTATCTCGAAATCTGAGCTGATGATAGCCTGACCTGAGGTCTATATTCGAGAACCATCATGCTCACTTGAGCTGATCAAAGAGGTCATCAATCCTCAGGAGTGGATACTTGTTCTTTATGGTCACCTAATTCAGGCTACGGTAGTCGAAACATAGTCGTAAGCTCCCATCCGACTTCTTGGAGAATAAAATCAGAGAAGCCCAGGGTGAGACACTAGGTTGGATGAATCCCTTGCCCTGTAAGTCTTCCAGCTGTACCCGCAGCTCTCAATGCTCAGCGGGATCCATACAATATGATAGAGTAGATATTGGGGTTGTCCCGGGGTACAGGTCAATATAGAAGTCTACCTCTCTATGAGGAGGTAGTCATGGATCGTCATTAGGGAAAACATCCGCAAACTGATCCACCACAAAAGGAAAACTCAGACTCCGCACATCAACCACTCCGAGAATGATACTAGCCAAATGATGTGTGATCGACTGCCCTCTCCTCTGCGCAAGTCCATCTTGCGCTGTAAAGGCTACCTTCTCACCAGTGAAGGTGAACCTGCTCCCATCTGTTCGGACACACAGCACTTTGCGCCTAATACAGTCAATCTGGGAATGGACTGTAGATAACCAATCCATTCCCAAGATGACGTCGTAAGGCCTCGACGCCGCTACAATAACATCCCAGCCTAAGCTCTTGCCTATTAGAGTAATCTCACACTACCGGAACCAGTGTGTAATCGTTGAGTCTGCTCCCATAGGAGTCTCTAGCCGTAAGGATCGAGCCAACGGCTCTGTCGGAATCTCCGAGCTCCGAAAAAGGGCAGCGGCAATGAAATAATGACTCGCTCATGTGTCTATAAGAACTACAGCAAGGGTAGAGTATACACAGATAGTACCTCGAATCATCTCAGGTGCACCATGGTCGTAAGCATCCACTGCCTGAAGCTGAGCCTTCCTCTATCCGCCAGCTCCCTGTGGTCGGGGTGGACCTCCTGGTGGTGGTGGTGGTAAAGCCTCAAAGCATCTTCTACCACCTACTGCTCAGCCAGCTCTTCTGCCTCGTTGGCCTGCTCGCTGAAGACTGCCACGGTCGAACCTCTGCCTTTTCCTGGGTGGTCCCTCAACCGTCTGCTGCCCCTCTACATGGTGGGTCAGGCAGTCACGAGCCATGTGGCCCTGCCCACCACATGCATAGCACTGCCTGCCTCTCGTATGAATGGATCAACTGCGTGTGCCCTACACCTCTAAACTAGTATCCTGAGGTCTCCCACCTAATGGTCGGGTCTGATTAGACCTCTGCAACATCTGTCTTCTATCGGCAGCAGAAGACTCTGCTACGTGTTGCCCTGCGGTAGGCCTCACTGCTGGCGAAGGCTCAGCAAGGAAGCTCTCCACAAGAAGGGCTCGCTCCAGTACTCATTCTTGCATCGGAATGCTGAGTGAGATCATTGAATCCCTGATCTCATGCCTCAGTCCCTACTCGAAGGTCCGGGCCCGGAAGAATTGGTCATATACCATGTCCGTGGAGTAGCGTGAGAGGTCGGTAAATCTCACCGGGTACTGGGCTACTGTCATGCTGCCCTACCACAGCTGTAGTAACTCCTGTATGTGCACCGCATAGAGGGTGGTTGGAACAAAATCTGAGAGGAAGAGACTCTCAAAGTCTGTCCAAAGTAGAGATGCCTCGTCGTGAACCTGGAGCATTAGGCTCCACCATCTACCTGCTACTGCGTGCAGGAGACTCGTGGCAAGGATCACTATAAGGTATGTTGGTGTCCCTATCAATCTGAAGACTCTAACGATAGCCTCCAGCCAATCCTCAGCTGCCTGAGGATCCGTCTCTCCATAGAACCTGGGTGGACTCTATCACTGAAACTCATGTAATGCACTCAGGCAGTGTGCACTCTCCACAGCTGGGCCTGGTGGTATCGGTGGCCCAGCGGGTAGTGGTACCGCTGGTGCCTCCGCTGTAATGGGGCCCTGCACCGAGGGCTCGTCACTCGGTGGGCTGTCATCTCGCACGTAACTGGGAACCCTAGCTGGCTGACATCGTGGGGCCATCCTGAAAGTAAACAGGTGTTCCACGGTTAATACAGTATACCTAGTGAGCTGACACAAAGTAATCACAAAGAAAAATTATGAAACACACATGCAATCAGTGTTTTCGAGCAATAAGTCGGAAATCAGAAATCAAGGTCCTGGTGTATGGATACGTCAGCCTCCGCACCAACACTACACTCCCTGGACTGAAAACCACACTCAATACTTATAACACTATTGCTTCACAGAAATAAATTATCAGAGTCCTAAGTTATGTGGTATAACCGACTCCTCTGATACCAATGTGTCACGACCCGTCCTCGGGGCTCGTGTCGTGACTACCCCAAGCCCGCCTCCCATATGCCTGGTTAGAATTATGCTCATTTCTAGCCTGTCTGATATCCAAATTCATCAGAAACTCACTTAGAGTATCACAAAAGAACTATCTCGTTGAAAGGGTCCTAGTGTCGTAGACGGCGCATCGATCGGACGTGCGGTCTTTAAGTTATTCTCGTTTAAGTGATTAATAGGCCCGACCTATTTTTCCCAGTGAGCCGACAGGTCAGGTTGACCCAGTTTGACGAGTCCGACCCAGTAGGGGTCTTGGACCAATCCGAAGAAAAATACTCAACTTGGCCCGAAGGGACGCGGCCTGGCCCGAAGTGGCAGGGCCCGGCATAGCGTGGCCCGGACCGGCTGGATCAGCTAGCTGGCCGAGCGGCTCGTCCGAAGTCGAGTGGGTTCCAAGCGGGGGGGGGGCGGTTTTCCACACCGGTGGCGCCTCCCTTCCCCAAACCGGCCAGCTAGATCGGTCGGTCTTCTGCGCACGCGGCCCACATGGGCAGGCCGCCGGTCTTCCAGTGTGTCGCCCTCCTGGCGTCGCGGTCCAGCTTCACCCAGCCGGCTGACAGGCCTGTCGGTCCTCAAGTGCGGCGCCCTCCTGGCGTCGCGGCTCCTCTTCGCCCGGCCGGCCGATTCTTCCGTCGAAGCGGCCCGTGTAGCGGTCCGTGGTTCTTCTCGCACAACTAGCGCGACGGCGTCGGCCTCCTTTTTCACGTTCCCGGCATGGCGTGACTGCTTCGTGCCTCCTTTGTCGCATTCCCGGCATGGCACGACGGCTTCGTGCCTCCTCCGCCTCCGATTATCGATTCTTGAATAAAAAAATGAGAAAAACTGAGGGTTGTCGGGCCATGTTCGTTCGGCCCGAACCCTCTGCGTAAAATGATAACAATCGGCCATATTTAGACAATGATTTCCAAAGAGTACGAAGTATGTAAACATCCACATTCAAGAATTAACACCAACCTCGATAATCGATGTCGAACGTCGGCGTCGCAGTTGACGGCGTCGCGAGATAAGGATTAGTATACGTCAACGGAGAGCGTCTGAGGAGGAAGCGACGTCTCCCCTTTTATCACGGAGAGAAGAAAACAAGGCTTGACATCGTTGGCTATTTCCCACATCGGTGTCTCCTCTCTTTTCGCAGAGGAAGAAGAGGATAGAGAATTCGGGGTAGCCGAGTCGAAGTTCTTCGTCATAGAGTTGGCCTTCTTCAACAAAGGAGATGAAGCGTTCTTCAAAACTCAAGAGCTCTCTCTCCAATATCTCAACACAACAAGCCAACCAAAAATAAAATAAGGCCTCTCCTTATTTTATTAAATCATGCCATGCATTCAAATTTAAAAAATTCAAATTCAAACACTTAATTAATTAATGAAAGAGTTTCAATTAATTAATTAAGGTGTGTGTGTTGGCAAGTTTTTATTAGGGAGAGAGGGGAGAGGAAGAGTTACTCAATTGAATTCAAGGGGGTGTCAACATTAAACAAAGGAGTTTAATGGGAGGTTTAAGGGTTTTAGGAAATGTGAATGGTTAGGGACCGTGTTGGCCCCACCTCACAATTATCCTCACATGGGTACTTAGGAACTTGTGGGTCCCATCACAACTCCCCCATGTAGGATATAACCACTTAAGATATAAAAATAAAATTGTACCACAATTTTATTCACCTCTCAATTAATCCACAAAATTTAACTTCTTCTCCCATGCAAACGCATCTATGGTAACAGTCCTTTTAAGCAATTACCGGTGCTACGAGTTCACCAGTGCCCTCAGATTTCAATTCTGAGCACCGGTTCAAAAGATAGAAAATCCCGCTCGTTCGTTTACTGAATGTACCTGAGCTAAATTTCAGAAATTTATTCTGGGCACACCGAGCCTCGGAATCAAGTGTCATCAGAATCCATAGACTCGTAAAATTACAAAGTATTTAAGAAAAAAATTTCTTGAAATTTCCGGGTCTTTACACCCGATCCATATTTTCCCGCCCGGTCCAACTTGGTCGGACAAATACTGCCCCTCCAAGCCGCCCAGTAGCCCAGTTTTAAATTCGGCTCAGCCCGCGATGGCGGGCTGGTTCTCTTCCAGCCCAGGCTGGCCACCAGCCCAGTTCGCTGCACCAGCACTGTTGATGGGGTTCACCCACCAAATGAACTCGATCATCCCATGTTCCACGCGGTTGATCTGTGTGGCCAGCATCGACTCACGGTGTAGTGACGGGTTCCCTATCCGTCATGGCTTCGTGCCACGACATGCCGCTGCCACCTGGGGCCTAGGTTTTGAGGGCTCCTCCTCCACCGTCACGGCCTGGGTGTCGTGGTCCTGTGATGCCACAACCCCGCGGCTGGGTGCTTTAGGGACTTCTACCACCAGCCTTCATCGCCACCACAACTGTGTGTCGCAGGCTCCTGCCGCTCTCGTTGCCTTTTGTCGAGGCCTCTTGTCATTGTCGTGGCCCGCCTATCCATGACCCTTCCCTCGTGAAGCTGTTATCTCCTATGGCCTCTTACTTGGGGCCAATGCACCGACGTGCCGCTGTGGTCTCATCTAGATCGCAGATATCGTCACCACCAAATTCATTGTGCCATGAAGAATGAGAAGAACGAAAGAAGAGTATAGGGAAATCATTCACACATAAGAACACCCAAATAATGATCAGGGTATTTGTTTGTGTTGAAACGAATGAATTCTTATTAGCAGGATCATGAAGTACCAAAATATGGCGGAATAATCACTAATATAGAAATCCTTTTTTTATCCTGCATCATTAACCCTCCCATACGAACAATTGATCTGGGGGTTAACTTGTTCGTGAGTTAACCCGTGTTCATTGTTTTATAGAAATAATGGGGAAAAGAAATTCACACAGAAAAGCATCGAAACCTACCTCAAGAATGAGTTTGATCGGAGGAAGGATTCATCGCTGAAGGAGATCCGTCCACAAAATTCCTCAATCCATCGTCGAGGGTGAGATCTCTCAAAGAGGAGGGGAGTGCTCAAAGTTTTTGGTGATCGTCGTTCGTCGTTCTTCATTTTTAAATGGTAATCCTTCATAGATTTAGAGTGATTTTCAACCTCCATCTCGGATCTCCAATTCTGGTTATCCCATTAAATAGAGAAAATGATTTGCAGCATTTCTATTACATTGAGTCGCTGAAGTTATGTTGTTTCATTTAGGAAAAAAAATTCTATTACTTTGTGTTAAAGCGTCGTTTTGCTGTTTTATTTTGGGAATAAAATAGTTGGCTCATCGCTAGGTTGCAGGAAAACAATGATGAATAAAATAAACTTTTTAAGTTAATTTTATTTTTCCTTAAAACATCCAAAAAATAACTTTTCCCTCAACCCGCACCAGTTGAGGTTAGGCCCTACTTAAGGAGAACATCTCATTAAAAACTCAATGGTGGTCTTGGATTTTTAATCCAAGTTACCGTTTGTGAGTTATGGTGATTCAAAAATAAAATAATTCATTTTATTTAAATTATTTTAATTACGGTTATGTCCCAAAAACCAACTTTCATAATCGGCTCGCGTTGGCAGATCTTAGGCTCCGCCTAAGGGAAGAACACTCTCGCGAACTCAACAGTACTCTCAAATTTCTAATATGAGTTACCATTTATGATTTACAAGGATACGAAAATAAAATAATTTTTATTCAATTATTTTATTTATGGCCAAAAAATATTTTCCATTGTTGGCCTACGCTAGCCAATGTTAGGCTCTACCTAAGGAAATCATGCCATCACAAGCTCAACAGTGGTATCTAATTTTAAATCTGAGTCACCATTCATGAGTTATAATAATTGAAAAAAATAATATAATGTTATTAAATTATTTTATTTACGGTTATGCCACATTCGGGTTTTCTTACTGGAGGCTCGCGCTGACTAAACTTAAGTCGTTCTTAGGGTAAACCCGCCATCCTAAACACAATGATGCCCTCGTATTTCTGATCTGGGAACCCATTTAAGAGTTATTCTAATTTTTCAATAAAACTACTCATACATGCTATTTAAAACTTAACATTTTTTATGGCCATTCCAGGCACAACGGGCCTCATAATCACATGTCCTCTGAGCACCTGGTCTTGAAATAATCCCATATAATTTAAAAAAATACATGGAATTCTGGGACATTAGAGTTTCCCTTTTCCCTAGGTTATGATGAATATTATTATATAAGTTATGTCTATAAAGAAATAAAGTACACGGGATATTTTGGAATAAATGTTCTCAATATCATGAAATAAGTTGGTTATATAACTAATCTCTAAATATACTAAACCTTTGGGTTTTGGGTGGTATTTTATTTAGAAGATGTTGTATTTAATTATGTGAAATTATGTTATATATATGTATTTCATGTTTGGGTTGTCTTTCTATCACCCAAGATATCAAGAACAACATTTGAATATTCATGGAATACATGTCAATATTGCTAAAAGGAATCTCACTTGGATTCATGAAGCAATGACAATGTCAACATAATCAGTGATCAAGTTAGTTAAGTCAATAATAAGATAAATTCAAATTTATAATAAAATAATCCATATATTTATTTTATTTAAATAATAAACAAAAAATTATGTGTGATGGTCCTCTTAAAGGATTTGTATCAATTTCTAATATTTTAGAAAGAATAATTTTTCTAATGGACATGTACAAAAACTTTCGTTGTGCCCAAATCATTCAAGTGGTATCACGAAATTCACACTAACTTATAGTTATTACATTGATTTGATTTATTAAAATTCATCACAAGGGTCTATTTTTGGCTCCAATGGTCAAGAATGCCTATGAATTAGAGTTTTTGTGCTCTATAATGGACTAAATACGAGGAGATTTGATTAAAAAAACATTAATTTTATTTTTTATTTATTTTATTAAGTTTAAATAAAATTAATAAAATAAAGGTTTTTTTGCCAAATTAAATTGAGTTTTATTTTTTAAATTAATTTTAATGAATTTATTCTTATCTAAAAAATGAATATTATATATATAAAAAGTTTTTTATATAACAAAAATTAAAACTAGAACAGGGGAAACACCCCCCATTAATGTATGGTCAAACCCTTTGTTGGGGGGGGTGACATAGATTCATAAAAAAATAATAAATGTTTCAAGAGGAGGTGAACAAAGTGGTCACCACCCCTTTCACATTATTTCCCTTTATCAAATATAGTTATCTGTATTAATAAATATATTATATTGTAGAATATACATATACATGCATTCCCACACACACACATATATATGCACACACAAACACACGCACACACACACACATATATTAATATAAATTTTTTATATTTATATTAATAGTTATAAAGTCATAAAAAACCATAAATTATGATGTAACATTTAGGATTTTTTTATAGGGGACTAAAGACCCTAATATGAACTACAAAAATAATTTAAAAATAATTTATTAATTTAAATTAATATAAATTTATTTAATAGCAATTGATATGTAATGTAATGTTTTAGTCATTGAAAATTTTATTACATTGTGACTAATCATGAGCTACATCAATCTATGTATGCTTGGATTTATTAATTTTAATTTAATTTAATTATTATATTGTTTAAATTTATAATAATTATTATTTCATTAATTTGATGACTTTCATACCATCTCTCCTTTTTTAAAACTATATAAAGGTTTTCATGACTATATATAATTATTAAATGTAAATTTCACTACTTAAGACCCCCTCACCATAATTTAAATATATAATTTTAAAATAGGGATTACATGATGAGGTGGTTCAAGTGATGAACCAAAGTTAAATCCAAAGAGATATAAATTTTAAAAAAATAATGGTATACATGATAATAGATCATGATAGATCATGATTCGATCCAGACTCTAGGTTTTATTCTCCCTAAGGTCTAGGTTATTTCATTATCACTCAATAATAAAGATCAGGATCATATCAAATTTATTTATTTATTTTATTGAAAATAGTTTAATTATGTTTATATGTGATGTATGGTTCATCAATAATTAAATGTGATCATATAAAATAACATACAATAATTATTAAATAAAATGAAATAAAAGTGTATGAGATTTATTTTATTCGGTGTATTTAATTATTTATTCAAGTTGTCACATAATATAATTAAAAAACATACAAGTATAAAATTATATATCTTATTTAAGGAAAAGAAAATATTCCATAAATGAAATTACTAATTCATTATACTCCTTCTATTACTTGAGTTGGAATATAATCATAGGTCAAAGTACATATTTGGACCCCAGCAAAGTTCTTTCAATTATCATAGAGTTATAAGAAAGATTTTAGACTGGCTTGAGCATATTACATCAAGAGAATTTTCCCTATCATGCTTGGTGTTACTTGGAAGATGGTGTAGAGAAAATATGAGTATAGTATTTTCATATTTGGGTGTCTACTCAATAGATCAATAAAGTATGAATTAATGTAGTTGGTGAGATTAAACCTGACCTAAATACCTTAAAGTAATTTGAAAACCCCCTAAATAGATTATGATAATTTAAATATGGATACTTACACTAGAATCATTAAAATGAAGGATATTCTAAATCAAAATTTGGAGTTTTATTGGATTTAAAAAAAATATGGGAAATATAATTGATTAATTAATCAACAATGCCTAAACTTTTAACCAATTTATGTACTAAAATGATATTGTATTTTTATACATAATTGAAATCAAAACCATAACCACATTATCATTCCACTTTATTTTAGATAAAGATAAATTTTTACCATTGTAAATTTTCAAGAGTGGAATCTTCACTACAAGTTGATCCTCCTAGGGAAGCCAGTAAGGATGATAGAAATTTATATAAGAGACATTTGGATTATTCAATATATAAAAAATTTAGTTTAATATGTTATGGTATAGAACATTTAAATAATAATTTAAATTATTTTTTGAATTAATAAATCCTAATATGTAAATAAATGAAAAATTAAATACACATGACTCATATTACACACAATTTTGGAATAAACAACTTTTTTATGTAAATTATAATTATTAGACAATTTTAAAGGAATAATGGTATTTTGAATCATTTTAGTTAAAAGCCATGGTTATTTATTATGCATATTTGTAATAAAAAGATATTAAAGTTCCTTTTAGAGTTAAAGGGGTAAAGTCCACTTAGTTATACATATCCATTCGAAATTTTTCTAGTAGAAGATATTGGTGGATACTTATACTTTTTTACTTTTTTGGTAGAGTTATACCCTAAATTAATGAATACATATGATGTATAAATGGACTATATAATATTTTTAAATATAGATATTTCATATGGTATGGAATATATAAACCAAATTCATATCATTTTGTTTGGTTTAGGTATATCTTAGGTTTAGATATAGAATATCTCTCCACTTCCTTAGTCATATCATACAGTATGATATGATGATATCACATACTATGATATAGATTAAGAATAATTTATGATTGATAAGTAAGTTTAGTTTTTTAACAATTATGAACCTTCTATAAAAGACTGTCATTATTATTTACATTTCATATGATAAAACATTGGGGTGAGTTGTATCATCTGAATATTACAAGTATTGTAACTAAATATATTTACTCGAATGTTATGTAATGTGTAACGACCCGAATCTGGAGCCCTTCCACTGGTGCCCCGTACTCGGTTCGCCATGTAACCTCAGGCGCATTTCCCCAAATGCCAGAGGCTTCCGACTAGCAGCGAGGGCCTTGATAAGTTATTGGGGAAATTATGACCTCATTTGGTAAGGTATACAAGGTAAGAAAACAACAGTCAATTGTGGAAGCAGTAAACAGCATACAAACACTGGAACTAAACAACGGAAGTAATGAACATAATATAAGGATGATAATGATGCAGCAGGTACAAGTATCTAAGGAAAGCAGAAAACACAACAACGTGCTGAAATACAACTGAAAAAAAAGTATGAAAGTAACAGAAACTCCAGCAGCATCGCAAGCCTAAGCTCGGTCCTATGCTCTCCAGCTCCAACGATCAATCATGTACCTAAAGTAGAAGGGCCACAATCCCTATCCACACCTGCAACCATATAACTTCTTTGGGCCGAAAAGCAGGACCCAAACGGGGTGTGAGACTAATCCTAGTAGGCAATCACCATGAGATCCGTGCCCTACTGTCAGTGAGTAATATAGAAAAAGTAAAGGAAATAAATGCAGCAGAGAAGCAGATGTACACTAAAGTAAGAAATACTACCAAACTACATTCACAGTTATTTATTAGTTCAGTACAACCATTTAACTATCAACCAAGGAACCTAGCAACAGCTCTATACTCCCAAGGCAACCAAGTAATCACAACAGGTAACTCAGCAGTCTACCTAAACAGTAAGCAGTACAAACCCAAGCTTTTTCTTTGGCTTGGTGGACTCGTCACAACCAACCAAAAAATAAATCACTGACTCTCTGGGTGGCTCCCACTAGCAACCCCTCAAGACAAGTATACGTAAAAAGGCGCAGACACTCTAGGAAGCTCTAACCGTCAATTCCCTTGTGGTCTTGAAATGAAAGATATAGACTCTCTGAGTAAGCACTTACATCTAAAACGGTCAGAGAAGGAAAAACATACCTGAAAATAAGGTCCAGGTTCTCACAAACTTCCCTCCTTAAAGAAATTTGTCCCTGAATTTCCCTAGCAAGGTGGTGAAGAAGAAACCCTGAACAACTCTGGCCACTGTGATCGCATATCGGCCACCCTCTCCAAAGTCTCGTCCTGCACACGGTCATGCTGCCATAGCACCCGTACCAGATGAATAGACCGGCCATGGAGTACCTTTGTGCTACGATCAACAATCCTGATAGGATGCTCCTTGAATGATAAATCCTTCTCTAGCTCAACCTCCTCGGGTCGAAAAACATGAGATGGGTCTCAGAAATAGCGTTGAAGCTGAGAAACATGGAAGACGTCGTGCATAGCCTGATATCTCTGAGGTAACTGCAACCTATAAGCAACCAACCCGACTCTCTCTAGAACCTCTAATGGCCCGACTTATCTCGGTGAAAGCTTACCCTATCTCCTGATACTCTTGTGTCCCAACCTTGGGGTAACACGTAGGAAAACCTGGTCTCTGACCCCGAACTGCAGAGGTCACCTCCGCTGATCAGCATAAGATTTCTGAGGAGACTATGCAGTAGCCATCCTCTTCCGAATCAACTCTATCTGCTCTGAGGTCTCCGGAACAAGATGAGGTCCCAGAAAAGATGCCTCTCATGCCTCCATCCAACACAAGGGTGATCGACATGTCCTACCGTACAAAGCCTCGTAAGGTTCCATCTGAATAGTTTCCTAGAAACTGTTGTTATAGGCAAACTCTACGAGAGGTATATGATTTTCCCAAGAACCACAAAAGTTTATAATGCAAGCTCGGAGCATATCCTCAAGAACCTGGATCGTGCGCCCTGATTGACCATTTGTCTGAGGATGATAAGTTGTACTCAGAAGCACCTGTATACCCAAATATTTCTGTAGCCCCTACCATAAATGTGAAGTAAAGTGGGCATCCCTATTTGAAATGATAGTACTCGGAACCCCATGCAAGCGCACAATCTCACGGACGTACAACCGTCCAAGATCATCGACACTGAAGGTCTCCTTTATCGGCAAGAAGTGAGAAACCTTCGTAAGCCTGTCAATGACAACCCACACCGCATCGTTTCCTCTCGATGATCTCGGTAACCCTGTCATGAAGTCCATCGCGACATCGTTCCACTTACACTTTGGAATGGGTAGTTGCTGTAAAAGCCCAGTTGGCCGCTGGTGCTCCGCCTTCACCTGCTGATAGGTGGAACATCTCATGACAAAACCAGCCACATCTCTCTTCATACCTAGCCACCAGTACTGGCGGTGTAAATCATGGAACATCTTGGTGACACCAGGATGAACTACCCAAACTGAGGAATAGAAGTCTCGCATCAGCTCCTCACCTATATCTGCTGACACCCATACACGTCCCTAGAAACTCAAGATCTCATCCTTGCCAACGGTCCACCTGGGAAGAGGGTCCTATCCTGACACACTTTCCCGTAGGACTAGCCCTTCTGAATCTTCCAGCTACCTCATTCGAACTCGGTCCAGAAGTGAAGAGGTAATAGCTGTAGAAGATAGGAAATTCTACCCCTTCCTGTCGTACACCTCCAAATGCATCTCTGAGAAAAGAGCCATTAGTTGCCACTCACTACTGGCCTCCTGAACTGCATGTATCTGAGTTCTCCTGCTCAGTGCATCAGCCACTGCGTTTCCTTATCCAGGCTTATAGGCAAGCTCGAAATCAAAGGACTGGAGATACTCAACCCACCTTCGATGTCTCAGATTCAGGTCACACTGCGTGAAGATGTACTTGAGACTTTTGTGGTCAGTGTATACCACAAAATTCTCTCTCAGAAGGTAATGTCTCCAGCAACGTAAAACATGAACAACTGCAGCCAACTCCAGGTTGTGCGTAGGATAATTCCTCTCATGAGGCCTCAACTGCCGATATCCATACGCAACCACTCGATCCTCCTGCATAAGAACTGCTCCAATTCCAATGCCAGATGCATCACAGAAAACTGTATATCTCTTTCCCAAATCCAGAAAAACTAGGATCGGTGCTGAAGTCAATCTCCCCTTCAGCTCCTGGAAGGCTGAGTCATAGGCTTCTGACCAAAAAAGCTTCACCCCCTTCTTAGTCAAGCCTGCTAGCAGTGCTTCTAGGTGGGAGAAGTCCTGTATAAACCGCCTGTAGTAACCATCCAGCCCCAAGAAGCTCTGTACCTCGAAGACGTTCTTCAGCTTCTCCCAGGTAACTACTGCTCTCAACTTCTCTAGGTATACTGATACTCCTGTCTCTGAGATGACATGACCCAGGAAGTGAATCTCGTCCATCCAAATGTGGCACTTTGATAGCTTAGCATAATGCCGATGCTCCCTCAGTGTACTCAAAACGATCTCAAGATGGGTTGCATGGTTGTGTCGAGTGTGAGTGTACACCAAGATATCATCCACGAAGACCACGACAAAAGAATCCAAGTAAGGATGGATCACTCAGTTCATCAGCACCATGAAAACTATTGGCGCATTTGTAAGACTGAACGGTATAACTGTATACTCATAGAGGCCATACCTTCTCATGAAGGCTCTCAGAGCTATATCTGAAGGTCTAACGCGCAGCTGATGATAATCGGACCTCAAGTCGATCTTCGAGAACACCTGAGCTCCTTGAAGATGATCGAAGAGATCATCAATTCTCAGTAAAGGATATCGGTTCTTGACCGTCAACTGGTTCAACTTCCGATAATCCACGCAAAGCCTAAGGGTACCATCTGCCTTCTTCGCGAACAAGATAGGCGAACCCCAAGGAGAAGTACTTGGTCGGATGAAACCCTTTTCCTGCAACTCCTCCAAATGATTCTTGAGCTCCTGCAACTCAGGTGTAGCCATACTATAAGGAGGAATGGACACTAGTGCCGCTCCTAGAACGAGATCAATTGAGAAGTCTACCTCACGCTTCAGAGGCAAACCTGAAAAGTCTTCTGGAAAGACATCTAGAAATCGATCAACCACTAGAGGAAAATCTAACTGAGAAGTCCCCTGGTCAGCCAGATAAAGACTAGAAATCTGGGCTGTAACTCCTCCTAGCCCATGATTCTCGAGTCTTGCTTGACTTGCCTGAACATCCCACTCACCTTTATAAAGGAAAGATTCACCCTCTGGTGATACGAAACTCACCCTGCGGTGATAGAAATCGACGACTGCCGGGAAAGGAACCAACCAGTCCATACCAAGAATGAAGTCATAGCCCATCATCTCTAGGACATAGAGGTACCATAAGAAATGATACCCTGCAACCTCGATAGGGAAACCCTTGCACTGACGTATGCTAGATGTCCTCGTTCTCAAGGGTGTGTCGAGAGTCAACATGTCAGTAGACGAAAAGACACAGAGCTCAAGGCTTTCCACGACAGCAACAGAGATAAATCTATGTGAAGCACTAGTATCAAAAAGGGATGAAGATAAAACTGAGGCTACTAAGATCGTACCTTGAACAGTAGAGGGTCCGGGATCCTGCTCCTGATGAATCTGCTCTACAGAAAAAGTTCGGCCTGTATCGCGGACCTGTGTAGCAGCCTGAAAACACTGAGATGCTCCTCCCTGAGCCTGACCACTACGTACACGACCTATACCCTGACCTAAATGTCCTGCACAAATCCAACCCACAGTCTGCTGTGGAGCAGGTAATCCCGCTCCTATACGCGGGGTCGAAACTGACCCTCCTTCACTAGCCGCTGGAAGGGGAACCTTGCATAAATGCAGAAAATGACCCATCTTACGGTAGGATCGGCAATCCACTGGGTCCATCGGGCACTGTGGATTCTTATTCCCACTCCTCCCACACTGATAACACACCACTTGGGTGCCAGAAATGGAATCTCGTCTACCAGAAGGAATACCTCACTTCCTCGGGTCGCCTCGAGTAGACTCTCGGTGGCGCTTCCTGCTGTCTGCCTGGAGGGAATCAACCTTGGATGTTGAACCGCCCTGGTCCACAGCTCCAGTCTCCCTCAGGTTTCTCTCGATGATGAGTTCCTGGTTGACTATTAGAGTAGAAGAAGTCAACTGAAATAAATTCTCCTATGATATGATCTCCGGTCGGATGCCTTCCTCAAACTTCCTTGCAAGAAACAGCTCGTCATTTCCCAAAACGGGAGTGAATCGTTGTAACTCAGTGAAGTAGGAGGAATACTCCATAACTGAGAGAGTACTCTATTGTAGGCTCACGAACTCCCTGTCTCTGTCAGCCCTCAGTGTCTCTAGGTAGAAGTAGTCGTAAAACGTACGCTGAAACTCATCCCAATCCATAGCCTGCTGGCGCCCCGTCTGAGAGACTATGTCCCACCGTCTCTTGGCGGAATCTCACAGAATATATGTCACGAGCTTCACCCTCATCTTTGGAGGCATCATCAGATGCTCAAAGATGGATAGCATGGCTTCCATTCATGACTCTGCAGCTTGAGGTCCTACATCCCCTGTGAAAGTGAGAGGATGTTGCTACTGGAAGACCCGCGTCAGCTCTGCCATAGTCGGGGCAGGATGCTGAACTCCCTGGAAGGTCTGAATAAATCTCATAAAACCCTCTCTGAACTAAGCGTCGGCACCAGAGTTTGGAATCACTGCAGGTGCCATGTCTGGAACGATGGGCGAAACTACTGACAGTCCCTGATCAGTCGTATCAGGCGTACGATCGCTGCCTGGTTCCTGGCGTGCAATAGGTGGACGTCTCAGTGTCATAGCTCTGAAATACCAAAACACACATTCATTAAATATGAACACGGTTTCAACATAGGAGAGTAAAATGGAACAGGAGGTAAAAACCTTTAAATATGGGAAAAACATGACTACACGGCGTGTAGTACCACTACACGATGTGTTTCTTAAAAGTTTACCCAGGGCATGTACATTGTCCATACATGGCTGTGTAAACTACACAGCTACACGGCGTGTTCTTAAACTACACGGTGTGTACTTACCCATTTTTTCCCTACCCGGTTACTCCTACATGACTAAGTCACACGGACTGTCCCGGCTGAAGACTACACAGTGTGCTTTTAGGTAGACACGGTGTGTGCTGGACACGCCTTACTTGGCCCATGTTGTTAGTGACATGGTCTGACACACGGTCGACACTACACGGCATGTTCCTAAGAGACACGACATGCACATGAATGGAAACCTCGGCCCGTTTTGTTCGGGACACGGCCGGGTACTCGGCTGATCCTTACACAGCGTGTTCCGAACAAACACGGCGTGTATATGAGAAGATAATACCAACCCATGTTTTTCAAGACACGGTCGGGTATCAGGAAAATGATACACAGTGTGTGCATACCAAACACAATGTGTACTAAACATGTATTAACTGGACCGTGTTGTTAGTTACACGGTCGGGCTCCTAGTTAACCTCTACATGGTGTGTACCTATCGTATACGGCGTGTTCCCAAAACCCATTTACAGCTCTGTGTCCCTGTCCACACGGTTAGTGACACTGCCAAAAACTACACGGCGAGTATCTATAAAGTACACGTCTTGTATTCTGGGTTTTTCCAGACAGTAGCTTCAGAACTGCACCGGAGCCCAGAAAACATTGGAAAACCAGGGTTAAGGTGCCAAATTCCGATCCGTGGGGGCCCATACTCCCCACGAATCCAAGCTTGGCATCCTAACAATTCATATAACAAGCAAACAGTACAAGAATTCACGACCCCCCAAATTCTGATCCTTGAGGGCCTATAACACCTCTAGGATCAAAGTTTGGCGTCCGTGATAAGAAAGCTCCAAACAAAGATACCCTATCAACATAGCAGGTATTCTATCATAGCAGCTATCACAACAGCATGCATTGTCTATCACAAATCCTATCACAACAGCATGCAATCTCTAATGCAACCTAGATGGCATGGCAAGATGCATGGCATGTGATCTTCTAACATGTGCCTATATGATGCATGAGATGGCAAACCCTCATCTCATCGGGTTGCAACAAAATAGAACCGCAATCATATAAACAGTAACAACACAAAAAAAGTGTGTCACCCAACGGTGAAATCAACTCAACTGTAACATTCTCAAAACTCAAAATTTGAAATATTCGCAGTAATCTAGCTTTTTCCTTGTACACGGGTTCTAGAATGCTCGGGAATAGCTATTTACCATTCAACTATGCCATCCAATCCCTATCTAATGTCGCTAAACAATAAGTTAATAGAAAAGGAAATAACTCCTCTGATACCACTTTGTAACGACCCAAATCCGGAGCCCTTCCACTGGTGCCCCATACTTGGTTTTCCACGTAACCTCAGGCGTATTTCCCCAAATGCTAGAGGCTGCCGATTAGCAGCGAGGGCCTTGATACGTTATTGGGGAAATTATGCCCTCATTTGGTAAGGTATACAAGGAAATAAAACAACAGTCAATGGCGGAAGCAGTAAATAGCATAAAAACACTCGAACTAAACAACGGAAGCAATGAACATAATATAATGATGATAATGATGCAACAGGTACAAGTATCTAAGGAAAGCAACAAACACAACAACGTGCTGAAATACAACTGAAAACAAAGTACGAAAAAAACAGCAACTCCAGCAGCATCGCAAGCCTAAGCTCGGTCCTATGCTCTCCAGGTTCAACCAGCAATAATATACCTAAAGTTGAAGGGACACAATCCTTGTCCACACCTACAACCATATAACCTGTTTGGGCTGAAAATAAGGACCCAAACAGGGTGTGATACTAATCCCAGTAGGCAATCACCACGAGATCTGTGCCCTACTGTCAGTGAGTAATATAGAAAAAGTAAAGGAAATAAATGCAGCAGAGAAGCATATGTACACTAAAGTAAGAAATCCTACCAAACTACATTCACAGTTATTTATTAGTTCAGTACAACCATTTAGCTATCAACCAAGGAACCTAGCAAAAGCTCTATACTCCCAAGGCAAGCAAGTAATCACAACAGGTAACTCAGCAGTCTACCTAAACAACAAGAAGTACAAACCCAAGCTTGTTCTTTGGCTTAGTGGACTCGTCACAACCAACCAACAAATAAAGCACTGACTCCCTGGGTGGCTCCCACTAGCAACCCCTCTAGTCAAGTATACGTATAAAGGCGCAAACACTCTAGGAAGCTCTCACCATCAATTCTCCGGTGGTCTTGCAACGAAAGATATAGACTCTCTGAGGAAGCACTTATGTCTAATTCACCCTATAGTCTCGCTACATAACTAAGGACACTCTAAGGAAGCACAAAGTCTCATTCCCATTGGTCCTGAAATCGATACTAATTATAACAGACTCTCTATGGAAGCCCTAATCGTTAATTACCCCTTTAGTCTACCACACCAGGTTCACTCAGCCCTGAGCAGTTTAGTCGTGCGTAATTGACTGTTAGCAGCCTATGTAAGTTCAGAAACTACTTGGATAATAGCTACAAATGCATCCACAAGAATATAAATAGTATTCAATACATGCAATCAAGTCAACAGGCACACTAGCAATGTGAAAAAGGGTTGCCTCGTAGGCAAACCGTGCCAAACGGCAATCAACAGCCAAAACAAGAGGAAACACCCGTGGGGTGATCCTCAAACATGCTAACAAGAAATTATTAATCATTTAATAACCTCAATCATACAAGCAATCTAAGGCAGATAACAAAACAGGATCAAAACCCTAACCCGAGATACCCGATACATGGGTATCCGACACTTTTGCACCAAAAACTCAAAGACATTCAACGTAGGGAAACAAACCACCTACCTCAATCCAAGGAGATTGATATTCTTGAACCTAGGCATGTGAATCATCCTATAACGGAGTAAATCTGCAAAAACTTCTAAAACTTTCAACCTCAGATAACTCTCACAAGAGGAAGAATCAGGAAACATGGCCAAAAAAGAACCGACAACTCACCACTGCGATTCTATTGCACCCAACGGCGTTTGATTCAGACAACTGGTGAAGAATTGGTGGCTCGGAGAATAATCGGCTCTCTAGGTCGCTCTGGACATAATTAGGTGGAGAAGAAGATAAAAACAGGGATTAGGCACGACCCCGGTCTGATTAATGAAATAAAAAATAAAGTACACGGTGTGTACTTCTTTAGTACACGGCGTGTAGTCCCCTTTTCTGTACGCCGTATTAATCGGACTCCACCTCACCGCTACACTCCGCGTGACTGGCCCGAACACGAACATCACACAGCCTCAAGCGGAAGAAAAGTACACGGCGTGTACTTCCAAAATTTCTAGATTCTCCTCTTTTTCTCAAAAACAGTCAGAAAAGGAAAAACATACCTAAAAAGAAGGTCTGGGTTCTCATATAATGTATGATTAAATGATTTATAGTCTTGGGGAGTATCTCTAAGGCCTATATCAATAGGTGTACCCAATTTAGATGGTTTTTCATGTGATCATTGAGTAAGACTTATTCCAGTTGTATCTCTCTATATCTCCCTCTCTCTCTATTTGGATGCTCTCTTCCTCCTCCTCCCTCTACCACCAAAAGGTACTAGAAGACCATGTGAGCTTTGGATAATCCCACCAAAACATTTAGTGATTCTAATCAACCCATGTATACACCTCAGAGGGTTGAATCCTTTGGTTATTACTCTATTATATTCATCAAAAATTTATGATTAAAGATGGTGGTTCATCTAACTATGGTGAATGGTGTACAAGTTATGTATTTTTTTACACATGGATTGAGTTTTTTAAAGAAATTAGATCTTAAGTTTGGGGATTAAATTGTATTATGCTACATTAAATAAGTATTATTTGACCCTTAAAAACTCATTAATGGTATTAGATCATTACCATTCTACTTGACTCGTAAAATCATGTTGGAAAATGAATCAAATTTATGTAATTTTTATATCATATATGATATAATAAAAATAGTATGGGTTTCAAACTATATATTACAACATGATAAAGGATATAATATGGTGTGATATAGAACTTATTTATATGGATAGACTTGATATAAGATTCTATAATCTATGATTGTTTTATGCCATATGATAAGTTATATTGTAGAATACAATCATGTATAATCTTTCAGTTTTTCACTTTCTTGTAATGTACGATGTAGGGTGTTGCCTTCTATGGTACGAGTAACTTCTACTATTTCATGATATGAAATCATAGTATCACATTTTAATAGTGATGTGGTGTATATCATAAATTATGATACACAAACATCGAAGGCTATATTTTAAGATGGATTATTTATCATCAAACACGATTGATTATGGAAAAGGGATTTTACGCATCATAGATTATGAATCATTAATTACGGAATAATTAATATTGATAAATAAAATATATAAGAAAATATGATTTTTCAAAATCTCATATTATAAATTAAATTATATAATTTATTAAATTTTAATAAATTATGGAAAATAGTATTTTGGGTTTATTGAATTTGTAATGTGTTTATAAATTAATTAATTATAAATTGATTATAAATAAGTATTAAGTGTTTATGAAACATTTAATAAAAAAAGTTTTCAATATTTATATTTAATATAAATTTCATTTGAAATTATATTTCATAACTCAAAATTTGTATATAAAGTATTTATATGGAAATTATATTGGTAATTTATAGAGTGTTTATAACCTGAATGGCCCAAAGGCCTTCTTTTTTTATTTTATTATGGATAATCCCCCTTTTATAGATAAAAATATAAGGCTATATATAAAGGAGTTTATATTGAATTATGAAATTTTCTTAATTATTAATGTTAATTGTTAAAATTAAAAGGCCTTATCAAAGGCCATTATTTAAACCATATCGAAATGAGTTTTGATAATTGATGTGATCGATGTTTATATAAAAAATATATTAAATTTTGAATGTTTACATAATATATATGAATAGTTCATATATATAACTTTTATATTTCAGATATTATATATTTAAGTAAAATACGATATAAAAGATAGTATGAAGGAGATCATATCAAGAATAAATTTAAATATTTATATATTTATTTAGTTATGGAATGTCTATTTTACATTCCTATATTATAAAGGTTTTATAATTTATTGATGAATTATTCATAATTTTATTAACCCATGTGTAAATATATAAACTTTTTATTTATTTATTTTATTCCCTATTTAATTCATGAATATAATTTTTATATTTTGAACTAATGTATTATTTAATTTTTAAGTGTTTAAACCACTTCATTAGATTAAAATACTTTCATTTAAATAGTTTCATGCTAGGTATAATAATTGATTTAGTTTAATTCCACTATGACTATAGCTTGATCATGAGTTTTTTAAAGATTTACACATCAATGCGGTTTGAACATATTGATTTGGTGGAAAGAATAGGGATTATAAAACATTGTAATCTTGAATTCATTTAATATAAATACATTAGATATGATCTTGAGATAATAAACCCCCTTTAAAAAAATACTAACTTTTAGTTTCCTTCCAAATAAAACACTCAAAAAAACCTTGATCATCTGATCAGGTGTGTTAATGACAAAGTGGGGTTCCCCTAGATTATATTGTGTAAGGTAAGAAAGTATTAAGTTATCATAAATAGATGTTCCTTAATTTCATCTTTTTCTTTTCATAAACATGGATTGGAAACCCTAAGATAAAGTATACTGAAAAATAGTGATGATTTTATCTATATGATATATTGGGAAAAGAGTTGTTCACGAAATCATCAAAGATTCATATATGATGTTATTTTCATGATTTCCTACAAAACAATATCTAAATTAATGAGGTATACACTAAATTGGTGTTATTATATAGTAAAATATGGATCTTATCCCACTAATGGATATGATTTTTTTAAAAGTATGTTATAATTTAATAAAATTCTATATTAAGTGAATGTAAAACATGATAACCATATGATAAATAATTTATTTGTAGATATAACATCATCATCATAAACATTAATTTAATGTAAATATTAGAAAAAAAATTGAGATGGATGTAATTACTTAGATTGGTATCAAAACATAAGCATAGTACTTAAGCAAGGAGAATCATTTTATGTGTTAGATAAATTCCTTCTTGAGTAACCTAATGTTGAATATGATAAAAAAGTAGATTTTAATTCTCATGAGAATCATAGAAGAATTCATTTAAGGTATTGAAAACTTTATATACACGATGGAAAAAAATATTTCTCTATCTACTAATATATTGAATATGAGTGGATATACTTGTGCATTGGGGAGACAGGAGGTATCCTGTAAGGATCGTTCTTACAATGGAATTGAATCTATAATCATCATTGTAAATTTTCTAACAATATTAATGAATTCAAAAAAATATCCAAATTTATCATAGTTTTGAGGATAGATGATCATGACATGTGATGTCAAGGATCTAGTAAACAATATTAAAGGGTAAAGGTTTAAGCCTAAAAGATATGACTTATTTTGTCTAATAGTCTGCCTCATTCATTTATACATAAAGGAGTTACCAAAAACGAGTTAATATGTTTCAATAGGATGAAATTTTCTGGGATACTTTAATAGATTCAAGAAACTCCCTCGAGAATCCATTATAGGTATTAGTTTTATCAAAATCTATTCTTTGATTTTGAAGTATATAACATACCAAATGTATATTTTAAAACTATAATCAATATAAAAGAGTTAAAATTCAATATAAGGATTGATGAAGATTATATTTTTTATTAAAATTATGAAGAAAAAGTTTTTTTTGGATATTGGAGTTGAATGAAAAGGAATATACAATTCTCAAACGGATCTTAGTAAAAGATTATATGTTCTCATCTTTTTCTACACTTATATGATAAGATGTGTTATTATAAACAAAGGTTTTTTATTTATAAATTTTTTAGTGTTTTTAAAAATGGTTTATAATTCACCAAAATCTATAAAAAGCTAGAAAAAAACATGATATTAAAAAAGGTTTTATTGAGGTTAATAGAGATTATCTGAAATATTTTTTCAAACGCGAGGGATGTGATACCACTACCCATTAGTGGAATATTTTAAAATTTTATTTCCAAAAAACTAATAAAAAAAATAGAATACCATATATGATTCTTATATAAACTATTATTTGAAAAATATTTCCATTAAATAAAATAATTATTATTTTAGGATAGAAAGGAGTTCATTTATCTTAGAATTATATTCCTAATGGAGTATAATGTCTAAAAGAACAATAAGAGTATGTTTGGAATTATTTAAGTTCAAGAAATAAAAATAAAGGTTTATACTAGTAAAAATAATAAGTGAATATCATTTTTTATCAAAATGGAGTTTGGTATGTATTGGTAAAGAAATAATGAAAATAGTTACATTAGTTGCCAAAATGATCTCAAGGAAAAAAATGGATGGAAAAGTTCCAAGAATAATGATAATGATAAAATACATATAAAGGAAATTAAATAATTTAAGTAATTAATATCATGATATTTTATTTTATGAATTAAATGTATTTTAGTACTATGTTTGAAGAGTTAATCATTAGGAAGATGATTCTAAAGGCTCATCATTATTCAAACAAATATTTTTCATAGAGTTTACTCAATAAAAGTTCTTTGTGAGAAGGTTTTATAATATGGTCACAAAGAGAAGTGGTAGTAGTTATATAGTGATTTAATGAGTCTAAAAACCCCTAAAATTTCATTAAACATAAGGCTTATTTGGTATTCTATCATACGGGATATGATTATATGGGTGATTATGTATGGTTTTTTTAATATTCATAAAAGAGTTTAAGAATATAAAATGTATCATTTTACAAAAAATGTAGTATTCACATTATCATTATTTCATGTTGACTATATATTTCACATTAATTGAAAAGATTATTAACCTCTCAATGTAAAACATTGAGTTATTCGAGAAATATATTCATCAGAAATTATTATAGGTTGTGATTAAATTTTAATGTTATTATGATTAAGATTTAATATAGAGATAAAAAAAATTCATGGGTCATAAAATAATTTTTGAGAGTCGTATGACCTTCCAAATATACCACATGGTTGTTCCTATCTTCCTTGAGAAATATAATGAATTATTCAAGGCAGAAACATGAACCGGCACCCAAAGTATCATGGCAATGGAAAAAATGTTTTTCTTGATCCCAATAGGATAGAAATTGTTGGGGATCCAAATAAAAATAATGGGAATGTTCATAGCCTTAAATCATAGCAACCACACAACAATATTTCTCTCAAAACTCCTGCATGGCCCATCCATAAGTTGAATGTACATGATAAAATAATATAGACAATGGATAGAAAAATCTATTTTAAATAAATATAAATAATCTAAAATTCAATCATAAGAAAAATAAATCCCTATGGTCACCCACCAACCCCCTCTACATGCAACAACTCTGAGTCCCACATTGACCTCCACATATATAATGCATATCCACTAATAACCATAAATTAAATCAGTAAATTCCTAATTGGTTAATATTTCAAGGAATCAAATTAAATAAAATAAAAAACTAAACTCTATATGATCCCAAGGGACCCAAAAATCCTGAAAAAAAAATGATGTAAGAACTTTCAAAAGCTAAACTAATCCTAAAACTAAAATTTAATATAGTTGTGATCATAGACACACTTATTAGGCCACAATTATCTTTGAAAAATGTAAAACTTTTAATTAAAATCCACTCTCAAGATAGTTTGAATAATAATTAAAAAATAGTGTTTTCACAAACACAGTAGAAAAATCCAATCAACATGACATTTATCCTTTTTCAAAGAATATAATTATTTAAATACAAAAAATAAATAATAACCAAAAAAAAATTACAAACTAGGGTAAAAACCATTAGATAAAAATAAGGCTTATATGGAATAGACAACATTTTTCATTCCAATCCACAAATCAAGGATTTTCTTTAAAAATATCAAATATAAAGATAATAGTACATTTAAAATTCCTGAAAAAAAAACTTGAAATTTCATACTCTTTCCAAAAACATTTTATAAAATACATTTTCAAAAAAACACCACTTTTTATTTTAAATAAACTATGATTTTCATATCATTTCATAAATCAATTTGGAATGTACACCCATTCCATAAAATGAAACACGTCATAATAGGCACCCACATGTCAAAAACATGCCAGAATACCTAAAAAGAAAAAAATGTCAATAAATAATTAATAGGTAAGGGATTAAATTTAACAATAAACAAAATCCACTATTTCATAATAAAATATGATCGAGAGTCTTTGGTAACATCCTAAGTCTCTAGTAATAAAGATATAAACTTAAAATAATGATTCTAGTTTATCACTACTAAACCTGTGCACATACCATGTAGTCTCATCAGACTATCTGAAAATAAGCATAATGGGATCTCCTTCACTACCATGGGAGACAAAAAGGTTGTAAAATAATACATCACACTACCCATCATAGTCTAACTAATGATTTATAGCATCAAAACATTCCAAAGAAATCATACTATTACACACTAGGTATTACTCTCATACTGGTGACCTATTATATTCATAGGACACCCATGAAAAGTTAAATAGAGGTGAGTAATCAATAATCACATATAATAAGTAAAACATCTTTTGAAATTAAATCACACCTCCCATATTATACCCTCACAAGAAGCATCCTTTACCACATCCATGTATTAGCATCACAAAAAGTTCAAAAAATTACAAAGGAACCTCAAGAGGTTACAAGACGCAACAACTATAGCAACAAAAAGGGTGCAATAGAGGGTCTAACACACTTTGAGAAAAAAATCTTAAATTTTAAAAATGACCATTACAATAATAATAATTTGGATTACAAGTCATGTATAAATGTTTTAAAGTCCCATATCAAACTATTCATTAATACCAAACCCTTGTAATCCATTTAATAAACATCTTTCAAAAACAATTCATTAAGTTAATTAGGAAATCTTTTACAAAATCAACAAACTTTTTCACTTTTGAGAATCCATAATGGTTCAAATATCACCTTACAATTTATTTTCATGACCTCAATAGTGTCAAAACTCTTAAAACATCAGATTTTATTAAAAAATAACCTTTAAAAAATTTATATATTCTATGATTTTAATGTACCACTTGAAATTTCAATTAAATTTCTTAAGTAAAAAAAGGAAAATAATCTTGAAATCACTTTAAATAATCAAAAACTTATTTAAACCATCTTTCGATAGCTTGTAAATATTAAAAAAAATTCATTAAGTTCACACACCATATTCTAAATCAAGTACATATTTAAAGTCCAGGTAAAATATTTAAAAATTTACCATAAAGGATAAGGATACCTTTAGAAACCCCAAAAATAATTTTTGAAATGTTCAAATAGAAATATTTCAAAACCTTGGTGTGCATGTGTAGGGAAATTAGGTTTGAACCATCCCTTAAAATATAAAAACCCTTTTCTTTCTAATAAAATAAAGATAAAATCATTTTTTAGTCTTTATATTTCAATGAAAACACTTAATACCATCATTTGGAAATTAAATCATAAATTTAGGACTCTAGAAGTCACTAGTTTTAGAATTACAATTTTAGGGAATGGGAAAACTAAAGTGGTGTTGATAGAAATAAACATGGAAGTCAAATATAGAATGAATAGAGTCCAAATATGACATCACCCACACTAATAAAAAGAACTAGAACAAATTTTAGAACTAAAACCATAACTAGGGTTCGACTAAAATAGATGAATGAATGAGGGAAGATAAAACAATGAGGAAATAGAGAATATAGGGAAGATCAGATCTTATCTTGGACATTCAACCCTAATCCACAAAGGAATCATGTTGAATCCCCATGATGAAGGGGATCTAAGGAAGGTGTGTTTGTTTTATTGACTGACTCAACTAGTGGGTTTTGTTATGAGGGTGGGGGAGAGGAAGGAAAAATGATTTTTAAAATTAAAAAGGAAAATTTTGGGAAAAAAACACAAAACATCAATTCTTAGGAAACTCACACAATTTACCATCCTGATATTCTAAACCTTAGAGTAACCATTCATCACCCACTGTATAACCAAAACACCCCTGTAGGTTTCTACTAATTCCTCACATGTTCTACCTAGTCATGCACTAATCATCTCAAATGGAACTTTCCACTTATATTCACAAATATATGATTGTCTTATTGTTACTCCTAACCATAAACAACCTATGTGGAACCCACAACATTCTAAATCAAAAACAAATTTGTTCAAAACTATTGTAAACACATAAAAACTAAAATAATACAAATTAAAGTAAAATAAAATCACAATTAACATTGAGGGAGTCATAATTATCCCAATCATGTCACTTTATTCCCCTAGAAAGTGTTAGGTCTAATGTAAATGTAACATAGAGGAAAAAAACTCAAGAAGACTCTAAGAAAAAGGATATGATGAAAAATATAAATCCTAAAAAGGTCTATTAAGATCCCTAAATAGGCAAAAAAACCTCAAACTAAAACCAAAAACAATATATAACAAGAAACTAAAAATAAAGGGAAAAAAACATAGGTATCCACACTTGGTCTGAATTGGTGAAATGCCACATTACCACTCATAAGGTGAGATTTCCACGAAAGAAAATACAATTCCAAAAATACACCACGAAAACATATATATCCCACCAAAAAAACATCTATAAAACTATTTCAACACGAAAAAGGGAGCACCATCTAAGAAACAACCAAAGATCATGAGCCCAGGTGACCATAACCCTTGCATCTCAAAACACCCAAATCATGTTGTGATTAAAAAAATCCTAAATAAATTAAATTACATGGGTTATAACCTTTAATCACAACCAAGTGAAAAATGGGGAAAACTAGGACCTTATAATCGGGCTACCCTATCATGGTGAACACAACCAAATATTAACCAACACTAGTCAGTGCATAATCTCAACCAATTCTATACATGTCCTAGTAACCCTAATAAACCATCCAAGGCCATACTATGTCCAAAAAATGAATAAAAACTAATTAAAGGACTTCACCATAAGGCCAACATTACCAAGATCATCCAAATAAGGCATAAAAAAGGGGAATGATCATATTTATAAAACCACCACTTAAATGGAGAAACCCAAAAGAAAATCCATAGAAAAATAAAAATAACTCCACCTCAAGTTTATAAGGCTCTAAATTCATCAAGCACAAATCATTAAAATAATCCATCATATCAAGATGAAACTTACACCCAAAATCTAAAGAATATCGATCCTAGTTAATTTAATAATATAGCTATCCAAGTCTCACCTATCCAAATCTACTAAAAAATAGATAGCTAAAGTTCCACCACATCAAAAAAGGGAAACAACACTCACCACTTCATTCGGAGTCTTAGAAAGATCCAAGAACAAAATAGAACCACCCATTGGGATAAACACCAAAATTTTAGTTAAGACAATTTCTAGAGGCATAATTTATATAAAATAACAATACCACATCATAAAAAAGTTTCCCAAAACAAAATGAGTGGTCCTAAGGTAAAAAAGTGGAAAAATCAAAAAACTAATTCTCCCAAAACAAGTAAAAAAATTATTTACAGTCTTTTCTATCTAAATATGTGACCCCTTAATGAGGAGTCCCAAAACTTATTTCAAAGGAAACCCATAATTGAAAAACATAACAATATTTTAAATACTTCCAAACTCATTTTAAAATCAACTCACATTTTAAAATAATTCAAAATCTAAATTTCCATCATTTCAAAGCATTCGCATAAAATCCACCCCCATTTCAAATTACATTATCACTTTTTAATTTATTTAAAAATAATTCACCACTTAATTTTCATTTAATGAAATCAATAACCTATTAAAACTCACCCCAATAGGGTTAAAACCCCTTATACTTACCATTAAACGCTTTTCAAAGGCATAACATTTTTCTAAATTTCATAACAAAATAAATCAATTTTAAAATAAAAACATCCCCAAGTACATTTTTTGGAAAAATAATTGCATTTTATATGGAAAAAAAGTCTCCTTTAAATAAAAAAAATATTTTTATTAAAATACTCAATTTTATACCCACAACTAATTTTCATAAAAAAATATATAAAAAGGGGGAACAACTTCAGTCCAAACCACATGTTAACATATCACAAAGACACCATAAATTCAGCCTCATCCTGAGGTTTAACTTAAAAGTTTCATAAATATTAATAAAAATTAGGAAATATAACCATGTTTTACTTGGTCACATTGTTTGATGGACCATAGGCTTTCTATTCAACAATTCCATTGGTGTATAAAATCGAGCATCTGGCCACTGCCTAGTTTATCGGGTCATGCAAGACAACCACACACCACCAACCCATTTTCGATTTTCATCCCAAAATTATAAAAAATCATACAAGGAAATTAATCCATTAAAATGAGGATTGAAACCACAATGATTGATAATTAAATGAAATCTAGAATTCAATATTCAAATATCACTTCCCTTGGAGACACAAGGTTTGGGGAAATAAAGACCTATCTAGAATCTTCTCAAACCAACTTCTCGAGTTCCAAAAAATATATAACTTGGGTCTACTATGACACACCTAAATAAAAATAGTGTTTCTCATGATATTAAGCTCCATATATAGAACCGAGGCTCTAATCCCATTTTTATCAAACTGGCCTAGGTGCCCAGCTGAACTAGCAACAAAAATAGCCCACCACTAGCCTTAAGGGTGTTTTTGATCCCTATAATCTAGATATTCTTTCGAGGGAATTTGAAAAAATAAATTAGAATGATTTCACCCTATATACATTCTCTAAAAAGATAGGCATAACCTATCTATAAGTTGGAAATTTGTACTAAAATAAAATAGGAAACAGAAATAAACATAAAATATAAATAAATTTAAACCAATAGTAGGTCAATCATAAGTATCATAAATCCCCATACTCAACCTCCAATTCCCTCTATACATTACAGTACTTAGTCCCACAAAAAGATCTGTAAATATAATGCATATCCATCAATAACTGTAATTGAAATTACTAAAATCCAACTTGGATAGTGCAATAAGGAAAATAAATAAATCAAATCAAATTCTAACCTCAAAATGATCCTAAGGTACCAACCATGCTTAAATGAACAGAACTCCAAGAGTAGTGAAAATTTGAACCGAAATCCTAAAACAGAAATGTAATTTAGTTGTGAGTATAAATATGCTCAGTAGTCTACCACCCACATTATCCCATAAAAAACTTTTAATTAAATATCCACTTTCTGAATATAAATAGATAAATAGGGTTTTTACATGCACATTAGATAAAACCAATAATAATTTCATAAATAATTTTTTAACATGAACTCTTGGTTAAATAGAGAAAATAAGGGATTAACAAAAAAACATTGTTCAAAATGAGGTAAACACCTTTGGAAAAAATGAGGATCATATGGATGAAAACCATAGTTTTCATTCTAACCCATAAATCAAGCATTTTCGATAAAACTCATCAAAAATAAATAAAATAGGAAATCTAAAAATCAGGTCCAAAATATACCATTTCTTACTCTTTCCCAAAACATTTATTCAAATGATTTTTCAAAACAACACAAATTTTTTCATTTTAATCAAACCATTATTTTTAAATCATTTCAGAAATAAATTTAGAAAGTAAACCCAACCCATAAAATAGAACATGTCACAATAGGTACCCATGCATCATAAACATTCCCAAATTAATAAAAGAACATGGAACCAATAAATAATAAATATATAGGGGATGCGGTCTAAGAATAAATAAAATCCCATTTTTCATCCTAAAATATGATCTAATGTCATTCATAATACCCTAAGGCTCTAGTAATAAAGACATGAACTTATTAAAAGGAACCTAGGCTATAATTATTAAACCTTTCCACATCCTCAATATTCTGGTTAGACTTTATAGAAATAAATGTATTGGGTTCTCCTTCACAACTATGGGAAATAAGAAGGTTGCTATATTATACGGCCCACTACCCATCTCAGTATAACTAAAAAGGTATCACCAGGAAACATTCCCTAGATAGATTGTTTCCCAACACTAGGGATTCCTCTTATAAACTTTACCTCCTATATTCATGGTCTCGCATGGAAAGTCAAATGGATATTAGAAATCAATAATTACATACAAAAAGTAAAAAAATAAAAACCCCTCATAACTCACATCTTACACCCTCACAAGTAGCATCTGTTATCACATCCATGTATAATAATCACAACATGCAAAAAAAACAAAACAACACCAAAGGAGTTACAAGACACAATGGTAAAAACAATAAAAAGGGCTCAATTTATGGTCTCACACACATTGAGATATGTTTTTAAAGTTCCAAATGGGAGTTTATAATAACAAGACTTGGTATTCCAAGTTAGCTCTAAATGGTTTAGAGTCTTGCATAAAACTATTTTTTAAAACCAAATCATTATAATCAATTCATTAAAAACTTTAAAAAACAATTCATTAAGGTTATTTGGAAATATTTTTCAAAATCAACTCACTTTTTCACTTTGAAGAACCCATAAAGGTTTAAAAATCAATTAAAATCTTATTTTGGTGACCAAAATGGGGTAAAAACACTTAAAACATCACATTTCATTTAAAAAACCATTAAAAATTTTATTAATACATGGAATTTCATATACTATGTGAAATTACAAGTAAAAATATTATGTCAAATTGAAATATATTCTTTAAATCACTTTAAATAATAAAAAAACTATATTGAAATAATTTTTCAACATGTTGGAAATTGTAAAAATTTCTCAAGAAATTTAAACTCTATATATTAACTCCAGAACACCCTTAATGTTCAATTAAAACATTTTTAAATTAACCTAAAGGGCCTAGGATACCTTTATCAACCTCAATTTAATTTTACAAATTATAAACGTGAAATATTATATACCTTTGATGTCTATTTGAAGTAAAATATTGTTTAAAACATCCATTTATATAGGAATAGCCCTTCACTTTCTAATAAAATCATGAGAAAATAAAATTTCCATTAAAAAATTTCAATAAAACACATAATACTATCATTTGGAAATTAAATCACAGATTTATAACTAAATAAATCTATGATTCTATGAATAAAAATTTTATAGCATAGGAAAACCTTCTTATAATTGATTCTAATTAATCTTGAATTCAAATACGACATAAGAAGAGTTCAGAGAATAAATCACAAACCCAAAAAACATGACCAAAAGAAATTTTAGAACTAAAAATCTGCCTAGGGTTTAACCAAAATTAGAAAAATGACGGGGGGAAGAGAAAGCAAAGAGGAAATAAAAAAATATGGGGAAGCGAAGATCTTACCTTGGAGATTCAACCCTAACCCATAAAGAAATCACATTGAATCAATTAGAAAAGGGAGATTCATGGGAGGTAAGGTCGCACTATAGAGGGGCTTATCTAGGGGGATCTCACGATGAGGGTGAGGGGTGAGGAAGGAGAAATGGTTTTAGAAGGTAAAAATGGTAAAATTTATAAAATACTGAAATTTTAAATACTAGGAAACTCACATGGTTTACCTACATGATTTTACAAACTATGTGGTAACCATGAGACACTCACTAGACACACAAAAAAACCCATTCATGGTTTCCCTTGGTACCTCACACATTCCTAACATTCATAAACCAACCAATCCAAATAGAATTTTCCACTTAAAAACCTAAATATACATTTTTCTCATGGTTATACTAAATGTGGGAAACTAGTGAAACATCCATAACAATTCAAATTTTTTAAAAAAAATCCATCCTGTAACATTTAAAAACTCATGGTGAATAAAAATATTATAAAATAATATAATAAACTCCACTGTGGCATGGTATGTGTCACAAGTAATATTACTATTGATTATTTATCTCTCTAGAAGTTTACTTACTTCTTATCCCTTTTCCATCAAGAGGCACTAGCATGTCATGGGAGTTATAGAGAATCCCAAGAGAAACATTGGGTGGATCATATCAACCCACGTAAACACATTATAGGGATGATCCTTTTTTTATTCCTTGGTGGTATTCATCAAGAATCTTTGATGGAAGATGGAGGCTCTACTGACTAAATTCAAAGGTACACATGTTCTTTATTTCTTTATACACGGGTTCAGTTTGGAATTGTTTATTGATATTGGGTTTGAAGTTTCTATTATCTTGAACTATATTTAATAATTATTATTCAACCCTTTAAAACCTATAAAATGTAAACTACATAATCAACATATAAATATGATAAAAACATTGATCATATTGATATTGAGAATGTTTAAATCAATCCATCTTTGATCATAAATCATGTTATACTTTTGTAATACTTGTATGAATATGAAATACAAACAGTAGCATAAACACTTAACCAAGTGTAACATCCAATTCAGTAAACAGCTTCCCATATAAATTATAAGTTTGTAACTTAAACCTGAAATATTGCATATATATGTATAAAGATACCAATTACTTATTAAGGCTATTAATAGCAACAAATTTTCATCACATGATAGTATGTGTATATTTATATAATCTCAAAATTAAACAGTATACCTAAAAATTAATTATATATCTAAAAAAGATAGTGATAGAAATATATACATCAATCAAGTTGAGACTCTATATATATAATATATTCCAAAATAATAAGAAAAATCCCCAAGATATAGTTTGATAATTTGTCCAAAAGACACAACATACAATGTAGGTAATCTAGGGATGTTATATATCAATAAATATATGGTTTTTTTATCTATAAATAATTGTAGTTGGTTCCCTATAACTAAAAAAATTGAAATTTAGATTTCCTATATATTCATAGACTTTAATATTAATAAATACCTTATTATATATTTATTGGTATCCTATGATACATTAGATTTCATAAAGTTTCTGTCACATTGATAATGTCACAGTTGTTTCCCGTTATGATGATAATATTTAATGATAGAATATAATTATTATAGTCATGTGACATCATTTTATGGGACAAGAATAATGCATGCTATCAAGTTTTGGATACTCATAAGAGGATGATACTTTATCTCATGAAGTACACACTTGGTAATCTTAAATATGAGAGGTTATAAGGAAGTATCCTCTAGTACCTTGTTGTACTTACCAAAACCGTGATGTCAGATGTTTGTGGAGAGTAGGGTATGTTGGGTGCATCCTTAATTTTATGTTATTAATGAATTTATTGAGGAAGGATTTTTCACTTCTATCTTTATGAAAGTTGATATTATATCCATTTTATTAGAAAGGAAATATAAAACTAAATTCCATGGCTATGGTGTATAGATGGGTTCATTTCAAAAAGTTAAATAAAGATATATTAAGCATATAGGTTAATGACATGAGTATGAAAACTTCTTGATGAGATATTTATATAAAGGTATTATATTAAAAAATGAGTGTTCATATGTGGTTTTCAAATTTTGACATTAACTTATTCCCCTATGGGTGCCTTTATGTATCGCTAGACACTGATATTAGACTGATACCTTCCACAATCCACTAAGGTAGAATCATTAAGGGTCCCACACTTTGTGTTTCTATTGATCTCAATTAAATTCTATTTAAATTTAATTATTTGAGTAAATATTATTCTTCAGACCAAGGAATAATATTTATTTGGGATTTATTGATCACATATTTCAGTTACCATTTTATATGAGCTGAATATAAAATAAATATTTATTTTTAAGACCGTGAATATCATTTTTTATTTATTTAATTATCGAATGAATAATATTAACAATTAGAGGTTTTTTAAATATTGATAAAGGGGGTGTGATTAGTATAGAATTGGGTAATGGAAATAATATACTAAATATAATTTAAATAAATATTAATTATTTATTGATATTTATATTATTTGAGATATATAAACGAATCAATGAAATAATAATTTTATTATTATTAACTGTGGGGTTTCCAATATATTAAGGGATTGGTTAGGGATTTTGTTGAATTACCAACTCTCTAACCCTATCTTTATAAATACCCAATTATATTATTTTTTTGGGGTTGTGAGAATCACTTTTTGTGTTCAATATTTCTCATCACTAGAGAATTATCTCCATAAAGCACTTATCTAGGGATATCTAGTATAATTGATATATTATCTTCCACTATCTTTATTCTCTTAGGAATAAGAGTACAAGAATCAATCCTTCAACCTCAAAGTATTGTGTGGAAATCAAAGAAAGAAATGAAAGAGAATCAATACACAAATTAATTCACCCATAGTTCCATAAACTATCCTTCTAGATCAAATGAGCATGTGTGGATACCCACTAGAGTGATTCTACTTTGGATCCTCTCGATGAAATGATGGTACAACCAAACAAAGGATCAAATGTTCAACATCTACATTGAAGAATGATCTCAAGATTAAGGTAGTCTTATTATTATTAAATTAATTATAAATTTAACATAAAATATACTCTCTCTCTGGTTTTGGGATTCTTTTGATATGTTTATTTAGATATAATCAATATCCTTGTCATTATTCTCCATTTTCTAGTGATTTATTATTTAAATTAAAAAATCATCAATGGGTATCTGAGCAGTCACATTCAAATTTATAATTATTTATTAAATGTTGATCGACATATGCATGTTTCATTATAATTTCATTTCCAGTTAATTAGTCAATAATCCAAAAGTTGATATTTATTCTTTATTAGCATTTATAAGATCATGAAAAGGATGAAAACACATGATGAACCCATTCTGAGGTGTTGAGGATTCTAGTCGAATAACGTGGGACTACACAACGTGTAACCTAAAGGCGTACACCGTGTATCTAGATTTTTTGCACCAAGATTAGTCATGAATTTATTTTGATGTATCCTGAAATAAATAACACATAGTGCCATAAGCACTACATATTGACCAGAACATACTAGAACATGTCTTGTTGGACTACACATCATGTATTTTGTGTACACATCATGTAGTCTACAAGTTTTGGAAGTAAAATTCAAAAAAACCATATGGTCAACATGTGTCTTGTATTTACTACACAATATATGGGACTAATAGCTGTAAAAATCAAAAAAAAATTACATGGTATGTAGTTGTATTGTACACACCATGTACCTCATTAATATTTGTGGTAAAATACACACCAATTCTCAAATCATATATCACAAACAAACAAAAAATGATATGCAAGGTCTGTAGATGGAATGTACATACCATGTGTCCCTTACCTATTTACGAGGAATTAAAAATTAAATAATTACACCATTAAACTTAATTAACACATTCTTGTGTGTTATTAAATGATTTTCTATGTAATCAGATAAGTTTTATAATATATTAATTTATTAATTAATTTTTATTGAAAATTAAGATTACAGATCATTTAAGATCCTTCTACACTGTACTCTATGTGCATTAAAAGCGGTATATGTAATGTAATTTAACATGTGTTCATATTCCATTTTTTAATAGTACATTCCATGTAATTATTGGATACACCATGTGTGATACATTCCGTGTGAGTGCACAGTACATAATAAGAACCATATCAGGTTGTTCAAAAAATTACATGTCATTTTTCCTCTAGGTTGACACTATGTACATAGTTAATTTCAAGTAATTTTTTTATTTAATATGTTTAAAATTAAAATTTATTGTAATATCCTAGTAAATTTTAATGGATATTAATATAAATGAATTGATAAATTGATATAATTAATTAGTTTGAGTATTTTTATCATAATTAAGAATGAATGAAATTAATGATAGCTAGTTATTTTCAATGCATATTTATTGCATGCAAGAATGATCATGATATTAGATTGACCAATGTATGTAATGGATTTATTTTAATTTAATTATAAGGGTTTAATTATTATTAAAATAAAATCATGTCCTATGTGTCATCCATCTCCACTTATTATATATGACATGTGTGTCCTAGGTTTATTTTATGTAATCCCCCTTAATCGTTCTAATTGTTCCCCTCACCTATATATGGGTAAATAGATTTAAAATGATAGATCTCCAAAGAGTGGAGGTAGTTTAAGATCCATGTTGAGGTGAAATCAGTGAAGAAGACACAAATTTAGATAGTGACATTCTACAACTCGATCCATGACCATCTAAATAATTTTATTCCTTTATGTTAGTGGGTTATTTTATTATCCTATAAAATGAAAACTACGTTCAACCAATAATGTCACCCAAATTGTCCTTCCATAAGGCCCAAAGTGCATTCCCAATCACCATGGTCTAGAGAGAATCATTGGGAAATCATTCAAAGAAATTGGTGAATGATTTCACCCTAAACAGACATATGATATAAGTAAACAGAGTATTAAAGCATATTTCAATAATAAATCATATATCAAATGAAAAAACCAAAAGGGTAAAACCCAATAATGAGATAAAAAAAATTTAATGAAAACTAAAAATACCATAAACATGTAATCTTAATAAACCCATGGTTCCATATCCATGTGACAATATGTCACCATCATCCCAACCCACCAAAAAGGAAATTTCAGTCTGGGAGAGTCATCTTCTACATGATGCTCTTACTTTTACCTATATTCTGGAAAACCAGTGATATAAATTCCATAATGAAATATAAGGTGTGATCACTAAATCTCAATAGGATACCACTATAGAATCTATAAAATTTATATCCATGTGCATCCATTGGTTATTTTTCAAAACAGATTTTAATAATTATTTTAGAAGAAATCATTTTCCATATTAAAATAATCCTTTTGTTTTCGTTTAAAAAACATGTCATTCCTTTCAAAATCATATCCTATTCAATTAAATAGAGAAATATGTCATATCTCATATCCAATGACATAAATAGGTAAATAAAAATAGTTTTCAAGCATCAATATACATATTATAATCAAGTATAAAAATAATCATATCAATATACTTGCATGTAAGGTATATTAAAAAACCAAAGGAAATCCATGACATGAGGGTGTATAAAACTGAGGCAAACAAGAGACACTTGCCAAAATAAGTGAATCCTAATGTGAAATAACCTTTGTTCTTTAGAAAGACTATCCCCTAGTAAATATGTAATTAAGGGAACCTCTCCTAGTGATCGCTAACACAAATAGAGCTTGTTTATATATAGTTTTCCCCCATACCCCAAGGTCTCTTAATGTGATATTACATCCTCATTAAATTCATGGAAAATAAAATCATGTTTCACAAACATTTTATACGGAAAATCTATTTGAAATCTATGCCCACATTTTCATAAAACATTTTCTATAGAAATTTCACATCACTCATATGGTTGAAAAGACAATTTCATTTAAATTTTATCTTTGAGGATTTTTATCAAACACACTATGGGAAGAAATCATGTTTTTTGTAAAAAAATCTCATTTTGAGTTACATTATTTTTACACTAAAGATCAAATTCACTTTTAATATTTAATTTCATAAATCAAACCAATGTAAATAATCATAATAACTTGAATAATTATAAGGGATATACCATATGATGAAGACACATGCCTCAAGAATGATTAAAATAATTTTTCATCCTTAAGTATTGATGAGAGGGAATGAGATCTGATCCTAGAGAACAGATGTCTAAAGAAAATAAATTCAATTATTTATATCCATTATAGATCCAATGAACTAGTCTCAATTTATATCAAACATGTGGATAATAAGAGAAGAAATGAATTATAATTGATTCCAATTACCAGTTTAAACCCATGAATATCCAAGCTTCCAACCAGCATAAAGATTTTTCTATGGGGATAGGTGTATATCCAAGAATATCACCAAGGATACACTAAACCAATAAAAATAAATTTATGGTTTAGAGTGTAATATTAGAAATATAATAAAACATTTCAATCTATAAATAAAATCATTCACATACATATCGACATACCCAGAGGCACCACTAACTATCTTATAGACATAACTGGGGGATTTGTGGGACATCAGTTATCAAATGATATCTTGATAGATGTCCAGTGGATACATTCCAAATTCCTGGACTTGTAGGGGTCCCATCGGCTAGCTGGTGGAAGTCCACTGGATGGTCTATGGAACCTGTATACCTATAGGCATTTTTTTCCTCCTACACTGGCTAGCCAGTGGGCCTCTAATCCTAGACAATAGCCTCCTACTACCAAAAAATAAGCCACAGATACAATCCTAACCTTTGAAAAAATCAAAATTCAAAAATAAAAAACAAGGAAGTCTATGTTCCTAATTCTGCATACTAGGGTGTGAAAATTATCCCACACTATAAAATTATTTTTTTCCCTATAATGGATCAAGATCATGAACCTGGGAAAAGGTAAGGCCATTACAGCATCATAAAGGCCTCATGTTCCCATGTCTCATGGTTTTCCTTTCACAATGCCATATCACTTGAACAAATGGGATCATCTTTTGATGCAACACCTTATCCTATCGGCCCACTATATGAATAGGACCACTAATGTTTTTGGATCAATCTCAACATCCACTCACTTGATCACATAGGATGAATCCATCTTATACTTATTCGGTTAGGAAACATGTAACACATTATGAAAAGAAATTAAATAACTAGGTAAGTCTAATCCTTAATCCACCTTCCTCATTTGATCAAAAATCTAAAATGTTCCAACAAAGCAAGGTGTTAACTTACCATTCTTTCCAAAACATTTATATCCTAACCAAGGTGAAACTATGAGAAAAACCTGATCACCTACCTCAGGTTCCAATGGATGATGAAGCCAATAAGAATAATATTTTTTGTATCTTTGGGAAGTATCTAACCTCTTCTTGATTAACTATACAATATTTATCATCTTATAAATTATTATTGGTCAAATTAAGTTTCATTCCCCAACCTCTACCCAAGAAAGAGTTGATATTTAAGGCCTCCCACACAATGACTCATATAGATACATATTGATCAATGTGTGATAATAACTATTATAGGGAAATTCCACTAAGGGGATATATTTCTCTTATAATACAATGAAGTTAAGAACACATTCCTGAAACATGTATTCTAGAATCTAGATGGCTCACTCAGTTTGGTTATATCTCTATAGATGAAAATTCTTGCTCAAATTCAATAGATAACTAATCTCTATCCGAAATACACTCTAGAATCAGAGTATAAAGAGATATTATCTATCAAAGGTGATAGAATATGGCATTCTATTAATTCTGACATCATCACACACATATAATTTCTCAAGGACCTCTGCCTTTATCTACTCCCTAATAGGTAGAAAATGTGTTGATTTCATGAGTTAATCAATAATCACCAATATCACATCATTACCATTTGGAGTCCAAGGTAACCCAATAATTAATTCCATGGATATATTATCTCATTTATATATTGTAATGGGTAAATCTTGTAGAAAAGTAGCATGACTCGAATGTTATGATTTAATTATATGACATGTGAGGCACTAAGATACAAAACTATTAATTGGTCATCTTATTTATGACCACCAGTAATGACGTCTCAAGTCATGGTACATCTTGATAGATCTATAGTGTATGAATAACTAAAATCATGTCTATTATCCATCAAATACTTCCTCTAGTTTATCATAATAACCATCCATTATTTGAAATATAAAACTCCATTGAGAGACTGAGAACACTCACCCAAGGTCTCTCCACCATAAAGATTCTTACTAAAATGTTGACACTCTGTATCCTCAGCCTATCCATGTTGAATTTGATCATCCATAAATAATCCTACCTGAGTAGAAGCTAGGAAAACCTATTCATCATCTTTCCATTCATCTAAAAATATATCTGAAAACACACACGTCATCCACCACACTAACATTTATTCCTTTACTACTTGAGTGAGTAATTTATTTCCCAAATCCTTGTTGATTGTGTTCCCTTTACCAAGGGTGTAAGAAATATCAAAATCAAATTTTTTAAGGTACTCCACTCATTGCCTCTATCTCAAGTTGAGATCCCAGTGAGTACAGATATACTATAGACTCCTATGGTTTAAATATACTATAAACTTCTTCTTAAAGAGGTTGTGACATAGAATATTAAGCATGTGCATCACTACTGCAAACAAAAAATCATGAATAAGATAGTTATTCTCATGAGGGTTTAACAAATGAGTGTCATAATCTATTATATTTCTCCCTTATATCATAAAACACCCCAAACCCATACCTGATGTATCTTAGTAAACATCATAACCAACAACTATATTAGGTAAAATCAAGACTAAATATAAAGTTAATGTCACTTTTAACTCCTAAAAATATCTCTCTAAATGATCTTCCTAAACAAAAATTACCCCCTTATGGGTGAACTCCATCATATAGGATGAAATCTTGGATAAGTCCTAAACAAAGCACCATTGGTAACTATCTAACCCCAAGAAACTATAGATCTCAAACACAATTATGGGTTTCTCCCAAGAAATTACTGGATGAATCTTGTTGGGATGCACTGATACACCCTTCTATAAAATCACATGGCACAACAATTTCACATATTAAATATATAACTGACATTTAGATAGATTCCTATATAAAATATTCTCTATCAAGATTCTAAGGATTAAATTAATATACATGGAAAAATATTTTTCCTATATGGAATTAACAAGAATATCATCCACAAAGACAACCATGAAAGAATCCAAGTGTTTTTGGGATATTAAACTCATTAAATCCATAAAACCCATATGATATAAGGCCAAATGGAATAACCAGATGCTCGTAATTCCCATACTTTATTCTTATTTTCATATTAACAATTTATTCCTCGAGAAGCCTCAGCTGATGGTACTACAACCTTAGATCAATTTTCAAAAACAACTAGGCTCCCTTAAGCTGATCAGAAAGTTCATCAATCCTAGTAAATAGGTATTTTCTTTTCACCATCACTTTGTTGAGTTTCTAGTAATCAAAAAAATCTATACACTCCTTACCACCTTCTTTTAAAATAGTATCCACAATTTACAAGGTGAATATCTAGGATAAATAAATCCCTTAACCTCAAGAACCTCATGTTAAACCATTAATCCATTCAATTAAATTGGTTCCATTTGATATGAAGGTAGTGAAATGGGTTTCATCCCTATAATAAATTATATAGGGAAATCAACTTCCCTCTAAGGGGGTCACTAAAAGAAATAATTTAAAAATACATCAGGATACACACTCACCATCAGTGGAAGAGGGATACTAATACGTAGATTAGCAACATCAAGAAAGAACTCAGATAACTAGAAAGAGATAATCCTAACACTAGGAGAAATGTGACATTATATTCCCAATATTGGATCCCACTCACACTGAAAGACATTAGCGACTCTATCATGAGAAATAAAATGTTCCCATCAATGATAGAAATTGATTTAAAATTTATAGTTAATCATCAAATTCATGAAAATGATAAGATCAAATATGTCATGTTCAAGAACTAAAAAGTTCAATACATGTTTTTGGTCAAGGATCATCTCACAAAACTCATGGAATTTAAATCACCACTCCATATTCTTTTATTAAGGAGTAGAAAGAGTCATTAATAAAGGTATAATCTCTAAACACAAAACTAACATATTGATTATATTGGACAAGATAAAGGAATGAGTTTCACCAGTATCAAGAAAATCCATAACAATAGAAGATGAAATTAACATCATACAACTCGTTGTATATGGTCTTGAATCTAAATCCTCTGGTTCGCACTCCATATAATATATATTTCAAGCCTCATCCTACCCTTTTTTCCTAACCTAAGAATCACTATTGGCACAAGGTCAAGATTCTACCCCTTTTTTATGTCAGATCTAAACTGAGAGATCAAGGTGAAGGTTGAACAATCTCTACTTCCTTGGGATGTTATTTCATAGAAATTATGAAGATGACCATATTTTCCACATGTATGATACACCCTATCTGCTTACTTACAATCAAGTTTAAGTTGTCCTTTTTTTCTCGAACTGGTAATAGACCACCTGACTAAGTCCCAATGTTTGTTGTATACTCCTACCACCACCTCAGAACTAATCATCCAGCTTCATTTTCTAACTGGAAAGGAAAATTTTTCTACCTCCTACTATCAATGATTCTCTAAATATTACTATATTCCTAGATATGTTATCCTCATCCCTAGCTTCCTTCTCTACATCCTCATCATAGGTGGGTAGTAACATAAGAATTGGTATAGATTGAATATCTACCCTTAAAATCATTTAAAAACTTCATTCCATAAGATAATAATTGGATGCATGATCTAGATATAGGTTCACAAACATGGAAAACCAAGTGTAATACTTTATGATAGAATGATTGACCTTCTCTAAAGTAACAAACTCTCTTGCCATTTACATACTCAGTGTATGAGGATAGAACTATTTATTGAAGGATTTCATAAAGGTAGTCCATGTGAGATCTTCATGCAACCTGTCTTGCACAATGTATTCTTACCTCTTCCTTCCCAATCCTTCAAGAATATAAGTTATCAATTTAAATTTGGAATCTTCATGAGGTTTTAGAAAAGGGAAAATCCTATCAGTCCTCTCAATACATTATTCTATATCATATGGACCCTTTACACTATGAAAGGTTGATGGATGCAGCTTAGTGAATTTTGAATCATTTTCCACCTTTTTTTTTTGGTTCAAAATTTGCGGCTTATCCCATAGAATAGATTATTTGGAGGACAGTTTCCACCAAAACTAGGTCAAGCATTGGATTCTCCTATGAGGATTTATCTATAGTTTCCTATATAATATTTCATATTTTACTTGTTGGAGGATCCATAAACTATAAAAATATTGGATAAAATCCTTTTAGAATATAATTAAATTCCTTTAATATAAACCTAATTTAAAGAACAAAGTCCAATAGGCTAAAACTATAAACAAGAACATTGGACCACCTTGGAATTTCCCTGGTAACTTGAGTATTATCATGAAAGTTTATTGTACATACACACTCCCACACTAACACTCGAGTTCTAAAGATCCTACCTCCAGTAATTGACATCCACTAGACACAAGATCATGATACACAAGAATGAGCACAAGATTTAATGAAACCTAAGTCTTTAATGCCAATTTGTAATAGACCAACCCAGTTCAACTGATAATGTCACAGGAGTTGGCCTACCATAAAGACTGAATCACATTCTTGGTCACCATGGTCTAGCAATAAGCACTAAGGTATTATACTTAGATACATGTTAATGATTTCACCCTCTGTAAACATGTGATATGAATAAACAAATAGAGTATCAATACAAATATCCATGATACATCATATGTCAAATGACCAAACAAAAATTGTAAAACCCATCAATGGGATGACAAGGTATGAACGAACAACAAAAAAACTATAATAATGGAACCTAAAGAAACCAATTAGTTCATCTTCACATGATCATAATTCACCGCAATCCCAAACCAAATAAAAGTAAATATGACCTAGAAGATTCATCCTCTATGTGATACACTTCCTTTTACCATTATCCTATAAAACCATGTCTATAAACACCTAAAGGAAAACATAGTGTGTCAACACTACATCTCCATAGGATACCACTAGATAATCTATACACTGTATATCCATGTGAATCCTTTTGTTCTAATTTAAAATAGATTTATAAAACACTTTTAAAACATATCATTTTCTATATAAAATTTGTCCTTCGGTTTTATTTTTAAAAAAAGTGGTTCATTTAAAAATCATTTTATATTAAACTAAAAAAGAAATATTGAATATTGCATATCCAATGGAATAAAAACATAAATAAAATATTTTTCAAGAATAAATAACCATATCAAAATCAAGTGGGAAAATAATAATATCAATATATATGCATGTCATGTGTCCACAAAGCACCAAATGTAATTCATGACATAAGGGTGTACACAACTATTACAAATAAAAAACACTATGCAATATAATAGAATCATAGTCTTTGGGAACCTTAGTTCCATAAAAAAGATTTACCCTAGAAACCATGGCATCAAGAGAACCTCTCTTTATGATAGCTAAGTCTGCTAGGGATCATTTATTTCCAATTTTCCCTCATACCACAAGGTCTCCCATTGTGATATTATATCCTCATTATGTTCAATTAAAAAATTATTGTTTCATAAACATTTTCCATATAAAATCCATTTTGAATAAATTACCACATTTTCATAAAACATTTTCTATAAAGATGATACACCACTCTCACTCTTTAAAACCATGTTCATTTTAAATTAATCTTTCAGGCATTTTATCAGACACAACATGTGCATAAATCATTTTTTTAAAGAAATCCAATTTTGAATCACTTTTTTCCACTAAATATCAAAGACAATTTTAATATTAAATTTTATAAATAAAAAAGGAAACCATAACAATAACTATATGGTCTACAAGAGATAAACCATATGATAGATACACCTACCTCAAGAACGATGAAAATGGTGCTGCCTCCTTAATCGGTGATTAGGGGGAATGAGATTGGATTCTAGAGAACCAAGACCTGATGAAAATAAATTAAATTTTTTATTTCCATTGTAAATTTATTGATCTAGTCTCAAATTTCATCAAATTTATGGATAATAAGAGATTAAATGTATTATAATGGGGTTTACTTATTATTTTACACCAATGGATATCCAAGATTCCAATCAGCATGAATATTTGTCATTGAGGAGAAGGGGGAACTATGAAAATCACCAAGGAAACTTTATACTAATAAAAATTGATTTATATTTAAGAGGGTTTGATTAAAGGAGATAGTAAAAAAATTTGCGCAAAAAATAAAATTTTTCCTATACTATTCCACAGGCCCAATAGCATCATAGGATAGTTATTGGGCCTTACAGCTGGCTATTGGTCCACTAATTAGCTGGTGGATACATGAAGAATGCATGTACCTCCAAGTCCCCTATAATCCAATTGATGGAAGTCCAATGGCCAACTAGTGGCACCTAGACCTGTAATGATTCTTCCCTCCTACACCAGCTAGTCAGTGGCCTCCTGTGGAAACAAACAAGCCAAAAACACACTCCCAACCTTTGAAAAAACCCAAAAATTGAAAAATAAAAAATAAAAGAAGCTTCAAACCTAATTTCACATACCATGGTGTGGAAATCTCTTAATAGATAGACCATTATAAATCTCATGATTATGCTAAATTATTTATTTTATTTATGTGTAAGTGCATGGTTAATTTTATGTATACTTTATAATTATCACATTGCTTAATGAATTTACATGATTTTAAGATGTAATTAAAATAAAATGGATTATGAAAAAAATATCAACACATTGTTAATCACTTAAGTAAATTCTTCTTAATAATAAAAATTAATATAAAAAGGAAAAATATATAATTTTACTTGTAATAAAAAAATATATCAATAAAAATTAAGTCAAAATATGCCTTCCATAACTTGAACAAGGATGAAACCATAGAATTATGTGTTGATCTTACCTTCTCAAAACACTAACTTTAATTGGGGAGTTATTATAAAGTTCTTTGATTGAAATAATGAAGTTGAAATCAAGAGGGGTTTCCCTTTGTATAGTTAAGGTATCTTTGAGGAAATATTTAAGGAAATTCAATTCAGTATTTTGGGATTTGGAGTCTACTCAATGGATTTAGGAGCTAGAAGCCCGCAGTTGGAAAGACCACCTACCTAAAAACCCTTGAGTAATTTATGAGGCCCTTACATGGGTTATGAGAATAAAAATATGGATCATATCCACTATAATGTCTATGTGATAGGAAATTCAAAGTCTACTTGTGAGGGATATTGGGACTCGATAAAATAATGGAAGACTAACAAGATAATGAAAATATTTTATCTTATATATTTTTTTGATCATGTAAAGTGATAATAATCGAATATATATTGTTGTAGTAAAATTTAAAGTTAATTAACCAAGTTATCTATATGAATATATTTTATTAGTATAATTTTATTATTCTTAATAGCTTTCAGAGATGTTATAGGCACTTTAACATTATATTACACCATGAATGAAAGGTTTACATAATAGAGTCCCTATTGGAACCAATAAATGTATACCAGAAAATTTTTTGTGGGAGATTCAAGAAGTTTAAATCCCATGAAAAAATACTTATATATCCAACATGAAGGCTTGGGTTTGGGATTTTTTTTATAAGGGCACATATTTTGGCCCTCATTTTAATCATTTTACTTGTATTTTTATTATAATTATTTTAAGTAATCCATTAGCCAAAAAAATGTCCATCCATGGATATCTAGATAGATAGATATACTAGGGAACATGTATGAGTCACCTCAATAACTCCTAAGATCCATTATAACTATCAAGCCTAGGAATTAGGGTTTGGGAAAAAATAGTGCACTCCATATGCACATGGTGCACACAAAAGGCTCGTCAGTGGGTCGTTCAGGGGTGTGGTGCAGCGAGTGAGGGTGTGGGTATAGGTGTATCTTAATTCCAACCCCAGTTCCATGGATCAACAAATGGATGACACAGTGAGTCTTATAAATCATAAGAGGAATAATATAAGTCTGATGTGGGACAAATCCATGACACGGGTACTATTCACTCATTAAAAACATATGTATACAACATATGATGTTTGATTCATTAAATCTCATCCATCAGATCATTCCCACATGTCATCTTCAATCTCCACTCATCTAACACCATTGGTCCAATTCCATGAGGCACACCCTAAACTGATTGTCCCAAATAATCAAACCAAAATAACCAAGACATGATCTAATACCCAAAGTCATGAATAAAACTTAATTTTTCATGAATTTAGTGCTTCAAATAACCAATTGTTCACATGAATATGATCATAAGAGGTAGTAACATGATTTCTTTATGATAGGTTCTATTGGTTATGTGACCATGTAGTGACAATCACTGATTCATCACATAAACATCATTCATCACATGAATCCATCATGTTTTCTAAATGGTCATCATCTTTGAACCTCTACCTTTAAAGGGATTGATGTGTGTGAGCTTATGATTCCATAAGATCCTCTGAAGGCTTTGATACTACTAAGGTATAATTGACTAATTTTAATCACGTGATCATGAGAAGCCATAGTGAGAAGTTTAAGGTATCATGCGATTGAGTAATGATGATCACAAAAACTGATACTAACATCACATAGATTCACACGAAAAATATAATATATCCCTTAAAAAGAGGACTCTATCATTTCCATCTTTCTTCACATGAATCCACAATCAGTAGTCTTATATTTTTACATGGACAAGTCAAGTGATCATGTGGGTCCCTCGAATTGATCTTGTGAAGTCCCCAATAGTTTTCAAGATTTTTACCATAGATATACCATGGGTTAATCATGAGAATATATATATATTTAGTATACTTCATATGAAATTGATGATCTGAATCTCTCTTCCACCTTGAGTCTGTTCCCATAGAACCTTAATCATACATAAAAGCATAAATATAGGCCAAATTTTCCTATATAAACTCATTTCCTCCTCTTTGAAATGACACAATCACAATATGGGAAAGGGAAGTGAGATAATAAAGGAATATAAAGGAACATACTAAAAACTAGGGAAGGATGGGTGGATAAGGATAAAGCAGAGACCAAGGGGAGAACTTCCATTGATGAAATTCTCTAGGCAATCATGATATCCTATCGTGACAACCCATCATGTAATCTTTTTAAGGTCATGTGATCCTAAGATGTTCTAAACATCATTTTATTCCCTCATGTGATCCCTTTGTTATGTGTCACAAGAATGTAGTTGTATCATGTGAATCATTGACACAAACCGGTCTTGCGATACCAACATGTCATCCTTTACATGAATATCATTGGTCTCGTGATGCCTCTATATATCCTTGAAAATGTGATTATGCAAACCCTCTGTTTCATAACATCATCATGTGTCCCAGGAAATGTCTTCCTTTACATGTAATACCCTCAAGAACCCTCATCCATGCAATGTGAGATCATGGACATACACTCTTCTTTCCATGAAAACCCCAAGATTCATAACCTTTACATGAACCCTCAACCATACACCCCTCCTTCATGAAAACCCTTTCTCATGCATAAGTATTCATGTAAGGTAATTACATGATATCACGGATCCAAATTAGTCTCATCATTCCACTATGCGGCAGCCTCCTAACATTTTAACTTTTATTGTGTGAAACCATAGGATGTTTCATCTTTGATCATGGGAAGATCTTATGAACATGTCATCCTTGTTATGTGGTATCCCAATGAAATTTCATCTTTGATCACATGAAACCCTTGTGTGTATTATCTTTTATCATGAAAAGATGAACTAAACATGTCATCCTTTTCATAAGAAATCCATCTAACATGTCATCTTTGATCACGTGACACCATTGGATGTGTCATCTATAATCACATGAAGACCCCATGAACATATAATCCTTTCCTAAATATGCCCTATGACATGTATTTTTTATCATGTGAAACTATTTGATGTGTCATATTTGATCATGTAAAGACCCCTAAACATGTCGGGATTGCTTAGGTGAAAGTCCTTATACATGTAGTCCTGATCATGTGGGAACTCTTAGACATGTCATGATTGTTAAGAAGACACCCCTGGATAAGTCAGTTGGATCATGCGAAGACCCTCAGACATGTTATCTAGATCATGAGATAGCCCTCAGACATGTTAGGTAGACATCCTTAGACATGTCAAGTAGACACCATCAGATATGCTAGATATTTCATACATACACCATCAGATAGTTCATCCTTTTCAGGAAAATTCCCTGGGACATGTCAACCTTGTCAGGTAGGCACACTGAGAAATTTACCATGTGAACCTTCGACCATGAACCTTTCTTCAAGATCCACCCCCCCCCCCCCCATATGGGGAGTACCCATAATAGACTAGGGTTATGAACTCATGCAACCCTCGTACTCTATAAATGACCTTTCTTCCATAAAAACATATTTTATAGACCATTCACAATCAATATATCTATTCATTTTTTAGATGGTAAAGAATGAATATATGTCCCTTTTTCATTTAGAGAATAAAGAATTTATAAGTCACTTGGGAATCCACCTTGGTGTATTCCCCTCCATATTCCAAATACTCTACCTCACATGATCCAAATTCTCCTATGAGTCTATCAACCTTCCTCATCTATCAATATATGGGAAGTGGGTTCATACTCAATAATCATGCTTAAGTGTAAGACAAGACAATTCCCTCAAGCACCTTAAACCCATTAGCAGGTTAGATAAAAACTAAACTATGATGAATATGATTACTTTTATAAACAAGATACACTGGATTCCTTCCTAGGGACCAAGATTTATTCCAAATTCCCTACAAGGCCAATGATAAATATTTGGACAACCTTAGTGTGTAATCCTCATGAAAATTTGGTCTCATTCGATTTTTCTAATCTTCTTCAATCTATTGTTTCTCACACCTAGAATGACTTGGGTGGGCATAGGGATTGGCGATTATTATACTAGTAGCATGATATGGATTCCCCCAATATGGGTCTCCTTTGAGATGTAAGCCCAATTACATTGCATCTTCACTCAAAGGTATATATTCCTGATGTGGAAGAATAGGGTGGACTTACATGAATAAGTCTCTCTCAAAACATTTATTGTCACACCTTTTATGATGAAGTCATCTATAACACAACCTATGTGGACTCGTATTCTTATCTTAATATAATATCTGGGAGGCCTCTATAAGGATCAAACTCTATACTCAATATTCAAACCCCCTCATAAACATCTTTTTCACATGATATTAAATTTGATAGTGTAGTCCAATTAAATGGTCCTAAAAATTTTCAAATAAACTACTTAGGTTTTGATTCATATTCTCACAAGATACATAAGATTCCTCTTGATGGTTCAATCTCATCTCTAAGACACCAACCACCTCCTTGTATGGTGATAAACTTCAAAGATCTTGATTAAAGATATAAACTAGATCATTATAAATAGCTAAGAGAATAAGTGATAACATGTGCTATAGGTAGTTGTTTTTATCAATAGAATATTTTGATCAAGTCATTAGCATAGGGGTAACCATAACTATATCAGGTTTGGGGAAGTATTCACAAACATATCTTAGATTTATAAGAGAGTCCTGGAGTAGGAAATAATTTCCCCTATATTGGTGTGATGAACCTAACCTCCCACCCTCAAGACCAATAAAAGTTCCTAAGCATCATTGGTTTTAAACCCAAATGATTTCCTACCTCTAGAAACTATTCCCATAATTTTTTACAGATGTGGAAGCCTTTTGAGTTTCCATTAGAGGATAAAATGGTGAATTTGAGGAGAATATCATTATAATTCCATATTAGATGAATCATTTTTTAGGGAAACAAAAATGGTGAACCCAATGTAAATTCTTTAATAGTTTCAAACCTCTCACAAAGAAAGGTACCAAATTTTTATCCTTTAAATATGAAATTAATTGATTTACAATGCACTCTTATGTATTATTCTTTACTAATAAGATGTTTTGTTCCCTATCTAGGAATTTAGCAATTCCTTACCATAAAAATGGAATCTAAATATTTTCCCATGGATTCTAAGATCACTAGAAAATATGGTAATATCCATAAAAAACCTCAAGCTACTATGAACAACCATACAACACACTGATCATATGCATCGTCCACCATGGAATGCATGGCCCTAATTCCCCAATGTATGTTTTCTCCAACTCAATGCCTCTAGTTTTATTTTGTGAAATTCTTGGTCTAGGAGTACTATCTCAATAACTTCATCCTAACTTTGGAGGAAACTCGTGAAATACTCTAAAGATAAAGCACCATAAGTCATCTTTCCCATGACAGGCTGTGAAATAGATGTGGCCCTTAATTCCATATCCAACCGCTTTGGGAGATTATCCCTAGAGTGTAGCAACATATACCATCCATATCATAGTAAAGTGTAAGAGTATAATCACTAAATCAACTCAAACACTTAATAATTTCCTAGGAGGGATCATATCTACTCTAGTCATCATCATTGATGTACAACCACTATTCTACAGTAAATATTTAGGAGAAGTTGTGCCTACCCAAACCATTCGAACTGGGGAATCCAATAGGAGAGAACGCCTGGGGTATCCAAATACTAAAACTCGAGAGTAGGAAAATATACCTTCCATGACCAAAGCATCTAAATCCCATCAGCATATCTCTACATTATACCGGAATCAATCCTAGATCTTCACTAGATAGGATCCTATGACTTCATCATAGATAACCTTCGTGACTGTAGAATCCTAGGGAGAACCCCATCCCTTGAAGATAGGGGAATTTTTATCATTTTAACCTTAGGATCATATTTAATATGAAAGTTGACCCACCAAATGGCACAATGAGTGTAGACCCACCAAACGGTACAATATGAATCATCCCACCAAATGGAAAATCAATTATCAACCCATCAAATGAGACTCTCCACTAAATAAGAGTATCATCCCACCTATGTCTCCATTAATATGATATCAACCAAATCTAAGGAATTATTATTGGATCCAGATGATCATTCTCCTGATGAGTATAAGTGTTCCCTTATACAGTCATCCAATCCAAAAGAGGTTGAATAATCTTCTATCCTTGACCTTGGTAAAGAAGGGATAAATGGTATCTTTCCTTCATCTATATAATTAATTATCATTCTTATTAAAGAATTAAATTGAAACATCAATTGAAAATATTCCCTATGGAAGAGTAAGATTCAGTCTTTAGGGTCCATGTTGAGACTCTTTTCATCATCCACCCACCCTACTAACAAAAAAGGGAAGGGTTTCATCATGACATCTTCTAGTTAGTCTATTGAGGATGGAAAGACAATTTTTGTGGAGAAAAAATCACTCAGTTTGGATGAGGGAATGAGGATATATAGGAAAAAATTGTGGGAATGCTTTGGGATCTATTCCCGATAATGACATATTGGAAGCTTCCTACATAAGTTCTTATTACAGTGAAGTGTCCTAGTCCATGGGGATGGGGGTATTTTTATATTCTATGCCCCCTTTTTGGGTGATGATTAAAAACTATTCAACCCCACCATAGCCCACGGGGTTAGGGAAATTTCATATATCCCACCCCCACATCAAGGGCTCTCTCGATACCATCCCACCTCAGTTGTTTCCAAAAATACTCTAGGAGAGTAAGGTCCCTCCAATAAGTGGGAATAACCTTTATCATCTAGGGAACCCAATGATTCAGAACCAAACACTAAATCAATAAAGTTTAGGGTGCCTTGCCCCTATCTCAAAATTAATCCTTGTACACATGATGATAGAGGTATAAATGGAACATGGGGAATCAGTGAGGTCACCCATATCTTGATGACAAACATGCAATGGTATATTCCTTCCATCCAAAACATGTATTCTATTAATTTGACTATGAAATGGATAATTATTTGATAGAACTCCCAATAATGAGGAATCCAAATTAGGAAGAGTCAAAAATACATGAAATCACTATCCCTACCACAAACATATAAGGAATACAATAGGGAATTGCTTTAACTTTAAGGATTGGATTCATATTTAGATATATGAGCAGATGTCAGAACCACTAACACTTGAATCCCCACTCTATACATGTGAGCACTCTGAGATGAAAAAATGGGTTCTATAGAAGAATATGGGTACACTATCTCCCAATTATAGACAACCATCCCACAGTAATTGACAAAGAAGGGCCTACTCCTTCAAGAATGAGTATGTGGTTGCATAATTTTTGTGTTCATTAGAATTCAACCTTTGTAGAATCCCAAGGGACAAGAAAACCTAGGAGGAATCCATGAATCACCATATAAATTATTTTCTCTACCATCATTTCTTGGGGTATATAATTTATGGATGTTTTGTCTTTGAGAATTAACTACATAAGCGATTAAATGAAGGCTTGATAGTGTTAGAGAATCCTAAAACTCATGAAACATGAATAAGAATCATCCTACTACCATTAGAAATCCTTCCTCATGAAAATATATGTTGGTGTGTATTCTAGTAACATGGTTTTAATCTTCACAATAATTTCCTAGTCACATGACGATAAAATGAACAACAACAACCTAGTCGTATGATGTTAGACTACACAACAACATCCTAGTCGCATGATATTAAACTACATAACAATATCCATTTCTCAAGATGTTAAACTACACAAAAATTCCTTAGTCGCATGAAGTTAAACTTTAAGACAAAATCCTAGTTTTATGATATTAAACTTCACAACAATTTCCTAGTCAAATGAAATTAAACTGCATGATAGCACCCTAGTCGCATGACATTAAACCGCACAACAACATATTTACCACATGATTTTAAACTGTATGGAACATTTCTCGGTCATAGGATGATAAATTACGCAACCTATAAATCAATAGTATATATCATATGGATTTTTTGGATCAAAAAACCACTAATTCCCCTTAGTTTCCTACTAAGGGTGTTACCCGACAGATCACCTCCCTGGAAATTCAGACCAAAACACCAAGGGGATCTCACCAGGCGAGAAAAGATATAGACCAAAGGGTGTTGGTTCATATATTCACCTCCACCAATAAATCCCATCATAATATTCAAGTGGCCACTAGTGATCAGGCTCATATCCCTGATTTCTCAGACTAATTTTTTTGTCATATTTGGGTAGCAAGCATGGGGTAGGTACATATCCATGCCCTTATTCATAAAGCCTCTTGGAATTTTTTTTATATAACAAGAATGGAAGACGTGGGAAAAAATACCCACTTTAACCAAATACATCATCCAATATATCCTAGAAATTGAGAGTTTGTAGGCCTATATCCCTACACATATCCTTCAGATGTTCCAATACCTTTTTTCATCTATAGAGGAGCCCCGCTAGTATATTATTCTGATGACATAGGGATGGGAACACATTACTATCCCAGAATCCAGAGAATCATATCAACATGGTCAACATGAATAGATAGATACTCTTGATAAATCACAGATTATTGCACCCATTAGAGAGGAATATTAACATATTTTGATAAAGGACGAGGCACGGGATCAGGGTCATACCCTCGTTCTAAATGGGGTTTTCAAATTAGTTTGTAAATCACCGCAATACATGTGCACATTCTTATAAAATAAATTTTATGGAAAACTCTGAAGGATAAATAGGACTAAGATCATACCCCCACTCTAATTGAGTACATCCAACATAGTTTGGTAGTTTCCTTAGGGTAGGATCACACCCTTGTCGATGAAGCTACTGGAAATATTATAGTATCTTATAAGAAAGGGCTCACATCCTTGTTCTAACTAATGAAAGACTAAATCAGAATCCTTCAGAGGCCATAAAGGATAAATCTTATATCCTTTCTCCAATTATGGGGGCCCATATTCATATTTTAATGGGGAATTCACATTAAAATTGGTATAATACCCCTTATTCAACTAAGGTTGAACGATACATCCTAGAAACCACCCAAACGTAAGCTCATATCCCCAAAAAAATGTAAAATTTTACCAAAAAAATCAGAATCTTCACAGCAGCGGGATTACATTCCTGTAGAAATAGACAATCCTCAACATACTCTAGATACCACCATTTAGTAGGCCTGCATTCCTTCTCAACCCCAAAATTATGGTCGTCATATTCTATCTAGAATGCAGAATGAGGATCACATTCCTACCCTTCTAAATGAAAGTGTTCACAAGGCTATACAATATGTATCTGCAACACTTAAAGGGTCTTAAAACTCTAAAACTAAAGTAGAAGGTTATAACTAACACAATATTCCTTCTCACTGTAGTATATAGATGGATTATGAGATCTTTATTCTGGATAGCCTCTATGGACAAACTCCCCAATATTATATCTCTCCTAGAAAAGAAATCTTCCCATTATCAAGATGGATCCACATATATAGGTTCTTAAAACAATGGTTTTAACTATATATGGTTCCCTATAAACCACTGTAAACACCTCACCATAGTCAATAGTCAGCCTAGAGAAGTGAATTCTATAGTTTGAATAAATAGAGGAGTATTCCCAACCATGTCCTGGTTGCATAAAATTAAACTGCATGACAAGGTCCCATTCACAGGACCTTAAACTAAACAACATGTGTTTACCTTATGGGGCCTACCTCCCCTCTTATGTGTGATCAAGATTTTCATAAAAGGTTTTTAGTGTTGGGTTTTACCATATCATGTTGATTTTATTCGCATAACCCCATAATAGGAAAAGGTATTCCCACCTTGATCCTTGCACTAAAACTTCATCTATGTTAGTTTTATTTCCTTCCCAATCCAAGACATAAATTCATTGTAAATTCTCCATGCATGAGTTTGATCTATTCATAAGAAAAAAATGAAGTTCCCCCATGCCTATATGAGAGTCAGATCCACATAAGGGATCATATCTAATAACTATATTTTCCATGATTCTTATTATTCTAGTATATGTAGTGACACACAGATCACAAATCCTAGGTCCATCTGAAATAAGTAAAAGGAAAAAAATACCCCCTCCAGGAAAATGGGTCAGATCTATGTAGGGAATTTACATATATCATAACTTTGTGTGAATTTATTATAATCACCTCTGGATATGTAGTGACGCCTGAATTTTACTTTCCTAGGCTCAGTAATAAATTATCCACTACATGAGAGCTAGATCTATGTAGAAGTCTTTGGTACATGGGCTCAGTCATGGTTACAAGGGAGAAAATGAAATACACTCATACCTATGTGCGAGTCAAATCCTCATGAGGATTCATAAATAAGAACTATTTGTGGATTGATTTTTATTATCATAGGATATATAGTGATGCTTATATCTAAAATACTTGTTCAAGCTGCAATATAAAAGGAAAAAATACCCCCTCCCCGCATATGGGTCAGAACTGCTCTAGGAATTTTCTATATGAAAACTACATGTGGATTTATTCCTATACTATAGGATATGTAGTGATGCTCATATATCAAACCCTAGATCCATTTTCCTTATAAAATAACAAGAGAGAAAGAAATTCCCCACTCCTTGTACATGGGCCAGAACTATGGAGGGAGCTTTATCTAGAACTATATGAGTCTTGATTAATATTGCCACAAGATACATAGTGATACATGGATCATTTATTTCAGGCCCATCCATAGATCTTCAATAATCTTAACTATGTTCCTTGGTAACAACTATATTTTTGCAGGGATCCCTACTCATACCTAAATGTAGATTCCCCCGCATACTCCCTTCCATTCATTCTCACATGGCTCAATCAACTACCCAATTATTTCTTATTTCTAACACCAAGAATGACTCTTGTGAGATTAGGGAAACTAGAGAGCTACTCTAATAAGTGCAATCAAGGTTCATTCTATTTAAAGATAAGAAACCACATCTTAGTTTCATGACATTAAACTACATGACCACATCCTAATCACATGACATTAAAATACATGATGGATTGTCTTCACATTGAATAGGGAATCCCCCTGATGACTGTGTACTAAATAATTTCATTTTTTTATCTCTTCTCCATGAAAATGTGTTTAATATGCCTTGGAGTATCCTTTAGGGTGCTCAAACCCTTATTGAATATTATTTTCTCCATAAACCAAATTTGTATCCTTGTTATCTTAGTTAAAACTAACCAATTCCTTGAGTTGATACACTTCTCTTAGAACCCATTAGGTCGTGATCACACATACCCTTGGTTACCCCTATAGTAAACCGATAATAGGGACTAGTTAATTTGAAGGGACCCCACTAGGATTCATTGGTGAATAACACAATGCCTTTGAGCTTATGCCTTGGAGATGTTTTGGTCCTAGAATAGAGGACCCAATTGAATCTAGGAGTTATTATCTTAAATACATGAGATACAAACTCCTACTGTTATTAATGGTTGTATTATTCCCACTATCACTCATCTACCATTAACTAAGATATTATTTGGTTATGATTTATACTTCCTATAACCAAACTACTCAGGTGGATTTGGATTCCATCAATGTTACATGTCATTGTATCATACTCATCATTAGATAAAAATTATAACATTGCATTCTTATACCCTTTAATTTCAAGGTATGTATCTACAATAAAGACCCAATTTCCTTGAGTTTCAAAATCCCTTTAGACACACCCTTTTTCACAAAGCAAAATTCATGTCCCCTTTTCATGACAAAATTTCCAAATACTTTCAGTACATATAATCTTGGTGTTTCATGGACCTTGATTTCACATCATATTGGTTATCCATTGAATAAGATTGGTAATAAGGAACAACCAATCCTAAATAAACCCTACTAGGATTCATTGGTGAATAAAACATTGCCTAAGATCTTGTTCTTAGGGGTTTTTTGGATCCTAAAGGGACCCTGTAAGGATCTTCTAGTGAATAACACAATTCTTAAGATCTTATACCTGGGGGTATTTTAGTATCATAAAAGATATCCCCATTAAATCATGATAAATGTCTCTAATGGTGTGACATTAATCCCACTGATCAACAAACAATTATCCTTGATATATGAATTTAAAGACAATATTTACTTTTCACATTTTCTCATGTCCAAGAGGGGTCAAGAATGGATCAGTGATTTATACCTTTATACCTAAGTCTGGGTAAAAAGAGTCTAAACTACACAGCACATTTATAATTACTATTTGTGGCATAAATCCTATTATCTCAAGAACATATTGACACTCAGATCACAAATCCTAGGCTTAGTCACAATATAAAAGGAAAACTACCCCTAGCAGTGTATGGGTCAGACCTGCATAGGGAATTTTAAATATAATAGCTATGTGGGGTTTGATTCTTATTTCCATAGGATATGTAATGATGCCCAAATTATCTACTTTTGGGATAGCTAAAATTCTAAGAAAAAAATAAAAAACCACCATCCCTGTGTAACAATGAAATATACATAGAGACTATATAGGAGAACTATGTGTGATATAATTATTATCATCACAGGATACATAGTGATGACTAAATCTTCCATTTCAATCCTATCCATGAATTTTCATTACTCCCAACAATATTCCCTGATGAGAAAAAAAATTTTGGATTCCTACTCATATAAAAATTTGAATACCCCCACATATTCCCTTTCATGAACTTTTGTCTAGTGTAATCAACTTCTCATTTGTCTCTTATTATCCACACTAAGAATAACTCATGTGAGATTAGGGAAGTTTTCCATCCACTCTAACTGTCACAATTGAGGTTCATCATGCATAATGATAGGGGTACACATCGCATGACATTAAACTACATGATAAGAGGTTTTCACATTGAACAGATCATCTCTCTGATGACTTTGTACTCAACAATTTAATGTTTTATCCCTTCACCCCAAAAATGTGTTCAATACACATTGGTGTAGCATTTAGGGTGCTCAAACCCTTCATGATTATTACATACTCCATGATCCAATTTTATATATTCAATATCTAGATTAATACCAACCAATTATTTGAGTTTATATACTTATCTTAGAACTTCATGGACCCTGATCCCATAAACTCTTGGTTATCCCCTGTATAAAATTGGTAACAGGGACTGGTTTATCTAAAGGGAACCCTCTAGTATTTTTTCATGAATAACATAATGCCTAAGAGATTGATCCTCTGAGATGTTTTGGCCCCATAGGAAAGGTCCCCATTACATATAGGATCTATTATCCTGACTGTTTGGAATATAGGTTTCATCCATTATTAATGGTTGATCTATATCCACCAGTCTCCACCACCTTTTGACTCGGATATTCTAATGTTATGATTTATACTTCCCATAATCTAACTATTCAAACAAATTCAGATACCCTCAATGCTACCCATTTGTGCATCATATCCATTTTCAAAGAAAGATCATAACATCACATTATTATACCCTTTTATTCTATGGTATTCATATCCTATGATGATTTAAATTCCATGAGTTAGTCATTCCTCTCAATGATACATCCTAGTCACACAATGTTAAAAAACATGAAATATGGTCCATCTTGTAATGGCCAAATACTACTTAGAATGGGTCATCCTATCTATAAATCTATTTTAGATTTGAGTGTATCATATCCATACAAGAATATAATATGGAATTTTTTTTTTGCCTATGTATGAGCTTGATCTTCATAAGAGGAACCCTTGGCCAACTATGATGTCAAGGAATGCCAAGAGAAGATAAAAAATCCCCCCTCCCTGCATATGAGCTAGATCTATGTAGGGACTTTTTCATATAAACACTATAAATATATTTATTTTCATTCCTTTGAGATACATAGTGAGCTTAAATCTTACTCTTTATGCCCATTCATGAATTTTGAAAAGAACACATAATGAGGTGGCTCCCCCTTTACACCAAGTTGAAAATTCACCTAAGACACTCCATATGACCAAGTATGTCCACACCTCCACTTCCCACAATGGTGATGGAAAGGAAATCTAGCCTCATCAAATTACCCACCCCCACCCTTCATATGATCCAAATCTAGGCAGGGAGTCTTCCTTGTAAGAACTATGTGTTGATTTATTCCTATTTTCATAGGATATATAGTTACACTTAGGTTCTCTAATTATGGGCCCAACTACAATATTCAAAACAATAATTCCCCTCCCTTGCACATGAGCTTGATTGATGCAGGGAACCTTATATTATAATAACTACATGTGGCATGATTCCTGACCTGTCGGGATACACAGTGACACCCAGGTATATAATTATTATCCCATCTACACATTTACCACTATCACAACCTTCCTCAATGATAGATCCATATTGAAATCTGTTAATTGGGTTTGGCCCCAAAAAGGAAAAGATCCCCCCATGAGTGAAAGTCTATCTCTATATGAGATACCTTCACCTTGATGGTATCACTGATGGTTAGAGATCATGCACCCAAGTGAGAGTGGTGACTTCTACTTCTAGGGAATCATTACTCTCTCTTCTATATATGAGTCAGATATATATATATAAGGGGACTATTAATTTCCATATAAATATGTGTGGTTTGACTCATATTCTCATAGGATACATAGTGATGCTTGGGATCTTTCAAACCTATACCCAGCTACAAAATCAAACAAAAATGTCCTTCCCCCTTTCACATACAAGACAGATATACATAGGGGGTCTCTTTAAAGGAGCTAACAATAGAAGAAAATTTATATAGGGGAGATAGGAAGAAAAACATGGTTATTTTCCATAAGGGGACTGTTAATTTCCATAAAAATGTCCTTCCTTACAAAATGCATTGGGAAACACAAGGAAGAAAACCATGGAAGTTTTATATTCCCCGAAGCTATGGTACACTTTCAAATTCCTTAATCAATTTAAGTATGGTTAAGTCATAAAGACTCACTATGCCTACATATAAATCATATATACATAAGGCTTTCCACATATGAATCAGATATATGTATAGATTGTTTGTACATGATTCGGATCTACACAAAACGGACTCCAACATATGGATACTCACTGGTAATATTATAGAAGAAATAGAATTCCTCCCATATTCAAATTCCCCTGACTAATACAAGGTGTATCTAGGGATACATTACACAATGTCACGTCAGTTCCCATGTCCTTACCATATGACCTTAAAATTCAAGGAATACATCCTAGTCGAATGACATTAAAATGCACAATAATTATATATTGGCCGCATGATGTTAAACTACATGGAGGGCATGTACTCACTACATGATGTTAAAATATGAAAACCATTTTCAATCATCACTCCTTATCAAAGGATCGTAAGATCCTAACCTTGGTCAACCAAATTTTAGGTTTCTTCTATAATATTTTTAAGAACCTAAATCCATAAATAAAACTTCATGTCTCGAGCATCTCAGGTTTCCATAAATCTCTTATAGCCCTGTAAAGTAGAAAAGATCCCTATATTTGACTATGTATGATTTAGATCTAAATAAGGGCCACAGAATATTCAACATGAGGTATTTTTTTCTTGTAAGAAGTTCATTATAATCCTTATGATACTAGACTTCATCACATTGGAACTCTTCGCCGCAATTTGATTCACATTCATCCTCAACATTACTGTCCCATTCTATTACTCAATATTTGATAACTTTGAGCTTTGATTTACAAAATTACCATGTTCAAATCTAATTTGTGTTATAGTACTCTTAATATTGGGGATCCTAATTAGGTTATTTTTTACACTCTCCTGATACAATTTTTTCATACATCATTACCTTAAACCATATGCACTTTGTTCAAATATCTATAGCCATAAACATTATCCCTTATTAGTCTAAATCTAAATACCCTAAACTACTAGTGAAAGAGACACAAAACTTGTAAAGATGAAAAATTATAAAGGGTTTTCTAATCAAAATTCATGTATCTACTCACTAAACTCCTCAACTCTAGAGTTTAAGAAAATGTTAAATCATAAATAAAAGTTACAAATCTCATAGGTCCCATACTTTGTCCCTAGTAAAAGCCAATCCATGATCTCTACACCCCTTAGTCAAGGAAAAAGTTAGAGAAATGATTTTTCATATCCCCTAGTCATGATAACATGTTCAATATTCAGTTATATAACATTAAGGGTACTTAAACCCTTATTTAATTTTACATTTTCTATAAAACACTTTCATGTATTTGAATACTTAGTTAATACCCCCCCCCCATCTATTTGAGTTGTTATACTTATCTTGAAACCCATATCCTTGATTCATTTCTCTTGATTCTTCCCTATAGTGTATTTTTAATAGGTACTAACTGATCTAAAGGGACCTCACTAGGATTCACTAGTGAATAACACAATGTCTAAGATATTGTTCCTATGGGATGTTTTGTTCTTGGTGGAAAGGACCCCTTAAATCAGTGAGATATTTCCCCAAATACATGTCATACTCATCTCCACCATTACTAATGGTTGACCAATACCCACTATTATCTATTTTTAGTTGACTCATATATTCTGAGATCATGATTTACAATTCCCATGACCAAACTATTCAAGTAGATTTGATGTCCTTGATATTAATTCACCATGTATTGTACCTATTCTCAAAGTAGGAATTTGTTTCTTCATTATTTAACCTTTTAGTGTCCCATATCACATGAATTGAAACCATGTGATGTAGATCCATATCTTTACAACCATAAAACAGAACTACCCCCAGGGTTCTAGAGGTCTCCTTAGATTTCCTTTTTCTCTATACCCTACTTCACTACCCAAGTCCTTGAATCTTCAAAAAAATTCTGTAGCCCTTGGAAAGAAGTGGGGAACCCTATGATTGACTATTTATGTAAGCCTTATGGGATCATGAATAAGTTAATTTAACCAATAAACAAGAATCACCTCTTCCTTGTAGGTAATGACCTCCAATCATCATGATCCCTGGTAACATCACAGTGGGACTCGTCGCTTCACGGTGTTTTCTGGTCATCCCTAACATATTTTCCCCATTTCATTGTCTTAGATTTAAACTTCTAGTGATGTGACTTACACAACCCATATTCGAGATATCCAAGTGGTTTGAGCATCCCTAAAATTATTCCAAAATACACCAGACTAGTTCTCAATAAGGATACAGGGTATTTGAACCCTTCATGAATACCCATCCTTCATAATCTCATCAAGGATGAAAGGTATCTGAACCCTTCCTGAATACCCATCCTTCATAATCTCAAAAAGGATTAAGGTTGTCTGAATTCTTCATGAATACACATAATTAGTCATCTAAGAAAGGAAGCATGGTGTCTGAGCCCTTCAAGAATACCCATCCTTCATCCATTCTATGTCTTAAGCATACAAAGAAATAACAGGTTTGAGCTAGAAGGCCCAAAATTATACCAATAGAAGGTCCAAACTAGAAGACCCTAAACTATAGAACTGTTTCGTCTGGTCTTGAAGATCATAAACTATAGAAACAATAGGTATAAGATATAATATCCTAAACTACAACAATAAAATTCCAGGATAGAAGAACAGAAACTACAAAAATAGTTAGTCTGAGCTTGAAGACCCCAAACTACAACAATAGTAGTTTTAAGCTAAAACACCATCAACTACAGTAAAAGAAGTTCTGATCTAGAAGACCCTAAACTACAGAAATAAAAGGTTTGAACTTATATACCCTAAACTACAGTAATAGCATGTCTGATCTATAATACCCTAAATTGTATCACCTTAGTGGTTTGAATTGAAAGGCCTTAAACTTCTAATTAAAATCATTCTAATTCTCTCCAGGTTGAAAACCCACAAAGTTTACCCCAAGAAAAAGTCATTTCTTTTATCTCCAGACATGTACCCTTTTAATCTAGTAAAAATTTATCACTTATGAAATGTAAAATAGAAAAAAAAACATTTTAGTTTGAAAATCCATAAAGGGGAACCTAAGAAAAAGATGGTTCCATGACCACTAGTCCTTTATGTCAAAGTAATAGGGAAATTTTTTAATTAGAAAGGTAAAAGATATAAAAATTATGGGGACCACCATATATTTATAGAAAAAAATAAAACTATGCTCATTAGATCTACTGCCTTAGGAAAAAAAATTAGAGTGGATTTCTATTCCTCAGTACCCATCAAAGGGTACATAATCTAAAGTTGTCTAGAAAATACATGATACTCAGTCCATCCTATAGGAACTTAATATTATTACACTAAAAAACTATATTTGGATTGAAATATATCATGATATCCTGATATGTTCAGCATTCCCAAATAACATGGGCCCCTACCCATGATTTCATCACAAAGTGATGTCATCACCACTCCTACATATGATCTCAATCTATATATAAGCATTCATTGTAGAGTTCTTCATCCATGAACCTATGTAACCTATAATGATCTTGATCTACTTTGGAGTATTTTATTGGAACTACATATGGATTGAATTCTATTTCTTTGGGATACATAGAGATGTCTAGGTCTCTTATCTTGAAACCAACCAAAAATTCCTTTCCATCCCAATCCCTTCTTCATACTGAAATTCATACATATTTTACAATTTAGGATATCTATGAATCAAGATTATTACTGTCATAAAAATAATTCCTTTAGAAGATTATTCATCTTGTAAATATATAGTTCATCCATTTTGGAAACCCATACACCATGAGTTGAAATACTCTTCCTGGTGGTGCTCAAAATCCCTCAGTCAACACTCTTCTTGGCTATCATAGGTTTCAATATCAAATCCCATAAGATTTTCAAGTATGGGGAAGGAGGATTTATATTTACCTTATAATTGAATACATTATGTTACAAATGAATCCAATTCAAAGGGGGAAATTTTTATGGAACACATAAATTTTTATCAATCACTTTGCCATCGAAGATTCAAAAAGTGTGAATCCCATGAAAAAATAATAATATATCCCAAAATAAATATTAGTCTAGGGATTTTTTTATAATGGGATATATTTTTACATTATTTTAATCATTTATTTATATTTTTTTCAAAGTATTTTAAGTAATACCTTAGAAACAAATTGTCCATCCATGGCTTTCTAACCAGTTAGCTGAACCGGGGAACATGTGGGAGTCACCTCAACCATGATCAGGAGCTAGCATATCCATAAATCCAAGGAGGATGGTGTTGGTAGGTATATCACTCATCAAGTGTAACACACCGACCCCAGTTACACAGAGTCAGTGCATTATTACAAAACATTGGCATGATCACAAAAGATTAAGTCTTAAAAGACCGATTAGTTTAGTAGCCTTGTAAATACTAGATACATTCATAAGGTTTACATTACATCGTGAAATGGAAAACTACAAAAACATTGATTCCATAGACAACACTAAGATCCCATAGTCTATCCCTATAGGTCATTTATAAAATACTTCTTTACAGCCTGTGAAAAATAAAACATAGAAATGGGTGAGCTCAGATGCTCAGTAAGGATAACAATATAGCGGAAACTTTCATAAATAAGCATAAACATTTAAGGTAGTGTGTAAGACTAAAAAAAGCCTTTTAAACTTAAACTTCATCATATTATGGAAAATATAAATCAAAATAATTCCATTTAATTTCTCACATGGATATTCTACTAGTCGAATAATCACATGCAATATCAATAACCACTTTCATAATGATGGAATGCATAATGCCAGACTATCATAACCACATAGTCAAGGCCTTATGCCAAGACTACAAATAATATTTTTTCAAGGACTTGTGCCAAGACACTATTTTGTCTCATGAGACCTACCGATGCATCGAGGATCTATAACGGGCTCCACCCGTCACTTACTAAGTCCAATGCATTACTCATATGAACAGGTCCAAACATAACATAAACATTCGTATTAAAACTAGCATACGAAATATCAATACTTTCTCCATAAACCATGAATGGTATAAAAATAACACATACATAGTCAAACATATTACAAAACCTTCAATACAATATGGAATTTTTGTATCATAATAAATCAACTTCAAATAATCTTAAAATCCATCAAAGAATGATAACATAGATGAAATCAAAACTATTTGAGAGAAATATCTCTTTTTTGAAATCATTTAAAAGTCACATAATTATAAAAGAAAACATTTACTTTGAAAATATTCTTATAAGATTGTAAGGTAAGCTTTGACGATTTTATAATGGCTTAAAATAGCCACACCCGCCATATAACTTAAAAAATACATTCTTACCTTAATTTTGTCGAAAAGGTTAAAAAGGACCTTGTTTGGAAAACGGCGGAAATATTACTTTATAAACATCTTATAAAAATTAAAAGAAGGGTATAAATGACTTTAACCCATAGTCTATAAAATATTAAGAATGTTTTGAAATAAATTTTTAATAAACATGGATGTGGATGATAAAGAGGTCCCAGTAGATACTTACGTAAAAACAACCTCAGATAATAAAGAGATTGTGAAATTAACCCTTACCTTGTACTTTTCCTTGGTAGAGGGTTGGTTTACCTCCTGTATAATGGTGAAATAATTGTTATTAAAATATACAAGAATAATATACATTAATATGATATCATATATGATCTTTTAACACTGCTTTGTTAATAATATCTTAGTATGATCGTTGTTTCGGGTGTTAACTGATTCGTTTTCCTTTATATGCTTTGTTACATAAGCCATGTTTGTTATGGATAGGTTGTATCTTATTCATATCCAGAATTATATCAAGTCCTTAAACATTACTTTTAATCATCAAATGAAAATTATTCTTGAATGGATACGATGACGAATGAATCTCATCGCATTCGTGGAGACGGTAGTCCGTACGTACGCACGAGCGACAATATCATTATTTTGATATTAAAATAATATATAATTAGATGGTGTATCAAATATAAAGAATCATTATCATGTTATATTTATTATTTACAGGAATTACACATCATTATTAAACCCATCCAAATAATAATGTATTGAATAACAATTACACCACGACGTGGAGACGGTAAGCCGTACGTACGCATGTATGGTAACATGTCATTCAAGTGATGGATAGAATAATGAATATGGATGTACCATATTTATAATTACATAAAAGTATATATAACATACTGGATTTATTATTTTAGAATGGAAATAACAAATAAAGAAGAAGTGGAAGAAGAAAATAACTTGATAGATGGTGGTGAAATTATTACCTCTTCTTCGGGTTCCTCCTTTTGATTTGATCAAAAGGTCTCTTTAAGTTCACTTTATGATCAAACTAAGGCCTCTAGGTTGAAGTGAGGGAAGTGGAGAGAATATTTGGGCAGGGTTTGTCCGAACCAAAAGGCTTTGAAGGTATGAATTTGAGAGAAGGGGAGTGCCCTTTTATAAGAGAGGTGAGGGGCACCTTAGGAAAAACTTAAAATATCATTTTATAATAAATTAATATTCGGTTTATAATGGCTTCAAAGTTCCTTATTTCCAGGATAAGGTGGGTATGGGTTGAAATCATCTCAACCAATAGATTTTAGATAGGTTTGGGTCACTATATTAACCTTATCATTTATATTTAACTCTTAGTTAAATAGTTTAACATTTACCATGTCTGGTTGTATTTTTATATTATATGGTTAATAAACTTACCATAAAAAGCCAAGAGAACCCCAAGTGGTTCTTTATTAACATATATAACCTTATATAAGTCATTTTTCCGAACCTTAGATTTTTAGGAATAGAATATCAATTAATAATATAATATTTGTTTTAAATACTCCTTTATGTCAATTTTGACACTATTTAATAATTGATTTTTGTTAAAGTTCTAACAACTTTATTAAGTCGAACTTAATTCATTTAATTAATCCAAACATGTCATATTAACCTATAAATTATTTTAATTCATAAAAAGTCTCAAATTAAATTTATTTGGATATTTATAATATCAATTAGTTAAATATTTCATTAATTAGGTAATTACTGCATCACCATTATGTCATAAATAAATTAACTTATTTAATGTCTACAAATTATAAATAAAATACCATTATGTATTAAATCTTGTTATCTTTCTAATGAATATTTATAATCAAATTTATCTTATGTGTAACCCTATATTAAAAATGTTTTAGTTATTAAACTTTGATTTTAACTCTTTTAACTCTTCTTTAATTAAAAAATAATAAATGTCCTAATCTAATCCAAGTGGACCAAAGAGGTTCATGTTTTATTCCTAAGGTTTTTTTTGGTCGAACTATACTTATCCAATAGAATTAGGACATGTGTTAGGGTAATAATAATATCATTTTTACCCTTAATTACCCTATTTACTTTTTACCGTGGTAAATAAAAGTAAACAGTTACTATTCACCAAAAATTATTTTTATCTTATTGAGCCACATTTTACTCCTTAATATTAACCGTGTCTTTCGTATTTTAGAAATTCAACTCACAGAAGCGGTAAAATTAATTTTTATGTGAATTTGCAAATTCTCCTAGGAGATGGGTAAAAGACGGTGAAAAGTTAAATAAAATTTTTATATATCTAAAATTATTATAAACTGGCTCCAATGAATTACATTGAACTTGTATAGGTATTAAGTATCTATTTTGATCTAAAATAAATTTAAATAAAATAAATAATTATTTAAATAAAAATTCGGTTTTAAACTATTACTCAGTGTTTTTCACTATTCATCAAAACATGAAAGTTTTCAGAAAAATACCAAAAAATCACCCTAAGCTAATTTCGATATTCTGAATCCAAAAATGAAGTCCATTTTGGAAAATAAAATTTATAAAATTTCAAAAATTGGGTATTTCTATTCATAACGGCTAGTTTGATTGGTTGTGGTATGTGTTAGAACTCGAAGTTGCGTACAACACACGCTACAGTATTGTTCGAAGACAAGCATATCGTGAAAGCTTGGAGTGTTACATTCTCCCCTCCTTCAAATAGTTTCTTCCTCGAAATTTCAAGAATATTACTACATAAAAAGATTCAGGTGGTTCTTCATCATAATTTCCTCAGGTTCCCACGTTGCCTCTTCCATATTATGGTTTCTCCATAAAACTTTTACCAGCCGATTCATCTGGTTTCTCATCACTTGCTCTCTTGTATCAAGAATCCTTACGGGCTCTTCGCAATAAGACAGATCGGGTTCCAGTTCTAATTCCTCATAGGTGAGTACATGCGTTGGGTCAAGCTTGTATTTTCTCAACAGTGATACGTGGAACACATCGTGAACTTTGGAGAGATTTAGCGGCATTGCCAAATGGTAAGCTACAACCCCAATTCCTTCTAGAATTTCAAAAGGTCCGATGTAACTGGGACTCAATTCTCCCTTCTTACTGAAACGTATAACACCCTTCCATGGAGATACCTTCAAGAAAACATGATCTCCTACCTGAAATTCCAAATCCTTCCTTCATTTTTCAGAATAGATCTTCTGCCTACTTTGAGCTACTTTGATGTGGGTTTAAATTACCTTCACCTTTTCCATCGTTTCCTCCACAAGTTCTGGGCCTATGAGTTTTCTTTCACCAACATCATCCCAACAGGTTGGTGTGTGACATCTCTTTCCCTATAACGCATCATATGGTGCCATCCAAATACTTGAATGGAAGCTATTGTTATAGGAAAATTCCACCAGAAGTAAATATTGATCCCACATACCTTGAAATTCAAGTGATCATGATCTCAACATGTCTTCTAAGGTTTGAATAGTTTGTTCTGATTGTCCATCAGTTTGAGGGTGGTAAGAAGTGCTCAAACGAAGTTCAGTATCCAGGGCTTTCTGAATACTTTTCCAGAATCTTGATATAAAATGTGGATCATGATCAAAAACAATTGATATGGGTACTCCATGAAGTCTCACAACTTCATTAATATAAAGCCTTTATAGACGTTCAAGTGGTAGATCTTATCTTATAGTAAGAAAATTTGATGACTTTGTAAGATGATCAACAATGACCCATATTGTATCATTCCTTCTAGAAGTCTTTGGTAGTCCTATGACAAATTCCATCATAATATTATCCCATTTCCACTCAGGTATGGGAAGAGGTTGCATGACTCCTCCAGGCTGTTGCCTTCCAGCTTTCACTTGTTGACAAACCATACATCTTGAAACAAAATCAGCAATTTCCCTCTTCATGTTGTCCCACCAAAAATGTTCCTTAAAATCTCTATACATCTTGGTTCTCCCAGGGTGTATAAAGAAATTGAAACTATGAGCATCATCCAAAAATTCCCTTTTTAGATCAGGTATATTAGGAACACAAAGTCTCCTCCCGAATTTCAAAATTCCATCTTCATACACAAAGTCACTCAATCTCCCATCATTTACAACTTTAATCTTCTTTATAAATTCTTCATCATCGGTCTGAGAACTCTTAATCCTTTCAAGTAAAGATGTTTTGGAAACCATTCGAAAAAGTATTGATGTTTCACCTTCCATGGATATTCACATATCCAACTTTACTAGATCCATGAAAATTGGATCCCTTTCAACTCTCATTTTGTTCAAAACTCCATGATCATTTCTGCTCAAAGCATCTGTCACCTTATTTTCCTTCCCCGAGTGGTAGTGTATCGTGCAATCATAATCCTTGAGTAGTTCAAGCCATCACCTTTTCCTCATGTTGAGTTCTTTCTGTGACAAAATTTACTTCAAACTCTTTTGATCAGTATAAATCTCACATTTTTCACCATATAGATAGTGTCTCCATATCTTCAAAGAAAAGATTACTGCAGATATCTCAAGATCATGAGTAGGATAGTTTTTCTCATGAATTTTTAGTTGTTGTGATGCATAGTCAAAAACCCTATCATTCTACATAAGGACACAACCAAGACCTTTCTTTGAAGCGTCACTATTAATAATAAACCCATCATTACCCGATGGTAGAGTCAATATAAGAGCTTTGACTAATCTTCTCTTCAGTTCTTCAAAACATTCTTCACACTCTTTTTCCAAAAAAAATTAACCCCTTTACGTGTGAGCTTTGTTAATGGGTTAGCCAATCGGGCAAAATTCTGGATGAAACGTCGATAATAACCTGCTTAACCAATAAAACTATATACCTCAGTTATACTCATCGGTGCTGGCCATTCTTGGATTGCTCTGGTCTTGGAAGGATCAACATAAATTCCATCCTTAGAGACAATATGGCCAAGAAAAGAAATCTCCTGAAGCTAGAATTCACACTTGCTAAACTTCCCATATAATTCATGTCTTCTTAGAGTCTTCAAGATAATGCACAAGTGATTTTCATGATCTTTGTAGCTTTTGGAATATACAAAGATATCATCAATAAATACCACTAAAAAATCATCGAGATATTCCTTGAAAACTCTTTTCATTAGATCCATGAATAGAGAGGGTGCATTAGTCAATCCCAAAGGCATTACTGTAAACTCATAATGCTCGTACCTAGTTTGAAATTCTATCTTCAGAATGTCTTCCTTCTTCACACACAACTGATCGTATCCAGATCAAAGGTCAATCTTTGAAAATTATTAAGCTCCATGCAGTTGGTAAAATAAATCATCAATGCGAGGTAGGGGATACTTGTTCTTTATCGTTATAGCATTGATTTCCCTGTAGTCGATACATAACCTCATAGATCCATCTTTCTTCTTAACAAAAAGGGCAGGGGCTCCCCATGGATAAACACTAGGGTGAATAAATCCCTTATTACTCAATTCCTCTAGTTGTTTCTTTAGTTCAACTAATTCCACAGTGGCCATTCTATAAGTGGTCTTCAATATAGTCCTTGAACCAGGAATTAAATCAATGGAAAACTCAATTTCTCATTCTAGAGGATGTCCAGGTAAATCTTCCAGAAACACATCTACATATTCTTTCACAATAAGTACATCCTATATTTTCACATTCCTTTCCTCACCTATAGTTATTTCATTCTCTTCCTCCCTGATAATTGAATTTAGTTGAGCTACTGGGGGTGGATCTAGATAAGAATCAAGTGGTGGCGATTCTGCTCTAAAGATAAGGTGTTCTTTATCATCATCATCAAAAAACATAAACTCCTTCTTCTTATAATAAATCTTCATATCATGGTCTGAAATCCAATCCATTCTGAGGATTATATCAAATTCAATCATGGGTATGACGAATAGATCAACAGATAAAGAATATTTATGTGCACTAATGGGGACTGATTCACAAAACTTTGTTGCAATGATACTTCCCTTAGGAGTTTTGACTGACAACTCCCTTGTTAAATAAAATTGGAAATATCTAATTTTCTTATAAAACTGGGAATATATGAAACAATGCTATGATCCAGAATCAAATAAAGCATTTTCTAAACTTGAGGAAACCATTAAATTACCTACCACCAAGTCTTTCGGAGCTTCTACCTTAGTAGTAGAGATCACATAAGCTTAGCCTTGACCCCTTGGCCTTTTCTGAGGTAAGTTCCCCTAACGCTTAGGACATTCATTTGCATAATGTCCCATCTCCCTGAAATTGTATCATTGAAAATCGGTAGCTTCTTTCTTACCCTTGCAATCACGAGCTTGGTTTCCTTTTTCACCACACTTGTAACAGACTCCCATTCCTTTTAAGCAAGTACCGGGATGTTTCTTCCCACATTTACTGTAGGATAGATATTCAATTTTTCCCTTGTTCCCCTTATTCCCATTCCTAGAGTGATCAGTAGATCTCTTTATCTATTGCTTTTCTTTAAAGTCATAAGATTTAGAGAATTCCTTTTCTATATTGATAGCACATGAGACAATATCTTTGTACGATGAGAATGATTGTGAGACTAATGCTCAACAGAGAAACGGTTTTAACCTATCAAAGAAATGATCAATCTTACTTCTTGGGTTATGTATATAATCTGCAGCATGCCTCGCTAACCTTGTAAAGTTAACCTCATACTTTGCGACATTCTCATCCTCCTTTTGCCTCAGACTCAGAAATTGCCTTTCTATATCTGCTCGATGGTCACGAGAAAGTATTTTTCTAAGAAAATCTATTTAAACTCCCTCCATTCCATATTTTATACTTCATCATCTTTCTTTGTGTTTTGAATCAATGACCACCATTGATCAGCATCTCCAGTTTGGCGGTAAACTGCCATGACAACTTTTTCCCTTTCGCTACACCTCAAGGCATGGAATATTTTCTCTAATGAATTTATCCATTTCTCAGCTACTAATGGATTTGTACTCCCATTGAATGTTGGTGGTTGTTTCCTCATGAATCGGTCTAACATTGATCCTCCACACTGTGGATCAGGGTGCTCCATACAGGTAAGGTTATTATTCATAACCTGAGTGAGTTTCCCCAGTATGGTGATTAACTGATCAGCACCAGTTGCATCACCAGCTCCACTATAATTATCTTGACCATGAGGGAAATCCCTACTTAGAGTGCATGCATTGATATGATTTCCATTTCTTCCACTAGGCTCCATTTCTAAACTATAGCATACACTAGATTAGTTTATGAATAAAAATACATAATTCCATACTTGTAAAACACTTAACATAAATTGAACTATTTAAGGATATAATCCATAATCATAAAAAAAATGTTTTCTTTGAGTAAGTATATACTCATAAACCCTTCATAATGGTCTTTAAGGAAACTAATAATTATCCTAAGCATATCCCATAGGAGTGTCGTAACCAAGAGTGCAGCAAGGCCCATTGTCGTGCACCAATTCCTGTTCGAGTCTAGCTCAAAGGGGTGTTTTTGGGTTTTACCCCTAGGTACATTTGTGTCAGATCCACCTCTACCTGATCATATCTAGACGGGGATGTATTTCTTGTAAAACTCAAAAAATCTCCACAATACCAAAATTCTAGGAAGTTCTTCTATACTAATCCTCAAAGTCCATCTTAGGTCTATGAGCTCTAATCAGAGTTTATCTAAATCTAGATGCCAAGGTTTGTACTAAACTTCCTCGGATACCAACTGTAACACCCCGACCCTAGTTACCCAGAGTCGGTGCATTATTACATAACATTGTCATGATCAAAAAATATCAAGTCTCGAAAGACCGATTAGTTTAGTAGCCTTGGAAATACTAGATACATTCATAAGGTTTACATTACATCATGAAATTGAAAACTACAACAAAATTGATTTAATAGACAACACTGAGATCCCATAGTATATCCCTATAGGTCAGTCATAAAATACTTCTTCACAACCTGGGAAAAATAAAACATAGAAAGGGGTGAGCTCAGATGCTCAGTAAGGATAACAATATAGCGGAAACTTTCATAAATAAGCATAAACATTTAAGGTAGTGTATAAGACTAAAACAAAAGCCTTTTAAACTTAAACTTCATCATATTATGTAAAATATAAATCAAAATAATTCCATTTACTTTCTCACATGGATATTCTACTAGTCGAATAATCACATGCAATATCAATAACCACTTTCATAATGATAGAACGCATAATGCCAGACTATCATAACCACATAGTCAAGGCCTTATGACAAGACTACAAATAAGATTTTGTCAAGGCCTTGTTCCAAGAAACTAGTTTGTCTCATGATACATACCAATGCATCTAGGAGCTATAGCGGTCTCCACCCATCACTTACTAATTCCAATGCATTCCTCATATGAACAGGTTTAAATATAACATAAACATTCGTATTAAAACTAGCATACAAAATGTCAATACTTTCTCCATAAACCATGAATGGTATAAAAATAACACATCCATAATCAAACATATTACAAAACCTTCAATACAATATATAATTTTTGTATCATAATAAATCAACTTCAAATAATCTTAAAATCCATCAAATAATGTTGACATAGATGAAATCAAAACTATTTGAGAGAAATATCTCTTTTTTGAAATCATTTAAAAGTCACATAATTATAAAAGAAAACATTTACTTTGAAAATATTATTATAATCTTGTAAGGGAATATTCGACGATTTTATAACAATGGAAAATAGTCACACCCTCCATATAAGTTAAAAAAGACATTCTTACCTTAATTTTGTCGAAAAGGTTAAAAAGGACCTTGTTTGGAAAACGACGGAAAGATTCCTTTATAAATATTTTATAAAAAGTAAAAGAAGGGTATAAATGAATATAACCAATATTCTATAAAATATTAAGAATGTTTTGAAATACATTTTTAAGAAACATGGATGTGGATGATAAAGAGGTCCCAGTAGATACTTACGTAAAAACAACCTCGGATAATAAAGAGATTGTGAAATTAACCCTTACCTTGTACTATTCCTTATTCGAGGGTTGGTTTACCTCCTGTATAATGGATAAATAATAGTTATTAAATTATATAAGAATAATATACATTAATATGATATCATATATGATCTTTTAACATTGCTTTGTTAATTATATCTTAGTATTATCGTTGTTTCGGGTGTTAACTGATTCGTTTTCCTTTATATGCTTTGTTACATAAGCCATGTTTGTTATGGATAGGTTGTATATTATTCATATCTAGAATTATATCAAGTCCTTAAACATTAATTTTAATCATCAAATGAAAATTAGTCTTGAATGGATACGATGGGGAATGAATCTCATCGCATTCGTGGAGACGGTAGTTCGTACGTACGCATGAGCGACAATATCATTATTTTGATATTAAAATAATATATAATTAGATGGCGAAACATATATACAGAATCATTATCATGTTATATTTATTATTTACATGAATTACACATCATTATTATACCCATCAAAATAATAATGTATTGAATAACAATTACACCACGACGTGGAGACGGTAAGTCGTACGTATGCACGTATAGTGACATGTCATTCAAGGGACGGATAGAATAATGAATATGGATGTAAAATATTTATAATAAAATCACAGTATATAGAAGATTATGGATTTATTATTTTAGAATGGAAATAAAAAAGAAAGAAGAATTGGAAGAAGAAAATAATTTGAAAGAGGGTGGGGAAATTATTACCTCTTCTTCGGGTTCTTCCTTTTGATTTGATCAAAAGGGCTCCCTAAGTTGGATTTTTGATCAAACTAATGCCTCTAGGTTGAAGTGAGTGAAGTTGATAGAATATTTTTGTAGGTTTTGGCCGAACCAAAATTCTTTGATGGTATGAATTTGAGAGAATGGGGAGTGCCCTTTTATAAGAGAGGTGAGGGGCACCTTAGGAAAAACTTAAAATATTATTTTATAATAAATTTATATTCAGTTTATAATGGCTCCAAAGTGAATTATTTAGAGGCTAAGGTGGGTATGGGTTGAAATCATTTCAAAAAAAATATTTTAGACAGGTTTGGGTCAATATATTAACCATATCATTTATATTTAACTCTTAGTAAAATAGTTTAACATTTACCATGTCTCTTTGTATTTTTATATTATATGGTTAATAAACTTACTATAACAAGCCTAAAGAACCCCAGGTGGTTCATTATTAATATATATAACTTTATCTAAGTCATTTGGCTGAACCTTATATTTTTAGGAATAGAATATCAATTAATAATATAATATTTGTTTTAAATACTCCTTTATGTCAATTTTGACACTATTTAAAAATTGATTTTTTTTAAGTTCAAAAAACTTTATTAATTAGAAATAAATTCATTTAATCAATCCTAACATATCATATTAACCTATTAAATTAGTTTAATTCATAAAAAGTCTCAAATTACATTTATTTGGATATTTATAATATGAATTATTTTAATATTTCATTAATTTGGTAATTACTGCATCACCATTGTGTCATAAATAAATTAACTTATTTAATGTCTAAAAATTATAAATAAAACACCATTATTTAGAAAATATTTTTATATTTATAATTAATATTTATATTCAAATTTATCTAATGTGTAACCCTATATTAAAAATGTTTTAGTTATTAAACTTTGATTTTAACTCTTTTAACTCTTCTTTGAATTAAATAATAATAAATGTCCTAATCTAATCCAAGTGGATCAAAGAGGTTCATATTTTATTCCTAAGGTTGTTTTTGGTCGAACTATACTTATCCAATAGAATTAGGACATGTTTTAGGTTAATAATAATATCATTTTTACCCTTAATTATCCTATTTACTTTTAACCGTGGTAAATAAAAGTAAAAAGTTACTATTCACCAAAAATAATTTTTATCTTATTGAACAAAATTTTACTCCTTGATATTAACCGTGTCTCTCAGATTTTTGAAATTCAACTCACAGAAGCGGTAAAATTAAATTTTATGTGAATTTGAAATTCTCCTAGGAGATGGGTAAAAGACGGTGAAAAGTTCAATAAAATTTTTATATATCTAAAATTATTATAAACTGACTCCAATGAATTACATTAAACTTATATAGGTATTACGTATCTATTTTGGCCTAAATTAAATTTAAATAAAATAAATAATTATTTAAATAAAAATTCGGTTTAAAACTATAACTCAGTGTTTTTCACTATTCATCAAAAAATTGAAAGTTTTCAGAAAAATAAAACAAATTCACCCTAAGCTAATTTTGATATTCCGGATCCAAAAATTAAGTCCATTTTTAAAGATAAAATTTTAAAAATTTTAAAAATTGGGTATTACCATTCATAACGGCTAGTTTGATTGGTTGTGGAATGTGTTAGAACTTGAAGTTGCATACAACACACGCTACTGTATTATTCGAAGAGAAGCGTACTGTGGAAGCTTGGGGTGTTACATCAAGTGTTCATGGAACATGAATAAGGTTCCTAATAGTTATACTCAAGGGTGTGGCATAGCCAGTGAGGGTGTGGATGCAATTGTGTCTGGGTTCTGACCCTAGTGTCGTGGATCAATAGACGAATGACACGCTGAGGCTTATTAAGTAGATCTTGAGAATGTGTAGGTTGGATATGAGATAAATATGTGACATGGGTATTGTTACCCAGTTAATATATATATATATATATATATAATGTATGTCATATGATCCATTCAATTCTGATCATCTGTCATACCCACACATTGTCTTTAACCTCCACTCATCTGACACCAAGATCCCACTGTCATGAGATACACCTAATGTCAGTCATCCCAAAGATCAAACCAAAACAACCAATACATGCACAATGACTCTAAGTAATGCATGAAACTTCATTTTTCATGTATACTATGCTTCAAACGATCGAGCTTTCTCATGAAGATGATCATGAGATGTGATAGAATAATGTCGTCATGAGAGTTTTTATGGGTTACAGGACCATGAAGTGAAAATCACCAAGATATCGCATAAACATTGTGTATCACATGAATCCATCAAAAGTTCAAATGGTCATCATATTAGATACTTAGCCTTTAAATTTATTGTTATGAAAGACCTTGAGACACAATGTGATCATATAAAGGCTTTGATACTTCCAAGGGATGATCAAATGAGGTAGGTCATGTGATCATGAGCATTCATCATGATAAGTATAAGGGATCACAAGATTGATTGACGATAATCAGATAAATCCATATCCCCTCATGATAGGCTTTTATCATTTCTAGCTTTCATCATATGAATCCACTGGAAATTACCTAATTTTTTTATGTGAACATGTCGAGTGATTTTGCAGGGGCCTTAAAGTGGTCATGAAATGTCCCCAATTTTCATGAAGATTTTTTTCACCAACATACCATGGGTTGATCATGAAAATCCATTATGCAATCAAGTATACGTCATGTGGTGTTGATTATATAAATCTATCTATTACATCAATCCAGTTCACCTAGCACCTTCACCTTACAATAAGGTAGAAATATAGCGAACCTTTTCCAATATAAACCCTTGAAATCATCTTTGAAATGAAACTTTTTTTATAGGGTAAATGGAAGAAAAGGAAAAAATTAAAAGAAAGGGGTATACTAAAAATAAGGGAAGTATGGGAGAAGAAGGAGAAAGCAGACACCGAAGAGAGAACTTCCTTTAGATAAATTCTCCTGGTAATCACATGATCCCTTCATGAGAACCCATCATGCAATCAATTTTTGGTCATGTTATTTCATGATGTTGTGAACATCATGTGATGGCCTCATGTAACCCCTCTTTTATATAGCACATGCATGCAGCTTTATCATTTGAATCACTCATGAAAATCAGTATCACAACACTAATGTGTTAGCCTTGACTTGAAAATAATCAGTCTCGTGATGCCTACATGTATCCTTAAACATGTTATCACACAAACCCTTGCTCTAAAAATTTCTGTAGGTGTCCCAGGACATGTCTTCCTTAACATGAAATTCCCTTGTAGACCCTCATCCATGTAATGTGAACCTGTATACATTCACTCCTCTATCCCTAAAAACCCTAGGATATGCATCCTTGACAAGAACCCTCAGCCATACACCCCTCCTTTGTAAAAACCCTTTCCCATGAATAATTATTCATGTGAGTGCATTATGTGATAAATGACTCCTCACTGGTATCATTATGCTTCCATGCGATATCCTAATGAAATTTCATTTTTGATCAAGCAACAGCATTGGATTTTCCATCTTTGTTCACGTGAAGACCCCCTGAACATTTCATCCATGTCATGTGGCATCCCTTTGACTTGTTATATTTTATAATGCAACACCCTTTTACATGTAAAGTTTGATCACATGAAGTCCCCTTAAACATGTAATCCTTGTAATGCGGAAGCCCTATGACATGTCATCTTTGATTATGTGACACCCTTGGACATGTCAGCTTTGATCATGAGAATATACCCCTAAACATGTCGGCTATTCCATGTGGTACCCATCATACATATCATTTATGATCAAGAGAAAACCATGTAAGTTTCATCACTGATCATATTAATACCCCTATACATGTCAGTCTCCCTCACATTAAATCCCTTATACATATCAACTTGATCACATGGAATCCATGATACAAGTCACAGTTGTTAGGAATACACCCCTAGAAAACTTATCTAGATCACGCGAAGACCCTTAGAGATGTCATTCTGATCACATGAAATCCCTTGGACATTTTAGGTAGACATCCTCAGGCCTGTCAAGAAGACAACCTCATACATTTCATCCTTGTTAGTTAGATCCCTTGGGACATGTTAACCTTGTCATCCATTCAAACTTGGATATGTACCATGTGAACCTCCAAACATGAAACTTTATCCAACCCCCCCCCCCCCCACCCCCCCATGGTGTAGAGTGACCATAATGGACTAGGGTTGCAAAATCATGCAACCCTCATGCTCCAGAAATGGCCTCTATTATATATGAACATATTCTATATACCATTCACTTTCATATTCTATCTTCATATTTTAGAGAATAAATAATGAATATGTGTTCCTTTTTCCATTAAAGGATGAATAATGGATATGTGAATCGGGAATCCACCCTGGTGTAAGACCCACCATATACTAAATACTCTATATCACAAGACCCAAATTATATTATGAGTATATCATCATTCCTCATATATTAGAATATGGGATGTGGGTTCATACTCAATCATTCTTTTAAGTGTAATCCCTAACCATGCCCTCAAGAACATTAAATCCATTAATGGGTTAGGTACAAACTGAACTACAAGGAATTTGAATCCTGTTATAAATGGGATATATAGGAAACCTTCCTAAGGCTTGACCACCATACCAGATTCCACACAATAATAGTAATAAAATATCAAGGCAACCTCGATGTTTAATCCCTGTGAAAATTTTCCCTCATGTGATGTGTTTAGTCTTCTGTTGTCTCTTGTTTCTCACAAAAAACATGACTCACATGGGATTAGAAACCAATTATGATTATATAAATTATATGGTGTGGATTCCCCTAATATAGTCTTCCTTTTATATGTAATCCCAATTACATATCTTCTTTACTTAAAGGGTTCTACTCCTGATGAGGTAGTATAGGGAAACCTTACATGCATAAGTCATGATCAAAACCTCTATCATCAAACATTGTATGACACAAATTCCCATAAAACAAACTATGTGGACATTGGTTCCTATATTAACAGGATATGTAATATTACTTTCTAAGGCTCCATCCCTACACTCAATATTAAAATACCCTCATAAACATATTTTCCGCATGATGTTAAACTGAATGGTGTTATCCAGTCATACGACCTTAAACTATGTCAAATGAACTATATGGGTTTCTATTCCTTTTCTCAGAGGATACATAGGATGCTTATTGAAGTTTTAATCCCATCTCCAAGACACTAACCACCTCCCTAGATGGTTATAAACTCCAAAGAGTCCAAGTATGGGTATAAACTAGACCATCACAAATAACTAAGAGAATAAGAGAGAACCAATGGTACATGGAGTTGTTCTAATCAACATACGGTTTTGATCAAGTAATTGGAATAGGGGTAACCATTTCTATATTTAGGATTGGGAAGGATTCATGAACATTTCTTAAATCTATAAGAGAGTCCTTGAGTAGGAAATAATTCCCCCTAAAAGGGTGTGATGAGCCAGGCCTCCCACCCTCTTAATCAATTTGAGCTCCTAAGAATTGTTGGGTTTGAAACCCCAATGACCACCTACCTTTGGAAAGAAGACCCATAATTCATTATGGATGTGGGATCTATTGGGAGTTTATATTAGATGAAAAATAGTGAACCTAATTAGAATGTCATTATAATGCCTGTTCAAACACATAATTTTCTTAGGAAATAGTCCCCCATTTCAAATCTACCAGAAAAAAGAGGCGAGTGATAAAGATGTCATTTCCTATAAAAAATGTTTAAATGATACTCTATATATATATATAGTTTTTAATTCTATCATTAATATCCAATGAACTCATAAATTCTCATGATAACAAGGATGTATAAATCATTTTCAAACATCAACATTATCTTTATCAAGAGAGATATAGACAGTAGTATTTTTAGATCTATAAGTCACTATTTACAAGAAAACTTGGACACGATGCACTATATAGGCCTCAAATAGTCAATATTTTTGTCTATATTGAGCTTGTATAGATTCTGGGGTTTAAAAACCTAATGAATTGGGAACTAATCTCATTTTAACTTCACTCCCTTAAAGATTCTCCATATTTTATGTAAATTTTAATGTGGAAAAACATTGATAATATTATCCCAAATATCCTCACTCTACTTTTATAGGTTGATAAGGACATGAAACGTGAAAATTATTTAGTTCATATAGTGAACAAGAGGAAGTACAATGTGAAAGGACTCAAAACTAAAAAAAGTCTAAGCACTCTTCACAATGGTCTTCTAAGAGATTGATGGTCAAAGGGAAAGAAAGGGAATAATATGTTCTTTATTTTTCATGTGTAAAGATGGTCCACTAGAAAAGGGATTGTACCACTATAAGAAGTAAGGGTGAGATTAATGTGTATTCATTATCATGTGTAATATATCAGTTTCTATAAATTGGGTATTCGATACATCTTTTGTTACTCACATCTGTATCTAATTATAGAAACCTAGTAGATTTAGAAGAGTCATGTGGGATGAGTTGTATATTTTAGATACAAATAGAGTTAAGATTGTTGAAGTGTCTATTAAAGACTGCTACCACACATTGCAAATAGTAATGGTCAAAGTTTTAAAGAAGTCTTATTATGTGACATCAATTACAAAAACCATTATTTTTTGTTTACTTTTGAAGATAGGGGAGGATACTCATACTTCAAAACTTTTACTTATGACTTTAGTAGATATACATATATCTATTATGTGCCAACACTTTTTTTGAATTCATGGTATGCTGAGGGTTGTGCTTCTATGGTGGAATCCAAGCTAAATCATCCTTCATTGTTAGTTCCCTTGTCATAGACTCGTAATGATGAGACAATCATTATTATAGATATCCTTCCTTAACATATTTCAGATCCCTCTACTCCATCTTCTTTTCTACCTATGTAGATATAATCATAGTATTCTATTTCTATTAGAGTGACTTCATATCTTACTTGGTACTCTCCAATCCTAACACCCTTAACCCCTCCAAATCCAACAAATTAGTGGTTTTGGGATCTCTCCAACTTTGATCACCACTTTCCCCCATTACTTTGATCTATTTTGAAGTAAAGGATCATGATATTATTGATTGGTGACATGTCCTTTTATATTCAGGGGAAGATAATTAAGATGCATTAATCTATAATCAAGGGTCTTTGTTAAAAATGTTTGGTTTAAATATCCCTTCCCTATAGATATTTACCAGTTTCATGAACTCTTGGAACTTATTTGGACCTATAGATTTCCCTATTTTGAATCGTAAATCCTTTTACATTCACCTCATCTCTGAAGTGGACATCATCAAGGTCAGGTCTTGGTAGGGTCGATTCAATGAACATAGAAGGTTCTTACTCCTTCATTGATCCAATTATTTCATTAGGGTTTAGTAATTTTCTCTATCTTCACTTTTTATTCATTTACCTAGGATTCCATTACCCTTCTACAACCCTACTATACTTAAAACTGTTTGGAATTATTTTTGACATTTTATCTATTCTAAAAAAATCACACTTTTCATGTAATTCATGATGGTTTCTCACATTGGTGTGGAAATAGATTTTGATTCCCCTTTATCATTGAAGCTTCTTTAAATATGTTCTTGATATTTATTTATGCAAACAAATATTCTATTCCAAATCTTTGTTTTATTGTTCTTAATTTCAAATTTAAGGTCACTCCTCCTTGATTATTAAGAAACAGTTGTTGCCTCTTCCTCAAGTTCAATCCCACCTTCTTCTAGGTTCCCTCCCTTAAGGAATCATTATCCCAAATAGGATCTATGGGTATCATATTCTAATGAACACTAATTGAACTATGAGGATATAGGATTCAAGAAAGGGTGGTCAGATCAGGAGGAGGGTCATCCTTTGGAATCACCCCATCTAGATCTAGTACCTACAATGTTAGATCCTCCACTAGAAAATATTTTTTTTCTTTATTCTAATGATATTTTTCTAGATCCACCTTTGACTATGGATAGGATGGATGTCCCCCCCTAAAGTCATCATAAAGTTTTCTCATCTTTCTCTCTTTTTCAAAGATCCTAGTATTCTCACTCTGTATTCTCTTAATAATCCTAAGGTGTTTCATCCCAAGTGAATGGAATCTAAGATTCAAAATTCAAGTTTGTGGGATCTAGTACCCTCACCCATTCAGTTAATTTTGAGAATCATAAGGTATTGTAACCCCAAAAATAACATATGAGTTATAGAAGTTGGGTTGTTTCAATCCTTTACTTCCCCTATCATCTTTTTGGTTCTTGATTCATTATTGGATGATCCAATCTCTCCTCCCTTAGCACAGGATAATAAAAATAAGTTTAAATCTCCCATTCCTCCTCCTAGAATTATTATAGCTAGAATAAAATATAAGAGCAAGATTTAATTTATTGAGAAATAGGCATGGTAAATTTCATGGAATTAGAATTGCTCCACCCCCTCATTATGATATCTTCCATCATTTGGAATTCTAGTGGAATTAGATACATGGATAAAAGTGAGTTTTTTATAATACTACATTGTAATCGAATTTCCTCTCTTTCATTTTTAGATCTCAAGATCAATGAATCATCCATCAGTTGTATTTCTAATATAATTGAAGTTCCCAATTTCATGTATAATCATTTAATCAAAAATCATATCTATATTTTCTTGGATAATCATCATCAACTAGAACTCATTGATGCTTCCTCACAATACATCACCGTCAAGGTTTGTAAACATGGTATTACCTTCTTCATGTCCACCATCTAGGTGAAATTATAAGTAGGTTAAATAATATAATTATGGGGTTATCTTTCTAGATTTGACCACATATCCCATGCATGGTTCTTATTGGTGATTAAACATGGTTATTGACCAATCTGAGAAGCAGAATGGGGCCTATAATTTTTCAATGGAATTATTAAAATCCTCTTCTTTGTTTCCTCCTTCAAAAAATTAAATATGGAGTTTACAAGAGAAAATTAAACTTTGTGAAATAATAAGCATGGTGGATGAGGTATTTGGAGTATATTATATAGAAACATGGGAAACTTCCAAGTTATATTTATCCTCCCTAATTCAACTATTAAACATCTAGGAAGATCCCTATTTGATCTTTCCTCCCTTATTATTCAGAACCATATTTCATATGGAATGGATAGAAAATTATTTTACTCAAAAAGGTGGATATAAATCAATGGATTAAAGAATATAGTTTAGAAATATTTTATGGTCGATATCTAGGGGTATTCTAGGTTTTATCTCTCTAATAATATTTTATTACTCGAGGGTGACATCCTCATTTAGAATAACCATCAACCAAATCATGGACTCAATCTCAATTTCCTTCAAGAGGAAATCTATGCTCTATAAAATAGTATGCAGGATCATTGAGATGAGGACTGTTTTTGTCCCTATACTTACAAAAAACATCAATTAGAGGACCTCCTTCTTAAGGAGGAAAATGGGGCTAGGTAGATATAAAACTTCAAGTGTTTTAGGGAAGGATATTGAAACACTGCCTTATTCTATTCCTACATTGAAGAAAAAATATCTAGAGTATTAATTTATAACCTGAATATGGATCCTTATTTAGTGATTCTTATTATATAGGTCATCTTACAGTTTCATACATCACTAAGCTACTTAATAGTCCTAGTCAAATATTGGGTTGGGACTATAATTTTGTGGATATGGATTACTCCTTCTATAACAACATAACAAGGATTATTTTATATTAAAATAACTTTAGGTTGGAAGTTTTCCCAAATGAATATTAAATCCTTGATTACATTAATATCCTCAATATGGATATTACTCCAAGTTAATATGGATATTCTAGGTTCTTTAACTCCTCTATTTATGATATTATTATGAATGAATTCAGTGTATCTATTCAAGACCATTTCAAAAGAGTATCTTTACCCATAGTTATTATTTTAGATATCTTGACTATTATTCTTAAGGTTATTCGACAAAAAAAAATTGCAAAATTTTATCCTATAATCATGTGAAACTACTAATAAAAAGGTTTTTCCATCATTTTGAACTAGATACATACCCCTATCTTGGGTTGTCTTTTCTATACTGAGTAGCATGGATTCCTCAAAATCATAAATATTCAGGGGTTATTGGATTAGCTCGAGATATTATTTATGAAATTGATAGAAATGTGGTTAGATCAAACATAATGTTTAAGATTAATATCAATAAATAGTATGATATAATTTAATGGGGTTTCATGCTTAAATTCTTACCAAGATTTGGTTTCTCTAATTGGGTCTATGATCAATTTTTTTGATGCTTCTCTTCAACTTAGTTCAACATTTCTCTAATGAGTAAGAGATTCGGATTCTTAAAGTAAATTAGGGGTCTTATTTAAGGGGATACACTCTCTTATAGTCTATATATCATTTCTCAAGAAGTTCTTAGTATGAATCTTAACAAAGGAATTACTGATATACAGTGCATCTTTTTAGAGGTTTTTATAGTTTCTCTATCATATCCCATAAATTTTTCATTAACAATATGCTTTTCTTAACTAATTTTATTAGTAAATCATACCATAATTTCAAGAATAACTTGAAGTCTTATAGTATTAGAAGTGGGTAGTGTATTAATGTCAACAAAGTTAGTGTATATATATTGAACAAATGCTCTTCCATACTATCCAAATGTATCGAATAAAGACCAAGTATTCCTAAAATTAGCTTCCCCATTTATTATCTTAGTGCCTAAATTTAAAATGGAATAATTCATATTCATCAATTTTATATAATTTTCAATATAATTTCCAATTTTATTTCTAATTAGAAAATTCATGTCCTCTCCTTTGGATGTAGAATTAATCTGGTGAGTAGTGTCATATCATCTATTCCTATGTATGGTCCCTTGGTTTGTAAAGCCCCTTAAGATATTCTTAAAAAAAATTAGTGTATATTAAACTCTATAATTTTGGATTATCACTTTGAGGATCATCTCCATTAGGCAGGTTACTATATACTTGAAAATCCTATTGATAAAGGAGAGGCATAAATCTTAGGGGAATGGAATAAAATATGTACAGCATTCAAGGGAAGGTAACATGGTACACAGTTTTATGGAATTCCATCTATGAAATATATATTAGGAAAATATTATTTCTACCCTATTTATTATCCAGCTAAAACTACTAGATCTCACCTTAGGGAAATATTACAAGGTTTTACTCGTACTATTGTGGAAAATATCAAGTTTATTATTAGAAGATGTGACATCACTTTTGGGATGGAAAATAGGGTAGTCTTCCATCACTTCTTTCCTATTTTCTCAGTCACTGAAATTTCTTTTAATCAATCCAATTCCCAAAATTATTTTATTTAATATATCCTTCATGATTATTAGATATCTATCTTTCATAACATCTAGTTTAATGGTGAACTCAGTCATTATGTTTTCACTTTCTCTCTCACAGGTAATTTCAAAAGTTCAATATTTATTAGAATCCTTTATACTCAACTGATCTAAGACTCACTGGGAATCAAAATAAATTTTAAATATCATTAACCAAAATAAAATTTTTCTTATTTGAAATTTTTAAAACCATAACATTCCTTATAACAAGATAATTTTAATGAAATAATAAATCTTTCTTCCAAGTACGTATGTTGTTTAAATATTAATACCAAATCAATGATCTATCTTTTCATTGATAGTGAATAGTATTATTTCATATAGACTCTTCTTGGGGGATTATTGAGATACAACAACCATTATGAGTCCATTGAATCCTTTTTTTTAAGTTTCTATTGGTGCTTAATCTGGTATCTTTGTTGATACTCAAAGGAACTGTATTATTCTTATTGTAAGTTTCTAGATAATCTAAGATTTCCTAATATAGCAGGATATCCTAATAAAAATCCAAACCTAACATATGTGTCCACGGAATCATGTGATTTGGTTTCAACTCATGAGTTTTATACATCCTAATGTTTTAAATCTTCTTTGGGAATAGTTATTCTATACAAGTTTAGGCTTAAGATATGCTCACCGGTATCAATCTTTGCATCTCTAAAAATATAAATATTTTTATTGTTGAATCCAACTCATATTTGGTGGAGAATTATATCTCAGTATTCTTTGATAAATACTAGGTTTATTACCTATACTATTCATTCTTTTAGAAATAGGCTTAGTCAGGATGTTGATATTATACATACATGGAAAGAGGACAATATGGTTGGTGACTATTTGGCCTCCAAATGATATCTTTTGGAGGTACATATTATTTGTTTGGATATTGTTCTTTACCTTGGAATTTTATTAATATTATAATATGGGATACCATCAATCTCCATCACTTCTATACTCCCCCTTATAATTTTGTTCTATCAGTTCCCCCCTCTGTGAAATAAAATTTTTCAAGTTAAATTAGTAAAATTTGGATTCATTAGATAAATTCAAGTAATAAAAAATGAATTTGAGAACCAATATGGTAATAAAATAAAGAAAATCCACCCAAAAAATGATAGAGAATATCTTCACCATGAATTTAGTGATTATTTATGGGATTTTGGGATCTATCTCAACTCACTCCTCTATGTACACCGTAATGGAATGGGGTAAGTGAAAGTAGAAACTACACTTTTTTAGACATGGTGAGATCAATGATGGTTAATTCAAGTATTCCATTATCATTTTGGGCATATTAATTATATATAGTAGAACACATACTAAACCATGTTCTAATTAATTTATAGAAAAATAATTCCATATGAACTTTAGTGTGTAAAAAAAAATTTATTTTATAACTTAAATGTGTGGGGATGTGGAGAAGTTATTAATGAATCTTCAGGTAATAAACTAGAACCTAAATTCACAAAGTGTATCTTTATAATACACCCCAAGGAAATAAGGGGTATTACTGATATGATCCCTCATATAAAAAATGTATGTGTGTAAAGACACGCCATTTTACTTGAGAGAGAGCATATCTCCAAAAGAGATAGTAGGATCAATATAGACTTTGCTGAACTTGTGTCTCAAGATACAAATGAATTGTCACATGAATGGATTTGAGAAATAATTTTGGAAAAAAATGTTCCAAATAAATAAGTATTATGTATCATTACAAGATAGGTAGAGAACCTAAAATATGTCTTTTTTTAGTTGTTGAAGATGGTGATTCATTATTAGTTGATAAAATGATCTTGTAACCTATAAGGAAGTAGAAAGTGGAATATAAATTACTAAGTGGAAAAAATACATAAATTATGAGATATATTCCTTATACCAAAACCATGTATGGGTTTTTATAGATCCTCTAGTGGATGTAAATATCACTGGTTATAAATAGATATTTAAGAATAAACTGGACAAGGATGGAAAATTCGGTACCTATAAGGGATGACTAGTTTCAAAAGGTTTTAATCAATGTCAAGGAATATACTATAAAAAATACATTTTCACTAATTTATATATTGAAATACATTAGAATTATACTTACCATAATAGATTATAATGACAATTAGATTTGGTAGATAGATTTCAAAAACAGTTTTCCTCAATGGGAACATTCAGAAAGATGTCTATATGACTCAACCAGGAGGTTTTTAAATATAAATAATGCCAAAAAGGTATTAATGGTGTATAGATATATTTATAGATTTAAGTAATTATCCTATTCATGGAACATTATATTTTATGAATACATAACATAATTTGGTTTTATAAAGAATGAATGTGTGACTTACATCTGTAGATGATTTAGTGGGAGAGTAATCATTTTCTTGATAATATATGTTAATGAAATACTACTGATTAGAAAAATAATACACATCTTAAATTCCATTAATACATGGTTAAACACATGCTTTTCCATAAAATAATTAGGCAAATCATCATATGTTATTGGTATCGATATCCATCATGATAAATCCAAGCAACTTCTTATACTAAGTCAAGGTAAATACATTAACAAGTTACTGAAGAGATTCATATTGGAAAAATCCAAAAAGGGAGTGTTTCCAATGTCACGTGGAATTAATCTCTCTAAGAAAATTTTTCCCTATACACATGAGTAGAGATAGATAATGACAATGATCTCATATGCATTAGTGATAGGATTATTCATTTAATTTAGGCTATGTGCTAGGCTAGATTTTTCCTACACCTTAAGCATAGTAGAAAAATATTAATCTAATACAGTAGACCACAATTAGATGGTTTTTGAGACTATATTAATGTTATTATGGCGTAATAAGGATATATTCTAATTTTATGGAGGATATTAGAATATATTCATCATTATATAGACAAATGAAAGTTTCCAAAAAAATAAGATGATTTAAAATCAAATTTGAAATATATCATCATTATCAGTAGAGATACTATGAGTAATAATATCTCAAATAAATCTATGTTCACTGATTCTATAGTAGATTATAATTATATCATGGATTTTAATGTAGCTAAATAATTGGTTTATATATTAAAATTCATCCAAGATCTTGATGTGGTGCCTAATAGTAAAGATAATATCACACTCTAGTGTGATAATTTTTTAGTAGTGGTTCTTTCAAACGATCCAAGGATTATTTTTTGGATAATTCACATACTCCATAATTATCATATATTTATGGATTTTTCTCAAAGATTTCACATCATAGTAAGAATAGTTTCCACGGAAGATACTGTGGAAGACCCGTTAACTAAATCCTTATCTTAGTTGATGCATGAACATGATATGAGATATAGAAGACTAAAATTCATTAGAAATTGGCACTATTCCAAGTGGTATTCAATTAGATTTGGTACCCTATAACCAACTACTTTATACTTTAGATTTTATTTATACTGTCTAATTGAATATTAATAAATACCATATCACATATTTATTATTATTCTACATGACTTTAATATGATAATATCCTAGAGTGTCTATCATGTTAGAAAGGTTATAAAGTTCCATATTATAATGATAACCTTAAAATTATATGAATATATACTTAAACTATATGTATTGTGGTCGTATGACACCATCTTATGGGACACAGATGATGAAAACTATCATGTGTTAGATATACATAAGTAGATGATACTTTATCTCATGAATTTTGCACCTAGTAATTTCAAAGATGGGGGATTATAAGGATAGGTCTTCTGGTAGGAATTTCATATGTTCAAATTTCATTGGATATTAAAATTTATGAACATATGTAATGATCATTATACTTTAATATTATTATTAATACATATCAATACTCAAAAAATGATATACCGGCCAAAATTGTGATTCCATATGCTTACGGAATCATTTATTATTCACAAAATTTAGTATATCTAGGGAATTATATCCTTAATAAAATCATATAGTAATATTTCTAAATATTGAGTCAATCACTTCCACTTTCCACCTCCACTTAAGAATGGTAGAACAAGGATCAATCTTTCAACCCTGAAGAATTGTGTGGAAATCAATGGATGCAATGAAAGTTAGTCGGCACCATTATGCTTGCACCTGAAGTGCCATCGGTGAAACTTTGAGATCAAAGGATTGTGTGTAAATCTCCACTAGAGAAATTATTCTTTGGATCCTATGGATACAATGATGTACAACCAAATTGAGGTATGAACGATCAACATCTACATCAATGAATGATCTCATGATCAATTTATTATTATTTTCATTAAATTTAATGTGAAATATCCACTCTTTGGTTCCAAGATTATTTTGTTATGGTTATTTGAAAATAATCATGAGTCATATCATTTATCTTCATGTTCTTGTGATTTATTCATTGGACTTAATGAAACCCAATAATTGTGAATAGGTGAAACCAACTTACGCTGTGCTCGAAACCATTATAAGAAAGGTGACACATATTTGTTAAGAATAATAAACTCTTATCCAAAATGATGGTCATAAATATGTGTGTATATAAAATGGTTAGTGGGATTGATAGTGATTTCCTAATAATATATATCAAAGAAAAATTATTAATTGAGATAAGATATCAGTCTTATAGTCATTCATGATTTGGATAAACAAATGTTTCTCCATAAAATAATTTGATAAAGTATCTCATATTTTTCATATCAATATCTATAGATATAAATCAATGAGGCTATTACATAGATTCAATGTACATGTATTAATAATTTCTTGAAATATGAAATAAGGGGAAATCAAGAGAGGCTTGTTTCCTATATCACATGGTATAAAATGAGTATAATTCATGTTTCCTTTTTGATCATATCTATCATTTATACCATGTTATATACTAGTATATTTAGGATAACTATATTTAGAAGTAGTTAAAACTACCCTAAAGTACAAGAGTTATGTAGAGTATATTCTCCTAGTATATTGAGAAGATATGAAACCTGTTATGAGGGAATATATAATTGGTTTCCACAATGATCAGTTTGATCTAATATGATAGTTCATATAATAATAGTGTAATGATCAAGAGAATCTCAATGTAACCCATGGTTTATGGTTCTATAAAATTTATATATATTTCATCTTTCAATGTATTTAAAGAATTATTATTCATATATTTTGGAAACGTTATCTCTTGAGAAGTTTTTCTTGAGGAAATGAAGACATAATTATTGGTATATTCACAGAGTAAAATGATTAAATTCTAGTGACTAAAGTCATACCTTAGTATAAATATTAATATCATGTGAGATCTAATGAGTTAAGAAATATTAGTAATTATATCTAGTAAAAGTGGTAGTTTTCTGGAGTTTATTATCTAAACATAACACTATCATTTACTTTTGATTACCATATCATATTATTATCACATATTTAAATTACTCTTGAAATCATTATGTGATAATGTCTTTAGAGTTTTTATCGCATCAATGGGTTACAGTAATTTTCTATAATAACAAGAACATAGATATTCCTTGGTGATATTGTTAAATAATATATCATATGGTCTAGATATATTCTATTCATTGTACATAGATAATGTTTAACTATATAGTATTGTGGGATCAAAATCATTGATACTTCTCCTCATGAATTTTATACTTTGTGATCTCCAAGAAGAGATTTCAGGAGGGAAGATCCACTAATAGAAATTTCATTTATTTTATGTTTCATTGTGATTCCTATATGTGAGTGTGTGAATTGGTCCTTAGACTTGATATCATTATTAATGTGTATCATGAATCTCGTACTTTGATTATGGATGAAAAATATGACTTCATATACTCATAGTGAAGTAGTATATGTTATATACACCATAAGTGATTTGACATAATTGAATATTCGGGAAATGATTTTCCACTTCTAGGTTATTGGAAGAAGATATATATCACCATTTAATGAAATGAAGGGTTCCTAATAAATTTCATAGTCATGGTGATCTTAGAAAACTCATTTCAAAAATTCAATGAAAGATAAATAAAATGTAAATAATAATGATATCTCTATGTATCCTAATTAATGTGGTATCAACTGAAAAGAGGATTATATTTCATAGTATCATTCATAGAAGTTTGTCATAGTTATTACTCTTCTTTTCATTTTGGGGTCCATGATGTGTTGTTATATGCTATTATTAGTCTATGTTTTATACCTACTTCCATTAATACAAGACCATATAAGGTCACAAACTGAGTGTATCCATAATTTCATTAGATTCTATTAAATATTTGATTAATAATATATTTATTCCAAATTTGGGGAATAATATTTATTCAAGTTATATTGATCATAAATTCAATCACAAGATTATTAAAAAATAAAAGAAGTGATTTAAATTTTATCACTTATTTATCCACATGAAGAATAAATATAATGTTTGTTCATGAGATGAGTCAATATAATGTATATTTATTTATAAGTTATGTAATAAAATAAATATTTATTCACAAGTTATGTAATATAATATATGTATTATTAGATGAACATAATTTTATTATTCAAGGTTTGATAATATTTATAAGTGGACTAAAAATGAGTTAATGATTCAATAAATATATTTTTATATTATTTAAATAAATAAATTTTTATTCATTTAATAAAACATATATGAATATTACATGTCTCATAAAATAATTATTATTTTATTATTATTTTAAGATAGGTGATGTTAGTTTTTCATTAGACTCAAATTAAAATAAATAAATTGAACATAATTATTTTTATTTTGGAACTAATTATAAATAATAAAATATGTCATTTTTTGATATGTGAATCTCATTCTCCCATTTAGTTGTCCTATTTAAACTTGGGGATATAATTAGATAGAATCATCCATATTTTTTCATGTTTTCTAAGAAAATAGTTAACAAATTTCTCTAAATTTTCTAGATAGAATGATGTGAATCACTTGATTCCCCCACACTAACATCTGAGATATCAATAAGAATGTTCTGAACTTCATGGAATCCATGTGATTTTTTCTAGATGAATTAAAATTTGGATTCTTGAAGCAATGAAAATGTAAACATATTCAGTGATGTTAACAAGTTAAAATCAAATCGATAATAAAAAATCAAGGTATTTTTTATTTAAATATATAATTATAAATTACATGTGATGATCCTCTTAAAGGATTTATGTTAATTATTCCAACTTTTGATGGAATAATTTTTAAATAGGCGTCAAATAAATCCACTTCTATTATTTATAGATCCTTTAGAAATAATAATAGAGGTTGGGGTAATAGAAGTCGGGGTGATGTTGTAGTGGTTATGAGGATGTTGAGAGGTGGATAACAGAATTTGGGTGACAAATTTTTTGTGGGAGTTAATGTCCAAAGGGTTAAAAGTGATCGTTGGGTGGAAACAACATTAAGGGGATGGGGATTTGGGAGTGTAATAGTTTGATGGATTATAGAGGAACTGGTTTGTTGCAAGTGAACGATTATTAAGATAAGTGATTACTATTATTATTTAATTATTTTATATTGGTTATTAAAATAACTATGGTGGATAGTGTTTTTAAATTTCCTTCAACCACTACTATAAGAATTTTGAAAAGGTAAAATTGACCATTATCAGTGCCAAAAAAATAAGGATTAAGGGTATCTTTTATTAGCGCTAAACAAAAACATTGATAAATAACAACAATTATCATTACTGAAAAGGTACAAATGAAGGGTAGACTTTTTAGTGATTTTTTTTGTTAATAAAGGTCACCCTTTATTAGTTATTTTTTATCTATGATAAAGGATGTCCTTTATTAGTGCTTTTTAAGCACCGATTAATGTTATCATGCATAATATAATTTATATCTACATAATTATATATTATTATATATGATTTCTATAACAAAACATATATGTATTTATATTATTACCATTTATGCTTATATATATTCATTTATACTTATTTTTATTTAAATATATATTTATAATTTCATATATATATTATAAAATATAGTGATATTCACTATATAAATATATATATTAATACATTAAATATACTTCATATTTAAAGTTATATTTTTATTTTCATATTATGTAATTTATAATATATATATATATATATAATTATATGTGTTTTTGTGAGTTTTAATATTTATATATATATATATATATGTTATAAATATATAAATATTTTGTATATATAAATAAACATATAAATAATTATATAGTAAAAATATTATGTGTGTGTGATAATATGGCATATAAATATAAATATAAATACGTGTGTGTTTTTATGTATATATGTCGTATATAAATATAAATATAAATATGTTTGTGTGTTTTTCTATACATTTCAAACCATCTAATCTTATTTTTTGATTTTTTTTGGAAAAAAACTTTTATGGGGTCAAGTGGGAACCCAAAAAAAATGAATGAACAGAAAATGGAATCAACCAAAAAACCATATTAAAAATTCAAACATATGGGGATGATTAAGTAAGTGCTCATACTTGTCAAATCCTTGATCTTAGGAACTAGAAAATAGGGGATTTTGAGCGGGGTTCAAGGGGGATTCACCATCGCATAATGTGTCCTGGTCTCCTTGACCTTATGACCACACATCAACTCATCTACAATGTACATTGGATCCCTGTCATCGCCACTAGAATGTTTTCATAATGAGACTCCACTGAGAGATATAACCACCACCGAAGATCCATCAAACCATAGCATGAATCACTATAGATTTCTATCCAAAGAAACAACCAAAATGAAAGCAACAAAAACTATAGCCACTACTGAGTCAACACCACCTCTACCTTATATCCATAAAGCATGCATCATAAGCATGAAACTAAACATTGAATTATGACTTCATGACCCAATCTATATCTCCACCACACTGTTTCTATGTAATGAAAGGTCATTATCATTTTGAAGCATGCAGATTCCACCCATAGACACCCATGGAAAAACCTAGTAGTCAGCTACCCTAAGAGTAAATCAAGAGGGAAAATCTAAGGAACAACAAAAGGAAAAGTTAAAAAAGGTAGGATAAATAGACAGTGAGAATGGGAAAATGCATGGGGGAATGAATACATGGAGAACGGAGTAGAAATCCTAGTCTAAACTATGGTATATGGAACAACTTAAAATGGGTGGTATGTTAATGTAGGAAAAAAAGAGACCAACAAAGGATGGCCAATATCCAAGACCCAATATCAATACAATAGATCCAAAATTAAAACCTAGTTTCTCTGAAGTTAACATCTGTTGAGCCTTACATATCTAGAAAATTGAGTTAACTCAAAACTACTCAAGGATGGTATACTTAATATAATACTGATAGATAATTCCAGAGAGGTATCCCTAGTTATTCAAAGATGGAAGCACCACTTTGATATGGAATCTGGAGTGACCAAAACTATGGGAGAGACTATCATCAGTGGATGACATCATATGTCAGACTAAGATATGGAGAGTATGGAAAGAAAGATGATGAACCAATGACATCCAAATAAAGAGAATCCTAAATAATTTAAACACATTAAATATAAGGGAAAAAACGTTTACATAAATAGAAAGTGAAAGTGACCCCAAAAACCACCATGTGGTAGAGGAAAGTAATGAAGGGGGGAGGTCCATCAGATGAATCACCATGGGGGGATACCCTAGATACCTAGGGGAGAAAATTTGGGGGATAGGAGTGAGACCATTTGAAAATAGAACCATCTTAATTGAGTGTGTGTGTGTGTATTTATGTAGTATATAAATATAAATATAAATGGGTGTGTGCACAAATAGAATATAAATGTGGGTGTGTGTTGAAAATTAATATAAATATAAATGTGTGTGTGTGTGCGCAAAATATAAATTTGTGTGTGTTTCTGTTTTGTGTGTGTGGGTGTGTCTTTATATAGTATATAAAAAAATATAAATGTGTGTTTGTAGGATATAAATATAAATATAAATATTTGTGGATATATGTGTGCAGAATATGAATATGTGTAGTTTACAAATAAAAATATAAATGCATGTATGTAATATATAAATATTTATATATAGTATATAAATATAAATATTAATGTTTGTGTGTGTGTGTGTTTTATATTATATAAATGTAAATATAAATATGTGTGTGTGTTTATATAGTATATAAATATGAATATGAATATATGTATGTGTGATTATGTAATAGCAAGGTTCTCCCAAGGTAAATCCCAGCAAGCCCCTGGGATTGGGAAACACTATGGGCAAGGGAAACATCCACTCATCCTTCCATAATGTACCCACTTATATGTTCCTCCCTCCCTAAAATCTAGTCATCTGTATAGAAATACATCACATGACAAACATGCTTGGGATTCATCGCTATCTCCTCTTACACCAGCCTCGCATCCCCTATTATTGCATTCCCATCACCTCCCCTCCCTCGCTTGTTGTCTTCGGCCTCACCTTTTTTTCATCAACCATCTTTGACTAGAATCAATGATGGAAAAATATTTCCCTATGTCTCACCTCTCTTATAGTTATAGCCTTGCTAGTTGGTTCATTCAATACAATAATTCCCCTCCCCTATAGCTTCCCTACTCTCCCTAGGAAATCCATGAGCAATGAAAAGCTCCCACCTCTCCCTCCTATTCGATCTAGGTAGACTTTTTTAATAACTTTTTTGTTATAATCATTCATCATTTTCACATATATTAATATTTTTGTTGAATTTTAATAAATTATTAGATTACAGATTCAATGGTTCATTGTTAGTTCAATTTATGATTTACAATTTGCACCAAAGTAATTAATTTCACATTTATATTCCATTTATTTTATAATTAATTAATTTTTAGATCGTATCAGTTGATTAGTTTATTATATTTTCTAATAACTAATTAGGATTTATGTACTTTTTATTCTTTCGATTTTTCTATATTATTTTCATTTTATGTTAGTTTTCAGTTTTTTTATTTATTAAATTGAAAATTCATAATGTATTCATAAAATATTATATTATTTCAAAAAAAAATAACAAATTTAATTTAGATTAAAACAATAGTTATTTTTTATGTTTTTAAAACTCCATTACAACATCTATCAGATTATATATATCTAAAAATATTTTTTTGGAAATGAAAATTCATATGATATACTATTAAAATAAAAATAAATTAAAATGAATTTGGTTTTTGAAAATATGTATTTCTTGAATTTTTTTAAAATGTGTTATAAAATATATTTTTTTACCTATTTTATTACATTTTCAAAAATAAAAAATGAATTATGAATTATCTTTCAAAAATAATCCCAACCTGAAATTTTGTGTTTTAATATTTAATGTTTTTTAATTCTAGATAATCACACTAAAAATTTTCAATGTAGTTGATAAGAAATTGACTTTAGATTGTTTCCCATTTTTATGTTATTTTATAAACTCTTAAGTTTATATTTTCCTAATTTTAGGTGTTTAATGTTTTTACTATTCTATAATTCTTGCATTACTTTCTTTAGTGAAATTTTCATGGAAATAAAAAATGATTAGTTGGAATATGTTGTTTTTTCTTTTCAAAAAATGATTGCTTACTTTTAAAATTTTATAATTAAGAAATATTTAATTTTTAGAAATATTTCATAAATAATCTATATCATGGATTCAAAGGTTCCTCATCCCAAAAAATTTAGATTCATCCATAGGTAATTAATAATATATTTTTATTTAATTTTCTTTTATAATTTTCTTATTTTTGGATCATATTGATTGTTTGATTAATTAAATTTTCATACAATAAATTTTTATTTTCATTCACCTAAAACTTTTATTTTTTTATTTTTAATTTTTTAGCTTTTAGATAAACATGACTGAAATTTGAAGTTTGTTAATAAAAATTTTAAATTATTTTTAAAAAAAATTGTTAAATTTTTTGTTTGATTTATAATTATTTATTTATTTTTTAATAAATATTTCACTATAAAAATTGAATATTAAAAATAATAAATAACAATTATTTGTAATATGTTATATTTTATTTTTGGAAAATGAATGCTTGCAATAAATATATCATAATTATGAATGAATTATATTTATTTGAATTATATATTTTAATATTATAGGTATTATAATGAATATAATTAAAGATTATAGATCTTGAAATATAAAAATCATGAAAATAAATAATGAAATATAAAAATAAATGGTGAGTTCAATTTATATTCTATTTGTAGTAAAAAGTTAAAAGGGCATTCATCGACACAATTTAATGAGAAATATATGGATAAAAATATTTTTTGGAGGGGATAAAAAATTTATAGAGGAAGTAATGAAAAGAATTATTGATTTGATAAATGAAGAATTTGTGGAGATATATGAGAAAGTTATAACAAATGAAAATCAAAATGATAATAATTGGAATTATAATCCAATGATTCTTGATCTTTGATATGAATTTATGCATGACATTGAAAAATATGTGGATGTTAATTGTGATCTAGGATTGTGGGGAAGTATTAATGATTCTAAGAGAAATTTTTTGTTTGGGAAGGTCTGATTAAGATATTTATAAATTATTCATTTCATAGGAAGTTAATAATGGGAGACACTTTACTTATAATCATTATTTTTGTCACCTCCCTAATAGTGAGAAGCATAAAATTAAGTGGCATGACTATTCTAATGTGTTATACAAGGTTTTTTTTGTGAATTATTTATGTCCAAACTGATGGAAAGTGATTTTAATAAAGGAGGAAGTAATGATTTTCATAACCTTACAACAAAACCTAGAGATCATGAAAGAAATTTCAGGCACATAGTTAATGTTTTGATCTGGGTTAACCTATAAAATGGGATTGAAAAAAATAAAACAATTGATAATGGAATTAAATTATTAATTGAGAAAGAAAGAGTTCATTATAAAATGGTTCTCACTCAACTCATTGGAGTTTTGAAGTTAATTCTATAAAATAACCTACAATTTGGGGGAACAAATTAGAATATTTTAAAGAAATTTAATTTACTTTTTCTAATTTTTTTTATTTTTTTTATTTTTATCCTGTTGTGTAATATAATATTTTTCATGTAGTTGATAAAGAAGTTTAGAAGCATTATCTTATTCAAAAAATTGATAATTAATTGATAACATTGATGGGGAATATGATTGAAGAAAAAGTAATAAATATCATGAGAACAAATAAATTATGGTAATCCTTAATTGTACCCTAGATATAAGTCATAAAGAATAGTTTTCAGTTATCATAATATGAGTGAATGTTGAGTATGAAATTCAAGTCAAGGTGGAATAGTTTTTTATTTAAACATCTAAATCATGAAGACACGTCAAGTCTTGGGATTTTTCAAGTCATTTAAAGATGATTTGGATGATATGTGCCTATAAAATACTAATTGATGTAAATCCTAGATAATTTTATACTTTTTTTTCAATATCATAGGTTAAATTTGTCTATATATGACATTGGAAAATATAGTGTTATGGAAATAAGTTTTCTTCATATGTGAAAAATATTTATCCTTTATTTTCCATATCACCATATCGATGGGATGTTCTAAGGACTTATCTTAAGGGTTTAAAACTAAAACCACTATCGATAACTCACTAGGAATGTCGCAGTGAAATTATTATAGCTATAATAATAAAAGTACTAGGGTAGAGAAATGAACTGGTTGAAATTATAAAAATATCTAAACATGATGATATTATGATTCCATATGATAAAGGATCATGTTGTAATTATTTATATAATTTTTAATTCCTTATTATTTTATAAATTGAGTGAAAAATATGAGATATAGTGAACCAAGTTATTGAAATTATATAAAGGTAAGGGTTGTAAGTTGAAGATGTAAGTAAAAAAATAAGAGATCTGATTTTCTTCATTGAAGAGCTTCGAGTGGTGTAGAATATTTAATGAATAAATCAAAATAATATGTACTTTAATTTAGTATTGATCCAATATTTAAGTAAAAAATACTTATTCATAGGAAGAAAAAAATTAATGAGGATATAGAATAAGATGTTATTAGTAATTTATCTATGGAGTGAAATTTTAGAATAACTTATTTTCATCAAATTATAGATCGAGATCTTATGTCATTGAGAGGTCATTTTATGTTATTTGATAAATTTAAATAAATATTTGGTTTTTTTTGAAATAAAATTTTAGAAATATTTTTGAACAATAATTAAAGGATCATTTCATTTAATTTCAAAGTTTTTTAGGCAAAATGAACATGATGATATATATGGAGATGATTTATTTCAAGAGATCAAACATGTAAATAAAATAATATCAATTAGATTGATGAAATTGATTGATATCCTTATTTTATTATACCTTATTAGAAATATGGGGGGTCCTAAATGACATGGGTGGAATATCAAATTTTATTGATTATACCTATTATAGTTACATTAGTAGAGAGAATCTTTTCTAGGATAAAGTTGATCAAAAAATATCTTCAAACTACCGTGTCATAGATATATTATATGGATTGGCTATGATTTCAATTAAAAATGAGTGTTTGGATAGTTTTAATTATGAAGAGTTGATTTAATAATTATCTTCAATAAATGAAATTATATTTTTTATTTGAATCATATGGTACTAACTAGTGTACAGATATGATGTTATTTTCTTAATGCTTTAAGGGGAAAACTAGTGTGTAGATTGGGGTATTAATTTTTTCTCATCATTGGGATAAAGTGAAATATAGTTTTATTTGTTTTTTTAATAAGTTTTAAGATAAGAGTGAATTTATAATATAGATTTATTATAATGGATGTTGAATTTTTTTATTAATAACTTTTATTTCTTCTAAAGTTTGAATAATCTTTTATACTAGTGTAGGTAACAAATGTTGTTATTTTTTAGTACTGAAGTGTTATTTCATTGTATATTTATTTCTTAATTGATGTTTGGAATGTTGTTTGTTTGGTGTGTACAGGTTTTTACTTGTATTTTGAATTGTAGAGGACTATGATTTTATTAAATGTCTTTGTAAATATTTGAAAATTATATTTTGAGGTGAGGATGGTGTGTGTTGATTTTCATTTATATAATCTAATACTTGTAGTTTCCGTATAGGTTGAATAAATAAATTTATAATTGGAAAATTTATTTGATCCAAGGGAAATGGTTATTCAAAGTTGAAGTATCGTTTTAAGGATTGATTTTAGGTTGCTTAAAATAATGTTGTGGAATGGTACAGGATGACTAGATGACATGTCCACTACAATTGGGATCTTAGGAGCTATACTAGATCAAGTTAGTCTAAAGCTTTCTAATTAGGATAATTATAATCCATGGATCCGGGAACTTCTATAATTTTATGGTAGTGATTTATTAGTTTCTGAGGAAAAATACATACCTATGGAAAATATTTAGGGAGACTAAGAGTATGTGGAATTCTACTCAGAGAGTGTTGTGATTCTCATCAAATTTTTCTTTAAATATCAAAAACACTCTTTAAATTTTATAATGATTTCATTTAAGTAATTAGAAGTTATAAACTTGATGATATCATGTTAGAATACTGAAGTATCCATGGAGAAGTCTAGATATTATTAATAACCTCATGGATTAAATTTATCAGAACTTTCAAAGGAATGGAATTAAGCGATGAGGCCATGAAGGAAGTTGGAAACCAATAGGCATTCATAGCTCGATGGTCCATAGCCACTATCTAGCTTGTGGTGAAGGCAGTATTTATCCCTTACAGGAGAATTCCATTGGGTAGCTTGTGGAGGAGCACCATCTACCCAATGTAATAAAGGTAGTGGACAAGGAGTTCCAAGTGGCCCACCATCTACCTAGTAGATACTATTATGTATCCTATGGTGTTAAGAAAGTAACCTTGATCCATTATTTAATGATTTTTGAAAAACCAAAAAAATGTTCTTTGGTGAATTTAATTCCCTAGAGAATTATAGAATTCCCTGATGATTTAAAAGAATATAAATAGACCCCTTTGGTGACTTAGAGACTTACCTTAACAAAAATTATCCAATGCCAACATGCTCAATCACCAAATTTTTCTCATATTCTCTCAATTAAAAATTGAACCCATTTTCTTATCTAGAGTGTAGTCTTAATGTAATATTCTTATCAATCTCCTATATATTTATTAATATCTCCTATAAGTTCTTATAATTATTTTGAGATAATTTATACAATTCTAAAACATGATTTCTTCTAGAAATACTCTCTTCTTCCTCTTTCTTAAATTATTAGTGCTCACTACCTTTAAAGTGGGGGACTCAAGTTTTCTTACAATAACCACTAAAAGTCAATGGAGAAATTCTCTTTCATGTTTCTATCTATATTTATTAAATATATTGGGCTTATTGTAATTTTGGTTTCTTTATACAACCTAAAGAGTAATGAAATTTTGGTATCTTGGATACTGTTAAATCAAGAGACTAATAAATTAAATCCTCAAGAGAGTGAGGTGGTAGAAATAGGGGCTCATATTGATCTATTTACAAACTTCCTTACCAAATTGTGTGTCTTATTTACATTCTTAATTTTTAGTTATTAATCACTTTCATTCATTTATTTAATAAATTTTTGAATCCATCATTAAGTTTAATCATTTAATTTACAAATCACTCTTTCTTTTATTCTTCCACTTTTATAAACTTATATATTTTTTCATTATGCTTTAATATTTGTTTTTATTTGGTCAGTTGTTCTTTTTAAATAAAAAAATGGTTTTATTATCTTTAAAATTTAAAGAAGATGTTTTTAGTCGTTAAGAATTTTAATTTTCCTTCATTTTTTAAAAGAGTAATTAACCCCCCCCCCCCCTCTTTCCATTTTTACCTACTCTGGCCTAAATTTTCTATTAAAAGATGCTTGAATTTATTTATTTCTTTTTTTCGAATTATATCAAAGATTAATTTTTTTTCAAAAAAAATAACTAATTTTTTAAGAAATGTTCTTTCTATAAATAGATTTTCCAAATATTCATGTTACTTCTGAAGGAAACCTTATGGGTCATACTACCTTTTTTATAGTAATAATTATGGTTATTGGAAAAATATATTGTATAAATTTCTTAGATCTATTGGTTATCCCATATGTAATATATTCATACATTTTTAAACTCCAACAACTGAAAAATAAGACAAATAGACTTCCAGTGATATTTTTGGTTTTGAATTGGATGGTAAAGTAATGAATGTCTTGCATTATGGTTCAGGAAAAATTGAGTTTAATTGAATATCTACTTGAAAAAAGGCACATGAAATATGAGAACTCTTAGAAGTAACTCATGAAGGAATAAACAAAGTAAAAGATGTTATATTATATATGTTTAGAGCGTACTTTGAGGGTTTTTCTATGAATCCTAGTGAATCTATCACTAAAATGTTTACTCAATTCATTTAAATTCATAAGGTTAGAAAGGATATTCCGGATAAACTTTCTATAGGGAATTTATAAAATAAAATAATTTTGTTTTTACCAAGAAATTAAACACCCAATGTCAACATTACATAAGAAGCTAAAGAATTAAAGAACATGGTGGATGAGGATCTCATCATATCTCTCATGATATATAAGATAACTATGAGAAGTCAAACCAAAAAAAAGGTAAATGAGGTAAAAAAATAAAATTAAAATTACATTAAATGAAATCAAGAAAAACATATTCAAAAGTGAAGCTAATATTGCTCATATTTTCCATAGGATGAGAATGTACATGAAAAATTTAAGATATACTCATCACTTAAATTGGAAAATCAAGAAATGGAAATTTATTTCTTCATATTAAAAAAGAAGGGTCACATAAATCCAGATTGTCCCTTGAACAAGAATAATAACCAAAGTATGAAAACTCTAAAATTATTAACATGGAATGGTAGAGAGGATTTAATTTAAATATCTAAATCAAGTGAAGAAAGTATTAATCACCTCATGGACGATATCAAGGTATGTGAAGTAAATTCTGCATATTTTAGTTCATACTCTTCTACATCTTATACATCTTTTTTATGCTATGAAGATCTTTTTTATTCTAGATATCAAATTCAAAATAGTTTTTTTTTTACTTCTTTAAAAATTTAAATATCCTAAAAATAAAGGAAATCCTATTGTTTTTTAAAAATATCAGCTTTTAAAAAAAATACGATTTTTTTTAATTCTAAAAGAACAACTTAATGTTGCTTATTTGGAACCTTAAATTAAATATATTAAAAATAATATTTCCCATTTCACCCAAGGAAAATAAACCATGAATAAAATTTTGGGATCTCACCATGTTATAAAAATAAATTCTATTATTGGTTTTTTGAAACAATCTAGTTTTCTCAAAAAAATTAAAAATACTAATTTTTTAAAGGTAACTTACAAATTATAATTTTTTAATTATTTAATAAATTTATAAATATTTTTTATGAATTAAATTTTAAATATAATAGTTATAGTGGACCAAATATAATTCATCTCTCATCTCATATTTCTAATGGAAAAAACTTTTTCTTAACAAATTAGGATTCCAAAATCTTTATTGGTTAAAATATGTTGACCCATGATATGGGTACCAAAAAGATTAGTCTCTTAATATTTTGTAGGAAAAGGGTCTCTTTAGTAAATCATAATAATATACTTTCTATATGGATAGTGGGTGCTTGAGGCACATGTGTGGTGATCCTTCTTAATTCAATCATATCAATGAATTTGATGGAGGACATGTCAAATTTAGAGATGATTCAAAAGGAAAAATACTGATATTGGAATTATTTGTTTCTCCAAATATACATTGATAAAATTAATTTTATTTTTTAATGGATTGAAGAATAATTTACTATGTATTGGTCAATTATATGATAGTGGTTTCAAAATTACTTTTAAAAATTATTTTTGTAAAGTTTCTAATTCTAAAGGAAATATTTTATTTACCACATCTCATTTTATAAATTTTTATATTATAGATTTAAAATTTTATTCATGTAAAAATGTTAATTTATTAAGTTCACAAGATAGTGGATTTTGGAATTTTAATCAATGCCTATGTAATTATAACATTCACTCTCTTGTAAAGATCAACTATAACCAACTAGTATGAGATTTACTGGAATTTTATTTTAAAGATAAATTATTTTTTGAACCTTACCAACTTGGAAAGAAATAAAAATATTTATTAAAATATTAAAAGGTTGTTTCTTATTCTAAATGATTACAACTAGTTCTCATCAACATTTTTGTAGAATTTCGTGTTTCTAGTATCATAAGTATTTATTACACCTTTCTAATTATCAATGATGATATTATATTTACATGTGTTTTCTTCATAGCTCATAAAAATGACGATTTTAATGTATTTATAAACTTTTCAAGGAAAGTTTAAAATGAAAAAGGTTACAAACTCTTCTACCACAGAAGTGTCCATAAGGTAAAATTTGACAACAAAGTCTTTGATGAATTTTTTACTTCCTAACGTTATTATCACTCCTATACTCCTAGAAAACCTCAACAAAATGGGGTTGTAAAAAGGCGAAATTAGACACTTCAAGAAATTCATTTTACTCTCTTGAATGAGTTTATTATTCCTCAATTATTTCGAGCTAAGGAGGTTAATACCATTTTCTTTATCCTTAATTGCACTATCATAAGACCCATTTTAGGGAAAAAACCCTATGAAATTATGAAATTAACATTTTATAAATGTGCATTCTTTAAACTTTTAGGTTATAAATTATTTATCCTTAATACCAATGATAATATATTAATGTTTGACCTTAAATCTAATGAAGGTATCTTTATTAGGTACTTGAAACTAAATTAAAGCCTACTAAGTCATAAATAAGAGAACCAAGACCTTAGAAGAGTTAATCACCTCATATTTGATAAGAATATTCATATAACACTATAACGTCCTAGCTCAGGTACCACATATCGGTGCCCAGAGTCGGTCAGTTATGTGACATCAGGCATGCCTCCCTGTTTTCTAGAGGTTTTCGACTAGTAGTGAGAGTCAAATATATATATCATGGGGAGACTATTCCCTCTATATCAATGCATAAAAATAGAGAAAATAACCAAAAAATAACCTAAATAAAATAACCAAAAACCAATATAAATCTATAAAAAAAATACAAAAATACATGATGAATCAGAAAAAAAGACATAATATCAAAAACTAAATAGTAAACATGTCATGCCAAATAAGTGTCAACTTTCAAAATGAAAACCCAAAATAAAAACACCGAAAACTCCCCCAAGTGGGTCCTAACACCAGGTCTGGTTCCCTCATCCATGCTCTATCCCAACTCAGCTATCTAACATAGTAATATTTACCTTATCCTCTCCCACAAACATAAATTCTATTCGGGTATCGATCAGGTAGTCTGAGTAGGTTGTGAGCATAACTTATAAGGCCCCCAAAAACGAAATATCAAACAATATCCAGCTAATAATAGTGTATGTGGTTGTATAAATAATAAATTAAAATGCATAAAGTAAATAGTTATCACATTTCATTATTCTTTAATTGACCACATAATTTTCCGGGTTCACGAAGACACCCTACCCATCAATACCTAATTTTCCCTATGACAGAGTCTAAACTATCCCTAAGGGATATCACATATCACATAGAGAATCACAATTCATTGTCACATGGTCTTTTATTATCCATTTAATTTTAATTTTATAATTATGTCCACTTGTAACCATAGTCCAATGCTAACATTTTGGGCCTAGAACCTCATGTCTAGGACCCCATGGGTATTTGAAGCATTAATCCATGTCCCATAACGTATTTATTAATCAATCACACATAAAATTTTGAAGCATCATTATGTGTACCACACTAATTTATCAATCAATCACACATGAGATTTTAAAGCATCAGTATGTGTCCCACACTTATTTATCACATGCATGCATTTGGACCTAGAACACCATAGCTAGGACCCCGTGGGTATTTGAAGCATCAGTCTGTGTCCCCCAACCCATTTATCAATAAATCATATATATCACATATATCACATTTAACAAGGTTTATAATCATTAACCCTCTCATAGACACTTCACATCATAGTATACCATTTCAATTATCAAAACATCTATGGTTAGACACTTTAATAATATGGAATAATATGAACAATTCACCATTAAACCATTTATCATCATTTAATCATTTAAGACATTAAACCTTTTATTTAATCCAAATATCCCTTGATTCCCATAATTAATCAATTCCATAATTCACATTTATAAATCAAATAAACAATTCCATTGATTCATGAATTTCATAATCCCAATATTCCATCAATTCTATAATCACATCATTCTATTAATTAATTAATCAATTAATTAATCCAATTCAAGATGCGATTACCAAACAAGGAAATTTATATTTCACGATTATATACACAAAATTATAATCAAGACTATGGTATTTGAAATTTAAACCACCTACCCCAAGATTTTTGACAGATTCTTACCAACAGAAATCCCCAAATTGAAGCAGAACATTCAATTTCTCAATGAAGAATGTGATTTATATCCAAAACCTAGATCAAAGATCAAATAGAGATAAATATATCAGAAACTAGATTTAAAACCATGTTAATGGAGGAAAATTATTCACTATTCATTGGGGAAGAGATTTGGGAGAGAGAAAAATCTAATCAGGAATAAATCACATACTGGGAGAGGTTGAGATCCGTCAATTGAATAGTGGATTCATCAATAATGGAGGTTGTAATTCCTTTTAATTCATCTGAGGGCCTCCAAATTCAATGTAAAATGATTTAGGTTTGGGCTGGTGTGTTTAGGTATATAATCTAGGGGTTCAAAAAATTAACAATTTTGGGGGGGGTTTAATTTTCTACATGCACGGTTTCTTGTACAGGGCGCATGGTTTGCAATGACTGTGTGTCTAACCATGCACCTCCTCTTATGAGTCACATGGTTACTAATAAGAGGTTGAATGATTTGACAAACCATGTTCCAACAATGAAATATCCCTCTATCTGGGGTTGCATGGTTTTCTGGGGCAGGGTTCATGGTTTGGGAAAACCGTGTTCCAACCATGCACTACTCAAAACCCCTCTAAAAATCTTGAATTTCACCCAAAATACCCCAAAAGTAAAACCCAATCAAGATATAATCAAAATAAGGAAAAATAGTGCCTAAAATGATCATGATACATCACCACAAAATTTCAGTATCTTACAATCTCCCCACCTTATAACTGCTCGTCCTCGAGTTGTGCTCCCAAGCATCTCTAAGATTTCGAGGTAAAAATATTGTTCCACTGAGACCGAATATTCACTTCCCCCTCCCATGTTTCCTCCTAAAAATGGTCATGTTTCCAAAATACATAAACTATTGGAACAATTTTTCCCAACAACACTTTCTCATTATGATCCAACACATATATCAGATTCTCCTCAAAGGATGCATTAATACCAAGCTCAGCATCATCAATATTGATCACATGAGAAGGGTCGGGGTGATCCCTATAAGGCCCCAACCTTATAACATTACTTAATATTGAATTAAATTGAATAATTCACATTGAGGATATTTTCAGGTTTAGAGTTTTAGAGAATTAGTAAATAACTATTACATCTCAAAGATTACAAAGTAGACACATCTACACAGCTTCCATATTTTTCACAAAATAAAAACTCTTGAACAAAAGAGTCATGTCTAGTTCCTTGTTTTAGATAGCCTGACATTTCCTTGATCCCATCCTTGACCCTATTCAACTTTATGTCCTATGAAAACGTTTCAAAAACTTGGTATGAGCATAAAATGCTCATTAAGGGTTATAAAAAGTATGGAAAGGAACCATGAGTACATATATACATAAGAATGAAATCATACTTTACCCATAAATCATAAGCACTTTAACATACCTCATAAAATCATGAATAAATCATAGAAATCATATGACATAAAGGTCACTTGAGGCATTCATAACATTATTTCGTAGGGAGTAACCCTCTTGGTTACGTTTGGAATACCCATCATAGTATATTCCCTAAATCTCTCCAGAGAAACCTTAACGTTTAACTCCTTCGCATTACCCAATGCATTGGAAAGCTATATCGGGCTCACTCGCCCTTAGTTTATAATGGAACCACCCGTCTTCATAACAATTCCCAATAACTATAACATAATCATAGAACATAACTTAAGCATAATGTAAAGATAACATTCCCACATTGCAATAACAATATAACATTTTAAGATAATTAATCCATTCTAAAAACAATTTTCAAAACCATCTAAAACATTTAATAAAGTGATTATTGAATCAAAGTGTCCCATACCACTTTGAATTTTTTATCATTTTAAACAATTAATATCCATATAATTAAATCCTTAAAACCATTTTTAAAACATGGATATTAATGAGAAATATTTATAAGAATAAATCATTAAAAAGTTTAAAACGATATTTTAGTTAAAGGGTTTTTAACAAAATGAGAGACACTTGAATACCATAATTGAGGAATAACATTTAATAAAAACTATATAATATCATGAGAAAAAATGGATTCATGATATAATATTCGAAGGGATAGTATATACACCATATAAGAGTGAATTGGTGCATAACAACAATGAATTCTCAATAGAAATGTAAAATGAGAAGAAATCCCTTACAAAGAATGTATCCTTAAATTAAAGATAAATCAATCTCATAATTATGTGTGAAAAATATAAATACACCCAATATAAGTGGATATTAAGTGTAAAACAATCAAAGTTCATTCACACATATTCAAAGGATGACATATTCAATAACTACATGTTGAACCCAAAGAATTTGAAATTGGGTTAAGAAGTTCCCTCGGTAAAATTCGACAGCCTAACGACGTCACTTTAAAATTCATAAAATTAGTTGATGAGAAAGAAAATGGTATCTCATCACTTGGAAATAAAATTTAATTCTATAAGGATATATAAGAATATATCCTAACATAAAAAGATGTAAATTAAAAGACATAACAAAAGAAGACTTTTAAAAAAGAGGGGGGTGAAAGGTTCCCTTACCGATTTGGGCAACTTTGGAAACATACACCCCATGAAAGAAGGGTCATACAATGAAGATGTAACTACCCATAAATGAGATTATATTATAAAAATAGTAAAATAATGGGCATTAAATACACCACACAAAAGGAAATAGTGGCCAATATTGCATGAATCTCACAGGAATAAAAAGTGAGATAAAAATCCCCTTATGTAAATTCAGCAGCCTAACGGCGCCACATAAAACTTCCAAAAAAGGATTGATGAGATAAAATAGGGTCTCTAATCATATTAACATAAAATTTACATCAAGAGGAATATAAAATAACTTCCCTCGACATAATAAAGAGGAGCTTAAAGTAAGGTAGGATCCCTTACCTCGGGTCCGACTTGACTCGGTCGTTCTTTAACCTCCTGAATAATAAACTTGAGTTAATTTATACTTTCTTAAGAACCTTTTTAAAGTTAATTATTCCTTTTATATCACTTATTACCATGCTATGAACACTATGTAATTATTTAAGTTAATAATGGTCGTTTTGTAGATCATTGCTACTTGAGTCAAAAATAAACTCTTTATAATTACAAGTTGTTCATATGGTAAAATATATATTATATCCAGAATTATATTCATTATTTAGATATCATATTTATCATATATATCCATTATATACATGCATTTATAATATTACATAACATTTAGAGGTAAGAAATGAAATGCACCGTTCATGGAGACGGTAAGCCGTACGTACGCATGAACGCTACTTCCATTTATATTTCTTATTTAATGGAATTAAAACATAATGATACATAATAGTATTATAATTCCAGTTTGGTATCATATATAATATCATTAAATATATCCTTTATACGTACCACATATGGTATTAACGAATCAAATCACTTTGAGTGGGCGGTAGTCCGCACTTCCTAAAATGAAGATATCGCGTTTAACCATAATGGAAACCATAAAGGTATGCCATAAATGAAAAATACAGAAGCTTAAGTAAAACATAAACATATTATATATCATATATAAATATAGTGACATCTTAATGTCCACCTTTGAAGGTGTTAAAAGAATATTGAACAGTCATCGTTTCGTGAGGCAGAAATTCACCATCCACAGAAACAGTATGTTCTTTAACCATTAGATGTAGGTGTGTGTAAGTGTAGCTCGAATCCTTCTTATAACAACATCCTAGTATATTTAAGATACTGTAGTTATTAAAAAATAAATGAATAAAAAGAGTTTAGGGGGTTGGAGAAGCAAAATAAAACAAAACAACACAAGTGAAGACATTACCTTAAAATCGGGTAACTCTCTTTGATTTGATCTCAAAGGCTTCCTTGGGAAGACTTATGCCCAAAGTGAGGATTCTAGGAGTAATAGAGGGATGTGTAGAGACAAAATGAGCAGGTTTTGGCCGATCCAAAGGCTTGAGAGGTGTGGGTAAGGTGGTAGAGGTGGGGGCCTTTTATAAGAGGAGAGGAGGGGCACTCTTGGAAATTCAAAAAAGTTACATTATTTTCAAATGAGTTTCGGATTTTAAAGGTACCACATTGATATATTTCGAGTATAAGGTGATAAGGGTTAGAAATACACCCATCCAATAGGTTTTTGACATGTTTAGGTCTTAGAGTTTACATTATCGTTTCATTTTATTTAAATCGTTAAATAATGAGGTCATCGTTGCATCATCATGATGTCATAAATAATTTAATTTATTTAATGTCTAAAAATTATAAAAAAAATACTATTATGTAGGAAATATTTTTATATTTCCAATTACTATTTATATTCAAAAATATTACTTGTATAACCCCATGTAAAAATTGTTTTAGTAAAACAACTCCTATTTGTGACATTTTTATTTTAACTTTAAATAAAAAGTTATTTATGTCATTTTCCTACCAAAGTGGCTCCATGGGGTCCCCAAGTTGACCCATGGATTGTCTTGGTCGGCCATGACACATCCAATGGGGGTAGGACATTTTTCTAAGTCATTTCATATTATTAAAACATTTTTTTACCTTAAATTACACTAATTACCTCTAATCACGATTAAAAACTTAAAAGTTACTATTCACCAAAAAATTATTTTAATCCCATTGAAACACATTTTACTTCATAATTACAACCATGTATGTTGTATTTTTGAAATTCAAAACACATAGGTGGTAAAATTTCTTTTAAATGAAAAATCAGTTTTTTAAGTACCACTTAGTGGTTTCACTATTCATTAAAAATTTAAGTTTTTCAGAAAAATACCAAAACTTCACCCTAAGCTATATTTGATATTCCGAATTCAAAAATTATGTCTATTTTACAAAATTCAAAACATATAAGTTACAATAATTAATTTAATAATTAATTCCCGCTGTCAGAACAAATAGCGTCTTTTTATGAAACAATATATATCAAAAGATTGACACTTGTTTAAATCCAATTTCAAAGTGAAATTAATTCCAACGACCACCATTGGATTAAATGGTAAAAATATATTATAATTTCACTTTAAAACCAATTCAAAAGATAATCTAATCATATAAATAAATTATATTAAAAATAGGTTTTGAATTAAAATACAACATTTTTCCCTATTCATTAAAATATGAACTTTATCGGAAAAATACCAAAAATTTACACAAAGTAAATTTGGATGTCCCGATTCTAAAGAAGAATTTTATTTTTTTCAAATATAACACATAAAATTGTCAAAATGTGGATTTAAAAGAGGTTCTCCATCAAAAGGCGGTTAATCGACCTTTTAAAGAATATTAGAGTGTTTACGCTTAAAATTGGATTCATTTGCATTTTACGCCTCTAAATTTTATTGGATGAAAGTAAAAATATTTGACAAACATATATAATAATTTTATAGTTTGTTCCATTCTTTCCCTCCATTACAATGGCTAGGCGTTAACTACCATTTAAAATAATATTATTTTATTATTACAGTCCAACGTAAGATTTCAAAGGAACTCGTTGTCGCGTATTGGGTACGCCATCGAGCATAGCGTTCCCTTTAAAGTAATATTAATATTTTATTCACAAATATGGATAAATATAAAAATTTCATATTCTTTATTTACCTGGGGTGTTACATCCTTCCCCCCTTTTGGGAATTGCATCCTCACAATTTCAAAATTGGTCTTGGAAACTCCATTGAAAGTCCCACATCGGAAAAGGAGTAAATTAAACTATCACTTTAAAATAAAGAAAGGTAAGTACAAAGGTCACCCGAGTTAAACCATACTAGGATTACATGTATGAAAATATGGATATGGAGGAAAAAACAAAGGGTCATTTTCTGATGGAGAGTGATAGTAAACATGTCTAGGAGAAAGTTAACCATAAGAAAATCACAAACTTGTGATGGGTTAAACGGTATTGGATTCCCTAGTAGGAAAAGTTAACGGAAAAAAAATTTAAGTTACTTTTCACTAAGGAATTTATTTTTTTAGATTAACTAAAAGATAAGGAAACATACTTACTTGCCATGTTGACTTTCAACTTTTACTAGATTTTTTACATGAAATCATATTTTCTCCAAAAGATGAGTATTTAGGAAGAATTGTTTACGTTAAGAGAGCTATAATCAACTTCTAGAGAATCACCTAATCCACAAAAGAGAACTATATACTTCCCATGTCTTTATACCTTAACCAAAACTAAAACCAAAAAGGTTAGTATGATATCAGATAATACCTGAAAAGGATAATCCTTTATATATAAAAAATCTATTCTTAATCTCCAAAAATTTTCAAACAATACCCAAAGTTCAATAAAGGCCATTCAATAAACAATTTTTCCATAAAATTATTGAAACCCAAATATTTGAAGGATTTAATCACATAGTCTTCCAAGGTAAAAATTAACATTTATCTCCAAATAACATTAGTTTATCTTAAAGTCCCATATTGAAAAGTAATTAACCTAATCACATATCCTCCATGATAGGTTAATCATTTCCATAGATAACCCAAAATAAACTTACTCTTGATTTCTAAAATCATCTAACTAAATAAAATAGTCAAACTAACCAGGGACTTCACGTAGTCCAGTGGTAGGCGATAAATACCGGTTGCACTTTGGTTGTGGGTTCGATTCCCGCAGCTTCGTCCGACGCGACGGGTTTTCACACAGTCTGCGTGTTGTCCTTTTTCAAAAACTATATAATTCTTAAAACATCCCCCAAAAAAGAGATAAAATCTTCAAAATAACTATAACATATTTTAACCACAAAGGTTATCTAATAACGTCCATTTTGCAACCCAAAATGTATTAACCAGTAATTGCCTCAAATTCAAGGATCATATAAACCCAAATGGTTCTGTATAAATATATCCAAAAAAGAAAGGATAATTATTCCTTGAATAAAATTTTTGTATATCAAGCATCAGGGTTACTATAAAAAGTCTTCTAATGTAACCCCGTCATCAAAAGAGACTTAATACATCTAAGAATTTCACCATCCTAAAATCTACCATAACTCTTGAATCCCTTATATGATGACTTATTACTCATTCAACATTCTTCATGATCCATTACCCATTCCGTTTCAAATTATTCTGAAATACTTATTTCCTACAATCAAAATCATGAATCATATCCTAAGATTCCAATAATAGGAAAACATATGTTAAGAAATAATCCATACCTTTCATTCTTCATTGTCAGTTTCTTTATCCTCAATCGGAATGGCATTAGGTATTGGTAAATGAATATTTGTACGATCTTGGCGACCCCATTCCCAAAACTTCTTCATAGGACATGTGTTCGCATAATGACCATGCACACCACATTTAAAACATTCAATTGATCCTTCAGAAAGAACTTCTTTCCCTTTCCTAGAGTCAACTAGATGCTTCCTTTTTCCATGGAAGGTTCTTACTTTATGACCCTCATTTCCACATCTATAGCATCTTTCTGTCCCTTTGAAACATTTTCCTATGTATTTCTTTCCACATATTTGACACATAGGTTTTTGAACATACTTACCTTTATGATTATTACCTGAACTTTTGTAGGGATTTGTTTCTCACATATATGATGCCTTATAAAAATCACTAAGGTTCAGGTGGTCAATCATGACTCCAGATAGTTGGTTGAGGATAACCACAAGAGTTCTCATTGCATCTCCCATATCATTCAGTTGTTCTTTCATAAAACCGTCATAGTTTTCTTCAAATCCACTTTTACTTTGGTGCCTGCTAGATCCAGCCATTTACTAAAACTAAAAAGTTCAGTGTGAGTATATCAGTAAAATCATCAAATAATAAAGAGAAAGATAAACACCAAGATATACTTATCCAAGTTATCTCAAACTTATTCTAACTTTCAAAAAAAACAATGACTCCATTTAATATACTAACCATTGTGGTTATACACAACTTGTCACTTTTTCTTAAACAACACTCTAACCTCTAAAGTTGTCTAAACCGACCTCTGATACCGACTATAAGGCCCCGACCTTATAACATTACTTAATATTGAATTACATTGAATAATTCACATCGAGGATCTTTTTAGGTTTAGAGTTTTAGAGAATTAAGAAATAACTATTACATCTCAAAGATTACAAAGTACACACATCTACACAGATTCCATCTTTTTCACAAAATAAAAACTCTTGAACAAAAGAGACCTATCTAGTTCCTTGTTTTAGACAGCCTAACATTTCCTTGATCCCATCCTTGACCCTATTCAACATTATATCCTGTGAAAACGTTTCAAAAACTTGGGATGAGCATAAAAAGCTCAGTAAGGGTTATAAAAAGTATGGAAAGGAACCATCAGTACATATATACATAAGAATGAAATCATACTTTACCCATAAATCATAACCACTTTAACATACCTCATAAAATCATGAATAAATCATAGAAATCATAAGACATAAAGGTCACTTGAGGCATTCATAACATTCTTACGTAGGGAGTAACCCTCTTGGTTACGTTTGGAATACCCATCATAGTATATTCCCTAAATCTCTTTGGAGAAACCTTAACGTTTAACTCCTTCATGTTACCCAATGTATTGGAGAGCTATATCAAGCTCACCCGCACTTAGTTTATCACGGAACCACCCGTATTCATAACAATGCCCAAGAACCATAACATAATCATAGCACATAACTTAAGCATAATGGAAAGATAAAATTCCCACATTGCAATAACAATATAACATTTTAAGATAATGAATCCATTCTAAAAACCATTTTCAAAACCATCTAAAACATTTAATAAAGTGATTTTTGAATCAAAGTGTCTCATACAACTTTGAAGTTTTTATCATTTTAAACCATTAATATCCATATAATTAAATCCTTAAAACCATTTTTAAAACATGGATATTAATGAGAAATATTTATAATAATAAATCATTAAAAATTTTGAAACGATATTTTAGTTAAAGGGTTTTTAACAAAATGAGAGACACTTGAATACCATAATTTAGGAATAACATTTAATAAAAACTTTATAATATCATGAGAATAAATGTATTCATGATATAAAATTCTAAGCTATAGTATATACACCATATAAGAGTAAATTGGTGCATAAAAACAATCAAGTCTCAATAGAAATGTAAAATGAGAAGAAATCCCTTATAAAGAATGTATCCTTAAATTAAAGATAAATCAATCTCATAATTATGTGTGAAAAATATAAATACACCCAATATAAGTGGATATTAAGTTTAAAACAATAAAAGGCCATTCACACATATTCAAAGGATGACATATTCAATAACTACATGTTGAACCCAAAGAATTTGAAATTGGGTTAAGAAGTTCCCTTGGTAAAATTCGACAGCCTAATGGCATCACTTTAAAATTCATAAAATTAGTTGATGAGAAAGAAAATGGTATCTCATCACTTGGACATAAAATTTAAATCTATAAGGATATATAATAACATATCCCAACATAAAAATATGTAAATGAAAAGACATAACAAAATAAGTCTTTTAAAAAAGAGGGGGTGAAAGGTTCCCTTACCGATTTGGGAAACTTTCGAAACATACTCCCCATGAAAGAAGGGTCATACAATGAAGATGTAACTACCCATAAATGAGAGTATATTATAAAAATATTAAAATAATGGGAATTACATACACCACACAAAAGGAAATAGTGGCCAATGTAGCATGAATATCACAGGAATAAAAAGTGAGATAAAAATCCCCTTATGAAAATTCGGCAGCCTAACGGCGCCACATAAAACTTCCAAAAATGGATTGATGAGATAAAATAGGGTCTATAATAATATTAACATAAAATTTACAGAAAGAGGAATATAAAAGAACTTCCCCCAACATAAGAAAGAGGAGCTTAAATTAAGTTACATAAAAAGAGTACTTAAAAATAAAGAGAGAGGTAGGATCCCTTACCTTGGGTCCGACTTGACTCGATCGTTCTTTAACCTCCTGAATAATAAACTTGAGTTAATTTATACTTTCTTAAGAAACGTTTTCAAGTTCATTATTCCTTTTATATCACTTATTACCATGCTATGAACACTATGTAATTATTTAAGTTAATAATGTTCATTTTGTATATCATTGCTACTTGAGTCAAAAATAAACTCTTTATAATTACAAGTTGTTCATGTGGTAAAATATATATTATATCCATAATTATATTAATTATTTAGATATCATATTTATCATATATATCCATTATATACATGCATTTATAATATTACATAACATTTAGAGGTAAGAAATGAAATGCACCGTTCATGGAGACGGTAAGTCGTACGTACGCATGAACGCTACTTCCATTTCTATTTCTTATTTAATGGAATTAAAACATAATGATACAAAATAGTATTATAATTCCAGTTTGGTATCATATATAATATCATTAAATATATCCTTTATACGTACCACATATGGTATTAATGAATCAAATCACTTTGAGGGGGCGGTAGTCCGCACTTCCTAAAATGAAGATATCGAGTTTAACCATAATGGAAACCATAAAGGTATGCCATAAATGAAAAATACAGAAGCTTAAGTAAAACATAAACATATTATATATCATATATAAATATAGTGACATATTAATGGCCACCTTTTAAGGTGTTAAAAGAATATTGAACAATCATCGTTTCATGAGGCAGAAATTCACCATCCACAGAAACAGTATGTTCTTTAAGCATTAGATGTAGGTGTGTGTAAGTGTAGCTCTAATTCTTCTTATAACAACATCCTAGTATATTGAAGATACTGGAGTTGTTACAAAAGAAATGAATAAAAATATTTTAGGGGGTTGGAGAAGCAAAATAAAACAAAAGAACACAAGTGAAGACATTACCTTAAAATCGGGTAACTCTCTTTGATTTGAGCTCAAAGGATTCCTTGGGAATACTTCTGCCAAAAGTGGGGATTATAGGAGTAATAGAGGGATGTGGAGAGACAAAATGATCAGTTTTTGGCCGATCCAAAGGCTTGAGAGGTGTGGGTAAGGTGGTATAGGTGGGGGCCTTTTATAAGAGGAGAGGAGGGGCACTCTTGGAAAGTCAAATAAGTTACATTATTTTCAAATGCGTTTTGGATTTTAAAGGTCCCACATTGATATATTTCGAGGATAAGGTGATAATGGTTATAAATACACCCATAAAATAGGTTTTTGAAATGTGTAGGTCTTATATTTTACATTATATTTTCATTTTATTTAAATTGTTAAATAATGAGGTGATCGCTATATCATCATGACGTCATAAATAATTTAATTTATTTAATGTATAAAAATTATAAAAAATACTATGATGTAGGAAATATTTTTATCTTTCAAATTAATATTTATAGTAAAAAATCTTACTTGTATAACCCCATGTAAAAATTGTTTTAGTAAAACAACTCATGTTTGTGACATTTTTATTTTAACTTTAAATAAAAAGTTATTTATGTCATTTTCCTACCAAAGTGGCTCCATGGGGTCCCCAAGTTGACCCATGGATTTTTTTGGTCGGCCATGACACATCCAATTAGGGTAGGACATGTTTCTAGGTCATTTCATATTATTAAAACATTATTTTTACCTTAAATTACACTAATTACCTCTAATCGTGATTAAAAACTTAAAAGATACTATTCACCAAAAAAAATTATTTTAATCCCATTGAAACACATTTTACTTCCTAATGACAACCATTTATGTCGTATTTTTGAAATTCAAAACACAGAGGTGCTAAAATTTCATTTCAACGAAAAATCAGTTTTTTAAGTACCACTTAGTGGTTTCACTATTCATTAAAAATTTAAGTTTTTCAGAAAAATACCAAAACTTCACCCTAAGCTATATTTGATATTCCAAATTCAAAAATGATGTCTATTTTACAAAATTCAAAACATATAAGTTAAAATAATTAATTTAATAATTAATTCCCGCTGTGAGAACAAATAGCGTGTTTTTATGAAACAATATATATCAAAAGATTGACACTAGTTTAAATCCAATTTCAAAGTGAAATTAATTCCAATGACCACCATTGGATTAAATGGTAAAAATATATTCTAATTTCACTTTAAAACCAATTCAAAAGATAATCTAATCATATAAATAAATTAGAATAAAAAGAGTTTTTGAATTAAAATACAACATTTTTCCCTATTCATTAAAAAATGAACTTTATTGGAAAAATACCAAAAATATACACAAAGTAAATTTGGATGTCCCGATTCTAAAGAAGAATTTTATTTTGTCAAATATAACACATAAAATTGTCAAAAAGTGGATTTAAAAGAGGTTCTCCATCAAAAGGCGGTTAATCGACCTTTTAAAGAATATTAGAGTGTTTACGCTTAAAATTGGATTCATTTGCATTTTACGCCTCTAACATTTATTGGATGAAAGTAAAAATATTTGAAAAACATATATAATCATTTTGTAGTTAGTTCCGTTCTTTCCCGCCATTATAATTCCTAGGCATTAACTACCATTTAAAATAATATTATTTTATTATTACAGTGCAACGTAAGATTTCAAAGGAACTCGTTGTCGCGTATTGGGTACGCCATCGAGCATAGCGTTCCCTTTAAAGTAATATTAATATTTTATTCACAAATATGGATAAATATAAAAATTTCATATTCTTTATTTACCTGGGGTGTTACAATACTACTGAAGCTATGAAACATGAAAAAAAATTGTGCATGGAATTTTACCTATGTGTAAGATCTAATTGGTATGATAATGGCCCGATTATCTCTACAACCTCAAACGGTCCAACAAACCTGGGCATCAACTTGCCCTACCTGCAAATCTTATGGTGACCCAATCTAGGTAACACCCTAAGGAATACATGATCACCCACCTTAAACTCTTGGGGTCATCAATTTCCATTAGAATATGACTTTTTCTACTCTAATATATATCCATATGTTTTAGAATTAGCTGGACCTGCTCAGACATCTCCTGCACAAGACTCGGTCCCAACATCTTTGACTCACCTACCTCTATCCAATATAGAGGTGATATGCATGGCCTGCCATAAATAGCCTTATACGGAGCTATCTAAATAGTCTCATGATAACTATTGTTATAAGTGAACTCCAAAAGTTCTAGGTTCTTATCCCAAGAGCCACCAAAGTCTAGGACACACGCCCATAGAATATCCTCCAAAACTTGTATCGTATGTTACGATTTCCCATCTTTCTATGGGTGGAAAAAAATTAAAAGGTGATGCCTTGGTCAAAGACCAAGGTAAAATTTATTATAAAAAAGAAGGAAACTACAAAAGTCTGAAGGAAGGGATTTTATTACAATCTCTGTCATAGAGAGTAATAAGCTCAGCTGGGAGGTCCTCACGCCAAGTAACACTTTGGTTGATTCCCTTATTGGAAATCCCATCAGCTACAATATTCGCTTCATGATGATTATGAGTGGCAATGAATCTGATCTCATAGAGCAAGTCCAGACAGTTCATCTATCGGGAAGTAAGCGGCCAGGTAAGGTGGACCACTCCATTCCAAATGGCTTGAATAATGGTGGTTGAGTCACTTTCAATCCATATGTCATTCCAACCTTGGATTTTGAAAAAGTAAATATACTGGATCACAACCATCATTTCTACTTCAAGCGAAGAGGCGTTACCATAGCTTCCATAGAAACATCCATGGCAGTGACCCAGAAAATCTCTAAAAACATCCCCAAAGCCTGATGGACCCGGAATTGCTTTGGAAGTGTCATCCACATTGACCTTGATCCAACTAGGAATGGGAGCCCGCCAAAACACTTCAATTAAATGCCTCAGTTTTTTGTACATTCCTTCAATTCTGAGATGCCGAAGGATCACAAAATCCCCAATGGATTTGTCGTAGTGAGCTTTTTGTATCAAAGCAGCATCCTGGATAGCAATGAGAATTATTGTTTGACCTTAATTAAGATTTAAAGAGTGTTTATGATGAATGATATTATTTCTATCATACCAGATAACGTGGAGGAGTTCAGAAACAACAGAAAGAAAGATATTTGTGATTTATCACGAGTAATCAAACTCCACACACCACTTTAGTTGAGCAATAATGGAGTCAGAATGAATCCATCTGTAGTCAAACAGCTTAGTAATATAATTCCAAAGAGCATAAGCTGTAGCAAAAGATAAGAAAATATGGTTAGTATCTTCTCTATGTTGATGACACATATGACATTGAGAGCATATTTGGATTCCAAAAGACTTAAGGGATACTTCATTAGGAATGTGATTATGTGCAATGTGCCAGATAAGGTTTAATCTAGAGGGTTTGATCCAAGCATTGTCAAAGTGTTTCAACCAATTAAAAAGGGGATTAGAGTTAGAGAAACTATTATTGTAAAAAAATTTAGAGTCCAAAATTCCATTATGAGATGGTTCCAAAATGAGGCAATCATCCACATTAGAGAAGGGATGATTATCAACAACATGCATAATGGACTCAGGGAGGTTAGGGTTATGGGAGTGAATCACCTCCTAGATTGGGTAGTTGATATTTCCAGGAGGGGATTTAGGAGGCAACATATCAATGATGGGGGTGTCGGACCAGTTATCATTCCAAAAATTAAGATAGGAATTCATACTGACCATCCATATAGAGTAAATCATAATTTTGGCAAAGTAGTATCTAATGGAGGGCCAGATCGAAGAGTTGGCATAGCTCAGGTTTCCTTTTTTTAATTTTTCTAGGAATTTTTTCCGAATAAAATCAATGGAGTCATCATTATGATTGATTAATTTCCAAGTAAGTTTGGCTTGTAGGGCCGCATTAAAGAGTTTGAGATTCTTTATGCCTAGACCACCATTCTCTAATGGTTTGCAGCAGGTAGACCAAGGGATGGTGACAAACTTTCTTTCAAGGATGATACCAGTCAAAACAAAAAAAAATTATGTACCCATTAATTCACTTTAAGAGAGAAGCCAGCCATTTATATATCATAAGCGAGTAAACCATTTTGGAGATAATGGAATACTTAACAAAGAAAACCCTACCATCCATGGATAAAGATTTTCATTTCTAGGAGGAAAGTTGGCTGATAACCTGGTCCACAATAGAAGTGAAGTATATAGCTTTAGGTCTTCCCCAGAATAAGGGCACTCCCAAGTAAGTGAATGGGAGGGTACCTTCCTTGATACCTAGGTTTTCGATAATGTTAGATTTCCTATTGGTGGGAAAACATTTTCCAAAGAAGATAGATGGTCTTCTTCAACTGATATTTTGTCCAAATACTTCCTCATAGTGGGATAAAACTATTTTGAGATTGAGAATATTCCTTTTTCTCCCATTGAGAAACAGTATAATGTCATCAGCATATAGAAGATGGGTTGGAACATTTAGATTTCGGGCCGCTTGAATGGGTTTTAGTTTATTTTGTTCAAAAAGGCTAGTAAAAATCCTGATAAGGTAATATTCTTCAATGGAAAACATGATAGCAGATAAGGGGTCACCTTGACAAACTCCTTTAGTGCATTTAAAATAACCATTAGGAGATCCATTAACAATGATGGAAAGGGAAGCGAAGAGAGAGTGGATCCGGTTTATAAAGATCCCATTGAAACCAAAACTCTGGAGCACTTTGAAGATAAAATTCCATTCCATGGTGTCAAAGGCTTTTCTAATGTCAAGATTTATGGCCACATTCCCTCCTCTAGAAACTTTGTTAAGAGCATTGGTGCATTCTGAGGCAAGGTAGATGTAGTCCTGTATGGACCTGCCTTTGATGAACCCAAAATGATTCCAAGAAATGATTTTGTGGCATAGTGAGGAAAGTATAATGGATAAAAACTTAGTGATTATTTTTTATAGAGAGTTGATGAGAGCAATAGGTCTAAAAAGATGAATTTCAGAAGCATTGGGAACTTTGGGAATGAGAGTAAGAAATTGGGCATTAAGACCATGGGGAAGAACACCAATGGAGAAGAAGTATTTGACAAGCTTACAAACATCAGTATGGATAACATCCTAGTGATGTTGATAAAAACCATTTTTGAATCCATCAGGGCCCGGGGAACTGTCGGGATTGAGACTAAAAACAGTGTCTTTAATTTCATTGTCAAGAGGGACTCGTAAAAGAAACCAATTGTCCTCCTCAGTAACCAGTCTAGGTATGACATCAGGCTGAATATATTTTTTAATAGACGGACCATTGAAAATATTTTCAAAATAATTAACCACATGATTGGATATGGTGGCTTCAGAATCATATAGAATATCATTGTCCTTAAGAAAGGCAAGCGGTCTACTAACTTTCCTAATTCTTTGTAGAGAATTATAGAACTTGGAGTTACGGTCACCATCTGTAATCCATTTTGTTTTAAAGATGTTCTTGCGAATGTTATCTTTAAGGACCAGAAGGGAGTTAAGCTTCAAAGAGATGTTCATTTCATTCTGGGGGTCAATAGAGAAATCATCATTTGTTGAAGAGTTTTGAATTTGATTAAGATCAGCCTCCAGTGTGTCTATGTCCTTATCAATTTGTTTTGATTTAGCTCCACACCAACACTTAAGGCACTATTTAAGATGTTTAAGTTTGGTAGTATAAGAAAAAGCATCTTTGTGATGAGACATGGAATCCCAGTAATTTTTAATAAGAAGGGAAAATTCTAAATCACTAGTCCAGGCATTGTTAAATTTGAAAGGAGTGTTGGATTTTCTTTGTCTAGAGATGCATCTCACAAGAATAGGGTGATGGTCTGAACTTAGTTTGGGTATGGTGATACTCGAGATAGTATCCTAAGAATCCAACGCTAGGATATTCGAGAAGGCCCTATCAAGTTTACTAGCCACAATCCTATTGTAATTCCTTCTATACCAGATGCATTTAGCACCCGTGAGGTTGATTTCAATCAGACTACAATCATCTAAGGCAGCCTGAAATTCCCTATAAGGAATGTGAGAGTGAGAAGGACCAATCTTTTTACTAAGGGAGATAATAGCATTAAAATCACCTAGAACCAACCATGGAAATTGAATGGTGTTTTCCAAGAAAGAAAGTTCAGGCCAAAGAGACCTATGCTCTTGATATCTATTTTTGGCATAAACAAAAGTGCAGAAAATATGTGAATTTTCAAGTTTAAAATCACAGGTGAACATTTGGCCAGAGGAGAAAAAAACATTAACATCAGGCAATGAGTAGTGATATAAAATCCAAAGAGAGTCAACAGTACTACCAGTATTTCAAGAACCAAGGAAGGAATAACCAGAAGTAACAAAATGTTTGAATTTCATTGAAAAGAAAATTTTGGGTTCAGCGATAGAAAAAAACATAGGCCTATGAGTCAAAATAATTCTTTTAAGAATATAAGTAGTTTCAGGGTTTGCAATACCCTGACAGTTCCAAAAAATAACATCCATTTATAACCTGGTTTTGGAGCGAGAGCTCCCCTTTTTCTTTTTCAAACCGCCTGAACCTTTTTTCCTCTTTGATCTCTTAAGAGTCAAAGAAAAGGCTGGAGAGGTCTTCAATCCTTGGTTACTCATAAATGAAACATCAGGAATGTTAGAATCACCAGAAATATCGATAGACAAGGTTTCTTTATTTGAATTAGAGCCCAAGGTTGTGGTCATAGATCCAACCTCTAATTATTCAGCCGAGTCCAAAGCCTAATGAACATTAGGCTATATAGTGATATCACCTATTTCCCCTTCAAGTTCAATGGGTCTGATCACATGTTTTTTATTTTCCAAGATTTATTTTATTAGAGAATTCAGGTAAATAGTGGGTGAACTTTGCATTGATTTAGTAGACTCAACCATACCAAAAGCATTATGTAAACAGGGAGGGAGGTCACCTTCATTATCCATATAAGGAGGGAGAGAGAAATCATGCATCTCAATCTGCACCTCCTTCTTTTTACCGACGATGTTGGTATGAGAAGATTTCAACACAACAGCCACATCTTTACCAGTGGGAAGGGAATTTTGGCACTATTCTTTCCCCAAAATCATACCCTGAGTAGGGACAGGTGTGGTTGATAATGTAGAGTTTGAAGCTACACATTGCCCCATATGCTTGTTAGAGTTCTCACAGGTTCCCAGAACCAGGCACTCGATATAATCCCGAATAACCTGATCAAGATCCACCATTTCTTCTACTTCCACTTGCCCAGCCCAGGTGACCCTAGAGCATTCACCCAATAGAGTTGTTTTCTTCACCCAGACCTCAGCCTTCTTCTTCGGGGGTTCCGGGATGACAGAGACCCAAGCCTTAACTATATATGGTTAGAAAGTTGTACTCAGTAATACTTTCTTACCAAGAGACTTCTACAAGACTTTATAAAAATTTGAGTTAAATCATGAGTCGCAGTCTGTAACTATAATCCTTGGTACCTTGTGTGGATGGACTGTCTCTTGAATGTACAAGCCTCCCAACTAATCCACTTAGAAATTCTCCCATGTGGACAAGAAATGTGCTACTTTCTACAATCAGTCCACAACCACCCAAATTGAATCATTATTTTGAGGAATCCTTGGGATACCCGCTATAAATTCCATGGTAAAGTCATCCCACTTCCATTACAAAATGGAAAATGGTTGTAGTAAACCACCAGGTCATTGATTCTCATCCTTCACTTGTCGATAGGTGTAGCATCATGTCATGAACCCTACAATATTCTTTTTCATGCTCGACCAGCAATATTTATGACATAGGTCATGATTAATTTTGGTCAAACCTAGATGTGCCACCCACTTCAAGGCATGAAATTCATTCATAATATAATCATGAAAACACATAGGCACAACAACTTGATTCCTAGGATAAATGATCTCATCCTCATCTATGGTCCAATCAGAAGTTAACTCCCCACCTTCAAGGCTTTACCTCAAGGCCAGACACTCCATATCCTAATACTTCTATCCCAAATTTATATTAAAAGTGTATAATATACTAAAAATGATGAAAGGGGCATCTTATCCTATCCCTCCTAAATAACAGCATGCATCTTAGCCATAAAAGTCATCATTTTTCACTCAAAGCTAGACTCTTGAACTGCCTAAGTCTGTTTTTTCCTACTTAAAGAGTCAGGAACATTATTTCCTTTTCTAGCAATATATGTTATCTAAAAATCAATTGACTATATATACTCAACCCACATCCACTACTGTAGATTCAAATATTTCTATAAAAATATATAATTCAAGCTCTTGTGACTAATATACGTAGTAAACGTTTCACCCTAGAGATAATGATGTCAACACTTCAAAGCATAAACCACTGCAGTTAACTTGAGGTTGTGTGTAGGGTAATTCTATTCATATGGACTCATCTTTCGTAACTGATATGCCACAACTCAATCCCCCTATATCAACACTACTCCAAGACTGGTCCTAGATGCATCGCATAACACTATATACTCCTCCACTAGCTCGGGTAGGATCAAGATTTTTGTAGTAGTCAAACCTTACCCAACTACTGTAAATCATTCTCACATTCTCTAGACCATTATAAATTAACTCCCTTCTTGTTCAAGCCTAGAAGAAGTGCTTCCAATAGGGAAAAGTTCTAGATGAACCTCTGATAATAGCCCGCTAATCCTAGAAATCTACAGATTTTTAAAATATTCTTTGGCTGGTCCCAAGAAACAATTACTTTCAACTTCTACAGGTCCATTGACACACCTTCCTCTGAGATGATTTGACTAAGAAATGTACTCAGTCAATCCAAAAATTTACACTTAGATAGCTTGATGTATAGTTAATTCTCTCTTAGTGTACTCAGTATGATGTCAAGATATTGGGCATGATCGTTATGAGTCTTATAGTACACCAAGATTTCATCCACAAACACTACCACAAAATGATCTGAGTACAAGTGGAATATTCAGTTCCTCAAGTCCATAAATAGAGCAGGAGCCTTCATCAGTCCAAACGACATCATGATGAAATCATATAGGCCATACCTTCTTCTAAAAGATATCTGTGGTATACTAGAAGGTCAAAATCTCAATTGATGATACCTCGATCTCAGGTCAATATTAGAGAAAACACAAGATCCTCTCAAATGGTCAAATATGTCATCAATACATGGAAGAGGATACTAGTTCTTCACTGTCATCCAGTTCACATTTTGGTAGTCAACACATTAGTATAAAATTATGTCAACCTTCTTTGAAAACAAAACTAGAGATCCCCAAGGCGATGTACTCAGATGGATAAATCTCTTATCCATTAAATTTTAAATTTTTGTCTTAAGATCTTAAATCTCTTTTGGTTCCATTCTGTAAGGTAAAATGGAAATTGGATCTACTCTAGGAATGATCTCAATAGTAAACTCCACATCCCTCTTAGGTGGAATCCTTGATAAGTACTCGAGAAACACATCCTAGAACTGTTCCACTATGGGTGGAAATAAATCATGTTTCACACCCTCATCATATAGAAAAAAGGCTTGAAACTTGAGTGGTGATCTCCCCCATTTTCGATGAACTATACCTACACGACCTACCTAAATATCACATTATCCACGTAGAGAATATTTATCACCCTAAGTATATGTAAAAGTCACTCTCTTATGGTAACAATCAATGTGGACTCGGTATTATACCAACCATTCCATGCCCCAAATTAGGTCGAAGCCTAGGATATCATGGATGTAAAGATCCCAAATTAAATGGTACTCCCCAACCTCAAGAGAATGAACTTTGCACAAATATATGTCTCTTGACCGTACCTTGAAAGGTGTATCAATCTTTATAACCCTAATCACAAACTCCACTACCAAGCTCATCCCGTTCACGAGTTGTGTAGATATAAAAGAATGGGAGGAACTAGTATCAAATAATTCAATATTAAGCAAAGAAGATACAAGGATAGTATCACTAACTGTTGATGGTCTAGCCTCACTATCCACCACTATAGGCTGAACAGAATGCAATTGTCCTTCTAATATTCCCTTTGATTTAGTATAAATCCCCTGAGATACACCACTCTGTTGATACAGACACTCTTTTCTAGAAGTACCATGTCAAACACCATGTCCAGTAGAACTATAATGGTCAAACTAGTATGGTGTAGAATACCCCCTTCTCATACTATGGTTTTGTCTAGCTGCTCCATCACTACCCATATGTCATGGATTCTTATAGAACTTCTATAGGTGTCCCATCATGTTGTAAGCTCAGAAATACACTAGTGGTTGGGGACACTATCTAGGAACATGAACTGACCTACCACACTGGTGGCAGATTACTCAAGTCATGTCCTAAGTAATTGAAGCTTCCCCCTGATCACTATTCTTTCCACTTATCTATTTATTATTCTCATAGAATCACTTACTAATCTTGGAATATATACCTTCTTGTCATAAAGTAGATACTACTTTCATCTCACTAGAATCCTCCTTCAGGTTCCCCTCAGATATGAGATCCTGATTTACCACTTCTAAAAACTTCTTTAACTTAAATATGTTCAACAAGGACTTAATTTCTCATTTAATCCCATAATAAAACTATTTTTATGAATTATACTCATCCCATACCAATTCTGGAGAAAATCACTGCAAATCTGTGAAGTGTCCATCATAGTTCATCACATACATGATCCCCAGAGTTAGCCTAATAAACTCAGCTTCCCTCTCCAGCCTAAGAATCTTAGGGTAAAAGTCCTCCAAGACCTTATCCTAAATTTCATTATACTCCATATTCTCTAGTTACCCATCCTAATTCTATATGTCCCACCAATTATTCTCTTGAACACATAATATATAAGCTTCCAGTTTGAATATTTTCTCAGTAGGAGTCTCTAACTGGTCAAGGATTTTCTCGATTGATTCAATCCAAAACTCAGTTACCTCAGGTCTACCCTCTCTGGTGAAAGTTGGAGAGTGATGCAATTGAAACTCACTTGTCAGGTCTGACATACTTTTCACAACCCACATCGGGTCTCTTTCAATAAACTACATAAACTGAGAAAAGTTCTCATAGAACTACTCTCCATCATCCTCGCCCAGAACTATTAGAGCCTTGGGGTTCCACTACTAGAGGATCATTTTTATCCATGTCCTCCTTTCATTCTATCAACAAGAATTGTCATGGAGGAATATCTCTATAATTCCAAACACATATATTAGGACACATTTAACAACATTAACACATTTAAAAATAGGGATTCACATAAATCCATAAAAAATCATCCCCCTTTCCGGCCACATGGTCAAAACCGAGGTACTATCACTATCCTTAACCATTCTACATATAGGTTGTGGTTAACAAAGGGTAAAGAAATTCTCATTAAACTAGTTTCTCATTAGACACCCATTTTCCACATTTTGCATCATTTCACATTCTTCATTTCATATTAGGAAAATTTTTAGATCAATTACACAAGAAAATAAAAACATTTAATTTTCAACAACTTTACCAGAACCTATTTTTTTCATGTGTGCCTAAAAATGATGCATGTTACAATAATTCCTTAGTTATTAAAATGATGCATGCATATCTAACTCTCATTCCATACCAGTCCACAAGTCCAATCTTATAAAATCTTAGAAACAATAACCACATCACACAACAAGTGCATCACTCAGGGTAAAATAACATATAATTGTAACAACACACATCTATAACAACAATCCCACCATGGGTACTTGGCTTTTACCCCCGCACATGGGTCAACTACTCCCATGAATGATATCTTAACCAAGGAATGACTCATCCTATTATCCTATCTACCTTTACCAAATAATAAGACAAAAGAAAATAAAATAAAACAAACTTTGATACCACTTGGTAACATCCTAACCTGGGTGCCATATACTGGTGCCCTGAGCTGGTCAGTTACATGACCTCAGGTGCACCTCCCCGTACACCAGAGGCTTCCAAATAGCAGTGAGGGTATAATATATATATATAACATGGAGAGACTATACCCTATTTATCAAAGAATAAAAATAGAGGAAATAACTGATAAATAACCAAAAGACAATACCCAACAACTATTATAATTCCATAACCAAAAAAGAACAGTAATACGTGATGAATTAGAATAAGAGACAGTATCCAAAACTAAACAGTAGACATGTCATACCAAATAAGTGTTAAGTTTCAAAATGAAAACCCAAAATAAAGACACTAACAACTCCCCCAAGAGGGTCCCGACACCAATTATGGTTCTCTCATCCATGATTTATCCCAACTCAACCATCTAATATAAGTCACTTACCCTTATCCTATCATGAAAGCAAGAAGTCTATTTAGGTATCGTTCAAGAAACCTGAGTAGGGTGTAAGTACAACTCATTAGGCCACCACCAACAGTGTCTAAAACAATATAAAGTCAATAATAGTGTATGTATTTGTATAAATAATAAATTACAATTCATAAAGTATACAGTTGTCACATTTCATTATTATTTAATTATACACATAATTCTTTGGGTTCAAAAATACACCCAACCCTTCAATATCTGCTTCGGTCCCTACTAAAGTATGAACTATCCGTAAGTGATATCACATATCATATAGAGAATCTCAATTCATTATCACATAGTCTTTTATTATCCATTTAATTTCCACTTCATAATTAATTCCACTTGGAACCATAGTCCAATGCCATTATTTTGGGTCTAGAACGCCATGGCTAGGACCCCATGGGTATTTGAAGCATCAGTATGTGTCCCATAACCCATTTATCAATTAATAACATATGGGATTTTGAAGTATAATTCTATTTCCCACACTAATTTATCAACTAATCACACATGGGATTTTGAAGCATGAGTCTTAGTCTCACACTCATTTATCACATGCAATCATTTAGGCCTAGAACTCCATGGCTAGGACTCCATGTCTATTTGAAGCATGATTTTGTGTCCTAAAACCCATTTATCTATCAATCACATATATCACATATATCACATATATCACATCTAATAAGTTTAATCATCATTAACCCTATCATAAAAATTTAACATCATGGTATACCATTTCAATTATCAAAAAATTCATGGGTCAACACTTTAATCACATGGAATAATATTAACAATTCACCATTAAACCATTTATCAACATTTAATCATTTAAGACTTTAACCCTTTTTGGTTAACCCAAACATACCATGATTATTATAATTAATTATTTCCATAATTCAAATTTATCAATCAAATAAACAATCCCATTAATTCACCAATTTCATCATCCTAATATTATATCAATTATATAATCACATCATTCTAATTATTAATTAATCAATTAATTAATCTAATTCAAGAAGCAATTTCCAAACATGGAAATTTCTATTTCACAATTCTATACACACAATTATAATCAAGACTATGAGATTTTTAATTTATAGCACCTACATCAAGATCGTTGATGGAAGCTCACCAACAGAAATACCCAAAATTAGAGAGGAATATTCAATTGCACAATGAAGAATGAGATCAATATTCAAAACTTAGGTCCAAGATCAAACAGAGTTATATATATAAAAACCTAGATCCAAACCCATGACAATAGAGTAAAATTGTTCTCTCTTCATTGGGGAAGAGATATTTGAGATATAGAAATCTAATCATGAAGAAATCACATATCAGGAGAGGTATATATCCATCAATCAGATCTTCAAATCATCAATAATGGAGGTTGTAATACCTTGGAATTTGTCAAGGTGCCTCCAAATTCGAAGTAAAATGAGTTAGGGTCGAAGCTAGGGTGTTTATGGATCTAATCTCTAATTTCTCCCAAAATCTCCCGAAAGTAAAACCCAAAAAAGATATATTCAAAATAAGGAAAAAAGAGTACCTGTAAAAACAAGCATGTGACATCACCAAAAAATGTTGGGATCTTAAAAAAACATCCTCAAATTAATGATGGTACTAACCAAGTTAGTTTGAAATTACCTAAACTTCTATGTTCTAAAGTAATTGAACATGTTCAAGACCCCTTTATACTCCATTACCCAAGGAATGGGTTGAATTCAAAAATGATCTCCCTGAAATGTTATATATGAATTACAATATGGAACTTGTATTAGAAGGCTAGTCTTGAATGAGGATGAACACCAAGATTATATCTATAAAATTGAACCTAAATCCATTAATGATGCTTTTAATGATGATAATTAGATACTTTTCATGCAAGATGAGTTGAAAATTTTTCAAAAGAGAAACTTTTGATCTTTGATACTTAAATTAATTATAAAAAGCTTACATCATTATTGACTTTTCTTTCACCAATACTCAACCTGAAAATATCTTCACTAAACTCCTTTCTCCTAATCATGTTGAATTAATTAAAGGTGGTTTGGGTATTATTATATTATGGTACTTAAATATTAACCTTGTAAATATTGAAAAACATTTCAAATTTTTTCAAATTTTTCCAAATTTTTCTTCAAAAAATTGAATTTTAAATAACTTTTCTAGCTAAAAAATGTTTCCAAATTTTCATAATTTTGATAAATTAAAGTTAGTGTGATTCTCCAAGAAAAATATTCATATTTGGATAAAATAAATAGGATTTGGTTCTAGTGTAGATAAACCTAGGGTTTATTGCCACAAATTGGATTGGTTGGATTTTAAATCCGATCTTCACCCTAGGCACAAGTGATGGGATTTTACAACACACCTAGTTTGACACTCCTGGGTAATTTTCTATACTTTATTAACATAAACTCTACTAAACCTTAACGATGGAATGAATTTTAAATGTTAAAATGTTTTTTTTATGTTTATGTGACTTCTCTTAATTTCAAAATATACTTTTTTAAATATTTATTTCCTTATTTAGTTTTTTTAATGGATCATCGTATCTATGATGCATTGTTTGAGGGGGTTAATATAGCTAATACTAAAATGATCATTGAAGTGACACTCTTTTTCTAAATTATTTTTCAAAAAAAATATTTAATTCTTGAGATTCATTGAAATATTTTTCAAAGTTTCATTTCTCTCTTGAGATGTAATGTTAAAAGAAATATATTTTGTCTTATTTTATCTTGATATTTATTAAACTTTCTCATTATAAATTTTGGTGTTTTAAAAAAATATTCATCTCTCTCGAAAGATAGTTAATGATGGTAAACATGGTTTTAAATTATTTATCTTATTTCACTTTAACCCCATATATAATTACTTTTTTATAATCTCATAGGATAATAAATCTTAGTATTTAAATAAATATTAAAAATCTCTAGTAAAATTAATTACATAAATATTTGGTAGTATTTTTTTCCTCTATGGTATTATGTTGTTTGTTTTAGGAGAGAAATGAATGTAATTATTGGGGAGAAATGAATTATATTATGGGGAAAAATGATGTTGTTATATAATCCCATATACTTTTTTTATATTCTTGTTTTATTATCATCTTATTCAAGTGTTTTTTATCATAAAAAAGAAGGATATTATTGTTCTTGCCATGTATTATGTTTTAAAGATCAAAAACACTATTTAAAGTGTATAAAGATTTTATTTAACTGATTTGAAATTAAAAAATATGATTACATCATGTTATAATCTTGAAGGATCCATGGAGAAGTTTAGATAATCTTATTGAACTCATGGAGTAAAGTTATCGGAACTTTCAAAGGAAATGAAGGAAGCTTGGAGTATATGAAGGTGATTGGATACCAATAGGAAGCACTGGCTTGTTGGTGCAAATCCACCAGCCATCGAGTGGGGAAAACAGTAGCCTCCACTTTTATAAAAAGTCCATTGGCTAACCAGTGGAGGATCACCAGCTACCTGATTGAAGAAGTTTGTGTGCTTAGAGTTTTAGGGGTTCCATAGGCTACCTGATTGAGGATATTGGGTATTTGGTGGCATCAGGATAGTAGATCTGAGCCAATATTTATTAATGATCAAAATTCTATAAAAATAATCTTTCATGACTTTAATGACCACAAAGAATTCTAGAATATTACCTAAGCTTTTAAGGTTATAAATAGACCCCTTGGGTTCCTTGGAAACTTACCTTCTCAAAAGTTCTCCAACACCAACGTGTTCGGTTTCCAAATTGATCTCATGTGCTCAAAATTTCAAAGCACTCCCTTTTCTCCTATCTAGAGTTTAATCTTATTATAATATTAATCTGAGTCTCCACCAATATTCTCATTCACTGCAAGTGGGTATTCTTATTCTTTTGAAATAATTGTGATCATGATAAAATGTGATTTCATCTTTTAATCCACTCTTCTACCACTTTCTTTAATTATCGATACAAACAACCTTAAAACTTAGGGACTTTGATTTTCTTTACATAACTACTAAAAGGTGATGGACTATTTCTTATTGAGGTTTCTACTTATACCCATTAAAAATATAGAGTCGGTTATAATTCTAGTTTCTTGCTACAACCTAAAAAAAGAAATTGAGTTTTTAATTGTACAAAATGTGTTTAGCATGTCGGGTTTTCACATCGGTTGTCCATAACCAACATGAAAAATCCATGTATATTGATTTATCGTGTCAGTTATCATATAACTGGTGTGAAAAAACTAGTATCCCACTTTATCATGTCGATTATAAGATAACTAACATGATAAAGCACATTTTTCATGTCGATTACTGTATAGAAAACATGATAAAACAATAAAAATATCATTATTATGTCAGTTATAATATAATCGACAAGATATAAAATTTAAAATTTTATTAATTTTCATTTTGAATCATTTCGGTGTTATTCGATATCATGAAAGAAAACTTATTTCTCTCATGTGGAAGCCCTAACCTCATTTCTTCAATATAGTGGCCTTCAATCTTAGTTTTCTATCTTAATACATCATCATATTTCATCAGCCTCATTATTGTGAATTTTATCAAATCATCTCTAAACTCTCAAGTAAGCCTCACACATCGATCCTCACTCACGGACACCCTGACTCATATTTTTTTTGATTTTGTTTATTCAAATCTCACATTACCATTGTATTGATGTGAAGTGACTATGCTTTGATTAAACAAGTTGTTTCTAAATCTTATTATGGAATTGTAATATTACCTGGTGGGTTAAATTATTAATTTTGACAGTAATTATGATAGAATAATTTCTTTTTTATCCACCTAGGGTTTATTATGTTTTATTATTATTGGGTTATGATAAATGGTTTATTGGGTTATCTTTTATTTAAAATATTTATGGATTTTACGGGCTCCTTGATGATCATTTATATTTTTAATGATATCTTATGTTAATAGTAGGTGGTATGAACCCTTATGGTGAATTTTTTGGTAATTCCTATTACATTTGTAAAACTTGTTTTTGTAAAAGGTTAATGATGAGAAAATTAAAATTTTAAAGTAATATTGGATGGTATTTCATTTATAATTTAATTTAATTAATCTGATCATTCTAAAAGATTTTTTATTGAACTATGATATAGTATTAAATCACACTTTCATATAGAACACCTTTTTTTGGTTTAGTATAATTTATATTCTTTTCAATCCCATAGATAATTATATTAATTTCCACCTTGAATGGGTACTATTAAGAAATATTATAGATCCCTATTATTGGTTTCCTTGTATAACTATTCCTAACATGTTTGTATATGTAATCTTGTATTTATTTTCATTTATATGTTACATATAGACTGAATTATTTTCCTCAACATAGTATCATTGAAATTTAAGTCTTGATGATGTATTATATAATATTAATCATATTACTTTTGGACTAATAGACAAAATAGAACCACTTCATTTAACATGGACCTTATTAAGATATTATAGTGTTGAGAAAAATATTTTTTATTTTTTTAATGTTTTACAAGGTGAGACCAATTATTCCCCCTATATCCCAACTGAATTATAATCCATGAACCATTCTAAAAATTTAGTTAAGTGGTTGAATGGATGGTTAGTTAATGGATAACTTAGTTCAGTGGGGAGAAATATTTTGTCCCTAAATCATAAAATATTTTCAAGTTATAAAATATTGTTTGATACTCTAAATTATTTATATAAAAAAATAAAGATTAGACATAGTTTTACATAATGACCTCTATTCAGTAATTTTATATATTTTTCTAAATGTTTTAAGAAGAGTTATTTTTATTTTAATAATTAATTCTCAATAATAATTAATTAAAATAATATTTTTTTAATATTTTTTAAAAGAGAAAAATTTATTTCATTAATTTAGTAATGGATTAAAAATTTGATCCATTATTTTATAAAATCCAATATTAATTAAATAGTTATATTTTACAAATAGTATGTTTTATTGAAGGAAACCAAACTGTGAAAACAATTATATTTTGGAATTGGTGTATTCAAATCAATGATTTCTCTCTATTTACTATCATATTTATATTTTCCTATGTTTGATAAGGTGCCATAAAAAGTGACAAGGGATATCTAGGGGTTCAGTCTTGTCACTATTATAATGTTCAAGTTAGTGATTTTGTAATCTTGAGATGGAATTTGAAAAACTAGGGATGAAGATTAGGTCTAAATTGAGAGAAAATGTTAGTGATTATTCATATGTCTTATATTTAGAGGAACATTAGGTTATATGAATTAATTTTGTATAATTAATGTTATATATGAATGTACATGATTTCCTAAATAACAACTCATAAAGTAATCATAATTATCCTAAAGACCTTATTATATGTTATATAATTAATTAGAGTCACTCTGATATTTTTCTATGTTATGATTAGTGGTTTACATCCTATTTAGTATTGTATTGTCGAATATTTATATGTTTTGAATTCATGAACATGTTACCCTATATCTATTCACTTTATTATTACATATAATCCTATATGTTGTCTATTCAGTATTGTATAATATATAATATTATAGTTTGTTACATTGAGAAAGTTGTATCAATATTTTGAAAATTATTCACAATAATGGGTAATCATTAATCCTTTGATTTAAATATGTGATTTTTTATTTTAAATGTAATGGATATTTTTAAATAGTTCCTTTATATAAAGTAAAACTTTGAGGATGATTTTAATTAAATTATATTGTGAAATGATTTGATTTTTTAAAATAAATTATTTTTGAAAAATTGTTGTGACATAATATTTTAAAAGTAATTTGATGTTAATGAATTTTTTTTAAATATAAATGATATATAGTGGTATTTGGGATTATAAATTTAATGGGTGATAAATTTTTATTTATCAATTATATTTAAACTTATATTCCATTATTGTCTAGAATTTATAATTATAATTTTCAAATATGCATATACTTTTTTAAAAAAAATTAAAAAAAAATTATTACATTCAAATTATGAAATATCTATATATATACTAAAACAGGCTTTTTTCCAGACACGTGTCCTCTTCCTACAAAGCCACGCCAATCGGTACTCCATTTCCCGCAACCAAACCCACAAAACCCTCCTTCCCCCGATCGGGATTTATCGTCGCCTCACCCCCACTCCCCGATTCTCCTCTACCCTCTCTAGGGTTCCCGCTCCCCCCCCCCTCCCCAAATCCACCCGCCCTGAAAACCCTCTCTCACTCCCCTCTTCAAATCCCAGCTACCTCCATGACTCCACCTCCATGACTCCGCCTTCGTGCCTCCGGCTCCCCGTGATCCACCTGCGGCTCCTCCGCCTTCACCTCATCCACCTTCGGCTCTTCCGCCTTCGACTCCACCGCCTTCAGCTCCTCCGCCTTCGACTCCTCCCCTTTCAGCTCCACCGCCTTCGGCTCCTCTGATTCGTGATTTCCATCAGGCCTTGCTACGGTACCAACTAAATCTTTTATGTTGTATCCTCCTGCCTTGAATTTATTTATTTTTCAGTAATGTTTCCCACATTAAATAATTTTTTTCATCAATTTAGCATGTTGTTTGGGGAATTCGAGTGCAAGTAAGGATGCAGCCATTAATGTTGGAGGAATTTCAGAGGGTATAAAAAGAGGTAAAATTTACCACCATTTGAAGGTTAATTCTATTTTTTTCAGCTAAAGGCTTATGCTCTTTCCCACTAAGAATGACTGACCTTGATGTTTCATTATAATTGTTGATGACACAATGTTCAAGATGTTACTAACATATTTCTATCAGTATTCAGAGACAATAATGTTTAAGATCTGCACAAAAGGTGTTCTATCCTCATTTCTTGAAGCATTTTCACCGTAAGTACAACCCATTTCATTACACATCGTTAATTTTATCCCATTGTTTCATACAGAATCATTTTGTTTTCTGATTTTCCTTCAAAGGTTCATCACATCATACATTAATGCATATTTTTACATTACTCATCATCCATTTTATGCCATTTTTTGGTCAAATTGAATCTTTTCATTCTTAATTTTACATGAATGGTTTAGGAGATCTTACATTAATGTCATTAAGACATGTAAATCATGCTGCTTTTGAAGGTAATATTAGTAATCAAGTTTCTTAATGCCAGCATTATATTACAATTTTCATTTTATAACATTTTGTTTATAGTATTTTCAGGTATTTTTGGATCATTAGTGCATGCCTCATAATTAGTATGTGTGATATTTTTATCTCATGTCATCATGATTTGAATGGATGTGTTATTTATATGGGATTGAATTTAATGTTGCAGGATATTGTGTCCATGCATTAGTTGAACCTATTATTGGTGGGTATGTGTTTTATATATCTAATTATTAATACATCCCTCAGAATGAGTGATTACTATTACTGCTTACTACCATGCATCATTTTTTATTTGTAGGTACACACTATGTGAATACAGGTTATTGGTCGTAAAATCATAGAGTTAACCTCTCTTTCATCCAACATATGAATACAGGTAATCTGTTTTCACTATTCACTCCAATGTATATTGATTTTTTTGAACGGAAAACATATGACATAGATGATTATAATGCTTTAATACGATTATGTTTTCACTATTTATAGTATTCCGCCTTTTTATAACATAAACTTTCATTACATTACACAAAACTGAGGATCTTTAAGGTTTAGTGTCTTGGAAACCAGGTACATAATACATGAAAACAATATAAAACATTCTTCTTAAACACTTGAAAGGCTTCTCCTTAAGTTCATCCTAGGTTCATTACTGAATCTCATAACCTGAGGACATACATCAAAAGAAAGGGTGAGCAGAAGGCCCAGTAAGGGAACAAGAGAAACATTTAACATGTGAACTTGAGATACATCAACTATGTCATGAAAAAGAACTTTAAGGCATGAGAAAGAAATCATGTGGCATATCATAATAAAAATAACATTTTTCATAACTTTAAGATGTGGCTACATCATTTAACATAGAAAATCATAAACATATCACCAAGGTCCATCCCCAAGGTTTCATTTGAAAATTACCAAGGTTATTCACCAAGATATCGTGAAAATTGTAATCTCTAGTGGTTACATCATTTCCCAATGCATTGGAGCGCTATCCGGGCGCACCCTTAAATTTACCTTTATTATCATGTGATCCACATATATCATCATCAAACATTTCATAAATAACCCATATATCATAAAACAAATGGGTTTCATTTCATAATCATAACGTTTTTAGAAAAGAACTGCTTTAAAGACATGATCTTTACGTCACTTTAAACCCACGGAAGGGGAGAGCGGGTCTCATGTATGTAAATCCCAGAATTTAATATAGAACATTTTGATATATATGTGAATAAACCTGTATAAATAAGAGCTTTTAGTATTCACTTTATAACATAAAATAATTTTGAGAAAAGAGAGAGGCATTTTGAGACGAAAATTCTGCAGCATAATGGCTATGTTTTGGGTTTTTAGAAAACATTGAAAAGAGAGGGGAAATGGGTCAAACATTCATAAATGACCCATAAAACAGTAGAGGGACAGAATAAGAAGGATATATGAACATGGTAATGAAATTTTAAGGACATACCATTTGAAATGAAAAACATGGAAGGAAGACAAAAAAATTAGATTTCTCTTATGAAAGTTTGGCAGCCTAACTGCGTTACTTAAACTTCAACAAAAATGATTTGAAAAGATCAAATAGGGTCTATCATCATGTGAACATAAGAGTTCAGTATGGTAGATATAGATATAATACCCCAAAATAATTAAAAATGAACTTGAAAGACTTTACATGAAAGTATAACTTTGAAAATAATGAGAAGGGTGAAAGAATCCCTTAAAAATTCGGCAGCCTAACGGCGCCACTTAAACTTCAGCAAAAATGAATTGACAAAATCAAATAGGGTCTCTCATCATATGAACATAAAAGTTCAGTATGATAGATATAGATATGATACCCCAACATAATAAAAAGTAACTTGAAAGACTTGACATGAAAGTAGAACTTTGAAAAATGAGAAAGGTGAACGAATCCCTTAAAAATTCAGCAGCCTAACGGCGCCACTTAAACTTCAACAAAATTGAATTGACGAAATCAAATAGGGAATCTCATCATATGAACATAAAAGTTCAGTATGATAGATATATAGATCATACCCCATAATAATAAAAATTAACTTGAAAGACTTGACATGAAAGTAGAACTTTGAAAAATGAGAAAGGTGAACGAATCCCTTAAAAATTCGGCAGCCTAACGGCGCCACTTAAACTTCAAAAAAAATGAATTGACAAAATAAAATAGGGTCTCTAATCATATGAACATAAAAGTTCAATATGATAGATATAGATATAATACCCCATCATAATAAAAAGGAACTTGAAATACTTGACATGAAAATAGAACTTTGAAAAATGAGAAAGGTGAATGAATCCCTTAAAAATTCGGCATCCTAATGGCGCCACTTAAACTTCAACAAAATTGAATTGACGAAATCAAATAGGGTCTCTCATCATATGAACATAAAATTTAAGTATTATAGATATAGAGATCATACCCCATCATAATAAAATGGAACTTGAAATACTTGACATGAAAGTAGAACTTTGAAAAAATGAGAAAGGTGAATGAATCCCTTAAAAATTCGGCAGCCTAACGGCGCCACTTAAATATTCTTAAAAAGAATTGATGAGATAAAGAAGGGTTCTATAATAATATGAACATGAAAAGTGCAGTAAGATGAATATAAAATAACATCCTCCAATATAATAACATGGATCATAAAAGAAATGCCATAAAATAGATTACTTGAAAAGAAAGAGAGAGGTCGGATCCCTTACCTTAAAACGTAACTCTTAAAACTCAAAGGTTTGGACCTTGAGGGATTGGGGGCACCTTGGGAGGACTCATTGGGAGGTAAGGAGACCATAAATTAGTTGAGAATGATTTTGGATTCCATAGGATGAGAGAATGGCTTGGTATTTATAGGGAAAGTGAGGGGACAAGGCATTAATGGCCACGGGACACCTCATAAGTGGGTTTCTCAAAACCATGTGCTCTCCCAAGATATTTCCCATGAAGTTAGGCCACATGGGGCCCCCAATAAAATAATTCATCACCTTTGGTCGTCCAACCCATAAAATATCTCATGACATCATCATGACACAGTTATGATGTCATTAAACATACCGAAACCCTAAAATTGTATCTTTACTATTCACTGAAAATTCAACTTTCTCAGAAAAATACCAAAATTTCACCTTAACCAAATATCAATGCTCTAATTTCAAAAATGAACTCCATTTTATAAAAATAATTTTCTAAATAGTTTTAATTTATTTTTTAAATAAATACACTATTCACTGAAAATTCATTTTTTTCAGAAAAAAACCCCAAAATTTACCTTAACATAATATCGATGCTCTGAGTTCAAAAATGAAATCCATTTTATAAAAATAATTTTCTAAATATTTTTAATTTAATTTTTAATTAAAAAACACTATTCACTCGAAAAACTAATACTTGAATAATAATTTATGAAACCGTTATTTAACCATTTTATTGAATCACATTACTTAATCAAGGTGCCTAGATTATATTAATACTTTCTTTAAGTGAGAATACTAATCCATTTGGTCACATTACTAATCCTAAGCATAAAATCACTATTCATAATTTATTATTCATCAAAAATTAAGTTGATCTTATTAGACTCTAAATTTCGTACTGAACATAATTATAGAAGACCATTTTTTGAAAATCATTACACATTTTTAATTATTTAAGGTTTACATAAACATTTTTTAAAATATCCTTTCTCTAAAATTCACCAAAAATATGCATACTATATTTATCCGGACATTTAAAAAGTCATAAACATCATCATAAGAAGAAATCCCAATTTTTATTTAAAATAAAGGATTACACAAGGCAGTTACGGTCTCCTTACATATCCCCTTATCACACCAGCATAGGACCTAAGTGTAAGGTGTGCTAAGGTGATAGAATCTGAGGGAGGCTCGGCCAACATCACACGAGTAGTAATTTCTATCAGTTTGAACTTCTCACGAAGTCGATCCCGTTCTAGCTTCACACGATGAAGTTCAGCTTGGGTTTGGTCCAGAGCAAAACCTAGTGGTGCTACCTCCTTCCCAAGTTCTGTTAGATGGGCTTTGATCGGTCCAAGACTACTGGGTGAGGCCATCGAATCTTCTTTCTATATTAATTAACCAAGATTACTTGTATTTAGAGACAATAATAAAAACGTTTAGTTTTCAGCGGTTATATTGACCAATGGTCATATAACAGTCAAAACCCAACGGTCTCATTTTAATTATACTCATGTTATCAAATGAAACATTTTTGTTGAGTATAAAAATAAAATAAAATAACACAAAAAATTAGGAAACAAGATTTATTCAAAATTTCAGGTCGTAACACTATTCACTTCACTCGGTCTGCCACCATTTCTGTAAGTATAATGTTACTTTATTACAATGAAGACTTTGGTGCATATATATGACTTGTATGCACCCATTGAATGCTTATTTATTACTCACTCTAACTTCGAGGAATGATGTAGATATTATGAAGTAATCAACACTTGTCTCAGTGGCACCGTAAGTACAACTCATTCCAGTACACAATGTATTCATTTTTTCCCATCTATCTCTTTTCCGGATTTCTTATTCAACTATTTCCCAATTTCTCATACATAATTTTTTTACAGATTTCTTATGCAAGACTTTTTCTAGATTGCTTATGAAAAAATAGTTTCAGATTGCTTATGGTCACCATTATAGGTTGATTTTCTGTTCATATCTACTTTCTAACATTTTTCACCATTTTACGTTTTTCATTTCACTCAAATCATATGAAATTTCCACAATATAATACAATACATCTGCTTTCATGAGGTTTACTTCATTTGGGAGACCACCATTTTTGTAAGTATAAGATATCGCAATGAGATTAAATGTATTCTTTGATTCAGGTCTCTTTATAACCATATCTAGTTTATTAATACATTGGTGATTTTTTTCATCGACCCAATTATTTCATTTCTATTTCTATTTTCATAAATAGTTGAGGTCTCTTTTAGGTCAAATAAAATAAATATTATGAGCCTTGATTTTCACAGGGACCAATATACCATTATTTTTGTCATAGATCCAAAGGTGATAAAATCATTTTATCATTCTCATAAATTTGTTAAAAGCATGAACCATGTATTATATTGTGCCTTATTTCTCCTCATATCATTCATATATTAATTCTCATTTAAATTTTTGTCTCTTCTATTGCTTACTCAGGTATGTGACATGTAATCCCTAAGCGTTAGTGATTTTTCAGGATCATCTATTCATTGATATCTGTGTATGAGAGTTTTTTTGAGGCACTTATTTGTGTGATTTTATTGGTTATTCTCATTTCATATTTTTATTCCTTTTTTAGATTGGTAGTTTCTCAAATACATATTCCTATGCTACCTCTTTCTTACAAAATTGGAGGTTAGTTATCAATTTAATTACATATTCTTATGCTGCCTCAGTCACCCTTAGCCTGCTCCGCCTCCGCCTCCGCCTCGGCCTCCGAGGCCCAGATTCCTTGTCTCTTTACTTTGCTATTTTTCATCACTATAATTCACAATGCTTCATGTCCTAATGTTGAAAATTATATTTCATATTTTCCATTCATATTATTCATTTTTTCTTTTCTTATCTTTTTTTATAATTCTAATATGAGAAATATATGTATTATGAAAAAGAAAATTGGAAACACAGTATACTCATTCGATATTTAATAGTATACTGAATGAATTTTACTTATTCAGTATATGCGGATTTCATATTCAGCATATGCATAATAATATCAAATTGAAAACAAGGTATATTATTTTTCATTTAAGTTCAAGTAACTTTTCAGGTAGTGCCAATAATTTAAGGAGGTGTCAATATAGTATTTTCAACTTGAAAGACCATAAAAATATTGTAATATTGAATTTTTAATGTGAGAAATATGTATATTACATATTATGGAAAAGAGAATTGAAAACAGAACATGTTTATCCTACATTTAGTAGTATATTTAATGCATTTTACATATTTACTATATGTAGATTATATATTCAGTAAATGCATACTGCATATATAAAAAATGGTGGCTATTTTAGAGTATCTTTTCTAAAAATGATGAGTTTTGGTTTTTGGTAGAGCCTCATCGGTTTAAACCCTAGGTGCTATTATTTTCCTTGGAAATTTCTGAAAACAACATCTAGAATCATCACCATCTGTTTGAAAATAGTTTTCATGTTCCATACATATTTAAAAATGCCTCACAAATCATGGATTTTCATAAAAATTATTTCATCCATGCAGCTTCTCAACTTGAATACCTATGGTACGTTCTATTAGAATCAACATAAGTATACATAAACACTAATAATTTTTTTGAGATGCTTATCATAACTAACAATCATTTATATAAAATTGTTTGTAGATCTAGTTATTCGTATGTTCAATGATGATTATGGATGTTGTTTTCAGAAATCTCTAGGAGGTGTTGCATATGAAGTCTCAATTTTTGTTATTGATTTTGGAGTAAGAGGTGTTTGCATGACACCGAACATTTTTAAATAACCGTTACATGGAAATATAGTATATGCAACATGAAAGAGAATATAAAAGTACAAATATTATAATATTGAATTTATAATATTATAAAAATCTATATTACATATTTGGTAAAAAAAATTGGGTTTAAGTATACTCATTCTGCATTTAATAGTACACTGAATGCATTTTACTTATTCAGTACATGCGGATTGCATATTCAGCATCTAATATTCATCATATGCACAATAATATCAAATTGAAAACAAGGTATATTATTTTTCATTTAAGTGAAATTGGATTTTCAGGTAGTTCCTATATGTTAAGGTTGTGTCAATGTACTATTTGCAACTTGAAAGACCATATACAAAGTATAAATATTGTAATATTGAATTTTTCATATGAGAAATATGTATATTACATATTATGGAAAAGACAATTGAAAACAGAATATGGTTATTCTATATTTAGTGGTATATTTAATGAATTTTACATATTTACTATATGTAGATTACATATTCAGTATATGCATACTGCATACATGGTATATGGATATCACTTATTATAAATTAAGACCTACGGCTTTCAGAATATACATATTCTCAATTCACTTTATACATTTTTTCTTTTATGTGTAAATTCATTATATATTTTTTGATTCATTTACTCTCTCATGTCAACCTCTAGAGATGAAAAATTTCAAATGAGACTAATAATGAAGGAACGACAAAACTATTGTGAGTTTTATATTATGTTTAGTTCATAATATTTTATTTGTTATCATTCTTCAACAGCATCACAGATGGAGTGACATGCATGCCATGAACACCTATATTTATCAATGGTTAGTTCTGTTTAAATTTTCCTATCTAAAGCCCTATACATCTAACTACATTACAGACTAACACAAATTAGTTGTTTTTAACTTCTTCATCTACAGTGCCTCAACAATCAACAACTCAGACAACAATTTCTGCAGGATCAAACAAGAAAAATCAAAGACCGAATGCCTTCAGAAAATCTCCACTTTCATTCTGTAAGTATGATGTCCATGTTCTATTCTAAAAAAATTATAGGTTGTACAACTGATCTATTCATCGTCTAACATTTTCCTTGATAATTTTGGTGGCTATCGTGACTGACAAAAACAATATATCGGAGTCATCACCTGCCTCCTCGACAAGGTAATCACGACTCATGCTTTAAATATTTTAACACATTTATTATCTATTCTCAGCACTAAATAGGTACATCTCCTTTCTTTGTAACCTAATATTCTAAGTTACCTTTTAATTCTTAGACATCCCATTTATAAAAAGGATGATTTTTTTCTACTCAAATTTGATATTTTGGTGAGATTACAAATAAGCATAGTTATCATTAAACCACATATATTATTTATATCAAAACCCGATTATCACACAATCAGGGATAGGTTAGTGGAACTGAGAAAAATGTATTATGCCTTACACCGAGTATACATGAAGAACTCTAACTGTTTAATGTTTAAAGTATTGATTTGATTCTGTGATACACTCAAAATTTGAATGATGGAAAATTTTCAAACCCAAACACTCATGATATGTACAGTCCCTGCTAAGGGAAACAAATCCATTTGATGTTTTTTAGTTGATTTTTACTAAAGTCATTATTATGGATTTTCAACCCGGAAATAGTATACATGATTCTAGGATAACCTAATCTTTCTGATTATTTACCCTCTGGACATTAATTCTTAAAAATTCATCTCATTTTATGATGAATGAATTTTTTTTACTAAAATTTGATATTCTGACTATAAGGCCCCAGCCTTAAACCTTACTTAATCTTGAGTTATTACAAGATTACACGTTGAGGATCTTTTCGGGTTTAGAGTTTTAGAGAATTAGATCATAAGACTTGCATTACATTCCACATATAAACAAAGTGGTTACATAAAGATAGTATTCTTCATTCCCATCAATGGAACACACATTTAAAATAAAACATGGATTAATTCTTGACACATCCTTGACTCTATCATCTTATCATGTACCTTTCCCTTGACCTGTGAAAAACATTTCAAAAACTTGGGATGAGCATAAAAACTCAGTATGGGTTATAAAAACATGGAAAGGAAACATGGGTACATACATACATAAGAGTGAAATCATACTTTACCCATAAAACATAATCACTTTAACATACCTCATAAAATCATGAATAAATCATAGAAATCATAAGACATAAAGGTAACTTGAGGCATTCATAACATTCTTACGTAGGGGGTAACCCTCTTGGTTACGTTTGGAATACCCATCACAGTATATTCCCTAAAATCTCTTCGGAGAAACCTTAACGTTTCACTCCTTCGCGTTACCCAATGCATTGGAGAGCTATAACGGGCTCACCCGCCCTTAGTTTATCACGGAACCACCCGTCTTCATAATAATGCCCAAGAACCATAACATAATCATATCACATAAAACATGCATAAAGGAAACATAAAATTTCCACATTTCAATCACGAGATATCAATACAACACATTGATATAATAAAAACATTATGAAAACCATTTTCAATACCAAAGTAAAACATGGTATTTATTTTTCTAAAAAAAAAAGAAGGTATGGCTTGTAGAGGAAGCCGAAACTCAAATAACGGTTACGACGGCGGAGAAGTCGTTGCCGCCGCATACGTACGAAAAAAAACATTCCCTTTTGTCGTTTAGTAAACGCTTCGTATAAAAAGATTCCTTTTGAATAAATGTAAAATTCAAAGGGGTTTATACACCGTATAAAAGAAAGTTGTGTATAAAATAAAATATGCCTCAACGAAAGGAGATTGAGACGAAGTCCCATACAAAGATAATTTTTAAAATAAAATAGATACATTATGTGTATTCACTATAAGTACACATAAATAAAGTACAAATAAAAGATACGACATAATAATATAATGACATAATTTGAAAGTAGGAGATTAACCCAAAGAATGGAAATTGGGTTAAGAAGTTCCCATACCTCGTATCCGACTTGACCCGACCGTTCTTTAAACTCCTGAATAATAAACTTTAGTTAATCTCTACTTGATTATGAATCTTTTCCAAGTTCATTATTTCTTTTATACCATGTTATGAACATCATGAAATCATTTAAGTTAATAATGTTCATTTTGTCGGTATTTGGTTCTTAAGTCAAAAATAGACTTCTTACACTTACATGTTGTTAATTTGGTCAATGTTTCATTATATCCAGAATGGTATTCATGATGTAGATATCATATATTTCATATATATCCAGTACATACATGTATTTAAAATATTACATAATCATTTAGAGGTAAGAAATGAAATGCACCGTTCATGGAGACGGTAAGCCGTACGTACGCATGAACGCTACTTTCATTTCTTTGTCATATTAACGGAATTAAAACTAAATGAGACTTATGTATATTTTAATTCCAGAATTATATTCATCATTTAGATATATCATTAATTTTATATATCCATTATATACATGTACTTTTAATAGTACATTACATTTGGGGATAAGAAATGAAATGCACCGTTCATGGAGACGGTAGTCCGTACGTACGCATGAACGCTACTTTCATTTCTATCTCATACTTTAATGGAAATAAATGATAATGATATATATAGGTATATTATAATTCCAGTATAACATCATATATAATAACTTTAAATCCATCCTTTACACGTCCCACATATGGCATTAACGAATCACATCACTTTGAGGGGGCGGTAGTCCGCACTTCCTTAAGTGAAGATATCGCGTATACCCATAATGGAAGCCATAAAGGTAAGACACAAATGAAAAATACAGAAGCATAAGTAAAACATAAACATATTACATATCATATATAAAAATAGTGACATCATAATGGCCACCTTTGAAGGTGTTAAATGAGTATTGAACAATCATCGTTTCGGGAGGCAGAATTTCGCCATCCACGGAAACCGTATGTTCTTTAACCATTTGATGTAGTTGTGTGAGAGTGTAGCTCAAATAAATCTTATAACAACATCCTAGTATATTGAAGATACTGGTGTTGTTACAAAAGAAGTAAATAAAAAGAGTTTAGGGGGTTGGAGAAGAAAAATAAAACAAATGAACATGAGAGAATGAAATACCTTAAAAAGTGTAACTTCTTTTGGTTTGAGCCTAAAGGCTTCCTTTGAAAGGATTCTGCCCAAAGGGAATCCTCTAGGATGAGGAGAGGGATGTGGAGAGAGCAAATGGGCAGGGGTTGGCCGAGCCAATGGCTTGAAGAGTGTGTGAAATGAGGTAGAGGTGGGGGCCTTTTATAAGGGGAGAGGAGGGGCACTTTTGGAAAGTAAAGAAACATTACATTATTTGAAAATGTGTTTCGGTTTTAAAAGGTCCCACATTGATAGAATTCGTGGATAAGGTGATAAGGCATCGAAATCCATTCATCCAATTGGTTTTGGACATGTGTAGTTCATAGATTTTATATTATCTTTCCATTTTATTTAAATCGTCAAATAATGATGTCATCGCTGCATCATTATTATGTCATAAATAATTAAATTTATTTAATGTCTAAAAATTATAAAAAAATTACTATGATGTAGGAAATCTTTTTAGATTTCCATTGAATATTTATAATCAAAATTTGGACTTGTATAACCCCACTTAAAAATTGTTTTCGCAAAACATATTATGTTTGTGTCATTTTCACTTTAACATTTAATAAAAAGTAATTTATGTTATTTCCCAACAAAAGTGGATACATGGGGTCCCCAAGTTAGGCCATGACTTGTCTTGGTCGGCCATGACACAACCAATGAGGTTGGGACATGTGTCTAGGTCATTTTATATTATTAAAGCATTATTTATACATTAAACTACCCTAATTACCACTAATCGCGATTAAGAACTTAATAAGTTACTATTCACCAAAAAATTATTTTAATCTCATTGAACCACATTTTACTTCTTAATGACAACCATGTATGTCGGATTTTCAAAATTCAATACACATTAGTGGTAAACTTTAATTTAACTGAAAAAAACAGTTTGCTTGATTACCACTTAGTGGTTTCACTATTCATCAAAATTGAAGTTTTTCAGAAAATTACCAAAAATTCACTCTAAGCTATATTTGATATTACGAATTCAAAAATGAAGTCTATTTTACAAAATTCAAATCATATAAGTCACATTAATTAATTTAATAATTAATTCCCGCTGCCAGAGCAAATAGCGTGTTTTTACAAAACAATAAGTATCAAAAGATTGACACCAGTTTAAGTCTAATTTCAAATCGAAATTGATTCCAATGACCACCATTGGATAAAATGGTAAAAATATATTCTAATTTCACTTCAAAACCAATTCAAAACATAATCTAATCATATAAATAAATTAGATTAAAAAGTAGTTTTGATGTAAAATGCAGTATTTTTCACTATTCATTTAAAAATGAACATTGTCGGAAAATTACCAAAAATTCACACAAGGTAAATTTTGATGTCCCAATCATAAAGGATAATTTTATTTTGACAAACATAGTTTCTAAAATTGTCAAAATATAGATTCAAAAATGGTTTTCCATCAAAAGGCACTAAAACAATCCTTTAAGAATATTAGTGTATTCCATGCATAAGATTGTATTTATTTTCATTTTAAGCCTCTAAAACACTATCTTTATCATTAATAGACATAGATAAAAATATCTATTATTCATTACTTACTTGGGATGTTACATCCTTCCCCCCTTTAGAAAATTGCGTCCCCGCAATTTATTTACTTATCAAATAAATTGGGGTACTTATCCCTCATTGCATTTTCGGATTCCCATGTTGCCTCTTCAATCATGTGGTTTTTCCACAAAACCTTTACCTGCTTAATCACCTTATTCCGTAACACTTGCTCCCTGTGGTCAAGAATCTGGACAGGTTGTTCCTCATAAGATAGGTTTTCTTCCAGCTGAACTACCTCTGGACTCAAAACATGAGATGGATCTGGCATATACTTTCTCAACATCGAAACGTGAAAAATATTGTGTACCTGAGATAAACTCGGAGGTAAAGCCACTCGGTATGCAACTGATCCAACTCTCTCTAGAACTTCGTATGGTCCAATGAACCTTGGACTCAACTTTCCTTTCTTACCAAATCTCATCACACTTTTCCAAGGAGAAACCTTGAGAAAAACATGATCACCTACCTCGAAAGATAGATCCTTCCTCCGGTTATCCGCATAACTCTTCTGCCTGCTCTGAGCTGTTCTCATGTGTTTCTGAATCAGCTGAACTTTTTCTGCCATCTCTTCTACCAATTCTGGTCCCATCAACTTTCTTTCACCCACTTCATCCCAGAAAGCTGGAGTTCGACACCGCTTCCCATATAATGCCTGAAATGGTGCCATCTGTATACTGGAATGAAAACTGTTATTATATGAAAACTCAACCAAAGAAAGATGCTGGTCCCAACTCCCCTGATAATCCATAGAACAAGCTCGTAGCATATCCTCCAATGTCTGAATTGTTCGTTCTGACTGCCCATCTGATTGAGGATGAAAAGCTGTACTAAAATTTAATTCAGTACCCAACGACTTCTGAAGGCCTTTCCAAAAGTTAGAGGTAAACCTGGGATCACGATCTGATACAATGGAGAGGGGAACTCCATGTAACCTGACTATCTCTTTAAGATACAAACGGGAAAGTTGATCAAGAGAGAAAGTATCTCGTATAGCAAGGAAATGATCAGATTTGGTCAAGCGATCAACAATAACCCAGATTGCATTATTACCTCGAGATGTCTTCGGTAATCCAACAACAAAGTCCATGGATATATTCTCCCATTTCCACTCTGGCACTGGTAAAGGCTGAAGCATCCCTTTCGGTAACTGCCGCTCAGCTTTAACCTGCTGACAAGTCAAACACTTCACAGTAAAATCAGCAATATCTCTTTTCATTCCATCCCACCAGTAATACTCCCGTAGATCTCTATACATCTTAGTACTGCCCGGATGAACTGAAAACGGAGAACTATGAGCTTCACATAACAACTCTCTCTTCAACTGTGAATCAGAAGGCACACACAATCTCTTCCCAAATCTCAAAACGCAATCATTATCAATGTTGAATTCAGGCAACTTACCTTTCTGAACCAGCTCTACCCTTTTCTGCAACTCATTGTCTTGCTTCTGTGCTTGCTTGATTCTATCTGATAGAGAAGATCTCACTGATACCTGAAACAAAACAGAAGGACTTCCTGCACCAACAACTTCTATGCCAAATTTCATCAAATCGTTAACCAAATGATCACGTTCCAAACGCAACATTGTTAATGAAGCATTACTTTTTCGACTCAAAGCATCAGCCACTTTATTTGCTTTTCCCGGATGGTAATGAATTGTACAATCATAATCCTTGATTAATTCCAGCCATCTCCTTTGTCTCATGTTTAACTCTTTCTGAGTGAATATATACTTTAAACTTTTGTGATCGGTATAAATTTCACACTTTACTCCATACAAATGATGCCTCCAAATTTTTAAAGCAAAAACAACAGCAGCTAATTCCAAATCATGTGTAGGGTAATTTACCTCATGAGTTTTCAACTGTCGTGAAGCATAAGCAATTACCTGATCATTCTGCATTAGGACGCAACCAAGTCCTTTCAATGAAGCATCGCTGTATATAACAAAGTCACCATTCCTGGAAGGTAGTGCCAAAACTGGAGCATTCACCAATCTTCTTTTCAATTCCTGAAAACAATCATCACATTCTTTTGTCCAGATAAACTTAACACCCTTCCGAGTTAGCTTAGTCATTGGACTAGATAACCGTGAAAAATTTCTAACAAACCTTCGGTAATAGCCCGCCAAACCAAGGAAGCTACGAATCTCGGTTACATTTGTGGGTCTTGGCCATTCTTCCACAACTTTTGTTTTTGCAGGATCAACAGTTATTCCATCTTTAGAAACAATGTGACCAAGGAAAGCAATTTGTTGCAACCAAAACTCACACTTGCTGAATTTCCCATACAATTTCTTTTCTTTTAAGGTTTGCAAGATAACCCTTAAATGTTTTTCATGCTCCTCTTTACTTTTAGAAAACACCAAAATATCATCAATGAAAACAACCACAAACTTATCCAAGAACTCATGGAAAATTCTATTCATTAAGTCCATGAATACAGCAGGTGCATTGGTTAGCCCAAAAGGCATTACTACAAATTCATAATGGCCATATCTCGTACGGAAAGCGGTCTTCGGAATATCTGTCTCCTTTACCTTCAGCTGATGGTACCCCGATCTCAAGTCAATCTTTGAAAAAAACTGAGCTCCCTGGAGCTGATCAAACAAATCATCGATATGAGGAAAAGGATATTTGTTCTTAACAGTGATATTATTCAAGGCTCTATAATCAATGCAAAGTCTCATAGAACCATCTTTCTTTTTAACAAATAAAACAGGAGCACCCCATGGTGATGTGCTAGGTCTAATGAAACCTTTCTCTAATAAATCTTGCAATTGCTCCTTCAACTCTAAAAGTTCAATTTGTGCCATTCGATAAGGGGGTTTTGAAATTGGCTTAGCATCAGGAACTAAGTCAACAGTAAACTCAACTTCCCGATCTGGTATTATTCCAGGCAACTCATCAGGAAAAACATCAGGATACTCATTTACCACTGGCACATCATTAATCTGAACAGTTCCTTTATTTTCAACGACGTGTGCAAGGTAACATTCATTTCCATCTTTTACAAGTTTCTCGGCCTCTTCATATGTTATCAAAAGTAATGGTTCATTCTTGTAAACAAACTGAAAGTCTTTCTGAAAAGAAACTTCTTTAGCTCTACAGTCAATCTTAGCATGGTAAATAGAGAGCCAATCCATACCCAGGATAACATCAAACTCTACTAGAGGTAGAACAATAAGGTTTGCAAGTAGGTTCTTTCCACAGATAAGGATAGGAAGATTCTTATAAATTCTTTTTGCCTCGACACTTCCCCCAGGTGTTTTTACCAAAAGTTCAGGAGTCATTTCTTGAGATGGTATTCCCATTTTACTAGAAAAGGTTTCAGAGATGAAAGAATGTGTAGACCCCGAATCAAACAACACACTGGCATAGTCTGAAAAAACAAACAAAGTACCTGATACGACTTCATTTGATGGCCCGACATCCGCTGAAGTAGTTGCAAAGGATTTCACCACCCCTTTCTGCTTGTAGTCTAACTGCTTCCCATCACTCAAGCTCCTTGTCGGACACTCGTTTGCATAGTGACCCATCTCATTGCACTTAAAACATTTCACTAACTGTAAATCAAATTTGTTTTTACCTTCACCTTGATCCTTTTCAGTGCAATCACGAGCCTTATGTCCCATCTTACCACATCGGTAGCACTTCCCAGAATTCAGAAGACATTCCCCGGCATGCCTTTTGCCACATTTATCACAAACTGGAAACTTAGTTCTCTTACCATCAGACTTCTTTGAAGAATTCTTACCTTTCTCCTGCCACCTCGGTCTCTTCTTCTGCTGGTTGTTATAGAACACTTGGTCATCGGCAAACTCCATTTCCACCTTCTCAGCACATCGAACAAGCTTTTCATAACTTTTAAACTCTCGAGAAGCTAATGCCCTTCGATACTTTGGCTTTAATCCTGAGTAAAAACGATTGATTTTACTATCAAGGTCCCGGATAAAATTGGGAGCATACCTTGCCAATCGAGTGAACCTTTCTTCATAGGCAGCCACTGAGTCTTCCTCTTGCCTCAATTCCAAGAATTGCTTTTCCATCCTAAGTCGAACAGCCTTAGGAAAATACTTCTCAAGAAACATACCTTTGAAATCATCCCAGTCAAGAGCATCAATCTCATCGGCTTCCCTGATATTTTTAACCATAGACCACCACTGATCTGCTTCACCCTCCAAACGGTAAATAGCAAGACTAACCTTTTGATTGTCTGAACACCCCATGACATCAAAAATCTTCTCCAGTGCTTTAATCCACCCTTCAGCTTGCACAGGGTCAGATGATCCTCTGAATGATGGTGGATGTTGCCTCATGAAATGTTCCACCACTGACATGTTCCTCTGCGGCTGATCTGGCTGATCTCGTGCATGGATACCACCACCATTTATCGCCTGAGTCAACTGCGCCATTACTGCAACAAACTGTTCAGTTCCAATTCCGACCATTTCTGGATGCTGATTCGGAAGGTTATTTCCTTCTGTATGCCTTCCTAGCACTGCTTCCCTGTTTCCTCTGCGGAAAACCATTCTGAACAAACATGTCTTAGATGAAGCAACATGGTAATCTTTAAATGCTATATCATTTCGAAAAAGAAAAAAAAAATATTTTTGGATAATCATTTAATAGAATTCTAACTCCTAAAGTTATCTAAACCGACCTTTGATACCAACTATAAGGCCCCAGCCTTAAACCTTACTTAATCTTGAGTTATTACAAGATTACACGTTGAGGATCTTTTCGGGTTTAGAGTTTTAGAGAATTAGATCATAAGACTTGCATTACATTCCACATATAAACAAAGTGGTTACATAAAGATAGTATTCTTCATTCCCATCAATGGAACACACATTTAAAATAAAACATGGATTAATTCTTGACACATCCTTGACTCTATCATCTTATCATGTACCTTTCCCTTGACCTGTGAAAAACATTTCAAAAACTTGGGATGAGCATAAAAACTCAGTATGGGTTATAAAAACATGGAAAGGAAACATGGGTACATACATACATAAGAGTGAAATCATACTTTACCCATAAAACATAATCACTTTAACATACCTCATAAAATCATGAATAAATCATAGAAATCATAAGACATAAAGGTAACTTGAGGCATTCATAACATTCTTACGTAGGGGGTAACCCTCTTGGTTACGTTTGGAATACCCATCACAGTATATTCCCTAAAATCTCTTCGGAGAAACCTTAACGTTTCACTCCTTCGCGTTACCCAATGCATTGGAGAGCTATAACGGGCTCACCCGCCCTTAGTTTATCACGGAACCACCCGTCTTCATAATAATGCCCAAGAACCATAACATAATCATATCACATAAAACATGCATAAAGGAAACATAAAATTTCCACATTTCAATCACGAGATATCAATACAACACATTGATATAATAAAAACATTATGAAAACCATTTTCAATACCAAAGTAAAACATGGTATTTATTTTTCTAAAAAAAAAGAAGGTATGGCTTGTAGAGGAAGCCGAAACTCAAATAACGGTTACGACGGCGGAGAAGTCGTTGCCGCCGCATACGTACGAAAAAAAACATTCCCTTTTGTCGTTTAGTAAACGCTTCGTATAAAAAGATTCCTTTTGAATAAATGTAAAAGTCAAAGGGGTTTATACACCGTATAAAAGAAAGTTGTGTATAAAATAAAATATGCCTCAACGAAAGGAGATTGAGACGAAGTCCCATACAAAGATAATTTTTAAAATAAAATAGATACATTATGTGTATTCACTATAAGTACACATAAATAAAGTACAAATAAAAGATACGACATAATAATATAATGACATAATTTGAAAGTAGGAGATTAACCCAAAGAATGGAAATTGGGTTAAGAAGTTCCCATACCTCGTATCCGACTTGACCCGACCGTTCTTTAAACTCCTGAATAATAAACTTTAGTTAATCTCTACTTGATTATGAATCTTTTCCAAGTTCATTATTTCTTTTATACCATGTTATGAACATCATGAAATCATTTAAGTTAATAATGTTCATTTTGTCGGTATTTGGTTCTTAAGTCAAAAATAGACTTCTTACACTTACATGTTGTTAATTTGGTCAATGTTTCATTATATCCAGAATGGTATTCATGATGTAGATATCATATATTTCATATATATCCAGTACATACATGTATTTAAAATATTACATAATCATTTAGAGGTAAGAAATGAAATGCACCGTTCATGGAGACGGTAAGCCGTACGTACGCATGAACGCTACTTTCATTTCTTTGTCATATTAACGGAATTAAAACTAAATGAGACTTATGTATATTTTAATTCCAGAATTATATTCATCATTTAGATATATCATTAATTTTATATATCCATTATATACATGTACTTTTAATAGTACATTACATTTGGGGATAAGAAATGAAATGCACCGTTCATGGAGACGGTAGTCCGTACGTACGCATGAACGCTACTTTCATTTCTATCTCATACTTTAATGGAAATAAATGATAATGATATATATAGGTATATTATAATTCCAGTATAACATCATATATAATAACTTTAAATCCATCCTTTACACGTCCCACATATGGCATTAACGAATCACATCACTTTGAGGGGGCGGTAGTCCGCACTTCCTTAAGTGAAGATATCGCGTATACCCATAATGGAAGCCATAAAGGTAAGACACAAATGAAAAATACAGAAGCATAAGTAAAACATAAACATATTACATATCATATATAAAAATAGTGACATCATAATGGCCACCTTTGAAGGTGTTAAATGAGTATTGAACAATCATCGTTTCGGGAGGCAGAATTTCGCCATCCACGGAAACCGTATGTTCTTTAACCATTTGATGTAGTTGTGTGAGAGTTTAGCTCAAATAAATCTTATAACAACATCCTAGTATATTGAAGATACTGGTGTTGTTACAAAAGAAGTAAATAAAAAGAGTTTAGGGGGTTGGAGAAGAAAAATAAAACAAATGAACATGAGAGAATGAAATACCTTAAAAAGTGTAACTTCTTTTGGTTTGAGCCTAAAGGCTTCCTTTGAAAGGATTCTGCCCAAAGGGAATCCTCTAGGATGAGGAGAGGGATGTGGAGAGAGCAAATGGGCAGGGGTTGGCCGAGCCAATGGCTTGAAGAGTGTGTGAAATGAGGTAGAGGTGGGGGCCTTTTATAAGGGGAGAGGAGGGGCACTTTTGGAAAGTAAAGAAACATTACATTATTTGAAAATGTGTTTCGGTTTTAAAAGGTCCCACATTGATAGAATTCGTGGATAAGGTGATAAGGCATCGAAATCCATTCATCCAATTGGTTTTGGACATGTGTAGTTCATAGATTTTATATTATCTTTCCATTTTATTTAAATCGTCAAATAATGATGTCATCGCTGCATCATTATTATGTCATAAATAATTAAATTTATTTAATGTCTAAAAATTATAAAAAAATTACTATGATGTAGGAAATCTTTTTAGATTTCCATTGAATATTTATAATCAAAATTTGGACTTGTATAACCCCACTTAAAAATTGTTTTCGAAAAACATATTATGTTTGTGTCATTTTCACTTTAACATTTAATAAAAAGTAATTTATGTTATTTCCCAACAAAAGTGAATACATGGGGTCCCCAAGTTAGGCCATGACTTGTCTTGGTCGGCCATGACACAACCAATGAGGTTGGGACATGTGTCTAGGTCATTTTATATTATTAAAGCATTATTTATACATTAAACTACCCTAATTACCACTAATCGCGATTAAGAACTTAATAAGTTACTATTCACCAAAAAATTATTTTAATCTCATTGAACCACATTTTACTTCTTAATGACAACCATGTATGTCGGATTTTCAAAATTCAATACACATTAGTGGTAAACTTTAATTTAACTGAAAAAAACAGTTTGCTTGATTACCACTTAGTGGTTTCACTATTCATCAAAATTGAAGTTTTTCAGAAAATTACCAAAAATTCACTCTAAGCTATATTTGATATTACGAATTCAAAAATGAAGTCTATTTTACAAAATTCAAATCATATAAGTCACATTAATTAATTTAATAATTAATTCCCGCTGCCAGAGCAAATAGCGTGTTTTTACAAAACAATAAGTATCAAAAGATTGACACCAGTTTAAGTCTAATTTCAAATCGAAATTGATTCCAATGACCACCATTGGATAAAATGGTAAAAATATATTCTAATTTCACTTCAAAACCAATTCAAAACATAATCTAATCATATAAATAAATTAGATTAAAAAGTAGTTTTGATGTAAAATGCAGTATTTTTCACTATTCATTTAAAAATGAACATTGTCGGAAAATTACCAAAAATTCACACAAGGTAAATTTTGATGTCCCAATCATAAAGGATAATTTTATTTTGACAAACATAGTTTCTAAAATTGTCAAAATATAGATTCAAAAATGGTTTTCCATCAAAAGGCACTAAAACAATCCTTTAAGAATATTAGTGTATTCCATGCATAAGATTGTATTTATTTTCATTTTAAGCCTCTAAAACACTATCTTTATCATTAATAGACATAGATAAAAATATCTATTATTCATTACTTACTTGGGATGTTACACTGATGACATAAAGAAACATATTTATCTTATAAGTGCATCTATTATCTACCTCAGAACCTAATTGTCTTAAAATCTAAAAATTAGTGACAGGGTGGTGAAAATAAGAAATATTTATTAAACCATGAACAGATAAAACAAAAATATACAATAATTTAATTTTCAAGATGGTGATCTCAGATTGTGATACATTCAAAACTATGTAGTATTCTAATTCCCAAATCATGTATAGGTAAATCCATTATCTATACTAAAACATGTATTTCGAAAGAGCTAATTTGACTACCACTGTGAGAGATTGAAAGGGTTTTTATTAAATATTTCATTATATTTATATCTATTTGTACAACTCTGCAAAACATATGGCCTACCAAACTACTTAGTTCTGTGAAACATCACCTACCTTGCGGTAATCTCATTAAAATCAATCCTCAACTGACCATATTATCATTTTTTGCGGTTTTTATTCCTCAATTGATTGTTTTACCTAATATAAAAAAGATCTAGGTTTTATGTAAATAAATGTAGGATAGAATTTTGGAGGTTAAACATGTACCCCTCAAAAGAAACATTATGGAAGATCGAATGGAATGTTTGGGTTGGTGGGAAACAACCCTGACTATATGTTAAGTCCATTCCATGTCTTCCATTGGTTGTTTATTTCATCTTTTGGCTGAATTTTATCTATTTCATTGTATTGGTAAGAAGGCTTCTTATGCCTTGAACCAAGGGGTGAAGATAATTGCTTGCATTAGGAAGAGTTTGGAAGAAATAAAAGAAGGGCAGACAACTAATGTATTCTTTATGCAGATGAAATCCTTTGTAGGAAAAGCACTATTTCCTCTTTTCTTTATCACAAATCACGATCTTACTTTCAAAACATAGTTTTGATAATTTATTTCTGTAGTCTGTGAGTTGGAAGATGTTGTTTCTACCTGGGATGATATAATCATTGCATATGAACCAGTATGGGCTATTGGAACAGGTAAAGTATCCACACAATAACAAGCTCAGGAGGTGCACTTAGTATTTCGTGATTGGATTAAGAAGAATGTGTCGACATAAGTTTCATGTGATACTCTGTATAATATATAGTGGTAACCTTAACTTAATTTTTTGTCCTATTCTTCTACTCATATTAAAAAGTGCTTATAGATGGTTTATCCTTCATATAACTTTTTCAGATTTCTTATTAGAAGATTTTTTATGCTACTCTTGAATGGTGTTTTTTAGGAATTTTAGGTTTTTTATGTAGTCTCATGTAAGACAGTCTATTAATTCATAACTGATAGAATGATTTAAAATTCTGTTTCATATAATAATGCTTAGTTGAATCTGCATTTGATCAACTTGGACAACTAGCTGGACAGTGCTTATTTAATTGATTGTTAGGATGCCTCGAGATGAATATGAGGTATTTTTATTGATGGAGTGAAGAACTGCAATTTTTGGAAGACAGGAATAAGTGGATGTTGCAAAGGGGTTTCCTGTGGTCGCCGGTTTTCATTGCAGGCTTCAAAAGGTAAATTTCAACTTCTTTTATTTTGGTTTCTAATTAATTCTTTTATGTTAACATTCATTTTTTTAATCTGTAATTTTATGTATTCTTATTTTAAACATTTCATTCTATGCAAAAAAGTCTTCCAGGAATTTGAAGTTTGATATTTGTACAGAGTGACATAATTACTAGGTGACATTAATACTTATGATTTGTGTTTTGAAAATTAAATGTCCATTTGAATGTTCTTTTCATTCATGTCTATTGGAATATTATGTTGTATATACTAATGTTGTATAATAATTATTTCATGTTCTTTTCATAATATTTCAGTGACATTAAAACTTATGTTATTTCATTCATGTTCGTTTTGAATGTACTTTTCTAATTAATGTCCATTTGTTCTTTTTATTCATGTATTTAAAGTTGGATACTTATATTGTTTTATACATCGGGACCTGTTTTCTTTTCCTTATTCTTTTATGTTTTCATTTACGTTCAATTCATTATTTTTCCAAAATGTTCTTTTTCTTTTCAATTGAATGTTATCTACTATATTCAAATGTCAATTTTACTGTATGTTTTCTTTTTCTTATATATTATCCTATATGTTTTCTATGTTTTTAAATCATTTTATTTTCCTTGTATATTCTCCAATATGTTTTCCTTATATTCTTCATCATGCATTTGTATGGATTATTTTGTACAGTATTGGTATACTTATGTTCTCCTTATATATTCTCCAATTTGTTTTCAATATTCTCTTACATATTCTCCTATGTTATTTTATTTTTCTTATTTTCCTATGTTTTCATTTTTAATATTGTGTCTAATTATATTTCAATATTAAGTATCACTTTTTTTCAATATATTAAATATTCATGTTCTTTATTAACTTTGAAATATAGTTTTGTATTCTTGAAAATAAGCATTGAATGTATTGTCGTGCGAATGCACGGGTGAGTACTAGTTTTATAAAAATATAAGTCTAGTTTAACTTGAATAATTTATTCTCACTTTTATCACCACGATATTATTTTGATAATATATTAATTTTTTATATTTGTTATAGATAATAATGAGTCCAAGTTGTATTACAAAAAATTGAATAAGTGATGAATATGAGGAAGGTGTTGATGATTTTTTTAGAATTTGATAAACATAATGTTCCAAACAATGACATGTTTTACTATACATGCTAGAAATATTTAAACATGAAGAAGCTTAAAAGAAGATGGATCAAAGATTATTTAATTTTTTGAGGTTTTAATATGAGTTACAACCCTTATATTTGGAATGTTAAAACTAGGAAAAAATTTGAATTTCTTGATAATGATTCTTTTCATGATGATAAGTCCGATCAAATTGAAGAAATGATTCATGATATTTAAGTAGAGTCAATTGAGAAAGAATCAACAATTGAGAATCTATATGGAAATTATGAAAAATCATTGAATCCAGGTTGTATGGAATTTACGGTTTTATTGACTATGTTAATATTGATTAATTTGAAGGTGAAACATGTATAGAGTGACAAGAGTTTTATAGAGTTAATAAAATTGTTGAATGATATTATTCCTAAAGATAATAACCTTCCATATTCACATAATAAAGTGAAGAGAATATTATGCCTGATGGGATTAGGGTATAAAAAAATACATGCCTTCCCAAATGATTGTGTGTTATATAGGAAGTAATATGAATTTATTTCATGGTGTCCTAAATTTGGGACATCACAATATAAGTTGAAAAAAATTCATGTGATGGTTTAGCAATTATAGAGAACCCTACCAAGTAATTTTTCTATATTTCTATATTTCCTCATTTAAAATATTTATTTTCAAATTTACGTGATGCAAAAAGGTTAAGATGTCATGCTGATGAGCAGATATGTGATGGAAAATTACAACATTCAGTTGATTGTCCATGGTGGAAGAAAATTGATCACCAGTTTCATATATTAATAAATAAAGTTATAAATCTCAAACATGGACTGTGCACAGATGGAATGAATCCATATCAAATCCCTAGAATAACAAATAGTTCATAGCCTATTTTATTGGTAATTTATAACTTATGTCCTGAATTTTTATGAAGTGAAAATATGTCATGTTGAGTTTAAGGATCTCTAGACCAAAATAGCTGAGAAATTATATTGATGTTTTCTTGTCATAATTAATTTATGATTGATGTACATGGATTTTTATTGTATTTTTATAATTTTCTAACTTAGTTTTAATTAATTAGTTTAACCATTTTTTATATTTTTAGTTTATTTTTGTAGTTTTATAGTTGTTTAGATATTTTCATAATTTTTAGTTAATTTATAAACTAATATTAGTAATTTACTATTTCTATTAGCTATATTAATTTTATATATTATATATAACATTATATTATTATTATTAGTTTCGTTATTTTTAGTTTATTTTGTTTTATTAATTCTTATTGGTGTGTATATATTTTAATTATCTATTTATATTTTATTTTATTTCATTATTTTGTTGTATTAATAAAATAGTATTTTTTATTAGTTCATTATTATATTTAATAGTAGTATTATATTTAATTACATGTGCATTAATATTTAATTTTTATTACTATTTATTATTATTATTATTATTATTATTTTATTTAACTTAATTAGATAATTAGTTTTTTTAATTTGAATTTAACTTTTTTTATTTTTTTATTTTTTTTTTAAATTCCCCTTAACTACCAAGTTCCCCCTCCCTTCCCCCCTTATCCCCCTATCTATCTGCCCCCCTCCCCTTAACCTATTCCCCTCCCCACCCACCTGCTATGCCCCTCCCCTCTCCCCTCTATCCTACCCCTACCCTCCCCCCATATTCCCAACGCCCCACTTCTCTCCCCCTCCCCACCCCTCCCCCACTCACTCTCTAACCCCTCACTTGCTCTCCATCTCTCACCCGATCTCCCTCCCCCTCCCCTATCTCTCACCCACCTACCCCCCACGACCCCTCCTACCTTCCCCCTTCCACTCCCCCTTAGTCGTTTCCCCCACATCTCCCCCCCCCCACCCCTTCTCCATGTTCCCTTTCTATCCCCCCTATCCCCTCTCACCTCTTCGTCCCCATCCCCTCCCCCCTTCTACTTCCACCCACAAACATACAGCCGGATACCAATCCAGCATGTAGAAACCAGTGGCGACCTCTCCTAGGTCTGAACCTGTGGCAAACCACTGACCGAACAAACCTCCTCTGCTAACCAACATAACAGCCAAAGACCATGCCTTCCCCATTTTGGGAGTGCAGCAGTGGTCCAGGAACATCATCGACATCCACAGAGTTTATATTCACTTTTGGAGATCATAGGTGCACACCAAGAGAGAATACAGATCCAATCATTTTTGCGGTGGCGCGATGGTGTGGTTTGACATTACAGAGATCCACAGATTGAAGGTTATTATTTTATGATCATCTACGGCGTCTTGTGGTGGTCCTCACATCGACACGAACATGGTGACTTCAATTATTTATTTTCCATGTCATGTTTGCCTGATGATTGGCTAATTTCATTGATGTCGGAGTTGTGATAAATGTGGCGTTGAATGCATGTCTTTACTTTATTCTCATGTTTGATTGCCTTTTGAATTAATTTTAATTGGATGTTTATTTAATTAATTATATCTTCATTTAAAATAATTGTTATTGGGATCTTTATGTGTGATTTGGTTCCCATTCGTGTGATACCTAATAAGTAATCATGGGTAGGAGTTCATCAGAGAATTTATTTATCTAGAATTCAATCAATCACATGAGTGAATTCTGAATAAATAAATATATTAATTGAAAAAAATAATATTTTGTGAGTGTTATCCTTCAAAATTGCATGAGTGATACCGAATAAGTGATCTCATGTAAGCGAACCTGACATAGATAGATACTTCGACTTTGTAAGAAACGGGTCATTGTATTTCACCAAGTGATTCAGTGCTACAATGACGCACAGATTATTCATCATGGAAGAGAACAAAATGATGTATAATTTTTGTGAAAATTAGAATACTATATAACATAATATAATGAGACCTGATAGTATTTTGATTAAATTTGGAATCGGTGATAATTAAATAAATAAATATTCAGATGTGAGAATTAAATAATTAACATTTCATGCACCTGAACGGATGTCATGACTCTGACACTTCCATCTCTTCCAGTTTATTCCATAGTTTAATTTAGTTTACTTAGATAGTTTTAATCAATTGAAATAGTCAATTTTTAAATAGTTTTTTACTTTTTAGAATATTTAGTTGTTAATCACAATTAAAGCTCATCTTCTTGAACATTCCTCCAAGAGGATTTTCTTTTTGTCTTCTCACATTCTCTCTGTGGTTCAACCCTACACTTCTACTGTAGTTGGTAGGTTAATAAATATTTAAAATTTCATACGTTTTGATGTGTGTCCCAAATTTTTGGTAGCATTATCGGGGAGAATAGTAGCATTAATATTTCTTTTAAAATAGTGATTTAGGTAAAAAACAAAAAAATGGTTTACTACTCTGTAAATTTTTCATTTTATGTATTTTCAAGAAACCCATAAGTTCAGAATGACATGGGTCGCACCACATAGTTACAATTAGTACCCACCCTACCCACCAACATTACAAGGTATGGAATACAATTTCCCACCACACATGAGCTCTCCATGTAATCCTGTTTATTTTAACGATCTTTATTCAATTCCATGTTGTGATTCATATGAGAATGTTTCACCATGTTATGATACAAGTCATTATCCACCATTTTATCTTTTCCAAAGTCAAAGAATTCTTGAAAATTTAGAACTTGATAATTCATGTGAAACAAATGATTCAATAATTGAGTGCATGGTGGTTTCTACTATCACTGAGACAAATATGAGGTTTGAACTTCAATATGAACAAAATGAAAAGTTAATTTCCTCAACAAAAGATATATAAAATCAATTGAATAAATTAGAAAATAAAATTAATCATATTTATGAACAAGCTATATCATTTCCACTTGGTGATTGAATTCATAACAATTTTTTTGAGGAGAGTGCAATAGAGGTTCCATTTGAACAACATCCATGTCTCGAGTATGATAATGAGATTGATCTGCCTTCTTATCATAAAATTGATGACTCCACTCCATCACAATTTAATTCTTCCAATAAAATCACATTTAAAGAATATGAGATCTTGTTCTTCCACCCTGTTTAACATTATGGTCCCTTGGAAAATGTGATTTCAAGCCCTTTTGTGAGTTCTCAACCTAGCCATCCCAAAGTGAAAACAGATACATTCAATGTCTATAAAATTTCACCTTTTGAGGATAAAGAGAACATTGAACTAGGACTATTCCTTACCATGATAGATTCAAAATTGAACCAAGAGGAAGTAGATTGCCACACTCAAGAGAACATCACTTCAAATGACATCAAATCACCTCTTTCTGAAAATATTTGTACAGCCGAAAATTTTTCTAAAATTGAGAAATCTAAAGCTTTCTCGGAGTCATAGAATCAGTTAGCATTGGTGGTAGATAACACTCAAAATTTTATAGAAACAATGGAAGAATTTGATTGCCTAGAGGATCATAATTTTTTGGTGAAACATGTATCAATATAGAATTATGATGAGAATGGTATAGAATAAAATTTTGAAAAAGATGTCATTATTGACACAATGGATTCATCTGATCAAATTGATCCCACGTCACTTTCTCCAGGAGTTGAGGTTAAAAACACTTCACTTATAATACCCACATATGTTAACAATATTGTTAACCTTGGCACAATAAATGAAACCATCGAGCAATAATTGAGTTGGATACCAGTAGATTTCCCTGTGATAGTGGTTGGGTGTGAAAACAAATTGGGATACATCATCAACCCAAATACTTCATTCAAGGATGTGATGGATATAATCCCGACCACTAAAGGAGTCTGGTAAAGGAAATTTTTCACCTATGTATGTTCAAAGAGGTAATATTCTTGATCTTTCTAGTGATTCCCATTATGCAAACATCAATTATTCACTGAGTCTTTCTTCAGATGAGGTACATTCATTACCTTATGATCTGGGTTATTTTGATTTCATTCCACCCATCTATTTTTATGAAAATTTTTTGTTGAGATATTGTGCAGCTTCTAGGATCATTTCAATTTCAATGAGTGTATTCCACACTGTAAGATTGGTATAGAGTAAGAGGTTTCCAACCTCTGATACCAATTGTAGGATCGAAATAGTGATGTAGATGCTCAATATACAAAAGGGGGGGTGAATTGTATACTTTAAAAATTCCTTTGGAACCTTTAAAGTTAGTTAAGAATAACTATGTTTTCCTTAAGAAAAGGAAAGGGCTAAGTTTAAAAAAGTTAAACTAAGAAAATTCACAACACCTCTAACACCGAATGCAAACTAGGAAAGAGATTCTGAAAGTAGGTTCCGGAAATATGGTTCCAGAAAATTGAAACTTAACAAAAGATTACAATATGAGATTCTACCTTAAAGCGTATAGAATCTAAAATTAATCAGAGTACAAGTAAGGAAGTATAAGAAAGTTATACTTTCCTTATAATACAAAATGCAGCGGAATATAAACAAGTAGTAAAACTACTAGTAACAAGATATAAGTCTTTTAACCCAAAGAGAAGGGTATCCAACAACCTTGGATAAAAGTCCCTTGATTTATAATTTCAAGCAAGTCTGTCTTACCCACACCAGGGTAAGCCCTCAATACGAAGATCGGAGTCTCTATCTTGTTATCCCCTCAAGCCCTCAACTTCAAGGTAGTTGGCAACCTTTGTCTTCCTCAGCAAGGAAGCCCTCGAACTTCAAGGTAGTCGGCACCTCTGTCTTCCTATCCCTGGAAGCCCTCGAATGTAATCACCAACATTCGAAGTCGCACGAAGCTTTGAGAGTTTAATAAGAGCCTCTCTCTCTAGAATTCACTTCAACAGCATGTATGCACAAAACCAAGTTGTTCATCTGTCATCAGTATTTGCAACAGCCATCAGCTCCTTCAAATGAGCTCCTATTTATAGGTAAGGTCGGCTCCTTCTCCAACGGTCATATTTTCCTTAAATATCGGAGGGACCTATACACGTGTCACTTAGACAACGGTTAGTTTATAACAAAACAGATGACATCGTTTTATAACAAAAAAAGTGTAACAGAATGTACGACATCGTTTTAATTCTTACTCAAAGGTTCGGAATGAACGCTTCGGAGTAAAGGATCGGAGTGTAATGAAAATAATAAGAGTAGAAAAATTTTAGAAGTGTAAGCAATATAAAAGTTCGGAGTCTAACAAAGATATTTTTCGGAGTCTGAATTAATTCAGAGTGTATAAAACAAAGATACTCAAATTCTGTTTTTAATAGGTGAATTCGGAATGAGAATTCAGAATAGGAATTCGTCATCAGAAATCGTAATGAGAATTCATCATCATAATTCGTAATGAGAATTCGTCATTGGAATTCGTAATGAGAATTTGTCATTTAGAATTCGTAATGAGATTTCGGAATGAGATTTCTTCATTAGAATTCGTAATGAGAATTCTTCATTAGAATTCGTAATGAGAATTCTTCATCAGAATTCGTAATGGGAATTCGGAATGAGATTTCTTCATTAGAATTCGTAATGAGAATTCTTCTTCAGAATTCGTATCCTGAATCTGGAATAGAACTTAGTCAGAGTTCATATCCGGAATTCGGAATGAAACTTCCTTATAGTTCTTATCCAGAATCTGAATCCTAAAACAGAATGCTTTATATCAAAGTTTCAATGATTCCAAGAAAATAGAAATGAATCCGAATTTCAAACTTAAGAAAAATATGGATGAAAATATGATAAGGATAATTTTTCTTATAAAAGCAATTTTCCTTAAGAAAGCAATTTTTCTTATAAAAGCGATTTTTCTTATAAAAGCAATTTTCCTTATAAAAGCAATTTTCCTTATAAAATAGATTTTCCTTAAGAAAGAAATTTTTCTTAAGATAAGGTGTTTGTGATTTTCAAAACAAGAAGGAATGGAAAAGTCATAAGGAAAACCTTATTGACTCAACAATATCCCCCTTTTTGGAAAGCACAAACATCCTTACGAAAAAGAAATTCTAAGAAGAAAGAAAAACATTAAGGCTTATCTCCCTTTTCTTTAAGGATATTGATGGATACGACTAACTCCCCCTTAGGCTTTGAAACTCTAAGGATCGTATTCAGATTTCCGGAGTGATAGATAGGAATGTCTTCTTTAATGAAAAAGCTCCCCCTTAAACAAACTCTTATTTAGAGTTTTTCTTTTTCTTAAGGATCTTTTTCTTCTCCCCCATTGATAAACTCTTATTAGAGTTCTTCTTTTTCTTAAGGATCTTTTCCTTCTCCCCCTTTGTGATTTTCAAAAAGAATTGGAGGGAGTGGAAAAAAAATAACAAAGTACCTGAAATATTAGTAATGACAACAAAAGAAACGAGAGGCACAAATTTCATTAGGTTTGAAATCTCGACAACAAATAAAAAATTACAACAAAAAGATCGGATTTGGTTATTTCGGATCTTTTTCCTTTGACTTGAGCCCCTTTAGAATAGTCTTGATCTTCTTTAGGTATTTATGATCCTCTTCAGCTTGCTTCTCTAAGACAACTATTCTTTTGGATTGAGCTTGAATTTTTTCTTCCTGAGCTTTCAGCTTTTCTTCCTGAGCTTTGATCTTCTCTTCCTGAGCCTTCATCCTTTCTTCAAAATTGATCTGATGATCCCTTTCAAACTTCCAGTTTTGAGAAACAGAATTCAGCTTCCCATTCAGATCTCTCACTTCTTGAATCCGGAAGTTCTTTTCTTCTATCAGCTTCTCTTCAAAGGATGCAGTTAACTCATTTATTTTCTTTTCCTCAGTCTCAAAAGCATCTTTAACATTGTCTTGAAACTCATCGAGAAACCTCATCTCTTCCACAGTCTTCTTCGACCAATTTGTCATCCTCTTGAAAGATTTTCTATGAGCTTCGTAGCCAATGAAAAACATTTTGAACTGAGCCTCTATTTCAACACACTTGTCCATAACCATAGATACGGAGTCAGTTTTCTGATTTAAAGCATGTTGGATCATCTGGCATCTTGAATCAATACTTGAGAAGGTCGGAATGGTTCCCACCAACTTCTTCAAAGACTGAACAACAAATTCATGCCCCACTGAAGATGACTCCGAATCTGAAACTTTTCTTGGATAAATTTCTTCTTCAACAAGTTCAAGATTTCTCTTTGAAGAGCTACCAACTTCCTTCCTCTTCTTCACTTCTGAGCTCGGAGTATCAGCAAGAATTTGCTTTCCCTTGTCTTTTTCCGGAATTGAATCCTGTTTTGGAGTTCTCTTCTCACTATCAGAAACTTGAACAACATTATCTTCTTCATCAGCGACTTCCTGAACACGAACCCCTACGATTTCCTTTTGAGAAACATCTAGTAAAAGATGTTCTTCTTCTCCATGATAAGAAACTTCTTCTTCTCCTTTCTCTTCTTCCATTGCTGGAGTAACTAGCTTCGAAGATTCTGCTTCAGAAGTTTGGAGTGATAAGTGTTCCGAAGGTGTCCCCTTGTAATCATCTACTTGTTTCAGCACATCTCCGGTTTCACCACTTCCTTCAGCACCCTCTTCTACTTGTTCCACTTGCTCAACTTTCTCTACTTCTTCAGTATTCTTAGCAATAGCTTCTTCCGGAGCAAGAAAATTTCTTCCTGGAGTCTCAGGTAGAGATTCCAAGGAGAAAGATCTCGGAACTGGAATTGTTGCTGAAACCATTTCATTGAATTTCAACAAAGCCTGAGCTACCTCAGCCTCAGACATCTTCTTCTTGAGCTTCTTTTGCTTTGATTGTCTTTCAAGCTCATCAGCAGTTTTCTCCTTCAAGGCCTTAGCCTCCGCAGGGTCCAATCCGAACTGCGGATCCCCTTCTTTTCTTTTTTCTTTATCTGCTCTCCACTTCATAACAACCTCATCAGGATAGGCTTTCTTCTTCTTAGGATTTGGAGGTGCAGAATGGACTTCCTTATACTTAGGATTCTCTGCTTGTACTTCCACTTCTTTTATCTTTCTCTTCCTTACTGGCTTAGACGATTCCGGTTCAGCAGCCTTCGGATCCGCTTCTTCTTGATTTGGCAAATCGAAGAACTCACCAGTTTCCTTGTTGAAAGCCACATCCATTATCTTAAGAGTACCATCGCTGACCAGCATGATCTTGCAAACTCTTGGCTTAGATTTTCAAGCCTCCTTGGAAGACTCAAGGCACCGAACAATCAACTTGGAGAGGATTGCTGGATACATAATAATCTGAGCTCTCAGATTTCCTTTCTTCAAATTTTCAATAGTAAGAAGAATGTGCTTCATCAAGTTAAACTTCCTTAGATTTATCAGGAAATATAAGATATAGATCTCACTCTTCTTCAAGCTGTCTTTATCGCCTTTCCTCGGTACGATAAGTCCTTGCACCCAAAACTCCAGAATCCGTAAATTTGTAGATAAACTTGCAATCTTCGGAGCCTTGTCATCAGCCAGTCCGAGAGTTTCTAAGGCTTTTTCCTTGTCGAAGCTACCCTTAGAGTCCGGCAACACATGCGAAATAAATTCGGCTTCTCCTTCATAAGACAGCCCTACCAAGCTTGCAGCCTTGGTGTGAGAAAGCTTGTAAGTCTTTCCATAAGACTTAAAAGAGAACTTCTCCCTATTATCTTTCTTAAAGAAGGAAACTGACTCATAGAACTCAACAAGTAAGTCTGAATACACTTCATCTTGGTTCCCAGTTTTTGACACCGCAACATCTTCCCAGCCATTCAACTTAATGTTCTTTGAAATAAGGGAATCATAGTTGTTGAAGAAATCCGGATGGACTAACCTTTCTCTGTAAACTAACCATTGCGAAATAGGCTTAGTGGATGACATTTCTTAAGACGCTAACTCCGCAGACATTCGGATCTGAAGTCCTCTGAGAAGTTCGGAACGGAGAAAACTGAAGTTCGGAACGGCCTTAAAACAGAGAGGCAGAGATTCGGGACGCGAGGGCTTGAGATCGATGTGGGACAAGTATTTGGGTCCCCTTTATATAGGCAATGGAATGACGGTTCTACTTCCACGGTTGATCTAACGGTTGTGATAAGCTGAGATCAGATCTGACGGTTGAAAACTTGAATCCGATCTTTTTGAGGTTTTTATTTAAACAAGGAATTAAGAAAACTAAATTCCGAAAAAATAATATAAGAAAATGCCAGCAAGTAAAATATGACTACGAAAACTTGAGTAAGGTAATCATGCCTTTCGGATGGGCTGAGGAGGATTATTCGTAATAGATAATATAAAAAGATGATTACGAAAAAAAAAACTTTATTATGAAAAGACAAAGTTCTCAAAAGTTTACTATGGAAAACAATCTCACTACGAAAAACTCAGTACGAAAAAGTCAGTACGAAAAACACATTACAGGTAAAAAAAATGGTACAAAAATCTGGTTATGAAACTGCCAGTACGTAAATTTTCATTCCGGAAATTTTCAATACAAACACTTCCATTCCAGAAGTATTCTGTATGAGAATGTCCATTTTGAAAAAATTTAGTTCCGGAAGTTCCATTCCGGAAATCTTCGTTCCGAAAATTTTGAAAACAAATTTTGAAAAACTTTGTTTAAACAAACAATCAAATGTACTCCCCCTATGAAAAGGAGTTTATTACTGTAAGGAGACTTTTTCAACAGAAAGTTAATTAAGAAAGATTACCTTACGGTTATCATTCCTAACTTCTGTTGAATATATTCAAATCTATCAGAAGGAAAAGATTTTGTGAATATATCAACAAGTTGATCTTGCGTTCCAATAAACTGAAAAATAATATCTCCTTTTAGTGTGTGATCCCTAAGAAAGTGGTGCCTAATATCTATGTGTTTTGCACGGGAGTGATGTGCAGGGTTCTTACTGAGGGCAATGGCACTTGTGTTATCACACAAAATTTGAGTTTTAGTAAAACTCAAGCCATAGTCTATGAGTGTGTGTTGCATCCACAACACTTGTGCACAACAACTTCCAGCTTCTACATATTCAGCTTCAGCAGTGGAGAGTGCTACAGAATGTTGCTTCTTACAGGACCAAGAAACTAAAGAATCTCCTAAGAAATGACAAGTTCCAGATGTACTTTTTCTATCCATTCTACATCCACCAAAGTCAGCATCAGAAAAGATTTTTAGAACAAAATCATTTCCAAAAGTATAAAATAATCCTAGATCCATGGTTCCCTTAAGGTAGCGAAAAATTCTTTTTACTGCCTTTAAGTGAGATTCCTTAGGATTGGATTGATATCTTGCACATAAGCATACTGAAAACATTAAGTCTGGTCGACTAGCTGTTAAGTAAAGTAGACTTCCTATCATACCTCTAAAAGATGTTTGATCTACTGGTTTCCCAGCTTCGTCAAGATCTAAAGAGTTTGAGGTACCAATGGGAGTACTTATACTCTTAGTGTTGTCATAACCATACTTTTTAAGAAGATCTTTAATATACTTATGTTGAGATATGTATGTTCCTTCTGGTTTTTGAGAAATTTGAAAACCAAGGAAAAATGTTAACTCACCCATCATACTCATTTCAAACTCAGATTTCATTAGACTTGCAAAAGAGTCAGTCAAAGATTGCTGAGTTGAACCAAATATAATGTCATCAACATAAATTTGAACAATCACAACATTTTTATTATCTTTCTTTATAAAAAGGGTTGGATCTGCATTTCCCTTAACATAGTTATTTTGAAGCAAAAATCCAGTGATTCTATCATACCATGATCGTGGGGCTTGTTTAAGGCCATACAAAGCTTTGGTAAGTCTAAAAACATGATCAGGATGTTTTGTATCTTCAACGCCAGGAGGTTGTTCAACAAAAACTTCCTCTTGAACATAACCGTTAAGAAAAGCACATTTCACATCCATTTAGAAAAGTTTGAAATTAAAGAATGCTGCAAAGGCAAGTAGAATACGGATAGATTCAAGTCTAGCTACTGGAGCATAGGTTTCTTCATATTCTATTCCTTCTTGCTGATTATAGCCTTTAGCAACAAGTCTAGCTTTATTTCTAACAATGACTCCATTTTCATCACATTTATTTCTGAAAACCCATTTTACTCCAATAATAGAAGTTTCCTTAGGTCTTTCAACCAAGGTCCAGACTTTATTCCTTTTGAATTCATTTAGTTCATCTTGCATTGCTTTAATCCAATCATCATCACCTAAAGCTTCATCAGTGCTTTTAGGTTCTAATTGGGAAAGAAATGCTAGATGTTCTACTTCATTTCTTAAGGAACTTCTAGTCCTTACAGGTTGGTTTACATCACCAATGATACTATCACTGGGATGATTCTTAAGAAACACCTAATTTGGGTTTTGTAAAACCTATTCATCAACATAGGGTAGAAAGTCTTCTGGGGTAAATGTTTCAGAAGTATCTTCTAGAACAATTTCCTTATCAGAAGGTTCTTCTATCAAAGGTTGAAAATCAGTTTTTGAAAACACATCTGAAGATGTAAGTTGAGATGGTTTAAAAACAAAAGGATCTGACTCATCAAATTTTACATGTACTGTTTCTTCAACAGTACAAGTATTTTTATTAAAAACTCTATAAGCCTTAGAGGTTGTGGAATATCCTAAGAAAATTCCTTCATCAGACTTTGGTGCGAATTTATGTAAGTTATCTTTAGTATTCAAAATGAATACTTTGCAACCAAAAACCTTGAAGTAGGAAAGTCTTGGTTTTCTACCATTCCATAACTCATAAGGATTTTTATTAAGAAAAGGTCTAATCAAAACTCGATTTATATTATAACAAGCAGTACTTACAGCTTCAGCCTAGAAATGTCTAGCAATAGAATATTCACTCAACATGGTTCTAGTTATCTCTTGAAGAATTCTATTTCTTCTTTCAACTACACCATTCTGTTGAGGAGTTCTAGGTGCTGAAAAATTGTGAGTAATACCTTTCTTACTACAAAAAGTTTCAAAATCTGAATTTTGAAATTCTCCTCCATGATCACTATGAATAGTTTTCAATGGAAGGTTTTTCTCATTTTTAACTTGAGCTCTAAAACTTTTGAAATAAGAAAAAGCTTCAGATTTCTTTGCTAGAAAATATACCCAAGTAAATCTAGTGTAATAATCAACTAGAACAAATACATAGTATTTGCCTCCAATACTTTCAGTTTGTGTTGGACCAAAAAGATCCATGTGCACTAACTGTAATGCATCAGTTGTTGAGACTTCACCGATTGACTTAAAACTAGATTTATGTTGTTTTCCATATTGACAAGGATCACAAACTTTAGAAGAATCAAATCTAAGCTCCGGTAGATCCTTAACTAGTTTCTTCTTAGAGAGTTAACATAGGTTTCTAATATTACAGTGTCCTAATCTTCTATGCCATAACCAAGAATGATCTTCCATTGCACTTAGGCAAGGTAAATCTTGGCTTCTAAGATCTTCTAAGTTTAAGGTGTAAACATTCTCTTGCCTGTTGGCTGAGAGAATAAATTCTTCCTTGGAATTGTGTACTAAACACTTATCATTCCTAAAATTCACAAGATAACCTTCATCACATAACTGACTTATGCTAATGAGGTTGTTCTTAAGACTCTTAACAAAAAGAACATTTGAAATCAAGGTTTTACCAAGAAAAACAATATTACCAATACCAACAATCTCTCCCTTAGCATTATCTCCGAAAGTTACCTTTCCTCCTTTCATTTTGATAATCTTTTCAAAATGGATTTTGTTACCAGTCATGTGCCGGGAACATCCACTATCCATGTACCATGTATAGTTGCTGGTACTCTCTTTATTTTCCTGAAATCAAGAAGAAAATTAGACTTTCGGAATCCAAACTTGTTTGGATCTGAGATTTCCAGACAATAAAATTTTAGGAACCCACATCTTCTTAGAAAAGTAATCTTTGTGAAATCCTAGAGATTGGGTTTTGTTTAAGGAACAATTCTTTTCCCAGTGACCACCACATTGACACTTGGTACAAAATGGGGCACTTTGAGGAACAAAATAATTGTTACTGAAAATAGGTTTTGCATGGGTATAACCAAATCCGGATTTATTTCTTAAAGGTCGTATTTGGGAATACATCTTATCAAAATTTTCCTTACCATGGGTAAAGTTTGATAAACACTTCTTTAAGGAAAAAATTTCGGACTTGAGTTTTACAACCAAGTTTTTATCCTCAAAATCATTAGTTTTAGAACTAGAGTTAGGCTCAAAAACAATTTTCTTAGAAATTACTTTTTCTAATTCTTTAGAAAGTTTGTTCTTCTCAGAACTTACTTCCTTAAGATTTTTTGAAATATTTTCAAAATCAGCATTTTTTCTATCAAGATCTTTAGAAAGATCTGATATTTCTTTTGTAAGAATAGAATTCCTAGAGTTTGCCTTATCAAGTTTCTTATTGAGTTTGGAATTCTCAATTTCAAGAAGTTCAGCAAACCTAGAGACTTCTTCATAAGTAGGTAAAGTATTTTCCTCATCAGAAGATGATTCTTCATCAGAAGAATTATAATACTTACTATCATTAGAATTTAAAGAAACATTGGTCAAAGATTCAGCATTTCATACCTTAGCCATAAGAAAATGATTATCAATAGGTAATCTGGCTATAAGACCAAGATTCTTCTGTCCTGAAGATTCATAATCAGAAGATTCATCTAAAGAGTCACCACCACTGGCACTCCAGGTGTCATTAGCTTTCAGAACTTTCTTAGCTTTGGCTTTATAATACTTCTTTCTGTTCCTGTCTGAATGCCTTTCTTTTCTTTCTTTCTTTTTGAGCATAGGGAAATCTAGTATAATATGTCCAGCTCTTTTACATTCATAACAAGTAACTTCTCCATCTTTCTTATCTTTCCTTTCCTTTTTCTTATACTTAGATTGAAAATTTCTCTGTCCAGCTATCTTGTTCATCCTTCGAGCAAGATTGGCTAATTCATTTTCAGATACTTTGCTCTCACTTGATTCGGATTGGAAAATAACTTTCTTAGACTTAGATCTGGTTACTCTCTCAGGAGTCTTAGCTTTCATCTGATTTGAAGTTGTAGTAAAAGCAACAGTACCATTTCCATTCTTCTTCTTGATGTTGTCTGCATCTCTCTTCATTCTGGTTTCATGTTGTAGAAGAGTTCCAAAAAGCTCATCAAGAGTAATTTGAGTGACCTTCCTATTCTCATTTATAGCTGTTCTCTTGGATTCCCACTCATTGGGCATAATGTCAATTATCTTGTCCACAAGAGCTTCATCATCTAAACCTTTCTCTCCCATAGATTGTAGGCTATTGACAATAGTCATAAATCTTTGTTGAAATTTACAGATAGGTTCTCCATAAGGAAAATTGAAGCCATGATATTCAGCTCTAAGCATAGCTCTTCTAGTCTCAATCACTTTGGAAGTCCCAAAGTGTGTAACCTCTAACTTCTTCCATATACAGTTAGCTGCTTCACAAGAAGAAATTTGGCTATATATATTTCTGGTCATTGAACATAGTAAAGTATTGCGTACCTTATAGTTGAGTTGATATTCTTGCTTTTCCTGGTTAGTAAAAGTTCTGACTTCCTTGTCAGGAATATTATAATCACCAGTAAGAATAACAAAGTTGTCTCCTCCAGTATTGATAACAAAAGTATTCATACGATCTCTCCAGTATTCATAGTCATTACCATCAAAGATAGGTGGTCTTGTAGGATTTAGATTATCAATTGATCCAATATTAACTCCTGCCATACTTAAAATAACTTTGCACACAAACTTGTTAGTAGCAAAAGTTCGTAATCAAAGTTCGGAATGGGAAAAGTTCGGAATGGGAAAATTTGTAATAAGATAGTTCGGAATGATAAAATGAGCAAGAAAAACTTATATGTGAGTACAAGTATTTCAGAGACCTTCTCTGATACCAAATGTAAGATTGGTATAGAGTAAGAGGTTTCCAACCTCTGATACCAATTGTAGGATCGAAATAGTGATGTAGATGCTCAATATACAATAGGGGGGGTGAATTGTATACTTTAAAAAATCCTTTGGAACCTTTAAAGTTAGTTAAGAATAACTATGTTTTCCTTAATCAAAGGAAAGGGCTAAGTTTAACAAAGTTAAACTAAGCAAATTCACAACACCTCTAACACCGAATGCAAACTAGGAAAGAGATTCCGAAAGTAGGTTCCGGAAATATGGTTCCGGAAAATTGAAACTTAACAAAATATTACAATATGAGATTCTACCTTAAAGCGTATAGAATCTAAATTAATCAGAGTACAAGTAAGGAAGTATAAGAAAGTTATACTTTCCTTATAATACAAAATGCAGCGGAATATAAACAAGTAGTAAAACTACTAGTAACAAGATATAATTCTTTTAACCCAAAGAGAAGGGTATCCAACAACCTTGGATAAAAGTCCCTTGATTTATACTATCAAGCAAGTCTGTCTTTCCCACACCAGGGTAAGCCCTCGATACGAAGATCGGAGTCTCTGTCTTGCTATCCCCGCAAGCCCTCAACTTCAAGGTAGTTGGCAACCTCTGTCTTCCTCAGCAAGGAAGCCCTCGAGCTTCAAGGTAGTCGGCACCTCTGTCTTCCTATCCCCGGAATCCCTCGAATGTAATCACCAACATTCGGAGTCGCACGAAGCTTTGAGAGTTTAATAAGAGCCTCTCTCTCTAGAATTCACTTCAACAGCATGTATGCACAAAACCAAGTTGTTCATCTGTCATCAGTATTTGCAACAGTCATCAGCTCTTTCAAATGAGCTCCTATTTATAGGTAAGGCCGGCTCCTTCTCCAACGGTCATATTTTCCTTAAAGATCGAAGGGACCTGTACACGTGTCACTTAGACAACGGTTAGTTTATAACAAAACAGACGACATCATTCTATAACAAAACAATTGTAACAAAATGTACGACATCGTTTTAATTCTTACTCAAAGGTTCGGAATGAACGCTCCGGAGTAAAGGTTCGGAGTGTAATGAAAATAATAAGAGTAGAAAAATTTTAGAAGTGTAAGCAATATAAAAGTTCGGAGTCTAACAAAGATATTTTTCGGAGTCTGAATTAATTCAGAGTGTATAAAACAAAGATACTCAAATTCTGTTTTTAATAGGTGAATTCGGAATGAGAATTCGGAATAGGAATTCGTCATCAGAAATCGTAATGAGAATTCATCATCAGAATTCGTAATGAGAATTCGTCATCGGAATTCGTAATGAGAATTCGTCATTTAGAATTCGTAATGAGAATTCGGAATGAGATTTCTTCATTAGAATTCGTAATGAGAATTCTTCATTAGAATTCATAATGAGAATTCTTCATCAGAATTCATAATGGGAATTCGGAATGAGATTTCTTCATTAGAATTCGTAATGAGAATTCTTCTTCAGAATTCGTATCCTGAATCTGGAATAGAACTTAGTCAGAGTTCATATCCGGAATTCGGAATGAAACTTCCTTATTGTTCTTATCCAGAATCCGAATCCTAAAACAGAATGCTTTATATCAAAGTTTCAATGATTCCGAGAAAATAGAAATGAATCCGAATTTCATACTTAAGAAAAATATGGATGAAAATATGATAAGGATAAGTTTTCTTATAAAAGCAATTTTCCTTAAGAAAGCAATTTTTCTTATAAAAGCGATTTTGCTTATAAAATCAATTTTCCTTATAAAAGAAATTTTCCTTATAAAAGCGATTTTCCTTAAGAAAGAAATTTTTCTTAAGATAAGGTGTTTGTGATTTTCAAAACAAGAAGGAATGGAAAAGTCATAAGGAAAACCTTATTGACTCAACACACACTCCCAATGATGAAGAAGCAGATGCATGGTATAAATTTCTGTTCGATCCTGGTGTAATTTCATCAACATCTAGCTAAAGACGAAGTAAACTTAGTGCTCAATGGGAGGAAACCCATATTTTTTTGTTTTCCTTTCACTGCATTTAATTTTTTTAGTAATAAAATGGAATTCATTTACCACAATATGTTTTCTTCTAGAACTATAGTGGAGTTGAATTTATCATACATATTTTTATCATCCACAGGATTTTGATTATGGTGTGACTTCTTTGATATGATTTGGGTATGTTCTGTCCATTTGTAGATTTTACAGGTTTATCACTTCTAGAGCTTATTTGGATATAGACAACCTTTTTGCATCTATGTGCATTTACATAGGGAAGTGTTTTATTTTTTCCATATTTTATGCTTCCAAAAACATCAAGTAAAATAATTAACTAAAAAACTAACATTCCAATCATTGATGAACCCACATGAAAGCTATTGTATTTTTTTCATAACTTAGTCAGGAACATACAACATGTATCCCTGTGAAGTTTGAGCACATGATTCTTTTTTGGAATGCTTTGATCCTTGATCTCATGACTTAGATTATTGGTGATATTATTCTATGCTTCGAAAGTGTTTTTCAAAACAAATTATATTTTTTAGACACTTATTTTCACTCATGCTCATCTGTGTTATCCAAAAAAAATCCATACCCATGAGGATTCTGACCCCTTTTTCAGTATCTCTTGTTTCTCTTTTTCTTGAGCGAATCTTGACCATGTTTTTTCTTCTATAACTTTTCAAGTTTTCCATCAAAGCGGTATAAATTTTGATAGTTACATTAAAATGACTGAGGAATTTGTTTGATCTTCAGCCTCATTGACCCACTGGGCCACCCATACATTTTATCTATCATGTAGCCCTTATAATCCATGAAGAATCCTTTTAGTATGATCCCATATCCAATACCCTTCCCTATCCATTTATTGATTATTTTCATGATTATTTTCTTTTTAAGTGTGGGCGAGGGATTTACTCATAGAGAGGGTTGTTTAATGGGAAGTGATTCATTTGTTGCACATGGATTGATGTTATCCCATAATGGTTATATGAGTTATATTTCATAGTATCCATGTTCATTACATGTATTTTCTATGGGAATATCGAATCTTTTTTGTTCTAATAATGAGTACATTGGTGGTCATTACGTGGTAACCCTCTCTTTTAGGGATACCTATAAAATTGATGATTCATTACTCCAAGAGCTAGATAGTTTTCGATATGACCTACTTTCACTGAGATGTTACAACGTATGTGATACTTGTGTGCATTCTTTAGTATTATTGTTTTTAAATTTATTTCATGGGGTTTTAGAGTTGATACTCGCCAGTTTTTCCTGCCCATATTATTGAGTCAAAATGTGTTTTGAATTTCCCAGCAATCATTTGTTTTGGAAATCACCAACCTCAAATATCGTAATCCTATATATTGTTTATCATGTGTGTTATTTCTCAATCATATTCACTCATATTGTCTTGATTATATGTTGAATTATTATCATAATCATGTATATTGTTCACTCAAATTTTTTTATATGTTGTTTCACAATTGTAACCAGATTATGTATAGCATCGTAATCAGAAATCGTAACCAGAATATGTATTGCATTGTAATCAGGATTCGTAACTAGATTATATACTACATATATTTCATATGCATTGTATCCACATGCATTGTAATCACATGTATCGTAACTAGGTCATGTATCGTAACCAGGTTATGTATCATAACCAGGTCATCGTAACCATATGCACCATAACCAGGTTAAGTACCGCATTATAATTATGAATCGTAACCAGGTTAAGTATTTTATCATAATCATGAATAGTAACTAGGTTATGTACCATAATATTATTATGCATTGTATTCAAGTATCGTAACCAAATTAATTATCGTGCATCGTAACCATGTTTAGAATCGTAACCAGGACATAAATTGTTATCGATATGAATTGTTATCGTGATAATCCTAGTAATCAATTTATGTATTGTACTATTGAAATTAATTACACTCTTATCATAACTTCAATACCGATTACATGTTACTATTACTCTTTGTCTCATACTTTTTGTACTTACTAATTTTTAACTAAAACGATGTCATTGAGTTGGTTGTTTACCAATCAAAATAATGTCGTGTATTCTGTTTGTTTTGACCATTATAATGTCAGGTGTCTAAGTCCCTCTGAGTTTTTTGGAGAAATATGAATGTTGGGGGAAATATGATCATTCGAATATGAGGCCTATAAATAGGGGTCATTCAAACTAGAATACATAAATTTTTCTTCTATCAAGTTCTAGAGAGAGATGTTGTGACTTCTCTCTTGCTTCATGCGAAATCATTGAAGATTCAAGAAGTGAACAGCTTGTTCCTTGCTCTTGTATTTCTATAAGTGCTTTGTTTCTGATTTGTGTGACCGATCTTAGTGACAACGATTGAGGGATTCTGGGGATAGGAAAATGTGTTTCCAATTATCGTATCGAGGGATTTCAATTGCTTGAAAGACAGAGGTTTCGATTACCTTGTTAATCAAGGGATTCTGGGGATAGGAAGATAGTCATGTTGATCATCATATCAAGGGCTTACCAAGGTAGTGGTGAGATAGACCTTTTATCCTAGGTGAAAGGATACCCTACTCTTTGGGATAAAATAATTGTAATACTTTTAAATTTCTGCTAATATTTGTATTAGAAATGGAATTTTATTGTTTCCTCTTTCTATTTCTATTCATTTCAATTGTAATTGTTTCAATTACAATTCATTCTTACTTATTATATTAAGAGATTCTATACTCTATATGGTAGAATCATTTACATTTGTATTACTATGATCATTGTATTCAATTCAAATATAAATGTTTTACATTACTTACAGTATTACATAATTTCATAACCATTGGATTCAAGACCTATATGGATAATTGTATTAATTTTTAATTGTATCAGTTTAAGACCACTTAAACTAAGTTCTTTCTTAAGTGTTTAAATACAAAGTTTTTAAGCCTAGAATTCACACCCCCCCCCCTCTTGTATTGTGCCATCTAATATATATTACATCTATATTACGATCCAGCAATTAGTATCAGAGGATATTTCCACTATTTTTTATTACTTGCTTTATTTCTTTTGTAAATACAATTGTATTTATTTTAAAAACATTTTGTTTATAAGTAATTACTACACTAACATGTGGAGTGGAAAATTATTGTTTTATAAGATGGTAGGAATGAATATTGGATAAATTGATAATATAAATCCAACAAGACCACCTATTTTTGATGGAAATGATTATGAGTACTAGAGAGATCGAATGAAGAACTTTGTTTTAATACTGGAGTAAACAACTTTATCATGCTTACTGGAGGTTAGAAAATCCTAGAAAAGGAAATCAGTACTTTCACCAACCAAGAGAAACAAGAATATCAACTGAATTATATGGTACGCAATACTTCATTGTGTTCCATGACCAAAAATAGATATAGTTAGATATCATCTTATGAAGCATCCAATTTTATCTAGAAGAAATTGAAAGTTACACATTTTGGTGCATCCAAAGTTATAGAAACAATAAGAGCAATGCTTCAAATAGAATATTAGGGGTTTATTTTCCCTTATGGAGAACCAGTATGCAAGGTGCAACAAATATTTACGGAAATCATCAATGGTCTATAATCAATGGGTGAAAGGGGTTTTGATGATGAAGTACTTGTGGAAAAGATAATTGATATAATTCCCAATGAATGGGAATCAAAAAGGACATCTATTTATGAGAACAAGAAAGTTACTCAAATTACTCTTGATGAGTTATTTTGAAATATTCTTCAACATGAGACAATAATGAAAAGAGATACTGATTTCAATAAGAATAAGAATGGTAATGGGAGTGTAGCTTTTACTACTACATTCAAATTTAAGACACCGAAAAGGATAACTATATCCAAAGCTAATAAAATCGTTGTCATATCAGAATCAAGTGATAGTGATCACACAGAGAATGAGTTAGCCAATTATACTTGAAGGATGAAAAAGATTGTTGGAAAGAAATAATTTCAATACATATTCAAAAAGAAAGATAGGAAGGACAAGAAAGACTCATAATTAACATGTTATTAATGTAAAAGAGTAGTTCATATTAGATCAGATTTTCCTCTACTAAAAAGAAAATAGAGAAATGATAAACATTATGAAAGACATAAAAAAAAGTATTACAAGTCAAAGACAAAGAAAGTATTGAAGTAAAATGATACTTGGAGTGCAAGTGGTGGTGATTCATTAGACGAATCCTCAGAATATGAATCTTTTGGTCAAAATAATATAGGACTCAAAGCCAGGCTACCTATTCAAAATCATTGTTTCGTGGATAATGTACATATTGATGAATCTCTTACAAATTTATCTTTAAATGAAAATTACCCTGATGAGAAACATTATTAATCTTTAGATGAAGAATCTTCCTCAGTAGAGGACAATTTACCTTCTTTTGAAGAAGTATCTAGATTTTCCAAATTACTTGAAAATGAAAATTCTAAACTCAAGAAAAAAAATTATAGGGGAAATTCTAGAACATCTATTCTTACAAAAGAAGAATCATATCTTTCAAAATATATTGATAAGAAAACTCTTGATTTTGAAAATATTTCAAAAACTCTTAAGGAAGTAAGTTCTGAGAAGTATGTAATTTCTAAGGACTTTGAACAACTTTTTTTAAAGAAAAATGTTTTTGAAACTAAAAACAATTCAAAAATAATTTCTTTTAGGAATGATAATTTAGTTCTTAGACTAAAATCAGAAATTTTTCTCCTAATAAACTTTTATCAAACTTTACTATTGGAAGGAAAGAATTTGAAAAAATTAATTCTCAAATTCAACCCCTAAGGAATAGTTCTGGAATTGGTTATACTCACTCAAAACTGATTTTTATTCATAACTATTTTGTTCCCCAAAATGATCCTTTCTGCACTAAATCTCAATGTGGTGGACATTGGGAAAGAAATTTTTCTCTTAATAAAACTCAATATTTAGGATTTCATAAAGCTCGTTTTTCAAAACAAATGCGGATTCCTAAAATTCCTTTGTCTAGAATTTCCGGATCCAAACAAGATTGGGTTATGAAAAACTAGTTTTTTATTTTTCAGGAAAAAAATAAGTGTACCAAAAAAATGAGCATTTGGTACATGGGTGGTGGTTATTCTCAACACATGAATGGAAATAAATATTTCTTTGAAAATATTATTGAAATAAAAGGTGGAAGAGTGATCTTCAGAGATAATTCTCAGGGAAATATCATTGGTATAGGTAATATTATTCTTTTAGGAAAAGTTTTAATTTCAAATGTATTGTTTATAAAAGGTCTTAAGAGCAACCTTATCATCATAAGTCAATTATGTGATGAAGGTTACCTTTTGAATTTTAGGAATGATAAATGTTTAGTTCACAATTTCAAGGATGAATTCATTCCTTCTGACCATAGAAATGATAATGTATACAAAATCAACTTAGAAGACCTTAGAAGCTAGGACTTACCTTAATTAAGTGCAATGGAAGACCAATCATGGTTATAGAATAGAAGGTTAGGACACTTTAATCTAAGGAACCTTTGTAAAATCTCAAAGAAAAGACTTATTAAGTATCTAACAGATCTAAGGAATGATTCTTAAAAAAAATTGACACTTGTCAATAAGGAAAGAAACATAAAACTAAATTTAAATCAATCAATGAAGTTTCAACTTCTAATGCATTACAGTTAGTGCACATGGATCTTTTCAGTCCTACACAAACTATAAACATTATAGCCAAGTATTGTTTATTTTTTCTAGTTAATGACTACACTAGTTTCACATGGGTCTATTTTCTAAAAAAGAAATCTGAAGCCTTTTTCTATTTCAAAACTTTAAAATCTCAACTTAAAATTAAGAAAAACCTACCACTGATAACTATTCATAGCAATCATGGTAGAGAATTTCCAAACTCCAATTTTGAAACTTTTTGTAGTAAAAAAGGTATTACTCAAAACTTTTCAGCTCCAAGAACCCCTCATAAAGATGGTGTTGTTGAGAGAAGAAATCATATTCTTCAGAAAATGACAAGAACCATGTTGAGTGAATTATCGCGTTGTCGAGCGTGTCAAATTAGTTGTTTAATTTTAACTAGAATTTCTGCAGTATAGTAGCAACCTTAGGTCGTCTCTTGACGGAGCCTTAGATCATTAATTCTAAAATGTGGTTTTGATTATGAAATTAAAAAAGGGAAATGGGGTTTTATAATACTTGGGTTTGATGATTAAAGATGACAATAGAAAATAGAAGATATAAAACAAAGTAGAGATTAACAGAATTAATTAAGCGTGATCAACCCGGGGTACTTGCATGATGTTTATCCTTCATCGATTCATGATATAAGGTTATGATATTTTAATCCCTGGTTTGTAACACATAGAACTATAATGTTACTGAGTTTATACTAGGATACCTCCTAGGGTTCAGTCAAAAACACACAATGATTCACCGGACATCGCCGATGATTGGGTGAGTTGTGTTTGAATTCATAACCAAAAGACACCAAGGAAACACACGAAAAACTTGATGTTCTATCCAGATTTGTATGTTATTTCTTTGTGATACCATGAAATAAATGTACATGGTCTTTACAGTGCTTGTGTGAGTTCAATTGACCAATATAAACCACACAAACACTGCAATTGAAATGGGGAAAGAAAGTGGTGAACGGTGTGTGAAACATCACATGAATGGGTACCCCAAAACATTATCATATGAGTTGAGCATGACATACCAGTACATAAATCAATAAAATAAGAATATAGGATAATTAAAAACAACACAACAATCTGTAATTTAAAATATCATTCAAATATTACAAACATGAAGCTCCGGATGTACATCACGTTCCTCCCCGGGTGATCACAAGGGGTTTAGAAACCCATGGGAGAGGAGGAAGAGAAAGATGTTGGGGTAGAACTTCCCATAGCCTCCAGAACTGCTAGGGATGTTGAGAAGACTCTTTGGGGACTCCAAAATGGCATCACCTTGCCTCTTGGCCGAACTTGCAAATGGGGAGCCCAAGGTGCCATTTTATAGGAAAATTGGAAGGTGGTTTTAGGCACACAGATTTCTTCAATCCACTTATACCACGTGTTTCGGCCTTTATACAGTCTTATCTCACTTTTGAGAAAATATAAAAGTTGTAGAGATACCTCTTGAATGTCTCCACCGAAAGTTTGGAACTATTTGGACAACTACATCTCAAGATATTGATAAAATACAGAACACCGCATTTGACTTGGTCCAAATTCGGTGTCTTGGACAGATCAGTTTGGATGGGCCCAATAGAAGCCGAATCAGCATTGGGTTCCTTAATATGAAATGTAGCCTATTAAATTTTGGACAGTCCCACAAAATGTCAGCCCATTTGGATTCACAAATTTCTTGTATTATGCAAAACAGTTGATAGATGTCCATGGATCCATGCAATTTTGGCCCATTTTTCTTCCACTTCATCAAAGGCCCTCCAAATCACCTCCACCTACATTGAAACAATAAAAACAAGTAACATTGACCATTATAATATTGATTAAAATTAATTGATTTATTCAAACATGAAGTGCAATTTATTATTATATTTGGAATATTCATTACAAAACTAGTTTAAAACTGCGGTGTAAGGGTGGAATAAAACAGTGAATCGTGGTACGATCACACCCCCAAACCTAAACATTTTCACTCCTAGGAAAAGTCACATATCCAAATAAAATGATTCATATATATATATTTCCAACATCCTGAAGATTTATCATTTGAGTAAATTTTATTTAAAGTAAATTGATCAATGCACGAACCACACCAAGGAGTTCTTCCTAGTGAAAATAGAAAAAGATGTCTCATAAATCATATCATAGCAAAATTAAAAAAGGTTCATGATACCCAATTGAGAAAGGAATTCAGAAGTAAACCATGACACTAACTCTCCATGTGTGTGTGTGAAAATCATTCCATGCTATTCTTTCCACTTGCTATCTAATAAATATATGTTATTTTAACATTTTTCACCTTAAATGATTTTGTCACCGAACCTGTCCTACATCCTTTGCAATCATATTTCAAGACCCACTCATTTAAGCATTCCCAGAAGTCAAACCCTAAGCTCCCGACCTAGATATCCCCATATGTTGCACATTTCATCACTCCCCTCATTTATTATTTTTTTTTTTGAAGTTGCAATTGAAACAAATATCACACTCATCTTTCAACCCTTGTTTGATCTCCTCACAACACTAATTGAAATAGTTATAACAAGATAAAAGGTTGAGGAGGAGTGTTTTTTGACCTACCCAAGACGCAATAAAAAAAATTAGGGCGTACAACAGTCGGACATTAGGTACACACGCATAGGTCAATCTGGTACAGTAATGAAACAGATCGAATAAGGAACGAACATATGGAAATATCATTTAAAGCTGAAAAATATTAATCCAACATATATTTACCTTATATTAAGTAATAAATAATCACACTTTGTGGTTTGGTGCAAAAATTTGTGGAGATATTAGTGACACAGTTTTCCAAAAAACTACTCACACAAAGGGAATCAATCATCTCAAAGGTTTCACATAGATACGACCATTTATATCATTTATAGAAAACCAATTCACTAAAAATCACTCCTTGATGTTAAACTCATACACAAATTCTTTTTAGCCTTCGTTATGGTATTTTTACTTTCCCCACTTTATGGTCGCCACATCATGGAATTTCGAAATTGTTGATGGGGAAAAATGAAAATACCATAAAGAAGGCCAAAAAGAGAAAACAAAAGGAGAAAACGATGAAAATTTCTAAATAACCCAGGAATGTATCCACCCCCCCCCCCACACCTAGAATGTGCAGTGTACTCACTGAAATAATTGAGAATGTGAGAAGGAAGGATAAAACCTGGTGTGTTTTATTGGTATGATACGTCGAGAAGGTGGATTTCCTCCACTGGATTCTTTGGAAAATCCTCATATAAGTGTTTAAGTCACTTCCCATTGACGGTAAGACTTCGTCCACTCTGCTCATGAAAAATCTGTATTGCACCAAAAGGGTAAACATTGGTAACAGTATAAGGACCGAGCCATCGGGAACGAAGCTTACCTGGGTGGAGCTTAAGCCTGGAATTGTACATGAGTACCTTCTCACCAATATGGAACATCCGCTAGTGAATCATGCTATCATGAATAGCCTATGTCTTCTCTTTATAGATTTGGGAGTTTTCATATGCATCACGTCGAATTTCTTCCAACTCTTGAATCTGCTGCTTTCTTTCCTCACCTTCATCTGAAAGGTTCATATTACATTGTTTAACAGCCCAATATACACGGTGTTATACCTCCAACGGGAGGTGAAAAGCCTTTCCAAACACAATTCTGTATGGTGACATTCCTATTGGGGTTTTAAAAGTAGTACGGTATGCCCAAAGTGCATCATCCAATTGAAAACTCCAATCTTTCCTATTGGGTTGTACCGTTTTCTCCAAGATTCACTTAACTTCCCAATTTGAAATTTTTTCTTGTCCTTTAGTTTGGGGATGATATGAAGTGGAGACTTTATGAACAACCCCATACTTACGAAGCAAGTTTTTCATGTTACGATTGCAAAAATGTGAACCCTGATCACTAATGATGAATCTTGGTAGACCAAACCTACTAAAAATCTGGGACCTCACAAAATCAACAACCACTCAAGAGTCATCGGTCCTGGTGGCCTTTTCTTCCACCCATTTAGATACATAGTCAACAGCCAATAAGATGTACACAAAGCCAAATGAATTTGGAAAAGGCCCCATGAAGTCAATGCCCCATGCATCGAAGATTTCACAAAATAACATGGGTTGTTGGGGCATTTCATTCCTCTTAGAGATATTCCTTTTGAATTGACAAAAACTACATGACTTGAAAAATCTATGGGCATACCTATACAATTTTGGCCAATAAAGTCCTGATTCAATGACCTTTCGAGCTGTACATTGAGAGCCAAAGTGGACCCCACATGCCAAGGTGTGGCAGAAGGTCAAAACAGAGGTGAACTCATGGTCAGGGACACACCTACGAACAACCTGGTCACTACAAATTCTCCACAAGTATGGGTCATCCCAAATGTACCATCAAGAATCATGTTTAAGTCTCTGGGATTGTGAAGTGATAAAATCATTGGGGACCCTAGATGTTGCTATAAAATTCACAATGTCCGCATATCAGGGGGTAAGGTCCACAACATCACAAAGGTTCTCATGAGGGAAGAATTCTCCAATGGGTAGGGGTGAGTCAACATGATGGTCCAATGGTGGGGAAATCCTACTAATGTGGTCAGCTACAACATTCTCCACTCCTCTCTTATCTCTAATCTCAAGGTCAAACTCCTGGAGGAGGAGCATCCATCGAATGAGGCAGGTTTTAGCTTCAGGTTTCTTTAGGAGGAAACGAAGGGCAGCATGATCAGAGAAGACGATGATTTTTTACCTGAGAAGATATGAATGAAATTTTTCCAAGGAAAAAAAATAGAAAGGAGTTATTTTTTAGTGATTGTGTAGTTTACCTGGGTAGGGTAAAGGGTACGTGAGGCATACGTAATGACATGATGGGACTTCTCAACCCTTTGGGATAAAACTGCCCCAATTGCAAAGTTAGAGGCATCACACATAAGTTCGAAGGGCAGATCCCACCTTGGTGGTTGGATTATGGGAGGTGATGTGTGACTCATTTTTAGTGAATTTAAAGCATCCTCACAATTTTTATCAAAAACAAATTCATAATCCTTTTGTAATAACCAAGATAAGGGAAGTGAGATATTACTAAAGTCTTTAATGAATCAGCGGTAAAAACCAGCATGACCCAAGAAAGATCGCACCTCACGAACACATTTTGGATATTGAAGGGTTGAAATTAATTTAATTTTAGATTTATCAACTTGAATTCCCTTATTTGAAATGACATGCCCAAGAACTATCCCACGCTCAACCATAAAATGGCATTTTTCATAATTTAAAACAAGATCTTTTTCAATGCAGTGACGGAGGACAGAACCTAGGTGTTCCAAACAATCATCAAAAGAAGATCCATATACCGTGAAATCATACATAAATACTTCCATAAAACTCTCAAGGTACTCAGAAAAAATACTCAACATACATCACTGAAAAGTACCAGGAGCATTACAAAGACCGAATGGCATCCTTCTATATGCAAATGTGCCAAATGGATAGGTGAATGTGGTCTTTTCTTGATTTTCAGGGGCTATATGGATTTGGAAATAACCCGAATAGCCATCAAAGAAACAATAATGGGACTTACCAGCCAGACGTTCTAACATTTGGTCAATGAAAGGTAATGGAAAGTGGTCCTTCCGCGTGGCTTGATTCAATCGACGGTAGTCAATACAGACTCGCCAACTATTTTGCACACGTATTGGAACCAACTCATTCCTTTCATTTGACACAACTGTTATTCCTGTTTTTTTAGGCACAATTTGCACTGGGATAACCCATTTACTATCAGATATAGGATAAACGATCCCCGCAGAAAGTAATTTACTGACTTCCAATTTTACCACTTCAAGGAGGGTGGGATTCAACCGGCGTTGAGATTGTCTTGCGGGCTTAGTCTCATCATCCAAAAGTATATGGTTCATACAAATAGATGGGATAATCCCGGGAATATCAGCCAATGTCCATCCTATTGCCTTTTTACACTCTCTCAAAAGTTTGAGCAGTTTCAATTCCTATTGTGGGGAGAGGTTATTGGCAATAATGACGGGCAATTGATCAATACCCTCAAGATATGCATATTTTAAATTAGAAGGAAGTTGTTTAATTTCAAACACCAGTTGTTTCTGTATTGAGGGAGGGGATTTAGGGGGAGTTAGGTCCATGAAACTATATATCTACTCATGTTTATTCTCAAAGGAAAGAGAATCTATTTAAATGAGATTTGCAGAATTATCGATAGTCATGGGTACCTCAGAATAAACACACTCATCAATTAAAGCACAAAATTTACATTTTTTTGAACCCACACAACATTCAAAAGAAGAACCAAAACTCAAATCATCCAAGGGTGAAGAAAACAAAAAATAATCAGAGTTTGGGTTGAGGAGAGAATTGTGTGTGTGTGCATCATTTGAGAGAACTTCCATCGAATAGACAAGAAGAGTGGAGTGCTCTTCAACAGGGTGTTTCATAGCCTCAAGGATGTTTAAACTTGCCTTTTATCCTCTAAATTCCATGGACAGCATACCATTGTGAATGTTGATGATCGTCTTTTCTGTTTTTAGGAATAGCCTCCCAAGTATGAGAGGGTCATGTCCTTGGGTTCGGGTATCTTCCATCTCAAGAATTTAGAAATTAGCGAGGAAGATGAGATTCTTCACTCTAACAAGGACATCCTCAATCACTCATTTTGGATTTTTTGTACTTCGGTTGTCAAGTTGCACAACAATTCCTGTTGGTTGAAGCTCTCCAACCTGTAGAGAAGTATACACGGAGTGAGGCATTACATTAATGGAAGCACCTAAATCTATCATAGCATCAAAAAATAAGGTCTCCCCTATGGTACAAGTTATGGTGAATGTGCTGGGATCCTTGCATTTGGTTGGAATTGCTGGTTGAATCAAGGCCGAGACATTCCTTCCCAGGTTGACTCTCTCATTCCCCTTCAGCCTCCGTCGATGGGTGCAAAGCTCTTTAAGAAATTTGGCATAACGGGGAATTTTCTTGACTGCATCCAACAATGGAATATTAACTTGAACTTTTTTAAATGTATCCATTATTTCATTGTCAATATCATTATCAAAGTTTTTCTTAGATTTAGAGATTCTTTGAGGGAAAGGAAGAGGAATGGATTGTTCATTTGAATCATCAATGACTATTCGATTACCATTTTTGTCTTATTTTTCTTTACATGAAGTTTTTGAGGGTTGGGAAAGAGAGTTTTCATGAGGGGGACATACCTGCTGTGTAGAATCAGTAGAAGGAGAAACTTCTTTACCAATATGAAGTGTAACTGCACATACATTACCTTTGTCCTTTGGATTGGCAATGGGTTGGGATGGTAGTTGTCCAGAACCTTGCATCTTAATCTCACTGATGGTGTTTTCCAATTGCCCCACTTGGGTTCGTAGGTCTTGAATAGCTGATTTTGTGGTCTGTTGGAACTTAAGGTTATGGGTTTCCATTTGTTTCACCATGTCCTCGAGGCTTGGTTTAGATTTGGGAGGAGGAGGAGGATGATTGTTTTGAGAAGTTGAAGGATAAGAAGGTTTCATACCTTGTCCTTGTTGATACCAATTCTGCTTTGGGTAGCTTGAGTTTCCTCCTTGTCGGTATTGGGGTTGTTCTTGCCACCCTAGATTTGGATTTGGCCTGAATTGTTCTTTCTTGAAGGGAGGTGCTTGTTGGAATGGATGCCCTGGGAACACAGCTGCACAGGAATCAGATGAATCTTGAAGTTGTGGGCACTGGTCAGAAAAATGAGTGTTATCAGAACAAATCCCACAATGTAATGGAATATAAGTAGAGTGTGAGTTACCTTGTGCTTGAGCTAATTTCCTTAGAAGGGTATGCATCTCATCAAGTTTAGTATATACCTTTTGTTCTAGGGATGAATGACTTACCTCATGAACTCCTCAGGTTGGTGCAATAGCTCATGTACCAAATTGTTGTGCATTTTGAGCCATGTTGGCTATTAAGTCACGAGCGGCTAAAGGAGTTTTATCAACTAGGGCACCACCAGCTGCAGCATCAATCATTCCATGATCCATGGGGATGAGTCCCTCATAGAACTATTGAATCAAAAGTTGTTCACTAATCTGGTGGTGGGGGTATCTTGAGCAAAGTTTTTTGAATCTCTCCCAGTCTTCATGAAGGGTCTCTCCTTGCAATTGCCTAATTCCACAGATTTCTTTCCTAATTGATGCAGTTCGGGAGGTAGGGAAGAACTTCTCTAGAAAAAATCTTTTTAGGTCATTCCAGCCCCCAATTGTGGAAGGAAAATAGTATAGACAATCTTTGGCTACACCATCAAGGGAGAAAGGGAAGGCCCTAAACTTAATGAGGTCCTCAGACACATTTTTGGGGTTTCATGGTGGAGTAAACTATGTGAAACTCCTTTAGATGTTTGTGAGGGTCCTCACCGGGAAGACCATGGAATTTTGGAAGAAGGTGGATGAGACCTGATCTAAGCTCAAAGTTGGCTGCTTCCTCAGGATATTGGATGTATGCAGGTTGGTACTCCACATTAGGGGTGGTCAGTTCTTTTAAAGTTCGGTAATTTGCATCTATGATCTCTGGGGTTTGATTTGGTTCAATTTTTTATTGGTTTAAGACCACTTGAGGTTACAAATGGGGTTCCTTAGTGTTACTTGATTTTCCTAATCTAGATGACCTGATTTTTGAGTGGAGTGACTTTTCAATTTCAGGGTCAAATTCGAGTAGTGTTTCTTTACCAGATCTTGTCGTGCAACAATGATGTCTAGTTTGATTGATTGATTTTTTTGTTGTGTTTTTTTTTTCTTTTGATTTGAGATGGATAAAAAAACTTAAGAAGGTTGAAAGAAGAATAGAATTTTATACTATATAATTAGAGAGGGAGATGGAGAAGAAGAGATAGAGAGAGAGAGAGAGACAGAACACACCAAAAACAACAAAAAATAAAGACAAAACCCAAAACAAAAACAATCAAATGGGGTGGGGTATTTAAAGGAGTAATAATTAAGAAGTAAAATAACTAAATAAAAGGAAATAAAGAAAAAAATGATCTTGGCTCCCCGTCAATGGTGCCAAAATTTGATCGCCTTGTCGAGCGCGTCAAATTAGTTGTTTAATTTTAACTAGAATTTCTGTAGTATAGCAGCAACCCTAGGTCGTCTCTTGACGGAGACTTAGATCATTAATTCTAAAATGTGGTTTTGATTATGAAATTAAAAAGGGAAATGGGGTTTTATAATACTTGGGTTTGATGATTAAAGATGACAATAGAAAATAGAAGCTATAAAACAAAGTAGAGATTAACAGAATTAATTAAGCGTGATCAACCCGGGGTACTTGCATGATGTTTATCCTTCATCGATTCATGATATAAGGTTATGATATTTTAATCCCTGGTTTGTAACACCTAGAACTATAATGTTACTGAGTTTATACTAGGATAACTCTTAGGGTTCAGTCAAAAACACACAATGATTCACCGGACATCGCCGATGATTGGGTGAGTTGTGTTTGACTTCATAACCAAAACACACCAAGGAAACACACGAAAAACTTGATGTTCTATCCAGATTTGTATGTTATTTCTTTGTGATACCATGAAATAAATGTACATGGTCTTTACAGTGCTTGTGTGAGTTCAATTGACCAATATAAACCACACAAACACTGCAATTGAAAGGGGGAAAGAAAGTGGTGAACGGTGTGTGAAACATCACATGAATGGGTACCCCAAAACATTATCATATGAGTTGAGCATGACATACCAGTACATAAATCAATAAAATAAGAATATAGGATAATTAAAAACAACACAAAAATCTGTAATTTAAAAGATCATTCAAATATTACAAACATGAAGCTCCGGATGTACATCACGTTCCTCCCCGGGTGATCACAAGGGGTTTAGAAACCCATGGGAGAGGAGGAAGAGAAAGATGTTGGGGTAGAACTTCCCATAGCCTCCAGAACTGCTAGGGATGTTGAGAAGACTCTTTGGGGACTCCAAAATGGCATCACCTTGCCTCTTGGCCGAACTTGCAAATGGGGAGCCCAAGGTGCCATTTTATAGGAAAATTGGAAGGTGGTTTTAGGCACACAGATTTCTTCAATCCACTTATACCACGTGTTTCGGCCTATATACAGTCTTATCTCACTTTTGAGAAAATATAAAAGTTGTAGAGATACCTCTTGAATGTCTCCACCGAAAGTTTGGAACTATTTGGACAACTACAGCTCAAGATATTGATAAAATACAGAACACCGCATTTGACTTGGTCCAAATTCGGTGTCTTGGACAGATCAGTTTGGATGGGCCCCATAGAAGCCGAATCAGCATTGGGTTCCTTAATATGAAATGTATCCTATTAAAATTTTGACAGGAAAAAAAAATTCAGCCCATTTGGATGCACGGATTTCGTGTACTATGCAAAACAGTGGATAGATGTCCATGGATCCATGTAATTTTGGCCCATTTTTCTTCCACTCCATCAAAGGCCCTCCAAATCACCTCCACCTACATTGAAACAATAAAAACAAGTAACATTTCCCATTATAATATTGATTAAAATTAATTGATTTATTCAAACATGAAGTGCAATTTATTATTATATTTATAATATTCATTGCAAAACTAGTTTAAAATTGTGGTTTAAGGGTGGAATAAAACAGTGAATCGTGGTATGATCAGTGAATACTCGATTGCTAAGAATTTTTGGGTTGAAGATGTTAGTACTGCATGTTATACTATAAATCGTGTTTTAACTAGATATTTTCTTAATAAAACACCTTAAAAATTGTGGATTGGCCGAAAACCTAATGATTCTTACTTCAGAGTGTTTGGATACGAAGTATTCATATAGAATACAAAAGAGAATTCACATAAGTTTTCACCCAAATCTGATGAAGTAATATTTCTAGGTTATTCCACAACTTATAAGGCTTATAGAGTTTTTAATAAAATCTCTTGTACTGTTGAAGAAATAGTGCATGTTAAGTTTGATGAAATTGACCCCTTTGTTTTTAAACAATCCTTACCTACATCAACTGATGTGTTTTCACAAACTGATTATCAACCATTGATTGAAAACTCTTATGATAAGGGAAATACTCAAGAAATTTTTTTGAAACATTTACCCTGGAAGATTTTCTATCTTATATTGATGAACAGGTTTTACAAAACCCAAATCAATTGTTACTTAGGAATCATACCAGTGATAATATCATTGGTGAAGTAAATCAACCTGTAAGGACTAGAAATTCCTTAAGAAATGAAATAGAACATATTACTTTTCTATCTCAATTAGAACCTAAAACTTCTAATGAGTACTTAGGTGATGAATATTGGATTAAAGAAATGCAATATGAACTAAATGAATTTGAAAGAAATCAAGTCTGTACCTTGGTTGAAAGACCTAAAGAAACAATTATAATTAGTGTAAAATGGGTTTTCAGAAACAAATGTAATGAAAATGGAGTCATCATAAGAAATAAAGAAAGACTTGTTGCTAAGGTTAATAATCAACAAGAGGTAATAGACTATGAATAAACATATTCTCTATTATCTAGACTTGAATATATTCAAATTCTATTAGCCTTTGCAGCATACTTCAATTTCAAACTTTTTCAAATGGTTGTAAAATGTGTTTTTCTTAATGGTTTTGTACAAGAATAAGTTTTTGTTGAACAACCTCCTGGTTTTATAGATTCAAAAAATCCTCATCATGTTTTTAAAGTTACCAAAGATTTATATGTCCTTAAACAAGCCCCTATAGCTTGGTATGATAGACTCAGAGGATTTATTTTACAAAATAATTATGCAAAAGGTACTACTGACCCAACTCTTTTTATAAAAATGGAAAAAAATGTTTTGATTGTCCAAATCTATGTTGATGAAATTATATTCGGTTAAACTCAGCAATCCTTAACTAATTATTTTATAAATCTAATGATATATGATTTTGAAATGAGTATGATGGGTAAGTTAAAATTCTTTTTAGGTTTTCAAATATCTCAAAAACAAGAAGAAACTTGTATATATCAGCATAAGTATATCAAAAACTTACTCAAAAAGTATGGATATGACAACACTAAAAGTATTAGCACTCAAATAGATACCTCAAATATACTTGATCTTGATGAAGCTGGGAAACCAGTGGATCAAACAACTTTTAGAGGTATGATAGAAAGATTGTTATACTTAACAGGTAGTCATCTAGACTTAATGTTTTCAATATGCTTATGTGCAAGATACAAATATAATCCAAAAGAATCTCATTTAAAAGTAGTGAAAAGAATTTTTCACTACTTAAAGGGAACTTTGGATTTAGGACTATTCCATTCTTCTAGAAATGATTTTGTTTTGAAAAGTTTTTCAGATGATGAATTTGGTGGGTGTAGAATGGATAGAAAGAGTACATCCAGAACATGTAATTTCTTAGGAGATTATTTAGTTTCTTGGTCATACAAGAAGCAACACTCAATATCACTTTCCACTATTGTTGCTGAATATATAGCAGCTCGAATTTTTTGTGCTTAGGTGTTGTGGATGCAACACACACTCACTTACTATGGCATGAGTTTTTTCAAAACTCAAATACTATGTGAAAATTCTAGTTCCATTTCTCTTAGTAAAAACCTTGCACACCACTCACGTGAAAAACACATAGATGTTAGGCAGCACTTTCTTAGGGATCACACACAAAAAGGAGATATTGTTTTACAATTCATTGGAACACAAGAACAAATTGCTAACATTTTCACAAAACCATTATCTTTTTATAGATTTAAATACATTAAACATAAACTAGGAATGATCATTGTAAAGTAATCATTTACATATATTTCTTTTTTAACCCATATTCTTATATTAAGTTACTTATTTTAGGAGGGGGGTATACATTATTTTATCAGTTTTACCCTTTATACTTTATTTTATCAGTTTTATCCTTTATGTTTTGGATATTTCGGTTTTGAAGTTCATAGATTTCACCTTTTTAGCTTTATGTTTATCGGTTTCACTTTTAAGATTTATTTTTATCGGTTTCACCTTTTAATTTTATGTTAATTTGTTTCACTATAATTGGTATTACTCTTTAGTTTTCTTTTATCTATTCCATGATTTTATCAGTTTCTGAATATTATCATTTTTATGTTTCATGTTTCAGTTTTAAAATTATCAGTACTAGATTAAAATATTGATATTATAATACTTTATCGATACTAAATAATCCTCATTGAAATACTCTCTCGGTACTAAATTATCAGTTTTGGATTATATTATCGTACTGAACTATCAGTTGTGGATTATTCTATTGATTCTAATTAATCAGTGCCAGCCTATTTGACCTTATCGGTTTTAGAATTTTTATCATTGTTTTTGTAGTTTTTTTATTAGAACAGTATATTAAAACCAATACATCTATCCTGGTACTCTAATAGGTACAATTTCTAAAACCTTATTTTTTTTTTTCAATGGTTCTTTCTCTCTTTTAATTCCTAATTGTTTTAGTCTAAATACGTTTTTAAGGAAAACCTCAAGAGTTCGAAATCATTCTTGACAATTGGATCTCTCAGATCTAATCTTCACTATTAATTTATTTTTAAAAGAACCTAACCCACATCAAACTCATCTGTTTTTCTCTCAAGATTAGTTGCTCTATAAGTAGTCATCATGGTTTGAAATCAGTTCCTACCTCAGTTTTCATAATCAGATATCTACTTAGCTTTCTTAATCACCAGGATCATCAGGGTGCGATTTAGTATTTCATGACTGAGTCTACTACTTCATCTCCTAAAGAAATTCCTCTAAAATAATTCTCTTCCATGACCTTTTGGGGTGAAAGGTTAGTCTCCTGAGACTTTTACGAGTCTTTTGATTCGTATTTAAAAAGGATTATAAGTTTTAAAGGCTGGAAATCAATTTGTGTGGAAAGACCGGGTTCTGATCAAGATTATGTCTATCATGATGATGTGTTACAATTTTATGAATTAGTAAAGATAGACAAGGATCTTAAGAGTTCTATTATGATGTATAACAAGAAATATACAACCTCCTCAAAACGATTAGCTATGTTTCTAGTTGTTCCTTTTGAGGGAGATGCATTATGTTCTTCTCATATGTTACCAGAATCTGATGGAACTTTTGATAGGTCTAAATCAGAAGAAACACTTTTTGAGATTCATGACGATAAGATAAAATAAGTCATTTATCATGAGATAATAGACTTATAGACCTCTATATGAAAGGGTTTTTGGTGCCGAGAAAGGGTGAAAAGTAAACTTTAAAAGTATCATATGTCTATGTCCTTGATTACTTGGTGAATATGAGAAAGTTCAACCTTATGGGGTTCATATTTATGACTATCAAGTAGCTTAAATCCGGTGGTATAAAATCACAATTGATCATGTTTCCCACCATTATCAGTAAGTTTCTAAAAGAGTTATTGGGATTGTTTAATATTGAAAACAAGTCAGGTATAACTTCCTTCAAGGAGCCCTTTATCAGTAAGGATACAATAAGGATGATTAAGTTACAATTCAATTCTGAATCGAAGAAGTTTGAGAAAGATCCACATGCTGATAAAGAAAACAAAGTAATGGAAGGTAGTGAAAAACCCTCTAAGCTATCCAAGACAACTTTGAATAAAAGAAAGGTAGTTAAGACTATAACTCAAATCATTTGAAGAAAAAAAAGTTTGTATCTGATGAGGTTATTGTTGAATGGATAAAGAAAAAGAAAGAAAGGAAATAAGGGGGTCCTCAGTTTGGATTGGATCCTACTTAAGCCTTGGATTTGAAAGTAAGGTCTGAAGAAACTTTTAAAGAATAAGGGAGAAATAAGATATTGAAGAAGAGAAAGGCCGAGGCTATTGACATTGACAGTATTCTCAGAATAGCTGAGCAACTAAAATATAGAATTGCAATAAGGGATCCATTTGGTAAACCCCAATCAGTTCCAGCTGAGAAAAAAAAAAGAGAAACAAATTTATGAACAATCGGCTACAAAATATCTTGATAAATAATTTTAAGAAGAGGAAGAAGAACAAGAAGAATAAGTGCAAGAATAACATGATCAAGATGAAGAAAAGGAAGATGAATAGGGACGGGAGGAAATATAAGAGAAACAATATGGAGAAAAAAGTCAGGTCGCAAAGTCATCTGAAGTACCATCATTTGTTTATCCATCTCTGAATCCTAATCCCTCCAAGAGAGTATCTCAAAAGGTTTATTACAAGAGACTCATTCGGATTTCTGATAAAGAAGTGGTAGAAGAAGAGGAAGAATATGATAAGAATCGGAACCATCCAACTCATGTGATCGACACTGAGACACATTTTGGTGATCTCCCACAATATATTGAGGACACAGATTCTGAAAGAAAAATTACTATGAAAGGGGTTAAGTACAATGAACAAGACTTTAATATATTGGATAAGTTGTTACCATTTATTCCAAAAGTTGAATCCATGTTGTAAATTCATTCTAATTCCCATAATGATAGAACAGATTCTGTCAAGGTTTTGTTGGATAGATTTCTAAGTCTTAAAGCCGATTTCTAGATTTTTAAGGAACGTACTACTGAGCATAGTAAGTCTCGAAATAAGGTTGTGAAGTGGTCTTATAACATTGATTAAAGCCTTAATAATGATTTAGATAAGTTGGAAGAATTGCTTCATCGGGTAAATAAACTTAACTCTCCCTAACTAAAACTAATAGATAATTTGAATGAAAAGTTTGAATACTTTCAAAGACCCGATGCCTCAAAAAGAGTAGCCTCAGAAGAGATTGATAGTTTAAAGGAAAAGTTGGAAAAAGGGATTAATGAGATTTTTTCACTCTCAAAATAGATTTGTTATCCTTGAGAAGTCATATAGACTCAGGTTGGATGATTTCAATAAACAGGAAGAAAGACTTAAAGCTCAGGAAGAAATTAATCGGCTTCATGAAGATTGGATATAGAAGCAATAAAAAGATTATTGCTGAACAAGATGAGAAGTTGAAAGCTCATCAAGAAGATATTGACAAAATCATGTAGGATAGAAAGGATTTCAAAAAGATGAAGCTTATGATATTTAATCTTTTGTAAAAACAATAGGTGAAAAAATGATTTTTGAATTTTGTCTAACCTTCTATAGGAAATAAATACTTTCCATTACTCTTTTTGAAAATCAAAAATCAGGAGAATTCTTATGAAAGAAAAATTATGAATGCCTTATTAAGGGGGATAAATCTTAAGTAAAAGTAAAAAAGAATACGATCCCTTGTGAGTTGTTTTTAAACCAAGGGTGGAATTAGTCATATTCACTATTATTTCATAAGAGTTACTATACTCAGGGGGAGATAAGTTTTTATTGTCTATTTTTTTAGTTTTGTTTTTTTTTTCTTTCTAAAAAGGGGGAGATTGTTGAGTCAAAATAGGTTTCGACTTTCCCATCAATCATTTATTTTAGAAATCACAAACCACACATATCGTAATAATATATGTGGTTTATCATGTGTGTTGTTTCACAATCATAATCACTCACATTGTCTTTATTATATGTTGCATTCTTATCATAATCATGTATGTTTTTTAGTCACATTTTTTTATATGTTGATTCATAATCATAACTAGATTATGTATTGCATCGTAAACAGGAATCGTAACTAGACTATGTATTTCATCATAATTAGGATTCGTAACCATATTATATACTTCATATATTTCACATGCATTGTATCCACATGAATTGTAATCACATGTATCATAACCAAGTCTTGTATCATAACCTGGTTATGTATCGTAACCAGGTCATCATAACCATATGCACCGTAACTAGGTTAAGTACCGCATCATAATTATGCATCGTAACTAGGTTAAGTATTGTATCATAATCATTAATGGTAACCAAGTTATGTACCATACTCTTATTATGAATTTTATTCAAGTATTGTAACCATATTAATTATCATGCATCATAACCATGTTCAAAATCGTAACTAGGACATAAATTGTAATCGATATGCATTGTTATCATGATAAGCCTAGTAATCAATTTATGTATTGTACTTTTGAAATGAATTACACTCTTATCATAACTTCAATACAGATTACATGATACTCGTACTCTTTGTCTCATAATTTTTGTACTTACTACTTTCTAAATAAAATGATGTCATTGAGTTGGTTTTTTACCAATCAAAACGATGTCGTGTATTCTGTTTGTTTTGACTGTTGTAATGCCAATTGTCCAAGTCCCTCCCATTTTTTTGGAGAAATATGACAGTTGGAGGAAATATGGCCGTTAGAATACGAATCCTATAAATAGGGGTCATTTAAACCATAATACATAACTTTTGCTTCTATCAAGTTCTAGAGAGAGATGTTATAACTTCTCTCTTTCTTCGTGCGAAATCCTTGAAGATACAAGAAGTGAACAACTTGTTCCATACTCTTATATTTCTATAAGTGTTTTGTTTCTGATTTGTGCGACTGATATTAGTGATAATGATTGAGGGATTCTGGGTATAGGAAGACGTGTTTTCGATCATCGTATTGAGGGCTTTAAATTTTTTGAAAGGTAGAGGTGTTGATTACCTTCTTAATTGAGGGCTTCCTGGGATAGGAAGATAGTTGTGCTAATCATCGAATCGAGGGCTTACCAAGGTGGTGGTAAGACAGACCTTTTATCTTAGGTGAAAGGATGCCCTACTCTTTGGGATAAAATAATTGTAATACTTTTACATTTCTACTATTATTTGTATTAGAAAGGGAATTGTATTGTTTCCTCTTTCTATTTCTATTCATTTCAATAGTAATTGTTTCAATTATGATTCATTCTTATTTATTGTATTAAGAGACTCTATAAGCTATATGGTAGAATCATTTACATTTGTATTATTATAATCATTGTATTCAATTCAAATAAAATTGTTTTACATTACTTATAGTATTACATCATTTCATAACCATAGTATTAAAGACCTATAAGGTTAATTGTATTAATTGTGAATTATATTAGTTTAATACCTATTAAACTAAGTTCTTTCTTAAGTGTTTAAATACAAAGTTTTTAAACCTACAATTCACCCCCAACCTCTTGAATTGGTCCATCTAATATATATATATATATATACATCTATATTATGATCCAACACATCTTATTTGAGTGAGTTGTGTCTAAAAAAAGGAAAAAGAAAAAAAAAATTGAGACATTGTATTATCATATGCTTGGGGAAAAGCAATGTTTTAAGTGTGGGGGAGTGAGAGTTTGAGAGAGAAATTTGGATTGACATTTATCATGCATTTATTTCATTATTAAACCCTCATTTTTTCCAAACAAAAACTATCAATTTTTTTTACCCATCGTCCTGCAACCTCATAGACATTTGAACTTCATGTAAAGTCTTTGAGATTGGTGCATTATTTTGATTTTCACTAGTGGATATGTGAAATTCATGGAAATTATATGGTAAGCATACATGTGTATGATAATTGAGAAAAACATTGATCAAATATTTTGAGAGATGAGAGTGATGGAGAGGTAGGTCACGTGATACATGAGTGCACGTACTTGTTTTGGAAATAATGCAAGTGGAAGAAAAATGGTTTGTGAAAATTGGAGTTTTAAATGAAGCATGATATTTTATGGGTAAAAGAGATTGAAAATTTTTTTAATTTTAATTTTGATGTTTTGATTTTTCTATAGCCACTTGTGTTTTTTTTTTCTAATTGTTTTTCCCATGAGTGAAAATTTTTAATTGTGGTGGATCTGATGTACATGGATTTTTCTTTTATTTTTATAATTTTATAACTTAGTTTTAATTAATTATTTTAACCATTTTTTATATTTTCAGTTTATTTTTTTAGTTTTGTATATGTTTAGATATTTTGATAATTTTTAGTTAATTTATATACTAATATTAGTAATTTACTATTTCTATTAGTTATATTAATTTTATATATTATATTTAACATGATATTATTATTATTAGTTACACTAATTTTAGTTTATTTTATTAATTATTGTTAGTGTGTATATATTTTAATTATTTATTTATATTTTACCTTATTTCATTAATTTTTCGTATTAATAAAATAGTATTATTTATTATTTTATTACTATGTTTAACAGTAGTATTATATTTAATTACATATGCATTAATATTTAAATTTTTTTACTATTTATTTTTATTATTATAATTATTATTATTATTTTATTTAACTTAATTATATAATTAGTTTTATTTAATTTGAATTTAAATTTTTTTTATTTTATTTATTATTTCTTTTAATTCCCCCTAACTACCCAGCACCCCCTCCCTTCCCCCTTATCACCCTATCTATTCGCCCCCTCCCCTTGACATGTTCCCCTCCCCACCCACCTGCTACACCCCTCCCCTCTCCCCTCTATCATACCCCTACCATCCCCCCTTATTCCCCACGCCCCACTTCTCTCCCCCTCCCCGCCCCTCCCCCACTCATGCCCCAGCCCATCACCCTCTCCCCATCCCTCACCCGATCTCCCTCTCCCTCCCCTCTCGACCACCCATCTACCCCTCATGACCCCTACTACCCACCCCCATCCACTCCCCCTTAGTCGCCACCCCCACTTCTCCCCCCTACTCCCCACACCCCGTCGATCCCCCCTCTCCCCTCTCACCTTATCATCCCCATCCCCTCTCCCCTTCTACTTCCACCCAACAAACACGCAGTAGGATACCACTCTAGCGCGTAGCAACCAATGGAGACCTCTCCTCAATCTGAACCTGTAGCAAACCACAGGCTGAACTGACCTCCACCACTGACCATCATAATGGCCAACGATGATGCCTTCCTCATTCTAGGAGTGCAGTGGTGGTCCAGGCATGTCATCAACATCCACAGAGGTTCTCTTCAATTTTTGAGATCGGCGGTGCACACCAAGAGAGAATACAGATCCAATAATTTTTTGCGGTAGCACGATGGTGTGGTTTAACATTGTAGAGATCCATAAATTTAAGGTTATTATTTTTCAATCATTTACGAAAGCTTATGGTGGTCCTCGCATTGACACGAACATGGTAACTTCATTTATTTATTTATTCATGTCGTGTTTGCACGATGGTTGGATAATTTCATTGATGTCAGAGTTGTGATAAATGTGATGGTGAATGCATGTATTTAATTTATTCCCTATGTTTTATTGCCTTTTGAATTAATTTTAATTGGATGTTTATTTAATTAATTATATATGTGTTTAAATTAATTTTCATTGGGCTCTGCAGGCATGCTTTGGTGCCCATTCATTTGATACCTAATAAGTAATCACGGGTGGGATTTCATTGGAGAATTTATTTATCCAGAATTTGATCAACCGTGTGAGAAAATTCTGAATAAATAAATATATTAATTGAAAAAAAAAATTGTGAACTCTCCTTCAAACTTGAATGAGTGATACAGAATAAGTGATCTCATATGAGCGAACCTAGTGCAGGTATATACTTTGACTTTGTGAGAAACGGTTCGTTGTATTTTACCAAGTGATTCAGTGCTACAATGATGCACAAATTATTCGTTAGGACAAAGAATGAAATTATGGATAATTTGTGTGAAAATTAGAATACTATATAACATCATAGAATGAGACCTGATAGTATTTTGATTAAATTTATAATTAGTGATAATTAAATAAATAAATATTTAGATGTGAGAATTAAATAATTGACATTTCATGCACCTAAACGGACATCACGACTCTGACACTTCCATCTCCACCAGTTTCTTTCCTATTTTAATTTAGTTTACTCCGATAGTTTTAATCAATTGAAATAGTCATTTTTAAATAGTTGTTTATTTTTTAGAATATTTATTTGTTAATCAAAATTAAATCTCATCTTCCTAAACATTCCTCCAAGTGGATATTATTAGTGTCTACTCACATTCTCTCTGTGTTTTAAACCTGCTTGCCAATTCTACAGTAGTTAGTAGGTTAATAAACATTTCAAATTGCATGCATTGTGACACGCGTGCCAATGATTTGAAACTATTGTGGGAGGAAGGATTAAGGGTGTATTATTCTTATAAAATGGAATATTTTCAACTACATGAAATGATTATGTTCACTATAAATGAGTACCCAGCATATGGAAATTTTTTTGGATATGGTGTTAAGGGGCATAAATCTTGTCTAATTTGTGAACGAAAGACTTCATATTATCCACTACATTATGGGAGAAAAATAGTTTACATGGGTCATCCAAATTTTTTGTATATAGATCACTCTTATAGAACATTAAAAAATAATTTCAAAAGCTTAGATGAATTTAATATTTCTCCAAAACATTTATCCACTAGTTAAAATTTTGAAAGGGTGAAAAACATTGATGTTTCATTTGGAAGGACACATAAATCTGGTGATGATAGAAATATTTGGAAGAAACAATCAGTATTTTTTGAGCTATTATATTTGAGAAATCATGAGGTCAAGCATAACATTGATTTCATGTATGTGGAGAATAATATATGCGACAGATTGATTGGAACATTGTTAGATATTAAAGGAAAGACTAAATATGGGTTGAATGTAAGATTGGACTTACTCTCCATGGGAATATGTTTGGAGTTGGCTCCCACTCCTGATGGAAGGTGAACATTCCTACCCCCATCTTGTCATAACTTATCCAAGAGGGAGATAATTAGCTTTTTCAATGTATTCATGATATCAAGGTTCCACATGCTTATTATTAAAATGTAAAAAAATTTGTATCTTTAAATTATTTGAAGTTGACATGTATAAAATCTCATAATTATCATGCCATGATTAAATAGCTCCAACTAGTTAAATTGTGTGGAATATTGCTCATCCATGTAAAAATGACTTTCATGAAGGTGTGTTACTTTTTAAATTAAATTTCTAATAAGGTGATTTATCTGAATTAATTAAAAACATTGGAGAATGAATATTTTTATATACTTTTTAAATTTGTAATTTATTTTCCACCATATTTTTTGATATAATGGTGCACTTAATGGTTCACTTGGTACGACAAATAAATCTTTATAGACATGTATATATATATTGGATGTATCTTTTTGAATGGTACATGAAGATATTGAAGGGGTGTGTTAAGAATCCATTTCAACATGAAGCATCCATTATTGAGAATTATATTTTTGAGGAGGTTTCATAGTTTTTTACAAGCTATTTTTGTACAGTGGAGCACATCAGTTTTCCTAAATCTCACCTGAATGAGTTAATTATGGGGGAAAGGGAATACATGGATTAAAATTCAAATCGTTGATAGGTGAATAGATAAAGAAGGTAAATTTATACATCTTTAATAACATAGATGATTCTCATCCATATATAACATTGAATATTAATGTGTTGAAACAATGTTATCCAAAGAAGAAAGATGTGTGGATTTTGAATGAGCATAAAAAAACTTTTTTTCATGGTTTAAAGAGATCGTGCTTGGTAGATCAGATGCATCAGAAACATTGATATGGTTATTGGGATGTCCATGTTTAAATTTGATAACATGGTCTAGGTATGACATTAATGGATATACATTTCATATGAAAGATCATAACAATAGTAATGCGGTTCAAAATAGTAATGTATTGGTGTTCATAGATGCAATTCATTTTTCGAGTTCTAAATACAAAAACCTAATCTCCACGTCAACTACATATTATAGAGTCACTGCAGAAATATGAGAGGTTGGTTACATTAAATTTCAAGTTCCAGTGTTTAATTGTAAATTTTTTATCGGTAATAGAAATCTTAGACACGATGAATTTGGAATGTCACTAGTTAATATAAATAAATTGGAATATATATCTAATCCTTTTATCATGTAAACACATGAAAAAAAAAATTATGTTCTTGATAAATTAGATGTGTAGTGGTCAATTTTTTTACAAGAAAAAAAATAGTGTGTTGGTGATGATAAACTTGAAGAATATGCTGATTTATGTGAGATCCCTACTTCTATGAAAATATTAACAAATAATATTGATGATTACATCATAGACATGGATTGTGCCATATAGAATGATCATGATGAAGGAATTTGGAAAAACAATCCTTAGTACATTCCTAATATTATAGGTAACATATGTTTATTTCTAGTTTACTTTTTGAAATTCCATAAGTTGTTAGATATTTTAATTTGATTTTCTTTATTAAAACAGGTTTTATAACTAATAAGTTAAATTGTTTGTTTATATTAGTTTAGTTTTTTTTAGTTTTAAATTTTTATCCTTACTTAACTTATCTATTAATTGATTTTGTTGAAAACTAATTATTTTAAATTTCATATGTTAAATAAAAACAAAAAATATTGTATAAGAGTATATTATTAAAAAAATATTTTTGGTGTAAAAATGATTTATCAGGTTGGATAATTTTTACAATACACACACCATTTTTGGATTTTTATTCATTCATTTATGTCATTTAATATCTCATTAATATTTTTTTAATTTTAGTTAACTATAACACATATGAATAAAAATGTGTTAAGTTTAGTTTACTTTATTTTTTTTTATAATTATTAATTTTATATTTACATTTGTATGTAATAGTTGGATTTGTATATTTTTGAACTAATTATTGTTTATTTTATTGGTAGGATAATGAAAGATCAATCCTCTGATCCACTACATATTTTTGGAGATGATCTTACTCGTACCTATAGGGAGGAACGTACACATACTCTTATTGATGAGCCTCCGTATCCTTCTTTACACGAGACATCTACTTCCACAGGGGGGAGATTTTAAGGGTTTGTAAACTTGGCACCACACATTTACAAAAATTATTAGTTTCCCTTAGCCAAGAATATAGGATACCAATAGGCTTTGATGATAATGATATTCCAAGAGGTCTAAATTCAAAACAATTCAAGACTTTTGTATCAATACAGACTAAAATAAAAGTTAGAATTTTGTTTGATGATTGGTGAAGTGTTGACAAAGTGACATTATCACACTTTTGGGAGACTGTTTTGGTAAGATCATTTGTTATTATTTTACTTATCTTGAATTTTTTATAGTAATATATTTTTTCCCCCTTCTTATCAGATGACATATGATATAACTGATATTGGAGGAGTCAGGAGGAAATTTTTATCATTAGTTGCTAGGAGATGGATGGATTTTAAACCATCCCTCACATCATAGTTCATTTTTGGGGCTAGACAACATCAAAAACCGTGTGATATATATTAATTTATAGATGAAGATACATGGAATCAATTTTTTGAAAGTAGACGATGAGAAGAGTTTTTGGTAAGTGCAATGTTACATTTTTAGAAATTTTTTAAATTAATGACCATATTAATGATTTATTTATTCTTAAATCTTAATTTAAAGTAATATAGGATATCTCATCTAGAGATTCAATCTAGAAATGTATACCCTCATACATTATCTCGGGGAAGGTATATGTTATCAGAAGAACAGATGCTGGCAGAAAAACATTAAAATCTGAGAGCTGAGTCCGTAGGGTCTGCAGAGGTCCCCCCCCCCACTAGACATGAAAAATAGAAGATGGATTAGATGATCAAAAAATTAAAATATCTTATGAAATAGTCGAGGGTTATAGATGAGAGGATTGTGATATGTTTACATTTTTTATTTATTTAAGTTAAATCAAATCTTTATATTTTTTAATTCATTGCAAATTTTTTTAAATATTCCATATAGGATTTTGTTGAGGAGAAGAACACACAGGGGGTCATTATTGTTGAGGGTAGAAATGATATTTTAGCTACAGCATTTGGAAATCCCAAATACCCGGGTCATGTATGAGGATACTCGGTAGGTGTATCGGTAAGAAAATAGTTTCCACATTTGAAAGCTCCTTTAATGGAGCATGTTTATAAAAAATATAATCTTTAGAAGCTAAATTTTAGGATATTTGTGTGATGATGGAAGAAAAGACCAGATCTTTGTTACAGTCAATGTTTTTAGACATGTAAATACAGTTTCAGATTATTGATCTGTCTCCTTCACCTTCGCTAGTGGATCACACTCCTACTTATCCTACACATACATCTTTGCCTCTAGACCCCACTCCTTCTTATCCAACCCCTACACCCCCTCCTACAAACCACAATCCATCTTCTCCTACCCTTACACCCCATCCTCCATAGATTCTTAGTTACAGTGAGTTATATTGTAACGACCCAATATTTTTGAGTAGTATATTAACTTACTCTTATTGATTTAATAAGATGTTAATGGTTAATGCAGAAAGAGGAGTCGATGGCTTCATCCAGTAGACTCAACCCTTATAAAGCCCACTTATCAGAGCTTGGGAAGGAGGTAGCATATGTGGGCTTCGCTTTGGACCAAGCCCAAGCCGAACTCCAGCATGTCAAGCTTGAACGGAAACGCCTTCGGGAAAAGTTCAAGTTAGTAGAGATTACTACTAGGGCAATGTTATCTGAGCCTCCCTCAGATTCTCTCACCATATCACACCTCACACTTCGGTCGTATGCCGGTGTTATAAGGGGCTATGTGACGAGACCCTAGCTTCCTTGTGTAATCCTTTCGGGTGAATAAATTGAGATTTCTTCCTTTAGTGATGTTTGTGAAATTTCAAATGTCTAGATAATTTTAGAATGTATTTTATTGATGAATTTTTGAAAAAGGGATATTTTAAAACATTTATTTAAACCCTAAATAACTAATGATGTGTAATGATTTTCAAAAAATGGTCTTCTACAAAAGTGTTCAGTAAGGAATTTGGAGTCTAATAAGATCAACTTAATTTTTGATGAATAGTAAATTATGAATAGTGATTTTACGCTTAGGATTAGTAATGTGACCAAATGGATTAGTAATTTCGCTCAAATAAAGTTTTAATATAATTTAGACACCTAGATTAAGTAATGTGATTCAATAAAATGGGTAAATAATGGTTTCATAAATTATTAGTCAAGTATAGTTTTTTCGGATGAATAGTGTTTTTTAATTAAAAATTTAATTAAAAATAATTAGAAAATTATTTTTATAAAAAGGACTTTATTTTTTAACTCAGAGCATCGATATTATGTTAAGGTAATTTTTGGGGATTTTTCTGAAAAAAATGAATTTTCGATGAATAGTGTTTCTATTTAAAAATTAAATTAAAAAAATTTAGAAAAATATTTTTATAAAATGGATTTCATTTTTGAAATCAGAGCATTGATATTTGGTTAAGGTGAAATTTTGGGATTATTCTGAGAAAGTTGAATTTTCAGTGAATAGTAAAAATACAGTTTTAGGGTTTCGGTATGTTTAATGACATCATAACTATGTCATGATGATTTCATGAGATCTTTTAAGGGTTGGCCGGCCAGGGGTGATGAATTATTGTTTTGGGGGCCCCATATGGCCTAACTCCATGATAAATGCCAAGGGAGAGCACATGGGTTTGAGAAAAGCACATGTGAGGTGTCCCTTGGCCATTAATGCCTTGTCCCCTCACTTTCCCTATAAATACCCACCCTTTCCTCCTTTAGTTTTCACTCCCAACTCTCCCCCAACTAAGTTCTGGTCTTCTTACCTTCCAAGGAGTCCTCCCAAGGTGCCCCCAAGCCCTCAAGGTCCAATCCTTTGAGTTTCAAGAGTCACGTTTTAAGGTAAGGGATCCGACCCCTCTCTTTCTTTTCATGTAATCTCTTTTATGTCATTCCTTTTATGCTCCATGTTATTATGTGAGAGGATGTTCTTTTATATTCCTCTTACTGCCCCTTTCATGTTTATATGATGAGAGATCCCCTCTTACTCTCATCATTTCGTTTTATGAAAGTTTAAGTGACGCCGTTAGGCTGCCGAACGTTTAAGTGATTCTTTCACCCTTCTCATTTTTCAAGTTCTACTTTCATGTCAGTTCTTTCAAGTTCCTTTTTGTTATGTTGGGTTATGATCTCTATATCTATCATGATGGACTCTTATGTTCATATTATGATAGACCCTATTTGATCTCATCAATTCATTTTGTTGAAGTTTAAGTGACGTCGTTAGGTTGCCGAACTTTTAAGGGATTCTTTCAACCTTCTCCTTTTCAAAGTTCTAATTCCATGTCAAGTCTTGCAAGTTACTTTTTATTATGTTGGGGTATGATCTCTATATCTATCATACTGATATTTTATGTTCATATTATTATAGACCCTATTTTACATCATCAATTCATTTTTTGGTTGAAGTTTATGTAATGTTGTTAGGCTGCTGAATTTTCATAAGAGAAATCTTATTTTTGTCTTCCTTTCATGTTATTCATTTCATATGGTATATTTTCAAATTTCATTACCATGTTCTTAAATCCTTTATATTCTATCCCTCTACTATTTTATGGGTCATTTATGAATGTTTGACCCATGTCCCCTCTCTTTTCAATGTTTTCTAAAAACCTTGTAACATAGCCGTTATGCTGCAGAATTTTCGTCCCAAAATGCCTCTCTCTTTTCTAAAAATTATTTTATGTTATAAAGTGAATACTCAAAGATCTTATTTCTACAAGGGTATTCACATATATATCAAAATGTTCTATTTTAAATTCTGGTATTTACATACATGATACCCTCTTTCCCTTTCCGTGGGTTTAAAGTAACGTAAAGATCAAGTCTTTCAAGCAGTTTTTAAAACGTTATGATTATGAAATGAAACCCATTTATTTTATGCTATATGGGTTATTTATGAAATGTTTGATGATGATATTTGTGGCTCACATGATAATAAAGGCAAATTTAAGGGTGCGCCCTGATAGCGCTCCAATGCATTGGGTAAAGACTTAATCTCTAGAGATGACCATTTTAACGACGCCTTGGTGAATAACCTTGGTAATTTTTAACGACACCTTGGGGATGGACCTTGGTGAAACGAAATGATTGTCAATATTAAATGTTGTAGCCACATCTTCAAGTTATGAAAAATGTTATTTTTATTATGATGTATCTCATGATTTTTTTATCATGCCTTAAAGTTCTTTTCATGTCCTTATTGAGGTGTCTCAAGTTCACTTGTAAAATGTTTCTCTTGTTTCCCTTACTGGGCCTTCTGCTCACCCTTTCTTTTGATGTATGTCCCCAGGTTATGAGATGCATAATGAACATAGGGTGAAATAAAGGAGAAGCCTTTCAAGTGTTTAAGAAGAGTGCTTTATGTTGTTTTCATGTATTATATTCCTTGTTTCCAAGACACTAGACCTTAAAGATCCTCAGTTATGTGTAATGTAATGAAAGTTTATGTTATAAAAAGGCGGGATGCCATAGTTGGTATCAAAGGGAGGTTTAGTTATTTGTGGAAATTAGGATATAAAAACTTTAGTAAGAACCCTATAGAAAAGTTTAAATATAGGAAAACTTCCTGGTATTTTGGTAAGTATTGAGTAAGTGGTTTATCAAACAAATACATCCCTGTCTGGATACGAGCAGGTAGAGGCGGCTCTGGCACAGATGTACATAGGGGTAAAACCTGAAAACACCGCTTTGAGCTAGACTCGAACGGGAACTGGTGCACGATAACGGGCCTTGCTGCACTCTTGTTTATGACACTCCCGGGGGATATGTTTGGTTAATCACAAGCTTTTTATGAATCATTATGAAGGAATTATAAAAAAGTGTAATTGTCTAAGCATGAAGTCTTAGTTAAAAGATTCATAAATGAAATAAGTTTCTCACTAAGTTTTTATTCTTTTAGAAGATGGTGGGCAATAGGAGGAATCGTGCCGATGGTGACCGCAATGCACCATGTGCTGACGGCCCTCCGATGGAAGCCGGAATGGAAGCATTCATGCGAATGATGAACCAACTGACTCAAGTTATGAGTAATAACTTGAATCAAGCTGAGAGGCCGACCTCACCACGAAGGGAACAACACTCTGTTGAGTCCTTCATGCGTCAACGACCGCCAACATTCAGTGGATCTACTGACCCATTGGTTGCGGAACAATGGATAAGCTCCATTGAAAAGATCTTTTCTGTACTTCATTGTTCGGAACCAGAAAAAGTCACCCTTGCTGTTTACCGCCTAGAGGGAGAAGCTGATCAGTGGTGGTCACTGATCAAAAACACGAAGCCACGAGGAGAGATAGAAGCTTTGGAGTGGGAAGAATTTCGGGGAATTTTCCTTAACAAGTATTTCCCTCGTTCAATGAGAACGAGAATGGAGAAAGAGTTTCTCGAGCTGAAGCAGAAGGAGAACGAATCTTTCGGAAGCTATGAGATGAACTTCACAAGGCTTTCCCGTTATACCTCAAGCTTTGTCATGGACCCTAATGGGAAGGTTGATAGATTCTTTGGTGGACTGCGACCTCATCTACGGAAGAATCTAGCCAACAGAGACTATGATAGCTATGAAGAAATAGTTCGTAGTGCTATGAAAGTCGAGCTGGAGTTTGGTGAGACACAGTGGTATCATAAACCAAATGAGAAGAAGAGATCGTTGGAGCCCAGTTTAGGGAAGTCTTTTGATCAGGGAAGGGGTGGAAAGCAAATGCAACTTACCACATGCAATAAATGTGGGAAGAATCATCTGGGGAACTGCTTGAACGGAAGTGGAAAGTGCTACAAGTGTGGAAGAGGAGGCCATATTGCTCGGAATTGTCATAGTGAGGTGAAGCCTCAGCTTCCCAACACTAACGACAGAGGAAAGATGGTTCTGGCCCTACCCGAAGTCACATGCTTCAAGTGTGGACAGCTTGGGCACTTTGCTAACCAATGTCCAAATCTGAGGGCGGTGGAGGGGAATCACCATCAACCTCAGCAGAGGCCAAGAGAGCAAGGTCGTGCTTTTGCTATCACAACAGCTGAAGTTGAAGTTCCGAACGATGTGGTAGCAGGTACTCTTGTCGTCCTCTCAAAACTAGCAAGTACTTTATTTGATTCTGGTTCTACGCATTCCTTTATTTCTTCCAAGTTTGCAAAGAATATAGAATCAATCCCCGAATTTCTTGAGGTAGAGTTGTCGGTCAAGACTCCAAGTGGGATTATCCATGCATCAACAGTGTTTAGAGACTCTAGTGTTTACTTTGGCGAGCACAATCTTATCGCAAATCTAGTAGTCATTCCCATGATGGAATTTAACATTATACTAGGGATGAACTGGCTCTCAAAGTATAATGCTAAGATCAAATGCAGAAGTAAGGAAATCTCAGTAGTCTTGAATGAACGACCTACAGTTATCTTCTGAGGAGAGATATCTCGAACTGATCCCTATCTAGAAGCACCTCATATAGCTTTCTTTATGGAGTTAATCGGTGATGATGAAGAAGGAAAAGGGAGCATACAAATAGAAGATGTTCCGATTGTTCAGGAATACATGGATGTATTTCCTGAGGAGTTACCTGGACCTCCCCCAGAAAGAGAGGTAGAGTTCTCCATTGAACTCGTACCTGGGTCTCAACCGATATCCAAGACTCCGTATAGAATGGCAAATGTGGAGCTAGAAGAGTTAAAGAAACAACTCCAAGACTTGTTGGAGAAGGGGTTTATCCGACCGAGTGTTTCTCCTTGGGGAGCACCAGTTCTCTTTGTGAAGAAGAAGGATGGATCAATGCGGCTATGCATCGATTATAGAGAACTGAACGGGATCACAGTGAAGAACAGATATCCTCTTCCAAGAATTGATGATTTATTTGACCAACTTCGTGGGGCTCAATTCTTCTCTAAGATTGACCTTCGATCTAGTTATCATCAACTGAGGGTGAAGAAGGAAGATATTCCAAAGACTGCCTTCCAATCAAGATATGGGCATTATGAGTTTACTGTTATGCCCTTCGGCTTGACTAATGCTCCTGCTATTTTCATGGATTTGATGAATAGAGTCTTTAAGGACAACCTTGATAACTTTGTGGTAGTTTTTATTGATGATATTCTGATATATTCAAAAAGTCATGAGGAGCATGAAGATCATCTAAGGGTTATATTGAAAACTCTGCGGAAGGAGAGGCTCTTTGGGAAGTTCAGCAAGTGTGAGTTTTGGTTACAACAGGTGGCTTTCTTGGGGCACATCGTAACCAATGAAGGAATCTCGGTTGACCCTGCAAAGACAATGGTTGTAGAGGAGTGGCCTCAACCAACAACAGTAATAGAGATTCGTAGTTTACTTGGTTTAGCAGGATATTATAGGAGGTTTGTGAAAAACTTTTCACGGCTTTCTAATCCACTAACCAAGTTGACTCGAAAAGGGGTTAAGTTCATCTGGACAAAGGAATGCGAGGAAAGTTTCCAAGAGCTGAAGAAGAGATTGGTTACTGCACCTGTGTTAACACTACCCTCTATCGGAGAAGGATTTGTTATTTTTAGCGATGCATCTCTGAAAGGGCTTGGGTGCGTCCTTATGCAAAATGACAAAGTAATTGCTTATGCATCTCGACAGTTGAAGATTCATGAGCAGAATTATCCTACGCATGATCTAGAACTGGCGGTAGTTGTTTTTGCTCTAAAGATATGGAGGCACTATCTTTATGGGGAGAAATGTGATATATACACTGACCACCAAAGTCTAAAGTATATTTTCACACAGAAAGAATTGAACATGAGACAAAGGAGATGGTTGGAGCTTATTAAAGACTATGATTGTTCAATTCATTATCACCCTGGAAGAGCAAACAAAGTCGCGGATGCGTTAAGCAGGAAAGATCCTATTGTTCTGGCAACAATGAGGATCGTAGGAGATCCCTTGATTAAAGATCTAGTAAAACTGGACATGGGAATTATAAGGAAAGGGACATCATCAACCCTATTCGAAATGATTTCTCAACCTTCATTACTAGAGAAGATCAAGAAGGCTCAAAAAGAAGATCCTTTGCTGCAGGAGAAGTTGGAGGTTGTAAAAGATGGGAAGTTCCCTGATTTCAATATTGATCAAGAAGGTGTATTGAAATTTTGTACAAGACTATGTGTCCCATCTATTCCGGAGATAAAGAAAGAACTGATGGATGAAGCTCATAGCTCTACATTCTCTATACATCCGGGAAGCACTAAGATGTATAGAGACCTTCGTGATCATTATTGGTGGGATAACATGAAGAGGGAGATCGTTGATTACACTACAAGGTGCCTGGTGTGTCAGCAAGTAAAGGCAGAACGACAACTTCCTAAGGGGGTATTACAACCGCTACCCATACCAGTATGGAAGTGGGATAATATCACTATGGACTTTGTAACTGGTCTCCCGAAGACATCCAAAGGAAACAATGCGATATGGGTTATTGTGGACCGTCTCACCAAGACAGCCCATTTTATCTCTATTCGGGAAGATTTCTCTCTGGATCAGCTTGCCAAGATATACGTGAAGGAAGTGGTAAGGCTGCATGGGGTACCACTATCCATCGTATCTGATCGTGACCCAAGATTCACATCAAAATTCTGGAGAAGTCTTCAACATGCTCTGAATACTGAATTGAATTTTAGTACGGCCTATCATCCTCAAACCGATGGCCAATCTGAAAGGACTATTCAGACACTCGAAGACATGTTGAGATTATGCTCAATGGAATTTAAAGGTGGATGGGATCAACACCTCCCATTAGTTGAGTTCTCCTATAACAACAGCTTCCATTCGAGTATTCAGATGGCACCCTATGAAGCTCTATATGGAAAGCGGTGTAGAACTCCTACTTGTTGGGATGAAACTGGTGAGAGGAAGCTTCTTGGGCCTGATCTCGTGCAAGAGATGACGGAACAGGTTCATGCCATCCAACAACACATAAAGGTTGCTCAGAGTCGGCAGAAGAGCTATGCTGACAATCGTTGAAGGGACTTGGAGTTTGGTGTTGGTGACAAAGTCTTCCTTCGAATTTCTCCATGGAAGAGAGTCATGCGATTTGGGAAGAAAGGGAAGCTCAGCCCTAGGTACATTGGCCCCTATGAAATCCTTGATCGCATAGGAGCAGTGGCCTATCGTCTAGCACTTCCACCAAACCTAGCTCAAGTTCATGATGTCTTCCATGTATCTCTCTTGAGGAAGTACATACCCGACCCTTCGCATGTACTGAACCCAGAGGTGGTACAACTGGAACATGACCTCTCTTACGAGGAGCAGCCAGTGGAGATCTTGGACCGTAGAGACAAGGTCCTACGAAACAAGACTACCCACCTTGTGAAATTGTTGTGGAGGAATCATAAATATGAAGAGGCGACTTGGGAGCCGGAGGAAACAATGAAGCAAAAGTACCCTCACCTTTTCGACTAGGCCTCAAGTATAAATTTCGGGGACGAAATTTCTTAAGGGGGGAAGAATGTAATGACCCAATCTTTTTGAGTAGTATATTAACTTACTCATATTGATTTAATAAGATGTTAATGGTTAATGCAGAAAGAGGAGTCGATGGCTTCATCCAGTAGACTCAACCCTTATGAAGCCCACTTATCAGAGCTTGGGAAGGAGGTAGCATTTGTGGGCTTCGCTTTGGACCAAGCCCAAGCCGAACTCCAGCGTGTCAAGCTTGAACGGAAACTCCTTCGGGAGAAGTTCAAGTTAGTAGAGATTACTACTAGGGCAATGTTATCTGAGCCTCCCTCAGATTCTCTCACCATAGCACACCTCACACTTCGGTCGTATGCCGGTGTTATAAGGGGCTATGTGACGAGACCCTAGCTTCCTTGTGTAATCCTTTCGGGTGAATAAATTGAGATTTCTTCCTTTAGTGATGTTTGTGAAATTTCAAATGTCTAGATAATTTTAGAATGTATTTTATTGATGAATTTTTGAAAAAGGCATATTTTAAAACATTTATGTAAACCCTAAATAACTAATGATGTGTAATGATTTTCAAAAAATGGTCTTCTACAAAAGTGTTCAGTAAGGAATTTGGAGTCTAATAAGATCAACTTAATTTTTGATGAATAGTAAATTATGAATAGTGATTTTACGCTTAGGATTAGTAATGTGACCAAATGGATTAGTAATTTCGCTCAAAGAAAGTTTTAATATAATTCAAACACCTAGATTAAGTAATGTGATTCAATAAAATGGGTAAATAACGGTTTCATAAATTATTAGTCAAGTATTAGTTTTTTCGGATGAATAGTGTTTTTTAATTAAAAATTTAATTAAAAATAATTAGAAAATTATTTTTATAAAAAGGACTTTATTTTTGAACTCAGAGCATCGATATTATGTTAAGGTAATTTTTGGGGATTTTTCTGAAAAAAATGAATTTTCAATGAATAGTGTTTTTATTTAAAAATTAAATTAAAAAAATTTAGAAAAATATTTTTATAAAATGGATTTCATTTTTGAAATCAGAGCATTGATATTTGGTTAAGGTGAAATTTTGGGATTATTCTGAGAAAGTTGAATTTTCAGTGAATAGTAAAAATACAGTTTTAGGGTTTCGGTATGTTTAATGACATCATAACTATGTCATGATGATGTCATGAGATCTTTTAAGGGTTGGTCGGACAAGGGTGATGAATTATTGTTTTGGGGGACCCATATGGCCTAACTCCATAATAAATGCCAAGGGAGAGCACATGGGTTTGAGAAAAGCACATGTGAGGTGTCCCTTGGCCATTAATGCCTTGTCCCCTCACTTTCCCTATAAATACCCACCCTTTCCTCCTTTAGTTTTCACTCCCAACTCTCCCCCAACGAAGTTCTGGTCTTCTTACCTTCCAAGGAGTCCTCCCAAGGTGCCCCCAAGCCCTCAAGGTCCAATCCTTTGAGTTTCAAAAGTCACGTTTTAAGGTAAGGGATCTGACCCCTCTCTTTCTTTTCATGTAATTTCTTTTATGTCATTCCTTTTATGCTCTATGTTATTATGTGAGAGGATGTTCTTTTATATTCCTCTTACTTCCCCTTTCATGTTTATATGATGAGAGATCCCCTCTTACTCTCATCATTTCGTTTTATGAAAGTTTAAGTGACGCCGTTAGGCTGCCGAATGTTTAAGTGATTCTTTCACCCTTCTCATTTTTCAAGTTCTACTTTCATGTCAGTTCTTTCAAGTTCCTTTTTGTTATGTTGGGGTATGATCTCTATATCTATCATGCTGGACTCTTATGTTCATATTATGATAGACCCTATTTGATCTCATCAATTCATTTTGTTGAAGTTTAAGTGACGTCGTTAGGTTGCCGAACTTTTAAGGGATTCTTTCAACCTTCTCCTTTTCAAAGTTCTAATTCCATGTCAAGTCTTGCAAGTTCCTTTTTATTATGTTGGGGTATGATCTCTATATCTATCATACTGATATTTTATGTTCATATGATGAGAGACCCTATTTTACATCATCAATTTATTTTTTGGTTGAAGTTTATGTAATGCTGTTAGGCTGCTGAATTTTCATAAGAGAAATCTTATTTTTGTCTTCCTTTCATGTTATTCATTTCATATGGTATATTTTAAAATTTCATTACCATGTTCTTAAATCCTTTATATTCTGTCCCTCTACTATTTTATGGGTCATTTATGAATGTTTGACCCATGTCCCCTCTCTTTTCAATGTTTTCTAAAAACCTTGTAACATAGCCGTTATGCTGCAGAATTTTCGTCCCAAAATGCCTCTCTCTTTTCTAAAAATTATTTTATGTTATAAAGTGAATACTCAAAGATCTTATTTCTACTAGGGTATTCACATATATATCAAAATTTTCTATTTTAAATTCTGGGATTTACATACATGATACCCGCTTTCCCTTTCCGTGGGTTTAAAGTAACGTAAAGATCAAGTCTTTCAAGCAGTTTTTAAAACGTTATGATTATGAAATGAAACCCATTTATTTTATGCTATATGGGTTATTTATGAAATGTTTGATGATGATATATGTGGCTCACATTATAATAAAGGCAAATTTAAGGGTGCGCCCTGATAGCGCTCCAATGCATTGGGTAAAGACTTAATCTCTAGAGATGACCATTTTAACGACGCCTTGGTGAATAACCTTGGTAATTTTTAACGACACCTTGGGGATGGACCTTGGTGAAACGAAATGATTGTCAATATTAAATGTTGTAGCCACATCTTCAAGTTATGAAAAATGTTATTTTTATTATGATGTATCTCATTATTTCTTTATCATGCCTTAAAGTTCTTTTCATGTCCTTATTGAGGTGTCTCAAGTTCACTTGTAAAATGTTTCTCTTGTTTCCCTTACTGGGCCTTCTGCTCACCCTTTCTTTTGATGTATGTCCCGAGGTTATGAGATGCATAATGAACATAGGGTGAAATAAAGGAGAAGCCTTTAAAGTGTTTAAGAAGAGTGCTTTATGTTGTTTTCATGTATTATGTTCCTTGTTTCCAAGACACTAGACCTTAAAGATCCTCAGTTATGTGTAATGTAATGAAAGTTTATGTTATAAAAAGGCGGGATTCCATATATATGTTGATGATCCCCATCATATTTTTGTATATGGGATAATATTTTATATCAAAGATACCATTCATCATCGTCAAATAGGGATAGAGAATCATAGGGTCACAATATAGTATATTGTAGATAAATCAGCAAAAATTCCATTTCTTATAGATGAGGTAAGTATATTTAGATAAAGTATCAGTCATTTTTTATTTTTTCCATTGATACTACTTCAACATATTACCATAGAGGTATTTATATATGTTATCTTATATTTTATTTTTCATTTAAATTTTTTTTCTCATTTTAAAGTTTATATATTTATCAATTTCTTTATAGGAATACTTTAAAGGTAAAAAATTACTATATAGACAACAAAAAATAAAAAGTGTTGTGACTTCATATATAGATTCTACTAGCCTTGATAGATTTTCAGCATTTGCAAATTTTTTATTGAATGTATATGAGATTTCAATTGATGTTGTTGTTTGTGGGTGTGAAATGACTATGGGGATTTTGAGAAATGATATCATGGAGCTTGTATCTAGAGATATATAGCTTCCCCTACCTAATTATCCACCCAAACAGAGCTATCGGGATGAGTTTCACTAGCCTTAGGTGCAACTCCCCGAACGCCAAAGGTTTCCAACTAGCAGTGAGGGTGTAAAGAGGGAAAACTGGGGAGGCTATATCCTCAACTGATAATATAATACTGGTTTGAGTAATAATATATAACATTCAATGGAATTAAAAGACTCAACATACTCAAACCAGACCCGCCAATGGTAAAAACACATTTAATATCAATAAAATGCAGAATCATAACTAAATAAGTAGTGGAAATAAAATGTAGAAAACATCATAACACTTGTTGTAACTAAAAAAGTAGAGAAAACATATCCAAATAGGTCATACATATCAGTATACAAAAGAGGGTATCTCATGGATAATAATTGTAGATACATACATATACAAAACATCATGTTTATATAGAAAGGAAAACTAAACAAAAGTAAAAATCCTACATAAGTAAGACCTCAAGGTCCCATACCAATCTCCATGCCAACTGGCCACTATGAACCAGCTCTAGAAACTGGTCCTTTACCTCAATGTAAGACATAAGGTCAACACGCATCCCAAAGGGCCCATGTAGGGTGTGAGAACATGTCTTAGTAGGATACCACCCAAGTGTGAGTGCCCAACATGAGTGTTTAAGAATAAGTGTGATATGGAATTAAATAAAAACAACATATCATGCAACAGGATTAAATAAAAACTCCACTAGAACTCAACAGCCACTAGGGAGATGTCACCTACTTCATCCAATGTAAGAATCTCTATATAGGAAAGGATCCTTAGACCATGGTCCAAGGTATCCCCTGAAATATCATAGCCCTGGTGAACCCTCAGGTTCTACCTCAATCAAGTAACCTAAAACCGTGTGCCTCCTAACACCTCATGTCTCAAACAAATCACCAAAATTTCAAAGGCACACCCAAACAAAGTAACCGGTCCCTTGGACCCCTGTTCGAAAGCACCTGTCATGTCAAACACCAATGCTTGGAGGAACAATGATGTATGTACTCAAATAAAATTCACTGTTGACCCATGGCATTATGTCCTAAGAAATGGAGATATCCACTCTCCTAAAATAATCCAGGTCCACAGCCACAAACATGGAAATCCTCATCCCCCAACTGATAGCCTCATCACTATCAACTAAAGGATTCACACCTTCCACATGGATTTCTATGACAAGAACCCCCAACACATTTCCTTTTTTTCACTATCATGGGATTCTACCCACACGAGTGTTCAAGACCAACTCATTACATATTCAACCTATGTGCACATGAATCAATTTGGTGCTTTGTCCGTCATGGGTGAGCGGCAATCACCAAATAAAATACCTAAGTTGCGTCAACTCTGGAACCTCATACCCCAGTGACCATGTCACTCAAAACCGATGGTCATGCCATCCAAATATCATGGGTTATGCCCAACCTAACATCCTCACTACCTCAACCGACATCCATGATTCCCAACCAATGGTTAACATCACCCAAGCATATTCGGGCCAAGACCAACTAAAAAACCAACATCACCTCAATTTATGAATGTCCATGCCATCCTAACCTCGGGCCAAGACTGTCATAACCCCTTGGGTATCATATTAGGATATACATCATAAGTATTTCAAACATATATAAAACACTTTCAATTAACCAAGCAATCCAATGTAATTGAATTGAGCATCTAGAATTCAATAACAACTCACTTTAAAACAATAAATTCAATTTAATATGATTGAATTGAGCAACTTGAAATTAACCAAACCATTCAACATAATTGAATTGGATAACTTGAATTAAAGAAAAAAATTAAATTTAAATAGAAACAACCCCCCAGCCAAACACCCAAGGTGGTTAACGACCTCTAACCTGGACTCTCCCCTATAGAAATGGTTAGGCCATGTTTAGACGCATCACATATGGTCATACAAACAATTTAATATGAAGCAAGGTGGTCTCTCTCAATTTCCCAAAGGCATGATAAAAAATTCACCCACCAAAAGTCAAAAAAAACACAAAGTAAGGTATGCACCACCTACCTTGGACTCATATACATAGGTACTTCTGATATTAGTCTCTAACTCGGAGTGTATTGGAGAAGATTTAAGTTTCTATAAACCACTTTGAAAATAGGGTAAATCAGCTCAGAAGGATTTAACACTCTGATAGGTGAAAGAAAAATGAAATAGATTCAAGGGTGTGGTAAGCCTTACCAAGTCAGTTCGAATTCACCCTATGGATTGACAAATGGATCACCGATGGAGGATCTAATAAAAAAGAAGAGGATGAAGGAAAGCGGGGTGAGCCCCCTATGCAGTGTGTGACCAAGAGGGAAGAAAATGGGAGGAAAAGAAATAAAGGAGGGAGGGGAAAATGTAACTTTTCCTCATTAATGGGGCCACATGGTTTACTCACATGGTTTTCTGAACCGTATACAAACTGTGCGAGCTACAATGTTGAGTTACTTCCCAAAAGGCCTCCCTCGCATGGCTTGCGCACAGTTTTCTCTAACCATGCACAAACCATGTAGAAGCCCTATGAAACAATTGTAGAGAACCTTGTATAGTCATGTGTCTTCTTTCATGGTTTATGTAAACCATTCATCAATTCAAAAATAAGTTTCACGATTACCTGGAAGGGGCCTCACTGTTTACCATAAACCGTGCGCCCTGGCCTGCAACTCCAAAACTTGAGTTTCGGGCTTCCGACACTCCCAAAATCCATCTAAACACCCAAGGAAATCTCCAAGCCTCTAAAAATAAGTAAAACATCATATAAGGTTGATGGAACTCTTGAAATTTGATTCTGATCAACAAAAAAGAAAATGTAACCCCCACTAAATCAAAATTCAAAAAGGGATTGATTTTCAACCTGATTCAAAAACCCAAAATGTTATAGTCTCTCCATATTAACATAGCTAATCCTAAATCTATAAAAAGAAATAAAGATATGGTACCAAACATACCCATCCAATTTAAACAAACCTGGACTACCCCATCCTCAAGGGTATAGGTCAACTTACCACAAGGGGGACCCCACCTTAGGATTGACCTACCCCGATCTCAACAGACTTTAAAAATCAAAATAATCAATAGTAAGTAGACCAATTCCCAAACCCAAGGTACTCATGTGATGCATCGTTACTCCTGCACCACGTCGGGTGATCCCATGTTATACCAGACACCCATTCAATTACCACACCACATCATTTCCCACCTCATTCCCATGTTACACATGAAACTAATGAGGTCCCGAATCTCAACAGATACTCATTTAAATCTCAGTGCCTTATACCTCATTCGAGTACCACACTGCATCAGTGCCCAGATGCCTACGCACCTCAATCAAGTACAATACCACATTGGTTCCCATATTCCTAATCACCTCGATCAAGTACTGTATATCCTTGATTCCCTAGTTCCGTGCGCCTCAATATCATTCATATCTATAATGCCTCGATGTCGAGAACCTTAGTGATATTTCATCCAATGATGCTCACATACAAAACCTAGTGCCTCACACCTTATATATTATAACTCATCTAATATGATGCCAACATAATGACCAGGGTTTGGTCGGTCCATATACACACCTCATGCACACAAACATACATTCATCAACAGGTCATGCTAAAGAAAAATAAAAATGGAACCAGAATACACCCACGGTGTACCTATAATTGTCGTTGACTCACCATCCTGCTCAACCCCTGTAAGCTCCATGGCATACTTATAACTGTCGTTGAATCGCCATCCTGCTCAACCCCTGTCAGCTCCATGGTGTGCACCTAATCTAAAGCTTGACTGACTGAAACCTAACCTCCCTATGATGTTTCACCATCCATCAGCCACTAACCTCATTATTGGGTCCTGTTGTATCTATTGTGACCTTCACGTGCAATTGAATCTAAGCTACCCTCTCCTGGTACTGACCCCAAACTAATATTAGAACCCTATGTCTACCCTAGTCCCTGACTTCCAGTTGTCCAAGAATGATTCTTATAGAACCTATCAAGATTCATGACCTTCCCACATGCCCAACACTCCATTGGATACCGCTCACACTATGTTTGGACATGTACTAGCTACCCATACTGGAAGAAAATCGTAGAGGAGCCACTATGAGGTGGTATGCTTGAGTCCTTGACCTAACTACCCTAGAGGAATACATCTCTGCATTGCTTCCTTCCAACCTAAAGATGTTTACTTACACCTAAATGGAATGTTTTAAACCATCCTCTAAGTGCCTCACTCTCAAGGTGTCATTGCTTACCATACCTGATGCAAAATGTGGCAACTTAGTGAACATCGTTGCATAGTCCATAATGGAAATGTCGCCCTGCTGAAGGCTCAAGAACTCCCGTGTTATTTCCTCCCTCATCATCTCTGGAAAGAAATTCTTAGAGAATATGGTCTCAAAATATTTCCATTCCAAACACTTGTGTTTGGCTGCCTGAACCTGCATGTCCCACTTGCTCTTAGCTGGTCCTCTGAGAATATAAGTGGTCAGCTTGACCCTCTGCCCAAGAGGCATCTTCAATTGGTCAATGATCACCTGCATACTCTCAATCTAGTTCTCAACCAACTGTAAACCACCCTCACCCTAAAATGGTGGCGGGTGCTACAATTGGAACTCCTGAGTGAGATAGTCCATGGATGGGTCTTCTCCCTGACCACCCATGTCGATCCCCTATAACGCACGTACCAAGCTTGCTCAGATCTCCTCACTGAGCCATGGCCCAATTTCTATAAGATCTAGTGGCTGACCCACCTGCACTTGAACCTATTCCTGAGCTTATACCATGATTGCACCTGTGGATCATGCTTTGTTTGTCCCTTAGGGGTCTTAACCTGATTGTTCTCATGTGGTACTGTATCATCACCCACCTGATGCTTTATTCAATCCATCTAGGAGAAACCCACTAAAAACTATCAAATGGTCAGACATCCCATAACATATTTGTGTGTGTGTGTGTAATTCAGATAGGGAAAGCAGTAAAAGGAAGCACATCCTCACTATGCCTACTCTCCCCCATCGCAACCATGCCACTTGGTATCCCGACCTCATGGCCTCCTTACCCACCCTCAAAAAAGCCAATTATTATAAATACCCCAGGCCATGCCTGTCCTGACAACCATCGTTGATTCAATCTAACAATTTATTCTCCCAAACTAGTGATCAAAATCACCTCATTCCATATAACACCCCAAAATTCTAGAGTAAGAATGTTGAATTTGACAGCGTGTATGACACGCAACACCAAGCGCATAAAGAAATATAATATACCGATAATTTAATAATTAAAATAAAATAAAAATATTTTATAGATTTGAATGCATGCAACATGGATTTATCTTTCATTGCATGAAATAGAGACTTTTTTCGATAGCTTGTGTTACACGCAAGACTGAGTTTCACCAAATAACATTATATTATTAAAATATTATTATAATACTTAACCTAGCTGTTAAAATTAGTGGTTATGAATATAATTAACTAACTTATAAAAATATATGGTTTACAAAAAATTAATTAATTGGTTACCAATTAATTATAAATGAAAATATAAACTAATTGAATATAAAGGAAATATTATTATTTTTATGTTCACAAAGGCTTTTTGTATTAATAAATTAAATTAATCACAATTAGTGAGTGATATTAATGAAATATATGTGTTATATATTCAATAAAATATTTTTGATAATCATCAAATAGATTCAATAGAGATAAGATAAGAATAAACTCAATATTACTCATAAAAAATCAATATTTTTATTAAGGCGTTTTTACCATTTTTTAATGGAAAACATATTTTAAATAAATTTTTTGATATTTTTATGAATATTATATGTAAAAATAAGATTAATATTTAAATAAAATCATAAAAATTATATTAGGATAAATTTTTGGTATTTTTTTGTGAAGACTCGTTTTTTAATGAATAGCGAAAAATACTGATATTTAATTCAAAACTGCTTTTTCGTCTAATTTACTTATAAGATTAAATTATGTTTTATATTGGTTTTAAATTTTAATTATATAATATTTTTATAAATTAATCCAATTTAGGTCATTTGAATCAATTTCACTTTGAAATTGACTATAAAAACATATCAAACTTTTGGATGTTTTTACATTAAAAACCCGCATTGTCGTCTCGTCTACGGGATTAAATTTAAATTAATTTCTACCACTTCTGTGTTTTTAATTTAAAAAAATGATTCCATATTTCTAATAAGAATAATTTATAATGTTTAATAATTTCAACTTATTTTTTGACCAAAAATATTAGTGTAAATAATTAAAATTAATTATAATGATTAAGGTTAAATTAAGCTTAATAATGGACTAAAACTTAAACTTAAGGACTAAAAAGACCTATAAATATGTCCAGAAGTTATTGGATGGAAATATTTAGACCCTATACTCCATTATATAAACTTTGGACCATTATTTATCCACTTTCAATAAAAAAACATTAGTGGGGTTCCTTTCTTTTAAAATATTACAAGAGCGTCACTCCTCCCCCATTATAAAAGGCCTCCTTTCCTCCCACTTCCTCACACCCATCAAGGCACATAGGTTCAGAAAAATAATTCCTAATTCACTCCCCAATATCTCTAACTTCCTCCTTAAATCCTAACTTTTTGCATAAATTAATCTAAGGAATTCTTTTGGTGTAAACCAAAAGGAGTTACCCAATTAAGAGGTAACATATTTCCTAAATCTCTTTAATTTTATTTCCATTATCCACTCCCTAAACTCTTATCATTACATGTTTATATAGAAACTAAAATATAATAAATATACTATTATGTTATTATTCTAATTTTTTGACCTAAACTTACACACACCTACATCTAATTGGTAACGAACATACTGTTTACGTGTACAGTGAACTGTCGCCTCATGAAACGATGGTTATTCATTTTTCCCTTACCACCTATGATGGTGCCCATTATGATGGAAACTCTATTTATATATGATATATATTATAATTATAATTTATTTAATCCTCTGTAATTTTTTTATTTATAACATATCTTTATACTTTCTATTTTTATGTAAAAATGATAACATTGGTTGTGGAAGTGGGGACTATCACCCCCTCAAAGTGATGTGATTCATTCACACGATACATGGAATGTATAGAGGACAGTTTTAATTAAAAATAACTAAAATAAATAATATATATATTATATTAATGAAATAATTATCTTTCTATAAATATAACATATATCTTTTTCTTTATTACTCTTCCGCACACACTTAAAAAGTGATAACGCCATTCATGGACGTGTGAACTACCACCTCCTCGACATGATGTGATTTCTTTTACATAACAGAATTACATATATAATTATATTGATTAAATAATATGGTATTTATTATATAATTATCAATCTATATATATTTAAGTTACTTACCTTCTTTCCACAACAATCATTGGAAAATGGGAACGTTACTCATGTGTACATCCAGCCTACCATCTCCATGATTGTAATGTTGGTTCATTTTTCATAATCATATTTAATTATTAGTTTTAAAAGTATAATTTATGTATAAATATATTAATTATTTTGTGATTATTATTATGTAGATGTTATATAAGGACCCCTTTGACCATAGTTACCTACCAAAGTCGTTTTTGAACCATAAACCGAATTTTGTCAAAACACCAGACGTAAATTTAATTGTTTAAGTAGTTGTATACAACATGGTAATAAGTGAAATAAAATTAATTATAAACATGATAAGTTTTATGAAGAAATTATAAATTTAATATAAGTTTATTATACATGAAGTTAAAGGACATTCATCCAAAAGGAAACTCAAGGTAAAGGATTCTTGTCTCGTTTTCATTCCATGAGGCATACTTAATTGTTGTGCACTTAATTTATTATATATGGTGTATGTAATTCCATATAGACATTTAATGTCATCAATAAATATTTCTTCAATGCATTTTTATTTTCAATTTTAAGTATTTATTTTAAGATTATTTGAGTTAAAAGTGACCAAGTTGGATAGAATTTCATAACTCAATTTATTTTCATTGAGTTATATTAATTCCTCATTGTTGTTAATTTTATAAGATTATGTGTGTAATCACTTTTTACTAAATATTGTTGTATTTACACTTCTATTTTGTGGATTTACATTTGATACACATAGTCTACTCATTTATTTATTTATTTATTTAGATTTTATATCATTTTCAATGGTTTAGTTCACAATATCATTTTATTCGATATTGTTGGTACATAAATTTCCATTTGAGGAAATTATTGGATAATTGTTCAATAAACCTTTTCATTTTGATTTCATATGGTTATTAATTACCTTTATCAAGTATTGGTACCATTTTTCCACTCTTTGGTACTCAAGGTATTTTAGAAAATATTTTTAAGAAAACCCGACTTCATTTCTCTCTTTAGTTGGAGAATCTATTTTATTTTAAAAACCATGTTTTATTTAAAAGTTTTTTAAAATGTTTTTAACATTTTAAAAATGATTTAGTAAAGAAATTTTTACCCTTTTTTATTTTACCAATGTCTTCAAAGGAATCTTCTTATCACTTTTTGAATGAGGCATTTTTTAACGTTTTTACCATGCAAAAAGAAATATTATTTTTACCACTTATGGAATGTATGGATTTACCCGCCATCATTTCTTAGAATATTTTTTTAATGTTTAAAAGGTTTATTTTTAAATGTTTTATTTTATGATGATTATTATTTTGTTTTTTTTTTTTGTTTTTTTATTCATATATAAGGGAATTTCATCTCAATTTATATTCCATTGATACTTATTTGTTATTATGCACCAATTTACTTTTATTTAGTGTATATAGTGCATTTTGATATGTTTTATCATGAATCTACTTACTCTTATGATATTTTAAGTTTTATTTAAATATTATTCCTTCATGGGGATTATTATTTAAATATTTTAAAATGGTATGGCGCTTTAGAATGTTTAAAGATTATTCTCCTCAAGAACGTTCTTAATAATTATCTTTGAAATCTCACTTCCTTTTGTGATTATTAAATTTCTCTTGAAAAATACCTTTATTGTAATCATTTTTTATTGGAAATTTACTTGAATATCCATATTCTCATACAATGGATATTATTATTGCCTAAACTGTATACCATTTTACATACAGTGTCTAATTTGAATGTTATTTGATTATTTAGGGAAATATTGATAATTCTATATTCTTTATGGATATTTGATAAGGCGTGCTATTTATTTCGTCTATTATATATGATTAATTCTTTAGATAGGAAATTATTGGGGGATCTTGGGCTTTAAATAGTTTCTCGATGCGTCGACAGGTTCTCATGAGACAAATAAGTTGTGAAAATTAAACGGGTTTGTATCTGTAGTTTTAAACCATCATGTGAAAGGTCTTGACGGTATAGGTTTTCATGTGCCTCATAAATTACATACATTAATAAAGCATTTACCTCATTTAATTTTCGTTATTATTTATCCATGATATTTTGTGTTTACATATCTATGGATGTAATTCATTCTCAGTTTATTTATTTATGACATGCATTTCAGTTTGTTACCTTGCCATATTGATTTTTCCTTTTCTAGTTATTTGAATGGAATGTGTTATCAGTTATTTAAATTTCCATGTTAATTTATTCTCATTGATTTTTTATTAATTCCACTTTACTTACACTTGCTTAGAATTTGAGCCCACCCTTATTGGGTTTCATTTCCCCAGGTTATGAAGAAGAAATATTTGAACAAGATTTCAAGGATGCAGTTTACTTATATTATTATGTATCATATTTGTGTTTTATATTTACCAATGTAATATGGGAATCATGTATTCAATATGGACTTCCAATACTGCTAAACTAATTGGTCCTTCGGGAATTGATTCCTTGTAATCATGTCGATGTAATAAAATAATGCACCGACTCCAAGATTTATGGGGTCAGGGTGCTACATTTGGTATCAGGGGAAGTTTAGTAGAAACCTTGGAAATTGGATTTAAAAAACATAGATTAGGGAGCACAACCCTAAGATATATATTGATGATAATCATTCAAGAACATCCTAGAATTTTGGTAAGGTATAGATTATGTGTATATTCCTATCAATACATCCATGTCTAGATACTATAAGTGGACATGGTTCTAGACCAGATGTACCTAAGAGTAACAACTCTAATAAGGTATCTTAGGCCTAACTTGGGTAACTTGGTACACAACAATGGGCCTTAATACGCACCTAGTTTGACACTCCTAGGGGATATGCTTAGGATAACTCATATTTTATTTACAATCCATTATCAAGAATTTTGATAATGTATCAAGAAATTATATTTCCTTGTATTCTTAGGAAGCAAAATAATTACTCAAAATTAGGAAAATGATAAAAAAATATGTTGTCCTAATACCTTAATTTTTGTTGAACCAATAGTCTACTAAATCATCTCAAATTTATGACTTTGAGTCCCTCAACATCCTATTAATCATTCACTTGTTTGTGATTGATGACCTCAATCGCCCCTATAAATATTTATTCTTTTCTTTCAAGTACGTATCTCTATTTTCCACTAATGTTATCCTACTTAGAGACCATGTTATATGTTATTCCATGTGACCCTATACTTCCCATTATTTCTTTTCAAGATGATGTTTTATGAACCCTTTTCATGATGTGGGATTTAAAATAGGAAATATTAGACAATCTATCACCAAGATTGAGTTTAAATTGCGAGGACACAATTTAATTAAGGTAGGGATAATTTAATGCCCCAAAATTTTAGAGTAAGAATATTGAATTTTACAGCATGTATGGCACGCAAAACCAAGTGCATAAAAGAATATAATATCCCAATAATTTAATATTTTAAATAAATTCAATAAATTTTATAGTTTGTAATGCATGAAACATGGAGTTAACTTTTATTGCACACAAGAGAAACTTTCCTCGATAGCCTATGTTATACGCAAGACCGAGTTTCACCAAATAATTCTGTATTATTAAAATATTATTATAATACTTAACCTAGCTATTAAAATTAGTAGTTATGAATAGTATTAACTAACTTATGAAAATATATGGTGTAGTGTTCTGGATTTTTCCATGTATTGTTTTAAATATTATATGGAATTAATTTGAGATGAGAAGCTGAGACGGCATATAATTCTGAGGCCCTGTGTACCCGGAATAAATTTTTGAAATATATTAAATATATTAAATAGCGTACATGAGTATTTTTCATGAAAAAGTGGAATAAATTTTAAACGGGTGCCTGAATAAGAAATTTGAGGGTACCATTACATTCAGAGCAATGACTTTACCCTAGGTGAGGTCTAACATCAGTCGGTGCGGGTCAGCTGTGAAAGTTAATTTTTTGAAATTTTAAAGAAATAAAATAAATTAAGAATTTATTTTTATTTTAAAGTTATGAAGTGTAACAGTGATGTGTTTTCTTGTTTTAAAATAGGAAGGAGCCCGGGGTTAGGCTCATAACCATAGAAAACTTTCTGGAGGCTCTAGAGAGAACCTAAAGAATTCTCTCGATGGAAAACCACGATGAAGACTTGGATTATAGATCGACGAATGCCACTTTTAAGAATCTCACCAATGGAAGCAACACAAAAATTGATCGGATCCAATGATCAATCTAACCCTAAGGTAGGTCATGTTGTTTTAATTCCTTCTTTCCTTGTTCTTTGATTTAATGAAGAACTCATATCAACTCGTGAACAGGTTAACCTGCAGTTCGATCCTTCTTACAGGGGGGTTTGATTTTGAGTTTGATTTGGGGGATTGATTTTGTTTTAATTTAGTTTCTTGATCATTCTAATGGAAGGGATCAAGGCCATAATGAAAAATGGTCGAGATTCATTCCTCAAGTTGTTTCTATGCGTTTCCTTCCCCCTTTATCCCCACACGTTCTTTATTCTTCACGGGGTTATGAATGGATGATCTTTTCACATTTAAATCATGGTAAAATGATATAAAGTTGTATATTTGGAATTGTGACGACCTAGTAGAGGTGTGACATTGATGGAGATAGACAGATCAGAGTATTCTTGATGATATCGTTCTTTGAGCATTCTTCAAGCAGATGATTGGAATTGGATTTCTGAGCAGTTTAGAGGCTCGAAACTTACCGAATTGGTGATGGTGTGACCGAAAAACTTCAGATATGGAGTTTCCTAATGAGTTTTGGCCAGAATTAGTGGTTAGGACAATGAGGAAGACAACTAGTGTTTGAATCAGGGATTCTGGAAAATCTCGATGAACACGGCTTGTGTTTCAGAACACATGGTGTGTAAGCCCTGTTGAGCGGTGGTTAGGGTTTTGGGAAGCATGAGAGTGTCACACAGAATGTGAGCCCTTCCTTGAGGCTCGATGTTTATATCGAAGGATACACAGACACAAGGTGGAGTACACAGCATGTACTCCACCACATGTCCAGACCAAGTCCAGTTACACGAGCTACCATGTGTACCGATACACAGGTAGATAAACGCGGGTTGAAGGTGGGTACTAGAACATGGACAGCGTACATGTTGTGGACCCTAAATAGCAGTACATGATGCATGACCTTCTCTACATGTCGTGTATACCATTTTCACATGACATGTTCTTCTGACTCAGGTCATTGTACATGAGCAGTACTCGAGGTCAAGGGACATGATGTGTGACCCTTCTACACACTATGTACTCTTTTCTATATGGCTTGATCTCCTTTTCCGCCGTATCTTGGATAGGTTTCATTTGGGTTGGTTCCCCTTGATCGTTCCCCTAAAGTTCAGTTAGTATTGTTTCCTATCCACAAGAGTATGACCCCCTTTAGCAAGACTTTCTAGATAGAGTTGGCAGTCCCCTCCAAGAGGCCCAGAGTAGGATACTCTATCCATTCTTGTGCCCTATGTAGAGTCAAGTTATCAACATGAAAAATCCTACCGGATGTCGATCCTCTACTTAGTATGTGAATTATGATGAGTCTTGGTATACACCATGGCCCTGGCAGTGATCTTCATCCATGTATCGTGATCTTCCCACTCATGGATGTTGGTTCTCCCAGAGTGAGTGTATCATATTCTCTCTTTAGATCTATCATTTTATCTCTATCTCATGGCAATTTCTAACAAATAGTACTTCTCATATGGACATCATCATGGCTATCAGACTTAGGAGTGATTTCTCCCAAATGAGTGCTTCATGGAATCTTCGGATTGAATCCCTAGCATGGGTATGCAGTTGTTGTGACTTACCTCTAAACTATGGGTCTAGTTTTTGAGAATATCTGGATATGTTCTTATTATATGTACTATAGACATATATTGAGTGGAGCTGACAGTACCTTTACTTTTTTTATTTCTTTTTGGTTTTCAGGGTGTCCTACTGAGTATTTTTATACTCACCCATGCATGAGATTTGCTCGTACATGTCATGTCTTGTGTAGACGAGCGACCTTTTGACATAGTCTAGGGTGGACCAGGACCGGATAGAGCTTTGTGAGTTCCATATAGGCTGATTTTTTCCTACATCTTCAAGCAGCATTCCCAATACCTATCTTGTTTATAGGTTGTACTTTATAGTTCACAGACTCTTTCTTTTGGTGGGCTTGTATCCTAGCCTAGTCTACTTTTCTGCACTTTACTTTCCATTGTAATATATTGGTTGGGTTTAGTAGTATGCATGCATTTTTTTCCTTATATTTTTTTACATATCAGAATTTGTGGTCTTGGAGATGTGTATGTGTGTACAGGTACTTAGGAAATGTCTCCCATGTTAGTGATATGCCTACTCGGTGCTAGTAACTAGCCCCTGTCTTATTGGAGGTGGGATTGGGGAGTCGCAGCATGGGCCCCACTAGGATGGGTCATGAAAAAGTGGTATCAAAGTAGGATGGTTCAACCTTAGGACTAAGAGTCTATGATATTTGTTTGGGGAAACAATGTTAAGTGTTACGAGTTTGACTTTCAGGATAGGGACTCCAGTGTTGGTATGAGTGGCTGACATATCCATACTCCAGGATTCCGATAACCTGCTTTTTGACTCAGTACATGATAACACTAGTTGTAGGGAAACAAAAATGGTACATGCATCATATAGAAATGGGTTGTTATTTCTATGTCCTTCTTGAGTCAGCTCTCCAGATGTACTCATTGACTGTGGTATATCTTTTTTCCTTATAGGATGTCTCTGCAATGCATACCAGCTAGGATTCAGTAGTTCGATCATGATGATGTCCCCCTCAGTGACGAGGCTTTGATATAGGGTCCATTTCCCCAAGAATTGCCTTCAGGTGGGGCACCAGCTATACCACCATCAGCAGAACAGAACGTGGTACCTACAGTAGCAGCAGATGAGGAACGTAGGCTGAGTGCACTCTATGATTTTCAGATACATATACCCCTCAGGTTTTAAGTAAAGCCCAAACCTTAGGAAATTGAGGACTGGATTGAGGTGGTGACCAGTATTTTCCATCTAGTAAGGAAACCAGCAGACTAGATGGTGATCCTGGAAGTGAGCCTTCTTCAGGATTCGGTAGGGCGATGGTGGATTTTGACCACACAATCTCACGATGAGGTGACTCTTTTGTGGGTGGAGTTTGAGAGTCTCTTTAGAGAGGATTTATCTCTAGTTACACTGAGAGAAGTGCATATACAAGAGCTTATTCAATTCTAGTAGGGTAGTATGACAGTGGTTGACTATTCATTGAGGTTCACCAACCTCTTGAGGTACTCGATGGATATGGTTAGGGATGGGTACTTCATGGCTCAGACCTTTGATCAAGGTCTATATCAGGATATCTGATCTAGTATCATACCTCTTTACTTTTTGACTTATGCTGGAGTGCTCGAGTGAGATTTGGTTGTAGAGATCTTCTTGGCTGAGCAGAAGCAGCTATTGAGAGTCAGTAGAAGGCAGACAGGTGTAGAGACCTCGGAAGTAAGGAGACGATGTCAGACAAAGGGATTGGGACATAGAAGATGTCACATGAGGTCCCAGGATAGGGTATCTGTAGTCCAGGGTTCTCAGGCTGGATCTAGTCGGCCTAGAGAGAGGTGATGCTACACATACGTCGAAAGAGGACAACTTGCTATAGATTATCCAACCCATTGATCTACTAATAGGGAGGTAGCAGATGGACCATTTAGGTGGAGGAAATGAGTGGATCAAGTAGATCCATCAGGCGGAATACATGGAATAGGAGCGAGGAGAGCTGCAGGAGGTGGCAGACATTTTGACATATTACCACCACCACCCCCAAGAGATCCATGCTAGGCTTAGGGAGCTGGAGGAAAGGGGTGAGGGAAGCTATATGCGGTCAAGGAATACAAACCAAGGAATCTAGGGAAGATCTGAGGTATGTTTTGTGTCTTTTCTACCTTATCCACCATACTTATAGACACAGGTTCCATTCGTTCTTTCCTCTCTACATACCTTGTGCGAGACCTTGAGATTCCATTAGAACCATTTACTCTACCCCTATGCTTGAAGACACCTACCGGAGGAGACTTGATGATCAAATATCTTTGCTAATAGTGTGATCTGACCCTTGGAGGTGAGAGTTTTAGTTATAACCTATTGTTTGAAACATCGATGCCTTACAACATCATTATCGGTATGGATTGGCCATCTTCGGTCCATGCCTAGATTGACTATTTTAGGTGAAGGGTGTGGTGTGCCTGCAGCGATGAGATTAGGTTTTCCTTTTTTAGTGAAAAGGAAACACAGGAAGTGTAAGAGGGTATCATGCAAAATAGGGTGCATTTGATCACTCATGAGTTGGTTAGAATTACCCTTGGAGCAGCAAATGTTGTGAGTTTTTAGTTCCCAGTACTAGTGGCGGAGTACAAGGACATCTTTACAAAGGATGTTCCAAGATTACCTCCCCATCGAGAGATCGACTTATGCATTAATTTACACCCTGGGATATCACCAATATCCTCACTAGCATATCAGATGGATCCCATAAAGCTTCCTGAGTTGAGGGCACAGCTGGAGGACTTGTAGTGGGAGGTCTTCGTGAGACCTAGTGTTTCACCCTGGGCGGCCCCAGTTTTGTTTTCCAAAAAGAAAGATGGGAGGTTGAGGTTGTGTGTGGATTATCGGAGCTTGAACTAAGTGGTAGTAAATAATAAGTATCCATTGTCAAGGATTTATGACCTTTTCAATCATTTGAGAGGGACATGTTAGCTCTTGAAGGTTGACCTCAGGTTGGGTTATCATCAGCTGTGAGTACGGGACGAGGATATACTAAAGATGGATTTTAGATGTTGTTATGGTCATTATGAGTACTTGGTGATTCCCTTTGGTGTGATGAATTACCTTACAGTGTTCATGGGTCTCATGAATCGGATCTTCTAGTCATACTTAGACTGGTTCGTAGTGGTCTTCATCGATGACATCATTGTGTACTCGGCGTCTGAGGAGGAGCACGCGAGACACCTACGGATGGTTCTAGACGTACACTGAGAGCACCATCTTTATGGAAAACTCTCAAAGTTCCAGTTCTGAATTTAAGAGGTCCGCTTTCTAGGACATTTTATTTCAATTGATGGAGTAGTAGTGGACCCAGCCAAGGTGGAAGTAGTGTTTGCATGGGATCCACCTAGAAGCGTGACGGAGGTGCGGAGCTTCCTTGGGCTAGCAGGCTATTACCGGAGATTCTTACTTGATTTTCCCTAGATATCAGCACTGATGAAATCTTTGACTCAAAATGGGTATCCTTTCATGTGGAAGGAGAAGTTCCAACAAGTTTTCCAACAGTTGAGGCAGATTTTGATGAGAGCCCCAATCTTGAGACTGTCGGAGGAGGGTGTTGAGTACGTGGTGTTCTGCAATGTATCAGGGACCGGACTTGGTTGTGTCTTGATGTAGAGTAAATCAGTGATTACCTATGGTTCATTCCAGTTTATTCCACATGATAATAACTACACATCCCATGATCTTAAGTTGTAAATGGTATTCTTTGTGTTGAAGATGTAGTGACACTGCCTAATGGGTGAGTGGTTTATCATTTACTCCGATCACAAAAGTATCAAGTATATCTTTTCACAGAAGGATCTAAACTTGAGATAGAGGTGATGGCTAGAGTTCCTACAAGACTATAACTTTTTGAGATTGTTTATACTCTTGAGAAAGAGAATGTGGTGGCGGATGCTCTCAATAATAGATCTAGTTCACAGCTACTGAACGAGGCATCAAAGCAGTTGGCCTCGTTACAGTTATCCTCCATGGATGGAGATGATACAGCTTACTTCCAGTCAATGGTTGTTACCCCACCACTCCTACAATGATTCAGGGAGGCACAACTTGGTGATACCAACTGTGAGGCCTTATGTGATCATATGTCTATAGGGAATTCTCCTAATGGATATTCACAAGGTAGGGAGAACTTCGTCCTTTTTAGGGGACACACAGTTGTACCAGCGGTGTTGCGGGATGAGGTTTTGAGGGAGTTCCATACATCCCCTTTGGTGGTACCCCCTGGTGTGGTGAAGATGTACCAGGACCTATGATGTCAATTTTGGTGGACAGGGATGAAGAAGGTAGTGGAAGAGTTTGTTTCTCAAAGCCTTATGTGCCAGCAGGTGAAGACTGAGCATCAAGTTCCAGCGGGATTATCTCATCCCCTAGAGGTTCCAGGATGGAAGTGGGATGAAATATCAATGGAATTCATGATGGGTTTAACACATACGTCCAAGGGACATGATTCCATATGGGTGATCATCAACCAAATCACCAAGTTGTCCTACTTCCTAGATATTCGGGAATAAAGTTCAGTTGAGAGCTTGGGACACCTCTATGTGAAGGAGATAGTTTGTATTCATGGAGTACCATTGATGATAGTTTCATATTATGATGATTGTTTCACATCCTGGTTATGAAAGGGATTACATAAGGTGTTTGGGACTTAGTTATGCTTGAGCACGGCATTTCATCCCCAGACAGATGGCCATATGGAGAGAAACATTCAGGTTCTAATGGATATGTTGCGGACTTGCATCTTAGACTTCAGTCATAGTTGGGAGGACCACCTACCACTGGTGGAGTTTGTATACAACAATAGATATCACTCCACCATTGGTATGGCACCATTCGAGGCTTTATATGGGTGACCCTTCCAGTCACCACTTTGCTAGACTAACCTAGGAGGGTCATCACTCATGGGTTCAGAGTCGGTATGAGCTACTACCAAGAAAGTGAAGATCATCCAGGAGTGGATGAAGATTGCACAGAGCCATAAGAATTCTTATGCTAACTGAAAGCGGAGGCCTCTGGAGTTCGAGTAAGGGGACCATGTCTTCTTTAGGGTCTCACCTCGATGAGGGTTGTGGAGATTTGGATGGGGTCAAAAGTTATCTATGAGGTTCGTTGACACTTTTCAGATACTACGTAGAGTTGGAGAGGTGGAATATCGCTTAGCTCTACCCCCACAGTTTCACCGGGTATATAATGTCTTCCACATGTCCCAGCTAAGGAGGTACGTTCATGAACCATCTCATATCATCAACTGGGGAGAGCTGGACATTGATGATGGAGTCACCTTTGTTGAGTACCCAATAGAGATTGAGGATCGGAATGAGAGGGTCCTTCATGGGTGAGTGATTCCCCTGGTGTGTGTCTGGTGGTAGCATGGAAATATCTAAGAGAGCACATGGGAGTGGGAGGTTAATATTTATATGCAGTACCCATATCTCATTGTATATCCTTTTTGTTTTTTTATTTAGGGACTTAAATCCCTCAGTTGGGGAGAATGTAGTGCTCTGGATTTTTCTGTATATTATTTTAAATATTATATTGAATTAATTCGAGATTAGGCATTGAGACGACGTGCAATTTCGAGGCTTGGTTTGCCCGAAATAAATTTTAGAAATATATTAAATATATTAAATAGCGTGCATGATCTATTTTCCTAAAAAGGTGTAATAACTTTTAAATGGGTGCCTAGATCAAAAATATGAGGGTACCTTTTCTTTTAGAGTAGCAACTTTACCCTGGGCAAGACCTAACATCGGCCGATGTGGGTTGGCTGCGAAAGTTAATTTTTGAACGTTTTAAAGAAATAAAATAAATTAATAATTTATTTTATATTAAAGTTACGCAATGGAAAAGTGATGCATTTTATTGTTTTAAAATAGGAAGGAACCTAGGGTTAGGATCATAACCTTGGAAAACTTCCTGGAGGCTCTAGAGAGAACCTGAATAATTCTCTAGATGGAAAATGATGAAGGAGCCTTGGATCAGAGATCGACAAATGCCACTTTGATGAATCTAACCAATGGTAGTGATACGAAGATCAATCTTCTTCAATGAAAAATCCAACCCTGAGGTAGGCCATGTTGTTTTAATACCTTATTTCCTTGTTATTTGATTTAATGATGAATGCGGATCAACCCATGAATAGGTTGACCCACAGTTCGATCATTCTTATGGGAGGATTTGATTTTGGGTTTGGTTCAGGGGATTGATTTTGTTTTGATTTAGTTTCTTGATTGTTTTAACATAATGGATCAAGTCCATAATGAACAATGGCCAAGGTTCGTTACTCAAGTTATTTTTATGTGTTTCATTCCCCCTTTATCCTTGTGCATTCTTCATTCTTCATGGGGTTATTAACATATGATCGTTGCGCATTCGAATCACGGCGCAAAAATCTAAAATCGTAGATCTAGTATCATGACAACCTAGCAGAGGTCAGATGACAATGGAAATAGATGGATGAGAGTATTTTGAAAAATATCGTTCTCTAATAGTTCTTCGGGCAGATGATTAGAATTGGATTTTCAGGTGGTTTGGAAGCCCGAAACTTACCAAATCAGTGATTGCATGACCAGAGGACTTCAGATATGGAGTTTCCCGATGAGGCACGGCCAGAATCGGTGGTCAGGGCAACAAGGAAGATGACCAATTTTTGAACCATGGATTCTGTAAAATTCTAATGAACACGTCGTGTGTTTCGGAACACATGGAATATGGGCCCCGCTGAGCAACGGCTAGGGTTTCAAGAAGTAAGAGAGTGTCACACGGCATGTGACACCTGCCACATGGAGTATGGGCCCTTCCCTAAGGATCATCATGTATCTCAGAGGATACATAGACATGTGATGGAGTACATGGCATGTACTTCATCAAATGACCAGACCTAGGTCGGTTACATAGGCTACCCTGTGTACCAGTACACGGGTAGGTGAACACTGGTTGAAGCTGTGTACTGGCACATGGCCAGCATACATGGGGCAGACCTTGGATAGTAGGACATGGCGTGTGACCTTTTTAACACACCATGTATACTATTTTCAAACAAAATGTTTTTCTAACTCGGTTCATTGTACACGGGCAGTACCCTGTGTCAATGGACATGGCGTGTGACCCTTCTACACATTGTGTACTCTTTTCTACATGGATTGATATCATTGTACAATTAATCTTGTACAAGTTTTGTTTGGTTTGGTTCCCCTTTCTTGTTCCCCTGAAGGTCAGTTGGTATCATTTCCTATCCATAGGAGTATGACCCCCTTCAGTAGGACATTCTAGATAGAGTTGAGAGTCCCCTCCGAGAGGCCCGAAGTAGGATCCTCTATCAATTCTTGTTCCCTAGGTAAAGTCAGTTTATCAATGCAACCAATCCTACTAGATGTTGGTTCTCTACATATCAGGTGAATCTGGATGATTTGTGGCATACACCATGGCCCTGACAGTGATCTCCATCTATGTATCATGATCTTCCCACTCATGGAGTTTATTCTCCTGAAGCAAGTGTATCATATTATCTCTTCAAATATATCAGTGTATCTCTATCTCATGGTAGTTCTTAAGGAACAGTACTTCTCATATGGATGTTATTAGGGCTATCAAGCTTAGGAGTGAGTTCTCCCTAATGAGTGCTTCGCAGAATCTTCAGACTGAATCCCTAGAAAGGGTATACGGTCTTTGTGACTTACCTCTAGACTACAGGTTTGGGTTTTTATTATATCTAGATATGCTCTTATTATATGTATTTTAGACCTATATTTTGTAAATTTGACTATACCTTTACTTTGTGTATTGATTTGTGGTTTTTGGGGTGTTCTACTGAGTATTGTTATACTCACCCATGCATGGGCTTTGCCCACATGTGTCATGTCTTGTAAAGATGAGTGACCTTTTGACAGATTCTAGGGCGAACCAGGATCGGATAGAGATTTGTGAGTTCCATACAGGCCAAGGTGTCCTTATGGCTTTGAGCAGCAGTCCCAGTACCTATCTTGTTTATAGGTTGGACATTGTAGTTTATAGACTCTTTCTTTTCACTAATACAAATTCCCCTTTTATAATCGCTAAAAATGTCCTTTCACAGCGCTAGAAAAGCACTGTTAAAGCCGGCGAAGATAAAGGGGGGTCCCCTTTATCAGCGCTCCAAAAAGCACTGATAAAGACCCCTTTTATCAGCGCTAAAAAAAGTGCTGATAAAAGGGGTTATTTATCAGCGCTAAAAATAAGTGCTGATAAAAGATTCCTTTATGAGCTCTTTTTTAAAAGTGCAGATAAAAGAAAAAAAATTAAAAAAAATTAAAAAAATCCTTCTAATCAGGGGGGATTTTATAGCGCTTGAGCCCCCTTTTAACAGAGCTTTCTAGCCCCTCCATCACTCGCACGCTCCCCCCTCCACCCTATATCAGTGCTACACCCACCCCCTTTATCAGCGCTAGCCCCCCAAATCCACCCCCATGTGCACGCCCTTTCCACCACCAAGATTTGATCTCGAGACCTCCCACCTTGCGCGCCTAAAGCCTTTATCACTCTGTCATATTGATTTTTTCTCCAGTTAATGACATATCTATTTATTTATATATATATTTAGTTATATTTATTCATATAGTAATATATAGTTATATTAATATATATATACAGTTATACTAATATATATATTTATAGTGATATTAATATATATATTTATAGTTATATCAATATATATATATGTAGTTATATTAACATATATATATAGTTAGATTAATATATAGGTATATAAATATACATATATTTGTATTTTAAATAAAATGGATATTAGTTATTATTTAGATAAAGATAATATATTTTATATGTAAATATATTTTATTATTTATATTTATAATTAAGTTTTTATGTGTGAATATATAAAAAATATGTATATATTGTTATATATTTGATTATAAATAGCAGTGAATTATAAAAAAATGATAAAATATCAAAGACATAATATCAATATGAATGTAATACCTTGGAATAAATTCAGTCCCCACCAAAAAAAAAGCCAATAATACCCCCCTTAAATGAGGCATAAAATCCACAAAATGTTAAAAAAATTGGGGTATCCCAACTAAAAACTTAGTTTTGGAGACCTTCTGGGACTTTTTTGGCCTCTAAAAAACCTTTACTGGAGTATCTCAACTAATTTGGGTGTAGAGCTCGTCGCAGGCTTTGATTTGATATATGGTAGAGCTCAAACGGACACCTGGATCAAAAGTTATGGCCGTTTGAAGTTCGAGTTGCGTTTTCAACATATTTTGGATCTTTTTTTAATTTTTTTAATTTTTTTAGTCTTAAAATTGTTATTAAATGACTATTACTCCATAATAATTATCAAATTATTAATTAAAAATATTTTTTTAATTTTTTTATAATCCATTTTCACTAAATATCTTATATATTAAGTGTAACTGTATATTTATACTTATCTAAAATATATTTAAAATTATATTTAAAAAATATATATTATATTTATATCAATATAAATATATCTATATATTTAAATATTAATATATTTTTTAATGATTTTTTTTTCTCGAAGTAGACCCTTTATCAGCGCTTTTAAAAAAAGCACTGATAAAGACCCCCCTTTATCAGCGCTACTAAAAATAGTGCTGATAAAGGGGTGCCCTTTAACAGCGCTAAAAAAAGCACTGTTAAAGGGGGTACCTTTATTAGTGCTAAAAAAACCCTTATAAAGGAGTACTTTTATCAGCGCTTTTTTTAGCGCTGATAAAGGTACCCCCCCTTTATCAGCGCTTTTTCGTTAGCGCTGATAAAGGGTGGCGTTGGCCTTAGCCCATTTTGTGGTAGTGTTTAGTGGGCTTGTATTCTGGACCAATTTACTTTTCTATACTTTACTTTCCATCGTACTCTGTTGGTTGGGTTTAGTAATATGCAGGCATTTTTTCCCTTAGTTGTTTTTACATTTTAGCATTTGTGGGCTTGGAGATGTGTGTGTGTGTACATGTACTTAGGCAATGTCTCTCATTTCGTGATATGCCTACTCGGTGCTAGTCACCATCCCCTGGCCTATTGGAGGTGAGCTAGGGGAGTCATAGAATAGTCCCCACTAGGACAGGTCATGACATATGGTTTACACAAAATGAATTAATGTGTTACTAATTAATTAGAAATGAAAATATAAACTAATTGATTATAAAGGAAATATTATTATTATTATGATCACAAAGGTGTTTTGTCTTAATAAATTAAATTAATTAAAACTAGTGAAAGATATTAATAAAATATATATGTTATATATTCAATCAAATATTTTTTATAATCATCCAATAGATTTTATAGGCATAAGATAAGAATAAACTCAATATTACACGTAAAAAAACTATATTTTTATTAAGGTACTTTTACCATCTTTTAATGGAGAACCTATTTTAAATCCCATTTTGAAACTTTTATGAATATTTTATGTCAAAATAAACTTAATATTTGAAATAAAAAAAATAAAAACTAGATTATGGTAATTTTTTTGTATTTTTATGTGAAGACTCGTTTTTTAATGAATAGCGAAAAATACTGATATTTAATTCAAAACTGTTTTTTCATCTAATTTGTTTATAAGGTTAACTTATGTTTTAGATTGGTTTTAAAGTTTAATTAGATAATATTTTTAATAATTAATCCAATTTATGTCATTTTAATTAATTTCACTTTGAAATTGACTATAAAAACATAGCAATCTTTTGGATGTTTTTACTTTAAAAACTTTCATTGTCGTCCTGTCTGCGGAATTAAATTTAAATTAATTTCTAGCAATTATTTGTTTGGAATTTGGAAAAATGGATTAAATATTTGGAATCATCATAATTTATAATTTCTAATAAGTTAAACTTAGTTTTTGACCAAAAATATTAGTGAAAGTAATTAAAATTAATTACAACAATTAAGGTTAAATTAAGCTTAATAAGGGACTAAACCTTAAACTTAAGGCCTAAAACAACCTATAAACTTGTCCAAAATATATTTAATGGCCATATTTCGACCCTATATTCCCTTATATATAATGATTTCCATTATTTATCCACTTACAATAAAAAATGTTGTTGGGTTCCTTTCTTTTAAAATATGACAAGAGTGTCACTCCTCCATTATAAAAGGTCTCCTTTCCTCCCACTTCCTAACACCTATCAAGCCACTTAGATTCTTCCAATATCTACTCAATTAACTACCCAAAATTCCTCCCTTCATCCTTAAATACTCCCTTTAGGAAGAAATTAGTCCAAGGAATTATTTTGGTGCAAACCAAAAGCAGTTGCCTGATTAAGAGGTAATGTCTTTCCTAAAGTTATTTAATTTTATTTTCATTATCCTTTTCCTAAACTCTTATTATTCTATGTTTATATATCAACTCTAGTATCCTCAATATAATAAGATGTTTTTATGCTAATTTTTATACCTACACTTACACACACCTCCATCTAATAGGTAACAAACATATTTTTTACATGTATAGTGAACTACCGCCTCACAAAACGATGATTGTTCATTTTTTCCTTACCACCTCTCATTAGGATATTATGATAGAAAATATGTTTATATATGATATATATTATATTTATAAAGTTTTTTATGCGTCTGTAATTTTTTTATTTAGAACATATCTTTATACTTTCCATTTTGTGTAAAAATGATAAAATCGTTTATGGAAGTGTGGACTACCACCCCCTCAAAGCAATGTGATTCATTCATACGATACATGGAATCACTACTACAAAAATGGGCTTTATCAGCACTCAAAACGGGCTTTAACAGTGCTAAAAAATCACTATAAATCTCAGCATTGATAAAGGGGGGTACCCTTTATCAGCGCTCAAAAAGCGCTCATAAAGGGTTCCTTAATCAGTACTGAAAACGTGCTGAAAAAGGGCTCCTTTATCAGCGCTAAAAAGGCACTGATAAAGTCTCCCTTTATCATCCCTTTTTTTAGCACTGATAAATGCCCAGCCTACTGTAACATGAAATTCTACAGCAACACACCCAAACAAAACCTGCAAAAAAATCAGCATATCAAACAAGTAGTTCAAACAGATAAAATATGTAGTGATAGTCAATTTGGGATCAAAGGATGGGAAAAAATCCATACCTAATGTGATGTACTAATTATTAATTATTATTATCAAAAGGTACCGTTAAATACTATCTCCTCCAAATGATATCTTACATTGCCTTAGATAAAATATATAGAGAGAGTTCAATGTTAGAACCTTAAGAAAAATTTGATTAAGGCATGCATGCGAATGCATTTGGTCAGTTTTTCGTATGTTAGTGGTTGAGGAGAGGTTGAATTGTACATGTCACACATGAACCATGGATCTTTTCCCTAAATTATCAACACAATACGAATGCATTTGGTCAATTTTCCGTATGTCAGTGGTTTTTTTCACTTAAAATTGTGTCCATTTTAAACAAAAGAGAGACACTTTGAGTGATACCGGTCACACCATGCCTCGGATTGAGGAGAGTTTGACTCTTACATGTCAAAAATGACCCATGGATCATTCTCCTAAAGTATCAACACAATATGAATGTGTTTGGTCGCTTTTCTGTATATCAGTTGTTGTTTTTGCTTAAAATTCTGTCCATTTTAAACAAAAGAGAGATACTTTGAGTGATACCGGCCAGACTGTGCCTCAAATTGAGGCAGGGTTGATTCATACATTTCACACATGACCCATGGATCGTTTTCTCAAAGTATCAACACAATACAAATGCATTTGGTCTGTTTTTCGTATGTCAGTGTTTGTTTTCACTTAAAAATTGTGTTCATTTTAAACAAAAGAGAGACACTTTGAGTGATACTAGCCACACCATGCCTCAGATTGAGGTGGGGTTGACTCTTACACATCACAAATGACCCATGGATCTTTCTCCTAAATTATCAACACAATCCAAATGCGTTTGGTTGTTTTTTTTTTTTTTTGTACATTAGTTGTTATTTTCACTTAAAATTATGTCCATTTTAAACAAAAGAGAGACACTTTGAGTGATAGCGGCCACACCGTGCCTTGGATTGAGGCGGGGTTGAATCATAAACATCCCACATGACCCATGTATTATTTACCTAAAGTATCAACACAATCCTAATGCATTTGGTTGGTTTTCCGTATGTCTGTGGTTGTTTTCACTTAAAATTCTGTCCATTTTAAACAAAAGAGAGACACTTTGAGTGATACCAGCCACACCGTGCCTCATATTGAGGAGGGGTTGACTCATAAACATCAAAAATGACCCGTGTATTTTTCTCCTAAAGTATCAACACAATCCAAATGCTCTTGTCTAGTTTTCCATATGTCAGTTTTTGTTTTCACTTAAAATTTATGTCCATTTTAAATAAAAGAGAGACAATCTGAGTGATATCGGCCACATAGTGCTTCAAATTGAGTCAGGGTTGACTCTTACACATCAAAAAAGACCAATGTATTGTTTTCCTAAATTATCAACACAATCTGAATGTGTTTGGTTGGTTTTCTGTATGTTAGTGTTTGTTTTCACTTAAAATTCTCTCCATTTTAAACAAAAGAAAGACACTTTGAGTGATACTGGTCACACTATGCCTCAGATTGAGGCGTGGTTGACTCTTACACATCCAAAATGACCCATGGATCGTTATCCTAAATTATCAACACAATCCAAATGTTTTTGGTCATTTTTTTGTATGTCAGTTGTTGTTTTCACTTAAATTTTTGTCCATTTTAAACAAAAGAGAGACACTTTAAGTGATACTGGACACACTGTGCCTCATATTGAGGTTTGGTTGAATCTTAAATGTCACACATTACCCATGTATATTTTTAATAAAGTATCAACACAATATGAATGCATTTGTTCAGTTTTCCGTACGTTAGTGGTTGTTTTCACTTAAAAATTTTGTCCATTTTAAACAAAAGAGAGATACTTTGAGTGATACTGGACACACCGTGCCTCAGATTGAGGTTGGGTTGACTTTTACATGTCAAAATTTACCCATGGATATTTATCCTAAATTATTGACATAATCCGAAGGCGTTTAGTTGTTTTTTCATATGTCAGTTGTTGTTTTCACTTAAAATTATGTCCATTTTAAACAAAAGAGAGACACTTTGAGTGATACCAGCCACACTATGCCTCGTATTGAAGTTTGGTTGACTCATACACGTCACACATGACCCATGGATCATTGTTCTAAAGTATCAACACAATCCTAATGCATTTGGTCAGTTTTTCGTACATCAGTAGTTGTTTTCACTTAAAATTCTGTCCATTTTAAACAAAAGAGAGACACTTTGAGTGATACCGGTCACACCGTGCCTCGTATTGAGGAAGGGTTGATTTTTACATGTCAAAAATGACCCATGTATAATTATCCTGAAGTATCAACACAATCCGAATGCGTTTGGTTGCTTTTTCGTATGTTAGTTGTTGTTTTCGCTTAAAATTCTATCCATTTTAAACAAAAGAGAGGCACTTTGAGTGATACCGACCACATTGTGACTTGGATTGAGGTGGGGTTGACTCTTACATTTCACACATGACCCATGTATCTTTTTCCTAAAGTATCAACACAATCCCAATGTGTTTCGTCAGTTTTCCATGCGTCAGTGGTTGTTTTCACTGAAAATTTTGTCCATTTTAAACAAAAGAGAGACACTTTGAGTGATATCGGTCACATTGTGCCTCAGATTGAAGCGGGGTTGACTCTTTCAAATCAAAAATAACCCATGGATAATTCTCCTAAAGTATCCACACAATACTAATGTGTTTGGTTTCTTTTTCGTATGTCAGTTGTTGTTTTCTCTTAAAATTCTATCCATTTTAAACAAAAGAGAGACACTTTGAGTGATACCGGCCACACCATGCCTCGGATTGAGACAGAATTGACTCATACACATCCAACATAGACCATGTATCATTTTCATAAAGTATCAACACAATCCTAATGTGTTTGGTCAGTTTTCCATACATCAGTGTCTGTTTTCACTTAATATTCTGTCCATTTTAAACAAAAGAGAGACACTTTGAGTGGTACCGGTCACACCGTACCTTGTATTAAGGAAGAGTTGACTCTTACACGTCCAAAATGACCCATGTATCATTATCCTAAAGTATAAACATAATCCAAATGCGTTTGGTCACTTTTCTGTATGTCAATTGTTGTTTTCACTTAAAATTCTGTCAATTTTAAACAAAAGAGAGACACTTTGAGTGATACCAGTCACATTGTGCCTTGGATTGAAATGGGGTTTACTTTTACATGTCACGCGTGACTCTTGTATCATTTTAATAAATTATCAACATAATCTGAATGTGTTTGGTCGGTTTTCCATACGTCAGTGGTTGTTTTCACTTAAAATTATGTCCATTTTAAACAAAAGAGAGATACTTTGAGTGATACCGGCCACACCATGCCTCGGATTGAGGCAGATTTGAATCATACATCTCAAAAATTACCCATATATCGTTCTACTAAAGTATCAACACAATCTGAATGAGTTTTGTCATTTTTATGTATGTCAGTTGTTGTTTTCACTTAAACTTTTGTCCATTTTAAACAAAAGATAGACACTTTGAGTGATATCAAACACACCATGCCTCAGATTGAGGCGTAGTTAACTCATACATGTCACAAATGACCCATGGATAATTTTCCAAAACTATCAACACAATTCTAATGCATTTGGTCAGTTTTCTGTAAGTCAGTGGTTGTTTTCACTTAAAATTATGTCCATTTTAAACAAAAGAGAGATACTTTGAGTGATACCAGTCATATTTTGCCTCATATTGAGGCATGTTTGACTATTAAACATCAAAAATGACCCATTTATAATTATCCTAAAGTATAAATACAATCTTAATGCATTTGGTCATTTTTTTGTATGTGAGTTGTTGTTTTCACTTAAAATTTTGTCCATTTTAAACAAAAGAGAGACACTTTGAGTGATACCGGCCTCACCATGCCTCAGATTGAGTAATGTTTGACGCTAACATGTCACACATGACCCATGGATAATTTTCCTAAATTATAAACATAATCCTAATGCGTTTGGTTGGTTTCCCGTACGTCAGTTGTTGTTTTCACTTAAAATTTTGTCCATTTTAAACAAAAGAGAGACATTTTGAGTGATACCGGCCACAATTTGCATCATATAAGGAGGTATTGACTTTTAAATTTTAAAAATGACCCATTTATTGTTCTACTAAAGTTTCAATACAATATTAATGCGTTTGGTCAGTTTTCTGTATGTTAGTTGTTGTTTTCACTTAAAAATTATGTCCATTTTAAACAAAAGAGAGACAATATGAGTGATACCAACCACATCGTGCCTCAGATTGAGTCAAGTTTAACTCTTACATTTCACACATGACCAATGGATTTTTTTTATAAAGTATCAACACAATCCGAATTTGTTTGATTGGTTTTTCGTACGTCAGTGGTTGTTTTCACTTAAAATTCTGTCCATTTTAAACAAAAGAGAGACACTTTGAGTGATACTAGTCACATTGTGCCTCAAATTGAGGTGGAGTTGACTCATACACATCAAAAATGACCCATGGATCGTTCAACTAAAGTATCAACACAATCCTAATTTGTTTGTTTGCTTTTCCATATGTCAGTTGTTGTTTTCACTTAAAATTCTGTCCATTTTAAACAAAAGAGAGATACTTTGAGTAATACCAGCCACATCATGCCTCGGATTGTGGCAGATTTGACTCGTACAAATCACACATGAGTCATTTATCATTTTCCTAAAGTATAAACACAATATGAATGTGTTTGGTCAGTTTTCCATATGTGAGTTGTTGTTTTCACTTAAAACTCTGTCCATTTTAAACAAAAGAGAGACACTTTGAGTGATACCGGCCACACTATGCCTCATATTGAGGTGGGGTTGACTCTTACACGTCCAAAATGATCCATGTATTGTTCTCATAAAGTATAAACACAATCTTAATGTGTTTGGTCGCTTTTCTGTATGTCAGTTGTTGTTTTCACTTAAAATTCTGTCCATTTTAAACAAAAGAGAGACACTTTGAGTGATGTCGGCCACACCGTGCCTCGGATTGAGGCGGGGTTGACTCTTACACATCAAAAATGACCCATGGATAATTCTACTAAATTAAAAACAATTATGTGGTGGGGGATACCCTGTGGAGGAAGGAGGTTTCAACAATGTTCATTTTTTTATTATGGATAATCAGAAAACATACAATTTCTACCAATGAAAATGGTCAACGCATGGAAATCCATTTGGAATCTTGATGCTCATACTTCAATCAATTTAGGGTGGATTAATTTACTCATATTTTATTTTAATTTGAGTGGGCATGCGTGATATGAAGGTATTTTGGATATTTTACTAGTTTTTCTTATCCAGAGCCCAAATAAAAGTGGTTCATCATTCTTGCATATTACTAGTGCATTTCATCTGTTAAAATGGACAAATGAATCATTAAAGAAAGGATGTTTTATTTAATAACAATTACAATTTTCCTAAGAATATTTACATACAACAATGTTTCATCTTTTTATCTTCATGAACCCCTCTCAAAAATGTCCACCAATTATACATGTCCCCAAGTCAGATCTTCATGCTATTTGTGTACAATCTTCCATCGGGTATGCGGCCCACTCATTTCTGAACAAATCTATATTGTATTGTGAATATGAGGCTTTTCGACAGTCAGAGTAGTACTTCAAAATATATAAATAAATAATTAATAAATAATTTAAATGAAATAGTAGTTGTTTTTTAAAATACCACTTTAGGGATGCTAGTTTGTTGATAGAAAACGATCAATCTCATAAATTTACAAACATAATAACTGTAATCTTTATCATTTGTTTGTTTTGGACACTGCAAAAACTTTTATCATTAGGAGAATAAGTAAATTGTTTTGATATGTGTTTGGATAGTGAAATTTTATTATATATACCCTGATACTTGTCCAGAAGTAGAACTTGTTCACCTCCTTATGCTTAGCCCCTGTCCTCATTCCTTTTTTTAGACGATATTGATACACCGCCCTATCATAACAAAATCCTTATTAAATTATAATATAAATTATTTAACTTGATGTTTAGACCTAAAACGTAGGATGTAGTGCCTTACAGATTCACAAACTCCATAATGTGTGGTCGGTTTGTTGGATATCCTTACATTGAATCCATAAAATAAATCTTTGGAGTATCCAAGTTCACTGAAATTAACAACCAATGTTGCCTAAAAACACAAAAAGAAATAAGTAATGAAATAAGTGAAAATATAATTGATATGATTTAATCGTAGAGTTTTACCCCTATATGTTTGGTATTAGGAAGAGTCTGTCATCCGTAATCTTTCTTTCAAATGTTTTCAGCAAGCCTTTCACTATTTCATCCCTTATTGATGGCTTTAATTTCGTTAGTTGTGTAGATGTGGTATGAGGACTAACGAGTCTGAATTTTGGCTCATGGGTAAATCCCTTCAACTGTTTTTCATATATACATCTACCAATAATATAAAATGAATTTAGTCATAATTAGCACATTATATCAGATTTTAAAAAATCAATTCATGAAAACATACCTCATATATACATTTACAACTATGACGCCTAGCCAACCGTATTCAAGGATTTCATTTACATTTTCAGTAGTAATGTAATCTGTAATTTTCTCTCCATATATATTCTCTTCAAAAAAACTATATGACTACTACCACTTTTTAGCTTCGTATCCAAATGAGTCTTCAATGCTAGTAAATGTGGATAGAGAATAGGAAGTGTAATTGTGCTTTAAGAAGATCTTTTGGATCGGTTGGTCGGTACTTTAGATGCTTTTGAGCCCACGTTTCTTGTCACCCCCTTCCCTTTCTCCATATATAAGAACATTCATTGGTTCAGACCTATTTTTTATTAATTGTTAAAGGTTTAGCTTGAAAAAAATGGAAATAAATACCTCTTCATCCACATGTACTCTTACAATTTGTGACATCCATGCAATGAATGTCCCAATAGCCTTTTTGACCATATGAATATCATCATCATAAAGTATAATAGGTATCTCTACATTTGGCTCATGAGCTATAGTAATCATCACTTTCAGATGATCTGTTGGAAGTGGTCTATTATGCAGCTTGTCCTCTGGGATGTTGAACAGCGTAGCCCTCGCTACAAGGTGATAGGTGGGTGTTCACAGATATAAATCATAGTCATTATCACCATGTAGAAGATCAGTACAGGAAAAGTATCAGTGTTTTTCTGATTCACATTTCATGGGAACAATTATTAGAATATTTATTACCACAGCTAAGACAGATCTTTGAGGGGAATGGCTCACCTCAAAGATGGTGGGGGTGGGGCGGGATCTTCACGTGCTGGTTGTTCCTGATTTGTGTCTTCTCCTTGATTCTTACCCATAAAAGTTCCTAGAAACTCTCCCTTCCATTGAAATCATTCTTCAAGAGTTTCTAGTATTTTTCTCATTTGTTTCATTTCTTCATTTTTATCATCCATTTGTTTTTTTTTTCTCAAAATATACTCGGGGTGTCACCCCAAACCCCGCACCTCTGACACAACCGTATTTTTTTGGATACTTCAAAGTCGTCGATAATAGGTCTGCATCCACTATAGAAGTAGCTGATTCCTGTGACTATCAAATATAGGAAAATAAGTAATTATTATTATGTAATATCAATTTAAAACAAAACTTTTTATCATGTCGTACTTACACATATTTCCCTCACTTTTTGTGTGTTTTCATTTACTAGATTTCCTTCCTTATTCACACGTTCCTCCTTCCATAGCACATGACGTGGGATGGAAGTTTCTTTGTCTTTAGACTCATTAATCTATATATAAATATATAAAGATAATTATGATGTTGTTTCTTGTCACATAACAATATTACTGTAAATTTAAAATACATACCATTTTCTTTTCTAGTGAAGCATACCCCATCCTTGCTTTACGATAGGGGTATGTTGGTTTTTATGCACATTCCTTATTTTCAATACTGAGTTTCTATTTCATAAATGAAATATTGACAATCAAAGTGATGAATACACGTATCCTCAAACAATGTATTATCAGCCACAATGTACCTGAAACTTCTCATCCCCACGGCGAACAATAAATGCATCCCATGCTTCTTGGGATATCAAGTGAGCGTAGACAAGGGGTGGGTGCGAGTTTATTTTACCTTTGGAATCCTTCAGGTGGCATTTTTTTAAAATAGTGAGAAAACCTCGATGAATCCTTCCTACAAGCCTTAGTACATAATTCTTGTGTGAATCATCTACTATAAATGTACTCTACAAGAGATTGAGAAGAGTAAGACACTGTTTTATTATTTTATTTGCTAGTAAATTAAAGAAATAATATCATAATATTACCGTAATTTCTTCTCAGATCACAGCCTTCATCTCGGACACAACATGGTTCCATGAATCTATGTCAATCATCACGCATTTCTGAGTGACAATTACAATGTAACTACTAAACATAGCCTTGTTGGGATTCCCATGTTGGCCTTGTGCATTCCATCCGACATCAAATTTGATGCCTTTTCTTTTCACCTTAAGAACTTTGGCTAACACCATCAAACTACGATGCACCTATGTTTTCTACAACGTCGGTCCTTCATCCCCGACCATTTTATTGATATTAACATCATCAATATGTTCATCTGGAATGGTAGCAATGGAATGTGTTGATGGTTATTATACCTCCACAATAGGAGAAGCAATAGGTTCAGAAACTTGTTGTTGCTCTGCACTGTGAGCAGTAGCAGTAGCAGCAATGGCTTGAGAGACTTGTTCGGCCTCGAGGTTAGGAGAACCTGAACATGCAGAAGTCATTATCTGTAAAAGTGGTTGAATAGTTAATTTAGATTACATAAATTCGGTAATGATAAGATAATAACATGAGATAACAAGATCAATATTACAAACAAATATAACCTGTTTATTGAACTCTCTTTTTTTCAAAGGCTGAAGGGATTTGACACCTCTATCAATTATTCAAATCCATTAATTGTGGTCTCCTCTAACATACAAAATGTTATCTACATTGGAACCACTGCGAAATTATTGTGATGTACCATTGAAAGGATCATCCTCAATTGAATTTTCATCGGACCCTTCAGTAGTTTTAGAAAATAACAGAACAATCAAACACTTTAGGTTTGAGGGATATGGAACATAAAATACTTGCACCGCTTGTGATTCCATTATAAACTATTCGTATTTGTACCCTTCTTTACTAAAATCAACTTTCACAAATCCTAATTCATCTATTTTAACACCACTGTTGTTATCAACCCATTTACATTGAAAAATAGGAAATTGGAATGTCGTATAATCCAACTCCCATATTTGTTTGATAATTCCAAAGTATGACATATTCACATAAATTTGATTTTTTTCCTTACTACCAGAAAAATGCATCCCTTCAGCCACAAGTGTAACTCCACTATTTTGCATGGTATTATCTTCATTATGTTCATCTGTATAGAATGTATAACCATTAATTACATAACTATTGTAATATAATACATACACACTTGGTCTAATGGCTATCCATCGAAGTCGTTCTTAAATTTAATTCATATTTTCATCTAACTCCTTAAAAATATGGTCCTGAAACCATCCTATAAACTGGTGATTATGTGTATTTGATATCCATTTTTTAGCGCTTGATGGATTCAACTACCTAATAATTTCTTTGTGGGTTTCAATATATGGAGCAACCTCCCAACTATTATGAAAAACATAAAGGTGGGCCTGGTCCTGATCTATAATATTGATTTTCACAACATCTCTTCTAGAAATTCCCCCACCCTCAATGCGTCCAGTGTGATGAGATTTTGGGAGACCAATGCTTTCCACATCAGATAGGTATTCGGTACAGAATTCAATGGATTCTTCAAAAATATATCGCTATATAATACAACTCTCTGACCAACTTTGATTTTTGACATACCCTTTCAAAATCTTCATATACTGGTCAATGGGGTACATCCATCTATAGTTCACTAGACCACAAAGTCAAATCTCTCTCACCAAGTGAACCATCATATCAAATAATGATGGCGGGAAGAACATTTCTAATTCACATAATATGATGACAATTTCTCTTTCCATAGTTGGCAATTTTGCTGGGTCTAAAACTTTGCTGCATATAGATTTGAAAAAGAAACAAAGTTTGGTTAACGTATGATGAACATTCTTGGAAAAAATGCAACGTAAAGCTATAGGAATTAAATCTTTCATCAAAACATGGCAGTCATGTGATTTCAAACCTTTTAACTTCAAATCATTCATTGACACAATGTTCTTGATATTTGATGAATACCCCTATGGAACCTTTACATCATTGAAAAAGTTTCAAAACTGATATCTCTCCTCCCTGGAAAGAGTGTAAGCAGTTGGAGTAAGAAACATTTGATTTTCACCCTTCACAGGAGCCAACTCTTCTCGTATTCCCATGTCAACCATGTCCAACCTTGCCTTAATTTCATCCTTTATTTTTCCAGTGGCAATTAGCAATGTTCTGATAACACTGTCACATACATTTTTTCTATATGCATCACATCAATAAAATTTTTGATGTACAGACAATTCTAGTATGGTAATTCAAAAAAAAACCGATCTCTTTTTCCAACCGATTTTCGTAAGGTTTTTTGAAAATGGTTTACCAAAAACAGTGTCCACATCTTTTACTTTCTCAAACAGTTGATCACCTGTTAGTGGAGACGGTGTTGTGAATTGTTCTGAACATCCATTGAATGATGTCATCCAAGATCGGTACTTATACCAACGGGGTAGAAATCTAAGATGTTCTAGAAACACATATTTTGATGAACGTTTTAACCTAATTGATTTCGTATCTTCTTCACACACGGGACACCCTTGAGTTACTTTAATGCTATAGCCTGAAAATTTTCCGTAAGTAGGGAAATCATTTATCATCCCATACAACATTGCTCTAAATGTGAAGTATTCACTTTTATAAGCATCATACAACATAACACCTTAATCCCACAATAACTTCAAATCCTCGATCAAATGATCCAAAAAACATAAATATCATTACCTGGTTGTTTTGGTCCTGATATAAGCATAGATAACATGATGAATTTTCATTTCATGCATAACCAGGGTGGCAAGTTATAATTTACCAACATAATAGGTTGTGTACTGTGAGTGCTGGTTTGAAAACCAAAAGGATTCACTCCATCTATAGATAACGCAAGATGAAGGTTTCTCGGCTCATTTCCAAATTCAGGATACTCATGATCAATTCTCTTCCATTGAGGAGAGTCAGCTAGGTGACATAATTTTCCATCTTTATTTCTTTTATCTGCATGCCACAATAATTTTCTTGTAGTTTCTTCACTTCCATATAGACGCCTAAACCTTGGAATGATTGGAAAGTACCATACAAATTTCGTAGGATTGGATGCATCTTTATTGTATCGAGAAGCACTACACTTTGGGCATTCTGTAAGTGATTTTTTCTCCTTGAGAAACAATATATAGTCTTTTAGGTAGGCATGTATTCTTTTAGAAATAATACCCATTGAGCATAGCATTCGTTTAGCTTCATATGTCTGGCTTGGGAGCTCATTATCTTTCGGGGTCATGTCAGTCAAGAGATAAAGTAGTTCTGTAAAACTGACATCACTCCATCTGTTGCCTGCTTTTAATTTATACAACTTCAGTATAGTTGACAATGCTGTATATTTAGTGCAACCATCATACAATGGTGTCTATGCACAATTGTTTAAATTCTCAAACAATTTTGGGCAATCATGGAGTTCATCTTCAATTGTCCTTGTCATTTACTCATTACGATCTTCATCATCATTGACATCTATAATCACATCCTCCATACGGTCTTCTTCATTGTCCATATTTGTAATCATATCTGATGATCCATAAAATGCAGTTTTATCTTATCCAGTAGCTACATTCTCTTTTTCTCTGTGTTTATTCCAACATTTATAACTCTGATATATTCTATGACATATAAAATGTTCTTCCAACTCCTCTAGAATAATTAGTCTAGAATAACAACAACGTAAATGCAGACAAAGGATTTGAGAAGGATCCTTTATGTGATCCTTTTAAAACTTGATGAACTCTTTCACTCCATTCTCATACTCTATTATCAAACGATTAGCATCCATCCAATATTTATTCATCTCCATCCTATTTGAATCTAAAATATTATTATTTATGATTCAAATACACAAAACAAGACTTCCAAATACAGTATAAGAGAACTAATTCCTTATAAAAATAGAGATTAATAGAGCCTAACCATTTCCAATAAAGATTTGGAAATCAACAGAACCAGGATAGACCCCCCCCCCATCAAAATCAACACACTTTCCATCCCCCTTACCAATAGTTCTAGCACCCACCACCCTTGCAGTAAAACATTAAACATACTTTTAACCACCCCTACCAGCCACCTCATTCATAATAAATTAATCACATTAAACAGCCCAAAACTAGTGACCAAACTCAAATAAAATGAAAACAAGGATGCAATTTTGATGAGAAAACTAATATAGTAGGTACATTTCCAAACACAAAGGGGTTTTCATGGGAGAAAAATAACCTAGGTTTATCCAAAATTACTATGGAATATCATAGGTTTTGTTACCCAAATTAACATAATAAATAGAAAATTGAGGTTAGTGAACATAAATTCTATCAAACCTCCTCTCACTAACTATTAATACCTTCCATAATATTGGAAAAAATTGTGAAATTAATTTTATAAATAAATTATTTCTCAAAATCATGACCTTTAGATTAGAAAAATTACCATCCATTTAGGTAAAATAGAAATATGCTTCCTTTTCTTTCTTATGAATCATTAAATTTGGAAAAACACACTAACCAACTCAATAAAATTCATATTTTCACAGAAATTTAAAGGTAAAGAGAGATAAATAATTCCATTGAAAATAATTCAACTGAATCTTTTAGTATCAATTGAAAGAGGGTATTGGTTAATAAATGGATGAGGTCAATAACTCAGGACATAATCATTCCTAGATTCTCAAACCAAACTCACCACATCCCAAAATTTTTCAACTAAAACATAACCATATGACTAAATAAAACTACACCTTAATAGAACCAAGAAACACCATTAATCATGGGGAACTCATACTACTGATGCCCCACTGCATCACCATTGAAATAAATCAACCATACAGTTATGGTAAACCTTGAGATACTCAACCCTAGGGCATAATCCCCACTCTACATCTAGAAAATCTCATCACTCCCTTATTCCTCATTCCATTAGGACCACAACTCAAGGCACCATATTTAGCCTTCTAAGAAACTCAAAGAAAACCACTCTTGATAATTTCATAACAATCCCTCGTCTACAACCAAAACTTAAAACATAAACTCGCAACATTCCTTAGAATCTCTAACCTCAAATATGACTCAAAATTATAGGATTCCATTTATTCATCAACCAAGTGTTCTAAAAACTAGACCATCAATGCACATATGTGAATCCCAAGGGAAATCACACTGTATCCAACTTGATTGAATTCCATGATATTCTGTATACACTCATACTTATATATCTAGGGAATAAAACTCTTCCTAAAACCACTTTTTACTGAACATGATTTTCCTTCCATCATTCTCAAGCCACCCTTAAAAGTAATCCCACTACTAAGGAAACCCATAAATGAGCTAGAACATTTTCCAATTCAAAACCCTCCTCAACTGCTTCTAGCCAATTCTTAACCTTAGGACCCAACACATAGACAATAAACATCAACACCTCCTACTATTGAAATTTGAAAACACTCTATCCTATGTCTCTTTATACTTCCTGCACACTTTACCATGATAATGTTTCAACATGTATAAGCATCAAAATTAATAAATTTAATCCAAAAAAATAAATAACTTACAAACACCAAGGCATACTCTTACACACTAAAATAATCATATTTACCCCAACACTTATAAACTACAAAACCAATTCATAATCCATTGCAAAATATTATATTCCTATGAAATCATCACCATCAGACCCTCCAATAAAACAACCACCACATCACCCCATGCCACCATTATTAAATCCATCAAAAAATCTAACAACCTTTTTCTACTTCTCACTACTCACATTTACAATAGAGTGTTTATAATAATATTAATCTTGAAAATAACTTAACAAAACCCTATAAGTAATAAACAAATCACTTGGTAAAAATTTAATCACTTCATGCATTTTTGAAAGAATGTGACCTAAAAACATAGCCCAAACACACAACACAACCCAAACCAAACCAAACTAAACCACCATAATGAATATTAGAATAAGAACAAAAGGAAACTGATGAGGATGAGTGGAGAAATCATAAAATATCAAATATAGGAAGCTAAGAATCTAACCTCGTCGAAAGGAATCCCAAACACTTGAAGTAGGGTTCGCAGCACACGGGGTATCCATGGAGGTGACTTTAGAAATATTGATACAACGACTCTTGGCAATGGATATCTCGGCTCTCGTGTTGATGAAGAATGCAGCGAAATGCGATACATGGTGGGTCCAGTGGGGAGGAGAAGTAGGGTTCGCGGGGAGGAGGATTTGTGGAAGGGGTTTGAGGGGGAGGATAAGGAGTAGGGCTAGTGGTGGTGGAGTAGGGCTAGTGGCAGCAGAGTAGGGCTAGTGACGACGGAGTAGGGCAGCGGCGGCGAAGTAGGGCAGCAGCGGCGGAGGTCCGGCAAAGAGAAGATCAGGGGGGAGTTGTCGCAGGGGTAAAGTCCTACAAGATCTTGAGGGCGCGATAAAAAGAGGGCAATGTGCACCACATTTTATAAAATGGGATTATGGTTTTATCAATGATAGAAAATCATTGATAAAGTATCCCTTTATCAGCACTAGAAAAGCGCTGATAAAGGTAATTATTTATCAGTGCTTTTTGCTTAGTGCTGATAAAAGGTGGCGCTTCCCTTGCCCGTTTTTGTAGTAGTGAATGTATAAAGGATGGTTTTAATTAAAAATATGTGACATAAAAAATATATATTATATTAATTACATAATTATATTTCTAGAAATATAATATATATCATTTTCTTTATTACTCTTTCACACACACTTAAAAAGTGATAACGTCATTCGTGGACGTGTGGACTACGGCCTCCTCGACACGATGTGATTCCTTTTACATCACAGAATTATATATATATATATAAGTATATATGATTAAATAATATGGTATTTATTATATAATTATCATCTTTTAAAAATTTAAGTTACCTTCTTTCCGCAACAACCATTGAAAAATGGGAACGTTACTCATGCGTTCGTATGGTCTACCGTCTCCATGATTGTAACGTTGGTTCATTTTTCATAAATGTATATAATGATTGTTTTTAAAATTAATATATATATATATATATATATATTAATTATGTAATTATTATTATTCTAGAGATGTTATATAATTACCCCTTTGACCATAGTGACCTACCAAAGTCGTTTTTGATACATAAACTGAATTTGGCCAAAACACCCGATGTAAACTTAATTGTTAAGTATTTGTATACAACATGGTAATAAGTGAAATAAAAGTAATGATAAAAATTAAAAAGGTTATGAAAAAAATAAAAAATTAAAATAAGTTTATTATATAATAAGTTAAAGGACGTTCACCTGAAAGGAAACTCAAGGTAAGGGATTCTTGTCTCATTTTCATTCCATGAGGCATACTTAATTGTTGTGCACCTAATATCTTATATATGGTGCACGTAATACCACATTGACATGTAATATCATGAATAAATATTTCTTCAGGATATTTTGAGTTTCAATTTTATGTATTTATTTTAAGTGTATTTTAGTTAAAAGTTACCAAGTTAAATAGAATTTCATAACTCAATTTATTTTTATTGAGTTATATTACTTCCTCATTGTCGTTAATATTCTAAAATTATGTGTGTGATCGCTTTTACTATCTATTGTTGTATTTCCAATTCCCTTGTGCAGATTTTCATTTTATACACATAATTTTCTCCTTGATTTATTTTTTTACTTCGATGTTATATCCTTTTCAAGGGTTTATTTCACAATCTCATTTTATTCGAGATTGTTAGTACATGAATTTAAATTCAAGTAAATTATTGGATAATTGTTCAATAAAAATTTTCATTTTGATCTCCTCTAGTTATTAATGACATTTATCAAGTATTGGTACCATTTTTCCACTCTTTGGTACTCAAGGTTTTTTAGAAAATGTTATTAAGAAAATCCGACTTCATTTATCTCTTTAGTTAGAGAAACGTTTTTCTTCTAAAAAACATGTTTTATTTAAATGTTTTTAAAAATGTTTTTAACCTTTTAAAAATGATTTTGTAAATAAATTTTTACCATTTTTTTCTTTTACCAATTTCTTCAATGGAACCTTCTTTTCGCTTTCCGAATGAGGCATTTTCTAACCTTTTACCATACAAAAAGGAATATTCTTTTTACCTCATATGGAATGTATGGATTTACCCACAATCATTTCTTAGAAGATTCCTTTTCATGTTTAAAAGGTTTATTTTTAAATGTTTCATCTTTTGATGATTATTATTTTTTTTTGAATTTTGATTCATGTGTAAGGGAATTTCGTCTCAATTTACATTCTATTGAGTCTTATTTTTTAGTATGTGCCAAATCACTTTTATTTAGTGTATATACTACCTTTTGACATGTAATATCATGAATCTCCTTAATTTAATGATATATTAAGTGTTAGGACCAAAAGGGGCCTAGATACCCTGAGAGGGGGGTGAATCAGGCTATGGATATTCAATTTCAAAATTCTTCATGCCTCACTGGATCTTGACCTCTATATTATAAGGTTCACTTTGTTTGATCTTATGTTGTTAATGTTTATCTTTTTCTTTCCTTATTTATCTGATAATGATTCTTTGGATTCAATGTCGGGAAGCAAACTGGCAGACACAAAGATTTTTACTTGGTTCACCCTCACTAGGCTACGTCCAAGGAACATACAACGGTGATGTGTTGCTGTACCAAATCCACTAAATCTCACTGCCAATTTACAATGTTTGGGCTAGATCAATTCTATGCCCAGGCTCACTGCCTTTATAGTGTTTAGGGTTAGCTCACTGCTTCCCCAAGGGTCACTCCCTGTTTCTCTCTCTTTGACTCACTGTCAGTGGAGAGGATCAGCTTCTTCCTCTTCCTTTTCTCACTAGTCTAGAAAGGATCTACTCACGGTTTATAGACCTGTAGGTCTCTTCATTATCACTAATGAAATCTGCATCTTTAACTATTGATAGATGCTCTGTTGACGTCCAACTTTCACCCACAGATGAATCTCACTTTTCACCGAGTGTATCGGGAAACCCCAATTTTTACGCTCAGCCTCTATGCTGCCTTGCGCATAATTCCCTACTTTTGCGCAAAATCCACTTTTCGTGCAACACCAATTTTACATGCAACTACCAGTTTTACGTGAAACCACCTTATTTTATGCACAGCCTTTACTTTACGCGCAAACACTTCTTTTACATGCAACAACCCTCTTTTACGTGCAACAGACCTCTTTTACGCCCAGCCTAATATTTACATGCAAACCCATGGCTTTACGTGCAAACTTTATGTTTATGCACAACTCTCTTGTGTATTCTAATTTCGTGCGCCAGAGATCAGATATTCTCTAAGTCTTGAGCTGCCTTGAATGAGAGGGGTCACTTCATATTTATAGGCAAAATCGACCCCTATGTGAAAACCCCTCCTTCCGCACGTAATCCTCTTCGAGCGCAAAAAACAAATCTTTCGCGCAACATCATATTTCGTGCAGTGATATAATTTTTCGCTTACCTCATGCCTTTTCCAATTTTCGAGCTTCTGATCTCAAAACTCCTCTTGTGCAAAAAACACCAATCCTCTATTTTGTGCACCACACTAATATTTCACGCACCATTTTATTTTTTGTGCACCACACTAATATTTCATGCACCACTTTCCTTTTTTGTGAACCACGCAAATATTTCACACACCACTTTCCTTTTTCATGCACCTCCCTTTTCCAAAAATGCATCTCTCCATTTTCTGATTTTCAGGCCCAAAAATTTGGAAAACACTGGAAAACAGCGCCACCTTGTATCTGCTCTTTTCATACCACCTCCGCATCATCTGTCCCTTTGTCGAGTTTCTTCTATCAAACATGGATAGCCAAAAACATCTCTTGAACCTGAAAAATCACCATATAAACCCCCTTTGTCAACAAATTATACATCGTGGTCTTCTTTGTGAACAAACACAACATGGAGGCCCACTTTTTCAATAAACACAATCACCTAAAAAATGCTTCAATGATGCCTTGAGGGATTTTTTCCCAATAATATCCCCCTTTGGGTTTGTTGACAACACTCTCATAAAAATTCTCTTCACTTTGATATCTCATTAAATCTTCTTCAACTGCTACCACCCTTCGCCTCTTGCAATTTTGAAAGCGTTCAAGGATTCACTTAGCACATACTCTAAGCCCACATGAGCTATGCTCGCCATGAGAAACAAGAGTAAAAGAAAATATCATCAATGAATCACTTCATTTCTGACACCAATTGTTGATACCAAACTGATACAAATTTTGAATCGTTGGAAACCTTCTCACACTATTCTAACATCACTCTTATGCTTTTATCACGATCCTCAGCTGTCGTGATATCTACTCTTTGATCGATCACTTCTAGCATTGTCAGATTTAAAAACTCCCACTGTCTGCTTAAAACTTCAACTTCTCTTCAGCTTTCAACTCCCTCCATCTCATTGCTCCCCCCTATCTTTCTGCTCTACATATCAACTTCTCCCTGTGTCTTTGACTAAGACATTTTCTCTCTTCTTTGGCCACATTTTCTCCCCCTTGATGAGTCACTATTTCTCCCCCTTTGTCAACAAACCCAAAGGTCACTCCTCTGTGGTCTGAGACATTGGAAAGAACACATATTAGCACATTAGAGAAAAACATACCATACCTCAGGGGGAGGGGGGGATCCCACAGCCACACTTTTTCAAGTGCGGAGAGTCGACTGAACTCCCAGAGCCAGCCGATGCCTCTCAAAAGCTTCATTGGGTAAGGCCTTCGTCAAAATGTCTGCAACCTGTAGTTTTGTAGGCACATACTCCAACTTCATGATTCTCTGCTCAACCTTCTTCTTGATAAAATGATACTTTATCTCAATGTGCTTTGTTCTTGAATGATGGACGGGATTTTTGCTGATATTTATAGCACTTGAGTTATCACACAAGATTCCAATCAGAGACTTCACATCAACTCCCATATCATCAAGTTGCTGCTTCATCCACAATAATTGTGTGCATGATTGAGTGGCTGCAATATACTTAGCTTCCACGGTGCTTAATGAAATTCAATATTGCTTCTTTCTTAGCCAAGCAATACATAGTCCACCAAGATAGAATGAACCTCCTGATGTTGATTTCCTATCATCCGCTGAACCAGCCCAATCTGCATTAGTATATCCCAATAACTCTAACTGAGATTTGTCACTATATATTAAGCTGAAATCCACCATGCCCTTGATATATCGAAGTATTCTTTTCACTTAAAACATGTGGCTTTCCTTGGTATTACTTTGATATCGTGCTACTTGGAATGTGGCAAAAGAAATATCAGGTCTCGTCATTGTCAGGTACAGTAAACTCCCAATAATCTACCTGTATTCTGTGATATTAACTGCCTTTCCATCATCATATTTCAATAATTTCATCCGGGTAGCAACTGGAGTCTTCACCTCCTTGGAATTTTCTATTCCAAATCTTCTCAGAACCTCCCTGTCATATTTTTATTGAGAAATGAATGTCTCATTCCTTCCTTGTGTCACCTGTAAACTAAGGAAAAATGTCAGCTCACCAATCATAGACATTTTGAACTCATGTTTCATGAATTCGGAAAACTTTATGCATTGTGCTTAATCTGATCTCCCAAATATTATGTCATCGACATAAACCGACACCATCATCTTTTGATTACTATTGTTGTTGAAATAGATATTATAGTCAACTCCACCAAGCTTCTTCAAATATTGATCAAGCCTTGAGTACCATTCTCTTTGTGCTTGTTTCAGCTCGTACAACGCCTTCTTTAGTTGAAAAACCTTGTTCTCATCTTCAACCACTTCACAAAAACAATTAGGCTCTGCCTGTGGTAAGTACGATGCTTTCTATAGAGTCCTCATCTTCTATGTCTTCATTGGCACTTTCTGATTACCAATTATATCTTTCAAGTCAATTTCATCTTAACTCTTCGACTTTCATGCTGATGAGGATTTTCCTTCCTCATGGTCATTATCAATGTCTACTTATGATTTAGCATTTTCCACTTCTACTCACCCTGAGTCTCTTACCACTTCCTCACTTTTAACAGAAAACTTTTCACTGTGTCATTGTTCAATGACGTCATTTCTTTCAACTACTTTTATCAGATTTTTGTTGAAACACCTTTGATTTTCTCTCATAGCTTTTTGGTATCCTGAAAGCGGTCAGATGATACCATAAAAATAGATAATCATGAAAAACTTGTGTGTTGCTGCTTGTCCCCCAATCATTCTTCATGAACATAAACATTCATCCTTTATATCCCATTCAGATCTTGCATCTGATTAGGATATAGAGTGATCCCCCTATGTTATGCAACTCTTCTAGTTGTTAGGCCCACTACTTAGACCCAAAAATATTCTTCTTAACCTGCATCATTTATTCTCATCTGGAACTTGGCATTGAGCCATCAACAAAATCTCTAAGCCTACTGAGTTGGAACTCAGTGTAGGAAACAAGAGATAAAGTTAATAACACAATCACTTCCTATTGTGCTCAGTTGATATCTTTCTTCTTCAATTCTGGTACCTGATTTGAGTCAATTGAAACTCTAAAGCATATCACTTCTCCAATTTTCATCTTTAGATTCCACTTCCCCTTGGATCATATCTCCCTAAAACCTGAAACACTTGAATAATCAGTTAATAATATTTATATACATAGGGAGAGGGGCCATTCTGGAATCATCAAGATGAGGATTGTGGTTGATCCTAATGGGTCAACCCTTTGATTATTTCTTTCAAAGCCTCGCACTCTTTCCTTGCCTGCTCCAACTGCCTGCCCAACTCTAATTGTTCTGGCCATATGACTAGGAATTCTTTACCCACATTCTGATTCTTCTTCTGATATTCAGATTATGCAGGCTTGGTCTTTCTTCCACTTTTGGGTTTAAACCCACTGGTAGACATTTTCATCTTTGATGTTCCACTAATACGCCACTTCCATTGATTCCTTCTCTGGGTAGGAATCTCTCTTCTTATCATCTTCCCTTTCTTCTTCCACCATTTCAGGGATCTTCCTCTTTCCTCCACTTCTTGTTGTGGCACACGACATGCAAATTTTTCAATGCATTCTTTGTTTAATTTTCTTTTATCATATTTCTGAGTCACCACACTATTTTTCATTGGTGGTAGGTCCTCCACTGAATGTACATTCTTCTTACTCACAGTTGTAGCATTTCCTCCCTTTTTCTTCCAGATTTGTTCATGTTCTTTCTTAGAGAGCGGTTGTGAGTGTGACGGAGGAGGTGATCAATACACCTTTCATTTAGCTCCATGTGATTCCCCTGAGGCTCTAAGCCTATTCTTCAACATAACACTTTGTATCCCAGTATAGAATTTCTCATTATGCATCACTGGAGTTGAGAATCTCCTTTCGAGTCCCTTTTCCTTTCCTGCTTTCTTCTTACTGTAATGTCTTTCCAAATGCCCATAATGAGAACATACAAAACATCTTCCATCAAAGGAATACCTCAATTCATCATTTTTCATCCGAGATGTTGATGCAGCTCGAGTTCTTCTTCTGACATTGATCTCCTGAGCATCCTGACACTTACTCATAGTGTGTCCCATTCTTCCACAGTAATAGCATCTGATGAATGTTCTCCTTTGAGAGACACTTCTCTCTAATTTCTCATGACGCTTTTTATTCTCATATTTATTACAGTTTCTATTTTCACAGCCTAAAATGTATTCTTGAGCCTCTAAACATAAGCTTGATGTATGACCATGAATCCCACAAAAATAGCACATGCTATCATTGCTTCCTGTAAAAGCCTTTTTAGGTCTATATCCAGCACCTACAAGGTTTTTCTTATCTCTAGACATTTTAACTTCTCTTTTCCTATCATTCATAGGAGTGGTATCATCATATCCAATTCCAGATTTTCCAAAAATGGATGGCCTTTGGGATGATACAATCCTTTCATGATTCTCCTCTGAAGTTGCATATTTGGATTTCATTTCATCATCACCTGCCAAAGGATAATCAAATAATAAGTGTAAGGCATCCTTCAGCTTGGGATTCTCTTTGGAATTACATTTCTCCATTTCTTTCTTGAATAACTCTAGCTCTTCCTCCAGTTGTAGAATCATCGTTTCTCTTGATTCAAGTTGGGCATTGAGTTCTATTTTGAGATTCTTTCTACAAGTCATCTCATCTTCCAGTTCTTGTGTGAGCTTATCTACCATATCACTTTGCTCCTTTATTTTCAATTTTTCTTCAGCAATAGAATTAGAGACGGATTCATTCTCTTGTTGTAGCCTTGGATTATTCTGAACTAATTCAGATAGCTGTGTAGCAAGAGCATCATTGATGGCTTTTAGATTCTGAATTTCATCTAAGTTCAGATTCTTTCCCTTAACATCACCTTTGAGCTTTTCTCTCTTTATAGACAACTTTTGCACTTCTTCAGCTTGGGAATCATTCTTCTCCCTCAAATTAGTAGCCACGTCAATAAGTCGTTGATTTAATCCTCTTAGCTTGTTGACCTCAATTTCCAGTACCTGGATCCGGATATCTTTACATTTGACTTCTTCATCCAATTTCTGATCCAATTCCTTTGTCATATCGACATCATCTACCAATGTCCTTCTTAGAGTTTCTTCATCATCAGTAGTTCCAACATCACTTGGAATATCAGGTTCTTCACTCATTCCTTCAACATCATTGAATGAGTATGTAATTTCACTGTATGATTCATCCAAATCATTCATTCGTTCACTACATGATTCCTTTAACTGGATCACACTCTTTCCATTGACACTTCTACACTGTGGAATTTCACAAGATTTATGTTTCTTCTTTGAAGTTCTTCTCGGAACACCAAGATAAGAGCAGACTGAATCTTTAACCACACAAATCGACTAACCCAAGTCAGAGCAAACAAATCTGATAAAAGAAACCTTCCCTCTGATTTCAATTGTTAGGACCAAAAGGGGCCTAGATACCCTGAGAGGGGGGTGAATCAGGGTATGGATATTCTATTTCAAAATTCTTTCTGCCCCACTGGATCTTGACCTCTATGTTATAAGGGTCGCTTTGTTTGCTCTTATGTTGTTAATGTTTATCTTGTTCTTTCCTTATTTATCTGGTAATGATGCTTTGGATGCAATGCAGGGAAGCAAACTGGCAGACACAAAGATTTTTACTTGGTTCATCCTCACTGGGCTACATCCAAGGAGCATACAACCACTACGGGAAAAAGAACTTTTTGAGACAGACTTTTTGCGACAGGAATAAATCTCGTCGCAAAAAGTCCGTCCAATAGGTTATTTGCGACGGGGGTAACGACCCGTCGCAAATAACCAATTATTTGCGATGGGATTTCGTCTCTCGTCGCAAAAAAGTTTGGCGCGGGTAGCGCGCCAAACCGCGCAAAAGTTATTTGCGATGGTGGGATCCCGCCGTCGAAAATAGTGAAGTATTTGCGACGGGGCCCGTCGCAAATACCCAGCTGCGATTAATAGCTTTTTGCGACGGGATGTCGTCTCGTCGCAAAAGGTGTGTCGGCAGGGACTATTTGCGACGGGACCCGTCGCAAATAACTTTTTAACCGCCGACAGTAATTAATGCAGGCGTAGGTATTTGCGACGGCTCTCATCGCAAATAATCTAACCTATATATACCCCCATTCGTTTTTCCTCTCATTCCTCTCAATTCTTTGATCATGTTTCTCTCTGAACTCTGATTATAGAGGGAAAATTTTCTAAGTTAATTTTTTTGTTCACGAAGAAGTTGTGAAGCCGTCTACATCAATATAAAATCAAGCTTAAAGGTATTTATGTTTTATTTAATTTATTATTTATTTCATTTTTTAATGTTAATTTTTATTATTGTTGATTAGTTGTAATTAAATTAAATTTAAATTGTTTTGTCATGAGTATTTATTTGTACAAATAAATTGAAATTTTTAGTACTAATTTTTAATAATTAGTAGTAATTAATAATTATTAACGATAATTAGTAATGTATATAATTAATTTGTAGTAATTAATAATAATAATGATAATAAATACTAATAATTAGTAATAAATATTAATAATTATTAATAAATGGTAATAATGAGTAATAAATAGTAATAATGAGTAATAAATAGTAATAATGAGCAATAAATAGTAATAAATTGTCATAAATAGTAATAAATTGTAATAATTAGTAATAAATTCTAATAATTGGTAATAAATTGTAATAATTAGTAATAAATTGTAATAATTAATAATAAATTGTAATAATTAGCAATAAATTGTAATAATTACTAATAAATTGTAATAATGAGTAGTAAATGGTAATAATGAGTAATAAATAGTAATAAATTGTATTAATTAGTAATAAATTGTAATAATTAGTAATAAATTGTAATAATTAGGAATAAATTGTAATAATTACTAATAAATTGTAATAAATTGTAATATTTAGAAATAAATTGTAATAATTACTAATAAATTGTAATAATTACTAATAATTAGTAATAAATTATAATAATTAGTAATAAATTGTAATAGTTAGTAATAAATTGTAATAATTAATAATAAACTGTAATAATTAGTAATAAACTGTAATAATTACAAATAAATTGTAATAATTAATAATATTTATTAATAAATACTAATAATTTGTAATAATTTGTAATAATTAGTAATAAATACGGATAATTAGTAATAAATACAGATAATTAGTAATAATTAGTAATAACTATTAATAATTAGTAATAATTAGTAATAAATTGTAATAATTAGTAATAAATTGTAATAATTAGTAATAAATTGTAATAATTAGTAATAAATTGTAATAATTAGTAATAAATTGTAATAATTAGTAATAAATTGTAATAATTAGTAATAAATTGTAATAATTAGTAATAAATTGTAATAATTAGTAATAATTAGTAATAATTAGTAATAAATTGTAATAATTACTAATAAATTGTAATAATTAGTAATAAATTGTAATAATTAGTAATAAATACTAATAATTAGTAATAAATACTAATAATTACTAATAATTACTAATAATTAGCAATAATTAGGAATAATTAGGAATAATTAGAAATAATTAGTAATAAATAGCAATAATTAGTAATAAATAGCAATAATTAGTAATAAATACCAATAAATAGTAATAAATAGGAATAATTAGTAATAAATATGAATAATTAGTAATAATTAGTAATAATTAGGAATAATTAGGAATAATTAGTAATAAATAGGAATAATTAATAATAATTAGTAATAAATTGTAATAATTAGTAATAAATTGTAATAATTAGTAATAAATACTAATAAATACTAATAAATACTAATTATTAGCAATAATTAGCAATAATTAGGAATAATTAGCAATAATTAGAAATAAATAGCAATAATTGGGAATAATTAGTAATAATTAGTCATGATTAGCAATAATTAGTAATAATTAGCAATAATTAGCAATAATTAGTAATAAATAGCAATAATTAGTAATAAATAGTAATAAATAGTAATCAATAGGAATAATTAGTAATGATTGGGAATAATTAGTAATAATTAGGAATAATTAGTAATAATTAGTAATAAATAGGAATAATTAGTAATAATTAGTAATAATTAGTAATAATTAGTAATAATTAGAAATAATTAGTAATAATTAGTAATAATTAGTAATAATTAGTAATAATTAGTAATAAATAGTAATAAATAGTAATAAATAGGAATAAATAGTAATAAATAGGAATAATTAGTAATAATTATGAATAAATGGTAATAGTTAGAAATAAATAGAAATAGTTAGAAATAAATAGTAATAGTTAGTAATAAATATGAATAGTTTGTAATAAATATGAATACTTAGTAATAAATAGGACTAATTAGTAATAAATAGAAATAATTAGTAATAATTAGTAATAAATAGTAATAATTAGTAATAAATAGTTATAATTAGTAATAAATAGTAATAGTTAGTAATAAATAGGAATAGTTAGTAATAAATATGAATAATTAGTAATAAATATGAATAATTAGTAATAAATAGGAATAATTCGTAATAAATAGGAATTATTAGTAATAAATAGTAATAAATAGTAATAATTAGTAATAAATAGTAATAATTAGTAATAAATAGTAATAAATAGTAATAAATAGTAATAATTAGTTTGGAATAGTTAGGAATAGTTAGAAAGAAATTTTAATAAATTTTAATAAATTTTAATAACTCGGCACAATTTCTAGTGGATTGACGACACTCCTTTTGCTCGATAACTTTTCTCCTTTCAACTCTCACCGACTCAAAACATTATGAAAAATGTGCTGCTACATAGGCATATTCAATCTCGTATGCACTACGAGAATGAATATGCGTACCTCTGACCAGATTCTTCATTGTGATTTCAGTGTGAGAAAGATGCAAGTAAATGAGTCGTCAGACAAAAGAGTAGCTGTCAATCTACTGGAAATTATGTCGCTCTTAATTAATGATAATTATTAAGAAGTAGTAGTAATTATTTATCTTCTTTTTTCATATGGGGTTTTTATAATTTCAAATTATTCAAAAACAGTGATGATTTTTTATTTTGTAGAAAAATATGGAACAGGGAAGTCGACATCAGTCATTATTAGATGATCGCGCTTGGATAAATCAGCATAGAAATCCAAATGGTTCGGGTTTAAATCCTGTATATATTGAGGGTGTTGAAGCTTTCTTAGCATTTGCATCATCAAAACCAGAATATGTTTTAGAAGGCACAATTAAGTGTCCTTGTAAAAAATGTGCTCTGAAAACGTTTGACACATTTGAAAAGGTTGGAGGACATCTCTTGCTGTTTGGTTTTAAACCAGATTATGTTTTTTGGTATCAACACGGTGAACACAGTTCCAAAGAAGATACTAATAACTTGATTCCAGATCCATCATGGTTCCAAAATTTAGTACATGATGTTGCAGGTCCATCTGTTCAAAAAATTTAAACTCATGATGATATTGATTTAACTCCTGAGTTGGCACCATCCAAATTTTATGAGTTGTTGAGGTCTTCTGAGGATGAATTATATCCTGGTTGCAAGATAAGCAAATTAGAAGTGGTTGAAAAATTTATGGCTATTAAATCAGATAATTCAATGTCAAACAACTGTTTTGATCAGATATTTTCTTTGGTTAAAACACGGTTACCTGAAGGAAATGTGTTTCCTGCAAATTACAATGAGAGCAAGAGGTTGGTTCGTAATCTAGGCCTTAGTTATCAGAAGATTCATGCATGTACAAATGATTGCATCTTATATTCTGGTGAAAATGATTCGTTGGATAGTTGTCACACATGTGGACAATCGAGGTATAAAGAAGCACAACCAGGGAAGTCTGGATCGATTCCTGTAAAACAGTTGAGATATTTCCCCCTTACACCGAGGATGAAATGTTTATTTATGTCTCATAACACGGCGTCAATGATGTCATGGAACAAAAGCAATATTTCAACCGGTAAAAGCTTGAATCATCCATATGATGGTGATTCATGGAAACATTTTGATCGTCTGTATCCATCTTTTGCTTTAGAAGCCCGAAATGTGAGATTGGGTCTTTCTACTGACGGTTTATGTCTGTTTGGTTCTCATGGTAGTCAGTATTAATGTTGGCCTATCTTTATAACTCTGTACAATCTACCTCTATGGATGTTGATGAAGGATCCCTATATCTTTTTGACCTTATTAATCCCAGGACATCCGAAAAATAATATTGATGTTTATTTAAAACCATTGATTGATGAGTTAAATGAATTGTGGAGTAATGGTGTTAGTACATAAGATGTTGCTGCGAAACAAAATTTCACATTAAAAGCTACATTGATGTGGATGATTAGTGACTTTCCAGCATATGGCATGTTATCTGGCTGGAGTACACATGGTCCAAAATCATGTCCTTACTGTATGAAAGACAAAAAATCTTTTATGCTCATCAATGGAAAAAAACCTTGCTATTTTGACTGTCATCGCAGATTTCTTCCAACCGATCATCCTTTTCGAAGGAACAAATCTCATTTCAGAAAAGGCACAATTGAAAGGGATGAACCTCCAAAAATGATCTCAGGTACAGAGTTAAAATTAGTTGTATTTTCATTATCTACCATCACATTTGGGCCAACAGTAAACCAATATAAAATTCATGGCTTTGGGAAAGAACATAATTGGATAAAACGAAGTATTTTTTGGGATCTCCCATATTAGTCTGATTTGTTGGTCTGCCACATGTTGGATGTCATGCATATTGAGAAGAATTGTTTTGATGATTTATTTCATAGAGTTTTGGATACACCAGGTAAGACCAAAGATACTGTAAAAGCACAATTAGATCTTTCCCAAATTTGCAGGCGACCAGAACTTAAACTATTTGAAAATGTCAGATCATAGAGGTTAATGAAGCCAAAAGTAGCTTATACACTACCCAAAGATAGTCGCTTATTATTTTGTCAGTGGATTGAAGATTTGAGACTTCCAAATGGTTATGCTTCCAATTTGGACAGATGTGTTAAGAATAGTCATATTACCATATTAAAAATTCATGATTGTCATGTTATAGTGGAAAGACTTATGTCGATTGGATTCAGAAGTTTGTTGAATTCTATGATTTGGGATTCGATAACAGACATATCATATTTTTTTCTAGACATTTGTGCAGCGACAATAGACTACGATTCACTAAGAAAATTGGAAGAAGATACTGTTATAATTATATGTAAACTGGAAAAAATCTTTCCGCCTGCTTTCTTTGACTCAATGGAACATCTGATATTACATTTTCCACATGAAGATAAATGTGGAGGTCCAGTATAGTTTCGATGGATGTACCCATTTGAGGGATGCATGCAGAAATTGAAGAAAAAAATACGTAACAAAGCATCAGTTGAAGGCTCAATTGATGAAGCTTATTTGTAAGAGGAAATTTCTTTTTTATGCTCTCACTATTTTGAATCTGAATATCCTTAAAAACAAAACTGCATGGGACGGAACGAGGGAAATGTTAATGATGAAATGGAAAATCAATTATCAGTTTTTAATCATCCAAATCTTGGCTTCAGTGGAGTTTAAGAATGATGGCTTTCAGACGATGAACATCACAGTGCTCATACATATGTTCTGCTCAACTGTGAATAAATGAAAGAATTTGTACTGTGAGTGCTTCTATCACTTATTCTATAATTTGTGTTATAGTATGTAAACTTATTTTATTTGTAGGTTATATGATAATCATATCAAGAAACAACTTCCACAAATTACAGCAGCTTCTCTTGAAGAATGCAGGAAAAAAATTCTCAATGGTTTCAAAAACTGGTAACATAAATTATTGATGGTTTAATATCAATTCAGTTTACTATTTATTATATTGATAATTGTTTTACAAATTTTCAGGTGTCTCAACATGCTGATAAAATTGATAAGCGACTGTGTATATTGAGTAACCCACCATCCAAAATGGTTAAATATTATAATGCATATGTGGTGAATGGTTTTTGATTTCATACACAAGCATATGGGGAATCAAAAAAACAATGAACAGTGGAGTTTGTTTGAGAGGATCGCATCATAGAGAAACTGAAGTTGACTTTTACAGCATTCTAGATGAAATTATTGAGCTATTTTATCTTGGACAGAATTACATAATGATGTTTAAATGTTGGTGGTTGGATACTGAGAGAGTCTTGCGTGTTCATACGACTCATGGAATCGTTGATATTAAATATAAAAGTCTTTTTGCAGTAAATTAACCATTTTTACTAGCTCAACAGACACATCAAATTTATTATGCAAAGTACTATGATAATTCAAGAGACCTAAGTGATTGGTGGAGCATAATAAAAATAAATTCTCAAGAAAATCAATTTACTCAAACTGAATATGGTTCCACTGAAGTGGAAGGAATTGAAATTTTTTAAGAGACTACTCAAAATCCTTCTTTTTCACAAAGAAATGTGAATATCGATGATGACACCCCATAATTAAGGGTCAATGGTGACGAAGATGTTAATGATGTTACAAATGAATTTGAAATGATAAGGGATGGTGAAAGTGAAACTCACATGGATATTGATGATGCCGAGGAGGAATATGAAGACATTAACATCGTTAGATATAAAGATGATAATGAAGGTGAACATTGACATAGTTAAATACTGGTTATGATCATAACTAATATATATCTATATAGAATATTTATTTTCAACTATCTGTTAACAACAATCATTTTGTGTTTCAGATAGATTCTGATCTATTTCATGAGTTAGAGGAGGCTGAGCTACCTTTAGATGAGGGGGATGTGGGATCATATGACCCTCAGCCTACTGGTGGTTCAGGAGGTACACGGAGGGGGTGCGATCTTGTGCGAATGATGATTCCTAACCCTATCCCTGAGCGACGTCCACGTCTTGGCTTCGATCCACGCACATGGAGATATGGTAACCTGTATATTTTAGTTATCTTTCATTAATTTATTTATAGATATACTAATTTTTTGATTATTTATTTATTTTTCATATTTTTGCGCATGTAGCTGTTGGATAGGGGAGCGCTATCTTGCGCAATTATTTTTCTCAGTCATGGATCACATGGGAACAGATTCTCGTTGATGTGAAGCTCGGCATGTACAATCATTTGCTGGTACGTAAATAAATAATATTTATTTTGAAATTTATTTTATTAATAACTTGATATTATAAATTATTTGTAGGATTTATGGTATCTCGTTGATGATAGCATGCGTGACGATATCCATGCAGCATGGGAGGTGGCTATGCGTGAGCATTTGCATCAGTTTTTGCACAATTTGAGAAAGATGGACATTAAGAAAGCAGGAGCGATAATATTTGATGAGTCATGTAGAGCCCACTGACCAGAGTACATTTCATCACAGGTTTGGGATAGATTATGTACACACTGGTTGGGTGGTGGATTTCAGAGGAGATCTTCATTGGGTCAGCAGAACCGGGGGAGACAGGAGGTGATGCATCGAGCTGGTAGTCATACATTCAGTACGCATAGAGAGCATCTGGTAAGTATATTTTAAAATATTTTATATAACTTCAAATATAAACAGTTTATTTTATATTCATATAGGCAGTCGAGCATCCCGATATTACAGAGTACGGTGTTTATCGGAGGATGTACAGTGATCCAGCCACCAGAGAGATTAGAGGTGATCACCAGCGTCGGATTATGGTTAGTCTTATTTTTTTCAGTTTGACAATTAACTGCATATAATATTTTCACAATTTTAATTTCAAATTGGAATTTATTTAGTCATATGAGGCTGCGACCTCTCAGACACAGGCTGAGGGTCAGGACGAGACAACTGATGCCCACCATTTCGACGAGGCGGCATGGATGCAGGCGACTCAGTATGGCTTTGAGAAGGGCCGAGTAGTTGGTATCGGTTGTCATGTGACTCCTGGTAATTATTATGGTACTACTGCGATGTCGGCGTCCAGCTCGAGAGGAGCTCATGGAGAGGCATCATCTTCTGCCTCACAGTATCAGGAGCAGTTCCGAGCTCAGAATGACCTTATAGAGAGTTTGCAGAAGCAGCAAGAAGAGATGCGTCAGCAGCAGTAGCAGCAGAAGCAGCAGCACGAGGAGGAGATGTGTCGAGGGCAGCAGTAGCATCACGAGCAGATGGAGTATATGTGTCGTCTGACTCGTAGTTTAGGGATGGATTTTCCTCCACCATCTCCTTCAACTCCTCCACCTCTTCCAGAAGACGACCCCCACCCCAGTGATTTTTTTTATGTTAAAAACATTTGAATTTAACATTTGTTGTAATACGAACTATTTACATTTTCTGTCTTTTATATCAGTGCGAATATTACATAATTTAATTTTTAATATTTTATGATAATTTTGTGAATATTGAGAATTTTAATAATCTTTATTTTTTTATTATTTTAGTAATATTAATATTATTGTTTCATTAATCATAATTTCATTAAATATATTTTTTCAGTATTATATTTTTTAATGTTTGTTTATCTTACTAATATTATTATTATTATTATTATTATTATTTTATGATTTTTTTTATATTTTTTGTGAATATTGAGAATTTTAATATTTTTTATTTTTTTATTTTTTTAATAATATTAAAATTAATTTTTCAATAATCATAATTTTATTAAATTTATTTTTAAAAAAAATTATTTATTATTTGCGACGTGTTCCCATCGCAAATAGCCTAAATAAATTTTTTTTAAGTATTTGCGAAGGGATTACGGGCCCGTCACAAAAAGTATTTACAACGGGCCCGTCGCAAATACTCTAAATAAATATTTTCAAAAAATTATTTGCGACGGGCCCATCGCAAAAAATTTTATATATATAAAGTATATAATCGGAGACTTATTTGCGACGGTGAAGTTGCCCGTCGCAAAAAATATTATTTGCGACGGGCCCGTTGAAAATAATATTTTTTGCGGCGACGTTTTCTGCAACGGACTATTTGCAATGAGACCTCGTTGCTAAAGCTTATTTGCGACGGGATCTCGTCGTATATAACTCATCGCAAATACCTAGAATTCTAGTAGTGAATGACGATGTGCCGCTGTACCAAATCCACTAAATCTCACTGCCAATTTACAATGTTTGGGCTAGATCACCTCTATGCCCAGGCTCACTGCCTTTACAATGTTTAGGGTTAGCACACTGCTTCCCCAAGAGTCACTCCCTGTTTCTCTCTCTTTGGCTCACTGTCGGTGGAGAGGATCACCTTCTTCCTCTTCCTTTGCTCACTGGTTTGGAAAGGATCCACTCACTGTTTATAGACTTGTAGGTCTCTTCATTATCACTAATGAAATCTGCATCTTTAACTTTTGATAGATGCTCTGTTGATGTCCAACTTTCACCCACAGATGAATCTCACTTTGCACCGGGTGTACCGGGCAACCCCAATTTTTACATGCAGCCTCTACACTGCCTTGCGCGTAATTCCCTACTTTTGCGCGAAATCCACTTTTCACCCAACACCACTTTTACGCACAACTACCAATTTTACGCGCAACCACCTTCATTTACGCGTAGCCTTCGCTTTACGCGCAAACACTTCTTTTACGCGCAACAACCCTCTTTTACGCGCAACAGACCTTTTTTACACGCAGCCTAAGCTTTATGCACAAACCCATGGCTTTACGCGCAAACTTTATGTTTACACGCAACTCTCTTGCATATTCCAATTTCGCGTGCCAGAGCTCGGATACTCTCTAAGTCTTGAGCTGCCTTGAATGAGAGGGGTCACTTCATATTTATAGGCAAAATCGACCCCTGCATGAAAAACCCTCCTTCCGCGCGTGATCCTCTTCAAGCGAGAAAAACAAATCTTTCGCGCAACATCATATTTCGCGCAATGCTCCAATTTTTCGTGCACCTCATTCCTTTTCCAATTTTCGAGTTTCTGATCTTGAAACACCTCTTGCGCGAAAAACACCAATCCTCTATTTCACGCACCACACTAATATTTCACGCATCATTTTCTTTTTCGTGCACCATGATAATATTTCGTGCACCACTTTCCTTTTTCGCGCACCACACAAATATTTCGCACACCACTTTCCTTTTTCACGCACCTCCCTTTTCCAAAAACGCATCTCTCCATTTTCCAATTTTAAGGCCCAAAAATTTGGCAAACACTGGAAAACGGTGTCACCTTGTATCTGTTCTTTTTGTACCGCCTCCACATCGTTTGTCCCTTTTTCATAGTTCTTCTGTCAAACATGGATAGCCAACAACATCTCTTAAACACGACAAATCACCATGTAAACTCCCTTTGTCAACAAATTATACATCGTGGTCTGCTTTGTGAACAAACACAACATGGAGGCCCACTTTTTCAACAAATAAAATCACCTCAAAAATGCTTCAATGATGCCTTGAGGGATTTTTTCCCAACACTAAGTTTTATTGAAATATTAATCCTTTATGGGGATTATGATTTAAATGTTTCAAAGTGTTATTTGACACTTTGGAATGTTTAAATATTATTATCCTCAAGAATTATTTTAATGATTATCTTTGCAATCTCACTTCCTTTTGTGATTGTCAACTTTCTCTTGAAACAATCACTTTATTGTAATCATTTTTCATTGGAAATTTAATTGAATACCCATATTCTCATACAATGGATATTATTATTTCCTAAACTGTATACCATTTTACATACAATGTCTACTTTGACAGTTATTTGATTATTTAGGCAAATATTAATAATTATGTATTCTTTACAAATATTTGATAAGGCGTATTATCTATTTTGACTATTTGATATAAGGAATTATTTATAAAGGAAATGAAGGGAGGACCCCATACTTTATATAGCTCCTCGATGCATCGGCATGTTCTCATGAGACAAATAAGTTGCACAAATTAAACAGGTTTCTATCCATAGTTTTAAAATGTCTTATGAAAGGTCTTGACGGTATAGGTTTTCATGTGCCTCAGACATGACATCCATTAAGAAATCATTGCCCTCGTTTAGTTTCAGTTATTATTTATCAATGATATTTTTCATCTACATATCTATGGATGTAATTAATTCTCAGTTTATTGATTTATGGCATGCGTTTTAGTTTATTATCTTGCCATATTGATTTTACATTATCTAGATATTTGAATGGAATGTGTTATTAGTTATTTACTTTTCTATGTTAATTTATTCTCATTGATTCATTATTTATTATACTTTACTTACCATTAATGAGCATTTGAGCTCACCCTTTTTATGTTTCATTTGCCCAGGTTATGAAGAAGAAATATTTGAATAAGCTTTCAAGGATGTAGTTTATTTATTTTATTATGTATCATGTTTGTGTTTTCTATTTCCCAATGTATTATGGTAATCATGTATGTAATATGGATTTCCAATACTCCTAAACTAATCGGTCATTCGGTATTTGATTCCTTGTAATCATGTCAATGTAATAAAATAACGCACCAGCTCTGGGATTTATGGGGATAGGGCACTACATTCCATAGCCTATGCCTGCTCGTATAAGAGCCAGTACCATTTCACATATCACATGCAATTTTATATATATCATATGGCATATCACAATTCATATGGAATAATAAATTTCACACCATAACATATCACATTTTAACAATCATTTAAATCATTTCATTTCACATTTTACAAGGCATACATGCATATATATAATTGAAACATCCTATCATGTGCCTAATCAAGAAAAACAAACAAGCAAGAAATAAACCCCCTTATCTTATTGGGCCAAGGGTCCAAATTCCCCCTTACCTCACCAGGTCAAGGGACACATATCATAACATGTAGCATCACATTTCAAAAATATAAGCCACTGAAGGTGGAAATCATATAAACCGTAACATGAGAAAAATAGAATGGAAATTTCCACCCATGGTTACTTGATCCATCCCTCATACATGGGGCTGCAGGAACCCAAGAACAAGTTCTAAATCCAGTTCTGAGCACATCTTAATCTCCAATATACCATAAAACAAATAGTAATACCAAGAAAAGAAGTGAAATAAACTCATCTGATACCATTTGTAGCATACCCGGCCTGATTATCCACCTGAACAGTGTTATCGGGTCGGGTGTCACTGGCCTTAGGCATGCCTCCCCGAATGCCAAAGGCTGCTGACTAGTGGTGAGGGTGTAAAGAGGGAAAATTGGGGAGGCTATACCCTTCGGTGATAATATAATACTGGTCCAAGTAATAATATATAACATGAAGCAGAATTAAAAGAATCAACAGACTCGAACCAGAACCGCCAATGGCAGAAACACAATCAATATCAATAAATAGCGGAAGCATAACTGAATAAGTAGCAGAAATAAAATGAAAAAAAATAGAATACCACTTTTAGAAACTAATAAAGAAGATAATACATATCCAAATAGGTCATACATATCAGTATACAAAAGAGGGTCACTCATGGTCAACCACTATAGCTACATACATATACAAAAAAATCACGATGATACAGAAAGGAAAACTAAAAAAAACATAAAACTTTTATATAGGCAAGACCTCAAGGTCCCATGTCAATATCCATGCCAAACATCCACTATGAACCACCTTCATAAATCTATCCCTTACCCGAACGCAAGGACATAAGGTCTACACATGTCCCGAAGGGCCTATGTAAGGTGTGAGAATGTGTCTCGGTAGGATACCACCCAAGTGTCTATACCCTACATGGCTGTTTAAGCAGAAGTGTAATATGGAATTAAATAAAAGAAACAGGTCATGCAACCAGATTAAACACAAACTCCCCTAGTGCTCAATAGCCACCAGGGAGATGTCACTTGCTTTAGTCAATGTCAGAATATCTAGATAGGAAAGGATCCTTGGCCCTTGGCCCAATGTATCCCATGAAATCTCATATCCCATGTGAACCCTCAGGTTCCACCTCAATCAAGTTTCCTGGAACTAAGTTCCACCCGGCACCTCATGTCTCAAAAAAATCACCGACGTCCCGAAGGAATGCCCAAACAAAGGTCCCTCAGACCCCTACTAAAAAGCACCTGTCAGCTCAAATCCTGGTGCTCGGAGGAACAGTGATGTTTTTCCTCAAATAAAAGTCATTGTCGGCTCAAGGAATGATGTCCTGAGAAATGGTGATATCTGCTCTCCCAAAATAATCTAGGTCCACAGCCTCAAACATGGTGAGCCTTAGCCCCCAACGGATAGCCTCATCGCTATCAAACAAAGGCTCCTCACCTTCCAAGTGGAATTCTACGACAAGCATCCCCAAAACATTTCCTAAGCCGCACTACTGGGGTACTCTACCCACACGAGTGATCAAAACCACCACATCACGGAGTCAACTTGTGTGAACATGACTCAATTCAACACTTTGTCCATCACGGGTGAGTGATAATCACAAAATAAAATACATAAGACACATTGTAAGAACCTGGTTCTTATTTTTGAGGTACAGGTTTCTTCTTTTCTCTTTTCCTTAAGTTTTTTTGAGAAAATACGGAAAATGGGGGAAAATCCTAAATTTTGGGACTATACACTGTGTACTTTTCCACACGTCGTGTACTTTGGCCGTGTGGGATGAGTACACAGGGTGTATAGCCATGTCGGCGACGAAGGGTGTAAAAACTGACTACATGCCGTGTAGTGGATATTTACATGTCGTGTAGTCAGTCGGCAGGAAAATAGTAAGGCGGTGGAAGCAGCCGCCAGCCGGACGACAGTACACGTCGTGTGATCAGGAATACACGTCGTGTACTCATGTCAACAGATGAATAGTTCCACGCTGGCGAGAATCCACCGAAGGAATAGTTAAAAAAATGAAAAGTACACGTCGTGTACTTGAGAAGTACACACCGTGTAGTTTGTTTTTTTCACTAAAAATGGGAAGTAGCCAACCATGTTCACAGGATTGGCTTAGAACCGGAGGAAGGAGTCGGGAGAGGAGATCGGACCTTCGAGGATCTTCATATCGAGCGTCGTGAATCCATTTTCGCCTCTAACAATCTCGTTGGAACTGCACGGGTAAGCCCTCCACTCTCCTTAAGTTGTTCTTTCCAATTCTTCCTCTAAGGGAAGTTATTTGAGTTTGAACGAGGTTTCCTTTCATGTCAGATCTACGTTGTTCTTGGATGATTCGAGGATCTTCGTTCGCATATACCGTTCAGGGGCGTTTAAGGTAGGTGGCTTGGTGTTTAAATTCCAACTATTGTGCGTTTTTGTGTACCATTGTGCTACGAACCCATGTTGGGGTGTTGTGTGCCTGTGGCCTTGGCTGTTTAAATACCTAGAATTGTATAGGTAATTAAATTTGATAATAACCTATTGTTTGGGATCGCTACTTGGATCCAGGACCACGCCGGGGGTGCGTTCCTCTGTTTATCCATTTGGCCAGTATACCCGAGGGTATGCCATTGTAATAATGTTTGTTAAATTTCCTTGAGAGGAATTATATGTGAATTGATTATTTACATGTTGGGAATGGCCTGGTTACTTGTGCCTGAGGGCAGTGTTCTTTTTACCCTGAGGGCATTGTTTGTTTAGCCTAAGGGCAAGGTACTGCTTAGCCTGAGGGCAACGTCCTATTTCACCTGAGGGAAACTTTTCGTATGCCTGAGGGCAGTGACTTCTATGCCTGAGGGCGACACTTCGTATGCCTGAGGGCAATATCTGTTATGCCTGAGGGCAAGATTCTGATTACCTGAGGGTAAGGGTTTGCATGTCTGAGGAAACTGACTATTTACATAGGAAATTTACTGTGGTGGTTTTCCTTATATTAAATGATTAAATGAATAATAAAATGGCAATATAACTGGTAAAGTTATTTACTTTTGATTACTTCTTAGTTTATTTCATTTACTTTTGCACACTGTTGTTGCATGTTTACACACAGTTGAGCACGGGCCTTTGGTGGGTGCCTACTGGGATTTATTTCTCACACCCTATTTGGGTCATGTCTTCGGCTCAAACAGATTACATTTCTACAGGTGTGGATAAGGGAAAGGTTCATTATACAGGTACTTGATTGCTAGTGAGGAGTAGGGGAGCATGGGACCAGGCTTAGGCTCGCGATGCTACCAGCTGTTTTGTTTTATTTTGTTGTACTCTGTATTGTACTGTACTGTATTGTTATGTAATATGTTCTAGCTGGTTTCTTAGAACTTGAGACATGTTGCATCATTATATATATAACTGTAGGTTATCTTTTACTGCAGCTGTTTATTTTAAATGAGTATGGTTTATTGCTTCCGTTGTTGTTGTATGCTTTTTATTTTATTCCACTGCGCTACACTTTGAAAAATGAGGGCATAGTTTACCCACTATCAGACCTGGGCCCTCGCTGGTAGTCAGCATCCTCTGGTGTTTGGGAAAATTCTCTTGAGGTCATGTGACCAACCGGGTTTGGGGCACCCGTTGAGTGGCACCCGGATCTGGAACGTTACAAAGTGGTATTAGAGGAGTTCTTTTCTTTGACTTACTATTTGGAGCCTTAGTCAGGGATATGACGGAAACGGTAGTTGGTAATAAGTTGTGCTCGGGTGTAGCTAACCCATGTAGAGGGAAAAGCCAGTCTACCTCATATTTTTGCAATTTTTCTGATTTTGCAAATTTTACAGTTGATTTGATTTTCACTGTTGGGTGACGCACTTATAATTGTGTTGTTTATATTTTATTCATGGGTTCTATTTAGTTGCAACCCGATGAGATGAGGGTATGCCATCTCATGCATCATTTAGGCACATGTTAGGAATCACATGCCATGCATAGTTCCATGCCACGTAGGTGCATTAGAAATTTCATGTTGTTGTGATAATTGTTGTGCTAGAAAAGCACACTGTTGTGATAGCTGCTTTGATAAATACCTGCTATGTGATAGGGTATTTTTGTGTGAGCCTGTTGATTGAATGGATGCCAAACTATGGTTTTTGGGGAGTATGGGCCCTCATTGACCATAATTTGGTGGATCATTTACTGTTTATCTTTTTATAACACAGATAAGATTCCAAACTTTGATTCGCGGAGAGTATGGGCCCTCACGGATCAAAATTTGGCACTTAGGTGTTGTTTTCGGTATTTTCTGGGTTTCGGAGTAATATCTGAGCCTTACTGTTTGGAAAACCCAGTATACACGTCGTGTAGTTCCTCAGACACACGTCGTGTGATCTTCTGTTTGGGAAGAAAAGAAAACTTTTTGAGTACACGCCGTGTAGTCTCTTCCCGTGTCATAAACCATGTGGGCAGGGACACGGGTAAGGGAAATTCTTGGGGCGAACACGCCGTGTACCAGATGTACACGTCGTGTAGTGTTGACCCGGAGTCCGCCCATGTAACTAACAACACGGACGGAGGAGACCTTAAGACATACACGTCGTGTCCACTATAGAACACGTCGTGTAGTCTGATCTGGGGACCCGGCCATGTAACTATCAACACGGGTTGGGGTAATCCTTTTGTGTACATGTCGTGTGTATATAGAACACGTCGTGTAGTTTGAGCCGTGTATCCGGTCGTGTAACTAATAACATAGGTCGGTGAAGCTCGTCTAGTACACGTCGTGTACCTGTGGGACACACCGTGTAGTCTTGACCGGTGACAGACCATGTGGACCTGTCCGTGTGGCTGGGGAAACGGGGTGGTGTACACGCCGTGTGCGGGTGTAACACGTCGTGTAGTATCAAGCCGAGTAGTCGGCCGTGTCACAAACAACATGGGCAGTTGAAAAATTACACCATACACACCGTGTAGATTATATACACGCCGTGTAGTTTTGTTCAACGGGAGCCGTGTGGCTTAGCCGTGTAGAAGGACTCGGGTAGGGGAAGAGAAGTCAGGTACACGCCGTGTAGTCAGTATACACGTTGTGTAGTCTTGTTTTTCAAATCTTGAATGTCTTCTTCTTCCTGTTCCCTTTTTGGTCCCTTCGTTTTCAGTCTTGATAATCTGGATCTAAGGTGTGTGTTTGACCTTGTAGAGTCATACTGCCGAGATAACCACGCGTTGTTCACCAGGAGAGCGGCAACGATTATACTCCAGAGATGGTGGGCCATGGGCTACCAGTGGATCCTCCAGTAGAGCCAGATGCGGCGCCAGCCGTTATATCGGACATAGGCGTAGAGGTGAAATTCCATGAAGGATTTATGCAGTTCATGCAGACCTTTCAGGGAGCATCGCCGGCTGCCACATCTATGGCTGAGCTGACTCGTATATTTCAGCAGCAGCATCCGCTGACGTTCTCAGGGGATGGAGGACCACAGGCTGCGGAGTCTTGGCTGGGGTATATGCAGACTATTTTCGAGCATCTTGAGACGCCTCCAGGGCGGAGGGTCAAGCTCGCGACTTATATGCATGCGTGATTCCACCAAGAGATGGTGGAATGTTACCACTCAGACAGAGCATCATAGAGGCATGGTGTGGGAAGATTTCCAGGTAGTCTTCTATTACTTCTTCTTTCCAGAGATGCTGAGGGTAGATAGAGCTCGAGAGTTCATGAATCTGCAGCAGGGCGCTATGTCGGTGATGAATTATTCTGCTCGCTTCACTGAGCTTCAGCGTTTTTCACCCGTTCTGGTGGGTGATGAGACGTTGAGAGCCAGACACTTTGAGGATGGTCTTCAATATGACATCCGAGCACTGGTGAATGTTTTTAGGTTGCCTTCAGTACATGCTATTGTGAACCAAGCGCTGATTACAGAGAGGAACCTTCGAGAGTCTAGTGGTGCAGGCCAGGGCGGTTTGGCACCAGTTTCTGGTACTATTTCTACCTGGAAGAGGAAGCGACAGATGAGTTTCTCTCACGGTGGTAGTACTAGCCAGGCAATTTCTTCAGGTGGCCCGGTCCGTTGCTATCAGTGCGGTAGAGAGGGGCACAAGAGATCGCAGTGTCCACATGACCCAGTGGAGTATCGAGCTTGCGGCAAGATGGGTCATCTGTAGCGCTTTTGCAGGGCGTTTCCATCAGTGGCTAGTGAGAGAGGTTCTGTGTAGACTCCGCGTATGGGTGTAGGACCAGTAGCTTCTTTCCAGTTGGGAAACTGGAATACGTCAGGGCGTACAGGCCGAGATGGTAGTCGTGGTCGTGGTAGCCAAACACCAGGATCTCAGAGGCAACAGGGCGGGACAGCTCAGGGTAGCCAGGCTGTGTCGTAGGGCCGCGGCACTGGGCAGGCATATGCAGTGCAACAGATCTAGCAGGAGCAGGATCCCAGACCTTCTACTATCAGAGGTACTATTCTAGTAGCTTCTGTCTTGTCTTCAGTACTTTTTGATACGGGTGCTACACATAGTTTCATATCTGTGTCCGCTGTGAAGAGCCTTGGGCTCTGTGTTTCTTCTCCTTCTTCTACTTTTATGATGCTAGACACTCCGTTGGGAATGAGAACGACATGTGTGCGTCAGTGCAAGGAGTGCCCCCCTTGAGGTTGGTGGGTGTCACTTTCTATGGGACCTCTATTTCTTAGAGATGACATCTTATGATGTCATTCTCGGGATGGACTGGTTGGTTCCCTTCCGAGCCTTTGTAGATTGCTATCGTCACAGGGTGAGTTTCACGTCACCAGAGGGCGGAGAGTTTCTATACAAAGGTGAATGGGATGTTCAGGCAAGTCGAGCTGGACCAGAGCATCATGGGTGAGGTGGAGTCACAGCCCAGATTGCGAGTTTATATTTGGATGATCAGGGGACTTGTCAAACGAATTTCCCTCTAGTGGTTGATCGTTTCAGGGATGTCTTTCCGAACGACTTTTCGGGTCTACCTCTGGAGCGTGAGGTGGATTTCTCTATTGAGCTTGTGCTAGGACCAGCACCGGTGTCCATTCCTCCTTATAGGATGGCCACGCCTGAGTTGTAGGAACTCAAGAGGCAGTTAGAGGAGTTACAGGCAAAGGGTTTCATCTGACCCAGTACTTCTCCTTGGGGTTCTCCGGTCCTCTTTGTGAAGAAGGCGGATGGTACCCTCAGACTCTGTGTGGATTATCAGAAGTTGAACCAGTTAACGGACAAGAACCGATATCCCTTACTGAGGATTGATGATCTTTTTTATCAACTTTGTGGAGCACGAGTGTTCTCGGAGATTGACTTGAGATCAGGATATCATCAGCTGCGCGTGAGACCATCAGACATACCACTTACAACATTTCGGAGTAAATATGGTATGTACGAGTACTTGGTTATGTCGTTCGGACTCACGAACGTGCCAGCAGTTTTTATGGATCTGAGGAATCGTGTGTTCCATCCTTATATGGGTTCTTTTGTGGTAGTATTCCTGAACGACATCTTGGTGTACTCTCACACTCGACACGAACATGCCACCCATCTTGAGATCGTATTGAGTACACTGAGAGAGCATAAGCTATATGCTAAACTCTCAAAGTACCACTTTTGGATGGACCAGATTCACTTCTTGGGTCATATCATCTCAGAGGTAGGAGTTGCAGTAGACCCAGATAAGGTGAGAGCAGTAGTTTCCTGGGAGCATCCTAAGAACGTGTTTGAGATACGGAGTTTCTTGGGGTTGGCTGGTTACTACAGGCACTTTATACAGGATTTCTCCCACTTAGAAGCACCATTGACGGGTCTGACTAAGAAGGGTGTGAAGTTCGTTTGGTCGGAAGCTTGCGAGACAGCCTTTCAGGGCCTGAAAGGAAGGTTGACATCAGCACGAGTCCTGATACTTCCAGAGCAAGGGAAGAGTTATACAGTTTACTATGATGCATCAGGTATTGGGATAGGAGCAGTGTTGATGCAAGGCGATCGAGTTGTTGCATACGGTTCTCGGCAGTTGTGGCCACATGAGAGGAATTTCCCGACGCATGATCTCGAGTTGGCTGCAATTGTTCATGCGTTGCGCTGTTGGAGACATTATCTCTTGGGAGAGCATTTTTTGGTTTTCACAAACCAAAAAAGTCTCAAGTGTATCTTTACTCAGCGTGACTTGAATCTGAGGCAAAGAAGGTGGGTCGAATTCCTTCAGTACTTCAATTTTGAGCTTGCCTATACACCTGGTAAAGGTAATGCAGTAGCTGATGCACTGAGCAAGAAGACTCAGATACAGGCAGTGCAGAAGGCTAGTGGTGAGTGGCAGCTCATGGCTTTGTTCTCTGAGATGCATCTGGATGTGCATGATAATCAGGGGCAGACCTATCTTTCTTATTTAGTTGTGACTTCTACCCTCCTGGATAGAGTGAGGATGAGACAGCTATCTGACTCGGAATGCCTAGTTCTACGGGAGTCGGTGGCAAGTGAGGACCCTCCTCCTGGTTGGACGATAGGCGATGATGAAATTCTGTGTTTCCATGGATGAGTATGGGTTCCAGGAGATATACGCGAGGAGTTGATGCGGGGGTTTCATGCTTAAGCTTGGGCAGTTCATCCCGGAGTTACCAAGATGTACCGTGACTTGAGACGTCAGTACTGGTGGCCGGGTATGAAAAGGGATGTGGCTGGTTTTGTTACAAGGTGTTCCACCTGTCAGCAGGTGAAGGCGGAGCATCAGAGGCCAGCCGAACTTTTACAGCAGTTACCCATCTCGAAGTGGAAATGGGATGATGTCACGATGGATTTCGTGACTGGGTTTCTGAGGTCACCTCAAGGCAATGATGTCGTGTGGGTTGTTGTGGACAGACTCACGAAGGTAGCTCACTTTTTGTCAATCAAGGAGACCTTCGGTGTTGACAAGATCAGGAGGTTGTATATCCGAGAGGTCGTACGTCTTCATGGGGTCCCTCGTTCTATTGTTTCAAATAGGGACGCCCGTTTTATGTCTCGTTTCTGGCATAGTTTTTAGAGGGCACTAGGTACACAAGTGCTTCTGAGCACAGCTTACCACCCTCAGACCGATGACCAGTCAGAGTGTAACACCCGAGACTTTTATGTTATATAAATCATCAAAGGAATCTTTTTCTACACACAACACTTTCTTGGCTTGCTTTACACGAAATCACGACCTTCCTCGATAGCTTGTGTCGTACGTAATACCGAGTTTTACTAAACAATGATATGCTATTAAAATATTATTAAAACTAGCCGTTATGAATAGTAATAACCACTTTTTGAAATTTTATAAATTTTATTTTTCAAAATGGACTTCATTTTTGGATTCGGAATATCGAAATTAGCCTAGGGTGAAATTTTGGTATTTTTCTGAAAACTTTCAATTTTTGATGAATAGTGAAACCACTAAGTGGTAGTTAAAAAACTGAATTTTTCATAAAACTTAATTTTACCGCTTCTGTGAGTGGAATTTCAAAAATCTGAGAGACACGGTTGATGTTAGTAAGTAAAATGTGGTTCAATGAGATGAAAATAATTTTTTGGTGAATAGTAACTTTTTACTTTTTTTACTACGGTTAAAAGTAAATAGGGTAATTAAGGGTAAAATTGATATTATTATTACCCTAACACATGTCCTAATTCTATTGGATAAGTGTAATTCGACCAAAAACAAACTTAGGAATAAAATATGACCATTTAGGCCCACTTGGATTAGATTAGGACATTTATTATTAATTTATTTAAAGAAGGGTTAAAATAGTTAAAATCAAAGTTTAATAAGTAAATAATTTTTAATATAAGGTTATACATAAGATAAATTCGACTATAAATATTCATTAGAAAGATAAAAATATTTCCTACATAATGATATTTTATTTGTAATTTTTAGACATTAAATAATTTAATTTATTTATGACACAAAGATGATGCAGCAATTATCTTATTAATGAAATATTGACATAATTGATGTTATAAACACCAAAATAAATGTAATTTGAGACTTTTTATGAATTACACTAATTTCCTAGGTTAATATGACATGTTATTATTGATTTAATTAACGTTTTGCGAACTAATAATTCTGTTATGATTTTCACAAAAATCAATTACTAAATAGTGTCAAAATTGACATAAAATAGTTTTTAAAACAAATATTATATTAGTAATTGTTATTTTATTCCTAAAAATATAAGGTTCGGGAAAATGACTTAGATAAGGTTATATATATTAATAATAAACAACTTGGGGTTCTTTTGGCTACTTATAGTAAGTTTATTAATCTTATAGTGTAAGAAAACAAGAAGACACGGTGAAAGTTAAATTATCTAACTTAAAGTTAAATCTAAATGATAAGGTTAAAATTGATACCTAAACTTGTCTAAATTATATTGTATGGGATTATTTCAACCCCTAACCACCTTATCTTAGAAATATATCAATTTGGAGCTATTAAAAATCGAATTTGACTTTATAATAAAATAATATTTTTAGTTGATCCAAAGGTGCCCCTCTCCTCCCTTATAAAAGGGCACCTCCTCCCCCTCTTCCTAACACCACTTTGAGCCTTCAAGCTCGGCCAACCCCTGCCAATTTATCCTCTCCACTTCCCTAGAAACATCCTAGAGGTTTTGGTCTTCTTCAAAGACCTATTTTAGTGCCCTAAAAGGAGGTCTCAAAGAAGCACTTCAAAGAAGAGGTAATGTCCGTTACTGATTCTTTCATCTTTATTTCTTCTTCCACTTCTTCTTCTTTAGTTGTTTCATTATGAATTAATAACATCAGTATCACTCATATACTGATATGTTATTATAAGTATGAAACAACCCTATTTCACCATCTATCCATCCTACGGAAAAAGAAATCACCGCGCGTGCGTACGTACGGAATACCGTCTCCACGCCGTGGTGTAATCTATTTTCCACCACCACCTTACTTGGATGGGTATAATGGTGTAAATAATGACTATATATGACTATTATAAAGTGATATTGATTCTGAAATAGTATACATACACTTCAATACAATTCCACGATCATAGGAACGATATCATCACTCGTGCGTACGTACGGAATACCGTCTCCACGATGTGATGCGACTCGTTCTACATGATCTTCATTGAATAATGATTATATAAATGAATTGAATGAATGAATATGATATATATTACACTAATACCATTCTGGAAATGAGGTATTTATAACCTAAAGGGAAGAATAAGAATTTATTCGACAAAACACGCATAAGAACAAAAAGTAATAAACACCCGAATAACAAGTAGTAATGAAATATTACTAATAAGAAGCTAAGAATATGACCATATATGATATCATAACAATAAGTATGATTCTGGAATAAGTCAATAACATTATTTAAATCATTATACAGGAGGTTCGGACACTTACGAAGCAAATCGGACCTAAGGTAAGGGAAATATCACAATCTCATTTTTATCCGAGATTGTTTATACTTTGAAATTTACTGGGGTGTATTTTATCATCCACATCCATGTTTCCTCAATATTTAATATTATTTCCATCCACCTACAATTGTTTAAATCCAATTTTACCCTTCGGTGAGTTTTTAGTAAAGGATATGAAAGAAATCTTTTGTCGTTTTTCGTACGAGGTACTTTTTGACTTTTCCGACAAAAGTACAAAGAATGTTTTTTTTAACTTATACGGCATGAATGGATTTTTAAAACATTATTTCCAAGAAGCTTCCTTTAAAAGTTTTCAAGTTTATTTTTAATCAACTTCTTTTAGTTTAGAATTGTACGACATGTTAAGAAAGGAAAAGTGTTTTTGAAGCAGAAATGATATTTTCCTCAAGAATGGAGTTCAAGTGTTTTATCAAAATTATTTTCCATCTAAGATAATAAAGGGTTCTATTTCTATCCCTATTATTACATTGATTTGATTATGTTGTGATGGAATTATATTTATGAATTCCTTTATCTTATATGAATTATTTTATGATGTCACGATGTTTAAGATTCCCATTTTTATTACATGGGTTATGCAATGATGTATGATTTATGATTTTATGGCACACATAAGAATGGTATCATTATGAGATGGGTGGGACCTATATCTCCCTCCAATTCATTGGGTAAAGATTTTATATATCATGAGATAGACATGGTTGGAACGGTAGGTTATACCAGTTCAGTGAAACAGGACTGAAATGAGGAATGAACTCGGTTTAGAAATGGACTTTGTCCACTAAGATAGTCTTGGCAATGAGTCTTGACTAACAAGAAATGATTCTCTATGATTATGTGTGTATGCCACAAAGTTTCATGTTTTAAGTTATTGGGATTACAATTCACTACTATGATTTATCCCATGTTATGAAATTATGATCTCTTTTGCAGGTTAAGATTTCCAAAAGTTATGTACTTATGTATATGATGTGATTGATATTTCTTTTGTTTACCCTTACTGAGCATTTGAGCTCACCCTTTTGTATGTTTTATTTCCCTAGGTCAGGAAGAAGGTTATTAAGTAGAATATGCCAAAAAGGGACTCTAAATATGATGAAATAAACGGGAGGCAAAGTAGATGCTTTATGAACCAGTTGTTTATGCTTTCCAGTTTCTAAAGACACTATACCTATACGGTCCTTTCATGGTTTTGTTATATGTTGTAATAAGTGTGCTTCAATTTTGAAGTAATAACAATGTATGTAAAGTACGGGTCGTTATACAGAGTGTACGATACAGGTGCTAGAGGACATGCTGCGTGCATGCATCCTAGACTTTGGGGGCTCTTGGGAGAAGCATATACCCCTAGTCGAGTTTGCCTACAATAACAGTTTTCAGGAAACTATAGAGATGGCACCATATGATCCTTTATATGATAGGTCATGTCGATCACCCTTGTGCTGGTTAGAGGCAGGTGAGGCAGCTTTACTGGGACCACGTCTCGTGCAGGAGACTTCTGAGCAGGTCCAGTTGATTCAGAAGCGGATGGCTACTGCACAGTCTCGTCAGAAATCTTATGTTGATCGCCGCAGACGACCTTTGGAGTTCGTGGTCGAGGATCAGGTCTTCTTGTGTGTTTCGCCGAGGCTGGGACACAGACGGATCAGGAGATAGGGTAAACTTTCACCGAGGTATGTGGGGTCATTTGAGATTCTGGAGAGAGTCTGGTTGGTTGCTTATCGGTTGCAATTACCACAGAGGTACCGAGCCATGCACGACGTCTTCCATGTATCTCAGTTGCGCCTCTATCATTCAGACCCGTCTCACGTCTTTCAGCCCGAGGAGGTTGAGCTAGAGGTAGATGCGCCCTTTGAGGAGCATTCGATTCGTATCGTGGATAGGAGCACAAAGGTTCTCCGAGGCCAGTCAGTTCCTCTCGTATGGGTGTTATGGCAGCATGGCTGAGTGCAGGACGAAACCTGGGAGCGGGACACCGACGTACGTGCTCAGTGGCCAGAGCTGTTTTGAGCTTTATCTTCACCACCCTTGGAAGGGAAATTCGGGGACGAATTGCTTCAAAGGGGGAAGTTTGTAAGAACCCAGTTCTTATTTTTGAGGTACGGGTTTCTTCTTTTCTCTTTTCCTTAAGTGTTTTTGAGAAAATAAGGAAAATGGGGAAAAATCCTAAATTTTGGGACTACACGCCATGTACTTTTCTACACGCCGTGTACTTTGGCCATGTGGGATGAGTACACAGGGTGTGTAGCCATGTCGGTGACGAAGGGTGTAAAAACCGACTACACGCCGTGTAGTCAGTCTGCAGGCAAATTGTAAGGTGATGGAAGCAGCCGCCAACCGGACGACAGTACACGCTGTGTGATCAGGAATACACACTGTGTACTCATGTCGACAGATGAACAGTGCCACGCTGGCGAGAAGCCACCAAAGGAACAGTTAAAAAAATGAAAAGTACACGCCGTGTAGTTTGTTTTTTTCGCTTAAAATAGGCAGTAGCCAACCCTGTTCACAGGATTGGCTTAGAACCGGAGGAAGGAGTCAGGAGAGGAGGTCGGACCTTCGAGGATCTCCAGATCGAGCATCGGGAATCCGTTTTCGCCTCTGACAATCTCGTTGGAACCGCACGGGTAAGCCATCCACTCTCCTTAAGTCGTTCTTGCCAATTCTTCCTCTAAGGGAAGTTATTTGAGTTTGAACGAGGTTTCCTTTCACGTCAGATCTACGTCGTTCTTGGACGATTTGAGGATCGTCGTTCGCGTATATCGTTCAGGGGCGTTTAAGGTAGGTGACTTGGTGTTTAAATTCCAACTGTTGTGCGTTTTTGTGTACCGTTGTGCTACGAACTCATGTTGGGGTGTCGTGTGACTGAGGCCTTGGCTGTTTAAATACCTAGAATTGTATAGGTAATTAAATGTGATAATAACCTGTTGTTTGGGATCGCTGCTTGGATCCAGGACCACCCCGGGGGTGCGTTCCTCTGTTTAGCTGTTTGGCCAGGATACCTGAGGGTATGTCATTGGAATAATGTTTGTTAAATTGCCTTTAGAGGAATTGTATGTGAATTGCTTATTTACATGTTGGGCATGATCCGGTTACTTGCGCCTGAGGGCATTGTTTGTTTAGCCTGAGGGCAAGGTACTACTTAGCCTAAGGGCATTGTCCTATTTCACCTGAGGGCAACTTTTCGTATGCCTGAGGGCAGTGACTTTTGTGCCTGAGGGCGACATTTCGTACGCCTGAGGGCAATATTTGTTATGCCTGAGGGCAAGATTCTGATTACCTGAGGGTAAGGGTTTGCGTGTCTGAGGACATTGACTGTTTACATAGAAAATTCACTGTGGCGGTTTTCCTTATATTGAATGATTAAATGAATAATAAAATGGCAATATAACTGGTAAAGTTAGTTACTTTTGAGTACTGCTTAGTTTATTTCATTTACTTTTGCACACTGTTGTTGCATGTTTACACACGGTTGAGCACGGGCCTTTGGTGGGTGCCTACTGGGATTTATTTCTCACACTATGTTTGGGTCATGTCTTCAGCTCAAACAGATTACATTTCTGCAGGTGTGGATAAGGGCAAGGGTTCTTATACAGGTACTTGATTGCTGCTGAGGAGTAGGGGAGCATGGGATCGGGCTTAGGCTCACGATGCTACCGGGTGTTTTGTTTTCGTTTTGTTGTACTCTGTATTGTACTGTACTGTACTGTTATGTAACATGTTCTGACTGTTTTCTTAGAACTTAAGACATGTTGCATCATTATCTATATAACTGTTGGTTATCTTTTACTGCAGTTGTTTTTTAAAATAAGTATGATTTATTGCTTCCGCTGTTGTTGTATGTTTTTTATTTTATTCCGTTGCGCTACACTTTGACAGATGAGGGCATAGTTTCTCCACTATCAGACCTGGGCCCTCGCTGCTAGTCGGCAGCCTCTGGCATTTGGGGAAATGCGCTTGAGGTCATGTGACCAACCGGGTTCGGGGCACCCGTTGAGTGGCACTCGGATCTGGGACGTTACACACATCAACTCTAGCACCTCGTGCCCTAGCGACTATGTCGCTCAAAATTGATGATCATGCCATCCAAATATCACAGGCCATGCCCAACCTGATGGCCTCACCGCCTCAACCGACATCCATGATGCCCAACCGATGGTCAACACCATCCAAGCATATTCGAGCCAAGCCCAACCAGATGACCAGCATCGTCTCAATTTTTGAATGGTCATGCCATCCTAACCTTGGTCCAAGCCCATCATGACCCATCGAGTATCATCTCATGCCATACATCATAAGTATTTCAAATATATATATAAAACAATTTCAATTAACTAATCAATTCAATGTAATTGAATTGCGCATCTAGAATTCAATAATAACTCACTTTAAAGCAATCAATTCAATTTAATATGGTTGAATTGAGCAACTTGAAATTAACCAAACCATTCAACGGAATTGAATTGAATAACTTGAATTAAAGAAACAATTCAATTTAAATAGAAACACCCCCCCCCCCCCCCGCCCAAACACTCACAATGGTCAAAGGCCTCTAACCTGACCTCACCCCTATGGAAAAGGTTAGGGCATGCCCAGAGGCATCCCATATGGTCATACAAACAATTTAATATGAAGCAAGGGGGTCTCGCTCAATTTCCAAAGGCGCACTAAAAGCCGCATCCGCCAAAAGTCCGCAAAAAACAAAAAGTAAGGTATGCACTACCTACCTTGGACCCATAGACGTAGGGACGTCTTATATTAGGCTCTAACTCAAAGAGGATTGGAAGAGATCTGAGTTTCCGTTAACCACCCTGAAAATATAGTAAATCGGCTCGGATGGATTTAGTGCTCCGATAGTCAAAAGAAAAACGAAAGAGTTGCAAGGGTGTGGTAAGCCTTACCGAGGCGGTTCCAACACGCACGACGGATCGACGAACGCATCACTGACGGAGGATCTAGGGAAAAAAGAGGAAGGAAAGAGGGGTGAGCCCCATGTGCAGTGCAGGACCAAGAGAGAGGAAAGAGGGGAAAGAAATAAAGGAGGCAGGGGGGAAATGTAATTTTGCCTCTTTAATGGGGGTGCATGGTTTAATCGCACGGTTTGTCAAACCGTGCGCAGACCGTGCAAGCTATAGTGTTGAGCTACTGCCCAAAATGCCTCCCTCACACGATTTGTGCATGGTTTTCTCTAAACGTGCACAAACCGTGCGGCAGTTTGAAAACGAACCGCACGGTTTACCGTAAACCATGTGCCCTGATCTGCAACTTCAAAACATGAGTTTCGGGCCTCTGACACTCCCGAAACCCCATTCGGACACCCGAGGCACACTCTAAGCCTCTAAACCCAAGTAAAAACATCATATAAGGCTGATGGAACTCTCATAATTTGATTTCGATCAATGAAAAAGAAAACGGTACCCCCGCTAAATCAAAATTCAAAAAGGGGGTGATTTTCAACCTGATTCAAAAATCCGAGACATCACAAGATTAGTTGGGCATCAACACGATGCAAATTTTTTCCATGTAAGTCGATTAACAAAAAAAAATGTTCCTTTCATTTATTGAAAATTTATAATTATGTTAGTTTTGTATTATGTATCTATATAAAATTTGTACATAGCATAACAAGACAGACGTATATGGATTTATGGACCCATAGTTTATTTCTCTTATAACTTTGATAATGACTGATGCAGACAGAACAATTTATATTGCTGAAAGATTTCAGAACAATGTCATTATTCAATGTTGGATGTTTCCATATCTTCAAGAGTATGAAACATATTTTCTCACAAAGTGTTATATATCTCTTAAAATATTAACAACTTACATTAAATTTTCTTATATATCTGTGGTCATTGGATGTTGGGTGTTTTTTGTTCAATAGAGAATTGTATTGGCTATGCTCTATCCATGGTGAAATGAGAGAAAATTTTAAAAATGTATTGAACGCGTGAGTTTGATTAATTTAATACTTTATATTATAATGAATAAAATTTATTTTATTCATATTATTTTCAAACGGGGCATAGAATTTCTTTTGAGGGATGGTAAGAAAGGAGATCCAAGATCGAATTTGTACAAGCTACAATGAATTTTCATTTACAATTACTAAATTTTGGATATATTACTTAAAAATGTTATTATGAATTAAAATCATTTTGAAACAACATTGTCATAAACAAGGTGTAAAAGAATGTGGATATTATGTTTTAAGATTTATGTATGAAATAATTGACAGTTACGAAGTTCTGGAAGGATAGATTTCTTTATAAAGTTTTCCTTAATATTTCATTTGTTTTATTGAAAATACAAGTTAAATACTTTATTATTTTGTAGCTTTTTGATGACCCGCAACCATATAGTGCACAAGAGTCGAGACATCTACAAATTGAATGGGCGAATCATTTTACATGTTTGATTGATTTTTAGTTTATTTGTAATATATATTGTAAATTTGAAAGTTCAATTGTAAGTGTCTTGCTGGATGTTTTCTTGGTTTTTTATTGCCTTTTTTGTTGTTCTTTTGCTTTTGTATGCTTCTGTGGAGGATGAATCAATTTTCTATTTAAAAAAATCATTTTTTACATCAGTTATCCAATAACCGATGTGAAAAACCCCAAAATAGATTAATTTACATCGTCGGTTTTAATTAATCGATGCTAAAAAGTTTTTTACAATAACACCGCCTAATAAACGACGTGAAATAATGTTTGGTGTTTTGGCTATCGTTAAATCCAAGAGACTAATACATTAAATCATCAAGCCATTGGGGTGATGGTTGATCTATTATCAAACTTCCTTACCAAATTGTGCTTCTTAATTACCTTCCACGATTTTTTATTAATAGTTTCCATTTTCCCATTTAATCAATTGTTTAATCCACCAATATGTTACTCTATTTTATTCTTCCCCTTTTATAAACTTATATAGTTTTTTCTTTGTGCTTTCAGATTTGTTTTACTTTGATCAATTTTTCTTTTAAAATCAACAAAAGGTTTTAATTATCCTTGATCTTTCCAAAAGAGGTTTTTATTATTTAAGACTTTTATCTTTTCCTTTTTTTTTAATGGGTAATTCAACTCTCATCTTGTCATTTTACCCTACTCCAACCTATAGAGATGTTGAACCTGCTATCAAGAGGTTGCAAATTAGGGGACTTTATTTTAGAATGTGGGAAAAAGTTGATATCAAAAACAAATTTCACGTGATTTATTAATTACCCAACATAAAATAATCAATCTTAAAAATATTTGTTCACAAGTTGTTTTTATAACACCGCACTCATATATAATCTAAATACAATTCCTTAGTTTTTATACAAGATCGTCATTTTATTTGTATTTCATTTTTAGCATTAATTAATCAATAATATTTATTAAAATAATTAATGCATTCAAAAGCATGTGGCATGAATAATAATGACATCGTATAAACAGAAATAAAATTCAAACAAATACATCACATCTTGAAAGTCCTATGATACTTAACTTCAATTCGCTGCCGCCGCATTCGTCCGTGCCTGTCACGTGCCATGAGGAGCGTGGATGACTGAGACCCACGGTCGGGATTTGCCCTTTCATTCCTTTCTTATCATATTTCATTTCACCCGTGGACTTCATTATCATTCATATTTGTATTTAATAAGATAAATGTAAGTAATAATTACAGCGGTGCTAATAGTAATAATAAAATTTTCAATAACTGCTAATAAAATTAATTGATTGTTAATTTTAATAATAATATGTTAATCTTCATAATTAATACTTTTTAAAATGTTTACCATTATATTATAAAATTCTATCGGGATGACCAATCAAAAGATGCAATAAAATGGATTTTTAACTTTTCTTTAAAAGAAGTTATGTTTCATAATTAATTAAAAAGAACAATTAAACCTTAAATTTTCATTCGCTTAAAATTTTCATTCTTTGATGCTTTAGTCATTGTGAGGCAAGGCTGGATTTTTTTATTAATTTTTTTGAGAGAGTTTTATATGAAATTATTTATTATTTATCAAAAATTGGCCTCACGTTTTTTTTTTATAGATGTTTTTTGAATCTCATGACATTTTATTATTATTTTAGAATAATTTATGATGATTTAAACAAGTGAAGTTAAATAATTTTCTTAATTAATATTTTAACAAACAACGGAACCTATAAGAAAAATTCCAATATCTGGCAAACGATATCTCCAATGGGAAAATCGTCCCTGTAGTATTATTTGAGACCATGTGTTTTTTTTTATGTGATGAAGTTTGAAAAATTTAAATTTTAGGTCCCTCGTAGGTCATTTGTCTATAAATACGGAATTAACAAAACTCTTAATTTTCATGTATTATGAATATATATTATTCCCATAATGATAGAGCGGTGGAGGTGAGTTCCTAAAGATAAGATTGTTGAACCTCTTATGCTTTTCAGTTCTATTATGAAGTGTTAATTTAATGTTTAAATTACGATTCTAATTTTAATTTGACTTTATTAAGTGAAAATGATTTTTTACCAAAATGATTACAATGGAGAATGTGATAGAGACCCCTTCCCCAAGCCTACGTTGGTGGCTCAATAAAACCCGAGATGCCACAAAACTAGGACTATTATTGTCGAGGGGAAATGGATGACATAACACATTACAATATTCATCATAACAGGTTACTGAATTCGTCATCGACAGATCATCATGGTAGTGGTAATTTTAAGACATTGACCAGCCGAATCCTGGATAACTAGGCCTGGGTGGTATTGAAGAAATCACCATTGACAGGAGAGGATGTCGAAGATGCAAGAGGTCCATCGTAGGCAGATACCATGGCTCATCAATGTCTCATTTGACCCCCCCCCAGTGAGGATGAAACGCCAATGACCATTAGACCGACTATGTTGTTGATCCATGGTCACTTGGTCTTTAATCAACACGACTGTATGATTATTAAATGCTCATGAATCATATCTCATACGGGTTGTTGAATGCACCTAGTCGCGTGACATAACTGTGTAAGTGATGTGGAGGCCACACATCACCCTTTAATTAGGCAATGCTACTGATCACATATTGCCACGTGGGGAAATAATAATGGTCATTGGATTATGCCATCTGATGCGATCCTTGTCAACTGCTTAAATGGATGTGGATCACACCACACAACGATCTAGGTCACTTGATCATATGATCTAGTGCAATTGGAGCTATCCATGCCTCTGCCTTATCATGCCACAACTTAACACATGAGTTGCGTTATGTCATTTCATGTGATCTAGGTCACTGGATCACGTAGTATTGTGATTCGAACTAACAAATCACATAGTTCATGACCTAGAACACGACACACACCCATGATGTTCGGGGGTGTTGCATGGATATTCCACATGACAACCCCTAGTTTTTTGGAACCCCCCATGTGATGCAATGACACATGTGTGGGGTATGACTACCCCCCTAAAATTATCATTATACTTATATTTATGAGTAAAACATTTTGATACCCTTTTATAGTCCATTCATAGCTCGTTAATTAATGAATTTGTATTTTGAATGTTTTCTTAACAAAAATCGGTGTGTGATTACTTCTACGATGATGATAAATGTAACACCCCGACCAGAAGCACGGGGTCTAAGCCGAGATCCACCAAGACCCCATGTGTGCCTCCCTGTATGCAAGATGTTGTCGATTAGTAGCGAGGGTCAAAAGAAACATTGTAACGTTCAGACTCAGATGCCACTAAAACAGTGCCCCGAGCCCGTTTTTTAAGAGGCCTCAAGCATGCCCTCCCGTACGCTAGAAACTGTCAGCTAGCAGTGAAGGCCTAAGATGTGATAGTGGAGAGACTATGTCCTCATATCAAAGTATACAAATAATGGAAATAGCTAAGTATCATACACAACAAAAAATAAACAGAGTGCAGAAACATTAAATAAACTAAAAATGAACATGCTGTAATAATAAATCAAAAAGCTATAAAAGCTTGAACAGCTAATGTTATACATACAACACTGATCGCCCACTAGGTTAACCATACAGATACAGGAAGTACAAAAGAAACAGAAATAAAAGTACATAACTCAACTACTAACTCCGAGCCAAACCACGTACCCGGTCTCCAGACACCGTCGAACTGCACTAGCCCAAACAGAAGAACCCACACGAGCAGACACTGGGTCTCATCCCTATCCACCATGCAACTGCGATCAACCTGAAAAACTAACATAAGGTCTACACGCATACCAAGATGCACAGAAGGGGTGAGAAATAATCTCAGTAGGTCACCCCGACGATGAACCTATAAAAGTTTGGTGCTATAAGTGCATGCAAAAGAAAACTGCTCAGCCTAAATGAGACATAACTGAGAAGATAGGTAAAGCCAATAAACGTGAAACCACAGTCAAACTCTGAGTCCGAAATCCCAGTCAACTAGGCAAGTGTCACCATGGATGTCCATATCTATATATGTATACATGTATTGTCCCATACCTATACATATATACATAAATATGAATATTCATGAGTAAGTGAATGAAATAACATAAAAACAAACAAACATCGATCCTTGGGTCCGAAATCCCGATAACTTGGACATCCTGTGCAAGGGCATTGAGCTGGATGTCGTACCACTTGAGCCCTACATCATTAAGTCAATCTCGGTGTCTCTAATCTGAAACAACGTATACCTACTTCGGCCAATGCTGAAAATATCTTTGAGCAAGCAACGTCACCATAAGGGGATATTCGTCCTACACCCGGGTTCACCCATACTCGCCTCCAATCACTGTAAAGAGGGATTCTAGGGAGTACATCCGAACATCCTATAAATAGTCACTGAGCTAGACACCACACTCCTCATGCTATGTAAATCTAGTCCAATGTTTGAGCCCTAGGTCCTAGTCTATAGGCGGTCACGACATTGTGACTCAGATGAACCCTAAGGGTATGAACCTTAGGCGATCTGTAAGAGATCTCAATGGTGAGATGTCATACCCACCCCTCTAGATCCAAAGTGAATGTCAAACATGGGTGTGAGATGCCATGCTTAGCCAACCTGACAGAGAAAAGGGCTCATAAGCCTGATACTAAAAAGAACATTCAGAGATCCTCATCATATGAAAAATTGGGGAGAGCGTAGTCATCCACCGTAATCCACAGGTTGAGGAGAGAGTAATCATCCTCTATAGACCACAAGTTGAGGGGAACATAATCATCTACTAAAAACTCTGGGTTGAGGAGAGCGTAATCATTCTCATCACTCAGGAGAGAAAAATCATCCACGAGTATCATAACTAGGGATGCTATGCCCATATATTAAATTCATAGGCTCAACAGCCAGATATGAGGAAACACCTTTGGATATCCTAATAATATAATAACCAAATATACATGCTCAACAACCAGATCCCAGGTAGTACCTCTGGTTATACAAATAAACATATGAAAATGACATGGCTCAAAAGCCGAATCCTACAAAGAACGTCCGGGCATCCCAATGAGAAAGAAAGATGCCTCACACCATGCTCAACAACCACCAACCAGGAAGCACCTTTGGCTAACATTTTTGCTGTAATGTCCTGGATTTTTCCATGTATTATATTTTTAAATATTATATGGAATTAATTTGAGACTAGGCGTTGAGACGACATGCGATTCTGAGCCCCGGTGTGCCCGAAATAAATGTTTGAATAAAATTAAATATATTAAATAGCACGTGAACACATTTTTTCTGAAAAAGTGGAATAACTTCTAAACGGGTGCCCAAATCAGAAATCTAAGGGAACCGTTGTGTTTAAAGTAGCAAGTTTACCCTAGGTGCGACCTAACATCAGTCGACATGAGTCAGCTATGAAAAGTAGTTTTTTGCGTTTTAATAAATAAAATAAAATAAGGGTTTATTTAATTTTAACGTTTCGCAGCAATGCAGTGACACGTTCTATTTTTTTAATAAGAAGATCAAAAAGGACCTAGGGATTAGAATTCATAACCCTAGATAATTACCTAAATACTCTGGAGAGAACATTGAATAATCTCTCGACAGACGATGACAGAACGATGGATCAAGATCGTTCATGACGGATCTATATCAGCAACAAATCCTCGACAACAAACGATCCTTTCCCAAGTAGGGTGTTGTTATTTTAGATTATTCTTTCCCTGTTCATATATTCAATGAAAAACATGGATCAACCAACGAATAGGTTGACCCACGGTTTGATCTTTCTTGCGGGATGGGCTTATTTGCAGGATTATTGTCAGGGTCTAATTGTTGATAATTGATTTGGTTTTTCTTGACCATTCTTACAGAATGGATCGAGGCCAGAACGAACAACGACCAAGGTTTTTTCCTTGGGTTTCCCTTTGTGTATTTCTCCCCAAATATTCTTCACATTCTTCATGTTCTTCATGGATTATGAACAAATGATCATTGCGCCTTCGTTTTGTGGTTCAACAATCCGAGATTGGAGATCTGACACGGGTACGACCCGACGGAGGTACGACAGTGGTTGTAGTAGTAGATCGAATGACGATGGGTGTTGATTTCTTTTTCTTCGTTGGAAATTAAGAATGATGATGATATTGTTTTTCATGTTGATAGAAGAACCAAATCTTATCGATTCAGTGACAATGCAACCCGATGACCTTGGATATCGAGTTTCCTAGTCTGGCGCAACCGGAAACAGAGGCCAGAGCAGTAGAGGAGATGATCGGAGCGCGAACCAGGGTTTCTAGAAATTTTTGAACAACACAGTGTGTATTCCGCAATACACGGAGTGTGGCCCCCCCTGGGTGGTGGCTTGGGTTTTGGGAAGCATCGAAGTGTCACACGGTGTGTGACACCTGTCACACAACGTGTAGACCCTTCCCCGAGACTTGGCATGTATCTCGGGAGATACACGAACACAAGGTGGAGTACACAGGTTTCCTAAACGGCATGCACCCAACCACACGACTTGGACCAGATCAGTTACACGGGTTATTCCATGTACTGGTACACAGGTAGGTGGACACATGTTGACGCCGTGTATTGGCACACATCCATAGTATATGGGTGAACCTTGAATGTAAGGACACGACATGTGACCCTTCTACATGGCATGTACCCAAATTCTATATGACATGTTCTAAACGACATGGGCCTTTGTACACGGGCAGTACCCGGGGTCAAGGGACACAACGCGTGACCCTACTACACACCGTATACCCCTTTGCACATGGCTTGAATCTATTGTCCATCGTATCTTGGAAAAGCTTCATTAGCGTTCATGCCTTTGATCCTCTCCCTGAAGGTTGATGCTCACCGTTTCCTACTCATAAGAGTATGATCTCTTCAACAAGACATTCTGGATAAAGTTGTTGGAATCCCCTCCGAGAGGCCCAGAGTAGGATCCTTTATCCATTCTTCGTGCCCTAGGTAGAGTCCTTGGTATTGACGCGACCAACTTCACTGAGCGTCCATCCTCTACTTAGTAAGTCAATCCAGATGGATTTGTTGGTATCACCCCATGGACCTAGTTGTGATCCTCATCTGTGGTATCATATCTCTCTTCAGAACTATCAATGTATCTCTCTCATGACAGTTTCTGATGAACAATGCTTCTTGGACGAATGTCATCAGTGCTATCAAACTCAGGAGTGTGTTCTCCCAGATGAGTGCTTCGTGGAATCTTCGAACTGAATCCCTAGTGTTGGTATGCGATAGTTGTGACTTACCTCTAGACCATGTGTCTTGGTTTGAGTATATCTGGATATTCTTGTTATATATGTTGTAGACATATACCGTGTAGAGATGACTATATATTCCTTTGTGTATTACATTGTGGTTTCAGAGTGTCTTACTGAGTATTTTTATACTCACCCCTGTATGGTCTTTGCTAGCACGTGTCATGTCTTGTGTAGACGAGCGACCTTTTGACAGAGTCTAGGGCATACTAGGACCGGATAGAGCATTGTGAATTCAGGCAGGCCGAGGTGTTCCTACGGCTTTGAGCAATAGTCCCAGCACTACGGGAAAAACCGTTATTTGCAACGGGAATAGCCACCACATTGTAAAAACTTAGGCGCAGTTTGCGTGCCAAACCGCACGAAAGGATATTTGCGACGGGTTGACACAACCTGTCGCAAATGTCGGGAGGCGGTTAGACCTAGTTGCGATGGGGGATCCCCCATCCCAACTAGTTCAACCCCCGGAGGTTATTTGCGAGGGGTCCCGTCGCAAATAACCTGCGACGGTAAAAACCTATTTGCGACTGGATGTTATCCCGTCGCAAATAATCGACCGTAATTAATGCAGCCGAAGGTATTTGCGACGGATCCCGTCGCAAAAAGTACTATTAGCGATGGGAATCCCGTCGCTAATACTCCCGTCACAACTAATCTAACCTATATATACTCCCTCCATTTTTTCTTCTCTCCGCCTGAATTTCTTGCTCCTCTGCTTCTGTAAACTCTAATTTTGGAGTGAAATTTTTTGAGAGTTAACTTTTTTTTACGAAGAAGTTGTGAAACCGCCTACAATTATAAGAGATCAAGTTTTAAAGTATTTATGTTTTATTCAATTTAGCATTTATTTCTTTTCATTATATTAATTTTATTTATTGTTGATTAGTTGTAATTAAGTTATATTTCAATTGTTTTGTCATCAATATTTATTTGTAATAATAAAATTAAATTATTAGTACTAATTCTTAGTAACTAGTAATAATTAATAATTATTATCGATAATTAGTAATTTATATAAATAATTAGTGGTAATTAGTAATTAGTAGCTGTATTTTTCAGTAATTAATAGTAATTAACACTAATTAGTAATAATTATAAATAAATAGTAATGATTAGAAAAAATAGTAATAAATATTAACAATTATAATAAATATCATCAATTAGTAATAATTTTCAATAAATACTAATAAATAGTAATAAATACTAAAAAATAGTAATAAATACTAATAAATAGTAATAAATACTAATAAATAGTAATAAATAGTAATAAATACTAATAATTAGTAATAAATACTAATAATTAGTGATAAATACTAATAATTAGTAATAAATACTAATAAATAGTAATAAATACTAATAAATACTAATAAATACTAATAAATACTAATAAATACTAATAAATATAATAAATATAATAAATAGTAATAAATATAATACAAAGTAATAAATATAATAAATAGTAATAAATATAATAAACCGTACTAAATATAATAAAGAGTAATAAATACTAATAAATAATAATAAATAGTAATAAATATTAATAAATAGAAATAAATACTAATAAATAGAAATAACTACTAATAAATAATAATAAATACTAATAAATAGAAATAAATACGAATAAATAGTAATAAATACTAATAAATAGAAATAAATACTAATAAATAGTAATAAATAGTAATAAATAGTAATAAATACTAATAAATAGTAATAAATAGTAATAAATAGTAATAAATAGTAATAAATAGTAATAAATAGTAATAAATACTAATAAATAGTAATAAATACTAATAAATACTAATAAATAGTAATAAAAAGAAATAAATAGTAATAAATAGAAATAAATAGTAATAAATATAAATAAATACTAATAAATAGAAATAAATACTAATAAATAGAAATAAATACTAATAAATAGAAATAAATAGTAATAAATAGTAATAAATACTAATAAATAGTAATAAATACTAATAAATTGTAATAAATAGTAATAAATAGTAATAAATAGTAATAAATAGTAATAAATAGTAATAAATAGTAATAAATAGTAATAAATACCAATAAATAGTAATAAATAGCAATAAATAGTAATAAATAGTAATAAATAACAATAAATAGCAATAAATAGTAATAAATGGTAATAATTAGTAATAACTAGTAATAATTAGTAATAAATAGTAATAATTAGTAATAATTAGTAATAATTAGTAATAATTGGTAATAAATAGTAATAAATAGTAATAAATAGTAATAAATAGTAATAAATAGTAAGATTTTTTTACTAATTATTAATAATTAGTAATAATTAGAAATAATTAGAAATAATTAGAAATAAATAGTAATAATTAGTAATAATTAGTAATAAATACTAATAAATAGTAATAAATAGTAACAAATAGTAATAAATGGTAATAAATATTAATGAATAGTAATAATTTGTAATTTTTTTGAAGGAAAAGATAAATTATTGATCAAGGGAACCAAGATTACAAAGCCAATCAGGGAACGAGTTCACCCAACAATGATCGCCCCAATGTTTCCCAAACCGAGCCAAACGACGGGCTTTCGAATTACCATCTCTTTTGAAGAAAGAAAATTTGCATGCATCGAATCCATCAGTCAGAGACCAGATCTTCCTCAAGATGAGGCCATAAGGCTGGGAATCCTCATCTTTTGCTGAGAGTGCGTTCACCACTTTGAGGCAGTCAGATTCCACCAAAATCTTGGGCCAAAATTTTGAATGGGAAAAAAGAAGCCCCTTGAGGATGGCCGAGGCTTCTACCACCACAGGGCTCCATGAGTTAGGCACTGCCCTACACTGAGCTTCCACAATTTGGCCAAAAATTTTATGAGTAATGATCCCAATACCGACCCTTGAATTAGCAGAGAAAACAACATCAATATTAATCTTGAAGAAACCCTCAGGGGGGGGAGAGACCAAAGAGGAGCCGCTCGTCGAGTGTGGCTCAAAGAAGGCCCCACATCAATTTTCTTCCAACCATTTATCCACTCCAAAGATTTATCCACCCAAAGGTGATCATGGGTCAACTTCATCTGGAAAATGCATTCATTCTGTCGAGTCCAAACCAACCAAGAAATTGTGCATATCAGCCCTACCACTCTCGGTTCCAGAGAAGACACCCAAATAGTAAGGTTTGGGACCAACCCAATTGAAAGATCAAAGAAAATACCAAAATCCAGCCTCCACACCTTCCACACCCCTTCCACCCCCTTACATGAAAGAATTGAATGCAGAGGGGATTCCACTTCCTGGAGGCACAAAGGACAAGTGTCGTCCTCCGCCAAATGTTGCTGCACCAGAAAGTCACGGGTTGGAAGAACCCCAGCACAGACCTGCCAGCAAAAAAATTTCACCTTAGGGGGAACGTTGAGGGACCATAGACACTTCCACTGATTATCGCTAAAGACCTGGGCCAAACCTTGAACCCTCAGTTTGTAACCCGAATGAACGGAATATCTCCCATGAGGTTCCCTAGTCCAGAAAATCTGATCAATACCCATTCCTGGTGTGAGAGGGATACTCAGGATGAGCTGACGATTCACCTCGTTAAACCAGCAACAAAGCTTCTCGTGATCCCACTCCTCAAGCGAGTCATCGAGCAGGTCACATACCCTTGCATCTTCGAATCCAAGAACAACCGGTGTAGAAACCTTATGATTGACGCCATCTGCCAGCCATGGATCATTCCAAATGTTAATATTATGCCCATCTGCAATTCTCCACACACAGCCCAAATCAATGAGAGATTTTGCTCCTCAAATGCTCCTCCACATAAAACTCGGCCGTGGCCTCATCTGGGCATGAAAGAAGTCAGAATGAGGGAAGTACTTAGCTCGCATCACCTTTGAGAACATGGTATTTGGGTGGGAAAGAAGGTTCCATCCTTTCTTCGCCAGAAGAGCCTCGTTAAACCATTTGAGATTTCGGAAGCCGAGGCAACCATGAAATTTTGAAACACATAGCTTCTCCCAAGACATCCAATGGGAATTATGTTTTCTCTCATGGGAGCCCCACAAAAAGTTGGCCAACCGGGAGTGGAGTTGGTCAACGAGAGTTTCTGGGAATTTAAACAACGACATAACATAAGAAGGGATTGCTTGTGCCACCGACTTCACGAGAACTTCCTTTCCTGCCTTGGAAATCTTCATACTAGACTAAAGACAAATCAGATTATCCACCCTGTCCACAATCGCGCCGAAAACTTGTTTCTTCGACCTACCCACCAGGGCCGGGAGGCCCAGGTACTTAGGATGCTTATCAACCAGCAGAAACCCACACATTCGCTGCAAATCCTCTCTCCTAGCTCGTGGAACGCCTTTACTGAAAGATAACTCTGATTTCGAAGCATTAAGACGTTGCCCAGAGGCCTTTTCGTACAAATTGATGATATTCAGCACTACACTGCATTCTTGTGGGGTAGCACACGCGAAAAGGAGGCTATCATCTGCAAAGAAGAGATGAAAGATAGGGGGGCCATTTCTACATACCGTAGCACCATGGATAATTCCTTGATCCGCCGCCTTCAGGATGAGATGAGAAAAGACATCTGCCACCAGAATAAAGAGGTAAGGTGACATAAATAGTAATAAATAGTAATAAATAGTCATAAATAGTAATAAATAGTAATAAATAATAATAAATAGTAATAAATAGTAATAAATAGTAATAAATAGTAATAACTAGTAATAAATAGCAATAAATAGCAATAAATAGTAATAAATATTAATAATTAGTAATAATTAGTAATAATTAGAAATAATTAGTAATAATTAGTAATAATTAAAAATAATTAGGAATAATTAGAAATATTTAGAAAAAATTAGAAATAATTAGCAATAATTAGCAATAATTAATAATAATTAGAATGATTAGCAATAATTAGCAATAATTAGCAATAATTAACAATAATTAGCAATAATTAGCAATAATTAGCAATAATTATCAATAATTATCAATAATTATCAATAATTAGCAATAATTATCAATAAAATCAATTGTAATAAATTGTAATAACTTGGCACAATTTTTAGTGGATTGACAACACTTCTTTTGCTCGATGACTTCTCCTTTCAACTCTCACCGAATAAAAACATTATGAAAAGTATGCTTCTACGTATGCATATCCAATCTCGTATGCACGAGTTTGAATATGCATTCGTAGAATCACATTTTTCATAATGTTTTCAGGCGGTGATAGTTGCAAGAAGAAGATTCATTGACGAAAAGGGGGATCTTTTATCTGACGACTCATTTACTTGCATCTTTTTCACTCTGAAATCACAAAGAAGAATCTACTACAACAGCAGCAGCAACACAAGGAGGACATGCGTCGATTAAAGCAGCAGCAACACGATCAGATTGAGTACATCCACTGTCTGACTCGTAGTTTAGGGATGAAGTTTCCTCCACCATCTCCTCCAGCTCCTCCAGCTCCTCCACGATCAGATGGTGTGAATATTGTATAATTTTTTTATTCTTTTTAATATTTATTATTTTATTATTTATTATTAGTATTATATTTTTTAATGTTTTTTTATTTTAATACTACTAATAATAATATTTTATGATTTTTATATATATATATATATTTTTTCTGAATATTGAGAATTTTAATATTTTTTATTTTTTTATTATTTTAATAATATTAATATTATTTTTTTCATTAATCATAATTTTATTATTTTATTTTATTTTATTGAGTATTTTAAAATATTGAGAATTTTAATATTTTTTATATTTTTTAATATTTTAATAATATTAATATTACTTTTTTTATTTTATTAAGTTTTTGCGACGGGGCCCATCACAAAAGGTTGATAATATATAAGATATTTGCGATGGGATGATATCTCATCATAAATACATTTTTGCGACGGGCCCATCACTAAAGGTTCTTGTATATATAATGTATTTAATCGGACATCTATTTGTGATAGGCCCATCACAAAAAATACTTGTTGCGACACCATTTTCTACAACGAGAGCCCGTCACAAATAACCCTTCGCAAAAGGTTGAAATTCCAGTAGTGCAATGCCTAATTGGTTTATAGGTTGGAATTTTTAGCTTATAGACTCTTTCTTTTAGTGGGCTTGTATTCTGAACTAATTTACTTTACAGCACTTTACTTTCCCATCGTACTCTGGTTGGGATAGTGGTATACATGCATTTCATTTCTTAGTGTTTTTTACATTTTAGCATTTGCGGTCTTGGAGATGTGTGCGTGCATACAGGTATATAGGCAATTCCTCCCATGTTAGTGATATCCTTACTCGGTGCTAGTCACCAATCCCAAACCTATTGGAGGTGGGCTTGGGGAGTCATTAAACGGGCCCCACCGGGACGTGTCATGATAGTTGCATCATCAATAAACATGTGAAAGATAAATAATGACTGAGGGTGGTCAAATGACCAAAACCAACTCTACTATCCCATGCCCATGGGATTACAAGTTCAAAACATGTTCTAGGTGACACCTACTACCATCTCTACCCAAACCTGATGTACAAACTCAGGGTAAATCAAATAATGGTACACCCAGTGGGTTCCTCAAGTCAAAAATTGAGAGGCATCCTTCTTGGGGTTCTCATGTCAAGCACTGAGAGGCATCCTACTTGGGATCCTCAGGTATACACAGGTAAGGGAGGAATCCTACACGGTATCCTCTAATAGCAAGAAAATAGAGGTATCCTACAAGGGATCCTCTAAACGACACTTAGGAAAAGTCATCCTACACATGACCCTCAAGACAACGTAAGAAGTAGAGGAATCCTACATGGGATCCTCAAAACAGAGCACAGGTAAAGGGATACCATAAGGGACTCCCTATATTAGCTCGCAAGAAAAGGAATCCCTTAGGGGATCCTCAATACAGAAAGAAGATAGATGCATCCTACATGGAATCCTCTAGGTTGAAACGTAAATATAAGAATCCTATATGGGATCCTTGAATGCAACTAGTCTCACGACATCTTAGGCCATAAGGGAACATCATGCAAAGGTGGCACCCTCAAGGGGGAAGCTACAAAATAATAGGTCATAGGAGATGTATCATGGACCATCTCAAATAAGGTCACACTCTTAGGAGACAACTGAATAAGAACACCAGAGGAAGATCCCCTCTTTTTAGGTAGAATCCCCCAACACCCATTAGGAGTCCTCAAATCACTCCATGGGTTTGACCATCGCAATCTACATGAAAAATACTCAAAATTGACTCCTCTTATGTCTAAACCCAACTCCTAGTCATAAAATAGAAAATGACCCTCAAAGGGTACCAACAAAGGAGTACACGATTTGTAGAGACCTTACACGACATGTACCCTCAAGGACCCACATGGGAGTGTACTTTTACCTATACTTCACGTATTAATGCCCAAGTACATGACATGTAAGGTGGTCACATGGCGTGTACCCTATACGAGGTACCTACCCATGCCCCTTAAACAGTTTGGCAATGTACTTTTCCTGGTCATGTACTGGCATACGACATGTTACCCACATAGTGTTTAGCTGTGTACTCTACATGACCATGTACCCCTACATGGGTAGCCTGACTGGGTACTTGACTACACAACCAAGTACCAGTACATGAAGTGTACTCCCTAGTACACAAAATTCACTTCAAAAACACCATCTTCCCTAAATGGGAATAACACAAAGCGGGTCTCCCTGAACCACATGTCGTGTAAACTAGTTATTCCAAATGGAAAACCTTCGAAACACACAAAAACCCCATTTTCACCCCCAAATCATTAGATCGGGACACAAGGGGCCATAAGAAATCATAATATAGGGTTAAATATAGAAAATGAAAAATATATGGGGAAATATGGAGAAAACTTAAAAGGCCTACCTTTGGGCAGAATCCGCTGAAGTTTTTTTTGTTTCCACAGTCCATGGTTGTCGGCCTCGGTGCCCAATGCGAGTTTATACCCCGACTAATCAAAACATCCCATTCTATACTCAATGACACATATGAAATCTAAATCCGACACTCCATTCAAAAGATAGGACAAAATGAACCCGCACAAATAAATTTATATTTAATTTATTAAATATTATTTATTATTTATTCCACTAAAATTCAAAGAGCTCTAGAATTCCACCAAACTCCTATCCTAGGGTAGAAACTATATTTCGAGACCAACACAGTGTTCAGAAAAATGATCCAAGATCATTTTCTATGGGAAAATACTATTTTACCCCTTACAAGCATCTATAAGCAAAAATTTAAATTTATCCTCAAAATTACACTTTGGAAAAACATGGGTCCTTACAAACATCATTGAGAGACCATTCCCTCGGTACCAGGTTAAAATAAGAGTACATAATAGGAGAGGTAACAATAGAACCAAAAAATAATGAATAAAAAAAATAACCATTACAGTAGCATCATTTAAATATAGTACAAACCCATGTAATAACTATATGATATACTAGTAATACCACCCAGACAAATGTAAGGATACCCACATGCATTGGATCAATGTATGAAGTAAAAAAACTTAATAAAATCAGCATCATACATATATCACAAAGTTAATCCTACAACATTTGTATCCTCCTACTTAACCTACTCAACCGTCCACCACATGGCCCTTTCCCTTCACTAGATCCCTAGTCATGAAGTATACAAGCGCACCAAAATTCCCAAGTTGGGAGTGAGTACAAGACATAGTAGGATAACACCAACTATCCTTAACATAAATTCATAAGATATACCAATGTATTCCATGATAATAGAAAAACACAGATAAACAAAAAATATATCATAGAAGAATAAAATACTTGTAGGGTTCTTAGATACCAATGCTACCTTCTTTGTCATAATACTAGAAATAGTGTCAACCAACCATGTATGATAGATCCCCTCTCAATGGGAATGCCCAAAAAACATTTTTAACACATCCCACTAGAAGGGGAAGCCCATGTACATGCCGATCAATATCATAAACATCTCTCTTAGGGGTATAGTCCATATGGATAAACCTGTATGCTCAATAACAGAAGATAGAGGAAACAACACATGAAAAACACATATACAAGATGAAAGATAAAAAATCATGTCACATCAAACATGAGTCATAGAAATAAAAAAACCATATATGAGAAAAAATAAAACACAGTTTTTGCGGGGCTACAGATACACACACCTCATTTGAATAATATCAAACATAGGTCTCATGTACTACACACACACACCAAAAAATAATTCCAGGAACTAGTATAAGCATTCAATAATGATAAGGACCACCCAAATTAGGTGCAATGATGTTCAATGACAAGGGTAGAAGTACGAATCCAATTTCACCAAAAAAACCTAGAACCATTCCCAATATTACATGATTTTTATTCTAAGATCATGATTGAGGATAAACCACTCCCAAAAGGTAGGACAATATCACACTTACTAGAGAAGATCTGGTGCCAATAATGGTTTTGGCCCAAACGATGCGTAAATGCCAAATCCCTGAATTCGGGTGTCGATTCTATCAATGATAAACAATTACCTTATAAAACATTTCAAACCCCATATATTTTATTAAAAAATAAAGGATATAATTCTTTTTAATCAAGGTGAATAGGAGAGTATTGATCTAGATTAAGATAGAACATACCAGGTTAGAATCACGAGATCATATAATTGTCTGAGCATCTGAGGGAGGAGACAGAAGTAAAGAAATCCCAAAATCACCAGGAAAAGGCCTAGGGTTTGGGGAATAAGGAAAATGTTATTTGGAAAAGAAAAGATCACTCCAAACATTTAATCTTCTAGAAAAAGATACATTCATGACATGAATTATGGATTCACACTGTGAACTTTTAGAAGGATCAATACATTAAAAATCGCATTGGCTTGATTTAAAATCATGAAAAACTCATTCACATTGTTAATTACCTCTCAAATCATTAATGAATTTAATGTCCTAAATTTTGATTCCTGGATTCTACCTATAACCCATTCATGTCATGAATATCCATTCACAACATGAACTGCTCCTATAGCCAGTTTCTAGCCTTTCAACCATTTTCTTCTCCGAACGAACCTAACAAGACTCAACTATTTTAATTATATCCTTTAAGATGAGAGAAAATTTAAAATGATTCATGACTTTAAATTGAAGGTGTTATAAATCTCCCCCTCTAATTACTTCTCATCCCTAAAAAGTATCCCTAGAGGTTTTCTCGAAACAATTAGTCCACTGCTCCTAAATGATTTTCTCCCACTCCCATGTCTCTTTGTAAACATTCCTTGATCCAACTGAACCCTTAAAAGAGGAACAATATTTCCTTATAGAACCTTATTACTTCAGTTCACAATCCAAATGGGCCCCTCTGCAAAAGATGCATTTGGTTTCAACTCAACATCTATTAATATTTGAAGTCGGGTTTCATACTTTAGCAATTTTATTTGTTTTGATAAATTACTATCACATTAAATTTATTCAAATTAAAGACTGTTATTAAAATATTAATATTTTTATATTTACATAATAATATTTTTTAATATTTGAAATGGAGTGCTTAAGAATATGTTTTAATAATACTTATTTTTTATTAATAATTACGTTTCTAATTTTTTTACTTAATGTTTATTAACATTTTTTGTTTATTTATCCTAACAATATGAGCCATCCTAAGTGAGCCACCAAGGTTATAACTCATATACACTAAGGTGACCCATGGGGTTAACCCTGTGGGAGAGCCTGCCACAGGTGACCCACTAGGAGGTAGTGGTGCTCGACCATGTATAGTGTAGTCCTTTTGTGGGCGGTACCATGTATAAGGCCTACTAGGTCACACATAATTTGGGAAAGTTAAGCCCATTGGGCCTGTGTATAATGCCCGTATGTTTTAATAGTGGGTTTTAGGTGTGGATCCCCCATTGGTAGCTCAAGGTGGGGATGTTGTGAGTTTATTTTTAAACTGCTCTCTCCCTGCATCCCATAATCGATGTGGGATGTGTTATGTTTTTAATCTTCATCCTTTAAAAACACGGACAGATCCTCGATCGTTAAATCTAAGAGATCTCCTCCATTTGGTTACTTTTTAATCTCCCATGACTTATCTATTCTCCTATGATTACCATGTTTGAATTATTATCATCTTCTTCCTTGATCATGTTCTCCAGTTCACTGGTTCACATGACCAATCAGGCTTGCATTTTTCAAACTTCACCCAACTCCTACACTTCCCGATTCAACTTGGCATGCAGTAGCTGATCAAACCCTCCTCTAGTGACATCAAAGGAAATAGTTATTCTTCAGACTTTAATTGTTTGGTTGTTCGTTTGGTTCTTCATATTTGACAATAGTTCTTTCTTCAACGGAAGAACTGTTCATCACCGTGAATGGTTGTTCTTACAATGGTGAAACTGTCAGCCCTCAATGGTGGATATTTTAAAACAATAACCTATTGAACTCTAATGGTATCACAATTCTCAATTTTTCTAATTTTGAAATCCAATGGTAGATCAAATATCCATCGGTGGCCCCATTCTCTATTTTTCTACCATTGGATATCCAACAATAGAATAAAATCCACCGGTAGCTTCTTCATTTTTCAACCACTGGAAATCCGATGGTATCACCATTAAATTTTCGTTAGAAACTTCAATGTGACTTTGATGTAGGGTTATTCACATTTTTATTTATTTATTTTTTCTTCACCAAAAGATCATTGTTGCACAATCATTTGTAGTAGTACTTTCATGCTACTCTATTGCTCTTCCTTTCTCGTTTGCTACAATAGGTTGCTTGTATAATTTTTTGAGTTGTTATTTTGTTTTAAAAATAATTTTTTTTATATTTTATAGTGGTATTTTATCTTTGTGCCAATGGTAGATCATGTTCCACTATTGGACATCCAACATTATCATATTCTTCTTTCTTCTCCAGAGGATTTTTCTTTCACAATAGAATCCAATTAGCTTTATTTTCATAGGATTTTTTTTATATTATACTTATTAGTATAATGGTATATATTCTCTATTTTTAAATGGAAGATCATTTAATTGGTAGTAGAATATTCCACCATTATCAGTTTCAATGGCAGCAATGTCAATCTACTGCCATGAGTTTTAATCCACCATTAGTTGAAAAAATTCTTTCAAAATTTTTTATTCGTTATTTTTAATTATTGTTATTAAATTAAATTTTTAGTTAAATTTTTTATAATATTTTGTTGAAATATAATTGTAAACTGTATAAAAATAATTTTAAGAATTATTTTTTATACATGTATGCATGTAGTCTATATTCTTTCAAGATGATATGTTTTACAACTTCTACCGTATTAATAATATATAAGACTATTATTCTTATTTCAACCATTTTATAAATAAATTTTTTATAATTTTTTATACTTATTATTTTAATTTTTTAATATTTATATTTCATGAAGAAATATAAAGTGTGTTTTTCTCTGTTATTTGGCGTGACTTTAACAAATGAAGGTAATCATAACATTATTTTATTATTATTCTCTAACAATTGTCATGTTGTTATTGGAAATGGACATGCTCCAAGAATATCTCTATCTTAATGATATGAGATACATATTCAAGGCATAAAACTAAATTCCAGTGTAGGTCATTACATATAATTCTTGTGATATATCTTTGAAACATTCTTGTTTCTCTCATTTTGTTCAAAGAAATCCTTTTCAAATTCTATACTTTGGATGAGATCACATAATAACTTAAAATTTTGACATTTTTCTATTCAACTGATCAATAATCATTGAGATTCATCATCTTAAACATTTTTTATCACCTACTAATTTCTATGTATTTGTTTTTTGTTATGTAATATTTATTCTTATATTTGTATTTCTTCGAGTCTAGTTTATGTTTTATTCTAATCAAAATAAAGTATTTATTTATATGGTTATTACACCACCAAAAAGGAAGTATAGGTTGTGACTCCTGATCAAAAGTCTTGTAAATAGACTAGGTTGAGTCTCCTATAAAAGACTGGGTTGTGCCTCCAGGTTCTTATAAAATATTGTGTTTGTAATAAGTTTCTCACAAATTTAAATTTTAGGTTCTTAGTAGGTACCAATATCCTCGAGGAGTAGAGGAGGATAAGTAGTTTACTAGGATATTTGTGATATAAACCACAATGAATATTGGTGTTATTTTATTTTATTTCAATTGTAATTGATTTCAAGAATGATGAACTCACTATGAATTCTTTATATTACAAACTTTTATTGTTTTGTCTTTAATTTTTGAAATGACTATTCACCCATCCTCTAGTCATAATTGTGATCACTATTGATCCAATAATTAGTATTATATAAGGTTTTTACCTATAGGATAATCAGATTCATTGTTCTAATCTGATGTCAAACAATTGGTATCAGAGAGTAGGAACTTTCTTAAAGGATAGGTAGCCTCTATAATTATTTATTTTTCTTATTTTTAACTCTATGATAACCTGATATCCTTGATTTAACAGTATATAGAATAAAATAAAATATTTATTTTAAGATGAAAGGTATAAATATGAATGACGGATGGATTCCAAAAAAATCCCCATTCTTTGATGGAAGTGACTATAATTAAAAAAAGAATGAATTGAAGCCTACCTGAAGTAGTTAAGTGTGGATCACTGGAATATCATGGATAATCCAAATGAGATATCCAAAGTTGATCCCAAGAAACTTGAAGGTAATGAAATGGTAAAATATGTTTTGAATTATAAATTTAATTTTTTTACTATGCTATAAGTAGAAGAATTTATATCCATGTTTCATCTTGTAAGACAGATGGAGAATACTTCAGGTGGCTCATTATGCGATTGAAAATCTCAAGAGAAACAAGCTAGGAATGCTCCAAGCATAATAAAAGGACTTCAATATGGCATATAAATAATCTATAAACCAGATGTTCCATTGATTTAATAGTATTACTAATGTTATGAGTGCTTTTGGAGAAGTTTTTTACAACACAACTCAAGTGGAAATAGTACTGAGATCTCTTATAGAAATATATAATTCAAATAAGGTGGCCATCAATGAGAGTAAGAATTTTAAGAATTATACTTTAGATGAAATAATAGGCTCTCTGCTGCATTATAAGTTAGAGTTGAAAAATATTGTTGATGAGGATTCGATAAAAAGAAATGTTATTCCATTTAAATATAATTTTATTGACACCTATAATGCCTATTAATATGAGTTCCAGAAAAGTGAGAAGGATATGGATCACTTCAGTAAGATGTTTTTCAGGTTTATGAAAAACAAAGATATGAAGAAGAACTGTAAGAGGAATTATAGAAAGGACTTTAGGAAAGTTAATATCAGTAACAATAATGATGTTTTAGAATTAACTTGTTATGAGTGTAGGAATAAAGGTCATATAGGGACCAATTTCCCTTAGCTCAAACATTCAAGGAAAGATAAATAGAAAATAATAAAAGAAAAACAAGCTTTTCTTGGAGGATGGGACTGCTCACATAGTTCTGACTAAAGTGGTGATTCTAGAAGTGAACACAAGACATGGAATCTTTCCATGATGGGTATTCAATGTGAGGGGAATGATTATCTATATACTCAATTAACAACTCCTACAAATTTTAATCACAATGCTTTATCTAGAAATTAAACTAAAATTATTTTTGATTCTTATTCTGATTTTGATTATATGAATTCCAAAATTAAGCAACTGCTTACAGAAAATAAATAATTAAGGAATTACAGATTCAAGATAATTGAAAAGAACACTAAATTAAAAATTAAAAATGAAAAGTTAATTAAATAAAATGAGAAAATGAAAAGGGAATGTGATAATCTGAAAATTTTTGTTTCCCAGAATGATAAATCTAAATAGAATTATGATTCTAAGGTGTTAAAACTAAAATATGAGAATGAAAGGGTTAAAAAATTTATCGAAGTAAATGATAAAGATCAAGATAAAATATTATATTTAGTTGTGGATGATCTAACTAAAGTAGAAAATTAATGTAATAAATTAAATAAATAAAATAAAAAATTAAGAAAGATATATTCTAGATACAATGAAATGGTTTATATTGATTTAAAAACTATTTAAAAAGAGATTATGATTTTGAAAATTGAATCATTTAATATAAAATAAGACTTATCTACTTTAGTTAAAAGTAAAGAATAATATAATAAAATTATGTCTTTAATGAAACTAAGAATAAAGAAAAATGGTTTTGGATATAATAGTTTAACACCAAGTTTAAATAAAACTAACTTTATTAAAAGCTCAAAAGGAAGTGTTTCTAGTGTAATCTGTTTTAAATGTAGAATGAAAGAGAATTATGCTAATGAGTGTTCAATGATATTTAAAAAATCTTTTGGGAATAATAGAACTTTCATTACTAAATATTTACTTTCTAATCAAACCACTAATAAATGCTTTAAATCTATCTGGGTGCCAATTTTGTTTTGCTACTAATCCAGTTCAACACAAGTTAGTTGTGGTACTAAAATAGTATGTTTGATTCTTTAATTTTAGTATATATTCCATATAAGTCTCAGTGAATCATGGTATATAGAAAATGGCTTCTCTAGGCACATGACGTGTGAAATTTCAAAATTTACATCATTTAATTGAAGTGATGGTGGCCTTGTAAAATCCAAATACAGCTCTAAAGGACTTATTAAAGGTATAGGTGAATTTGTTTGTTATAAAATAGTTATTATTTAAAAATTATTATATGTACTTGGTTTAAAATATAATATTATAAGTATATCACTGTTTTGTGATGATGGATTAAATTTTCTATTTGAAAATGATAACTGTACTATTCTAAAAAATAAATTAATTTTATTCTCTTCAAATAGAATAGAAAATGTATACACTATCTATATTTTTGATCTAACCAAACAAAAGAATAAGTGTGTGAATGTTGTAGAAGCAGATGAAATTATGTGTAATAAGAGTATTGGGCATGAAAACTCCAAACTATTTCACAAACTATCAAAGCATGAACAGATTATGCAATTTCCCAAGTTACATACAAGTGAGTACTTCATGTGTGATTCCAATTTAAAAGGTAAGTAATAAAAAGAAATATTTAAATCTATAAATGATGTTAGTACTACTAAATTTTTAGATTTATTACATACTAACTTGTTTGAACCTATAAAACCTATTATTTTTGTTGGTAATTAGTATCTTTTTGTAATTTTAGATGATTACAATAGATTCATATGGATTTATTTCTTATCCAATAAAAATGAAACATTATCCAAATTTTGTGCTTTTTGTAAGCTATTCAAAATCTCAAAAACATGTCAAACATCTATATCAGAAGTGATAGAGGTGGTGAATTTATGGATTTAGAATTTGATAAATTTTATGAAACAAATGGATATAAACATTATCTTTTAGCCCTTAGGACACCAAAATAAAATGATGTGGTAGAAAGGAAGAACATATCTATTCAAGAAATGGTTGTGTTTATGATAATGGAATTTAGTGTACGTAAATACTTTTGGAAAGAATATATAAATAAATATTTTAATTTATTAAATAGAGTTTCAATTATAATTTTCTTAAATAATATCTCTTATGAACTTTTGAAAGGGTTTAAACCTAAATTTGGTTATTTTAGGGTCTTTGGATATAAAGTTTACAACTTAAATACAAAAGATAATTTAGATAAATTTTATTCTATATCAGATCAATGGATATTTTTGGGATATTCCAATGCTATATAAGCTTACAGAGTTTTAAATAATAAAACTGTATTTTTTGAATAATATATTCATGTTATGTTTAATGAAAACAGCTTTAATAAACATATTTTTTAATCAAATAAAGAAAATGTTAAATTTAGAGAATTTAATTTTGGTGAAGATAATGACCAATATAATGATAACACATCAATTGATGGGGAGAATATCTCATATCAAACCAATCTAAAGGAATTGAAAAATCTTAAAGATAATCCTATTAAAAAATTAATTTCTAATGTAGAATATGGTATTAAATCTAGATAATATGTTTTACTTTACTATGGAAACTCTACTTTTGTTGCTGATTTTGTTTATATAAATGTTAAAAATGATTTAATTGATTCAAATTGGGTAAATAAAATTAATGATGAATTGAATACATTTTAAAGGAATAAAGTGTAGGATTTAGTTGTTTTTTAAAAGATAAACCTATTATAGGAAATAAATGTATTTTTTTAATAAACATGATGAAGATGAAAATGTAGTTGAAAATAAAGTAAGACTATTAACTAAAGGTTATTCCCCAGAAGAGGGAATTGACTTTGATGTTTTTTTATCCTATTTCTAGGATGGAATCAATTATAATTCCATTATCCTTTGATATTTTCTAAAACATCAAATTATTTATAATGGAAATAAAAAGTTACTTTTTTAAATAGAATTATTTCATAGGAATTCAATGTTTTAAACCCCATAGATTTGAAAATGAAAAAGTTTCCAAATAATGTTTTAAACATAATAAAGACTAATATGGTCTTAAGCAAGCTCCAAGATTTTGGTATGAAATACTAACATAGTTTTTATTAAAAAATGATTTTATTAAAGGAATGTTTGATCCAACCTTGTTTATAAAAAGATTTTCAAGTGATATAACGATTATACAAATGATATAATATTTTTTTCAACAAATTATTTTATTTGTAATAATTTTTCTAAATTAACGACAAGTGAATTTGACCTGAGCCTAATAGGAGAACTAAAATTTTTCTTTGGTTAACAAATTAATCAAAGGAAATATGGTATTTTCTTAAATCAAGCTAAGTATATTAAAGAAATTTTAAAAAGGTTTGGGCTTGTTTCTTATAAAACTATGAAAACACCAATGAGTACTAATTAAAAATTGGGCGTAGATGAATCTGGTAAGTCAATTGATATTAAACTTTATAGTGGCATGATAATAATTATATTGTATCTCACTACTTCTAGACCAGATATCATGTTCTTAGTTTTCTTGTTTTCTTGGTTTCAGTTAAACCCTAATGAAATTCATCTTAAATCCATTAAGAGAAAAATTAGATATATCAAGGGGTAATTTTTTTACTAGATTGTTCTATTTTAATGAGGTTTGTTTTTCATTTACTGTCCTATTCTGATTCTAACTTTGGAGGTTGTAAACTTGACTAGAAAATCACTATAGGTATGTTTCATTTTTTTAAGAAAAATATTAATTTCCTGGAGTTATATGAAACAACTACCAATTAAATTATAAAAATATGAAGCTGAATATGTTTATGATGTTGGTTGCTATTGTTAGAGTATTTGGATAAAACAAACTCTGTGTATGATTTTAATACCAGTTTTGATAAATTCCAATTTACTATGATAATTTAAGTGCTTTTTCAATTTCTAAAAACCCTCTTCAACACTCTATAACAAAACAAATAGATGTTAGATTTTATTTTCTTAGGGATCATGAAAATAAAGGTGATATGTGATTATATTTTTTTCCCACCGAGAAACAATTAAAAAATATTTTCACAAAACCCTTAGATTCTGTTAAGTTTGAGAAAATGAAATTTGAATTGGGTATGTTAGAAGCTTAAAATCACTGTTTTTTATAATCACTGATCTTAAATATCTTTTTACTTATATTCTGTAATTGAATGTTATTTTTCTACTCTAATTAAATACTAATTAGATATTACTTTCTAAAATGTTTTTTTAAAACTATTACTCTATCCTAATTCTACTTTCATTGAATACTATAACTACCAGTCTACTCTTATGAAAATATACTACTTTTTTCTTTTAAAATAGTTGTTTTTTGATTAAAAGGGATTCTCTTTTATATATTAATTCTAATTTACTTTTTGATAAATTTTAAAATGGGGATATTTTTTTTTGAAAATTTAATAAATGTTTTGTTTTATAATTTATAAAAAGGGGATGTTTGTTAGTATTTGAATTTGGTTTTCATACATTAATAGTTTTATTTTTTCTGATAAATTACTATCTCATTATATTTATTAATATTAAATTTTTTTATTAAGAATTAATCTTTTTATATTTACATAAGTATATTTTTTAATCATTGAAATGGTTTACTTATGAATATGTTTTAATAATATTTATTTCTTATTAATAATCATGTTTCTATTTTTTTACTTAATGTTTGTTAGTATTTTCTTCTTTATCCAAGAAATATGGGCCATCCTAAGTAATCCACCAAGGGTATCCCTCAACCCCACTAAGGGGAACCATGGGGTCAACACCATGGGAGAGCCTACCACAGGTAGCCCACTAGGAGGCAGTGGTGCTAGGTTGTACATAGTGCCGACCTTTTGTGGGGGGAGGGGGAATGTGTATAAGGCCCATTGGGTCACACATAATTTGGGAAAGGTAAGCCTGCTTAGCCCATGTATAAGTCCCATATGTTTGAATAGTGGGTTTTGGGTGTTGATCCCCTACTAACCGCTCAAGGTAGGGATGGTGTGAGTTAATTATTAAACTACTCACTCCCCACATCCCATAATCGATGTGAGATGTGTTCTCTTTTTTACTATTCATCCTTTAAAAACATGGACAGATCCTCAACCATCAGATCTAAGTGATATCCTCCATTTGATTTGTTTTTAATCTCTTACATCTTATTTCTTCTCCCATGCTTACCACGTTTGAATTATTATCACTTTCCTCCTCGCCCTTGTTATTTAGTTCACTAGTTATCATGGACAATCATTCCTGCATATTTCAAACTACACCTAGATCATGAATTTAAGTATTCAAATCAACATGCAATACTTGTTAGAAGCCTCCTTTGGCGGAATCTATGCCAATAGTTCTTTTTCTTTGACATTCAGTCATTTGACTATTCATCTGGTTCTTCCTGTTCTATGGTAGTTCTTTCTTCAACAGAAGCCCCACTCATAACTGTGAATGTTTGTTCTTATAATGGTGGAACCATCATCCCTCAAAGATGGATATTTTACAATGGTCGACCGTTGGACCCTGAAGGTAGCAACATTATCTTTTTTTCAATCGTTGATATCAAACGGTGGATAAACTATCCACTGGCGATACCATTCTCTATTTTTCTACCATCGGAAATACAATAGTGGAATAAAATAAACTGTTACATTCTATGTTTTTCTACCATTGGACATACGATGGTAGCACCATTCAAGTTGCTTCATCAACTTCAAAGTGTCTTTGCTGCAGGCTTCTTCATGTTGGTTTTTATTTCTCTTGCTTCACCAGAATCTCATTGTTCCACAAGTAGTGGTAGTATAATTTTCATGCTCCTCTATTGATCTTATTTTCTCATTTGCTATGGTAGGTTTCTTGCATAATTTTTTTGAGTTTTTCTTTTTGTTTTAATAGTAAATTGTTTTTATATTTTATAGTGGTATTTTATCTTTGTGCCAACGGTAGATCATCTTCCACCATTGGACATCGAATGGAATCATATTCTTATTTCCTTTCTAGAAGATTTATATTTCATAGTGGTATGAAAATATAATTATTTTCATTGGAATTTTTTATTTTATGATTATTATTACAATGATATATATTCTCTATTTTGAAAAGGTATATCATTTCATAGGTAGTAGAATCTTCCACCACTCTCTACTTCAACAACAATAGTTCCAATCCACCACCAAGAATTTTAATCCACCGTTAGTTCAAAAAATAATTTCTATAATTTCTATTCATTATTTTTTAGTTATTTTTATTAAAATAAATGTTTAGTTAAATGTTTAATAATTTTTTTTGAAATATAATTGTAACTCGTATAAAATAATTGTAAGCATTATTTTGTGTACATCTATACATGTAGTGTATATTCTTTCAAGATGGTCTATTTTAAAACTTTTACTATATTAATATTCTAGATGATTATTCTTCTTATTTAAAATATTTTATAAATATAATTTTTATACATTTTTTATACTTATTATTTTAATTGTTTTATATTAATATTTCATGAAGAAATATAAATCGGATTTGTTCTCTATTATTCTACACATATTTAACAAATAATTGTAACATTTAAATTATTTTATTGTTATTCTCTAACAAGTTTTGTGAAGTTATTGTACATGGACATGCTCCTAGAAGATCTATATATTAATGTTCTAAGAGACATCTTCAAGGAAAAGAAACAAATTGCAATGCATATCATTACACAAAATGCTTGTGATGCATCTTCAATGCATTCTTGCTACTATCATTTTGTTAAAAGAAAACTTCTAAAACTTATTTAGTCTAGATATGATCATATAATAACTTTATCTTTCAATATTATTCTATTCAAGTGATCAACGATCATCGAGGTTCAATATATTTTACATTTTTGATCATCTTCTAATTTTTCTTTATTTTTTTTTTCTTTATGTAATATTTATTCTTCTATTTTCATTTCCTCAAGTCCAATTTATTCTTTTCCCAATCAGAATCAAATCTTGATTTATTTTTTTATTCCACCACCAAAAAGGAATTCTGGTTTGTGAATTAAAATTAAAATGTAGGTAAAATGACTAGGTTGAATCTCCTGTAAAAGGCTAGGTTGTGTCTTCAAATTTATGTAAAATGGATCTTCTGTAACAATTTTCTCATAATTTTAAAAGTGAGGTTCTTAGTGGGTACCAATCTCATCAAGGAGTAGAGGAGGTTGAGGAGTATACTAGGATATTTGTGATTCAAACCATTATAAATCTTTGTGCTCTTTTGTTTTATTTCCACTGAAATTTATTTCAAGAATACTGCACTCACTATAGATCCTTTGTAATATAAACTCTGATTACATTGTATTTATTTTTTTAAAAGGACTATTAACATCCCATCTAGTCATATTTTTCATCACTATCAATCCCACAACATCTTCACAGTTGTTCACATGTGCATGATTGGGCTCATACCTCCAAAGTTGAGATACGTAGAACACAACATGCATACCTTGGTGTCACGGAGGAAGATCAAACTGATATGCCGCCATCCTGATGCATTTGATGATTTCAAATGGCCCAATGTATTGCGGTGTCAATATTCCTTTTCACCTTAAATAATTATACAATAAATGAGGAGACAACAATAAGAACACTCTGTTGCCCATAATGAACTCCAAGGTTTATCTCCTTCAATCAACATATGATCTTTGTCTACTCTATTATATAACCATTTTCTTTTGAATCTACTGCACCCACTATGATGTCTCTTATCCCATTCTTGGCCTAACAACTAATGATTAACCTACCTCATGCTATTATAGCGGTGAAAGACATGGCCACCCATATAGAGCCTCAAAAAAAGCCATCCGAATTGAGAAATAAAAGCTATTGTTATAGGTGAACTCCAATAGAGAAAATTAGTCAACCCAAGATCCTAAAAAATATTGAACACATGCTTAAAGAATATCCTCTAAGGTCTGGGTCATTCTCTCTGAACTCCCACCAATATGAGGATAAAAAGTTTTACTCAGCTTTAACTGAGTAACCATTGGCTTTTGTAATCTTTTATAAAACTGTAATCTGAAATGGGAATCTCTATCAAATACCATACTCAAATTCACACCATGTATTTATATGATATCCCAAACATAGAGCTTTCATATATCATCTATTTTGTTAGTATCTTGGATCAGAAAGAAGTGGGATACCATGGTCAACCGATCTACTATCACCCAAATGGTATCTTGAACTTTAGGGTCCTAGGGAAAAATACCATTAATACCACCATTACCTCACCCCACTCACACACACAAACTAGAATTTTGTGGATAAACCCTATAGGTCTTTATTCTTAACCTTGATATTTGACATTTTAGACAATGTAATACAAATTCACTGATGTATAGTTTTATAATGGGCCACCAGAACTGTATCCAGACATCGTGATACATCTTAGTCAATCCTGGGTGCACATCCCACTATAAAGCATGACAGGATTTCATCAGCTCCTCTCTCATGGTATAAGGAACCATCACCCTACCATTAACCAAAAGAAAACTACATCTATCTAAGGTACACCTTGGAATAGAACCATTTGTTTCCAACCTATCACACATTTTTTAAAAATCAGGATCAATATCCTGAATAGAATTTACTCATTCCACTAATGATGATGTGGTCACTAAGGTTGAAAAAGACATTTTCCCTTAATCCTTAGCTATACCCACATACCAGTATACTAGAAAATAAATAAGATTCAAACCTTCTTTTGCTGTTTGCACTCCAATTTACCACACCTTCCTCCTAAGGGAATCAATAAAAAATTTCCTTTTCTAAGATAATGCTACATATAAAAGTTGAATATCTATAATTATTCAACCCAACACCTCTAGTGAATATTTAGGCCATACTAAGAGAAAATATACTGCAAAATCTTATGGTCTGTATATGTAACAACCTAGAATTTTATCAATGGAATTTCCCTACTTATAATTCGGTCATGTAGTATAATGAACATACATCACATAGAGAAACCAAAAAATTTAATCATAAATGAATATTTATACATTATTAAACAAATAAATAAAAAAGGACTCCAAATATTACAATAGGGAAATAAATAAAAAATAAGAGAATAAGAATAGGATAATTTGGATATGCTTGATCCACCAAAATGACCGCACTCACAAAAAAAACTATTGAAATAAAACATAATGTTAGTAATAAAATATTCATTTTAAATATGAATATATAAATAAAATTGAGATAAAATAGAAGTGAATGAATAATGAATGGAATAAGAGGTATTTATGTAAGTAGGGAACCCATATGACCGTTATCAATATGATCATTGGAATATTAATCTGACCATTAAGAATAGTAATCAAACCATTAGAATAGTATCCTCTCATATGGAAATTTAAAATAATATTTAGGTATCTTATAAAATTCAGATATGATATATTTATATCATGGTATAAGTAAATAAATTCTTTAAAAAAGATAAACTAAGTGTTATTATTTTTGTAAAATGAAACTGTTTTATTTTCAATTTTATAATAAATATAATAAATTAAAATAAAATTAATTTTTATAAAATGGATTAATAAATAAATATTATGTTGTATTATAATTATAAGATAATTTTATGAGACCATAAGTAGTTTTTCAAAGGGTCATAAAATTGATTATAATATATTAAAATCTAATTTTTTGAATAAATGATGATTTTATTTAAAAATTAGATTTATCATATTTAGAAAATTATTTTCATAAAATGGATTCAATTTTTTAAATCTACACATAAAAAATGGTTAGTGCGATTTTTTTATTTTTCTAAAATAGTTGAATTTTTGGTGAATAGTGATATATGGTAAGTTATGGTATTTAAAATATTAATCCAAATATATGAATTTTTAAGTCATGGATGACGTAAGAACCCATTATTAAAAAATTACATGAAAAATTTATTGTATATAGTCATAAGAATCAATAATATTGATATTCTTGATTTGAAATAATACACTAATGAATATAATAATAAAAAATACCCCTCCCCCCTTATAAATACCATCCCTCACAACCCCTTCTCTCCACTCCTTCTGTGCCTTGAATCATTACAAATATCTGCCAAATTATCTCCTCCCTGCTCTCCCCACATACAAGGGCTTCTGGTCCCACCAAAATACCAAATCTATGTTCTTTAAGGGGTCCTTCAAGGAGGTGATATTTAAGAGGTAACATTCTCAAACTACCTCTTTTAATTTCCTTTCATTTTCTTCCTTATCCTCACCTCATTCACCCATAAAATCATAATAACTTCAATATAATGTATATACTATAATTTTATATTACTAATGGAATATATTATATCCATACCTTTTCTCAAATCCTCTCATTTAATGAAATTAAACCATTGTCCAAATTAGGGAGGTTAACCATCTTTATGGATAATGAGTTTTCATTTTCCATTACCGCCTTCAAAGCTCGTCATAAAACTTTTATTATGGTTAAATTAGATTTTAATAAGTATATTATAACTTATTTAATGTTCTTGAACTAATATATAGAAATAATATTAAATAAAATTAAACTAGTTCATGATGGTCGATAAAACCGCCTAAATTAACTAACCACATAATGATAATGTTTTTACTCAAATAACTATCCCCATATCAGAAAAACAAAATAAGATATGGGAAAATTTAATTTTTTTGAAGTAAATGAATATAATTTCATTTCACTTTTAGAATTTTATTTACATTTGTAAAGAACTTTCATAATTATACAGAAGTGAACCGACCATGAAAACCTGCAATGAACACTCCCAGAAAAATAAAATTGAACTTTATAACTCATCAAAATGGAAATAATTGAACATAATAAAATTATCATAAATAAAATATATTTTTAATAGGTTATTAATTAAGTAACTAATTAATCTAATTTTATTATCCATGAAATTAAGTTCAAGTGAAGAATGCATTCATACATAAGATGAGGGATCTCTCTAAACCTCCACATTTCCTTTGGATTGCACTCTATTTCTATATCTACCACAATTTATCTCTTAATTATTCTTATATAATTCTTATATATTCTTTATATACATTAAAAACATATTTATCTAGGTCAATCCATATTTATTTGATGGTAAAATACATTTTTTTTAAAATTTTCCCTTCTCAATTCCTCTTGATAAGCAAACCTGATTAAAGGGAACTTCTCTATTTCTTACCCATGTTCAGGTAAAATACATAAATTTTTTTTATCCACCCATATTTTCTAAAATAAATAATCTATCATAAAAAAATATTTTTACGGGTTTATGGAAATAATTATGTGTTTATCCTCTTTAAGTACTCTTTAATCTTTTCTCTTAACCGCACTAAAGTGTCACATTTTTAAAATTTCCTAAAAACTATATTTCATGTATTCAATTTATTTAGATGTTGTTATTAATGATTTATTCTTATTTTTTACTTTATTATCATACAAGAATGATTTAATCCCTTATTTCATGGATACCATTATGACATGCCCTTTGGTTTTTCCTTACAACATGATTATGAATCCCATTTCTTTCCATGCATAACCCTTATGATCATTCCTTATGTTTGATTCATTTATATGGAAAACATATGAATGTACATATTATGATGGGTGAAACCATATATAAATCCAATTTATTAGATATTTTTTAGTCTCATGAGACATTATTTATGGGATTAGTGATCAAGTCTAATCCATTATGGGACTCAGTCTACCATGTGATATCATTTTGGTAGTTAACCTTGAATTATGTTTATGTCATGAGATATGTTCTTTCAAAATACTTATATTTCCATGATCATCTGATTCTATGTTCTATATATTATTCCTCCATATTTTTATTCATTATCCATTCCATTTATGCTATCATGTTATGCCATCCGACTCATGATCTATGATTCATTTTAATGTTTTCTCCCTTATTAGGTTTTTAACTCACCCCTTTTGTCTATGTATTTCCCTAGTTTATCCTATGCAGTTGTAGGATATCAAATAGATTTAGAAGATCATTATGGATATTAATAAAAAAAATTATTTTAGTTTCATGTTTTCTAATTATTTAACTATTCTTCTAAAGAAAATATATTTTTCAATCCTTAGTTTTAATTTAATGGATAATTATGCTTAAAATCATGTAATAATATATGTAAAAGGATAGGGTTTATATATTTGGTTTCAGTGAATGGACTAGTTATTTTTGGGTATTAGGACTATAAAACATTAGTAAGAACCCAAATGATAATTATATCACCATGGATACCCTATATTGAAACCTAGGGAATCATAAGCTAGGGTAAAATTTTAATTTAAAAGTTCATCCTTCTATGTTCATAGTTTTTTATATACTCATTATCTATGTATTGAATCCCCATAATTTTAATTTTATTTTTTATTTAATGGATGGAAATAGGAGAGCCCATGATAACAACCAATTTGATAGAAAATGTGATTATTTTACTAATGAGATTCCAAACATGATGAGAATGGGAGATTAGAATTTCATGAAAATAGTAGATCAAGTATCTTAAGTTATGATTAATAACTTGAATAATGTAGATTTCCTCTTTCTCCTAAGAAATATTAAGTTGTGGTTGAATACTTTATATGAAAAATTCCTCCTATATTTAGTGGATCTTATGATCCTCTCATCTTGGAATAGTAGATTAACTCCATTTAGAAGATATTATATGTCCTCCAGTGCTTAGAAAAAGAAAAAGTCATGCTGGAAGTATATTGTTTTCTTGGGAAAAATAATTAGCGGTGGAAAATGATTAAGAACACAAAGTGTAAATAAGAAATTTATTCCAAATAATGTAAAGTATTCAAGAAAATAATTTTCAATAAATATTTTCCATGAACTCTCTGTCTCAAGATGGAGATGGATTTCCTTAGACCGAAGAAAAAGAAAGACGAGTCTTTTGGGATATATGAGGAAAACTTTACAAGGATTGTATGATATTCCTCTGGATTTGTCATGAATATTGAAATCAAGTTATATCAATCCTTTAGTATATTAAATTCAAGTCTAAGAAAATCTATGGTGATTCAAGAATTTGAAAGATATGAAGATATTTTCCGTTGTGACCTTAAGGATGAGATGGAGGTTGGAGACTCTTATTAGTCTCGTGGGCTCAGAGAGAAAAAGAGGAAAATAGAGTTTAATATAAAAGGATTAATAGATAACTCCCATAGAGGCAAGAAAACCCAAAATCCCATATGTAAAAATTATGGGAAGAATCATCCTAGAAACTATCTAAAGGGAATTAAAAGATTCTTCAAAGGTGGAAAAGAGGGGCATCAAGATAATCATTAATAAATGGATATAAAGAAGACCAATAATGTAGAATAAGAAAATATGGTTCTTATCAACACTAAACCTATATTATAGTGTTTCAACTGTAAGGAACATGGGAATTATGTGATCAAATTCCCTAATCCAAGGGTTTTCAAAGAAAATAAACGAGAACAACCTCCAAGGAAGCAAGGAAGGGAATGTGCTATCACTACTACAGAGGTGGACCATGAAAATGATGTGGTTAAAAGTACTCTAGTTATTAATTCAATAATAAAAAATATATTTTTTATTCTAGTTCTACACATTCTGTCATATCTTTCAAGTTTAGTAAAAATATTCAAGCACTACCTCAAAATATAGTGGTTGTGTTATCCATGAGAATAGAGAATGGGGTAATTATTGCTTTAAAAGTATATAACTCATCCCCAGTCAATTTTTTTGGACCAAACCTCCAAGTAAACCTTATCTTAATTCCTATAGTTGAGTTTTATGCTATATTGAGCATGGATTAGATATCTTTATTTAAATACAACATCATATGTCGGGAGAGGTAGATCACTCTTAACATCCCAAGTCATCCTCAAATTTAATATAAATTAAAGCATGATGATTAATATCCTTTGGAGTATACTTCTCAAGCAGGGATACTATTTCCTAATGAGAAATCATATAAATCTCAAATGGTTGAGGCAAAGGAGATAATCATTCTTGATGACATGCCCATTGTGAGGGACTACACTAATGTGTTACGTGAAGAATTTCATGGTGTTCTTCTTGATTTAGAGGTTAAGTTATCAATATAACTTATAAATGGAGATTTTTCCATATAAAAGGATCCTTATAGTATCAACACCATTGAGTTGGAGGAACTAAAGAAGCAGTTACATGAGAATCTAGATAAGGGTTTTATATGGCTGAGTGCTTCACCGTGGGGCATACTAGTCCTATTTTTTAAATAGAAGGATGGATCAATGAACCTATACATTGATTATTGTGATCTTAAAAATATCATGAAAAAGAATAAGTATCACCAACCATTTATATATGACTTGTTTGATCAACTACATGGGGCCAAGTATTTCTCTAAGGTTACCCTCGATTAGGATATCACCAATTAAGTGTTAGTATTTTTGTAAAACACAACTATTTTATTTAAAATTTTATAATGAATATAATGATTTAAAAGAAAAATTATTTTCATAAAAATGATTAATAATTTAATATTATGTTTTATTATAATTATAAGATAATTTTATGATACCATAAGTAACTTTCAAAGGGTCATAAAATCGATTATAATATTAAAATCAATATTTTTTGAATAAATGATGAGTTTATTTAAAAATTAATTTTCACATATTTAGAAAATTATTTTCATATAATGGATTACATTTTTAAAACCTACATGTAAAAAACATTTTAGGGATAATTTTTTTGATTTCTATAAAATATTTAATTTTTGGTGAATAATGAAATACGGTAATTTATAGTATTTAACATATTAATCCAAATAAATGAATTTTTGTGTCATGAATGATGTAAGCATGCATTAGTTTAAAATAACATGAACCATTTAATTTATATAATCTCAATAATTAATAAAATAGATAATCTAGATCCAAAATAATAAACTAATGAATATAATAATAAAAAAACCCCACTACTCCCCTTATAAATACCACCCATAACAAACCCTTATCCTCACACCTTCTAAGACTTGAATCATGTCAAATATCTTCCAAAATCTTTCCTAACCACTCTCCCCCTTTCCAATTTTTTTATGGTCCCACCAAAAGACCAATTCCATGTTCCTTAAGGGGTCCTTCAAGGAGGTGATATTCAATAGTTAACATTCTCAAACTACATCTTTTAATTTCATTTCATTTTATTACTTCTCCTCACCTCATTCATCCATAAAATCATAATAACTCCAGTATCATGTGTATAATATAATTTTATATTTCTAATGTATTATCTTATATCCATCCATTTTCTCATGTCCTCATATTCAAAGAAACAAAACCATTTTCCAAATTATGTTGGTTAACTGTCTCTGTGGATAATGAGTTTTCATCTTCTATTACCTCCTTTAAGGATGGTAATAAAACTTTTATTTTGGTTAAATAAAATTTTAATAAGTATATTATTACTCATCTAATATTCTAAAAATAATATATATATAAAATATTAAATAAAATTAAACTAGTTCGTGATGGCCGGTAAAACCACATAAATGAACGAACCACATAATGATAACATTTTTACTCAAAGAACCATCCCCATGTCAGAAAATCAAAATGATATATTGAAATATTTAAATTTTTTTAAGTGAATGAGTAAAATTTCATTTCACTTATAGATTCTTATTTTCATTTGATAAGAACTTCTATAATTACACCCAAGTGAACTGACCATGAAACCATGAAATGAATGCTCTTAGAACAACAAAATTAAACTTTATAACTCCTCTAAATAGCCAAAAATGAATTTTAAAAAATAATAATAAATAAAATATATGTGGAATAGGTTATTAATTAAGTAATTAATGAATCTAATTTTATTATCTAGGACAGTAAGTGTAAGTGAATAATGCATTCAAATATGAGGTAAGATATCTCTCCAAACCTCCATATTTCCTTTGGGATGCTCTCTCTCTACCTCAATTTATCTCTTCATTATTATTATATAATTCTACCATATTCTGTATATATGTTCCAAACATATATATCTATCTTAATCCATCTTCTATTAATGGGTAAATACATTAAAAAAAAACGTTTCCCTCTCAATTCCTCTCTAAAAGAAAACCCGATTAAAGGGAACTTCTCTATTTTATACCCATGTTCAAATAAACTCCACAAAATGTTTTAATCCATCCATATTTTCTAAAATCACTCATTTTATTATAATGAAACTATTTTATTTCATATTTTTATAGAAATAATTATTCCACTGTCCTCTTTAAGGACTCTTTATTATTTTCCCTTAAACCGCATTAAAGTGACACATTTCTAAAGTTTCCTAAACATTATTTTAGTGTATTCACTTTAGTTGGACTTCATTATTAGTCATAAATTATTATTTTTTACTTTATTATTGTGAAATAATTATTTAATCCATTCTTTCATGGATACCATTATGATACACCCTTTGGTTTTGCCTTATGACATGATTACGAAACCCATTTCTTTCCATGGGTAACCCTTATGATTATTTCTTATGATTGATTTATCTATGTGGAACACATATGCATGTACATGTTATGATGGGTTCACCTAGATAGAACTTCAATTCATTGGGTAATCTTTAGTCTCATGAGACTTTATGTATGAGATTAGGGAGTAAACTTAATCCATTAGGGGACTCTATCCACCATGTGATATCATCTAGGTAGTTAACCTTGAATTATGATTATGTCATGATATATATGTCTATCAAATTCATATATTTTAATGATCATATAATTCCATGTTCTATATGTTATTCCTCTATATTTTTATTCTTGATCCATGCCTTTTATGTTATCATGTTATGCCTTCTGACTCATGATCTATGCTTTATTTCCTTTTTTTCTCCCTTAATAGGCTTTTTAACTCACCACTTTTCCTATATATTTCCCCAGTTTATCCTATGTAGTTACATGAACTCAAAGGGAGTTGGGAGATCATTATGAAGATTAATAAAATGATGTTTTATTCTAGTTTGATATTTTCTAATTATGTACCTAGTCTTCCAAATTCACTAGAATTTTCAATCCTTGGTTTTTATTTTATGGATAATTATGATTAAAATCATGTAATAATGTGTAAAAGGATAGAGTTTCTATAGTATATACATAAATTTTTACTCCGAAGAGGTAATTTTTCTAAAATTTCAATGCATGTACTACTAATACCAACTCTAAGTCATTATTAGTGTAGTTCCAGTAGTAGGGCCATAATTGATGAGACCCATAAGAAACTACCATATCACCCTACATTAGAAAATCTTACAAGACAATTCCAGATGCTTCATAATACACCAAATGACTAACATTAGTCTTAGGAAGAATCAGGATCCAACCCAATGTAAACATCTTATTTAGCTCTAACAAGTTATCCTCACACTATTTTGTCAACTAAATCTTGACTCCCTTAATTATAAGCACATTCATGGTTTCTCCAAGAAAGAAAAAAATAAAATGAATCTCCTATAGTGTACCCAAACAACTGGAGGAAACTCCAAATTTTAAACACATTCCTTAGTTGCACCCAATACATAACTGTATCTACCTTATATGGATTAACTTACATTACTTCTTGAGAAACCATGTTCTCAAGAATTGATACCACCTATATCCCAAAGTGAGACTTTGAATAATTGGAATAAAGCTGATGTGTTTGAATTTTACTCAATATGATCTCCAGAGATCTAGAATTTGATTTCAATGCCTTAGAATATATTAAGTTCTTATCAATAAAATTAATAATTAAAAAGTCTATGTTTGGTTGAATGATATTTTTTATGAGATCCATTAATAATTCCAGACCATTCATTAGTCTAAAAGTCATAATGAGTTACTCATACTACCCATAAATTTTCCTAATTTTTTTCTTCGTTATGTATTCCTATCATACTAGAAGTTTATGGTAGGAAGAATATAGATAAATCTTGGAAAACAACTAATCTCCCCTTAATTGATCTAACATATCATTAATTCATGGCAATGATATCCTATTTTTCTTAATGATTCGAATTAACTTTCGGTAGTCTATATAAAGACAAAGACTACCATCTTCCTTCTTAACGAACAACATATAAGAACACCAAGGGAAAGTGCTTAGTCTAATGAATCCTTTATCCTCAATATAATAAAGATATATAATTATCACTTTCAACATAGCTGGTTCCATGAAATATGATGGAATCAATATAGCATGTACGCCAAGTATGATATTTATCTAAAACTCAACTCCCCATTATGAAGTTAACCCTGAGAAATACTCTAGAAAGATATCTCAAAATAGGTCTAACACAAGAGGAATAGTGGAGGGAGTTTTTATTTGACCCACTACAAGGTTCATACCAGCCATCTATAGTGAAAATAATTCTATCTGAAGAGGATCCAGTCCCACTAAGCTGCCTCTAAATCATGTTCCTTGGTGAACATGAACTTCTACTCCATAGGAAATGAAAAATTTACTTGTATTTGATAAAAATAATCATGTGCATGGTAGCTGGTTAATTAGTCCATTCCAAGGATTACATCAAGCCTGATACCTCAAGGATTATAAATATCCACACATTCTCAAAGATAGGAATCACAATAGGATAGTATAGACAGATATGAATATAACCCCTTTTCTTTCCATGGGTGTATTGATGGATAATAGATTATAAGAGAACATAATTAGTAAATCTAACCCAGTAAATACCTGATCAGATATGAATGGATGATATACACCTATATAAAAGAAAATAAAAAAATATTGTAGAAATATTAGGACCATACCTATAACTATTCAAGGTCTATCTCCACCATCAGATGAAGTGTGATCAACTGCATAATCTATATGAGCAACAAACCCATGGCACCCTAGAGGCTCATGAGTCAGCTGATTCACCAACCCTCGTGGGTACTACAATTGCTGCTAATTTCCTATACCTACACCATATACTAAAATTGTTATGAACATTCTTTTATAATTGTTATAGAACTAACTCAGTTGACCAGTAATGAAAAAATGGTGACATGTCTTGAGAGAAAAAATATAGTCCTTAAGAAAGTGTTACTTTCTCACATAGTTATATAAACTATTATATTCATTTCCCATAGTGGTAGTCAAGGAACCTATGACCTACTCTAACTATTGACTGCCACTTTTGAATCCATCCTCCAACATCCTATTCTTATTTATATAATTATAAACTAGAATTGAAATTGATAAATCACCCATGGTTTTGATGGAAATTGTATTTTTCCATGATGCCATTCTCTATTAGCAGATCCTTATGAATCACTACAACATATATCGTCATATCAAGCTTCATAACCTATCATTTTAGCTCTCGATGAAGACCTATCTTGAACTTTCTGGACTTCTATGCCTCATTCCACACCATAAGAAGATAAAAATGAATCAAATTAGTGAAGCATGATGAATATGTCAACATTTTCATTATACACTACTAGATCTCCACAAACTCTAGATCATAGTCCAACTTCACTGCATTAGGAAATAATTCCTTAAAGAAGAGTTCTTTGAATGTATCCTATATCTATCCTTCATGTCTACCAGCCTAAAGCATAACATCCCACTACTGTCCAATAGTTACTTGAAGCATGAATATCATAAGCCTCATCTTCTAATCCTTTGATGTATCTACTAGGTTGTAAATTCTTTCAATGACTCGTATATAGTCCACCAAATCCTAGGGGCCTCTGGTGCCCTGGAAGTATGAGGGGATACTAGATTTGGAAGGAATAGGAATAATCAACCATCATTGGCCCACACCCACGGGATCCTCAACCTTGAACATGTAACAACCAAAAGAGTATTAATTGGATCAGTTTTATAGATTGACCAACTACATCAACTAGGGGAACATGCTCTATTGCTTCCTCCTATACAATTGGTGAAATAACTGGCTGCATAAGAAATCTATGAGGTGAAATATCCAGAAATTCTTGGTAAAACCTTATATAAAGGTAACAACTAAAACTATAATACCATTAACAGACCACTAATACACATAAGGGTTTACAATAAGGTTAAAACTAAGAGGACACCCAAAAGAACATAGAATATCTATGAAAAACACTACTTATGGTCCAAGATAATCCTTCAATACATGCATCTTAGTCACAAATACACACACACACACACACACTCAAGAATAGAATACTCCTGCTCAAATAAAAGAATGTAATAGATAACACACTAAAATAACATATCATAATTTCAACATGGATTTAATAATTTGGGAAATATATAATGCAATAAATAATTATATTATATGTGATCCTATGTTTCTAAACATGATGAATGAATTTACAAAAAATCCCACAATTCATGTAAATCACCTAAGATGAATTTAAATCAATGAAACCTAGAATAACAAGAATATAAAATCCCACTTTATGGAAACTCAGAGGTACACTATACAATGTTTCTAGGAATTGACATAGTTCCTATGCCTGAGTCCCAACTATCCTATCTCCAGTCTTCCATTTCCCAAATCAAGGAAAAAAATAAGAAATAAATTAATGATCCTGGTGCCCTGATACCATTTTTTGACACCCCAAATCGAACCATCAAGTTTTATCTTAGAAGACACAAGACCTATTGCACACCTGTCTATATAAAAGAGGTTACTGACCAGTAGTGAGGGATAAGTGGAACATGGTGGGGAGACTATTCCCTCAATATTAAGTAAAAATTAATGTATATAACAGAAGATATTAAAATAGAATCAATAAAAAATGAATAAATAAATAACCATTAGAGTAGAAACATAAAAATATAGTACCTACCCATGTAGAAACAACATGGAATGCTGTCACACAACCTAAACAAAAAAAGATACCCATAGGCAATGGATCAATGTATGAATTAAAGCAACAAGTCAAAACAAGTATAAGACATCCATCCCAAAATCCATCCTACAACACCCGTATCCTACTTCTCAACATGATAAACTATACACTATGGGGTCCTTACCCTTTACCGGATCCATGGTTATGAAATATATAAGCTCACTAAAATATGTGAGTATGGTGCAAGTACATCATTGGTAGGATACAAAAAACAGTCATTAATATCATCTTATAAGATATATTGGTGTATGAATTGATAAATAAATGTTCATATAAACAAAAAAAATATCAAAAAAGCATAAAATATGTGTCAGGTCCTTAGAGACCTACTCTACCTTCTCCAGCACCATACTAGAAATAATATCAACTAATCATGTTTGACACATACCCCCTCAATGGGATAGTCCATAAAACATGTTTGAAACATCTTGTTGGAAGGGGTAGACCATATACATATTGTTCAGTATCTTACCCATACCTCTTAGAGGGATAGTACACATGGATCAACCTATGCACTCAACTTTAAAATATAGATTATAAAACACATGAAAAACATGTATACATTATGACAGATCAAACATAATCAAACAAGAGTCACAACCATAACAAAACCATATGTGAGTAAACACCAAACATAGGTTTTTTGAGGATACACAAACACACACCTCATGTGATAATTATAAAATATAGGTGTCATGGGATACACAAACACACACCAAAAAACCATTCAATAACTTATATAAACATGTACTAATGATAATCACCACCCACCTTAGGTTAAATGATGTTTAATGAAAAGGGTTGAAGTATGAATCTAATTACGCCACTAAATCCTAGAGCTATTACTGATCCAAAAAAAATATAATTCTAGGATCATTATTGATGATAAAACACACCCAAAATGTATGATAATATCACATTTACCCAAGAAGATCCACTACTGATAATGGTATAAGCCCAAATGATGCGCTGATTCCAAATCCCTGACCTCAGTTTCCAATTCTATTAACGATCAACAATTACCTCATTAAAACATATCAAAATAATTATATATGATAAATAAATCCCGAATCTAATTGGTTTTGATCAATTAGAAGTGGAGAGGATTTATCTAGATCCTAATATAACTCATTGAGATAGAATTATGGGATGAAACCATTGTACGAGCATCGAAGGGAAGAAATGAAAGGAGTTGAGAGAGCCCAAAATTGTATAGAGAAGGCCTAGGGTTCTGAGAAGAAGGAAATAGATGGGTGAGAAAAGAAAAGATTTCTCAAAACATTTAATTTTTTAGAAATTTTTACATTTACAGTGTGAATTATGGATTCATGTCATGAACTTTTAGGAGTGTTGATATGATGAAAATCACATCTCTTAGGATGAAAATGAAAAAACCTTGTTCCTTTTATGAATTACCTCTCATTCCGTGAATGAATTTCATGTCTTTAATGAAAATTCATGGCTTCTAACTAGAATCCATTCATGTCATGAATATCCATTCATGGAATGGACTACTTTTGTAGCTAGTTTCTAGCCTTTGATCCATTTATTTCTCTAAACACCCTTAACGAGACTCACCTAATTTAATTATACCCTTTAATTTGAGACAATAGTTAAAAGTATGTGTAGATTGAAATTGAATGTAATAACCTTAGATTTTGAATATTATTTTGTTTCCTGAAAATGTATGTCTTACTATTTCATAATCAATAAAAAATATATAAGTATAAATGAAATGTGACCATTAGGTTTTGACCGTTATACGACCATTGGTCATTATGAAAATTGGAAATAATAATAATTTATAACATTATAATAGATATTTCTTATTATGGTAAAATAACCACCATTTTTGAATTTCAAATGTCAAAATAAATATAGGATAAAATTTTAGTTTTTTTCTAAGAAGTTTCATATTATTGATGAATAATTTAAAAAATAGTATTTTAAAATGTTTTTTATACTTTAAATAATTAATAATCTGAAATGATTTTCAAAAAATGGACATATACGGTTGTGATCAGTATGAAATTTAGAGTCTAATAAGATCAACTTAATTTTTGGTGAATAATAAATTATGAATAGTAATATTACCCTTACGAATAGTAATATGAACAATGGAATAGTAACCTCATTTAAGTAAGTATAAATATAATTTTGGAATCTTGAATGGTAATGTGATATAATTGTATAAGTAAATAACTATTTTAAAAATTTTTAGTTAAGTATTAGTATTTTTTCAAGTAAATAGAGATTTTACTAAAAAATTACATTTCCCATATTTGTTAAATTATTTTCATAAAATTGAGTTCATTTTTGAAATCAGAATATTTATATTATGTTAAGGTGAATTTATTATATTTTTATAATTTTTTTTTGTTTTTTGGTGAATAGTAAAAATTTAGTTTTTGTGTTTTTGGTATGTTTTATGATGTTATAATGATATAATATGTAATTTAAAATGATGGTAGGATAATTTCGATTAAAGTATTATATGATGTGTCCTAAGGGGCCAAAACCATGGTAAAATACCACGGGAAAGCCCATGGTTTTTCAAATACCAATGATGAGGTGTCCTTGAAAATTAATAAAAAACTCTCTCTCTCTTTTACTATAAATACCAAGACATTAATTAATTTTATTTCATTAAAAATTATTTAAACTCAAGGATTTTAGAGTGTTACATCCAAATTAGTCCTCCCAAAGTGCTCCCAAGCCCTCAAGGTCCTGATCCTAGAGTTTTAGAAGTTACTCTTCAAGGTAAGGGAATTCTGAACTTCTCTTTTTTCCCATTCATGTTCTATTTTATTTGTTATGTCTTTTAAGTTTCCATACCATGTTATTATTTACATTTTATTCTGTACCTATAATATATTATGAGTCTTTTATGAATGGGTTTCCCCTATCATCTCTCTTTTAAATGCTTTATAAAACCATGTTTCATAGTCGTTATGCTGCAGAATTTTTGTCTCAAAATATCTCTCTTTTTTCTCAATAAATTCTCTTATTTTCTTTATGTGAATAAAAAAAACTATTTAATATCCAAGGGTATTAATAAATACATAAAAAGTATATATTTTATTCTGTAATTTACAAAAATAAAATTCTCTTTCCCTTTCCGTGGGTTATAAATGACATAATGATTATGTTTTTAAGCACTTTTTAAAACATCACAATTTTGATATGAACCCCATTTATTTTATTCTATTTGGGTTGTTAATGAAATATTTTATCATGATATATGTGTATCACATGAAAATAAAGAGATATTAATGGTGTTCCTTGATAGCATTCCAATGCATTGGGTAAAGAAATTAATCTCTAGAGATGACAAGTTTTATGATACCTTGGTGAATAACCTTGGTAAATCTTATGACACATTGGGGGTGGACCTTGGTGATATGATTATGAATATATAAATTAAATTTTTTAGCCACATTTTCATGATATTATTCAATTTATTATTATCATGACATGTCTCTTATCATTAATTTATGATATTTACTCATGTTCTTATTGTATTCTCTCAAGTTCACATGTAAATTGTTTTCCCAGTTTTCCCTTATTGGGCCTTATGCTCACCCTTTCCTTTGATGTATGTCCCCAGGTTATGAGATGTGGTAATTTTAATTAGGATGAAAATTTCAAGAATAATTTCAAGAATATTAAAATTACGTTATATGTTTTCATGTATTATGTTCCTTTTTTCCAAGACACTAGACTTTAAAGATCCTCTGTTTGTAAAATGTAATGAAACATTATGTAATAAAAAAAGGATGCCATATTTAGGATGTTAAAATAGATGATGTAAAAGATATATTATAGGGTCACATGAGTTATTTAATTATCAATGAAAAATAATAACTTAGTGAAACTATAAAAAGTGATTGTGTGACATTAAAATTCATAAAAACTTCATCTTAGGTGGGTAATGTGTACATAGTGTGGAAATACAAGGAAAAGTTTCCCCTAAATAAACCTTCATGATTACGAAATAATTTATATCATATGAATGATTCCCAAATGATACATATTAACCTAATTTTTTTCATTAAGTTATATAAAATATTTTTATTAAAATTGGCCACATGATCAACGCATAAGGGTAAAATAGTAATTTTACTTATCTAGGAATGGAATTTTGAACACTATGTCAGATTTGGGATATTATGTTTAACTTTGGATGGTAATTTGACAATTTTATAAAATGGTTAGTTTTTCCTAAAATTATTGGGTGGTAATATAATTTAATTATTATTATTTATTTAAGAAACCCATTTTAATTATTTTGTTTTTTTATAAATGATTTAAGTGTCATGATAGAAATTTTATAGGTGCCTATAGCATGTAAATATTATAATCTATTATAGAGATATGTATTCTAATGTGGTTGACTTGAAAATATATAGGAATTAAAGGAATTTTTAAAAGGGTGGATTTAATAATAAGTTACTTGAGTAAGTTATGGATAAGAGAGGGGAGACTTGATGGAAGAAATGATGAGGGGAAATTATTGTATGAAATTATTAGGAGGAAATTAAATAGTTGATTATATGGAGTTGAATTTTCCACCCAGAACATTTTTATATATTTTTTCAATTATTCTATTATACCAATTATCTTATCAAAGAAAATATTCATGGTGTTAACACATGGAGATTAATCATAGAGTAGTGGAGAAAAAGACTATATAAGTAGTTAATGATGATCATTAGAGGATCAAAAGTTAACTTTTATCATATAATCAAGGTATATGTATATAATTTCACTTCTCTATTAGATTCCATATAGAATTTAATTATTTTATTATACATGGGTAATGAAATAAACATAATAACAAGGAGGAATCATAATTAATAAAGATAGGGGTTTCTATGGTGGAATCATTATAATGGTTTATTTTGTAGTTTTCAAGAATTAAAATAATGACATTTAAATGGAAAAATTAATATTGATAAATTCTATTTTTATATAATTGTTAGACATGATTATAGACCCTAAATACATGATTTCGTACTTAAATGGAGGTTTCAAATTCATGTGATAATTAATTTTTCTTGTTATTTTATGATAGATATTATTATTGGTATTAAAATGAATGATTTTTTCATATTTGGTAATGTCATAATTATAAATTCAGAGCATGTATTAGTGAAAAAATGTAGAATTTTTTTTGGAGGTGAAATAATTAAATCTATTAAATTTGTAATTGTTCATTCTAATATAATATGAGACCATACAACTTTATAGGAAAATGTTTGTAAGTATTGATAATGGTTGGGGGATGTAGTTATAGAGAGTTACAATGGAAATTCCATTTTGGAATAAGACTATGTTGTAACTATTTATATCAGGTGTTTTAATGAAATGTCTAATTGTTTCATTTGAGTTGAATTTAGTTTCTATGATTTAAATACATTTTGGTAATTTAATGGAATTAATAATCTTTGTAGTATCACTTTTAATTATGTAACATATTTGGTTTGAAGTAATTCACCCTTTTATTATGTATTTTTATGTTTTATAATACATTATTTGTGTTTTAGGAGGTTCTAGATAGTTTTGGAATGTCATGGAAGGTTATTTAAGGGTGAAAAATTTGAGCATGGTCAGGAGAAACCATGAACCTTCTCTTAGAAACTATTCATGAGTTTTTGGGCAGGCGCATGGTTGGATCATAGTTTTTACAAATTATATGGTTACCAGGGGAAATCGTGTGAGTGGAGATAGAGTGGAAATCATGATTGGAACATGATTTTTAAAAACATATTAACCAACCATACAAGGGGATGGTTTGGAGATAGTATCATTCATAAAGTTAACACACATTTTAACAAACCATGTGGTCTAACCATGCAACTTGCATTTAATGCTCATATAATTAGAGTTCAACTAGGATTTAACCCTCAAAACCATTATCTTTTCCTGTTGTATCAGGATCTCAAACAACAATCCTCCCTTAAGTGTTATTTTTGGTTATTTTTGATGCATAATGTGTTTTATTGAACTAAGTGTGTTGGATATCCAAAATCAATAGAAAGTATTCATTTTCTTTCTTTCACTTTAGGTCACCTCATCTCCTCTCACATGGAATGTTAGATCTAATATATTATGGATAGATCTATGGTATATGATGCATTTTTTTTATATCATGATGGGATATATCTAAGTAAAGGAGTTTTAGTCTTGAATATAGAGGTTTCATAGTGATGTTCATCATTTTCTTCACTCTTGATAGATTGATGGATTCTCTCTCTTCTCCATTTGTTCTAGAACTTAAAGTCTTGGTTTTATAAATATTTTTTATTTTATTTTAAAAGAAAATATTGTATTGTTTATAAAGTAATTTTTTTTGGTTATGATGAGGGAAAACCTAGGAATTTGAATGGATTTTTTAAGTTCTCATTGATTTATGGTTTTAAATCATGGTTTTTTTAATGGAATAATGATGTTCAATGAAATGTTTAAAAGATAAAATTTATTTTATGTATAATGAATTGATATGACAAATTTATATACATGGTTGGAATGAGTTCATCTTCATTTATCCTAACCTTTAATAAGGGTTGTGGTGCTTGTCTAGAGGCACCTAGAGATTGGTCACCGAGTGATAAGTTAGTGTATTGGTGAGTAACCAATCATGAGTATGGTACTACCACCTAGAATGAATGTCTGTGTGAGTGTATAGACGTGTTTTGGGTATTCCAATTGGTATTAATGGATAAATTTTTATTCATTTAATTTTAATTTTTTTAAATTGATAAACTACTTTGATGTTTCACTCTTTCTTTAAATAATATATTTGGAACTATGAGATAATGTGTTCTTATCCTAGTGGAATGAGTTAGGAAGTATCTTAGGGAGATATTACTGGGGATTATTACTCACCCCATACATTAACAATTTTGTGCATATGAAAATTTTATTCTTTATGTCATAGGTAAATGAAAGGTATCGTGTTTCTCTAGTAGAGCATCATGATCCTACTTCTTCAAATGGTGTTAAAATCTTGTATTTTATGTCATGGAGTCCTTTGAGTGATTCCATAATGTTGTTTCAACATTTATATGTATTTTAGTTTATATTTGGATTTCATGATTCATGTTCTATTCTACTTCGATATTCTTTTTTTATTTCTTTTGAGTTGTATTGTTTATAATTCCTGTATCAGATAGTTGGTTTGGTTGTTTTTTTCTTGATAGTTTTTTTTAAATTTTCAAATCATCCCCTAATATTTATTTAATCCCTTGTAATTAATTTCTAACCTTTTGGGTCTTGGGGATGTCACCTAATATTATAAGCACCATTTACCCAGTTTAAACTAATGGGTTGGGTAGGTATATTAAAAATGGAATCAGTCTTGGTTAGTCCATCATTTTGGGATGGTAGTAAGGAGATAGGACATTAAAGAACTTAAAATGTATAGTATAAAATTATTTAGATAACCTTTTTAAATGAAACTTCAAGTTACTATAGTGTCCTGGTTATAAAAATGGTTTTAAAACACCTTTAGGTGTGTTATCATCTCATCATCGGGGGTTTAACCGATGAGTGTATCATATCATGAATTATCATTGAGTTTCCACACCAGGAATATAAAACTCATATTATGTTTGATTATTTTTTCAATTTTGGTTGTAATTATTGTTTCTTTTGAGGATTGGGAATATTCTAAGCCTTTAGTTTCAAGTTAGTGATAGCTAAGTGGTGTTTTTCTATGATTATAGAGAAATAACACCAGTTAAACAACCTATAAAACCCCAAGAAGAGTTTACAGAAAATATAGTTTCACATGATCCATATATAAACCAAAAAATTATTTAGATCATTTTTCAATCATTTTAAGATGTTGATATGAGAAATAGAAATGATGAACCAAGACAAGTGGTTTATTCTATGAAATTTCAGAAATAAAATCCACCAATATTTTAGGGGATTCAAAATACAATAAGAAATAAGTGTAGCTTAATATAATTAATCATATTTTTGATTTCCTTGGAACCCCGACTGATTTAAAGGTTAATTTAGAGGTCTACATGATGGAGTATCTTACATTCCAATGGTGGGATTTAGCTATCTAAGATAAATTCTACTAAGGCCTTATACGAGAGGACTTTGAAGATTTTTTCAAAAATAAATTCTACCCTCAAACCATAAAGACATCAAGAACACTATATTTATTTATACTGAAGTAAGAAAATATGTTAGTGCTATAATATTTGGTAAACTTATGAATATAGTCCATTTTTATCTATAAGTATCTTCTAGTGAATCCTTGAAGGCATGCGTCTTCGATTTTAGATTGCAACCTAAAATTATTTCTAAAATAGAAATCCTCTATGTTACTAATTATATGAAGATGGATAATAGAGAGACATGTATAGAAATAGATATTACTAGGAATCTTACTATAGTAAGTATGTTTATCTCTATGTGAATATATATGAAATCTAATACTAGGAACAAGTAGAATAGGGAAACCTACTTCCAAGGTGATAAATTATATCAGAATCATGCCAATAGATTGGTTAACAATACTCTATGACCCAAAAGTAGGATTTTATGTTTCAAATTTGGTTCATTAAAGAATATTAAGTGTGATTGTATGACACAACCCAAAGCACGTCACAACTGTAATCAGATTGTACATCTCTAGTGTTATTTTTATACCACTACAAATTCATCTATTGGAAATACAACTCATGTTTGTGAGACTTATTATTATTTAATGGGATGATCTCATTATAACAATTCTATTCCTCAAAATTTATCTATATGGGGTGATTCTATGAACACCATAAATCCTTAGGCAATGAAACCACAAAAAGGAAACAAAGAACAAGGAGTGAGTAATAAGTTGAATAGTGATGAATAGATGATCAGGAAGTCCAATTAGGTCCTTAGATTGTATGAGGTACTATTCTACTTAACTCAACTCTTATACAAGTTCTATTTGATATTGGTTCATCCCACTCTTTTATTGATTTAATTGTTATTAATCAAATGGGGTTTCATATCTAGATGATGCCACACCTGATGAATATCCAAACACCTCTTGTACAGTGAGAGTGTAGGGGATCTAAATGTGAATCTTATTCTATAATAATTTATGGATCCTTATTTAATTAGTAATTTTCTATTTTTGAAATTGATTTATTTAAATTGATTATTTGAATTTATTAGTTTGTTTCACTGAAGGTAATATCAATTGTTTTGTGTGATGAGTAAATTTTACATCCCAGGATGGGATAATGAATATTTTTAAATAAGATCATGATATATAGACTAGAAGAGAATTAATTTTAGCTCCAATAGTTTGAACCATTTATTTTCAATTAATAGAATTCACTTTGGGGAATAATGACATAATTGAGACTAGAAATTTTTTGTACCACTGTGGATCGATATCAAAACACGTCTTCTAATTATTTAACTAGTTTTAAACCCGAAATGGAAGTTAGATTTTTGATTGATCTCCTTATAGGAAATAAATCTCATTTCCCTTCCATAGTATAGAATGGAACCAATGGAATTAAAGGAGTTCAATATCCAATTAAAATAATTGAAAAGTAAAGGGTTTATAAGACAAATTACACCACCTTTGCTACTTTAATTCCTTTTTTCAAAAGGTCATGTGGTTCGTTACAACCATGTGTTGATTATCATACACTAAATCAGGTTACAATAAAGAATAGATATATACAACCTCATATTGATGACCTTTTTGATCAATTGAAGGAATCCCAACAGATATCCAAAATTTATCTTCATTCAAGGTCTCACTAACTCTGGGCTAAGAAAGAGGATATACCAAAAATAGATTTTAGGAGTCTTTATTGTTATTATGAATACGTGGTCATACCCTTTAGTCTTAAAAATGCACAAATAGTTTTTATGGAATTGATTAATTATTTCTTTCAATGGTACATAGACTCTTTTGTTTTTGTTTTTTGGATGACATTATAGTGTATTCTTGAACTCAAGAAGAACATGAAGAAAATTTATTGATTGTGATGAGAATTTTATGAGATCACTGGTTATATAAAAAACTTTTAAAATGTGATTTCTAGATACAAGAATCTCTCTCCTTAATCCATTTCATTTCTGAGAAAGGAATACTAGCAGACCTTGCAAAGATAAAAACTTTCATCACTTAGAAACCTCTAAATTTTTTGTTTTAGATACATGGATTTATAGTTTTAGTAGGTTAATATATTATATTTTAGGAATTATCACGAGTCATATATCTTATGAAAGTGATTATGTGAAATAAAAATCCATTCAATTTTAGTAAGGATTGTCAAAAATATTTTTTTGACGCTTAAATATAATCTAATTTGTGAAAAAATTATAGTTTTTTTATGAACGTGGAAATGGTAATGTGGTTCATTTTGATTCATTTGGATATGAAATCAATAGTGTACTCTTGATGAGAGATCATGTGTTAGCTTATGGATCATGAAATTTTTGAATTCATGAAAATAATTTTTCAATATGTGATTTGGAATAGGATGCGATAGTGCATGCTTTGAAAACATAAGATCATTATCACATTGGTGAAAAATTCACTATGTGTATAGACTATAAAATATTGAAACACATCTTTTGAAAAAGATATTTTAAGCTTATAAATTTTTTATGAATGAAATATCTCTACATGTTTTAATTTTATTTAGTTTATACACTTGAAAAATTAATTTTCATGGTAAATTATTTAAGAAAATAGTCATATAATTAATTAGTCAATAAAGGTCACAATTAGTGGAAATTGATGAGTATCATAGTAGATATTCACATAAATTTAATAGTGTATAATAGTATTTCCATCTTTTTTCTAGTGGATTTAATTCTTTATTTGGTTCAGTAAGTTAAGAATACTCAAGTATAAAATTCTAGTTTCCTCACATTTATATCAAAACATAATAGTAGGGAGACCATTAACGGATGAAAAAAATGGGTATTATGTGTTTCATTTTCAAAATCGAATAGTTTTCCCACTTTATTATCAATAACATATTTTTTATACATACCACTACTAAAAACAGGTTGTTCATCCCTGATTTCATAATATGTATAAGGAATTATGATATCATTTCTGGTGGGATAACATAAAAATGAAATTGAAAGAGTATGTATCTAGATGCCTCACTTTTCATCTGGTCAAGGATGAGCACCAATGAATAGTTAGTATGTTACAATATTTACGTATACTTGTCAAGAAATAAGAGTATATAGCTATGAATTTTATCATAAGTATAATAATAATAGTTCTGAAACAAGATTCCACATGGGTGATTGTTGATCATATCACTAAGTCATCATACTCCATCCTTATTCATGAATCCAATATGGTGGAGGAATTACAAAAACTACATATTTAGTAATTCAAAAATCTTTATGGAATACTAGTTCAAAATTTTTATGACCAATGTTGGTCTCCTCTAGTTTTAATGCTCACAAATCATACTTTTTCAAGTTATATCATGTTTAATTATGTTTAATCTCATTTACATATAATCTTAGTCTGTTATGTAAGTATTTTACATCATAAGACAGGTTGGAAAAATATGAAAATGGATGAGTCACCGTTATGGTGGAATCACTGTCAGGCATCTCACTGATGGAAGAAAATCAGCTAAGTATGAGTTACTATTAAGGAAGGCTGACTATTAAGATGTATCACTTTCAATTTTCTCATAATTAAAACATATAATGAATTCTAACAAAGGAAAAGTCACTGTTATTCAACCCATAGTCAATAGCTTCTCAGAATGTTTTGCAAAGTATAAGTCACCATCACATCAAGATACCATCAGAATCAATCCAAAATTTTCACAAAGTATGATTCACTATCGCATCAAGATACTAATAGGTTTAATAAATAATTTCCGAAAAGTATGAGTTACCTATGGCATGAGTCACCGATAAGTCGACCTACTATTAGATACAAGTCACCGTTAAGTTAACCTACCATCAGAGAGACTTACCACCAGTTGAATCGCCATTCTATGTCACCATTCAGAGACACCATTCCAAACCATCAGAGAGACTTACCACCACTTGACTCACCGTTCCAAGTAACCATTTAGAGACACCATTTCAAGTCACTTTTTAGAGACACCATCAGACCAATTCACCATTTAGAGACACTGTCGATTCTTCCTTTTTCATTTAAATTCAAATTTCTTTCTAATAGTAATATTTATGAAACTTAGTACATATAATTATTTTAATGAACTTTTTTAGTATTTTGAAGAAAACATTTAAATCATTTTTAGACTAAAGTACAAGGTATGAGGTACTGGACCATGATCGAGATCATGCTCTATGTCAGCTATAGTGTATAAATCCAATACCTGATCAAAAAGAAAATTAGAGGTATCGTGAATTTGTGCACCTAAGAGAAACATGAAAAATGCTAGCTGTGAATACAATAATATGCTGTTGAGAACTCAAAGTGAAAAATATTTCTTCAGAAATAAAATAATAGAGGAGAATAACTCATCAAGAAAATAAATAATTCACAGGAAACAAAAGATAGAATCTCTCACGATGCTCTGTTTTTCTATCTGTTTCTGAAAGATGACTCTAGCTGCATTTCAAGATAACTTTCAGGAGTTTCAAGCTGCATCGCCTATCACAAAGAGATTTCTCACTCCCTTATATCTATTTTTCTCTACTTGTGTACTATTTATACATTATTAACAGTGTGTATCTATCTCTATTCTATGAACTCACACTGACTCCTATTAAAAAATGAAAGATACACAGATATCTTTACAATCTATCTTTTATATCTTACACTCACACAGATAACAATGGAAGAGGTCCTTGCATAGACTGTTTATGTTTGTTCTTCCATGAAAACTATGTAAGATGTCTTGTTGACCTATAAAACTGTATATGCTATTGTTTTCCCTGATCTAGGGTGTGGATAAAAGTTTATTTATATAAATTTCTTGGTAGTAGTTTATTTCCAAGTGGATAGGATAATGTCTCAGCTTAAGACTAAACCTCTTGTTTAAATTCCTCTATGTTCTTTCAAGTTTAGTTTTCATTGTTTGTGTTTATTTAAAGTAGAAAAATCTTCTTTACTTTGATAGTTAATCATAGATAGTGTTTATATTTTAATTTTATTTAGTAAATTGATTTAAAAAAGTTAATGTAATAATTCATATTGTTTTAACTGAGAACTAATCACTATTTGAGAAATCTTTTGAATGACCAAATCTTTTATAAAATGATCCTTTGGTTAACCAGGCTATTTTTATTTAAAATTGGGTGACTTTTAAATAAATATTTTAGACATAAATTTTTATAGGAACTCAATTCACCCCTATTGAGTTTACTAATCCAAACAACATTTGGTATCTGAGGTTCTTACTTTTTGGGCATCAAAGTTTGTAAAGTTTTTAAATATTTTCAACTGTGATTTTAGTTGTGTTTTAAAGGTCTCAAAATTTCCATCAGTTCAAATTTTTTAGTTATTTAAGACTTGTTTTTATTCCATAACATGGATAATAGACAAGAAGGTATTTATAATAATAGATCTCCCTATTTCAATGGCACAAATTATGCTCAGTGGAAAGTCAAAATGAAAATCCATTTAGAAAGCAAGAGTTTTGAAGTCTTATCTTCAATTTTAGATGTATATAAGATCCCAATAAAAGTTAGAAGTGATTGAGATAAACCAACTAAGGTAGCCTATAATAATAATTTCTAGTCTATGAATGCCTTATATCATGCTCTAGGTGATGAATAATTCAATAGGATTTATGCATGTTAAACATCCTTTGAGATTTGGGATACTTTAGCTATTTCACATGAAGGAACCACTAATGTTAAGGAAATGAGGGTTAAAAAATATACTATTAAATATGATAAATTAAAAATGAAGCCCGGAGAACCTATTTCTGACATGTATTTTAGGTTCAATGAGATCGTGAATACAATGAGATAACTGGGAAAGACAATCACTACAAAAGAATAGATCATGAAAATCTTGAGATGTATTCCAGAAATATAGAGAGGGAAATCATTATCAATTATATAATCTTGTGATATCGATGCACTACCTATAAAGTAGATGATATGAAAGTTGATGATGTACGAGGAAGAGATGACATTTAATAGAGAAGAATATTATGAACCTAGAAGAAAGTAAATGCCTTTAAAAACAACTACATCCCAAACAAAAAGTGAAAATTCAATTTCATTATGAAAGTTCTAGCAATAAAGATTCATCAATTAATAGTGATGAGTAAATGGCTCATTTATCCAAGAGATTTAAGAAATTCTACAAAAAGAAAAGGTTATTTAGAAAGCCTAACTATAGAGGGAAATATGACAATAAAGGTAACTGGAAAATGTATTGGAAAAGAAGTGAGAATACGAATGAGATAATATTCAATGAATGAAAAAGAAAATGACATTTGAAGGAAGAGTGTACAAAACTGAAGTACAGGAAGAAATTTGAGGACAAATATTGAAAATACGGGAAGGTTATAAAGGCTACATGAAGTGATTCTAAGGAAAGGTTTAGTGAATCTGAATCATCTCATGATGAAAAGGTTGAAAAATCTAACACGTTTTTTGTAAAAAAAGCATCCGAGTTAACCTTATTATATCATGTACATAATTATTACTATTATGGTGATGAAACTAGATCTGAAACTTCTAAAAATATGACCAATGAGTAAATGTTTGAATATTTAAAAATTATTCAGGATACTTTAAATGATATAAAATATAAATATAAATATCTCAAGAAACAACATGATCTTTCTACTACTATTAAATCCGAACTCACTATAGAAAAATACAATAATTCTCAACTGCTCAATGAGAATAATGAACTTAAAATTTATAATGAGAAATTAAAGAGGGATCTAGAAAAATTTAAAAATGGTAAAAATATATTAATTAAAATGCTTGGAAAACAATTTGATCCTAAATATACCACTAAAATTGGTTATCATCCTTGAAAATGAAATTTTGTTAAAAACAATTTTATATCAAAATCTATAAAATTAAGTTTTATGCCCATGTCTAATTTTTTTTTGCATGTTCCAGTGCTAGAAAATGTTTTACTGCTTCTAAATATTCTAGACCTAATAAATATTATTTTTCTAAAAATTTAAAAACTTCCCACATGAAACCCATGAAGAAAATGTGGGTTCCTAATGCCTTAATTACTAATATTACTGGATCCAAGAAAATCTAGGTACCAAAGTCTTTTCTTGTTTAAACTATTTTTGTAGGAAATCTATTTGAAGAGTTCCAGTAAGAAATTATAGTACTTGGATAAAGTGTGTTCAATACACATGATAGGGGACTAATCTAGCTTCAATAACCTCATAAATATTTATAGTGTACATTTCACCTTGGGTGATAATGGAAAAGGGAAATTTATTGGCCTCAACCAAATTGGTAACCACAATTCAGTTTTAATTTCTAAAGCTCTTTTTGTTGATAGTCTAAAGTATAATTTGCTTAGCATTTAAAAGTTATGTGATGATGGTTTTCATGTTAATTTTGAAAATTATTCTTGTAATATTTTCAATTATAATAATGATTTATTCTTCACTACTTTTAGAAATTAAAATGTTTATTCAGTTAATTTGGATTCCATAGTCTCATAGAATGTTTCATGTTTAAGTGCCTTTCATAAATAATCTTGGCTTTGGCATAGAAGATTAGGCCATTGTAATATTCAATCTCTTATAAAGCTTACTAGAAAATGATTAGTCAATGATCTACCTAAACTAGAGTTTCCAAATGTTAAAGTATTTAATCCTTATCAAAAGGGAAAACAACAAAAAATATCTTTTAAAGCAAAGAAAGAAGTTTCAATTTATCAACATCTTTAGTTGGTTCACATGGATATTTTTGGACCATAGAGAGTTTCAAGTTTAAATGGGAAGCACTATGCCTATGTTCTAATAGATTACTTTTCGAGGTACACTTGGACCTTCTTTTTAGCTCACAAAAGTGAGGCTTGTTCTTATTTCACCAAGTATTCCAGATCAGTGGAAAACTTAAGTGGAATTATAATAAAATCCTAATAAGTGACCATGGTTGTGAGTTTTAAAATCAATAATTTGAATATTTTTTCCCACAAAATGACTATAGTCATAACTTCTCTTCTCCTAGGACACTTGAGTAGAATGGATTTTTAGAAAGTAGAAATATAAAATTACAAGAGATATACAAAACCATGCTTAATGAATACAATCTACCTATTTATTTTTGGGTAGAATTTGTGAATGTAGATTTCTATAAAATCAATAGAGTCTTAATTAGACCTATCCTAAAGAAACCCCCCTACAATTTATGAAATAATAGGAAACCTAAGGTTAATTACTTCAAAGTTTTTGGTTGAAAAGTATTTATTCTTAATAAAAAAGATATTCTTGAAAAATTTTCCTCCAAGAGTTAAGAGGGAATTTTAATAGGTTATTCAATCTCTAGTAAAGCCTATAATGTATTTAATAATAGAACCAAATGTGTGGAAGAATCTGTTCATATAAAATTTGATGAAATAGATCCACATGAATCCCAAAAATCCTTAGAAAATATTTAGGATAATCTATTAAATCTATAATTAAATTATAAATCATCTAATTCTGTTGTTAAACAAGCAGAAAAATCCTCCATTTCTGAAGAATTTTCAAATTCTGACCAAAAGGAACATGAACATATAGAAGAAACTAAAGTGACCATCCCTTCTTTTTATAGACCTGTTAGAACTCTTAAAAACCATCCTTTACATGATTTAGTTAGAGACTTAGACAAAGAAACATAGACTAGATATTCTCTAAGAAACCAGGTTGAACATGAAGTATTTTTGTCACAACATGATCCTAAGGACATTGATGATGCAACCAATGTTGAATTCTAGAGAAGGAGATGAGTCCACTATTCCATCCAATGATATGGAGCATGTATTATCCCATCTCTTCTCGAAAAAAAAGTGGGTGATTTCTTTGCAAAATTGTGTTCAATTTTATATTTGGAAATTCTGTCAAGATCTCTTCGTGAGTCGGCCGTAACTATAACGGTCCTAAGGTAGCGAAATTCCTTGTCGGGTAAGTTCCGACCCGCACGAAAGGCGTAACGATCTGGGCACTGTCTCGGAGAGAGGCTCGGTGAAATAGACATGTCTGTGAAGATGCAGACTCCCTGCACCTGGACAGAAAGACCCTATGAAGCTTCACTGTTCCCTGGGATTGGGTAGATATGAAAGAATAATTAAATCATTTTGAAAGAAAAAATGTATGGAAAGGGTTGATAGACCTAAATACACCTTGAATATATGCACAAAATGGGTGTTTAGAAACAAAGTGGATGAAGCTAAAAATATTGTAAAAAATAAGTCCAGAATAGTTGCACAAGGTTATTGTCAAGAAGAAGGAATAGACTATTAAGGAGCCTCTGAACCTGTGGCCTGACATGAATCTATTAGAACACTTCTTGCTTATAAAGAAAATCAGATTTTCAAAATTTATCAAATGGATGTCCAAAGTGAATTCCTAAATGTTTATATAGGTGAGGATGTTTTTGTTGAACATCCCTTGGTTTTACAAATCCTTATTTTCTAAATCACATTTTCAAATTTAAAAAAATATTTGTATGGTTTAAAAAAGGCTTCAAGAGCTTGGTATGAAACGATCAACACTTTTCTTATTTCTGAAGGTTATTCTAAAGTGATAGCCAACCCTAATATTTTCATAAAAATAATCTCTAATGATATTTTAGTTGTTCAAATATATATTGATGATGTTATTTTTGGATCTTCAAAAAATTCCTTATATATTGACTTTTAAAAAATGACAAAAAATGAGTTTGAAATGAGTTTAATGGGTAAACTCAAATTATTTCTTGGATTTCAAAATTTTTAAATTAGGGAAGGTATTATATTAAATCAAAGTAAATATTATAATGATATTTTAAAATGTTTTGGCTTGGATAACACTAAAATTAGTGATACTCCTATGAGTACCACCTATAAATTGGATCTTGATGAACGTAGAAAATCAATGGATCAAACCAATTACAGAGGTATGATTGGAAGTATTATATACTTAACTGCTAGATGAACTGATATCATGTTTATTGTATGTATGTGTGCTCATTTGCGAGAGAATCTTAAAGAGTCACACCTTCTTACAATCAAAATAATTTTCAAATACCTCAAATATACTACCAAATTAGGACTGATCTACCCTAGAGGACAATAATTTGACTTAGTTAGTTATTCTTATGTGGATTTTGGTGGTTCCAAGTTAGATATAAAAAGAACCTATGAAACATGTCACTTTTATGGAAAGTACCTAGTTTCATGGTGTAGTAAGAAAAAAATATTTGATTGCATTATCTACTTATGAAGTTGAATACATAGATGATGGTAGTTTTTGTGCTGAAATTTTATAGATGAAACACACATTACTAGACTATGGATATCAATTTAGGCATGTACCTATAAACCATGACAACACAAGTGATATTAAAATTTCAAATAATGCAGTTTATCATTTGATAACAATGCATATTTATGCAAGGCATCACTTTTTGAGAGATAATTATAAAAAATGTGATATAATTATTGAATTCATTATCACTAAACATAATCTTGCTCATATTTTTACTAATCCATTAAATTTTTAGAGAACGAGTTACACCATACATGAGTTTGGGATGATCAATTTTGAGTAACTCACCTTTGATGACTCGCTATTTGGACTCATCGTTGATGACTCACTATTGGAACTCACTATTGATGACTCACTATTGATGACTCTTCATTTGTACTCACCGTTGATGAATCATCATTGGGATGCACCATTGATGACTCAACATTGGGACTCACCATTGAAGACTCACTATTGGGACTCACCGTTGATGACTCACCATTGGGAATCATTATTGATGACTCCCCATTGGGACTCACTATTGATTAATCACTGTTAGGACTCGCCGTTGTGTCTTAAAAATCTTTAATTTGTCATTTTTTATCCATACATAAAATCTATTTTTTATTTATTTCCCTTTATATTATTATGAATTTTTGATTTATGATTTGGAAATCTATAAATGATAAAAATTGAATTGATCCAAATAATTTTTCACTTACCCACTCTTTCTCTCTTCTCCCAAAACCAATCCTTTATCTCCCAAACCTCTACTGCCTACTTCCTTTGAACCAAACCCTCTAAATATTTCAAAATAGATCGAGTAAAGTGTCTATCTGAGACATCTATAGAAGATTATTATCGTTTGAAGAATTAAAAAGGCGACTTGAGTAAACCTAAAGCCAAACCTATTAACCTCAAACTCACAATCTAAATAGTCATTCCAAAAAAGGAAGTGCATGCTGACTGGATCTTATCAAGTAAGTATATTGTGTTGAAAGTGTTACAAGAACAAGGTTGGTTAGAATGGTTATCCAACAACAAATGTCCTCTATATCTGAGGCTAGTTCACAAGTTTTATTAGTATGAAAAGTTCATTCTCGAGGTAATAAATGTATATTGGATAAAGTAAAAAATAAGTGGACAAAGGATTTCCTTTTATTCTTGGAAATGAGATGAGTTTTTGAATGTACCTCAAGAAGGAATTTATAAAGATCCCCAAGGTAGTGCTCTACCAGAAAGTGATATATTTTTTTATGAAGAAGCTTTAGCTGAGCTAACTAGAGATAAAATTTCCAAAAGACCCATAGCCACTAAACTTGATAGAGAATGAATATTTCTGTTTAATTTTCTTCAGCATCATTTTTTTCTAAGAAAAGGTGAATTTTCCTCTTTAAAGTATCAGGATGTTTATTTATTGTATCTTATGAAACAAGGTTACACGATTAACCTATGAAGATACCTTATGGTTCATATGTGTGATGTGATAAATCTAAATTAAAAGTTATTGCCTTTTCCATTAAAAGATTATTTATGCCATGTTTAAAGCTAAAGGATTGGTGAATGAAGTTGAGGAAACTATCAAAAATTGTGATGGATTTTGAATTACCAAGGCTATATAAAAAAAATTAAGATAAGTTGGAATCTATTGAAGAAACAGTGGGTAGAAGACAATGAGAAAATCTATGAAGAATTTAATCTGGTTCAAAAACCTACAAGACCAAAGGATATAGTTGATCCCGATTTAGGACCAGATGTGGTGGTTAAGTATTCCGATGTGCAGGAAAAAAGAATTTGAGGAATATATATTAAATTAATCCTTTGTTGATGATAGAAGTGATCCTAACATTTCAGAAAGTCCTAAAGTAATTACATACGGATCACATAGCCCTCCAAAATATCTCTCTACAAGATCAACTCTCTTAGGGGATGATGATAAAACATAAGAATATGAACATGTTGAATATTCTAGTATAAGTGAAAGTCAACAAGAAAAAGAAAATGATGATAATGAAGATAAGAATGATGAATAATAAGAAGATAATTATGAATTAGAAGAGAATGATAAAGAAAGGGAAGAAGTTGAAAATTATGGTGGCCCAGATCATCCTGTTAATAATCAAGGAATTAATGCAGAACTTGAAAATCTTGTTGAAACCAGTTTAGTAGAAAAGGAACTGGTCTTGAAATATAAAAAGGCACTAGACTTAGTTAGAGTTGATGATACAGTATCAGATGTTCAAGTGAGATATCAAGTTAGTGTTCATAAGGAAGAAACTGTTGAGGGGGAGAAACAATCTCGCAGGGTTAATGTTGATACTCTTACTCCTTTTGATTTTTCTATAGTGGCTAAGTGGGAAAGATATCCCAAATATGTCATGCTCGTCTTGGACTATCCAGACTCTGATGTTGAAAAATCTAATCCTATGGGATCTATGTTTGAGGAATTGTATCTTGATTATAGAGATCAAATTGGAATAGATCCAGCAGTGGATCCTACTCTTTCTATTTCACATTTTCCTACTAATTATGTGAGTTAAAATGTTTTCAAATATTTTAGAGAATAATTATGTTCAGCTATAAAAAATATCCTCCAACTTTAACCAAAACCAATGTCAATTCTTAGTGAAAGTGATTTTTCTATTCTTTTAGAGAAATTTATCTCACAACATCACCTCAAATGGTTTTTGAACATCAGAAAATAATAATGGAGAATAAAATATTGGATGAGGAACTAGATGATCTCATTCTTGTAGTTAAATGAATTACATCTGAATATATAGAATCACTGGAAAATGATGTAAAAAGTCTTGGAGATACCTCTTCTGAGTCATCTCAATATTCTAAAAATCATCCTCCAGTATTTGACTTGGATCTTTTAAGGTCAGTTATTAGAGATGAATTAAAAGGTGCATCAATCTCATATGCTCCTCCTTAGAATCTTGAACTTGATATGATTAGAATAGTGGTACAGGAATAGATACAGTCCTTGATAGGTGGTGTTGATCAATCATGCTTCAGTAAAATCAAACAGAATAGTGATCATGTGCATAATATGGTAAGGAATTACATGAAAGAGGCTAGAGCAGATCAGGAGGCCATCATAAAAGAAGTGTATTATAAATTATCAAGGACTTACACAAATCATCAGCTTAATTATCATTTTAAATACTTTATTGAGAATTTAAAATGCTCTCTATCACCAAAACTTTCAAGGATCAGGTTATACAAATCAAGGATATTACTCCTTCCTTTCAAAATTTTATGGAAAACTAGGATGAATTTACTAAGGTAATGGATAAAGGTGGGTAGGTCATCATGGATTTTATCAACATCTTCAAGCCCTATATTCTTTATCAGAGTACTACCATTGTAGTTTCAGAGGCCTTCCCTATTCAACCCGTCACTGAGAATATTCCCTCAAGTTCCATATACCAGTCTGTTGATCCTCTCTTCAGGGCTTCTTTCACTCGAGATCTTTTTTCTCCTCTTCCTCTAACCCTCCAAAATTTTACTCTCTCTCCAACTCATGCACTTTATCATCTGAGGCCTGTTATCTATCGAGAGCATACATCCCATCCTACTTATACTCAAAGTCTTAACTTTAAACTACCTTTTTGAGTTCCTATCCTTTTATCCTAAAACTTGTCCAACATTAATCAATTCTATACTTCAGCTACTTCAGTCCATCCTGTTCCTCCACCAGCTTCTTCTGATAAGGGCAAAGAAGGCATGGATCCTTCCTTGGAGAAATCTTGATTGGATTGTTCTTTGATAGGGATGTATTTTTACCTTTTTATCATCCAATGTATTATATTTTTTTTTATCAAATATATTATCACTTTTCATATATTCTATCTTCTTTCTCTCTTGTTTTTTTTCTCATTTTGATAATCCCAAAAGGGGGAGAATGAGTATGGAATTTAACCTGAGAATGAGAATCATTATGGTAGTTAATTTTATTTGATCATATCTATATTATAATTTAATCTCTCATGATATGTATGACATGTTAAGAATAAAAATTATCTTTTTTATTTTGATCATTATGAATGACCCATTCTGTTGTTTATAATTCCATAATTTTTGAACATTAAAAAGGGGGATATTGTTGGACTCCTCTAGTTTTAATGCTCAAAAATCATGATTCATAGAGTTAAATAATGTTTAATTATGTTTAATATGTTTTAAATATAATATTAATCTATTATGTTATTATTTTACATCATAAGATATGGTGGAAAAATATGACAAAGGACTAGTCACTGTTAAGGTGGACTCACTATTGGACATCTCACAGATGGAAGAAAATTAGCTAACTATGAGTTACTGTTAAAGAAGACTCACTATTAACATGTATCAATATAAATTGCCTCATCATAAGCACATATTTTGAATTATAAAAAATGAAGATACACCATTATTCAACCCACAATCAATAGCTTCTCAGAATTTTTCAAAAAGTATGAGTTACCATTACATCAAGCCACCATCAGACTAAATCCAGAATTTTCACAAAGTATGAGTCGCCATCGCATCAAGCTACTGACATGATCAATCCATATTTTTCACAAAGTATGAGTTACCATTGGTATGATTCACTACTAATTGTACCTACTATTATATAAAATTCACCATCAAGTAGACTTACTTCCAGAGAGACTTAACACTACTTGACTCACCGTTCCTAGCCACTATTTAGAGACACCATTCCAAGTCACTGTTTAGAGACACCATCTGACCAAGTCACCATTCAGAGACATCATCAATTATTCCTTTGTCATTTAAATTCAAATTTATTTTTAATGGTCATATTTTTGAAACTTAGTACTTCTAATTATTTTAATGAACTTTTGTAGATATTTTGTAGACAAAATTTAAATAATTGTCAGACTGCAGTACGAGGTATGAGGTACCAGAGCATGATCAAGATCATGATATATCTTATATATAGTGTATAAATACAATTACTCATTAAAAAGGAAAGTAGAGATATCATGAAGTTGTGCACTTGAGAAAAAAAAATGAAGACTTCTAGTTGTGGATACAAGAAGACACTACTGAGAACTCAAAGCGAAGAACATTTTTGCAGAAAAAAATTTAGAGAGGAGAATAACTCATCGAGAAAATAAATAACTTACTGGAAACATATGATATATGCTCTCATGACACTCTGTTTTTCTATATTTTTATGAAATATGACTCAAGCTATATTTCAAGATAACTTCCAGGCATTTCAAGCTGCATCACCTATCATACCGATCTTTTTCTAACTCTCTTCTCTATATTTTTCTCTACTTGTGTAATATTTTTACATTATAAGCAGTGTGTGTCTATATCTATTAAATGAACACACACTAACTACTATGAAAAACTGGAAGATACATATATATCTTCACAATCTATCTTTTACACCTTACCCTCCATCAAAAAATAGTGGAAGAGGTACCTACATGCCATGTTTGTGATTTTACTCCCAATAAAATTGTGGAAGAGGTATTGTTGACCTAAAAAGTTGTGTATACTATTTTTTACCCTAATACAAGTAGTGTATAAAAGTTTATTTATATAAACTTCTTAGAATCAGGTGATTTTGAAGTGGAGAGGATTAGGTCTCATCTTAAAACTGAACCTCTTGTTTAAATTCCGTTGTGTTGTTTCAAATTTAGTTTTCTTTGATTGTGTTTATTTAAACCATAAAACTTTACTTTACTTTGATAGTTAATCTTATATAGTGTTTATATTATAATTTTATTTGGTATATTTATTTTAAAAGTTAAATTAATAATTCATATTATTTTAACTTAGAACTAATCACTCTTTGAGAAATCTGTCGAACAACAAAATATTTTATAAAATTCTTCTTTAGTTAACTCGACCATTTTTATTTCAAATTAGGGTACTTTTAAATAAATATTTTAAATATAAATTTTTATAGGAACTAAATTCACCCCCCTCTTTAGTGTCATACTCGGACCAACAACCAAGATCCTCATTTCACTGCTCGAATTTAGAGATCACATCCAGAAGATTTGGGTAACCTATTGACCATGAGTATAAATTATCTTCCTCAAATTGATGGATATTTAGATTGGAAAATTCAAACATTAGAAGACATCCCAAAAGCTTCTATTATGTATTTTATAGCCTTATTGGAAGATCATATACTATTACAAGTTTCCTCATACAATAAATGCTATTAGGACTCAATACATAAGTCTCTTTTAAATCATTGTATAACTATCATTATTAGTATATACTTTGTTGGGTAGTGACTAGAGAAACTTCACTATTGGGATCTAGTATTATTTAGGAGATAATTGAGAAAATTTAAATAATTTTGAAAAGTATGGTGATAGTTCAGAGTTATCATATATCTTATATAGATCTCCATCATGAACCATTATTGTTTTATCTAGGGGATCACATGTTTTCTAAAGTCTCTCAAAGACTAAGACATTGATGTTTGGGAAAACAACATAAATTTTATCCTTAATACATAATAAATTTTTAAATACTAGAATATATTAGTGATGTGTCTTATCAGTTGAATTTACCACCATGATTCTTCTTTAGAAATAATTTATTTCATGTATCTAAATTGAAGAAGTAAAAAACTAATCATGTCCAAGTGATTTGATGTGAACACATTAATCATACACCATATAAAACTTTGATGCACATGCTGATAAAGATTAAGGATAGAAAAGATAAATTATTACATGGAAGGATTATCCATTTTGTTAGAGTTATATGGTAACATATAATGATTCGGGAGGAGACTTGGGAATTTAAAAAGGAAATTCTAGAACATTGGATTGAACTTTTACAAAGAACTAGAAATTTCTAGATTTTTGGGGATGTAAATCATAATGGGTGGGAGAATGTTACACCCCTGTTTTAGGTTCATTTATATTTTATTATATATTTTAAAGATATATAATACTTGGGTTGAGTTTTGGGAGTTTTTAGATGGGTTTTTAATGATTTTGAATGATTTTTAAGGGTATATGGTTTGATAATAGTCAACATAAATCATTTACCTTCTATAATAATCAATGCAAGAGTTTCTGGGAAGGAGAACAATTAGTGAATGGTTTATCCAAGCCATGAAGGTTTTAGGAGAAATCGTGAAAGTGGAGATAGAGGTAAAACATGGTTAGTGCATAATTTATTAATCCATGTGAACCATCTATTCAAGTATATGATTTATAGATAGTATCACGTTCACAGTTTCCAAAACCATGTGGGCTAATCATGTGACATGAATTAAATGCTATCAAAATTAGATTTTAACTAGGTTTCAACCTGAAAAACATTCATTTTTCTCCTCTTCTATTATTATATTGAATTATACTCATCCCATAAGTGTTATTGGTGGTTTATTTTAAACTAAAATTCAGCTTTTGTGGATCAAAGCGCATTGGATCTCTAGAATCAATGGAATGTCTCTGTTTTTATTATTTCTCTATTTATCTCCTCATCTCCTCTCATAAAGAATGTTATATCTAATTTTTTATGGATATATATATGGTCTATGATGTTTTATTTATGATATAATTATTGTATCTATTTAAGGAAATTAATTTTTATCATGAATCTAGAGGTTTCATAGGGTAGTTCATGGTTTTCATCACAATTTAGAGGTAGATGGAATCTCTATATTATCTACTTTTTCTAGAACTTTAAAGATTCATTTTATGAAATTTTTTTGATTGGATTTTCAAATGGAAAATTGTATGATTTCTTAAATGAAAACCCTTTTAGTTTATTATGTAAGAAGAAATTAGAATTTTAATGGATTATGGAAAAACCCTTTGATTTATTATTTTAAATTATTGTTTTGTTTTAATGCATGCATGATGTTTGATGAAATGTTTAAAATGGAAGATTTTTTTATGTAGAAGGAATTAATATGAGAACATGGCATACATGTTTGGTGTGAAATACTTTTCATTTGATGTGATCCTGAATAAGGGGTGTAGTTTCTGACTGGAGGCACTTGTTGATTGGTCACCTAGTGATGACTTTATGGATTGGTAAGTAACCACTTATGAGTTTTGGACTTTCACATGGAATCCATGTGTGTGTGGGTAGATGGATGTGGTTTGTGTATTCCAAGTGGTATTAGTAGATAATTTTTTTACTTTTTTTTAATTTGATAAACTAATTTGATGTTACTATTATTTTGTTTAAAAATATATTTTGAACTTTGATCTAAAGTGTTCTTATCCTAATAGAATGAGTTGACAAGCATATTAAGAAAATCCTAGTGGGTATGATTACTCACCCCTATATATTCACTTTGGTGCATATGAAGACATTATTCTTTATGATATAGGTAAAAGAAAGTTCACACATTTCTCTAGTAGTGCATCATGATGCTGCTTCCTCGAATAGTCCTTGAATTTTGGAGTGTCACTCATAGAGTCCTTAGAGTGATGGAACATATGTGTTTATCTATTGGGATGTATTTTAGTTTTTTTTGTTTTATTAATTGTTTCACTTTATATTTATACTATGATATTTTTAATTTTTGATATTTCTTTTGAGTTGTATTTTTTATACTTTATACATCATATAGTTGGTTTGGTTTTTTGTGTTTTTCTTGATATGTTGTTTTATTTTAAAAGGGTAAATCATCCCCCATTGTTTAGTTAAGACCTTGGAATTTATTTATATCCTTAAGTGTCTTGGGGATGTCACTTAAGGTTAGTATCACCTCTAACCTGGTCTAAGACAATGTGTTGGGATGGGATAATATAACACATCTTTGATAATTTAGTTAAATAAATAAAAGACACATTTAAGATCTTTTAATTTTTTAATGGACATATTGAATTCATGAAAGGAATATTTTTAATCAATTAAAGTATTTGAAAGGATGATAAAAGTTCCAAAGTTGGTTTTTAAGAAACTGTAAGCTATAATAGAAACATGATGGAGGTAACTGGCCAGCCAATTCCATTTGATCAAAATTACAAACTCAACAAGGGTCCACCATCTACCCAATGGAGGTCCACTAGCTATCCAATAGAAGAAGGAAGAACCAGTGAACCCACTAGAGGTCCCCAAACTACTTAGTTGACAAAAAAAATATCTTGTATCATATGGGAAAAAGAAGTGATCCAGAGGAGTCTCACCAGCTACCTGATGGGATCATACCAGCTAGATGGTGGTGTTTGATAAAATTTTCAAAGATAATTATCTTAGTGGACCTTGCATTATTCAATAAATTTTTAATTATCCTTAATATCCCCTTTAATTTTAGAATGTTCCTCTCTATTTTGGAGGCTATGACCTTGAAGGATTTGAAAATAAAATTCTCAACAATGGGGTTATGAACAATCAAATTAGAGTGAAACAACATCAAATTATATCCACTTTAAAATCTTATCAAGATTCAATTACAATTATTATTCACTTAGACTATATTCTACATTACCACTTTATATATCCTCTAAAAATTTACTATCCATATCGATAGATAAGAGAATTAATTTATAATGGATTTCAACTAATAAAATATATCTTCTTATTATCTTGTTTTACAACATGTTTCTTTCTACAACCATATAAAAGTAACGGGGATAGGTTCTCAAAACTAAAAAGTATGGTATCTTTATCAATGTGTGTCTAATACCATTAAATTAATGGAGAAAGTTTTCTTGCTACAACCTCTAAAAATAAAGGTAGTAAATGGTAACTTATTATCCATTAAAATCAAGGGAGAAAGAAAAAACCTTCTCCCCCCAAGGGATGAAATGTAGGGGATCACATTGAGATATTGATAAACTCTTTTATAAAATATATCTATATCTCCTTTTAATTATCACATTACATCATCTTTTATCATTTAATCACATAATAACATAATTTTGATATGCCTAATCCCAATACACTTACTCGTTTGATTAACTTTGAAATTATCTTTTAAAAATAATTATGAAATTATTGTGATCTCATTTATATTTTATAATCACTTTAATTGATAATTATGTGATCACTATTATCATTTATAAAATTAATTGTTAAGTTCATTAGTCATTTAAATACCATCATGCTAAAGTAACCCAAGCTAAACTTAAATAAACATGACATTGATAACATGTTTTAATTATTTAATCCCATAAGTAGTCTCACAATTTATGGACTAATAGGTTTAATTTCTTGTAAACTATAAACATAAGAACACTTATTTCACATGATGTGAAATTTTTTAAATAATTTAAATCCACTCTTAGAAGTTCCATGAGACATAATCCTCTTTAAATCCTTGTAAAGGAAAAAAAAATAAGAAGTGTTGATCTCAAGAACTCAGTAAGGGATAACATAACAAAAGCCTCAATGGTTAGATCCTAAGAATATGAAAAATAATAAATAAGGAAATATATATGATTTAAAATATAAATAAGTGTTAACCATAAATATAAAAGAGTGACATACGATCTCAAATGATAACACTTTTACCATGTAATGTGAAAGTAAAATATGTAGCACATAACATGATCCATGGAACATAAGAAAAAATGGCACAATCATAAATATAATATTTCCTATATTTGTGAACCTAGATACTCGCCAACCCATTCAGACATAAAATTATGAGTAGAGATTAATGAAATCACATTCACCCTTTGTTAACCTAGATACTCACTCACCTTTTAACAAAACATTTCCATATCATGAGATATAATATTTTACCCATTGAATTGGAGAAATATATATGTCTCACCTATCCCATAATATATACATTTTCATGCACTTGAAAAAAATAATCATATCATAAAATAACCCACATAAATAAAATATATTTCTTGACATTTCAAAAATTATAATATAAATAAACCTTTGAAATATAATGGGTTTCATGGAACATACAAATTTAAATCATTCAATTTTCATAATGAACCCATGGAAATAATATGGGTTTCATAAAATATCCAAATAACTTCATGAATTAAATTGTTTGATACTAAGAACTTTATCGCCCCAAAATAATCACTTAATTAATGAAAATATAGGGTGAAACATGAAACATAACTCCAATGGAGATAGATCATTTGAAGATAATGAAGAAAAATCAGAAAAATTTCTTTTTGAAAACATTTTGTATTCATCACTGTAAAATTCATGGTTACAAGTCTCTTTTTTAAAAGTATCATTTTATTTTAAAAAATAAAAATAAAAAATTTCATGAAAATTGATTTTGATAAAAAAAACGTTCTCAAAATTCTTAAAAATTTAACATCAATTAAAATGTAAATTTTTTGAAAATGAAGTTCAATAAGAAATTATATAACTCAATGAAATGATTTTGAGTTACATAGTCCCTTAAACTTACCCTTGATTTCCATGAAAATTATTTAACATCCTATATAATGGAGATATAAATATTAATTAACCATTTAAAAACCTTATTAATATAAATTGAACTTTATTATCTTAATTAATAATAATTATTTTAATGTATTAGATTGTTGTAATCTCTTTTCAACATGGGTGTTAACAACTTTAACCATTTGTGCACACTTTATAATAATGATATCGCTAACCATTATTTTATAACATGTTATATCATTTAAGATACTATAATATATATCATAAACTTATTTAAAGTGATCTTATATTATTCTATTCATTTTTTACTAACACTACGTGAAAATGGAATCAGTGTTGGCTTATTTCGACGATTTTAGCGAATATAAATTATACTTTAATAATAAAATTAATACATAATTTTATATTTCCATAACCATATATAAATAATATATCAATTATTTTATTATTATAATTTTATCTTTCCTGTTCCTAGATTCATCCATAATATATTCTAATATCATTGTTCATGTAGGTTGTTAAACCATCACAAACACGAACACACTTTAACTTAATTGGTGAGTATAGTTAATGAGATGCGTGTTTTGAAATAATATCATTATAATATAATCATAAAGATATATTTTTTTATGATGATAAAACATATTTTAATTTGTTTCTATAAATAAATAAAAACTATAAATAAAATGAAAAAAATGATTCTTTGTGGAGGTAGTAGTTCACACACATGCATGATTGAAATTCCTTTGTTTTTATAAGTGTATGGAAACAAATAGTCAATGGTTGAAACATAAATATAAAAAAATTATTATATTAATGAAACTAAAATCAATATATTATTATGGTTTTAGTATATTTGGAAGAGTAAGATTATGAAGAAAACATAAGGAGATAATACTTACATTGGTGACTTGATTTTTCCTTGTAAGTACCCTTAAAATTGAAGGGATTAAGGTAACTATGAGTGACCTATGGATTATGTCAATTGGATAAGATTATGGGGAGATTAAAGTTTCATTATTTCATGGATATAATCTAAGGATAGGTGAGTCTTGAAGTGGTAGAGATGATACCTTTTTATAAGTAAAGAGAAGTGTAATTTTGGAAATACCCATTGAGTTTCAATACTTTAATTTCACTATTAAAGTTTCATGGGACTTATAAAGGGAAAATTAAGTAAAGGGTGTGATATTAAGTTGATACAAACCTTATAAATACATTTTGTAAAATTTTTAACATATTTTTTCACATACCCCAAAGTAAAATACTTTTTACATTTTCTTACTTTTTATCAGGGTAATTGATTTTTAACCTTAGTAATTAAATTTGCTGAAAAAAATTTAAAATTTACCTAATTTCCTAATTAGGACCGTATAATTTAAAATTTTAAAACAATTTTATCAAATAAAATTTATAAATATATGAATTTTTATTTTGAAAATAAAAACACTTAAATATATAATTTTTTTTAAAAATGTTATTAAGATTTTAAATTTATATACGTTAAAGTTATCTTGGTTAAAAAATTTTAGAGACATAAATTGATTTATTATGAATTTAATAAAAGTTATTAATCTTATAAATAAATAAAAAACCAATCCAAAATTTGAAAATACTTGATTTAAATAGAAGGCCAAAAATATTTTTTTAATATTAAAATCACATTTTTCTTTAGTTCATTTTTTTGGAATAAATTCTCTATGTACAAGGAATATTTTAAAATGAATAATTTATTTTCTTAATTTCATATTTTATTAATTTAATGTTTTTAAATCTATTTTATGCTTACATAGTGATAAAATTAAATAAATTATAATTTTCATAAATATGTCATATTTAAATAAAATCAACATTTTTAGAAAGTGATAAAAATCTATAATAAGAAAATTTTGAAATTATGAATTCAAAAATTATGTTTATTTTATATAATAAAATTTATAAAAATTTTAAATTTATCTTTTAAGGGAAAAAGGAACAATATAAAAAAATTGTTTTATTAAAAGTACCCCTTTTCAACATTAACTCATATTAACAATTTATCCTCTAAAGGTAATGTTTTTTTAATTTCTTAAAATATCAGGTGGATTATTAATTTTAATCTAATATATATCATCACATTTAAATTGAGTTTTATGTGAAGTAAAAGTAATTGTACATTGTGTTATTTATTTTGAAGATCTAAAATCTGGGTAGTTATATTCTAACCACTTAAAATTATTTTATACTCAAAATTTTATTTCATGGAATACAAAATGAGGGTAATTTTCTATCATAACTTCCTCAGGTTCCTATATATCCTTATCAAGATTATTATTTCACTATATAACCTTTAGAAGATGAGTGGTATTGTTCTACAACACCGTATCTCTTCGATCCATAATTTTCACTGGTTGTTCCTCATATGAGAGACCATGTTTCTGTTGTACATATTTTGGGCCTAAAAAATGTGATGGATATGTTATTTACTTCCTCAAAAGTGATATATGTAACAAATTTTTTACATGTGAGAGGCATGGAGATCTTTTCTAAGCAATAGGAAATGAACCCTACACAATCAAGGAATTTAAAGGGACCAATGTATCTAGGGATTATCTTTCTTTTCTTCCCAAATATCATAACTCATTTCCATAGATATATTTTAAGGAATACCTTATCACCAAATTCAAACTCTATATATCATCAATGATTACCTTCATAACTATTATTTTGTGTTTGGGATGCTTTCATATGTTTCGGAATGGTTGGAACATTCTCAATCATTTCTTGGAAAAGGTTAGGAACTATCATCTTCCTCTTTACAACATCATACTAGAATGTTGGAGTCCAGAAACTCTTACCATACAGATCAACATATGGTTCCATATAAATTCTATAATGGATACTATTTTTCTATGGGAAATATACTTGGGGAAGGTGTTTATCCCAACATACTTAGAAATATATCAATAAAAATATCAATATATTCTCTAGAGTTTGAATTTTCATCACATATTGAATCTCTTTCTATGGATGATATACACTAATAAATCTGAGATCTATCTCTAAATATTTCTAAATACTTATCTAGAACCTCAAGGAAAATGTTTGATCATAATAAGATACAGCGGATTATGGTACTCATTATAGCCTCACCATTTTCCTTATGTATATTTTGGCATGTTGGTCAAGGTATAAACCTTCTTTGATGAAAAAAATGCATGTGATTTTCAAGGATATCAACTATAACCTTAATAATATGATATCCTTTAGAAATTTTGGGGATTCCTATGAAAAATTTCAATGTGATGTTTTCCCATTTCTATACTAGTATGGGTAATAGTTTCAACATATCCTTATAATTTTCCCATTCAGCATTAACTTAGTGGTATACGAAGCATCGAGATACGTATTCTACAATCTCTATCTTCACACTATCCCCCTAGAAGTTTTGTTTTATATCTCTATATATCTTCATACTTCACTATTTTATAGATAAGTAATAGATTTATGCATCATCCAAAAGTTCCTTCTTCAATTATGGATTTTATCGGACATATATCCCTATTTAAAACCTTAAAACTCCGTATTTGTCAAAGTTGAAATCTGAAATTTTCTCTACATATTCCATAGATCTACATCATATTTTTTAGATTATTTGATCATTAAATGAATTTAAGGTTGAGTATCCAGTTGGTAGAAATATGATTTATCTCCCTCAATATTAATTAATGATTCATCCTTTGAAAATCCATGAGTATTAGGTATTTTTCAATCCCCAGCATGGATAGACTAGCATGGTTTTTCTACTCAAAGCATATACAACCCTATTTTCCTTAATCATGTAGTAATATATCAAGAAGTCATAATATTTAATCAAATCTAAATATATACTTTGGTGTATATTCAATTCCTTATCAGTGAATATATATTTCAAGTTCTTTTGATTAGTATATATATCAAACTTTTCTCTATAGAGATAATGTCACCAAATCTTCAACGTAAACATCACTGCTACCAAATCTAAACCATGCATTAGGTAATTTTGATCATGGGTTATTAATTGGTGTGAACTATAAGAAACTAACTTTTCATCCTTCACGAGTATTAAACCCATAAAATTTCTTAAAGCATCACTATATATTACAAACCTTTCCCCACAATACGGAAATGTATGTATAAGAGCAATGAACAACCTCTAATTTTGTACCTTAAAATATTCTTCACATTTATCTTTACAAAGAAAATTAAGTTCCTTATGTGTCAACATGGTTAGTTTATTTTTTGTGCATGAGAAATTTATCACAAATTTGTAGTAATGTTCTACTAACTAAATAAAACTACATATCCCAGTTACAGTAGTCAGTCTAGGACATTACTCGAGAAATTATGTATTTTATGGATCTACTATTATGCCCTTAAATGTGATTACATGACCCAATAATGGAACATTGTTTAGTCAAAGATTCTCATTTTACAATTTTTTCATATAAATTCTCCTTTCTCAAGGTCTTTAACACAATTTTCAAATGATCTTCATGCCTTTCTTTTATCTTTGAGTTTACAAGAATATCATTTATAAAGACAACCACAAATTGATCACGGTTTTATCTAAATACTCTATATATTATATTTTTGATTATAGTAGAAGAATTTATAAGTACTAAAGGAGTCACTATAAATATATAGCGTCCATACCTTGTAAGAAATGCTGTCTTGGAAATATCCTTCATTTTGACCCTTAATTGAGGGCATCTAGATATAAGTTCAATATTAGAGAAGTATTAAGCTCCTCAAAGTTAATATAATTGATCATCGATATGGTATAAAGGATAATTTTTTATCACAATATTATTAAGCTCATGATAATCAATATAAGGATACATTTATCCATCCTTTTTTAACAAATAGGACTGTTCCACCCAATGACGAAGCGCTGGGGCATATAAAATAATTATCTAAATTTTCTCAAAGTTTCTTATTTAACTACACTAATTCAATGAGACCCATTATATATATAATATTTAAGATAAAAAATTATACAGGTATTATTTTTATTTAGAATATAACCTCAAATTATGGGGGAAGACCAGTAATTCATTGGAAAACACATTGGCAAATTCCTGCACAAAAGGCATATTCTCAATGTAGACTTCCTCCCTGATAATATGAGATAAGAAACCCTTTTTTATTATTATAAATACCCAAATTATAGAATACTATTATGAAAAAGTTAAAGGATCATACTTTTATTTAAAGAAACCAAATAGATTGAAGTAGTAATTGCATTGCATTTATTGTCAATGTGTTTGTATGAGGAAAAATTAACATGAAAGTGATTGAATTATGGAGTTTATTCCATTAAATTACTCCTAAAAATTATTTATAAATTGGAAAATATGTTTTTACTTGAATATTTGTCTCTTTAAATAAATAAAATTTAAATTTTGATATTTTTTAAACCATTCTTAAGTTCTAAGACTTGTGTTTAAAGATGAAACATTGTTTTCAATAAGGATGAAGAAGTGAAGACCATATAATATTTTACTATTACATTAAGGGTTTTATTTAATACCACGAGGAAAGTTAATTAATTGCATGATAAATGAATAATTTGTCCTTGAATATCCCCCTCATGGTGTAAAAAAGTTGTGTGCAAGGGGGAGAGCGGGTTGACCCACCCTATATGTGTATGTATAGTGTCTTGAGTGCTAACCCTGATGCCTTGGATCGAGAGGCTTCTGGAACAAGTTTTAATATATATAATGTAATATCCCAAAATTTCATAGTACATTATCTCATTAAAGTAATTCAATAGCATGCGCTACACGCAACACCGAGTTCGAGCGCACCACAAATTACCACACTAACCATTAAAAAAGCGGTCATGAATAGTATTAAATGTATTTTGAATCTTATATACTCTATATAATTTTTACATTCATATTATGTGTTTCATAGTCACAGTATAAGAACAAATTTATTTTTATAGATAAAAGAAGTATTTTTCAAAAAATGCAATTTTACCGCCTTTTAATGGAGAACCCTTTTTAAAACTAATATTTGACACTTTTATATATTTAATTTAATGAAATTAAAATTTTCATTAGAAGTGATACATAAAATTTTTTTTTAGATAAATTTTTGGTACTTTTTTGAAAACTTTCAATTTTTGATGAATAGTGAAAAATACTAAATTTTAATTAAAAACAACTTTTTTAATTGAAATAATTTATAGTGTAAATTTTACATTTGGACGGTTTTCAAGTATCATTAGATTATATTTTTATCATTTAATATAATTTCGGTCATTGGATGTAATCTCACGATTAAACTGGATATAAACAAGTGTCAATCTTTGGATAATTATTATTTCATAAAAACACGCTTTTTGTTTTGAGAACATGAATTATTTTTAAATTAATTTCTGCTACTTCAGTGTTTTGAATTTGGAAAAATGGATTCCATATTTTTAATTATGAGACACAAATTGTGTAAATAGGTTACTTTTATATTTAGACATTATGAATATTTAATTCAGTAAATATTTTATATACCGTGGTTAAAGGGGTAAATCTAGTAAATAAGGTTAAAAAATAATAAAATAAAAAAATTTAATTACCCTAACACGTGTCCTAGCCCTATTGTATAACACATGTCCGACCATGGTAATCCTTGAGTCGATTTTGGGACTCCATGGAGACACTTGGGAGTGATAGTGACATTTTATATTAAATAATCTAAAGTAAAGACAAAAATAACAAAATCAAATATATTTTAGTAAAACAATTTTTATATGAGGTTATATAATTGATATATTCGACTATAAATATTCATTAGAATTCTAAAACTATTTTATATATTATTATATTTTATTTATAATTTTTAGACACAAAATAAATATATTTATATATGACACAATAATGATGCAATAGTTTCCTTATTAATGAAACAATCAAATAAATGATATTATAAATACCAAAATGAATATAATTTTAAAGTTTTAATGCAATAAAATAATTTTATAGGTGACTATGACATGTTAGGGTTGATTAAATGTATTTATTTTTTAGTAATGAAGTTGTTAGGACTTTAAAAAAATCAATTATTAAATATAGTCAAAATTGACATAAATGAGTTTTTAAAACAAATACAATATTATTGGCTGATATAATATTCATAAAATTATAAGGTTAGGACAAAAGAAATATATAATTATAGGTGTATCATAAATAAACTACTTTGTTTTCTCTTGGAAGTTTATAGTAAGTTTAGTAACCATATAATATAAAAATAAAAAGAGACATGGTAAATGTCAAGCTATTTAACTAAGAGTTAAATCTAAATGATAAGGTTAATATATTGACCTAAACCTATATAAAACCTATTTGTGGATAGTTTTTATACCCATAACCACCTTAGAATTTAAATAATTCATTTTTGAGCCATTATAAACCGAAAATTATTTTATTATAAAATAATATTTCAAGCTTTTCCTAAAGTGACCCTCACCTTTCTTATATAAGGACACTTCCCCTTCTCTCAAATTCACAACTTCAAAGCCATTTGTCTCAGAAAAACCCTGCCCAAATATCCTCCCAATGTTCCTTCCTTAATCCTAGAGGCATTAATTTGGTTAGTAATCCAACCTAAGTATCCCTTTTGATCAAATCAAAAGGAAGAACCCGTAGAAGAGGTAAATATTTCATCACCTCTTTCAAGTTCTTTTCTTCTTCCACTTCCACTTTCTTTGTTGTTTCCATTCTAAAATAATAAATATAGTATCTTCTATATAATGTGATATTATTATAATAATGGTATAACCATTTTCATTATTCTATCCATCCTATAAATGAAAAAGTCACCATACGTGCGTACGTACAAATTACCGTCTCCACGACGCGATGAGATTCATTTCCACTTTCACCATTAAACGATGAATATAAAATATAAATAATTAATAAGTATGTAATATATTACATAATAATTATACTGGATATATATATATATATATTTATGTACTTACATTTATCTTATTCACTTAGTTCTGTTCAATATGATATGAAAACGGAAACATCGTTTATGCATACGTACGACCTACCGTCTCCATAAATGGTGTTTTCCATTTCATATATACATCTATTATACATATTTATATTCTAAATATATAAGATATATAAATCATGTTTTATATTATGGAAGTATTTAAATCATCATCTAAGTGATACAATCAAGAGTAACAAGTTAAAACACGTACAATAAAGAAAGTGATTATTACCCAAAATGTTAATTTAACATGGAAATTATTATTAAATGGGTAGTATAAAGTCATAAATGAATCATGTATGATATCATAAATATTAATATGGTTATGGTATTATAGATACCTGAATCTTGACGTACATGGACATTACATTACTTTTATGGAATACTTAATACATAACAAAAACAGACACACAAGGACCGTAATAGTTTAGTGTATTTGGAAACTCGGAACGTAATCTTATAATCGTGGTGAAAGATCTTCAAAATCTCCCATAAAGATCATTCCCTTTTAGTTTTCTTACCTAAAACCTTTCTTTAAATCATGGGGAAAAGAAAACATATAAAGGGTGAGCTCAAATGCTCAGTAAGGGTAAGCATGGATAAAATAAAACAAATCATATACATTTGAACTTAAAACCATGAACATAATGTTTAAACATCAAAATCTTGGGAAATGACATAAAACATGGTAGTATATAAGGCATAGATCATAATTAAACATTAATCATGATAAAATAGCATGGGAATAAAACATGTGATTGTGGAAACCATTAAGCACATGATATGATTTCCATAGTAGCCAAGGCATTGCTGCCAAGACCATCTTAGTGGACAAAGTCCCTTTCTGAATTAAGTTCACTCCTCGTTCCAGTCCTGTATTACTGAACCGGATTAACTTACCATTCCAGCCATGTCTATATCATAAGATATAAATCTTTACCCAATGCATTGGAGGGAGATATAGGTCCTACCCATCTCATAATGAAATCATTCTTACGTGTGCCACAAAATAAACATACATCATTCATAATAACCCAAAAAATAAAATGGGTTTCATAAACATAATACAATCATAAAATAATCCATATAAAAAATGGATATCATTTCATCATAAGAAAAATGAAACCATGTAAATCATAGAGACATTATAATTGAAACATACATATATTAAATATTTTCATCTTAGATGAAAAATGGTTTTTATAAAACATTTGAAATAAATTCTTGAGGAAAATATCCTTTCTTCTTCAAAATAATTTTCTTTTCAAAAAATTCCATGTAATTTTAAAAGAAGAGGATTTTATTGAAAATAGTTATGAAATATTGTAGAGTAATCTTCTTGAAAATAAGGTGTTATGAAACCATAGAAATCCGTTCATGCCGTATAAGTTAAAAAAAACATTCTCTTCGTACTTTTTTCAGAAAAGTCAAAAAGTTCCTCATATGGTAAACAAAAGAAATATTTCATTAATAACATGTGGTAAAAGTAAAAAATGGGTAAAAATGACTTTAAAAATACATAAAAAACTTTTAGAAACCATGTACATGGAAGATAACAATAACCCCAATAAATACTTACGAATAAACAATCTCGGATGAAAACGAGATTGGAAAAGTTATCCCTTACCTTACGTCCGATATGCTTCGTATGTATCCGAACCTCATGTATAATGATTTAAATAATGTCATTGACTTATTACAGAATCATATTCATTGTTATGATATCATATATTGTTCACTTATGACTTTATATTACCTGTTCTTTTGTAAGTTCCATGTTAAAGCTGCATTTTGGGTAAAATTGTTTCATTTAACGTACGTGTTTTGACTTGTTGTTCTTGATATTATTACTTATATACTTATTTACATACTTTAAAAATGTAAAACATGATAATATATATTCATAATATACATATATATATGATAGATCGATAAATTGAATGAAATACACCGTTCATGGAGACGGTAGGCCGTACGTATGCATGAACACTGTTTTCGTTTCCTTATTGAATTGAATGGAATTAAGTAAATGAAATACATATATATATATATTTAAAGTATCATTATTATGTCATATATTTCATTATTATTCATTATATATACTTTATAATCATTCATGAATGGTTACCATGAAGAATGAATCTCATCGCGTCGTGGAGACGGTAGTCCGTACGTACGCACGAGTGATGATATCATTACCATGATCATGGAATTGTATTGAAGTGTATGTATAATATTTAAGAATAAATATCACTTTAACATAATCATATATAGTTATTTATTAACACCATTATACCCATCCAAGTAAGGTGGTGGTCGAAAACAGATTACACCACGACGTGGAGACAGTATTCCGTATGTACGCACGCGCGGTGATTTCATTTTTCATAGGATGGATAGAAGGTGAAATAAGGCTGTTTTATATTTATAATAACATATCAGTACATAATTAATACTTATGTTATTACTTTATAATGATATAACTAAATAATAAGAAGTAGAAGAAGAAAGAAACTTGATAGAATCGGAAGAAGAGATTACCTCTTCTTCGACGCACCTCCTTTAAGATTCCTCTTAAGGAAGTAGAGTTGGTATTTTGAGAAGACCAGAACCTCCAGAATGTTTCTAGGGAAGTGGATAAGATAAATTGTCAGGGGTTGTCCGAGCTTCAAGGCTCAAAAGGGTGTTAAGAGAAGAGAGAAGGGGTTCCCTTTTTATAAGGGAGGAGAGGGGCACCTTTGAAAAAACTAAAAATATTATTTTATAATAAAGTCATATTCAGTTTTTAATAGCTCCAAATTGATTTATTTCAAATATAAGGTTGTTATGGGTCGAAATCCTCTCAACCAATAGATTTTATATAGGTTTGGGTCATTATATTAACCTTATCTTTTAGTTTTAACTCTTAGTTAATTAGATTGACATTTACCATGTAACTTTGTATTTTTATATTATATAGTTAATAAACTTACCATATACATCCAAGAGACCCCCAAGTGGTCCATTAATGATAAAAATATCATGATATAAGTATCTTGGACGAACCTTAGATTTTTAGGAATATAATAACAATTAATAATATAATATTTGATTTAAAAACTATTTTATGTCAATTTTGACACTATTTGGTAATGGATTTTTGTGAAAATCATAACAGCATGATTAGTTATAAAAAAGTTAATTAATTTAATACTAACATGTCATATTAACCTATAAATTAGTTTAATTCATAAAAAGTCTCAAATTACATTTATTTGGGTATTTATAACATCAATTATTTTAATATTTCATTATTTAGGTAATTACTACATCGCCATTGTGTCATAAATAACTTAAATTATTTAATGTCTAAAAATTATAAATAAAATACCATTAGGTAGGAAATATTTTTATATTTCTAATGAATGTTTATAGTCGAATTTATCTTATGTATAACCCTGTATTAAAAATGATTTAGTTATTAAACTTTGATTTTAACTATTTTAACCCTTCTTTAAATAAATTAATAATAAATGTCCTAATCTAATCCAAGTGGACCTAAATGGTCATATTTTATTTCTAAGGTTGTTTTTGGTAGAATTACACTTATCCAATAGAATTAAGACATGTGTTAGGGTAATAATAATATCATTTTTACCCTTAATTACCATATTTACTTTTAACCATGGTAAATAAAAGTAAAAAGTTACTATTCTCCAAAAATTATTTTCATCTCATTGAACCACATTTTAGTCCTTGATATTAACCGTGTCTCTCAGATTTTTTAAATTCCACTCACAGAAGCGGTAAAATTATGTTTTATGTGAATTTCCAAATTCTCCTAGGAGGTGGGTAAAAGACGGTGAAAAGTTCAAATTTTTTTTTATATATCTAAAATTATTATAAAATGAATACAATTAATTACATTGAACTTATATAGGTATTATGTATAAATTTTTACCTAAAATAAATTTAAATAAAATAAATAATTATTTAAATAAAAAGTCAGTTTTTAAATAGTAACCCAGTGTTTTCACTATTTATCAAAAATTGAAAGTTTTCAGAAAAATACCAAAAATTCAGCCTAAGCTATATTTGATATTCCAAATTCAAAAATGATGTCTATTTTTCCAAATTCAAAACATATAAGTGGAATTAATTAATTTTAAAAGTAATTCCCGTTATCAAAACCAATAGCGTGTTTTTAAGAAACAATAACTATCAAAAGATCATCACTTGTTTATGTCCAATTTCAAAGTGAAATTAATTCCAATGACCAAAATTGGATTAAATGGTAAAAATATATTCTAATTACACTTAATAACAATTAAAAAGATAATATAACCATATAAATTATTGTGATGAAAAAATTTGTTTTTAATTAAAATATAGCGTGTTTTTACTATTCATCAAAATATGAAATTTATCAGAATAATATGAAAAATTTATCCAAATTAAATTTATATATCCTGATTCCAAGGATGAATTTTATTTTGTCAAATTGAACTTATAAACATGTCAAAAACTATATTTAAAGTGGGTGCGCCATCAAAAGGCGACAAAACTGCATTTTTTGAAAAATACTTATTTTACCCGAAAACTTTATTTTGTTCTCATACCATGTTCTAGAAAATATGTAAGATGAATAATAATGTTATAAAATTAAAAATGTAGTTAATACTATTAATAAAGGCTAGTCCATAATAATATTATAACAATATATCATTTTTTAGTGAAACCTGATATTGCGTATAACACATGCTATCGAGGAAGGTCGCGATTGCGTGTTATGCAAGCCAAGTCAGGGTTGCGTGTTGTGAAAGACTCCTTCATTGTTTTGTATAACAGGATCCAACCATATTTTATTTATACATTGAATATTTATATAAATATAAATATATATATATATATACACACACTCAATGTTGCATAGAATAACTACTATCAAAATTGTGTGTAACATGATCAAAGAATAGTGTTGCGTATACTGCAAGCTAATACGGTGTTGCGTACAACGCAAGGTAATCTTGTTGTATAATACAACACAAGACATCAATGAAATTAAAAGAATATTTTTCATAAAATCTTGGGGTGTTACAGGTATAATTTAATAAAATACTATAGTCTTTATATAGGAGGTTAAACGTACCCTCGACTAAAGGAAAGAGCAAGGTAATGGTTAATTTCACAATATCTTTATTATCCGAGGTTGTTTTTATGTAAGTATATACTAGGACATATTTATTATCCATGTCCATGTTTCATAAAAGAGTTTTCAAAGGGATTTTTCTTAAGGTATTTTTTTTACTAAAACATCATTTTAAATGTTTTAAAGATTTATTCTTCTAAACCTTTCTCATTAATGTCCATGTTTTCAAAATGGGTTTAAGGATTTATTTATATGGACATGAATGTTTTAAAATGTTAATTCCTTTCAAAAGTTTCAAAGTGGTATGGGAAACTTTGATTCAAAAATTTCTTTAAATGTATTCCTTTCTAAATTGTGTGACTTTTAAATGTTTTCATGAAAAAGGGATATTTCTCTCAAAGAGTTTTACAAATCATTTTCATCTATGTCAACATCCTTTGATGGATTGTGAGCTTATTTGAAGTTGATTTATTATGATACAAAACTTCCATATTTTATTGAAGGTTTTGTGATATGTTTGACTGTGGATGTTTTATTTTTATACCATTCATGGTTTATGGATAAATTATTTTCATTTCATATGCTAGTTTTAATATGAATGTTTATATTATGTTTAAACCTTTTCATATGAGGAATTAATTGGACTTAGTAAGTGACAGGTGGAGCCCAAAATAGCTCCTCGATGCATTGGTAGGTCTCATGAGACAAACTAGTGTCTTGGAACACAACCTTGACAAAATCTTATTTGTATTCTTGGCATAAGGCCTTGACTATGTGGTTATGAATTCTGGCATTATGCATTACATCATTATAAAAGTGGCTATTGATATTTCATGTGATTATTCGACTAGTAGAATATCGATGTGAATAAGTAAATGGAATTATTTTATTGTATATTTTCCATGTTATGATGAAGTTTAAGTTTAAAAGGATTTTGTTTTAGTCTTATACACTGCCTTAAATGTTTATGCTTATTTATGAAAGTTTCCACTATATTGTTATCCTTACTGAGCATCTGAGATCACCCCTTTCTATGTTTTAATTCTCCTAGGATTCCAAGAAGTGTATAGTGATTGATAAGAAGGGTTAAGATAGGGGATTAATGGCATTCTCAAAGGATAATTTATGTTGTGTTTTATTTTATAATGTGTAATGTTACATTCATGTATGTAATCTATTTTCCAAGACTGCTAAACTATTCGGTCTTTCTGGACATGATTCCTTATAATCATGTCAATGTATTAAAATAATGCACTGACTTTGGGTAACTGGGGTCGGGGTGTTACAGTTGGTATTAGAGGAAGTTTAGAAATAACCTTGGAAACTAGATTTAGAAAAATGCTGATTAGAGAACACTACCCTAAGATAGACTTTGAGGATTAATACAGAAGAACTTCCTAAAATTTTGGTACTGTTGATATTTTTTGAGTTTTCCAAGAAATATATCTCTGTCTAGATATGAGTAGGTAGAGGCGGATCTATCACAAATGTACCTAGGGGTAAAACCTAAAAACACCGCTTTGATCTAGACTCAAACGGGAACTGGTGCACGATAAAGGGCCCTACTGCACTCTTGGTTACGACACTCCCGAGGGATATGCTTAGGATAATTCTCATTTTCTTTAAAAACTACTATGAAGGGTTTATATGTATATAACTCCTAAAAGAAAACATTTTTATAATTATGTATTATATCCATGAACTGTTCAATTTATGTTAACTATTTTACAAGTTTGGAATTATGCATTGCGATTCAAAAACTAACATAGTGTATGCCATTGTTTAGAAATGGCCCCCAATAGATGGAATGAGACCTCCAGCAATATGCATGATCCAAAGAGTAAGAAGGATCATATATTTAATGGTGTTAATCCAACATTTAGAAAGGAAATAGTCTCCCTTGTATTATCATCATATGAAGAAATAGTATCATGTGTTAATAAGATAAGTAAAGAATTTTCTGAGTCCAATGTCTTTGAAGGGAATACAGAGAAGAAAAAGATGGTAGAGAGAAATATGGATAAAGGGAATAAGGGAAAGAAGGATTTTCCCATATGTGATATCTGTGGAAAGAATCACCTTGGTAAATTCTTGAAGGGAATGAGAGTTTGTTATAAGTGTGGAGAAAAAGGACACAAAGTACATGATTGCAAGGGTGAGAAAAAGGTTTCAAATGTACAATTATTCATCTACAAGGAGTTGGGACACTACGTGAATCAATGTCCAAATCAACAGAGTATACCCCAAATGAAGCTATTGGATAATAATCAAGTTATGATACTACCGAAGATGAAGAGGAATGATTAAGAGTTATTATGTTGATATTAATTTATTGTGTCATTTGAGTATTGTATTAATGATGTACATGTTATAAAAATTATAGAGTATATAAGGATTTTACTGCATTACTATTTCATTAATGACTTGAGATTAATGGAACCAAGAAAAGTGACTCAACGACAAGTTAATTTTTTTTGAAAATACATGGTTGAAGGAAAGAAAGAACTTTAATATGGTCCTGATACTGAGGTATTGATTTTGGAATAAGAGATGATTGATTTGGATAAATTATATTGGATATTAATGACATCCTTGGAACTCATTAATGGTTTGTTTATTCCATCATTGTTGGAGTTTACAACATTTTTGGATATAAGGAGTATATCCAGTATTCTATAAGGAATAAGGGAGCATGAATGTAATCAATATGATTATATGATAATTCAGGGTGTTACCATGTTTTAAGAGAATACATGATGAAGGTATTCACATGTTATTACGTGAAAAAAAAGATCTTCATTGTGTTTACATTCCTTATAAATTTTGGACTGTGAGTTTAGACATAAGTATTTTGGATAAGTCTAAAGGTTGGAATCGATTAAGTTTTATATTGGATACTATTGTTAAGGTTAAATCATTTCTTGAAACTATTTTTGGATTGTCATAAAAAGGACAACCTGGAGGTCGGATGACAACCCGTCACGTCCGGCAAGGCCGTGAGACTTGAACCCGCAATTGAAGGGTGACAAGGGTACATTGCCTACCACTAGCCTATGTGATGTCCTAGTTTGTATAATGTAGTTTTTTTAAATAGTCTGACAAATGAATTATAAATTAATTATTTTTAAAACCATTTACGATTAGGATAAATAGAATATTTTTTAATTCTATTATCTTTTGAAGTGAAAGGCGAGTTTATGGTAGGAATTAGTTAAAGGATGAAACTCTACTTGTTAAGTATATATATATATATATATATATATTTCCTCTTATTCTATGAATAAATTAATTCTTAAAATTTAGGGAAGGTATTTTAAAACCAAAAATGTGTTACCTTAATACCATATCTTTTGTTGAACCATTGATATTTTATATCATCTTAGATTGATGACTTTGAGGCCCTCAATTTTACTCTTGTTTGTGATTGATGACTTCAATCACTCCCTATAAATATTTAAATTTTTCCTCCAATTACGTCTCTATAATTACCACAAATGTTCTTCTAATCAAGATCATAATTTGGTGGTGACTTTTTCATTTCCCTTTCCCTCTTATTAAGAATAAATTTTATTAACCCAATTTACGATGTGGGTTTTTCACAAAGGTAATTTTCTATTTTTAACCATTTATTTTCGAAGAGAAATTTCAAATTACAAGGATGAAATTTATTGAATGAATGGATAATGTAACACCCCAAGATTTTATAGTACGTTATCTCATTAAAGTAATTCAATATATTGTGCTACACGCAACACCGTGTTCGAGCGCACCACAACTTACCACAATAACCGTTCAAAAAGTGGTTATGAATAATATTAACTTCATTTTGAATATTATATATAATTATATAATTTTAACATTAATATTATGGGTTTCTTAGACATAATATAATAATAAATTTATTTATTTTTAGATAAAAGAAGTATTTTTCAAAAAATGTAATTTTACCGCCTTTTAATGGTGAACCCTTTTTAAAACCAATATTTGACTCTTTTATATATTCAATTTAATGAAATTAAATTTTTATTTAGAATTAGGAAATAAAAATTTAGTTTAGATAAATTTTTGGTACTTTTCTGAAAACTTTCAATTTTTGATGAATAGTGAAAAATACTAAATTTTAATTAAAAACAATTTTTTTAATCGAAATAATTTATAGTGTTAAATTATACATTTGAATGGTTTTTAAGTATAATTATATTATATTTTTATAATTTAATATAATTTAGGTCATTGGATGTAATCTCATGATTAAACTGGACATAAACAAGTGTCAATCTTTTGATAGTTATTATTTCATAAAAACACGCCTTTTGTTTTGACAACAGGAATTAATTTAAAATTAATTTTTGCAACTTCTGTGTTTTGAATTTGGAAAAATGGATTCCATATTTGGAATTAGGAGGTAAAAATTATATAAATATTTAACTTTTATTTTTAAACATTATGAATATTTACTTCAGTAAATATTTTATTTACTGTGGTTAAAGGGGTAAATCCAGTAAATAAGGTTAAAAAATAATAATATAATAATATTAAATTACCCTAACACATTTCATAAACCTATTGGATGATATATTTTAGACCATGGGAATCCTTGGGTTGAATTTGGTACCCCATGGAGCCACTTGGAAGTGATAATGACATTTTATATTAAATAATCTAAAGTAAAGACAAAAATAAAAAAAAGCAAATATCTTTTAGTAAAACAATTTATATATGAGGTTATATAATTGATCTATTAGACTATAAATAGTAATTAGAAAGATAAAAAAAATTTATACATCAGTAAAGTTTATTTATAATTTTTAGACATAAAATAAATATATTTATATATGACACAATAATGATTCAGTATTTTCTTTATTAACGAAATAATCAAATAAATGATACTATAAATACTAAAATAAATATAATTTGAATGTTTTTATGTCATAAACGAATTTTATAGGTGCCTATGACATTTTAGGGTTGATTAAATGTATTTAATTTGAATTAATAAAGTTTTTAGGACTCTATCAAAAATCAATTATTAAATAATGTCAAAATTGACATAAATGTGTTTTTTAAACAAATACAATATTATTGGTTGATATAATAATTTTAAAAATATAAGGCTCAGAAAAAATACTTATATAATGATATTTCTATCATTAATTAACTACTTGGGGTTTTCATGGAAGTTTATAGTAAGTTTAGTAACCATAAAATGTAAAAATAAAAAGAGACATGGTAAATGTCAAACTATTTAACTAAGAGTTAAATCTAAAAGATAAGGTTAATATAGTTACTTAAACCTATCTAAAACCTATTGGTTGATATTTTTTCGTCCCATATCAAACTTAGACTTTAAATAATTTATTTTTGAGCCATTATAATCCCAAAATTATTTTATTATAAAATAATATTTCAAGCTTTTCCTAAAGTGACCCTCACCTCTCCTATAAAAGGGCACTTCCCCTTCTCTCAAATTCACACATTAAATGCCATTTGGCTTGGCCAAAACCTATAAAAATATCCTCCCAAATTTCTTCTCTTAATAACATAGCACTTCATTTGGTCATAAATCCAACCTAAGGATCCATTTTGATCAAATCAAAAGGAAGAACCTGAAGAAGAGGTAAATATTTCATCACCTCTTTCAAGTTCTTTTCTTCTTACACTTCATATTTCTTTGTTGTTTCCATTATAAAATAATAACTCCATTATATTATATATACTATGATTTTATTATAAAAATTTTACAACCATGTTCATTATTTTATCCATCCTATAAATGACAAATTCACCATATGTGCTTACGTACAGATTACTGTCTCCACGATGCGATGAGATTCATTTTCACGTTCACCATTAAACGATGAATATAAAATATATATCATTAATAAGTATGTAATATATGACATAATAATTCTAATGGATATATATATATATATATATTTACTTACATATATCTTATTCACTTAGTTCTGTTCAATATGATATGAAAATGTAAACAACGTTTATGCATACGTACGACCTATCGTCTCCATAAACGGTGTTTTCCATTTCATATATATGTCTATTATACATATTTATATTCTAAATATATATGATAAATAAATCATTTTTTTATATTCTGTAAGTATTTAAATCATGATGTAAGTTATACAATCAATAATAACAAGTTAAAACACGTACGATAAAGAAAACAATCATTACCCGAAATGTTAATTTAAAATGGAAATTATTATTAAATGGGTAGTATATAGTCATAAATGAATCATGTATGATATCATAAATATTAATATGGTTCTGTTATAATTTAATAACATAATATGGTCTTTATACAGGAGGTTAAACGTACCCTCGACTAAAGGAAAGAGCAAGGTAAGGGTTAATTTCACAATCTCTTTATTATCCGAGGTTGTTTTTAAGTAAGTATCTACTGGGACATATTTATTATCTATGTCCATATTTCATGAAATAGTTTTAAAAGGGACTTTTTTAAGGGAATTTTTTTCTCTAAAACATCATTTTAAATGTTTTAAAGATTTATTCTTCTAAACCTTTCTCATTAATGTCCATGTTTTCAAAATCATTTTAAGGATTTATTTATATAGACATGATTGTTTTAAAATGTTAATTCCTTTAAAAAGTTTCAAAGTGGTATGGGACAATTTGATTAAAAAATGTCTTAAAATTTCTTCCTTTCTAAATTGTGTGACTTTTAAATGTTTTCATGAAAAAGGGATATTTATCTCAAAGAGTTTTACAAATAATTTTCATCTATGTCAACATCCTTTGATGGATTGTGAGTTTATTTGAGGTTGATTTATTATGATACAAAAATTCCATATTTTTTTTGAAGGTTTTGTGATATGTTTGATTGTGGATGTGTTATTTGTAAACCATTCATGGTTTATAGATAAATTATTGGCATTTAATATGCTAGTTTTAATATGAATGTTTATGTTATGTTTAAACCTTTTCATATGAGGAATGCATTGGACTTAGTAAGTGACGGGTGGAGCCCGCTATAGCTCCTTGATGCATCAATAGGTCTCATGAGACAAACTAGTGTCTTGGAATAGGGCCTTGAAAAAATCTTATTTTTAGTCTTGGCACAAGTCCTTGACTATGTGGTTATAAAGTCTTGCATTATGCATTCCATCGATATAAAAGTGGCTATTGATATTGCATGTGATTATTCGACTAGTATAATATCCATGTGAATAAGTAAATGACATTATTTTATTTTATCTTTTTCATATTATGATAATGTTTATGTTTAAAAGTATTTTGTTTTAGTCTTATACATTTCCTTAAATGTTTATGCTTATTTATGAAAGTTTTTGCTATATTGTTATGCTTACTAAGCATCTGAGCTCACCCCTTTCTATGTTTTAATTTTCCTAGGATTCTAAGAAGTGTATTATGATTGATAATCTGGGTTAATCTAGGGAACTAATGGAAATATAAAAGGATCATTTATGTTGTGTTTTATTTTCTAATGTGTAATACAAAGTTCATGTATGTAATCTATTTTCCAAGACAACTAAACTGATTGGTCTTTCGGGACTTGATTCCTTGTAATCATGCCAAAGTATTAAAATAATGCACCAACTCTAGGTAACCGGGGTCGGGGAATTACATATAATACCTATTTTGAGTTCTATGTCAATTTTGGATAAAGGATCCATGAAAACTATTCAATATAATTTATATGATACAAACATAATAGCTACCATCCAATCCATATGATTTATAATGTCATTTATCTCCCAATGATTATCTTCAACCTCATCCAACCATGGGTTTTATACTTTCTCCAGATCATGTCACCGAGTTCAAGATAAGAATCAATCACATTTTAGTCATTTACATTGGTCAAATCTAAGGTAATAAGACATGATTGATATCCCATAATAATTCATGAAACTTCATCTTATATACATTACATTATTTAAAGAACCGAATTATCAAATGAAGAGGCGATCACATGAAACCATTGTGTGATAAAATATGGATCATGTGATTTTATGTCAATAATAAACAACGAATATATACAATAACCAATGAAATATCATAAATAATGAATCAAATTATAAGCATTGATCACATGATGAAATCAAATATCTCTCGAGGGCATCATATAAAGATGAACATACATAAGAAGATTCCACTTAATATAGCCTCAGTCACTTGAAAGGTTTGTCCACTGAGTTTTCACATGATCAAGTGAACTGATATTGTGATCACATATTGATATAGGTATCTCATACCAAAAGGAAGAGCAAATTAGGTGGTGTATAAATGAATTGAAGTTAGTGAAATGGATGTTTGTCCAGGTTTTTCAAATCCCTAGGTTGGTTGATGTTTGTTTATAAATACCTCCAGAACTTTGTTGAAAATTTTATAATCTCAACAATAATTTGAAAAATTGAGAGAGAGAGAGATAAAATATCTAGATGAATCCTCAATTTTTTTTATAAATATAGAGTGATATTCACTCTTGGTCCACCTTTCATTACACAAAATAGAGGTTGAGATCCATATGAAATGAAGTCACAATCATATGATGGTTTATATAAACATTGAGTTAAGAAAAGAAGAAAGAAGAAATTTCTTTAATTTTATTACACAAATAAAAAATATAATATTAACAAAATACACTTACACAAATAAGTATAAGTCTCATGTGATATTTCATAATGGAAGAATTTATGGAGTATCACATACACTGTTACAAAAAGGGTTAAACAGAGAAATCAAATATTAAAATCTAGGGTTTTACAAGGAGGATTTGAGGAAGATATCATGTATACCTTTGTTATATGAAGAAATAGTGCAATCATGTAATACATCCAAGTAAAAAATAAATATCTTTTCATACTTACATGATGGAAGAAATGATATTGTCATGTGATACATTTGAACCAAGAGAGATGAAGTTGTGCTATGTGAAGCATATAAATGCAATATGAATTAATGAATGATATACATTGATATTTCCTATATGTATAATTAATAAGGAGAAATCCACATAATTATGGATTACATGAATATTGTTGAGTATTCAAAAAACTGTGACTTTTCACTTGTAGTGTTGTGAAAAGGAAAAAAAAGTATAATGATTTCATGAGAATTTCATGCATGGAAATATAATATTCATTCTACATAAAATATAAAAACATAATGTTCATGTGTGTAATTATTGAAAATATTGTTAATAATATTTTTTTTATGTTAAGGTGACATATTTTAGGGAATCTAGGTAGAAGACAAATTGTAATGTGTTGACAACCTTTCAGTTTATCATTATGATATTTGAGTGAGTTAGAGTGGAAGTGATATTTTCTACTCCTTCAGAAGAGTAATAATCAAATATATATAGTATTATTGATTATATTCAATGGAATTTTATGAATATTAATGGAAGTGAGAAAGTGAAAAAACTTATTATCATTGTGTCTCTTAGAGGAAGATCAGTTTTGTGTTTCAGTTGAAACTTAGAGCTTGTGTGATCATGCCCATTGTATAGGTATTGTGTTTGTATACACTGGTGGGATACCAATATAAATAACAATAGTGGGATTAAATTATAAATAATACTAGTGGGATTCTAGAATAACTTTGGAAGTGGATATCGAACCTGCTAAACCCACTACAATTGATTGATAGATTATTAGTGGAGAATCTATGTCTCAGACTTGAACCAAACATAGTAAGGATATATTCGACCAACTTGGGGACGAACCTTATAAAAATAATATGTGTTGTGATTTATTTAATTTTTATTTTTCTTGTTATGTGGTTTTGTTTTAACACGAAATATCCATTTATTCTATATTGGTTTGAATTTAAAATGGTGTAATGAAAAATAAAATAAATCGACAAATCTTGTATACACTGATTCGCCCCCTCTCAGTGTACCCGCATGGCCCACTGGGCCCTTAAACATTGATACTTGATAACTAGATGACTAGGGATATGAAAGGAGATTTACATTTCTTATAAATTGACATTATATTTATATAAGGAAATCTAGTCCATACCTAGAATTACATCAAATTCAAATATGGGGTGAAGAAATATATTTTATGGAAGTATCTCCCTAAATATATTTATTGGAGAATAGTTTTTTAACTTAGTTTAATATTTAATTACAACATTTTTTTTCATAGATAACTCAATATTCAATGTTTCTGGTGGTGAATCCATATTCATAGCACACTTATAAGATATAAAAGAATGTGAAGAAGCAGAATCACATAAGTCATTCACTATTCTAGAGTGGAGAATTAGTGTACCTTTAACCACTTTGTTATTATGTTCCACTTATTATGTAGTGATTTTATATTCCCTCCCTTAATCCATTAGTTTAGAAATTGGTTGTAACCAATTCCCTTCATGTAACACCCCAATATTTTAAAAGAACACTTTGTTCGATAGTTTACACAATATGCAACACCGTGTTTAGAAGTACCACAAAATATTATTATTTTATGACCATTATAACATGGCTATTGAATTGGAGGGTATCAAGATAAGTAACTAAATTATGAATTTTATAACCAATAAGAATGTATTGATAAATTCTTAGAAAATAAGTACTCAATTTTTTGTAAATTCTTTTTACACTTCAAAATACATTTATTCAAAAACAGTTTTTATTGATTTTTATACGTGAATATTATAATTAATTTTTGAAAATTTTAGAAATTATATTTAATAAAATATTTTTTTTAAATTGTCATATCAAAATTATCTTAGGGTAAATTTTTGGTATTTTTCTAAAAATATTGATTTTCAAGTTATAGTGAAAAATGCTAATTTTTATTGAAAACTATATTGTTTGTTTCAAGAATTTGAAATGTTCAATTTTTTTTATTAAAATGGTTTCAAAGTAATATTATTTCTATCATATTATAGAAAATTCTATTAATTTAATTGGAATAAAATTTGGGTTTGAATTTTTATAAACACATTTTTATACCTAAAAAGGCATTTTTCAGAAAAACTGTTTTTCTTATGTTTTTATTTTTTATCTTGAATTATTTTATTTCACCTTTTGAAATTGAATATCGAAAAATGAATTGTATATTTGGAAACAGGCGCTCCAATTTTTTTTTAAATTGGTACCTTTTATTATTGGCCAATATGAATAATAACCATAGTAAATTTTTCTTACCATGGTAATGGTAAAATATATTAATTAGGATTAAAAATAATGTTATAAGGATTAAAATTCATTAACACACTTAAATTTTAGTTCTTTTACAATTATATTTAATTCATAATAATCTAAACTTGATAAATACTACATTTTTTTGACATTTATTCTTAGTTTTTTTCCTTTATAATATTTCAATAAAAGATAAAGTAAAAAATGACACTTTCTTTCCTTTAATATCTATAATATATTCTGGTAGGGATAAAAATAACTTATTTTCATTTCTAAATAGTTATTTTAAATATGAATGAATTTTTTTATCATGGTTATATATTTTTTATTTTTTTATGAAATAATTACCTTAAATTATTATGAAACACATACATAGTGCCTATTAAAGTAGTAGAAAAATTAGGTAAATTATTTGAAAAACTCTAAATGTAAACTTATTTGGGATGATTTATAGTGTTCCATGGATTTTTAATATAAATAAAACATAATGGAGTTTTTTAAAAGGATTAAATTTGAATTCCATTTATGTTAAGTTATTTTTAAACTCAAATTAAATAAATTGAGTAAAAAATGAAATTAATGATATTTAATGTTAAATAATATTTTATTAAATTATTTAAATATAATAATACCTTAAAATTATAAAATTAATATTATAAATGGTTAAAAATTTCATCCCTTGGCTATTTATGATCCAATTTTTCCCTGATAAGTAAAATTATAACACTTTAATATTGAAAAATCCATTACTATGGTTACAGTTAAAACTGGTTAACCAAGGGGTTAAACCAAAAGTTTATTTTTAAAATTATATCTAAACCTATATAAATTTGATTAGTTGATTATAATAAGACCATATTCTCCTTATCTTTTAATCCCATTATATTTAGAAGCATTTGACATGAGTTAGACAAATATTATATTATATTATTTCATGTATTTCTAAAAATGAAATTAAAGATATTTTATATTGATTTAAAATTCATAAAAATGTTATATTCATCCAAGATAATGGGATATTTATGAAAAAATCAACCATCGTCAATTTATGGTCCACTTGTGTAATTGTAAGAGTTCCCTTCCCATCACTTATAAAAGAACACACATTACTTTTTTATTAACATAACTTTGAGCCTTATAGTTCAACCAAACCCTACTTTATTATCATCTAAAATTTAGTATCCATGAATTAGAGTTTTTGGTACTTTTAAATAACCATTCCATGGATCCTCAAGAAGGGTTCTAAAGGAGTCCTACAGAAGAAGAGGCAATCTTCCTATCTGAACCATTTCAATTAATTTCTTCTTCTATCTCTTTTAAATATATGATATTCATTATAAAATAATCAATTCAGTATAATAAATATACTTATTTTTTTTATTTTTTACCTAACATCACCCACCCTATTTTCTATCAAATGTGAAGTGAAAGCATCACTCATATATACTTGTGGACTACCAACTCCACGTAGCAATACTATCCATTTTCCATCATCATATTTCATGGAGGGTTATTATAAGGGGTTTAATATTTATATGTGATATTTATGACATAATTACTCTTCTGTAATTACAATATCATATCTATCTTCTTAACTTCTAATACATTTGAAAATAATAGCGTCACTGGTGCGTACACGTGGACTAATACCTCCATGAAGCGATATGATGCATTTTTAATGAATGGTAATTAGGATATATTTAATGATTATATATGATATAAATGATATAATAATTATTCTAGAAAGATAAACTATTATTTATCTTTCTTTTTTTCCATCCATCGATAAATGAAAACAACGTTCATGCATACGTATGACCTAACGTCTCCATGAACAATGTAATTCATTTTTCTATCTCTACCTTTTATGGATGACTTATATATATAATGAATATATATAATATTTATATCTTTATTAACATTATAGATATGATGGGACCATATTCAAAGTACAAGTATTGGAACCAACGAACCAAAATTCTCATGAAAACGAAATAGTTAACACTCCAAAACGATAATTTTAATAAGGAAATATTAATAAATGGGCGTCAAAATTTTATAGATGGATAATATATGATATTATAATAATACAAATTATTATTGTATAGAAATATAATAAATTTAAATTTATTAAAAATTAGGATAGAGTAATTTCGAAGCAAGTCAATCATGAGGTAAGAGTTTAATTTTACAATCTAATTATTTACCAGTATTGCTTATGATCAAGTTCCCGGTGATGAAATTTCATGATATAACTACAAATAATCTCATGAATTTTATTCTATTATATTTATTTATGGTTATTAAATGTTTTTCTCTCTATAAGTACTCAATAAAATAATAGAATATTTTTAAGAAAATGAGACTTAATTTCACTCTTTCATCAAAAATATTTTTTCTTCCTTGTCTATATTTTATAAAAATATCTTCAAGATTTTTTTTACTACTGTCCAATAATTGTTTAATGTCATTTTAAACCATTATTTAATTTTTAAAAAATTATTTAAAATGAATCTTCTTATTATTTTTTGAACTAGGTACTTTTAAATTTTTAGCAAAAATGTAAAAGGAATATTTATTTTGATGTATATGAAATGAATAGAATTTATTACAATCATGACCTATAAATACATTGAAGCATAATTTACAAGTTACCATATTTATTTTAAAATAAAATATTTTTTAAAATTTATATTTTAAATAATTTATTTAAAAATGAAGAGTTTTTTTCTTCATGAATTATTCCAAATGATATTTTAAAGGTATTTTCATCTAAGATAAAATCCTTTGATTTTACTCATTATTTACTTAGGATACGATCCAATGATATCATAATTATTTATTCTCTATATATTTTATGATTATGATGATGAGTTTTTTATGGAACCCATTAATTTTCCAAGGATTATTCTATGATGAATTATTTAAATATTTATGAAATACATTTCCATTTCAAGGGTTTATGAACATGTGTCACACATATTAAAGAATTATGATTATATGGTGGATGGGCCTGAAATAATATATCTATCCAAACAATTGGGTAAATATTTATATCTCATCAGATAATAAGGACTGAAATGGGGATTAAACCAAATTTATTAATGGACTCTATCCACTATTATAGTCATGGGAGTGAACCTTTACTATGAATATGATGGAATACAGAGTGAACCCAATCCACTATGAAAATATTGGTAGTGATAATTGACAAAGGAAATTATTTTAAATGATTTTTTTATTTTCCATAAACTAATATCTTATACCAATGTTTTTCTCTCATGGATCGTGTTCTTTTATTCTTTTACGATTCACATATTATGAACTACCATGATTTATTCCGTGAATTAAGATTGTTATATTTGATATACAGGGTATGGATTTAAAATGTTAAGTTCATGTTCTCATACCCTTATTCTCATGTTATATTTAAGTGATCATTTATATATCCCTTGTTTAATATTATTGAGCATATGATATCTCCTTTTTTTTTGTTTCATTTCCACATGTTATGAAGAAATGTTTTAAGTAAGGTAAGTCTAAGAAGGGTGAAAGTTTTGAAAAACTAAGAAGGATATGATGTAAATATTTTATGAAACATTTTTTTTTGTATCTAGTCTCCAAAGAGACTAAAAAATTATAGGTATGAAATGAATCATAATATTATGTAGTGAATATCCATCTATTAAGATTTAATATCTATGTATGAAAAGTATGAGGCACTATATTTGGTCTTTGGAAATATTTGGAGATTAGAATTAGATAAATTTTGTGAAAATATTGGGGATAAATCTATGTTTAGGATAAATTTATAATTCTTTATTAGGATAAAGATAATATGGGTTTTCACTATGACTATTGTTACTCACAGTATGATTTTCGGTTTTAGTCAATTGCTAGAACTAGGAGGAATCCTGATAACATTGAATGTTATGGACAATAGAATGATTGTACTCATAAGAAACCAAATGAAATTGGATATGGAAGCTAAAACCTTGTGATTATTCCCAATTAGTTATCTCATTATATGATCAACAATATCAACATGGGTGAGTTTGCTAATACACTTAATCAGAGAAAAATGGAGCTTCAGGATGACTATAGAGAGAACAAGATTTATCTTCTTAGATGTCAAGTTTGTGGGAAAAATCACATAAAGAAATGTCTTATAAGAATTATAAAAAGTTTTATGAATAGAAAATAATGTCTTAAATAAATTAATTTCTGATTAAAAATAAAGAGTTTGATATAGGAATACGAATTTCATCTTATGGTACCATTTATAGATCAATGTATTATGTGTGGAGAATATGGGAATTATCTAAGTCAATTCCCTAATCTAAGAGTTAAATCCTAGAACAAGGAGGGGACTATGATATGAAAATTATTTAAGTGAAAGGATTTAAATGCTTATGTATAGAGATTCAATAATTATTTTTTAGGAGTTTTATATCAATGATATTCTGGTTATATGAATCATGAAACATCTAACTATTGTTCCATACTATTTTTTCTATATGGATTTGAAAGCCTATGATTAATGGTATAATTAACTAAGAAATATGATTTATTAGTAAGGTAATAATTTTTAGTTGGGATAAATATATTATTGACATTGATGAAGTAAATAAGATAGTATTGGTGACATTGAAATTGGTTATGGACTTAATGAAAAAGTAATTTAGGTTTTCTTTAATGATGTTTTTTGCATTTTTGGATTTATGTGTTATATTAAATAATATGTGATTTTATTTTATGAATAAGTATTGTGTTATTTTTTAAGAATAAATGTTATCATGTAAGGTTAACTTAAGAGTTATGGATATAGTCATGGGTTTATAAATTATTCTTTGATCATAAGTTCAAAATAATAGATTACACTTTGGAGGTTTTATGTGATGTAATTTTGAGGTGATTTTAATATTTTACAGGGTTTTAGGAAGAATAAACTATTTAGGTTTAAATAAACCTTTGATTTAGTGTTTTATTTTATGTTAAGTTAATTATGGTCCTTTGGACAGTGGGATATATATATAATCTTGATGGTTGGAATGTGATTTATGAATGAGGAAATATTTTCAAGGATATTTATGGTCAATCTAAGGACACAACTGGAATTTGAGGTATTTTCGACAGGATCCCGTCACAAATGAGATTTTTGCGACAGGGTTCGGTCGCAAATAACACTTTGTAGAAAATGACGTCGTAAAAAATACTATTTGCGATGGGAAACTATCCCGTCGTAAATAGATATTCGATTACATACATTATATATATAAAAATGTGTTGCGAAGGGCCCATCGCAAAAAGTATTTGCGATGGGACCGTTTCTCCCATCGTAAATAATTCTCCCTTTATATATGTTATATATATCAAAATCTTTTGCGACAGGCCCGTCGCAAAAAAGTATTTGCGATGGGCCCTTTTCCCCATCACAAAAACTTATTCAAAATATATATATATAAACTATTTGTGATGGGGTGCCATTGCAAAATGTCATTTCGAAAATATTGAATAAAATAAACAATAAATTTATTTAATAAAATTATGATAAATTAATGAAAAAATAATATTAATATTATTGAAATAATAAAAAAATAAAAAAATTAAAATTCTCAATATTCCCCAAAAAATATAAAAAAATCATAAAATATTATTATTGTTATTAGTAAAATAAAAAACATTAATAAAATATAATACTAGTAATAAATAATAAAATAATAAAATATTAAAAAAAATTATGCAATATTCACACCAATATAAAAGATAGAAACTATAAATAGTTCATATTACAATGAATCTTGAATTCAATTTTTTTAACATAACAAAAAAATCACTGTGGGGGATAGGCTTCTGGAGGAGGTGGAGGAGCTGGAGGAGATGGTGGAGGAAACTTCATCCTTAAACTACGAGTCAGAGAGTGCATGTACTCCATCTGCTTGTGCTACTGCTGCTGCCATCAATGCCTATCCTCCTTATTCTAATACTGTTGCTGCTGCCATTGATGCATATCCTCTTCGTACTGCTGTTGCTGCATCTGCTGACACATCTCTTCCTACTGCTTCTGGAAACACTCTATAAGCTCACTCTGAGCTCACAGCTTCCCCAAATACTATGATCCAAAAGTTTATTTCTCTCCACGATCTCCTCTCTATATGGATAATGACATCGTATCAGTACCATAGTAAATCCCAAGAGTCAAGTGAGAGCCGATACCAACTACTCGGCCCTTCTTGAAGCCATACTGGGTCGCCTGCATCCATGCCATCTCATCAAAATGGTGGGAACTAGTCTGATCAGTCATCTTGGCCTAACTCTCAGCTTGTGTCTGAGAGGTCATAGCCTCATATGACTCCTTAAATTCTAATTTGAAATTAAAATAGTGAAAATATTATAATAATTTAATTTTCAAACTGAAAAAAATAATACTGACCACAATTTGATGCTAGCTATCTCCTCTAATCTCTCTAGTGGACAGATCACTATATATCCTCCAATAAAAATTGTACTCCATAATATCGGGCTGCTCGACTACCTATATGAATATAAAATAAACTATTTATATTTAATGTTATATAAAATATTTAAAAATGATACTTACCAGATGATCTCTATGCATAATGAATGTATGACAACCAGCTCGATGTGTTTTCTCCAGTATCCCCCTGTTTTGCCGGACGAATGAAGATCTTCCCTGAAATCCACCACCCAACTAGTGTGAACAAATTCCATATCAAATGTGAAATGAAAAGTACTCTGGTCGGTGGGCTCTGCACAACTCATCAAATACTGTCTCTCCTGCTTTCTTCATGACTATCCTCAAATTGTGCAAAAACTGATGGAAACAGTCACACATAGACATCTCCCATACCGCATGGATAACATCACACATGCTATCATCGATGGAATACCATAAACCCTATAAATAATTTATAATATAAAGTTATTAATGAAATTAATTTCAAAATAAATATTATTTATTTACATACCATCCAATGATTGAACATGTTAAGCTAGACATCAATGAGAATCTGTTCCCATGTGATCCATGGCTGAGAAAAATAATTATGCAAGATAGCGCTCCCCTGTCCAATAGCTACATACGAAAAATTGTGAAAAAAGAATAAATAATCAAACAATTAGTACATAAATAAATTAATGAAAGCTAACTAAAATAAACAGGTTACCATACATCCACATGCATGGATCAAATCCAAGATGTGGACGTCGCTCAGGGATAGGGTCAGGAATCATTAGTCATGCAAGACAGCACCCCCTCCACATACCCCCTGAACTGCCAGTCATTTGAGGGCCAGATGATCCCAAATCCTCCTCATCCAAAGGTTGCTCAGCCTCATGCAACTCATGAAATAGATCATCATTTATCTAAAACAAAAAATGATTATTGTTAGAAAAAATTTAAAAATAACTATTATATATAGATATATATTCATTATTATTATAACTAGCATTTAATTGTGTCAATGCTCACCTTCATCATCATATTTATATCTGAAAATGTCAATGTCTTCATATTCCTCATTGGCATCATCAATATCCATATTAGTTTTTGTTTCATAATATCTTTTCATTTCAAATTAATTTTTAACATCATTAACATCATTGTCTCCATAGACCCTTAATTGTGGGGTGTCATCATCGATATTCATGTCTCTTTGTGAAAAATATGGATTTTGTGTAGTCTCTTGAAAAATTTCAATTTATTACACTTTAGCGGAACCATATTCACTTTGAGTAAACTTATTTTCCTGATATTTCATTTTTATTATGCTCCACCAATCACTCATGTCTCTTGAAGTAGCACAATAATTTGCGTAATAATTTTAATGTGCCTATTGAGCTAGTAAAAGTGGTTCATTTACTGCAAGAAGACTTTTGCATTTAACATTGACGATTCCATGAGTCAGATGAACACGTAAGCCTCTCTCAGTATCTAACCACCGAAATTTAAACATAGTTATGTAATTTTGTCATAGATAACACAGTTCAATAATTTCATCCATCATGCCGTAAAAGTCAACTTCAATTTCTCTATGATGTGATCCTCTCAAGAAAACTCCACTGTTTATTTATTTTTTGATTCCCCATATGAATGTGTATGAAATTGAAAACTATTCACCACATATGCATTATAAGATTTAACCATTTTGGATGGTGGGTTGCTCAATATACACAATCGAATATCTATTTTATCATCATGTTGAGTGACCTAAAAATTTGTAAAAAAATTATCAATATAATAAATAATAAGCTAAGTTGATATATTAACCCATTAATAATTTATATTTCCCATTTTTGAAACCATTGATAATTTTTTTTTTCCAGCATTCTTCAAGAGCAGCTGCTGTAATTTATGGAATCTGTTTCTTTATATGATTATCATATAACCTAAAAATAAAATAAGTTTACTTACTATAAAGAATAAGTGATAGAAGCATCCACAATACAAATGATGTTATTTCTTTACATTTGAGTAGAACATATGTATGAGCTCTGTGATGTTCATCATTTGAAATCTATCATTAATGAACTCCATTGAAGATATGCTCTGGCTGATTAAAAACTGATAATTGATTTTCCATTTCATCATCAGCATTCCCCTCATTCCATCCCATGTAGTTTTGTTTTGAGGGATATTCATATTCAAAATAATGAGAGCAGGAAAAAGTAATTTCTTCATATAAATAAGCTTTAGAAATTGTGCATTCAACTGATGCTTTGTTAGATACTTTTTTCTTTGATTTCTTCATGCATCTCTTGAATGGGTACATCCATCAAAATTGTACCATATCTCTATATTTTACTTCATGTGGAAAATGTAATATCAGATGTTCCATTGTGTCAATGAAAGCCGGTGGGAAGATTTTTTCCAGTTTACATATAATTACAACAACATCTTCTACTATTTTTCTTAGTGTAGTGTAGTCTATTGTCACCGAAAAAATGTCTTGAAAAAATTATGATATGTCTATTATTGAATCCCAAATAATAGAATTAAAAAATTCTATTAATCTAATCATTATAAGTCTTTTCATTATAACAAGACAATCATGAATTTTTAATCTTAAAATATGAAAATTCTTAACACATATAACCAAATTAGAATCATAACCATCTGGAATTCTCAAATCTACAATCCACTAACAAAATAATTAACGACTCTCTTTGGACAGTGTATAAGATGCTTTTGGATTTATTAACCTCTGTGATCTAAAATTTTCAAATAGTTCAGGTTCTGGTTGCCTAAAAATTTGGGAAAGACCTAATCATGCCTTTATATTATTTTTGGTTTTACATGATATATCCAAAAACCTATGAAATAAATTATCAAAATATTTCTTATCAATATGCATGACATTCAACATGTGGTGGACCAAAAAATATGACCAATATGATAGATCCAAAAAATTCAATCTTTTATCCAATTGTGTTCTTTCCCAAAGCCATGAATTTTCTATTAGTTTGTTGTTGGTCCAAATGTAATAGGAGGTAATAAAAATACAACTTATTTTAACTCTTTACCTGAGATCATTTTTGGAGGTTCATCCCTTTTAATTGTGCCTTTTCTGAAATGAGATTTTTTCCTCCCAAAAGGATGATTAGTTGGAAGAAATATGCAATGACAATCAAAATAGAAAGGTTTTTTTCCATTAACGTGCATAAATGCTTTTTTGTCTCTCATATAGTAAGGACATGATTTGAGGCCATGTGTATTTCCGCCAGATAACATTTCATATGATGGGAAGTCACTAATTGTCCACATTAACATAGATTTTAGTTGGAAATTTTGTTTCACAGCAACATCATATGTACTCACACCATTACTCCAAAATGAATTTAACTCATCAATCAGTGGTTTCAAATAAACAAAAATATTATTTTTTGGATGTCTTGGGATTAATAAGGTCAAAAATATATAAGGCTACTTCATCAACATCCATTGAGGTAAATTTTACGGAGTTATAAAGACATGCAACATGAATACTGACTACTATAAGAACCAAACAGACAAAAACTATCAGTAGAAAGACCCAATCGAATTTTCTGGGCTTCTAATGAAAAAGAAGGATGCACTCGGTCAAAATGTTTCTATGAATCACCATCAGATAGACGATTCAAGATTTTATTAGTTGAATTCTTGGTTTTTTTCCATGACATCACAGTTGCTGTGTTCTGAGACATAAATAAACCCTATTACCTTGGTGTAAGAAGGAAATATCTTAACTTCTTTATAGGATTCAATCCATACTTCCCCATTTGATCTTCTTTATACCTCAATTTTCCACATGTGGGACAACTATTCAATGACTCATTTTCACTATAATATAAGATGAGATCATTTTCACATGCATTAATCTTATGATAACTAAGGCCCAAATTATGAACCAGCCTCTTGCTCTCATAGTAATTTGCAGGCAACACATTACTTCAGGTAATAGTTTTTTAACCAAAGAAAATATCTGATCAAAATAGTTGTTTGACATTCCATTATCTAATTTAATAGAAATAAATTTTGTAACCACTTCTAATTTTCTTATTGTACAACCAGGATATAATTCATCCTCAACAGACCTCAACAACACATAAAATTCAGATGGTGCCAAATTAGGGGTTAAATCAATATCATTCTGAGGTTTAGTTTGTTGAACAGATGAACCTGCAACATCATATACTAAATTTTGAATCCATGATGGATCTAGAATCAAATTTTTAGTATCTTCTCTGGAATAGTGTTCACCGTGTTGATACCAAAAAAACAATCTGATTGAAAACAAAAACGCAAGAGATGTCCCCCAACATTGTCAAATATGTAAAGAGTTCTTAGAGCACATTTTTTACAAGGACACTTAATTATTCATTCTGAAACAAATTATGATTTTGATGATACAAATGATAAGAAATATTCATCACCCTCAATATATATAAGATTTAAACTAGAATTGTTTAGATTTATGTGCTGATTTATCCAAGCACGATCATCTAATAATGACTGTTTTCAACTTCCTTGTTCCCTATTTTTATACAAAATATAAAATTATTACTGCTTTTGAATATTTTGAAATAAGAAAAACACTATCCAAAAAAGAGAATAAAAATAATTAAATCCACTTCTTAACAATTACCACTAATTATGGGCAACCCAATTTCGAGTGGATTGACGACTACTCTATTGTCCGATGACTAATTTACTTGCAAATTTCTCACACTGAAATCACAATGAAGAATCTTCTCATAGGTACACATATCCATTCATGTGCATATGAGAATTCATAAGCGTACCTCCAACCAGATTCATTATTGTGATTTCAGTGTGAGAAAGATGCATGTAATAGAGCCATCAGATAAAAGATCCCCCTTTTCACCGATGAATCATCTTCTTCTATCTGTCATTTCCTGAAAACATTATGAAAAATATGGTCCTACAAATACATATCCAATCACATGTATACAATATTGGTTATTCATACATAGAAGAACATTTTTCATAATGTTTTTAGTTGGTGAGAGTTGAAAGGAGAAGAGTCATAGAGCAAAATGAGTGTCTCCAATCCACTGGAAATTGTGCCAAGTTCTTACAATTTATTACAATTTATTCCTAATTATTTCTAATTATTCCTAATAATTCCTAATAATTCCTAATTATTTCGTAATTATTCATAATTATTCCTAATTATTCGCAATTATTACTAATTATTCTTAATTATTCCTAATTATTGCTAATTATTGCTAATTATTGATAATTATGTTTAATAATTGCTGATTTTTGCCTAATTACTGCTAATTATTCCTAATTTTGCCTAATTATCCCTAATTGTCCCTAATTATCTCTAATTATCCCTAATTATCCCTAATTATCCCTAATTATCCCTAATTATCCCTAATTATCCTAAACTATCACTAATTATCCCTAATTATCCCTAATTATCCCTATTCATTATCCCTAATTATCCCTAATTATCCCTAATTATCCCTAATTATCTGTAATTATCCCTAATTATCCACGTGACCTTCACCACCCTCGTGGCCTCTGCGTCGCCCTCGCGGCCTCGTTCCGCTTCGGCCAACATGGGTCGGGCCGGACCTAGCGGGCCGGGCCGGGCCGGACCCGGACCAGCTACAAGCTTTTCGCTCTATCAACCATAACTTTGGCACCAGTCATCCGTTTGACAAGTCATCAATGGAACTGTAAACCTTAGAGAGAGACGGTCCCTTTGGTATACCCCCACTGGAGTTTTGGGTAAAGTTGGGGTACAGTCGGGTTGGATCGATCAAGAATCCAATCGGGCCCTCAGGACTAAAAGGCTAATAACTTATAGACCAAGCGTCCGATTGATGCACCGTCTATTGCGTTGAGACCCCTATGACGTGGAGGTCCTTTGAGATAATTATTAGTGGGAATTCATGGTAGTTGAAGTATCTAATAGTGGATTGAGGAGCGGACCCTCCCGGAAACGAGCAAGCTTAGTGCGGGAACCCAGTAGCTGGCTGTGACGTGAAGAATGAATAGCTATCCTGTGCGGGTTAGCACAAAGCGATCCTGTCTGGGTTAGTACTGAGCGACCCTGTGTGGGTCAACACCGAGCGATCCTGTGTGGGTCAACACCTAGCGATCCTTTTTGGGTCAACACCGAGCGATCCTGTGTGGGTTAGCACATAACGATCCTGTGTGGGTCAGCACCGAGCGATCCTGTGTGGGTTAGTACCGAGCGATCCGGTGTGGGTCAGCACCGAGCGATCCTGTGTGGGTCAGAACCTAGAGATCTTGTGTGGATCAGCACCTAGCAATCTATGTGGGTCAACACCGAGAAAACCTATGTGGGTCATCAGCAGAGTCTCTTGACAGAATAAGATGATCTAACTTTACGACTAATCATTTGTACTTTTGTACTTAAGTTATACCTGGTGTGAGTTGAGTCCGTACCTGAGCGGTACTTTCCTTTGTGTTAATACCTTAGTGGTATTATTCTATGTGGCGTACCTGAGTGTTACTTACCATCATGGTACTCCATCCTTTGTGGAAGAGCCGAGCTTTGGGATTTTGAGTTGGACTCTGGGTTTCCTCATGATTGAGGTGGGTATACTTGATAACTTAAGTATATGTATGGGCATATACCTAAGTAGGTTTGTCAGTTGATTAGATGATTTGTGGTTTATCCTTTGTGGATTTTGTGAGACTTGAGGGTCTTAGGGTCCCTACTGAGTATCATTATACTCACCCCTGCACGGGATATGCCCACACTTCGTTGTGTTTGGTACAGATGACAAACAACGCTGACTGAGGACGGGAGTACCAGGACTGGAGCTAGATCAGGGGAGGACCTTAGATGAGGCATACTACAGAGATGACCGATTGAGAGCTATACCTACCCTTCAGGTGGGATCCTTGGCGGGTGTTCACAGGAGCTGTTCCAGTTACTTGTACTTTCAGTTTCTTGTACTTTCCAATTGAGCTTGTATTCTGGCCCCTTTTACATATAGCACTCACTCTATTTACTATTCAATTTACTTGAGTTTGTATCTTTCTGTGTGCTTGGTTGCGTGTGCTTACAGGTTATAAAGGAAATGCCTTCCTAGTTTTAGGGTAAATGCCTTCAGTGCTAGTTGCCAGCCCCTAGCCCATGGAAGGTGGGCTTAGGGTAGTCACGACACGGGCCCTGGGGGACGAGTTTTGACACATAGAAAATAGTGACTTATAGATGAACTATTTATGATAGGGAAATTCCTCATCTCAAATCGTTTATACTACCTCCGGGTATTTACGATGGAGGGTGCCTCCCCATCGCAAATACCATTCCCACGGTTTGGCATGAAAACCGCACGCAAACCAAACCTAATGTTTTGCGATGGGTCCCCAACTCCCGTCACAAATAACTAATTATTTGTGACAGGCCGATTCCCCCATTTCAAATAACATCTTCGATGAACTATTTTCAATGATATTTATTCCTGTCGCAAGTAACCCATCGTAAAAGGCCATTTTTTCCTTAGTGGGATTACCTTTTAGTTTATTATCTAAATTTTATGCATCATATTTTAGGGAAGTTGAATAAATTATAATATTTTATATAAATTTATCATAGAGATTAATGGTATTTTGGTAGCTGCTTTATTAGGTTGAGATATATGTAACCTTTTGGTTTAACGTGTGATTTAACATGATAGACTTTTTCAAAAGAATGCAATTAAATTTTTAGAGATGTATAATGAAAGGTATGAGATCACCTTTGAAGATAGAACATTCTTTATTGATGAGTTTATTAATGATAAAGTGACCCTACTTTTCCTTATATGACCATTACATTATTTTAGAGATAAAAACTTAAAAACATTACAATACCAGGATAAATGGTTTAGTGTATTTGGAAAATTAGGACCACACATAACATTTAACTAATAAAACATAAAAATTATTTAATTCTTCTTTATCTAGATTCCTAGTGGCCCTCACATACTCCTTAGTATAAGTAGTCACATGAGGATACACATCAAATAAAGGGGTGAGCTAAAATCCCAATAAGAAGATAGATAAGAACATGAATCAATATAACATGGGTGAGAATAATCATCATCATCATAACATAATTATGGAATCATAATAATAATAATGAGAGGATTCATTATATAAAGTCATGGAATTTTTCAATGAATAAAAATGAAACATCATGTCTTAGTGGTCAAATACCATACATATTTGTGAACAAATCTAGCATCATGATCACACCAAAAATATGTGAATAATCATAAAATCATCATTATGAACAAATATAACATCATTTTAATGAATATTTCACATTATATAATGACATAAATCACATTATCCAATGAATTAGAGTGATTTTTAATTTTGGGTTCACCCATCAAATCCTAACATTTACATGATCTTGCATGCCACTTAGAACGTATAACAATATTTTCCATAAAATAACCCATGGAAAAGAAATGTATTTCATGATATTTTAAAAAATAACACTTTCATACATAAACATTAGGGTTCCCAAAATAAAAGGTAATTACATACTTGGTATAAGAATCATCAATCTTCAATGAAAAAGAAACAATCTCATGAGAAGTAAAAGATTTGTTTTTTAAGAAAGAAGAGTTATTTTAGAAAAATATTTACATTTGTCACAAAATAATATTAGAAGCATGTATATCCCAAAAAATAAATGGTAATAACAAATAAATTATATCTTAGTAATATTAAAATAAAATCCATACTTAAATTTTTCATGAAATATGAATAACCCATAGAAAGGAAATTGGGTTTGAGAATCCCTTTAACATATATTAGAATGATTTATTTACTTTAAGATCATGGATAATAAAATTAGATTCCTTAATTACTAAATAAAAAACTTCTTTTACACTTATTTTATTCATTTTAATTTTATTATTTTCATTTATGGCCATTTTAATGATTTATAGAGTTCAATTTGATCATTCAAAAGTGTTCATTTTCTTGGTTTTCACGATCAGTTCACTTGTATATATGTATGGTAGATCAGGTGAAATGAGAATAATTATCCAGAATTGAAATTATATTCTATTAATGAACTTATATAAGTTTAAATGTTATTATATATATATATATATTTCCATATATTAGGATGATTCATTAGATAAAACATTAATGATAATGGTTTAGATTAATTTTATAGTTTTCGATCATCACAAACTTGTTTTGTTTTATTATTTATTACTATTTATAAATGTTAGTTCCATAACATAAAAAAGGTTATATAATAAATTTTAAAATATTTTTCAACCATTATAATTGTTTTATTAACATCCCTAAAGGCGTTGAAGGAAAATGAAAACTTTTCATCCTCAAAGGTGATAAATCAACACCTCACGAACAATGTTTTCATTTTTAGAATAAAAGGAAGAGGAGAAGAGGTTTTATGTAATATTATTACATTAAAATAATAAAATTAAAGTATATATAAGATAATGGAGTTATCATGACACTTGGATTATAGTAGGTGATGAGATAATAAGAAAAAAGAACCTGAAAATAAATTAAAAGAAAACGGAAGACGATTTTACCTCTTGAACTTATTCTCCTTGAAAACCTCCTTATGAAAATCGTATTTGGTATTTTTTGAGAAAAAAGATCCAAGATGTCGGTAAAAGTATTGGGAAGAATATTGGTAATAATTTTGACAAGCTTCAAAGCTTCAGAGGTGTGAGAAGAAGAGGTGGTGATGGGTGATATTTATAGGGGAGGAGAGGATTGTTTTTTGATTATTTTATTAATTAGTTCATTATTTTGCCTCAATACTGTGAATATTTTAAAACATATCACTAAATATTTTTAATGATAAAGAATAGTTCTAGATTATGGGCTTACATAATCCATATATCATCCATGACTCAATAATTATTGTATTTGTTAAATACCGTAAACTACCATATTTCACTATTCACAAAAATTCAACTATTTTAGAAAAATAACAAAAATTCACTCCAGTTATTTTTTTGACACATAGAATTAAGAAATTAATAACATTTTATGAAAATATTTTTCTAAATATGATAAATTAAAATTTTAATTAAAATCATCATTTATTCTAAAAATATTTATTCTAAAATTATAACTCATTTCATGACACTTTGAAAATTTGTTAAGGTCCCACATAGTTTTATTATTATCATAAGAAAAAAATATTAATTTATGAATCTATTTTATTAAAATAAATTTTATTTTAAATAATTATATTAAATATAAGTTTTAAATAAACATTTACATTTTATAAAAAGACCAACACTTAATTTATCATTTTTAGAATACTATGATAAAATTATATCATATTTTCATTTACAAGATGGATAAATTTTATTTATACTTTCATAGGTGAGGTTATTATTATATTTCCTAGATTACTATTTTGAATGGTCATATTACTATTTCAAATGTCAAGTCACTATTCCATTGGTATAAGTTCCTTAATTTATATGAATACCTCTTATTTCTTTATTAATTTATGAAAATAATTATTTTATTTGGAATAAATAAAATAAAGGAAAATATTCCATTGATAAAAGGTTGGTTTGTTACATTCTTCCCCCATTTTGAAAATTTTCCCTAGAAATTTCATTTTACGAACTAAGATGAGAACAGGTGAGGGTACATCTCCATCATTGCTTCCTTTGTTTCCCGTGTTACCTCTTCGTACTTATGGTTCCTCTATAGTACGTTGACCCATCGAGTAATATTTTTTGTATAGAACTTTATCTCTACTTCCCAAGATCTTCACCAGATGCTCCTCGCAAGAGTGGTCATTTTCCAACTATACCACCTTTGTGTATGTAATTCCTCTAGAGGGATACATGGAATACATCATGTACTTGATACATAGTAAGTGGAAGTGCTAGTCGATAGGCCACAACTCTAACACGATCACGAATATCATAGGGGATGATGTACCTGAGACTTAGATTTACTTTCTTCCCAAATCTCACGATCATCTTCCATGGAGATATGCAGAGGAATAACATGTATCCAAGATTAAACTCTAAGTCTCATCAATGATTTTATGCATAGCTCTTTTGTTGAATTTGGGCTGCCTCGATGTGCTTCCAAATGGGTTTCACATTCTCTACCATTTCTTCGACCATTTTATTTCCTAGAAACTTATGTTCATAGACTTCATCCCAACATGCTATTTATTTTAATATATTCCCATAAATGGATTCATATGGATCCATTTGAATGATTGAGTGGAAGCTGTTGTTGTAAGGGAACTCAACCAGAGTTAAATGTTAGTTCTTTCATACTTTAAAGTCCACAAAACATTCTCTCAACATGTCTTCTAGTGTCTAAATTGTATGCTAAGATTGACCATCAGTTTTAGGATGATATTCTGTACTAAAGTTCAACTTAGTGTTTAGAGAATTTTGGAGACTTTTCCAGAATTTTGAGGTGAATTTAAAAACACAATTAGATACAATGTATAGTTGTACTCTATGCATCTGTAACACTTCTCTAATTTATATACATGAAATTTTATCTAGTGATAAGGCCTCTTGAATTGAGATAAATTGATCTATCTTTTTAAGACGATCCACAACAACCCATATAGCATATTTTCCTCTGGATGTCTTCAAAAGTCCAGGGAAAAAGTCCATGGTGATGTTTTCCCATTTCCATGTCAGAATGGTTAATGGTTGAATAATCCCTTTATAATCATTCCTTTTATAATTCAATTTCTTACATACCAGTAACTTTGATATATATTCAGTGATCTCCTTCTTCTTATTGTACCACAAATAGTTCTCTTAGAGATATCGATACATCTTTGTGCTTCAAGGGTGAATAGAAAAATTTGATATATGTGTGTCATTAATATTCTATTTATTTATCATTGGATTGTATGATGCACCTATTCATGAACCAAATCTTATTAATCCTTTCTCAACAAATTTTGAACGCTGAGGATTTATAATTTTGGATATCTTCCACCTTCTTCTGAAATTCCACATCATTTCTTTGAGTATCCTTTAATTTCTCCCTAAGGTATGGTTGTGGAATAAATTGAGAAAGGATTGATGATGTTACTTACTTAATTATTCTCATTTACATCCTTTGAAAATATAATAAGGTTGTATCCTTATCAATTCTCATTATTGATAATGTTGCAAGATCCTTTCCACTTAGAGCATCTGCCACTTTATTTGCCTTACCAGGATGGTAGTGGATTGAACATTCATAATTATTGATGAGTTATGAAAATATTCACTCTCACATATTAAGATCCTTATGTGTGAATATATATTTTAGGATCTTATAATCAATTTATATCTCAAACTTCTCCCCATATAGATAATACCACCATATTTTCAATGCGAAGATCACAACTTCCAACACCAGATCATGCATGGGATAGTTTTTCTCATGAATTTTCAAATACCTTTAGGGGTAGGCTATAAATTTATCATTTTTAAATTATATAAAACCTAAGTTATTATTTGAATCATCACTTTATACCACAAAGAGTTCCCCACTTATCGGTAGTGTGAGTGATGGTGTAGTGATAAGCCTATTTTTCAAAACCCATGGGGTGCAGGTACTGTAGCAGTACTGTAGCGGTACTGTAGCAGTGGTGGTACTGTAGATCGGCGGGTACTGTAGCGGTGGCAGGATACTATAACGGCGGCGGGTACTGTAGCAGCTAGGTTACTATTCACAGAATGGGCCTTAGACAAAAAATTTGGGCCTACGGTCTATGTAATGGGATACATGACCATTGGGCCTTCATTTTATGTAATGGGTCTCCCTCTACCCAGTTAAAAGAGGTCTTTTCTTTGCTTTAATAATAAAATGAGGCTTCAGACCCAACCTTTAAAAAAAAAATAAGCCTCTTTTTCAACTCTATGAAGCAGTATTCACATTCATTGGTCCAGAAAACATTTACTCCCTTCTGAGTAAACTTGGTTAGTGGTTTTAAAAATGGTTATAAATTATTCCAAAAATTGTTATTAATTCCCATATAGTCCAAGAAAACTATATATCTCTATCACTAATATTTTCTTGGGCCATTCTTCAATTTCCTTTTTCTTGTAAGGGTCCATAGATATTTCTTTGTTGGTGATAACATGCCCAAAAATGATACTTCTTCCATACAAAACTCACATTTACTATACTTCTGATATATATTATCCCTTTGTAAGGTCTTTAGCACAATATTTTAATTCTTCTCATTTTCCTCCCTACTCTTGGAGTATATTAGAATATCACCAATAAAGACTACCATAATGTGTTTGGGGTAATCTCTAAAGAATCTATTCATTAAGTCCATGAATATTTCTAGAGAATTAGTGAGTCTAAAAGGATCATTATGAACTCATAGTGTCTATATCTCATTATAAAGGAATCCTTGGGAATATATTACTTCTTTACCTTTTATTGGTGATATCCCGACTGAAGGTCCACCTTAGAGAAATACTTGGCCCCATGTAGCTGATTGAACAATTCATCTATACATGGAAGGGGATACTTGTTCTTTATCATGATTTTGTTGAGATCATGATAATAAATATAAAGGTACATTGATCCATCATTATTTTTGATGAAGATAACTAGAACACCCCATAATGAAGCACTCAGGCAAATGAAACCCTTTTCCACATTCTCTTGTAACTGTTTGTTTAGCTATTCCAACTCAATGGTGGCAATTCTATAATGAGTCTTTGATATAGTCATAGAGCCAAGAATAAGTTCAATTGAGAACTCAACCTCTTGTTCCAGAGTAATACAAAGAAATTCATCAGGGAACACATCAGTGTAGTCTCTCACAATGGGAATGTTCACAATATGAGATATGATTTCTCATAAGGAAATAATATCCATTATTGAGATGATTATTCTAAAGAAGATTCATCCTCTTCCTTACACTTATACATAATTAGAGTATCCCTTGTGATGTGAATATTGATCTCACTTTCTTATCATTTGATGTTGGATTTTTATAATGATAGAAAATTCATTCCCAATATAACATCAAAATCCACCAAAGGAAGTAAGAGAATATTTTCTTGGAGGTTTAGTCCACAAACATTAATTGTAGAGGAGTTATATACTTTGGATTTAATAATTTTCCCATTTCCTATTCTCATAGATAACTCAAACTCCATATTTTTAGGTGGTGTTTGAATTTTTCTACTAAACTAGAAATATATGAAAGAATGTATAGAACCAGAATCAAATAGTAAATTCACTATTATTGAATTAATAAATAACATACCTATCACCACATCATTTTTGGACTCCACATCAATAGTAGTAATGGCATAATATTTCCCTTTCTACTTTTCATTTTGTGGTTGCTGACACAGATTACCCTTGAGATTTTGAGGTTTAGTGCACTGGCTTGCATAGTGCCCTTGCTCCCAATAATTGATGCATTGAACCATAGGTGGTGATCTACTTTCCTCCATCACATTTTCTATCATCCTCATTTCTCTTAAACATTCATGAGCATAGTGGCCTTCTCTTACACACTTGAAGTATTTCCCTATCCCTTTGAGGCCAGTACCATGATACTTCTTCCCATATTTTGGCATGTGAGTGATTGAGTTTTCATTCCACATTTGTCATTATCTCCTCCACATTGAGACTACATCTTTAATTTATTATCTCCAAATCCATGGGACCACTATCCAAAATCCATCCCCACTCTGAGAGAACATCGTACAACTTATTCATAACTCCCATAGTCTCAAATAGTTAGATCCTTTCAATGGCACAATTTTTATCCACTAAATAATCGATCTATTTTTCTATCATTGTATAAAAAAACCCAATGGAATACCTTACAAGCCATGTGAAATTAGATTCATATTCTGTGACATATTCAACTTCCTTTTTTTAAAGTCTATTAATTATCTATACATATTTTTATAAAGAGTTTGAGGGAAATACTTATTGAAAAATATTTTCTTAAAGTCTTCCCACTATATCTCTTCAATTTTATCTTTTGGATTAGTGTTCTTAATCAATTCCCACAAATGATTATCATATACAACTAAATTATAGATGTCTATAGTCACCATATCCTTCTTAGAATAGTGAATCACAAAAAATATATTCTCCATTGAGTTGACACACTATTCCACGATAAGTGGATCGAAAGATCCACTAAATATCAGTGGTCATTACCACATAAAAAATTCTCTAGCCAATTTCTGACTTTTAGGTGAAGGAGGATGTTCCACATTATTTAGGTTATTATTCATATCATTATATAGCTATGTTAGAATCACCATGAATTTTTTAATACATCCTCCCAATATATTGCGTATGTCATTTGGGCATTTGCCGCATTGTCCATCACACGGGTTGTTGGCCTGGTTTCTCTTAATCCCACCATTTTCTAAAATATAAAATGTTTGATCAAAAAATAATTCAACACTTCATGAATAAATAATTTATTCCTTTGTGAAATTTACTCTAAATAAATATCTTGTGGGATACCAATGTTTATCATTTTTCTAAAACAAATCTTCTTGGGTAATTACATTTACTTAGTCTCATACTAAGGGTTTTCAATAATGTTATCTAATACTAATTACAAAATTAACTAAACCATTCTATGATAACAGCTAAATCAACCTGACTTTTTCTTACATGACCATTACATCATTTTAGAGATAAATAACTTAAAAAAATTATAATACTGAGATCAAAGATTTAATGTCATGGGAAAATTAGGACCATACATGACATTTAAATAATAAAACCTAAAAATTATTTAATTAATTATTCTATAGATTCATAGTGGACCTCATTTACTACTTAGTATAAGTAGTCACCTGAGGATATACATCAAAGAAATGGATGAGCTAAAATCCCAGTATGAGAATAGATAAGAACATGAATCCTTATAACATGGGTGAGAATAATCAACAGAATCATAAAATAATTATGGGATCATTATAATAATCATGACAGGATTCATTAGATAAAGTCCTGTAATGTTGAACTTCATAAAAATGAAACATCATGTCTTAGTGGTCAAATACAACACATTGTTGCCAACAAGGATATAATCATGTTCATGCATAACATATGTTCATAATCATAACATTATCATTAAGAACTATGATAGAATCATGTTCAAACATATTTCACATTATCTCATGAGATACATAACATTACCCAAATCATCAGAGTTATATATAATTCTACGGAAACCCATCACATAAAAATGTCTACATAATCATGCATGCCACATAGAACACATAACAATATTTTCCATAAAATAACCCATGGAAAAGAAATGGGTTTCATGAGAATTTCATAAATAATACTTTCATAAAAAAAATTGGGGTGCCCAATATAAAAATAGAATAACAAACTTGGTATAAGAATCATAAATCTAGAGTGAAGAAGAAAAAATCACAATAGAAGTAAAATATGTGTTTTTTATCAAGAAGAGTAATTTTTGGAAAAATATTTTTATTTGTCAAAAAACTATATTAAAAAAATTAATATACAAGACAAGAAAAGGTAAGAAAAAGAAATTATATATGAGGAATATTAAAAGACCATCCACACTAAAATTTGGCATAAAAGCAGAATAACCCAAAGAAAGGAAATTGGGTTTGAGAATCCTCTTAAATTATATTTGAATGGTTTATTCACATTAAAATCCTAGATAATAAAATTAGATTCATTAATTAGTAATTAAAAATCCTATTTTATATTTATTTTATTCATTATAATTTTATTAAGTTTTTTTAGGGACATTTTGATGATTTATAGAGTTCAATTTTATCATTTAGGAGTGTTTGTTTTCTTAGTATTCATGATCAGTTCACTTGTATTTATGTATAAATATCATGTAAAATGAGAATAATTATCCAGAATTAAAATCATATGTTATTAATGAACATAATTTTTTTTAAATGGTCTTATATATTATTTTGTATCAAGATATGAGCATGATTCATTATTTAAAACATTATTGATAATCATTTAGATTAATTTAGTAGTTTTTTGATAATCATGAAATAATTTTGTTTTATTATTTAGTATTACATATAAATGTTAGTTATAGAACATAAAAATGGAAATAAAATAAATTTTACAATATTTTTCAACCATTATAATTGTTTTATGACCATCCATGATGTTAGTAGAGTAAAATAAAAACTTATCATCCTAGAAGGTGATAAATCAACACATCACGAATGATTTTTACATTTTTAGAATAAAAAGAAGAGGAGAAGAGGATTAATGATAGGTTATTAAGTTAACATAATAAAATTATAGTATATATATGATACTGGAGTTATTATACCATCCTAGACCTAGAATCCACTAAACTATTTCTTCGATCTGGGTCGTCACATGACCTCAAGTGTTCATCCCCATAGGCCATAGGTTGACGACTGTCAATGTGGGTCTAATAAGTCACATGGGGAGACTATAAACCCTTTTACTAGAGTATTGCACAACAGTTAAAAATGTAAATAGTGTAAAAAATATGCAATAACTAATAAAAATGAATAACCATACATCTCTCAAAACTGGGTACAAACCAAAAACCAACAAAAACCAAGTCATGTCATGATAACAATGTAAAAGTGAAGGAAATCCAAAATAGAAACAAATAACGGAATCCCCAAAATGGTCCTAAATCTAAGTCAAGATCCTCACCCATTCATATACCAAGACTAACTTAACTCCCTTGCACTGGGCATTTTCCCTTATCCAAAATTGTTACAATGAAGTCTGTTCAGGTACCCAATGGCGGTTTGAGTAGGGTGTGAGTACAACTCAATAAGCCACCATGAACAAAGTCTATAAAACATACAATCTAAATAGATAATGCATGAAAGTATCAAGTAAATGTCATGGTAAAACAAAAAACCAACTTGGTTATCACTAGATAATAATGTTAACATTAACCATTTCCATCATTATTACCATTTTCATTAATTACACCATCTTTATTACTAAAGTTATTTAATTATATGTTCCATGGGCTAGGCCTTTACATCATTTACATAATGGATTAATCTAGAAACCATCAAAAATAAGGGTATAAGTAAATTTCCCTACCTCAATAGGGATACACATTTCTTAATCATACATCACACTCACCTTAGAGCCTTGATCTAGGTAATCTCATCAAATTCAACCATTAGGGGCATAAAGTATCAATCAGACTCCCAAACCCATGCATTCCTGGGTGAGGTTAGACCACCAGTCTTAAAATTACTCATGGGAGGAGCCTCAGTCCTTTATCCCACCACCAAAACATTTAAACATTCTTATCCATTCATTAAACACATATACCATATCATAATCCCAACACAATCAATAATCATATCATTCACATTTCACATTTCACTTCAACACATAAATCATCCTTAGTCCTTAACCCCTTTATACATTATATTTCACATTGCAATGTCTATTTAACCCATTCCACTTTACCATGACTTAACCCATTAATAATAATCAATAGTTTCTAAACTTTATCCCACTAATCATATTTAACAATTCATATGCCTTATTTCATTAAAAAATTTCCATTACAAGTGAAAAGGACATTTTTCACATTCACAATAATGCATTTAATTATTTTTCACATTATTCCAAACAATACTTTATACCGTTATCAAAGTATAGACATACTAAAAAACCTCTTTTTATCTCAAATCAACATATTAACATGTTTATCATGGGATCTAGTTAATTTCAAGTCAAAACTTTGCTTAGCATTACAAGATCCATGATTGGGAATGTCAGCGCACCCCATGGGTGGCCCTAAATTGGTCACGTCATCCTCAACGCATCTTATGAGGACTGTGAGGGGTTAAAATATTTATTTAGGCAACCATTTTACTAATTAATACTAAATTCATCGAAGAGTAATGAAAACACACCAACATGAAACCATAAATCAACATCAATACTATGCGATATAACTTGTAGACCACCTACCTAGAATTCATAAATGAACTCAATTCTAGTCATCATCTTAGATCCTAATCCAAAACCCCTTTTAATACATAACCTATATTTAACCTGAAAAATATGGTTTTAGTAATTTTTAATATGATCTCACAAAATACCAACACTAATCTAGAAAATAGAAGAAATGAGAGGAATAAACTTACCCAGAGCTTCGATCCACAAACAACGATTCTCCAAACAACCTAGAAATGAAGGGTAATCACCCTTGAGAAGTCTTGTTCCTAAGGATTCATTAATAGGGCTGAAATAGAAGACATGGAGAAAAAAATGAGTAGGAACTTAAAAAAAACATCAAAATTCTGTAATTTTTTCAACTTTAATGGGGCACACGGTTTACCCGCACAATTTTCCAAACCATGCACAAACCATGCATAAGCCACTGTCTAAGGGAAGTGAGGTTACATGGTTACCTAAGAAGATTTTAATGGTTTGGATAACCATGCACCAACCTTGTGTAATGACACTATCCAAGGTTCCATGGCTTTCTTGGGAATTCCACATGGTTTTCTTAACTGTGCGTAAACCATGCGCCCTGCACAGATTGGCTTGATTTTCTTTCTTTTCAGGTCCCGAACCATCAGAACACCATTGAGCCCCTTCATAAACCTAGTGAAAAATTTAATTAATTAAACATAAGGGATTCAAAACAAAATTTAAACAACAAATTACCTCTATAGTGTCAGGATCTTACAAACTCTCCACCTTAGAATAGCTCGTCCTCGAGCTTCTCTCACTGAGAATCACTGAGCTTCCAAGGTAAAAAGATCAAGCCACTGAGCCGGTATATCCAATTCCCTTTCATAGGTTTCTTCCTGAAAATTACCAAGCCACCATATAACTCCAAACAAAGGCACTATATTTCCTTGATATACTTTCTCACTACGATCCACAATACATACCAGATGCTCTTTAAAGGAAGCATCTGCCTCACGCTCAATATCCTCAACATCAATCACGTTGTATGGGTTAGGGTGATACCATTGAAGTTGTGACACATGAAAAACATTGGGCATAACACTATACCATTGTTGAATATCCAATTGGTAAACCACTGGTCTGATCCTCTCCACAATCTCAAATGGTTCCATGTACCTGGGTGCTAACTCGTCTTATTTTCAAATCCGATGGTGACCCATCCTTGGTGACAACCAAAGAAACACACTATAAACCACCATGAACTCATGGGTCCTATTAAACCAATATACATAGAAATTTTATTTACTTTGAGCCATTACCATGTGTTTCTGAATCAACTGATCCTTTTTCAACAGCTCCTGTATGATAATCGGTCCTAAAAATTCTGACATTCAGACTTATTACCAACACAGTGAAGATCTACATGATCTACCATAAAGTGAATTAAATGGTGCTATTTTAATTGTATCATAGTAACTATTATTTCATGATAATTAAAAAAGTGACAAATTATCTTCCCATGATCCTCCAGAGTCCCAGAAATAAGCCCTCACCATGTCCTCTAGTGCCTGAATAGTATGCTTTAATTGCCCGTCAATCTGTAGGTGGAAAGCCGTACTCAAGAAAACTTGGGTACCAAGAATTTTCTGTAATACCAGCCAAAAGTTTGATGTGAAATGTGGATCATGATCCAAAACTATAGTCTGTGGTACTCCATGAAACCACATGATTTCCCATACATAAAACTCATCCAACTGATCCACGGTGAAGGTCTCTCGAATATACAAGAAATGAACTACCTTAGTCAACTGATCGAAAACTACCCAGATTACACCATTATTCTGAGGCATCCTCAGAAGACCTTCTATGAAATACATTGTTAAATCATCCCATTTCCTTTCTAGAATTTGCAATGGCTTCAACAAACCACCGGATCACTAATGTTCATCCTTCACCTGTTGACAGGTAAGGCATCACACCATAAAAACTGAAACCTCTTTCATCATTCCAGGCCACCAATACAACCTATGAAGATCACAATACATCTTAGTAAAACCAAGATGCATTTCCAACTTTGATACATGAAAATAATGCATCAAATATTCCTACATACCCATCGTCACAACAACATGGTCATGAACACAAACGATCCCATCACCTCCAATGACCCAACCAGAAGGTGACTCCCCACCTTTAAGATTTTCCTTCAGAGTCAAACACTCCAGATCATCAAGAAAAATCAACTTGACCTAGCTAAAAAGTGAGGAATAAACCACTATGGATTATAGGGTCATCTTCTTGTACCCATCCTTCATCTGAGACACATTTCAGCAAAAAATTACATCATTCTCTTCTCAGAGTTGGATTTATGATCCACCTAATTTCAAATATTCCAAATCTAGGCATCCACATCACTATTTCCCTTTCCAGGTATATAAAATATATCAAAATCAAAGTAATGAATGTTTACAACCCATATCCACTTCCAAAGATTCAAGTCACGTAGTGAGAAAATGTACTTAAGTCTTTTATGGTCAGTATACACCATAAACCATTCTCCCAATAGGTATTGCTACCAAAATTTTAATTTATGAACCACTACAACAAATTCATGATCATGAGTATGATAATTTATTTTACGAGGTGTCAAATGCTATGAACTATACCCAATAACCCAATCATCCTACGTCAACACTTCTCCCAGTCCAACACTAGACATATCACAAACCAATGTACACTTCTTACCCAGATCAGGATCAGCACAGTTGTCAACTTCTTCTTTGACACCCAGAAAGAATTTGCACATGATTATGACCATTAAAACCTGAATACTTTCTTGGTCAAGCCTAAAATTGGTGATTTCAAATGGGAAAAGTCTTTAATAAACCTTCGATAGTAGCCTACTAAACCCAGAAAATATTGAACATCAGAAACACTGTTGGGGTACTCCCAAGAAAAAACTATTTGAAATTTCAATGGGACCACTAACACGCCTTCCTTGGAAATGATGTTAACCAATATATACACCCTATAAATATAGAAATGACATTTTTATATCATTTCATATATCACGAGATCTCACAGTGTACTCATGACAATGTCAATATATTTGGCATGATCATCACGAGTCTTCGAGTACACCAAGTTGTCATTGAAAAAGATAACCAAAAAATGATCCAAACAAGGGTGAAAGATTCGATTCATTAGGAAAATAAACACTAAAGGTGCATTGGTCAACCCAAACTGCATCACCATGAACTCATACAACCTCTACCTACTTTTTAAGGCGGTCTGAGGTATGTCATAATGTATGACACTCATATGGTGATACCCTGATCTCAAATCAATTTTAGAAAACACCAAAGCACCTCTCAGTTGGTTGAAGAGATCATAAATTCTTAGAAGAGGGTAATAGTTATTAACCATAATCTGATTACTCTTTCAATAATCAACATAAATCCTCAATGAACCATATATATTCTTGTAAAAAAACAACGGAGATCCCCACAGTGACATACTAGGATGAATAAATCCTTTATTCTCTAACTCCTCCAACAGATTTTTAAGCACCTGGAGTTCTGACTGTGCTATTATATATGGTGGAATATAAACTGGCTCCGCTACCGGAAACAATACTATTGTGAACTCAAAATCTCTATTGGATGGAAACCCTAAGAAGTCCTTAAGAAACACATCCTGAAATTGATCTACCATAGTAGGAAATACATGTTTCTATACTCTTCTATCATCAAGCACAAGACAAGCTATATAGGCTATGAGTTCTCCCAATTGCTAGAAAAATGGCCCTACATGACCTACTCGAACATCCCACTCACCAAGGACATAAGTGTCTCCCCCAAGAGATGTGAAAATTACCCAATGATGGTAAAAATTGATATGGGCTTCGTAAAACGCCAACCAACCCATGCCCAAAATTTGGCCAAAACCTGACATCTACAGAATAAACACATCCCATAGAAAATGGTACCCACAAACCTCAAGAGAACAACCATTACATTTCCTAATATTCTATGCCCACACCATAAATAGAGTATCAATTAACATAACCCTACACATTAGTTCCATCACTGGTCCCAACAAAAATTCCAACTGAGAATATGTAAAAGAATGTGAATCACCAGTATCAAATAAAGAAATAGAAATCTTGGTAGATATAAGGATCATAACTTGAATTGTCAATGGCCCGGTTTCTCCACCCCTAGGTATAAACTGAACTGCATGAAGTTGAACTTCCACTCTACCTTAGGCCTTAGTTTGAGTTCCCGATACTACACTGATATACTGATATGAGCACTCTCACCCCAAAGTACTACCTTTTACACATATTCTGGTACTAATGGTCAATCTCCAACTACCTACCTGATATGGGGTGACCAACCCACTTCATGTACTCTGCACTAGTCTCATTCCTCCTTCATTTCCTGACTATCATGTGTTCCTATAGAACCTCAAGACATGCCCCAGTCCATATTACACCCAGCACTCAACTAGTGGTTGGGAACAAAGACTATTCACGTATCCTGACCTACCACATTGATAGAAAAAAACTCAATCAATAATCTGGGAGATTGGTTCCTTTTTCTGGATGCCCTGTCTACCACTACCCTGGTGAAAGCTCTCGGAGTGGTGATTATTATTATCAAAAGTCTCACCACTAGTTCAAACCACTAGAACCCCATGTATGACTACTAAATACTCCTTGAGTTTTCCTTATAGGGTTTGATTCACCACTTAAACAACCCTATTCAAGGAAAAAATATCCACTTGTGACTTGATCTCATAATTGAGTCCATCTTGAAAATGTCTCACTGTAGCCTCCTCATCCCCCATTAAAGATGGAGTAAAATTTTGCAAGTCATTGAAATGGATATCATATTCAATTAAAATCACAGACCCATGGGTCAACCTCATAAACTCTATATCCTTTCCCTACCACAAGGTTTCAGGATAGAAATGTTCCAGAAAATAATCCTGAAAATCATTTCATGTCATAATATCAGCTTACTGGGTCTGAACCAGAACATCCCACCACCATTTTTCCTGACCTCACAACATGTAAGTTTCCAACTTGACTCTATTCTCTGTAGGAATCTCCAAGTGATCAATAATTGTATTAATAGATTATTTCCATAATTTTATAGACTTGGGTCCACCCTTTATAGAAAATGTTGGTGGGTGTTGTAGCTAAAATTCCCTGGTTATCTCAAACATACTCAACACAACCCACCCTATGTCCCTTTCCATTACCTTCAATAAATGATAATATTTCTCATCAAACTTCTCTTACCTATTACCCCGAATCTCCATATTTTCTTTCTCCACTACTTGAGATGAATTCTCAGCAACATCCTATTGCCACTCAACTAGAACACATTGTCATTGTGGCATTTTCCATACAATGTAAAGCACACATCTTAGAACACAGAACATAAGGCCTTCATAGTTTCTTTAAAAGAAGGATTTCCACTGGCCATAAGAAACCCATATTTCATACACTATCCCAATAGATACCATCAAAAATGAAACACCACCCTTATATATCCCTAAAGTGGGGCATGTTCAACAAAGGTAAACCATATCACATAATCAAAAGTATTTACTTAAAAACCTCTTTAAAAAATTTCATCTTAGGCACATTTACCATTTTATAACTTGTTATGACTGTTATTTTTACTCATTTTCACCTTTTGTTAAACATAATTATTTGAAAAATCTTTCAATTTACTTTTATTTATCTATTTTCATCAACCTTCTTAGACACCATTTTCTTAAAATTTTCATGGAAGTGAAAAACATTATACTCTTTATACCCCCACACACATCCTATATGTTTTCGTATCACAATGAATTCCAACTATATCTCTAGTATCGAAAAAAGATGAACGAATGAACAACCTCCTACCATTATATACATGATAAAAATATCATAAAATGATCACATCCCACAACAAGTTAATCAAACAATTGTGAAATATCATTAAACTATAACAACACACATCAAGAACAATAATTACCACCCTAGGCACTTGGTTTTTTTCCTCGTACATGGGTTAGATACTCCCAAGCATGAGCTCATTTCCAAGACCTGACACATACTATATCGTCTTCTATCCTAAATAATAAGACCAAAACAAAGAACCACTCTAATACCACTTTGTAACATCCCTGACCTGTAAGACACTAAACCGGTGCTCTGAGCTGAGTCATCACATGACCTCAAGCGCACCTCCCCATATGCCATAGGTTTCCAAATAGTGGCAAGGGACTAATAATTCACATGGGGATACTATACACACTTTTACCAGAGTAGGCCATAATAGTTAATGTAAATAGTGTAAAAAATATGCAATAAAAAATAAACATGCATAGCCAAATATCACCCAAAACTGGGTACAAACCACAAACCAACAATAACCATGTCATGTCATGTTAACAATGCTAAAAGTAAAGGAAACTCAAAATAATGACAAATAGAGGAATCCCTAAAATGGTAGTCACTCCAAGTCCGGATCATCATCCACGAATATCCCAAGCCAGAATAAAATACCTTGCACTGGGATTTTTTCTTTATTCAAACCTACAACAATGAAGTTTTCTCAGGTACCCAATAGTGGCCTAAGTAGGGTGTGAGTATAACTCAGTAGTCCACCACCAATGGTGTCAAAAACATATCCATTATAAATAGACAGTGCATTCAAGTATCAAGTAAATGATATGGTAAAACAAAAACCAACTCGTGTGACACAGGATAACAATGTTAACTTTAACCATTTTTATAATTATTAAAATTTCATCACTTACAAAATCTTTATTACTAAACTCATTTCATTACATGTTCCATGGGTTAGGAATTTACATCATTTACACAATGACCTAAGGCACCAACCATCATGCATAATGGTATAGGTCAAGTTCAATACCTCACTAGGGATAATAATTTCACATCCATACATCACACTCACCATGGAACCTCAATCTAGGTAATCTCAATGAATGAAACCATTAGGGGAATAGAGCATCGGTCTGACTCCCTAACCCATTCATTCCTAGGCGGGGTTATAGAATTTGTCTAACCTAGCCTATGGGAGGATCTTTAGTCCATTTTACCACCAAAAAGTCATGTTCACATGACTATTCATTCATTTACCACATATACCATATCACAATCCAAGAACAATCTAAAATCAAATCATTCACATTTCACATTTCAATTCAACACATAAATCATCCTTATTCTATAACCCATTAACACATTATCATTCACTTAGCATAGTCCATATAACCCATTATCCTTTACCATGCCTTAAAACATTAATCATAATCCACAATTTCTATACATTATCCAATCATAATATTTGATAATCATTATGCCTTATTCAATTAACACATTTCCATTACAAGTTCATAGGCCATTTTTCACATTCCTAATAATCCATTTAATCATTTTTTAGATTATGGAAAAAAATCCATTTTTCCATTATCAAAGTCTATAAATACTACCGAAACACATTTTTTCTATCTCAAACCAACATATTAAAATGTTCATAATGGTGTCTATTTACTTTCAAGTCAAAACTATGCTTAGCATTACATGTTCCATGTTTGGAAATGTTAGCGCACCCCATGTGTGGCCCTAAACCAATCACATCATCCTAAATGCATCCCATAGTGATCGTGAGGGGTTCAAATCACCATTTAGAAAACCTTTTTACCTTGTATCACTAAAGGTATCAAAATCAAAACAAGCGAAAGGAAAACAAACCAACATTAAACCAAAAATCAATATCAAGACTACGGGATATAAATTTTAGAGAACCTACCTCAAATCTGTAGATGAAATCACTCCTAATAGTCACCTTAAAAACCGATCCAAACCCCATTTAAAGCCTTAACCTAGATTCCAATATAAAAATAGGGTTTTAGGGCTTCAGAAGAAGATCAACCAAGACACAAACCCTAATACAAAAAAGATAAGAAAAGAGAGGATTAGACTTACCTGGTGCTTCGATCCGCCACCTACTGCACTCCAAATGGACTTGAAATGAAGGAGAATCACCCTTGGGAAGTCTTGGTCTTTAGGGGTTTTCACTAAGGATGCAAGGGAGAAAATGGAGAAGAAGAATGAGAAGGAAATCAAGAATAAATATGTGTAAATTTTGTAATTTTTTCAACTTTAATGGGTTGCACAGTTTTCCAAACCATGCAAAAACTGTGCGCAAGCGACTGTCTAAAAGAAGTGAGGTCGCACGGTTACCTGGGAAGCTCTACATGATTTGACTAATCATGTTCCAACTATTCATAATTCCACTGTCCAAGGTTATATTATTTTTCTAGGAATGCCGCTTGATTTTCTTAACCATACACAAACCATGCGCCTTGCACAGATTGGCCCAGTTTTCCTTCTTTTCATGTCCCGAACCCCCGAAACACTCCCAAGGCCCCTCACACACCTGGTGAAAATTTAATTAACAAAAACTAAAGGATTAAAACCGGAATTTATACAATTCCATACATCCATGGAGATGGGACCTTACATTTATCATGCCACTTGGATGAGGGGATGTGAGGATTGAATAAGAAAAGAAAAGAACGTGAATTCAAATTAAAAGAAAATGGAAGAGGATTTTACCTCTTGATCTTATTCTCCTTGAGAACCTCCTTAGTATTTTATTGAGACAAAAAGCTCATGGACATGGTGAAGAGGCTTGGAAAGAGGATTAGACATAATTTTTACAATCCTAAAAGCTTTAGAGGTGTGAAGAGAAGATGTGGAGAGGGATGATATTTATAGGGGAGGAGAGGGGTGTTTTTTTGATTACTTTATTTATTTTTTATTATTTTGGCTCAAGACTATGAATAGTTTGGAACTTTTCACTTAATATATTAATCAATGAAGGCAATTAAGATATTATGGGATCACATTATCCATACATCATCTATGACTCAATAATTCATGTAATTATTAAATACCATAAATTACCTTATGTCATTATTCAAAAAAAAATCAACTATTGATACCATAAATTACCATTTTTCCCACACTTATGTATAACCTATTTAATCCACTTTTTATTCCTACAGACAAAACTAGTGGGTTCTCCTCTTCTTTGAGCTCAAATAATTTAACATTTCAATATCTTGTTACTCCTCCTTCTAGTGAAGAATATTTGATCTGAAGGAAGCGTCAAATATCCCAAGGTAAGTCTAACCTCCTTCACTCTTTCTTCCTTAGTTAATCTCACTATCTATTGCACTATTTAGATGCACGCTCATTCACCCTATTTTTAGGGTGTTGGACAGAAACTTAGATCTCTTCCTACCTGATTCGAATATGATATCAATATTAAGAAAGGATTCTTCTATGACCCTAATGTAGGTGTTCACATAGTTTTCCATTTGAGTTTTGGTTGTTTTGTATTTAATCTTGTTGTGCTGTGGGCCAAACTTTACCGATATCCCTTTTTGTGTGGGTTATTTCATGTCTAAACTAACATAGATCCTTGATACAGGTGAATTGAGTATGGGTTAGGGGTTTAGAGATATCCCTTTATTTATATGGACACCCAAGGGGTGTTTCATCCAAATTGTCCATTTTAGGCATATTTTTCCAAAATGTCACATTATGGTTCATATCAATCGTATTGAGTTTAAATTGGATTGACACATGTATCATGTGTATTTTGATGAACCGAAGACACCCCATGGGGGATTAGACCTCTTAGGTGTGGGATTTCAAAAATTAACTCTGTGACTATTTGATATGACCCTTGTGAAGGCTTATGCTCTTCCAATTGGGTTTTCTGTATAAGGAAAAATGAATGAGAGGTCTTGATTAATTGGTTTACAAGTAATGAATGGTTTACCTTGAAATGAGACAAATGAATTGATTGTATTGGATGGTTGAACCTATGCCTTACTCCTATGCTTCTAATAAATGATATATGTTAATTGGAATGATGTAAGATAGTTTTCCTTACACTGTATAATATTAATGCTTATGTCATTACTATGATTATGACTTATAATGTAAATTTGTGGATGGAAGGCATTCATACCCCATTCCACTTACGATATTTATGGGTGGGAGGCATTCTTACCCAACACCAATGATAACCTCTATTTATGTATAGATGGGAGGCATGCCTACCCCATGCTGGTTATGTTCTATTTGTGGATGGGAGGCATTCTTACCCCATTCCAGGTCTATATATACTCAAATGGACAAGAGGTACGTTTACCTCATGGTAGTGATAACCTCTATATATACTCATATGGATGAGAGGCATTCTCACCTCATGCCAATAATAACCCTTATATATGATATGTATATATGTAGATACAAATGGATGAAAGGAATTATTACCTCATGCCAGTGATAACCTATATATATATATACATATATAGATATATATATATATATATAGTGACTTGTTTAGACATGAAAAAATTGAGATAAAGTAGGTAGACCCTCTAGGTATCCTTTAGGAACTTGAGTGGAAGATTAAATTTTTACTCTGTTTTACTAATTTCTTATTAACTGCACACTATTTACTTATGAGAACCACTCAGATTACACGTAGACGCTGTTGGTGGTGGCCTAATGAGATTTATCTCACACCCTACTTGATCCAACTTTTGAACCCGAGAATACTATTTTCCTACAAGTATGGATAGGGGAAAAACCACTCTTATGGCTATTGATTCATATTGCTTATTTGAAGTTGAGGAGCAGAGGACCAGGCTTAGGCTTGAGATGCTATGAAGTATCTTAGGCTTTTGTTCACTTTTCTACTTTTATTTAGAATGCCTATTGCCTAATTCTAGTTTTCATATTATACTAGAATTCCATGCATACATGATGCATCGGGCACTGCCTATGAGGCTTTTGTTATATTATTAAGTTTTTCTCTATATCTATTATTCTTATGAATTTTACTTTATCTGTCTGTTTGATTATGCTTCCACTACTGCTTATGATATGTTTCATCCACTGTGTACTTTGACAAGGGGGTATAGTATCCCTACCATTCTCCCTTTACACCCTACTACTATTTGGAATCCCCAAGCTTAAGGGGAGACATGCCAGGGGTCATGTTGCCAAATGGTCTTGGAGAACATGTTAAGTGGAAGCCAGGTCCAGGATGTCACAAAGTGGTATGATATGTGGTTCTTTTATTGCTTTAATATTTAGAGAAAATAGATTGGATATTGGGAACACTTGGGACTTGGTCACAATCCATGATTGGGTGTCGTGAACCCATATACGGGGTTGGGTCCATGTTTTTTGAATTATTTTTGTTATTAATCATTCTATTTATTACTTATATCATTTCACCATTGGGTGAATCACATGTTTTGTGATTTTATTATTATTTATGAGTTTGGGAGTGTGATTTTATTTCTTGAACTGATGAAATGAGGGTAATGTATTAGAACATGCATCATGATAGGCACAATATGAAAATGCCATGCATTTTTCCATGTTATGTTTATATTCTTAGAGATTATTTCTTATTGCATATTCATTATTCCATGACTTATATATAAATTTGTGATGACAATTATTGTAGGATCTGAATTGTTCTATGGTGTGAGTTTAGTGGGTGACACTCTTTGGTTCATAAGGTTTATGATCCCTTATGGTTTGGAAAATGGAATTCCATCTTTCTTAACCATTTTAGAATGACATAATCAAAATGATGACTGAAATTCAAATGAAAATGACACCCAAGTGTGTGTCATATTTTGGTGCATTAGGTTTATGGGCCCTTTTGGGATGACAAATGATATATCATTGGGTTTAGCCAACTTAAATTCCATAAATGTTCTAATGAACGTAATTTCAAATGGGGAATGACTTTTAACATAAGAAAAACCACCTTACACATGCATAACATGGATAATTAACCTATATCTGACCTTGGTAGTGGGTAGTGGGTGTTTCTCTATTATCATGAACTGTTATATACTGTTCCATCATCTAGTCATGGATTTTTTAGCATATAGAGAGGCGTGTTCATTCTTATAGAAAAGATTTAGTACCTGTCCTAGTTTCTTGAAATAAATCCTCTAAATTGCTTGTTTCCATTTTGAGACATTCATTTAGAATTGCAACGTTATGACACCAAGACATCCATGTGTTGTTCACCCTGAAGGTGATAAGGATCATGTTCCTGAGGTGGTGGGACTTGTGTCTCCAGTTTCTCTTCCAGTCGATCCACTTATGGATCCTCTTGCAACACCTGAATTGAGATTCGATGCCTAGTTTTGAGAGTGTTTCTTGCATATGACGCATAATATGAAAGGTAGAGTGCGACCTTCCCCAATCATGGTAGAGTTGACTCATAAGCTTCCACAATATCATCCTCCTACCTTCTTAGGGGATGGAATACCACTTGATGTGGAGTCTTGGATAAGGGTGATCTTTTCTATTTTTGAGTACCTAGAGAGACCTCTAGAGAAAAGGGTTAAAATAGTTTTTATCATGCTAAGAGATTTATCCAAGAGGTGGGGGATGTCATTACCTAGGAAATCTACTATATAGAGATGGTTTGGGATGACTTACAGACTATCTTATAGGAATAATTATTTCTCTAGAATCTGAGGGATGATAGGGATAGAGAGTTCATGAATCTATAGTAGGGGACCATGTAAATTATGGATTACTCTTCTCATTTCACTGAGTTTTAGTATTTCACTCATTCTCTAGTAGATGATGATCTAATGGATACTAGGTGATTTTTTGATTGACTGTGTTAAACCATCCAATCACAAGTCAATGGGTTCAGGATTTCAAAAATTAACTATCCCTTAATTACAGAGAGAAATTTGATAGATGATGAGGGTGAGAACCAGGGTGGTTTAGCACCTAATTATTCTAGTGGATCTTCTTCTCGGATAGAACGATGCTTTCAAGAGTCTTGTAGAGGAAGCAATGGTCAGGATCCTTTCATAGAAAGCACTACTATCTATCCTCAGTGTGGGTTCCATGACACTTGAAGAGGCAGTGTACGCAGAATCTAGTAAAATGTAGAGGATGTGGTAGGATGGTCCATATACACCCCTTGTATAGGACTTTTTCACTATATACTAGTGAAAAGGGATCTATATCCACTCCTCGATCAGGAGTGGGGTCAGTAGGATCATGTTAGTCAGGTAGCTGGAATACCACTGGTCGATTCAACCAAGGTGGTGGTCGAGGAAGAGGTAACCAGGTGTATGATTCTTAATTACAATAGAGTGGGCCTACTCAAGTAATTCATGTAGTGACTCAAGGCCATGGTATAGAATAATTACATGTAGTCCAGCATATGTCATAGGAGCAGAGCACCAGACAATCTACTATATGAGGTACTATTGTAGTAGCCTCCACTTTAGTGTCTACTTTGTTTGATACGAGCGCATATCACTCATTCATATATGAGGAAATCAATGAAAATATGTGCCTCAACATTGATTTCTATCATTGATTCATGATTCTAGATACACCCTTAGGTATCTATTCATAGGGCATTCATCATCATCATAGTTTTACCCTTCAGATAGGTAGTTACCTATTCGAATAGAACCTGTATGTTCTCAACATGACATGCTTCAATGTAATCATTGGGATGGACTGTTTAGTCCCCTATAGGGGCCATATTGACTAATATTGTAAAAGGGTGATATTTACATCACTATAGGGTGTTACACATGTGAATAAGGGAGAATGGGATCTCAGTGTGACACGATCAGGGTCCGAGCAGTAGAGGCTGGGTAGTGTTACAACATAAGTCGCCAGTCTTTACATTGATGAAAATAGGTTACAACCCAATATCTTTCCTATGGTAGTGGAACATTTCATAGACATTTATCCTGATAAATTATATGTTCTACCTTGATTTTTAGAGGTAGAGTTTACTATTGATCTTGTTTTAGGAGAAGAACCTGTGACCATTCCTTCTTATAAGATAGAACCTAAGGGGATTTTGGAGCTCAAGAATTAGCTGGAGGATCTGTAGGTGAATGGATTTATACGCCCCAACACATCTCCTCATTGTTCACCTATCCTCTTTTTGAAGAATGTGGAAGGTACCCTTAGGAATTTCGTAGATTACCGTGGGTTAAATTAGCTGACTATTAAGAACTGATGTCCATTTCCCTGAATAGACAAACTCTTTGATTAGCTTCGAGGAGTGAAGGTGTTTTCAATGATCGATCTGAGATCGAACTATCACCAGGTTCATTTCAGGACTATAGACATACCTCACACAGATTTTTGGAGCAGGTATGGACTATATGAGTACCTAGTTATGCCATTCGGACTCACGAATGTACCAACTGTATTCATGTCTCTAATGAACCGGGCCTTCTACCCATATATGGATTCTTTTGTGGTTGTATTCATAGATTATATCTTAATGTATTAAAACTCTATAAAATAACATTAAACACATCATGAGATCATGATGAATATGCTGAGAGAGCATCAGATCCATGCTAAGCTCAGTAAATTCCCCTTCTAGATCGATAAAGTTCACTTATTAGGTCTTATCATTTCGAATTCAGGAGTTTATGTTGATCCATAGAAAGTGAGGGATATGGTTTCTTAGGTTCAACCTAATAATATCTTTTATATTAATATTTTCATGGGACTTTATGAATACTAAATATGTTTCATTCAGGATTTATCATGCCTTGCAGCGCTACTCACAGTCTGGACAAAGAAAGGTGTGAAATTCAAATGTTCAGAATCTTGTGAAGAAAACTTTCAGGAGATGAAGGGAAAACATAATTCAGTACTGAAACTAATTCTTCCAAAATTAGGAAGGGATTATAAAATCTACTATGACACATCAGATGTCGGGCTTTGAGCTATTCTGATGAACGATGAGTGAGTCATTGCTTATAGTTCTTATCAGTTGTGGTTTCACGAGCATAATTACTCAACACACGACCTCGAGCTCATTGTGGTAGTAAATTCCTTATGATTTTGGTGACACTACCTCTTGGGAGATCATTTTATGGTGTTCATAGACCAAAAAATCCTAAAATACATCTTCACTTAGTGATATCCGAATCTTAGAAAATGTAATTGGGTTGAGTAGCTATAATATTTTGATTTCAAACTTGTCTATACTCTCATTAAAGGAAATTTAGTACCCGATGCTCTGAGCTTGAATACTCAAACCCCTGAATTATAGGAGTCTACTGGAGAATTTAAACTTATATCCATATTATCAGAGATGCATGTTGATGTTCAGAAGAATAGTGTTTAGAACATTCTCAAAACATTAGTTGCGACATCTACTCTTTTTGGAATGAGTAATGTTAAGACAATTATCTGATTCTAACGGTATTGTCCTATAGTAAATTATTTCAGATAATGAAACATCTTCTAGTTGGAAAATCGACGTGGATGACACTTTTTTATTCCATGGGTGTATATGGGTCCCAACAGACATCAGAGAAGAGGTGATGAGGGATTTACATGCCTCAGCATGGGTAGTTCACACTGCTGTTACCAAAATGTTTTTACATCTATGATGTCAATATTGGTGGCCCAATATGAAGTATGATATAGCTGATTTCATTATAGGATGTCCCACTTATCAGCAGGTGAAGGCATAACATCAAGTTTCCGATAGGGCTTCTTCATCAATTGTCTATACATAAGTGGAAGTGGGACAATGTTTCAATGGACGTCATCATTGGTTTACCAAGATCACCTCTTGGAAATGATGCAGTGTGGATTTTTTTTGATCATCTGATAAATTTCACACACTTCTTACGTGTTCAAGAGACCTTCTCATTAGATGATCTAGGAAGGATGTACATCAAGAAGGTGGTATGCCTTCATGGATCACCTCATTCTATATTTTTTGATAGAGATGCTCGTTTCATGTCATGGTTTTGGAATGGGTTACCTAAGGACTTGGGTAAACAGGTACTTTTGAGCATGGCCTATCACCCACAAACCAATGGAAAAATAGATCATACTATTTTGGTGCTAGAGGATATGCTTCATGCATGCATTCTCAAATTTGGGGGTTCCTGGGAGAAACACATTCCACTCATCAATTTTACTTATAATAACAGTTTCCAATCTACCATTGAGATGGATACTTATGAATCCTTGTATATAAATCCTTATCACTTGCCTATGAGTTGGCATGAAGTTGGGGAGGCATATGTCCTCTGACCTCATCTCATGCAAGAAACTTCAGAATAGGCCCAATTGATCAGGAAGCATATGTTGACAGCTCAGTCTAGATAGTAGTCTTATTCCAAAAGACGTCAACTATGTATTGAGTTTGAGGTCGGAGACTGAGTTTTCTAGAAATTATCTCCCAGGATAGGGCATAGTCATATTTTGAAGCAAGGTAAGCTATCACATAGATTTTTTGGTCCCTTAGAGGTTGTGAAGTGGATCAAACCAGTGGCTTACCAATTGGCACTTCCATAGAGACACCTGTCCTTGAATGATGTCTTTCATGTATCTCAAGTTTTATGATATAATCTAGAACCATATAAAATATTTCAACATGATGATGTTGATATGGATATAGATCCTTCCTTTGAGGAGTACCTAGAGTATATTGTTGATCGAGGCGTGAAGACACTCTGAGGTAAATCCATTCCTCTTGTAATGATGATAGGGAAACATGTCTAGGTATAGGATGAGACCTGGGAATGGGAAGTTGATATAAAGTCTCAATGACTGGAACTTGTTGTTGACAATACCAATTTACCCTCAGAAGGAAAAATCGGGGATGAGTTGCTATAAGGAGAAGATGTTGTAATGACCTGAATTTTGACCAAGGTATGGATCATTAGTTTTTCTCTTTGAATATTTCCTTCAATCTTAGTAAAGGTATGCTATGACCTAAATAAGGCCTGAGGGGGTGGAGGGGGGGGGGGGGGTCCTAGATAGGTTCAGAGCCCGGAGGTCTGGAAAATGAGCTGAAGGTTGGGCCACATGGTTAGTGTAAAACATTAAAACCAAGGTGCATGGCCGTGCATCCTACTGTAGAAGGTTGAAGAGCCTTCATGTATGGTTTTGCGCATGGTATTTTGAACCATTCTCAAAAACCATGAAGACCTGAAATATGTTGTAGAGACTTCATGAACTATTTTCGCATGGTATGGTGAACCATGCATATAAACCATGCAGACTTTCATAAGTTGGAAGATCCTTATAACATGGTTTGTGAACAGTTTAAAAAACCATGTACAGAAACCTAGTGATCCCAATTTTGAGGAAAAATAACCATTCCCCCACTTAAGTATAACCTATTTACTTCTCCTCTGCTTCCTACAGATAGAACCAGAGGGTTATCCTCTTCTATGAGATCAATTCCTTTGAAGTTTCAATATCCTGCTACTTCTACATCTGACAACTGATATTCGATCCAAAGGAAGTGGTAGATAACCTAAGGTAATTCTAACCTCTTATAATCTTCCTTCCTTAGTTAATATCACTATCTGTTGTGATATTTAGATGCAGGTTCATTTTCCATATTTTCAGGGTGTTGGAATGAAACTCAGACATCTTCCAACATGCTTTGAATCTAAGGTCGATATCTAGCAAGAATTCATCTATAACCCTAAGTTAGGTGGTCACACAGTTTTCCATTTGAGTTTTGTCCATTCTGTACACAATCTCATCATGCTGTGTTCCAACATTTTCTAAGATCCTTTATTGTGTTCATTAATTTATGTCTAAATGACCCAAGTTCCTTGATATAGGTGAATTGGGTTTGGGTTAGTGGTTTAGAGACTACCCTTGCTTTTTATGGACACCCAAGGGGTGTTTCATCCAAATTGGTCATTTTAGACCAATTTTCCCAAAATGTCACATTATGGTTTGTATCACTTGGATAGAGTTTAAATTTAATTAACCTGTGTATCATGTGTTTTTTGATGAACTCAAGATACCCCATGGGTGATTAGACCTATTGGGCTTTGGATTTCTAAATTGACCCTCTGACTATTTGATATGACCCTTGTGAAGGCTTGTGCTCTTGCAATTGGGATTTCCATGTTAGGAAAAGTGAATGATAGGTCTTGATTAATAGGTTAACATTTAATTAATGGATTCCATTGAAATGAGACAAATGAATTGATTGTATTGGATGGTTGAACCCATTCCTAGTGCCTATGCTTCTAATAAATGATATATGTTAATTGGAATGATGTAAGATGGTTTTCCTTACATTGTATAATTTGAATTCTTATGTAATTAATATTCATATGAATTATAATGTAAATGTGTGGATGAAAGGCATTCATACCCCATGCCAATTATGATATGTATGGGTGAGAGGAATGCTTACCCCCGACCAATGATAACCTCTATTTACATATGGACAGGAGGCATGCTTACCCCATTCCAGTTATCTTTTATTTATGGATGTGAGGAATTCTCACCCCATTACAGGTATATATATTCTCCTATAGATGAGAGGCATGCTTACCTCATGCCAGTGATAACCTTTATATATACACATATAGACAAGAGGCATGCTTACCTTATGCCAATACAGAACTTTATATATAATATGTATATGTGTAGATACAAATGGATAAGAGGCATTATTACCTTGTGAAAATGATAACATATATATATATATATATATATTTATATACATAGTGACTTTTTTAGTCATACGGGCATTGAGATGAAGCAGGTTGACCCTCCATGTGTCCTTTAGGAACCTGAGCGAGAGGTTAAATGATTATTATGTTTTACTTATGTGTTGTTAGATACATATTATTTACTTACAAGGGACACTCAGATTACATGTAGACACCATTTGTGGTGGCCTAATAATATTTATCTCACACCCTACTCAGGCCTCCTTTGGCACATGAGTAGACTATTTTCTTGTAGGTAAGGACAGAGGAAAACACCACTCTTTTGGTTATTAATTCATATTTCATAGTTGTAGATGAGGAACTGAGTATTGGGATTAGGCTTGAGATGCTATGGAGTAGATTAAGATTTTCTTCAATTTTTTTATTTTTTATCATTCATGTTTCCTAATTCTTATTTTCCTATTGTACTAGCATTCCATGAATATATGATGTATCAGATACTTCCTATGAGGCGTTTCTTATATTATTCAATTTTCTGCTGTATCTATTATGATTACACTATTTAATTTATCTATCTTTTTGATTATACATCCTATACTGGTTATGATATGTTACATCCATAGTGCACTCTCACATGGGGTTTTATTCTCCCCTTCGTTCTACCATTACACCCCCGCTACTAGTCGACAACCCCTAGCTTAATGGGGACGCGCCAGGGGTCATGTGGCCAATCGAACTCAGAGCAGAGGTTAAGTCTTAACTGAGTCTAAGATATAACATATTCTATTTTTTGAAAATTATTTTCTAAATATGATATATTTTAATTTTAATTAAAATGATAATTTATTAGAAAAATACTGATTTTAAAATTATAATTGATTTTATGATACTTTTAAAAATTAGTTAAGGTCTTATAAAATTATATTATAATCATAAGGAAATAAAATGGTAGTTTATGAATCTATTTTTTAAAAATAAAATTTCTTTTGAATAATTATTTTAATAATAATATTGTAAAAAAACATTTATGTTTTAGAAAAATACCAACGCTTAATTTATAATTTTTAAAAACTTTATTTACTTATACTATGATATAATTATATCATATATTCTTTTATAAGATGGATTAAATTTATTTATTCTCTAATAGATGAGGTTACTATTCAATTTCTCAGATTACTATTCCTAAAGGCCACATTACTATGCCAAAGGTCAAGTTACTATTCCATTGGTATAAGTTCCTTAATTTCTATGAATACCACTTATTTAGTTATTAATTCATGAAAATAATGTTTTTATTTCGAATAATTACAATAATGGAACAAAATTCCATTGATAAAGTTTGGTTTGTTAAAAATGACATTTGGGATTTTGTTTATTTATGAAATTTTCAATGTGGAACCTTTGTTATTGTGTAAATTTTAGAGTTAAATGTATTATTTCCTTACATGAAGTTTTATACTTTTTAGATATTATATTATGATGTTCAAATGATTCAATTTTTTTATTATTTAAATACATGAGGAATAACTTGATATCTTTTTGTGGATTATGAAATTTACTTTAGAGCTTTAGGCTTGAAAAATTCATCTTGAATACTCACAATTTGGGAAAACATATGATATTGTGATGGAAATTGATTAAAGAATGAAATTATACTTTTCAAGTAAGAATATTTGTTAATTTTATTAGCCATGATGGTAAAATAATTCCCCAAATCTTGGAAAAGGATCTTGAAATAAAAATTTTATCATATTATATTCATTTATAAGTAATCAATGGATTTTTTCACAACACATTGATTTATGGTTTTGTGGTCATCAACATTCTCATGATCATTCACATTCTAGTGATCAATGTTCTGTATCAATATCTATAATTTTTTTACATTAAAATTTTACTCCATGTCTATATTTTCACTTCTCTCGAATGTTCTCCAATTTGGAAACCTATTTATGTGTTATTATAGATAACCTTCATATTTCTATTTCCTTATTTTAAATAGGAAGTTTTATAAAACCATTTTATGATGTGAGGTTTCGATAAAATAAATTTTTAAATATAAAACCATTGGTTACCAATAACAAGTTCAAATTACGAGGATACAATTTATTAAATTAACGAGAATTCAACACGACTATATTTTAAAAGAACACCATGTTTGATAGTGTATACAACACACAACACCGAGGTTAAATGAAACACAAAATATTATTATTTTATGAACATTGTAAAATAGTAATTGATTTTTTTTGATATTAATATAAGAAAATTACTTATGGAGGTAATAATCAACAAAAATTAGTTAATAAATTCTTTGAAAATGATCCCCCAATTTTTTATATAGTCATTTTATTCTTTAAAATATGTTTTCTTCAAAAATAGTATCTATTATTTTTTGTGAGTGAAAATTACAATTAATTTTAGGAACATTTAGAAATTTTAATTGATATCATAATATAATTTTTAAATCATAATATCAAAATTAACATAGGGTGAAATTTTAGTTTTTTTTGAAAAGATTGATTTTACAGTGAATAGTGAAAAATACTAATTTTTATTGAAAACTGTATTTTTTTCAAGAATTTAGAAAGTTATATTCTATATTAAAATGGTTTGAAATTAAAATTTTTTCTCTCATTTTATAAATAATTCAATTAATATATTTTGAATAAATTTTATTTTCGAATTTAGTATAAAAATATTTTTATAGTAAAAAGGCATTCATTTAAAAAACTATTTTTTGTTTCTTTTTGATTTTTATCTTAAATTAATTTATGACACTTTAAGAAACTGAATATTGAAATATGGATTCAATATTTGTCATAATTAGTTCTAAATTTGGTAAATTGGTCCCTTTTGTTTTTGGTCAATATGAATAGTAAACATAGTAAATTTTTATTACCACGGTAATGGTAAAATGGGTTAATTAGAGTTGACAAGGCTTCAAATTCATTCAACAAATTGACTATATTTCATTTAATGATTTTATTTCATCCACAGTAATCCAAAATTTTAAAACATGACATATTTTCCATTTAAAATTGATTTTTACCTTTATAATTTTTACTTAAAGATGAAGTAAAAAATGTCCATTCCATACTTTTAATATCTATAATATTTTATGACATGGATAATTTTTTTTGTTCATTTATATATTTTTATCTAAAATAATAATTATATTTTATCATGTTAATTTATTTTGAATTTTTAGTTATGAAATTATTACTTTAAATGATTATATAATGCCAACACAGTGCCGATTCAAGTAGTAGAAAAATCAAGTAAATTATTTTAAAAACTCTCAAAAAATATTTTTTGGGTGAGTTATAGTGTCCCATGAATTTTTAACATAAATATAACATATGAGAGACTTTTAAAGGTTTATTTTCTGATTCCATTTCATTAATATAGTTTTAAAATTCAAATAAAAATAATAGTGTGAAAAATGACATTATAAATATTTTATATTAAAAAATATTTTATTAAATTATCTTAAAAACATAATATATTTAAATAGGAAAATTATGATGATAAATTTTATAAAATCTAACCCATTTACCATTTATTATCCAATTTTCATCTTGTAAGTAAAATTATAACCTTTTAATATTGAAATAGTCATTACCACAGAGAAGGTTAAAACTGGTTAACCAATAGGTTCAACCAAAATATTAGGTTTAAAATTATATATAAAACTATAGAAATTTTATTGGGTGATTATAATATCACTATATCCTCTTTATATTTTATTCTATGTCATTTTGGAACCAATTTATATGACTTGTACACATTATATTATAATATTTGATGTATTTCTAAAAATGACATTAATGATATTTTAAAGCAATTTAAAATTTATAAAAAAATATATATTGAGATATGTGAATGTCATATGGTTTATAATATAAAACATGGTCCATTTATGGGTCAATTTTTCTTTTATATTAACTTTCATGATCATTAAAGGGTTAAAAAAACATTGACATCACAGTAATTTTCAATAGGGTTAAAGGGGGTTAACACAAAGAGATAAGGGTGAAAACATCACCTAAAATTGTCCAAATTTTATTATATGAGAGATTTATAATCCTACTCACCTTATTTTCAAATTATATAAAATTTGATTCATTTTTATGTGAAATTTAATTTATATTAATTTAATACCTCATGTAATTAAATTACTAGCCTCCCCTCACTTATAATAGACCACATGCCATCTCTTTTATTTACACCACTTTGAGCCTTATAGCTTAAAAAACCCCTTCCCAATTCTTTTGTAAAATTCCATATACATTAATTATAGGTTTTTTCTATCACGACCTGTCCTTGGGGCCCATGCTGTGACTACCCCATGCCCGCCTTCTATAGGTCAGGGGTTGGTGACTAGCACCAAAGGCGTAAATCCCTAATATGGGAAGGCATTGACTTTATAAAAAGGAATCACACACAATCAGAGTACACAACTATAAGCAAAACACTAAGTAAAATTGAATAAAAAGGTAGTGTTAAAAGTAAATGGGCCAGTATACAAACCCAACTGAACAACAAGAACAAGTACAAGTAAAAAGGGAAAACAAATCCTGGATCATCCACTGGGGAATCCTACCTAAAGGGTAGGTACAAAACTCGAACAACTCACCCCTAAGGTATGTCCCGTTTAGTCCAGCTCTGAGCAGCCTCTCGTCCGTCACCCTCAGCCTCGATCACTGATGTCTATCATATTCACATAACACAACAAGGTGTGGGCGAAGCCCATGCAGGGATGAGTATAACAATACTCAGTAGGGGACCCTGAGACCCCCGAAGGTCTCCCAAAATCCATTAAGGATAAACCACAGTAGTAATATACAATAACAAAGTATCAACCATCCCTACTTAGGTATATGCCCATACATATACCTAAGTTACCAATCACAGTTCGACTCCAACTCTCGATCCCAAACACAACCCAGTCCACAAAGGAAGTAAAGTCAATCACCACGATGATAATGGTTGAAATACATGACTCAGATCACATAGGTATACATCTTTTGTAGAGTGATAGAGATGATCAGATGTAGACACTAATTCATCTAAGCTGTCGGACCCACACAAGATTCAGGACTAGCTAAGATGTCGAACCCACACAGGATCCTGGATCTACTATTCTATCAGACCCACACAGGATCCAGGAATAGAAGTCAGAACTGTCGGACCCACGGAGGATCCCAGTACAGTACTCATCGTCGTCGAACCGACGGAGGATTCTGGTACATAAGTCATCACTGTCAAACCCACGGAGGATACCGGCACAGAAGTCATCACTATTGAACCCATGAATGATTCTAGTATATAAGTCATCACTTTCAAACCCATGGAGGATTCCGGTACAGAAGTCATTGCTGTCGAACCCACGGAGGATTCCTTCATCTTAGTCGCGGCCAACCCTAGGGTTCTTGCACACAGCACACTCGATTCTGGGAGGGTCCGCTCTTCGAGCCAAGTGTCGATACATCAAATAACACGAAGTCTTGAGTAGATGTATCCCGTAGTTCCATCTCATCAAAAGGAACCCAACGTGACAGACGCCGCGTCAATCAGAGGATCGATCTATGAGTTATTGGCATTTCCGTTCTTGGAGCCTAGTTGGTTTTTAGGTTCAAACCAACCCGACCATACCCCAACTGCGTCCAAACCTCATTTGGGGTATTCTAAAAGAATCATCTCACTCTATGAATTCCATTGCAGCATACGGTTCATCAATCAGACACCCGTAGCCCAAGATGTGGGCTAAAAGGTGTAAATGGTTGTTGCGGGTTCGAGTCCGGTCCGACCCAGCCCAACCCAGTCCGAATCGGGGTCTGACCAGGTCCGTAGGTGCGGCCCGACCCGAAGGGACGTCCCAACCCGAATGCGCGGCACGACCCGAAGGCGCGGCCCGACCTGAGGGTGGCCCAGCCCGTGGAGGCCCTGCCGAGGGGTGGCCCGGCCGAGGGGCGGCTCGGCCAAGGGGCGACCCGGTCGAGGGGAAGCCCGGCCGTGGTGGCCCAGCCGGCCACATGTGGGAGGGGGGGGGGGGGTGCCCCCTCAGCGCCGATTCAGGGGCCGCGGGACCCAGGTGGTCCTACTAGTCTGGCTCCACGGCATCCCGGCTCTGCCGGCTACCACTGCAGCGCGATGGAGCTGCGGTCCTCCTGCCCTTTGTGCAGTGCGATGGCACCATGCCTCCACCGCCGTAGCCTGACCAGGCCGCGACCTTTGGCTCCACTGCGCGGCGCGACGGTGCCACGCTTCTTCATCCGCCGCGGCCCTCCCGGACGCGATTCCTCTGCGATGCAGCGCGATGGCGCCGCGCCCCTTTGCCGCGGCCCGCCCTGGCTGCGGTTCCGCATCTCTGGTGTGGCACGACGTGACAGAGCCATGCCTCTTTCGTCCACCGTGGCCCTCTTGGCTGCGATTCTTCTTCGGCATGGTGCGTCAACACCACGCCCTTACAGCTGTGCCTCTATCATCAACCAATCAAGAAAAAATTGGAGGGACATCAGGCCATGTTTGTTCAGCCCACGCCCTCCGCATTAGGTGATAACAATTGTCCTACATCGAAACATATAAATGACTAGGAACGAGGATTTAATTTGATAAAGACAAACCCCTACCTTGATTCGATAATTGTTCATTGACGACGATGTCATTTCGTTGATGTCGGGCTGCATCCGAGGAAGAAGCGTCATCGACGTTCTTCATGGGGGGATCCTTCTCTTTTATCTTTGTCGAAGATCAAGAACGGTGTTTGTCGTTTTTCGAAGATGGGTAGCATTCTTCACTGGGAGGATGTCATTCTTCCAAGAGTTCTCCCAAAGCTCCACCAAAGAGAATCACCAACCGAAATAAAATAATAGCTACTCCATTATTTTATTGTTTCCATGCAGTCCAAAAAGAATTCAAACAATTTCAAATTAATTAATTAATTGGCATTAATTAATTCTTCAGTGTGTTGGCACCATAATGAGGGAAGGTGGAAAGTGAAGAGGCTCCAACTATTTATGGGGAGTTCCAAGAGTTAAAGGGGGGTAAAGGGGGTTTGATGCTCATGTGGGCCCCACCTTATGACATCCTCTCAAGGGATGTTAAGTGTGGGTGGCCCCACCACCAACCTCCACTTGAAGGTTTTAACTACCCTTTAAATAAAAATATGCTACATATTTTTATTTAATTTTATTTAGAAACCCCAAAAATTAACTTCCACTCACGTCAGAACGCAACTGCAGTAAAGGTCTCCTTAAGCGATTACTGGCGTTGTGAGTTCAACTATGCCCTCAAATTTCAATTCCGAGCACCAGTTCAAAAGATATAAAATCCCGCACGTACATTTACTAAACGTACCCAAACGATACTTCAGAAATTGATTTCAGGAACACTAGGCCTCAGAATCAAGTGCTGTCAGAAACTGCGGACTCGTAAAATTCTCATGTATTTAAAAAAAAATTCCACAGAATTTCTAGGTCTTTACATTCTCCCCACCTTAGGGATTTACATCCCCGTAAGCTATAACTCACAGTAAAGAAACAAATGGGGGTACTGAGCACGCATCTGAGCCTCCCGCTCCCATGTGCTCTCTTGGTGGTTCCCGTGCTGCCAGCGAACACGCACCAAAGGAATCGACTGTCCACATAGGACCCACTCCTATCGATCCTCAATCTCCACTAGAACCTCAGTGAATGTCGCCCCGTCATCGATGTCTAGATCCCCATAGTCGATGACGTGGGATGGGTCATGCACGTATCTCCTCAGCTGAGATACATGGAAGACGTCATGCACCTTGTGCAAATGAGGTGGAAGAGCTAGGTGGTAAGACACCTCGCCTACTCTGATGAGGACCTGGAAAGGTCTAATGAATCATAGAGATAACTTTCCGGCTCAGCCAAATCTACATAGACCTCATCGAGGTGGGACCCGTAGAAAGACGTGGTCACCATTCTTGAACTCCAGTTGTCTCCGTCTCTTATCAGAATAAGACTTCTGCCTACTCTGTGCAGTCTTCATCCACTCCTGGATGATCTGCACTTTCTCTCTCGAGCCTGCACCATCTCTGTTCCTACAAGTTTTGACTCCCCTGGGTCAGTCCAGCACATAGGCGATCTGCAAGGTTGGCCGTACAATGCCTTGTAAGGTGATATCCTAATGGTGGAGTGAAAACTATTGTTGTACGCAAACTCTACCAAGGGTAAGTGATCCTCCCAAATATGACCGAAGTTGAGGATGCATGCATGGAGCATGTCCCCAAGAGTCTGAATGGTCCTCTCAGTCTGACCATCCGTCCAAGGATGGAAGGCGGTGCTCAAGAAAATCTGCATCCCAAAAGCCTCCTGCAACCCCATCCATAGCCGAGAAGTGAAACGAGCATCTCGATCAGAGACGATCATCGATGGAACACTATGATGTCGTATGATCTATTATACGTAGAGGCATCCCTGGATCTCTACTGATCCCTGATCTCTGATCGGTAGGAAGTGGGCAGATTTGGTGAGTCGGTCAACAATCACCCTGATAGATTCATTTTATCTAGATGTACGTGGAAGTCCCATCATGAAATCCAGGGATATCCCATCCCACTTCCACTCTGGGACCTTTAAGGGATGAACCAAACCTGCTGGAACATGGTGCCCCACCTTCACTTGCTGATAATTGAGGCATCATGATACAAACTCTGCTACTGCCTTCTTCATACCTGGACATGAGTGTTGTCATTGGAGGTCCTGATACATCTTCGCTACTCTTGGATGTACTGCTAAAGGAGATTTGTGGAACTCCCTCAACACTTCCTCCTGAAGTGAAACTAGTACCATGGTCTGTCCTATGAAGACAATGACGTGCTCCCCACCTTCAGAAAATCCATCAGGTGCCTGCCCTATGGATATCTGAGCATGTCGCATCTCACAGTCAACATCCCCACACTGTTCCTCCCTGACTTGCTGAAGAAGTGGAGGAGTGACTGTGAGATACTGTAGAAAGGCTGCTCCATCCTGATTCACAAAGGAAATCTGCAACCCGACTATTTTGAACAGTCTCAAGTGGTGGGGACCGACGCGCCCGACGGTCGATCTCATGGAGGGCTGAGCTCCGCTCAATCTCTCAGGTCGGGTATATCGGTCTTTGTTTTGAAATGCCCAATGGTTCGATATCCAATGATACATGGACCTTCTTTCCAAAGGAAGGCGTTTGCTGGGCGATTTGGCCAACGATGCTTAGGAACTCACATTGGTCGAGAGGATGGGAAGTCGGGCTCATCGCACCCTTTTGGGGGAAATTATTGCCTGTTCAAGGACTCTTATATATTTAAGACATATTCATATGTTCGCGAATATTTGGTTTATACCAAAGCATAGTATCCATGGATTACTCCTTATTGGCAATGGTCAGCTGAACGCAGGGATTCAGAATTATTTAGGCCTGAGGTTTACCATCCCTCATTAGATTAATGACTCTGAGGAGTTTGGAATCATTGAGATGGAACGGGTTTGAATCCCTATAACTGGGCGCTCTGGAGTTTATTGTCATCCAGGGGGGACAGATAACAAATTGAGCATTTGGATCGAAACCGTGATACATGATTCCTACGTATCCTCGTGAGAGGAATCAGAATCCACATAGTTCATTTTTGGTTGGGTCTTATACCTTGGGGTGGACCAAGGTGGTATGGAGCTTACACTCTGAGGTGGCCCAAGGTGTTGGTGAACCAACATGAAGAAGGTCGGAACAACCGGTTGTTGGGCTTAAACCTCGGGGAGGTTTCCTACGTACCCCACCTAGGAGACAAGGATCAAAGTCCTTGTAGTTCAGGTTGGATGTGGCTTACACTTTGAGATGGCCCAAGGTGGTGGGGCTTGAACCTCGTGGAGGATTCCTACGTACCATGCCTTAGCACGGATCAAAGTCACCATAGTTCGGGATGGCAGAATACAGTTTAACGTCATGCGGGACGAGGGCATTGTCATGGTTGATGCTTACTCTAATCCCACATGAGTCATTCTCGGTGTGAGAAACAAGAGGCAGCAGGGACCTGACGATCACGTCACGAAGGTTGCGTCTGTGGGAAGTGAAATGGGGCTTACGCATGGCTAGCATCCTGGGGAAATGGAGATTGGGACTTACTCCAGGATGAAGGCCCGAATTGGTGACAAACCCCAATGGGAGAGGGATTTGGGACCGAAGAAATGAGGGGTGAAGGAACCAACTCCTACAATAAGAACTAGGGGATTACACCGGGATGGTTGCCCTGAGAGATTGGGACTTACTCCAGGATGGAGGCTTGGTCACTCCCAGAAGAGGGGAGAAGTGCTCACCGCTGGCGTCAAAAGGAACCGCAATCGGGGTCCCCCAATCCTAGCTAGAGGAGAGGCAGAAAGGGGACTCCTTGGCTTAGACCCTACACTACTGTGGGTATGTGAACCCAGAAATGTTTCGGGAACAAGCTCAAGGGATGGAGAAACCCCTTTTCCCATGCCTACCATGGGTATGTGAACTCAAAGCGGCGTAGTGATATGCCTTAAGGTTACATCATACGGATCCGGTGGCTTCGGTAAATGCCTCGGCTCAAGGACGATGAATAGGAAAATGAGGGAATTATGAAGGATCATGCCAGATTGGAAGTATTTTATCTGACCCGGGGAATGGGAACACCGAAGGAGTTGGTGGGCCACATGGGTGTACAAGGAGTGGAGCCCTTCGCATAGGGGGTGCCACGCGGCTGGAGAGGCCGTCCATGTACTAGGGTGGTACGTGGACTGTTGGGAATCCCACGCACCAGGGAGGTACGAGACTTCAGGTTCAGCCCGCGTACCAGGTTGGTACGTAGGGGAGTCTACGCAAGCAGCGGCGGCTAGGGGCGATGCCGGTCAGGGGTTCGTCTGTCTGGGCTTCGCCCGCGTAGGATAGTGCTACACGGTGTGTAGTATAGAAAAAGGGGCATAGACTCCCTGGTCCGCGGGGAGTACATCCGTGGAGGGGCCCTAGCTCGTGGTCTTTTTTTTTTTATTATTATTTTAAGTTTGCGGTTCACCAAGTTGTTATGCGTTTTTCAGTTCCTTATTAATTAATTTATAGTTTCATACCTATCACGAATTGGAACATCGCTGTTTGAGAAATCCTAAGCTCCTTCCTCCAAAATCCTTCCATCTGAGTCTGATCTTCACCCTCTTTTCTTCCCCCCGATGTCCTTTTATAGAGGGGGGAAAGAGATGTATCAGTGGTTATGAGGCACCTTTTGTGGAGGACCATTACCAAAAACCAGGTTTACGGATGACTTGGTCAATCTGCAACTCGCGGGGCATTGAATGCACCTCAGTTGCGAATCAAATTGGTTCGGGGGGTGCTTCCCGGTCAAGTAGGGATCCGCCTCTGTTCCGCGAACGACGGCGTACGTGGTCCGGGCCGGTTGCCACGTCTTGATGCTGGGGTAGTTCGTGATGGTGGACCGGCCTGGTGCCCATCCTCCTTCGCACCCGCGGAGGGTCCCCACCTCTGTTCCCCGAATGATAGCGGTCCGTGAAGGGGGCGGCTTGCTGAATCAGCCGTGTACCATCAATATTAGACCGGTATGCGGACCAGTCCATCTTTTTCCAACCTTTGAGTATTCTCCACATTTTTCCCAATTTCTCAAGGGAAAATGGGTAGAATCCTCTCTTGAATTAAGGGGATTCTCATTCTCCTTTGCAGATTTTTCAGGACCCTACAAATGCCCCCCATCAGAATGGGGTCCGATCAGAACAAAGAGGAGACTATTCCGATGTAGAGTGGTCCTGAAACTTGGATAGTTTGCGGTAGGGGAGTGGACCCGGTAGGGGACCACACCTATAAATAAAGAGGCCCATACCCTTTGTATTTTACCAGATTCCTCGCGAACACGGAGATCTTGCTTTTCGTCTCTGCATGCTTGCTCCTTCACAAAACTCCACGTCAGCGAACCAAATTTCATTTCCATGAACCGTTCCTCGTTCGCACCTGCCTTCACCCACGGAACAATCTCCCTTCTATGAACTAACACTTTTAATCAATTAAAAATTAAGTTACAATGGACCATGTAGGAACTCGCTACGCGGTTTTGATGGTCCGCAGACCGGAAATCTTCCAGGCATTGAAAATTTCTTAAGTCTTCCGAACATAAAAAATTAAATCCAGGATTGAGATTCTGGGGAGCAGCCTGGTTCGTGGTTTTCTGGCCAACGCTCTACGGGCCAGAGTACCGCAAAATTATTCCACATAGGGTTGCTTCGCAGGATGCATCCATTGCGAACCACATTTTGAGGCCTCCTCGCAGACCTCATCATGAAGGATCCTTGACGGATTCCTTTTCCATATACTTGGTATTCTTTTCTAGATTTTATTATTTCAGACTAACCATTTTCCTGGTTTTTATAATGCAGGGAGAAAATATTGTTTCTTCTCGACCTACACCCATGCCTACTACCGAGCCTCTTCCAATTGGTGATCAACTCTTAAAGGATGTGGCCAGCTCTATTCAGGATGGAATCCACCATTCTCCACTGTACCCCTTCCTTGCAAACTTTCTCTATGAGTCACAGTGGGAGTAACCCTTTTCCAATAGACTTCCTACCTACAGGTTTGGTTTACTGTCCAATACACCGATTCTGGTACCATCTCACGACAACAATCCGGTAGCATGGATATTTACTAGTACTATCCCTCGAGTTGTGATAACTACTAGAGGGTGGCCTTCCCCAAGGGATATAGCTGCCAGGTATGTGCTGAATCACCTTCATGTGTCCCCGATAGGAGAACAACATCAGCAGGATGGGGCAATTAACTGTTACTGGAGCATTTCCCGCAATGCTATGGTAAACAACCAACATGGCTGGTCGGTGGATCGGGACATCCAGCTCGGAGGGGAATTTAATTCATTGGATTGAGGGTGGCCCTTCTGGGTTCGCCAAAGCTGTGCAGAGTTTGAAGCGAAATTGTGAGCCGTATGATTATATGAAGTTTTCTGGGTGTCCCAGACCTATACCCATCGGCCCCACACCATTGCAAGAAGCTTATGAGCCGTTGGAGTCTGGATACCAACACATTCCATGTGGTCCATGGGGAGGTGGGTATCAGTATTTGGGATATCTTCCAAATTTCAGGGGTCCCCATTGTTGAAGGCATGTATGATGAATTCTTGCCTCCCCCTTCTATGTGGGACAATAAAGAGAGGACTCCTTCCTTGGTGAAGCAGCTCATTGGTCAGGACCAGGAGCATTCAAAGGATATATCTCCGAAACAGCTTGTCCCATATCGTGAATGGATCAAGGATTTTTACAGAGAGAGAAAGTCCATGGATCTTTTGCGTAGGCCCACGACCTATCCTATGATGGAGTCCTGAAGGCAGAGGGGTAGCTATTGGATGATCCTGGAGGAAGGCCAGTTCAACAACTGGTGATGGGAACTTGTTCCTGAAGTTGATCGTCTGCTCCATCTGGCGGTGTTTCTGGCCATGTTCTTGAGTGGCTGGCTGTTGCCCATACGCGAGACTAGCGGCGTGCGAGTCTCTAATTTTGTTATGGCAGCACAGTTAGCCACCGACAATGTCATCAACTTGGCTGTCCCATTACTGGCTAGGATTTATCGATTGCTTGGCAATATTACCGAGGGGAGTCGACCAAATAGGGTAGCTGGCCCCTTTAAAATCCTATGGGGATGGTTGGGAGGGCATATTAAGAATTTCTATACTTTCATCAATCCTTCTTAGATTCCGGGAACTGTAGTATGACTATATTTTCAATTGACCAGCGGGGTTATGCCCGAGGAGTGGGTGGCCCAAGAGAAGGATGGGAAACAGATGGTTCAGAATATGCATCTGCTGTCGAGCCAGATCTCGAGCTACGATCATTTCAATTTCCAACAATATCCCTCCCCGACCGGTGCAATCACGAACACCATATCAGAGGAATTTAGCAAGAAGGGCTACCTATTTTACCTCCGAGAGGGTATTCTGGTGGCTCATATCGCTGATGAACTGATCTGCGAGGGGTATGCACCTTGCCGATTAGGACGTCAATTTGGCTGCGTCCAGGCGTTGTGTCCTCCTGCACTTAATAGCACCCGTGGGAACCACCATCTAATGGTGGCCAAAAAATTTTGGTTAATGTTCACTCGGGAGGATACTGACTACGAAGTTATGACCCCCGTTCTTGCAGACTCCATGCCTTTCTTATCCAAAAGATATGCCGACTCCTGGGTGCAATCGTACCCAAATGGTCAGTTAAGGCTGTGGGTTCCCACTATCTCAAGTCCTAAGCCATCAAAGATCAAGAGGAAGCGGAAGGGGGATAGTGCCCCAACCAGGCCAGGAAAGGTTCTCTGTAACCCTGCTGGTCTCGTGCTTTCGAGGAAGGTTTTAACGGATAGAGGTGTCTCCTCACATGCCCTCGAAGCTGCCCGAAGAGAGTTGGCTATTCCTGCTGACGCTGCCTTCCCGATGGCCTAGAGCCAATGAGACAAATTCAAAGGACAATCATCATTTCATAGCCAGTTACCCCCATTCTTTATGGAAGCATCTCCAGGAATCAGAAATGGCATTCAATGGGTTGGGTTACATATCTAATCCTACTGACATCCTTTACGATGTGGACCCAGAGAGAGTCAATCGGTATCTCCGGGACCTCGAGGCATACATTCATGCACGCCAGGGTTATGTGGTGTTAACTCACCGAGTCCAATCCCTGTTGTGATTGGTGACTGATGAGGAAGAGGAAGAGAGTGATCACTCTTCATGGGGTGATGATTCCGCTAGTTCGCCTGCAGCGGCTGAGGCAAGGGAATTCCCCCCTTCCCATGCGGTCCTACCCACAAGTTGATCCTGAGAGTTCTAGGGCGGCAGTGAGATCTAGAAAACAGCCACGGCTATTGGCACCTCCACCAGCCCCTATTTATGCCTGACCCTCTCAGGTCAGTCCTCCCTGACCAACTATTCCTATTACGGTCGCATTTCCGAACGCGTGGAGGATTTCAGATGACCTGAGGGCTAGTGGATCAGATGAAGAGGTTTGGGCATTACTCTAAACGAGCTCTCTCAAGCTTCAGGGTATTGGAACTATCTTTGCCCTGCCTTACTTACTATTGGAAGTGGATCTGGATGAAATAGTCACCTCATTGAAGGAAATGGACATGTATATGCATTCACTCTAAAACCGGCTTTATGGGTCTAATCGAGTGTACATGATGATAAAGCATCCCGAATCGTCCAATCCAGAGGAAGTGGTTGCCCTGCTCATTCGTCCCAACCTTCTTTATTTTTTACCGTGATGGTTCTAAAGTCTCTTCCCTTTATACAGGGTGCTGAGGAATCCCAGGGGGAAATTCCTTCCCCGGAGTATACTCCCCAAGGTACTGTAGCAGGCGAACACGCGCCTTTGACTATAGGGGTCATTGAGGAGGGGTCTCCTGGTGTAGTTGAGCACATGGAGGTGACCATCACGAACCTGACTAGGGTCTTTCCTCCAGCTCCTCTCAGTGTTCTGAGCAGAGAATTGTCCCCTGGGTAGATCCAGAGTCGTCGGCAGGCGTCTCGACTATCAGAACGGCTCAGACAGGGAACAACGGGTAATCATGATTCCCGTTTCCTCGATTACCACCTCATATATTCTAACTCTGCCAGTTATTAACAATTTTGGTGCTATGATGAAGGGAAAATAAGTGACTGGACCATGGATATCCAAGCACTCATACCTTTCGCCTATTTATTATCTGAGGGACCACCTGCGGGCATACCTGAGTGCGATAAAATGGTGGGCCCTGCTGAAGGGGATAGTGGTACAGACGCTTTCTTTCCATCTTTAACAGTCGGGGATATGTCAGAGGAGGAGTAACTGGAATATGAGAATCCCATTGATCACACAACATCTATATCTGTGGGAAAAGATAGGGTGCCCGTGATTCCCGAGGAGGCCCCAGATCCGATGGGGTCAGCTGTTTCAGACCCGATGGATCCCATGGTGATGGAGGAAGAGCCTGTTATCAGGACGGTTGTTGGAAACCTAGAGCGGGCCATCATTCTATTTACCAGGGGAGTAATTTCCCCGAGCTTGATCTCCATAGATGACCTATTGGGGACAACTTTGGGAGTTTCTGGCCTTGGGTGTGGCCTTAGGTCCTGGACACCTTTGGGGGTTTCCAGGACTCCCTTATCTCTTGAAGATGTAGCGTCTTCCTCGAGCGGTAGTGGCGACGTAGAGCTTGAGGGAACCAACGCCTTGATGATCGGGGGTAAGCTTCTCAATTTATTTCCAATAAATCCTTTCTCTTCCCTTTTCTAATTAGGGATACTTATCTGTATTATTGAATTTCAGGTTTTAGGACCACGACTTTCAGCACTGGCGATTGTGTCTTCGGATCCAATCATGCTCGTGACCACAACCACGGGGGGCAGAGTTTCCGCGGTGTCAGAGCTTGAGATTGAAGCCTTATCGGGTCCCTCCTTAGTGACGTTCATCCCAGAGTATGTATCTTCATCCGGGAGTGACTACGAGCTTGATCAACGAGTCCTTTCCAGTATTCGACCTGCTCGCCAAAGGGCATGGGAGAAAATCTGGAAGCTGATTTCTCAGATGCCCCTGGCCGAGATGCCAACTAGATTGCCGAAGCTGCATGATTTGTTTATGTTGCTGGGATTTGACAGCTTCGATTACCATTGTATTTATGATATATTCAAGTAGGTGGTCGCTGACTGGGAGAGGCTTGGTGGTTTTGAATCTCTCCTTTCTACTGCTCAGTATGAAGCCTACCTTTCCGTGACCCGACAACTTTTCCTAAAAAAAGCTCATGATCACACCGGGGTAGTCTCAAGACTTTAGGGAGAATTACTTAAGAAGAATTATAGACTAGAGGTGCTGAGGAGTGATATAAATCATCTTCAATAGGAGGAGACTAATGTCACAACCATAATTGAAGAAGGGGAGTGGCAGATGAAGGAGGGGATGAGGGCGAGCTCAAAGGCGGCACAGGAGGCAGAAGCACTGCAGGCTGGTGCAGAAGCTGAGACAGACTTGCTGCAGAATCTCCATCAATCAATCGATGATTCTCATCAGTGCCTGATACAACTTTTTGAATCCGCTGAAAGTATCCTATAATAATCTTTCATTCCAGAGGGGGCTCTGGATTGTGGAATCCCTTCTCATCAACTTTGTTATGGAACAAAGAGATGTTTTATCCTTAGCACTCTTGCTGTCTAATCCTATGATAAGAATTATTTGACATGATTGTTGTATATGATAATTCACCGAAATTAAAATAATCAAAGTTCAATACAATTGATAAAATAGACACGAGCTCTAATTTTTTCCTGGACCATGAGATCCAGAGAGCATAGTTTCACTATTGATAGGTTTTTATAGAAATACCCCACATAATTTTTTTCTTTTTCTTCCACACCCTAATTATTTCCTAGGCCCGTCTAGTGTGGACCCAGTAGGTATAGCTTGGATTTTGATTAGGTCACCCTTTTTGGGTTTTCGGCCTAACAGGATTTGCGCCTCTTTTTGTGAGAGGTTTAAAGCTCCGCTGACAAGACTATCATTATTGATGTTTTAGGTCAAACATCTTTGACTATCTATGGTGGGGAGAGGGCCCCAACGTGGTTTGGTTGATTAAAAGATGTCTCAATACCTTTTAGATGCATGTGGGGAGAACATGTTTAGATTTGAACAACATGCAGGGCATGTCTCAAGGAATGGGAGCCGTATCGGCGTGCAGAAGTAGGAAATCATTACCTAAGGAAGACCTGCCTTTGTTAGATGGTCCAGGGGTGATCAATATGCAGAGCTTCTGAGGGAATGGTATGCATAGTCATGCAAATGTGTAATTAAGTCAATGAATCTCCATTTCTGATGGCCTGGGGACTTCATGGATGTCTAGACTATGGAAACCACCATGGGTGGGTTGGAGAATTATGAAAACCACCAGGGGTGGATCAGAAGGGGTATGTGATGTCTAAAAGGGTTTGGGAACCTCTGTACTAATTAGAAGTGTGGACGAAGGGTCCCTGTCCTACGTATTTAGCTGGTGTGAAGGATGGTTAGAGCTTGGTGCAGTTTAAAGTCATGGAGCTGGGACATTCCTTAAAATGGAACGACTTTTCCTAGTTCTTGGTAATCTCATCAGAGATGTTCCACCGTACTTAGTTAGGGTCGTGAAAGGGGTTGGTAAACAGCAGCTTAGAGGGTTTCCGAATCCCGGGATGGATATGGGGGCTTAGAGTCCTAGAGGCATACAGAGAGAAGCACTGCCTGAGGAAATCTTTCCATTGGTAGACGGGCTAGGGGAAATCAATATGCAGATCTGCTAAGGGAATGGTGGGCATAGTCATGCAAAGGTGTCCTTATATCAATGATTGTATTCTCCCGATAGCCGAGCAACTTCAAGGAAGTTGAGATTCGGGACCACCAGGGGTGTCTTACAAGGGTTCAGCTCTTTTTGAGTATAGAGTATGGTTTATGAAAAGAGGGTGCCTGAATGCGGGAGAAATATCTAGGATAAACTTCCCAGGAATGGGTAAAGTCATCCCTTCTCACACTGGTGTGAGACAGTGGTTTGTGAAGGTCTAGTCTATGCACTGAGGGACAGAGGAGGACCTCTATTCCTAATTGAACCCATGAAGAATTCTACCATGTAGTTTAATGTCATGCGGAAAGGATGAAGGGAATTGTTATTATTACCAAATTCGTCAAGTTTAACGTCATGAGGCGAGGATAGAGGGAATTTTAAATTTCGTGTAGTTTAACGTCATGCGATAAGGATGGATTCCATGCAGTTTAACATCATATGGTAACGACATAGTTTCAAAGGCCACTCTTGATTAGAATGTAACTGGGCTCGAATATCTCGGCATGTACAAGACATGGAGAGGGGTTGATGGTGTAAATCGTGGTTCCGGGGCTTCTTGGATCAGGAGAGATGATATGGGGGCTCTGATACCGGTAAGCGTACGGGGATAGGAAGAGTATCACCTAAGGAAATCTTGCCTTTTGTAGACGGGCCATGTGCTATCAATATGCAGAGCCACTGAGGGAATGGTATGCATAGTTGTGAAAAGGTGTCCACAGGTCAATGACTTCCCACTTCTGATGGCCATGAATGATTATGAGGATCCGAAATTTTTCGGACCACGAAGTCTGCCATTTGGTAAAGAAATATCTGGACATGTCGGGGATATTCATCCCTAGTTTCTGTTAAAACTCGAAGAGTTCACTACACTGATTTATCTTGCGCATGGGGTGTACCTTTACTCCATGAAATTTAACGTTGTGCGGTAAGGAAAAAGTACTCTTAGTTTAATGGTCATAGAGTTCAGACCATTGAGTGACTATTTCTACAATCACCCAGAGGGAAATTGAGTTAGGATGCTCTGGTATACTTTGAACAGTTGTGAGGGAATGTGAGTGTAAACTGTAACTCTGGGGTTTCCCGGATCAGGAGATATGGTATGGTGGCTTTGAGGCCTGTAAGCGTACGAAGCTAGGAAGAGTGTCTCCTGAGGAAATCTTGCCTTTGGTTGATGGGCCAGGGGATATCAATATGCAGAGCCATTGAGGGCATGGTATGCATAGTTGTACAAAGGTGTCCACGAGTCGATGACTTTCCACTTCCGATGGCCATTTATGATTATGAAAATCTGAGATTTCTCATAGCACAGAGTTCGGCATATGGGGATAATGGTGTCCAAGAATACAAGAAACATCTTCACCACAATTTCCTATTAAGTCAAAGTAGCCCAGCCCTGGCTTGATGTTTGTAGATGCAGATCGTCATGTGAACCACAGGCGGATACATAGGCTAACTAGGTAGAGATACCCTGGAAACGTTTAGATGTGAGGGCGGAATGAACTTGTAAACCAATGATCCATGAATTTTTGGATCGGGAGATATGATATGGGGGCCCTGAGGCCAGTAAGCGTACAAAGATAGGAAGAGTATCGCCTTAGGAAACCTTTCCTTTGGTAGACAGGCCAGGGGCTATCAATATGCAGAGCTGCTAAAGTCATGGTATGCATAGTCATTCAAAGGTGTCCATGGGTCAATAACTTTACACTTCCGATAGCCATGAATGATTATGAAGATCTACAATTATCCAGGTCGAGGAGTTTGATGTATGGAGAAGATGCATCCAAACTTTCTAGGAGTACTCCCTTTCCATTTTGCCAAATATATTGGGTGGGTTCACGACGAAGTCCATGCAGTTTAATGTCGTGCGGTGAGGATGAAGTCTGTGAAGTTTTAACATCATGCGGTGAGGATGAAGTCTATGCAGTTTTAACGTCGTGTGGTGAGGATGAAGTCTGTGCAGTTTTAACGTCATGCGTTGAGGGTGAGGATGAACCGATGTGACAATGAGACTCCATGTAGTTTAACGTCATGCGGTAAGGACGAGGGGTATATATACCTGTGTTTTCTTTTATTGGTGGCTGGGCTAGGATATAATATCCCGACATCGCTACATATCCTACGAGGGCAGGAATCAAGCCTCATATAGTTCTTTTGGGGGATACACCCCATGCAGGTCTGGTCCGTATGGGGGAAAGGAGCATTTTTAGCTTCATTTAGGGTGGCTGGGCCAGGATGTGGAATTCTGGCATCACTACGTATCCTGCGAGGGTAGGAATCAAGCTGTACATAGTTCTTTAAAAGATAATACACCCTGTGCAGGTTTGGTCCATACACGGGGGAAAGGGAATTTTCAATCTTTCTTATCCGTGCCGTTTAACATCATGCGGTAAGGACAAGGAATACACCCCGTGCAGTTTTGGTCCGTACACGGGGGAAGAGGGCATTTTTAATCTTCATTTGGGGGCGGCTAGGCCAGGATGTGGAATTTTGGCATCACTAAGTATCCTGTGAGGGCAAGAATCAAGCCTCACGTAGTTATTTTGGGGGATACACCCTGTGTGGGTCTGGTCCGTTTGGGGGAAAGGAGCATTTTTAACTTTATCCGGGGATGGCTGGGCCAGGATATAGAATCCTGGTGTCACTACGTATCCTACAAGTGAAAGAATCAAGCCGTACATAGTTCTCTAAAATCTGTGTAGTTTAACATCATGTGGTGAGGACAAAATACTCTTAGTTTATAGTCATAGAGTTTAGACCACTGGGGCTTGGCAGTTTAACATCCTGCAGCTCGGACGACATGCGCTTGGCAGTTTAACATCCTGCATCTGGGATGACAGGCGCTTGGAAGTTTAATGTCATGCATCTCAGACGACAGGTGCTTGGCAGTTTAACGTCCTGCATCTCAGATGATAGGCGCTTTTGGTTATACGAAATACTTCTTCAGAAATCTCTCATTCGTAGGAGCGGTATTGAACTGCCCGTCCATGGAGATCAGGGCATATGCTCCATTGGAGTAGACCTTGTGTATAACATATGGTCCCTATGACTTGGGCTCTAGCTTTGGAGGTTTCTTTCTGGGTATCATTGGGGTCCAGAGGACCAACACTAATTCTCCTTCCAAGAAAGACCGAAGATGAACCTTTTTATTGAAGGCTCGTGCTATCCGGTTCTAAAATACTTCCAGATGGTGCAAAGTGTGCAACCGCATCTCATCTAGCTGCTCCAATTCACCTAGCCATTTTTCTGATTTCTCATCATTGGATAGCTGATCATAGATGGAAAAACGGAGCGAGGGAAATTAGAGTTCAATGGGAAGGACTACTTCTATTTCATATACTAATGAGTATGGAGTAGCCCGAGTAGCGGTGCATATTGTGGTTCGATAAGCCCACAATGCATGAAGGAGTTTATTAGGCCATGACTTCCTATCTTTGTCCACCATTTTCTGGAGAATGTTGGATAGGGTCTTTTTGGAAGCCTCTATCTGTCCGTTGGCCACTGCATGGTTGCGGGATAAGTGGTTAGACTTGATACCATATTCTTGGTATAGTTTCTCCAATTCAGCAGAGCAGAAATTGGCACCGTTATCCTTTAGTATGGTATGAGGGACGCCAAATCTGGTGATGATATTGGATTTCACAAAGCTGACAATGTTTCTTGCCCCAACTTCCATGAGGGTTACAACTTCTACCCATTTGGAAAAGAAGTCGGTTGCTGTGAGGATATACTTCAATTGTTTGGACATGGTGGGAGGATATGGTCCCACGACATCCATTCCCTAGATGTAAAATGGCCAAGAGTACTTATACTGATGAAGTAACTCCATGGGTTGGTGAATGAAGTTGGCATGAATTTGGAAGGAGTGGAATTTTGCGGTAAAGTGCTCACATTCTTGTGCCACCGTGGGCCAATAGTACCCAAGCCTTCAAACCTGATGGGAAAGCATAGACCCTGACTGGTGTGCTCCACATACTCCAGCATGCACTTTATTCATGACGAAAGTGGTTTCTTCTCCATCAATACATCTGAGGACGATTCCGTCAAGGCCTCGTTTGTAGAGGACCTCTTGCTGACCCGTGCTGCCATATGGGACAAAGTTGATTGCCCTTCTCCGTATTTGCTCTTGTTCAGCCCTGTCTGATGGAAGTTCTCCCTATTGAAGGTAGTTTTCAATGAGGTTCATCCAGCCAGTAGTAGGAGAATATGGTTCAGGGACAGGACTGACTTCGTTGATTTCTTTCATCTTAGTATGAATAAAAGGCAAGACCATTCGACGATGAGAAATATTGATAGTTGTTTCATCCCGGTCTGGGTCAGCTAGGGCTGTGGCTGCATTAGCTAATGCATCGGCCTGGGCATTTTGAGACCGGGGAATATAGGTCATTGGTGGTTCTATGGAGAATTCCGCCATTAACCCTCAAACATGGTCAAAAAGGGGAATCAACTCCTCCTTTTTAATAGCATAGTCACCATTTACCTGCTTGATGACCAGTTCCGAGTCACCTTTTACCTTAAGGTGCTGTACTTGTGCCTTGAGTGCGAGCTCCAAGCCTATAATGAGGGCTTGATACTCCACCTCATTATTTGTACATCCTTCTGACGGGAGGAGGGAATATGGAAAGACTGCCTTTTCTGGGGACATGAGTATTATCCCCAAACCCACCTTGTTAAATTTGGGATCCTCTATCCTCTTCCCGGTTGGGATTCGGGATGCGCCATCAAAGTAAATTTCCCATGTTGGGAACTCCACTTGAACTGAGAAGATGTCTTCATTAGGTAGCTCGACGTCTGGTGCAGTGGTCCATGTCGAGGGTTTCTCTGTTAGAAAATATGCTAATGCCTGACCTTTGATGGCTTTCTGAGGCACGAACCAGATGTTAAACTATTACAGGATGACCGCCCATTGGGATAGGCTCCCAGTCGGCATCAGGAGTCTAGGATTTACTTGAGCAGGTTAATACGTGAGACCAAATGGAATTCATGATGCTGTAGACAATGTCGCAATTTTTGAACTATGAAGACCAAGTCCAAACAACTCTTCTCGATGTTTGAGTATTGAGTATCAGTGTCGATCATGGTTTGGATGAGGTAATAGAGACTGTTTTCACTACCAGTGTCATTTTTATGTGTGAGGAAGGCCCCCAGTGACCATTCAAGGGCCGTCACATATAGGATAAGGGGTCTCCCTTCAACCGGGGGCATGATAAAAGGTGGGATTAAGAGGTACTTATTTTGGATGTTGAATGCCTCTTGGAAATCATCCTTTCATTGGTACATAACCCCCTTTTTCATTAACCTGGTGAAGGGAAAACATTTACCCGCCAGTTTGGCTATGAACCACCTAATGTAGGTCAGGTGTCCTTAGAATCCTCTCAAATCAGTGATATTGGAGGGAGGTGGTAAGCCAAGGATAGCCTTTGTCTTTTTAGGGTTGAATTCGATGCCACAATGGCGTACGAAGAAGCCAAGGAATTTTCTTGAGGTAACCCTGAAGGTGCATTTCAAGGGGTTCATCTTCAAGCTATGTTGTCGAAGTTTGTTGAAGACGGTTTCAAGGTCTGACAGGTGATCTGAGCACCGTCTTGATTTTACCACCAAGTCATCTACGTAGAATTCGACAAATCTCCCCAGAAATGGTTTAAAGATACGATGCATGACGTGTTGATATGTGGCGCCCACATTATTGAGACAAAAAGGAATGAACCTGTAACATAATACTCCTTGAGGGGCCCTGAAGGAAGTGTCTTCTTCATCTTCTCAGTCCATCCTAATTTTATTATACCCAAAATAGCCGTCCATGAAAGAGAGATCCTCATAAATGGTCGTTGCATCGATTAAAAACTCAGTGATCAGAACCGGGAAATCATCTTTCGGGAAATGCTGATTGAGATATCTGAAATCAATGCAGACACATATTTGTCCATTCTTTTTCTTGATGGGGACAATGTTGGCTAGCAAGATGGGGTATTAGACCTCCCGAATAAATCCTGATTTAATTATCTTGTGGACTTCAGCCTCTATTTTGGCCGCATGTGTGGGGTGCATCCTTCTGGCGGCATGTTTATAGCCCCGATGGTCTTCTGGCAGACATAAGTGGTGCGTTGCCACTTTGGAATCAAGTCCCTGCATTTCTGTGTAATTCCAGGACAAAACATCCTGATGTTGCTTCAGGAAAGAGGTATATACCTCGTGATCCTCAGGAGATGTGGATGTACTAATGAGAGTGGGCCTTGGGTCTTCCTCAATACCCAGGTTTATTTCCCTGAGCTCGTCCACAATAGTGGAGATTCCTTCCTCAAATGTGAGAGGTGCATCCTTGAGATCTTCCTCCTCTTTTCCCCCACACTCTCATCTTCTTGATCCGATGGGGGGAGATTTCCCGGCACGAGCTCTTGGGATTACGGAGGTGAGGAATCGTGGGCGTCCTCGCTCAAGTATTACCACCAAATTGGGGTTTAGCGGACGTTTTCGCATTGTCACGCTCGGCCGTTATGGCTGAAGTCATGCGGACAACTGAGTGTGTGTCCGGGCTTGAACCCCCGCTCTCAACATGGTTGATGGGCAGTACGAAGTCTCCGCCAAGCTGCCTGAGGGGGTCATTAGGAACCATTTCCAGACCATTTGGAGCGGGGATCTAGTCAACACCATCGACCGAAGGCTTATTTTTCTTTTTCTCATAAAACCCTACGTCAATGTAGTGTGACTCAGAGAGCTCGAAAGGGGCCTTGTCAGCGTGCAATGTCCCACTTTGTCCATTGACGCAATACTTAATACAATGGTGGTAGGATGAAGGAATGTCCATGTGATTATGGAGCCACGACCTTCCCAGCAGGGCATTGAATGCTGTGTTCTGTCGGACCACCAGAAAATCCGAGTAGGCCAGAAGGTCGCCAAAATGGGTTTTTAGCTTGATTTGTCCCATTGGATTCTGTTCACTCTTGTCGTAAACCAACAAAGTTATGGCTGAGGGTATTAGATAATACTTAATGTAGCCCAACATATGAAGTGTCTGTAGGGGAAGGAGGTTAACTCCAGAGCCATTGTCAATAAAGTCTTTGCAGATCTCAACATCATTTAGTGTTCCGGACACATATAGTGGTTTGATATGACCTTGCATGATGTCATATTTATCTTGATTGGTGAAGGAAATCACTGCATTGCACTCAGCCGGGCCAATATCCATCTGGTAAATCTCAGCAGCGACTACCTTGGCTTGAAACTCTTGGTGGCTGATCAAGGCTTCTACAAGCGCCTCCCTAAGATCTGCTGACAAACTCAGGGCATCCAGGATTGAAAGTTTGGCTGGTACTGACGCCAGCTACTTAAGGATATCGTATTTCTTATCAAGCGGCCGATGCTTCTCCATTGGTGGGAGAGTTTTAGTAGGCACTTTAGAAGATGGAGTATGTGGCGAGGAGTGACCAGCTGTGGGGTCGGAGGTCGACAGTGTTCCCACATTCTGGGGTCTTGGCCCGGTCGGTCTGTTTGCGCACACTAGGCAGCTAGACACTTGTTCCTCCTCAGATGAGTACCACAGAATGATGGGGCCAGAGTGGCTGCTTGTGGAGGTGGAGATATATTCTTTCTCTTGTTGAGTCCGTTGAAGGGCTCTCCCATGGGTTTCTGTGATATTAACGGTCTGGGCCGGGGTAAAACCATAGGGTTGGTTTCATTCACGATCACGCCTCCCCTGGTATCCCCTACTTCTACGATTCCTCCTCCTGGATCCTCGTGTTGGGAACTAGGGTTCATAACTATACCCTTCTTCAAGGAATGAATCCATTAGATGGACGACGTTGATGGAACCAAAGATTAGTTCCTTATCCTATGACAGATCAACCTGGTCGGTTGTCTCTGATGGTTCCATTTGGTGGGTCGGTGCCTGTGGTGCCAAGTTTGGGGGCATAAAATCTGACAGTGTTAGGGCTAACTTTTTCCTTGTTAAGGACTGCTTCTCTTTCTCTTGTCTCCTCCCTTTTCGATTATGCCTAGATGACCGGCTCATGGAGGGTTGTGAGGTCGATATTGTCGGCTGTGCGGCATTAGGGGCTGTTGGCGGCAACCCCAGCTACTGTAATTGAGCTTGGAGTATGACTTGAGCTCGATTGACAGTCATCCAAGTCATCCAGCCATCAAATTTATGCCCCTTATTGCTGGTGAATTCCTGCCACCCCTCCCCTTTGTTGGAGTTGGTGGTAGAAATATACATTACATGTGCTGGGGGTGGTCCCAGCTCGACCTGCCTGGAATATACCATCCTTTTCCGGAGGTCTTTGAAGATGAAGCATTCCCGAATATTGTGCGCCAACATTCAATGGTAGGGACAGTAATCTGGCTTATCATTGTGGCCGAATTCTTAGGGCTTCCATGGTTCTAGGAGGTGGAGAAAATTGCAATTCTTGGCAGCGATGAAGTAGCCACAGACTTGGTCCTCTTGGAATGTGTATACTTTGTGTCTTCATTCCTTGAACTGGTTCTGCTTCGATCCTCTCTGATCATCCTGCTTGGGTGGAGGCGGCCGCTGATACATAGGGGGCCCTTGACGATTTGGTGGAGGCCTAAATGGTGGAGTAGGCACAGGGGCTGGATTGAGCGTGACAGAGGACACTTCATCTATAACTATCCTCTTTGCAGGATCCTGTGAGGCTATTCAGGACTTCATATTAGTCCACCTTAGGGAGTCTTCAATTATTTGGGCAATGGAAGAGAGATTGCGGAAGCCAGTGGTGCACTCCACTGGTATGAGTAGTGTTCGCAGCTCATCCCGAAGGTTATTGATGCATATGTAAAGCATCTCATCTTGGGTAATTGGCCTGTTCAGAGAGTAGGTCAGACCCTTCCATCTGGAAATGAAATCCGAGACCCTCTCGTTCTCCCTCCGTTTGTAATTCATGAGGTCGCTGACTGTTGTTTTAGGCAGCGTTGAGCTAAAGTGGAACATGAACTGCTTCCGAAGGTCTTCCCAGCTCTTTATTGGCTGAGCTGGCAGATTCATATACCAGACGAAGGCAGATCCTTGCAAGGTCCGCACGAAGCATCTGAGTTTCACTACTTCTTATTGTTCTAGAGTTCCCATCATAGGGTCACAATAAGATGCATAGTGTATCAAATGCTGTTCTGGATCGCCTGATCCATTGAAAATACGAAATAAAGGGCTCCCAAAATTGGGTGGGGGTGGCGTGTTGCTCACCCAATCTGGGTAGGGATTTATCTTTGGCTGTATCAGAGCGCGTTGACCTTCCATTGCTTCCAATCGAGGTTTCAGTTCCTCGATGGTGTTGGTGAGACCCTGGTTTACATCCTGTTGGGCCCGGTCTTGGGAAAGTGTAGCCCGAGGCATTGTTGGAGGATCCAACTCGGCTGACACCAAGGGTGCATATGTCGTTTGTGACACCTTCGGAGGGTTCAGATGCACTTTCTCCGGTTTCTTCCAGAGTGGAGGGAAGTCTTGGTATTCATCCGGATCCATATTTAGGTAGTTGGACGGGCTGAGTGCCTCATTGGGCGGGAGTCCTAACCACGCTTCATTTTCCGGGGAAAACCTTGGTCTTTGAGGTGCACTTACTGGGAGTGCAAGGTGTGGCTCTTCTTGGGAAGCACTTTCAATAAGACGGTTCCTCTGGAGTAGCTCGGCGTTAAGACACCTCAATTCTTTCATTTCCTCTTACTGCCGAGTGAATCTCTCTTTGAGTGTAAGTGGCTCGTTTTTATCGAGAGAAGGGGATAGGATAAGGGTAACCAGTCCTTTGTTCTTATCCTTGTTGGGAACTCGAAGGGTAAGTGAAGGAGGGTTAAATAGAAGGGCAGACATATTTAGGGCGACCCTCTAGTTCCGGGTGTGCACACCTGGTGGTTCGTTGTGAGTCATAGCTTGACTGGAACCATCGTCTCCCGATCCATCCGAATTTGCATCATCTTTGGTGTCACCCATGGGGTTAACCTCTATGGAATTGATAGATTCATATTGTGGGGTGGAGGAGATGTCTTCTTCCAAATAGTAAGAGGATCTCCCACGCCTTTTACTGGTCCTCCCCTTCCTATCCGTGGATTGCTTTTGAACTCCTTGACGAAGGGTGACGCAGAGAGTTCTTTGATGCGTCCTTATGGTACGCATACCTCTTGAAGGGGATGATGATTCAAAGGATGGGATAGGGTAGGAACCTCCACTTTTGAATATCCTCCCCAGGTGAGAGAATACTAATTATCATGGGGGGGGGGGGGGTCGTTGTTGAGGTTGTAAAAATTCCCCCAGCCCTAAGGGATGGGGTTGGCTCCGTTCCATGGACGTTGAGTTTCTTCCCATTTTTACTGGTCTTACGGGGGAATTTTTTGTTAAAAATTCCCCCAGCCCTACAGGCTGGGGTTAACCCTGGATTGTGGCAGTGGATGCTGCTATAGCTACCTACCTGATCATGCGTGCCCCCATTCGGGGGTGAAATGGATTTGATGCCGTGTTCACCTGCGAATCAATCCCCTCCAGGGAGGCAAGCAATGACCGTGGATTAGCCTCTCTTAGGCGAGAGGCTTGTTCTATGCTTTCAGTGGCCTGATTCAGGAGTTCTTGAATGGCTTGTTTCCATTGAGCCTAACGCTTTTGGGACTTACTCAAGGCCTGTCTCTGTTGGGTGTGTTGCCATTCCTGAAAAGGGGCCCCACTCGATTGCTGCCTTGATGTGATGACGTTACAAGACATTATGTCGAACGGGTTCTTCTGGGCGGGGAGTGGAGTGAAATGCAGAGCTCCATGTTCTCCCCATCCTCTGATATGGAATCCTATCGGAGTGTCACCAATGAGGCGGCGCAGCTGGTGCAGTGCACTAAGGCAGGCTATCTCAATGTTTCCTTTACACCTCTCAGGTCGCTGTTGCCGAGCTGAAGGAAGAGCTTCCAGGTCGATGTGATGCAGGAGGTATCCTATTGTCTTAACATGGTCTACATAACCATCGTAGGGTATGAATCTTGATTTCATCCGGTGGAGGGTTGTCCATATATTGGAGCAGATGTCGTGCACACATTCTTCTAGCAACTTTCTGGGTATGTCAAATTGAGAGGTGGCCGTGGGCCAAAACATAACTGGTACATCATCTATGACCAGTCGTTTCCTCAAGTTAAGCATGTCGGTATACTCCTCCGCTAGTGATTCCTCTAACTGGTTGGACCAACTGAGATGCTCACCGATAGTGTTATCATAGGTAGTGGTGCTGGTAGGTATTGAATTATCATGTGGGCGATTCCGAGGTGGTTCAGAAGATGAATGTGGCCCCAGACTGTCTCTTGATTGAAGAAGGGTGTCGTTGGAGACTAGTTGGGAATCTGACATGCTTGATCCCTTCCTTCTGAGTGCCTCGGCATATGAAGGTTTTTATGTGCTTGATTCGGCAGGTGGAGGACCTTCATGTCGATATGATATGTCACTATGGGGAGGACCTTCGCAATAACTACCATCATGGTGAGGATGACCATCATGGTTTGACGTTTGATGTGTATCCTTTGGAGGTCCTTCAAGACACACTGCGACAAGGGGAGGACCTTCTTGTTTCTTATGGCTATTACGTGGAGGACCTTCGCAATGGCGGCCGTGGTGGTGAGGACTACCATCACAGCTACCGCAATGGTGAGGACTACCATCACAGCTGCTGTAGGGAGAATTTCTATGGGGTACACCCTAGGGAGGGACTTCAGAGTGTACCGCAGTGAGGGGAGGGCCTTCTCATTGCATGAAGTCTCTATGGGGAGGACCTCTATTATCAGAGTGGAAAGGACTACCATCACATCTGCCGTAATGGTGAGGAATACCATCATGATCTGATGCCCGACTACGTAGAGTGTCGTTGAAACGTAACCCCTGGGGAGGACCTTTTGGGTAGGCCACGACAAGGGTAGGTCCTTCTTTTCATGATGAGACGTCACTGCGGGGAGGGCCTCCACAGTTGCAACTACAATAGCAAGGAATAATATCATAATCTGTGGTCCCACTACACGGAGAGTGTTTGTAGTGTATACCCCGGGGAGGACCTTTAGGGGGACCATAAAAAGTGGAGGGCCTCCTAGCTGCTCAATCTTCTGGTCACATGGAGGGCTTCTATGACTCGCATCAAAAGAGAATCTCTCATGATAGATCATTATATGCCCGTTGGGGAGGCCCCTGCAGGTGCTCTGGGGAGGACCTTCAGAGCTGCTGGTAGCGACATTACGGGGAGGACCTTCGTAACTTCTACTGCCACTCCTATAATATGGTAATGGGTGTGCAGGGTTATGAGACTTAAATATGCAATTAGAGGCATTTGGAACCCCATATTCTAGCAGAGTGGAGTCATAAACCCGCTCGTTATTTTCTAGCTGCCTTCGGTGTGTTCAGGGCGCTTTCTTGCGGGTAGCAGAGACCGTCTGCTGTTGATAATAGCCTTCACCTTTGGGTCCCTTCCTAATTGGGTCCCATGATGCTACCAGGATATTCAAACTAACATCGTGACTTTTATCAGGGATATATGCTTACTCTGGAGCATCCACTATGATGGACGGGTGTCCCCTAACTAGAACGAGTGAAGCTGCTCGATCAAGTTTCTCTTGTATCACGGAATATGGCCGATGACCTTCCTGGGAGGAAGTAGGGATGCATATATGCTCCAAGGTGGCTATCTCATCTCTTAGATGAGTCACCTTAATTGGAGAGACATGCTCATGGGCCTGAGTCCTTTCTATTGCTGTTGATGTAATTACGTTCTGGAAAGTCTAAAAGATATGATCTGGGATCGATAACTGCTCCTCCATCATTTCCAGGATATACAGAGAGACATTTTTGGCTTGAACGAGTATGAAGGCCCATTCCGGTATCGAAGTATGAATATCCTTCTCTAGTCCTCTGGTGGTCAGTGGGTACTGGAAATTCTCCTATGTTGGGGCAGGTGAATGAGTCTACCCCTATGTCTGGATATGCCAGTTTATCTCTCCGTTTGCTGCCACATCGGGATGGTGGACTTTACTTGCATCTGTAGGGAGCTGGCCCTACATATGTTGGTTTCCCACCATATCGATTCGGTGTCCTTTGTTGGCAGGGAGACGTGCCTTCCTATTAATTGCCGCTACATTTGGATGGCGGGCTTTGTTGAACGCCACCATATCGGGATGGTAGGCGTTAGGAGAATCTGCTAGGAGATGGTCCTGTAGGTGCTGGGTCACCACCACGTCTAGTTGGTGGGCTTCACAACCCTGGGCAGGGAGAGCTGCCTGCCGGGTAGGTGACATCCTGTTTGAGTGACGGGCTTGATGGAGCTCGGCGGGTATGCGCGCCTGTTCGTATGATGCTTCCATGTCTAGATGGTGGGCTTTGGAGGAGCGGACAGGTGTATGTGCCTGCTGGAAATATGTCTCTGTGACTGGGAATTGGAGCTCCTCCTCAGAGACAAGGGTGATGACCGGTCCCTAGTTGTATGTTTTTCTCCCTTGTAGGTCAGTACGAGGGTCCAGAGCTTGTGGAGCATGGGCTTGGATCCTCGGGGCGAAATCCTCCTTAGCATGAGGATATTGAGTTGTAGCGTAACTGCGACGACGTATTCCAGTAGGGGACTTAGAGTGGAACCCCCGTTTAGCGGGGATGAAGTCCTCAGTGTCAACCTCATCCGCCTCTCTAAGATAAGGGAGGTACGCGTTGTCTCGTTCCATGGATAGACTCCCAAAACGGGTTGAGATGGCAACATGATCTGTCTGGATCTGCTTTCGCGGCCGCTGCTAGGCAGGCGACCGGTGGGTCTTGGCAGATTTGGGGGCATTCATGGCCGTGTCCACCGTCAGGAGATTACCGTTCAAGTGGTACTCTCAGATCAACGCATCTGAGACCCAGCATTGAAGACGCTGTGTAGGTGACGAGGTCCTTTGTTGGTGAGGATGTCTGATAATTGCTTTGTTTGAAGTACACGTCCGTGAGTTCCTCCATGATGCCATAGGATCGAAAGGAGTTCTGAGTGGTACCTGTAAAATATTTTAACAAATATAAACAAAAAACCCGTCAAAGAAGCATCTCATGATCCCATGCATAATTAATGACCTTGCTTGGCCCTCCTTGTGAGTATAAGGGGGCACAGAGTGGGATTAGGTTAAATCTGTCATGCTTGGTTAAAGATTCATGTCGGGTTCACCATTTTTGTTTCAAACCGTCTCAGGTGGTGGGGACCGGTGCGCCTGACGGTCGATGTCACAAAGGACTAAGCTTTGCTCAATCGCTCAGGTTGGGTATATCGGTCTTCGTTTCGAAACGCCCAACAGTTTCGTATCCAAAGATACGTGGACCTGCTTTCCGAAGGCAGGCATTCTCTGGGTGATTTGGCCAGCGATTCTCAGGAACTCACATTAGTCCAGAGGATGGGAAGTCAGGCTCATCGCACCCTTTTGGGGGGAATTATTGACTGTTCCGAGACTCTGTTATATATTTAAGACATATTCATATGTTCATGAATATTTGGTTTATACCCAAGCATAATATCCATAGATTACTCCTTGTTGGCAATGGTCAGCTAAACGCAGGGATTCAAAATCATTTAGGCCCGAGGTTTACCATCCCTCATTGGATTAATGACTTCTAGGATTTTGGACTCATTGAGACAACACTAGTTTGAAGCCCTATAACTGGGCGCTCTGGAGTTTATTATCATCCAGGGGGAAAGATAACGTCTTGAGCGTTTGGATCAAACCCGTGATACGAGATTCCCATGTATCCTCATGAGAGGAATCAAAATCCATGTAGTTCGTTTTGGGTTGGGACTTATACCCTGGGGTGGCCTAAGGTGGTATTGGGCTTACACTCTGAGGCGACCCAAGGTGTTGGTGAACCGACATGAAGGAGGTCGGAACGACCGGTTGTTGGGCTTGAACCTCGTGGAGGCTTCCTACATACCCCACCTAGGAGACAAGGATCAAAGTCTACATAGTTAGGGTTGGATGGGGCTTACGCTCTGAGATGGCCCAAGGTGGTGGGGCTTGAACCTCGTGGAGGCTTCCTATGTACCATGACTTAGCATGGATCAAAGTCCACATAGTTTGGGATGGTAGAATATAATTTAACATCATGGGGGACGAGGGCGTTTTCAGGGTCGATGCTTACTCTAAGCCCACATGAGTCATTCTCAGTGTGAGAAACAAGAGGCAGTAGGGACCTGATGATCACGTCAAGAAGGGTGCGTCCGTGGGAAGAAAAATGGGGCTTACGCATGGCTAGCAGCTCGGGGAAATGGAAATTGGGACTTACTCCAGGATGGAGGCCCGAATTGGTGACAAACCCCAATGGGAGAAGGATTTGGGACCGAAGAAAGGAGGGGTGAAAGAAAAACCTCCTGCAATAAGAACTAAGGGCTTACACTGGGATGGTTGCCCTGAGAGATTGGGAATTAATCCATGATGGAGGCCCGATCCCTCCCAGAAGAGGAGAGAAGTGCTCACTGCTGGCGTCGAAAGGAAACGCAAGCAGGGTCCCCCAATCCTGGCTAGTGGAGAGGCAGAAAGGGGACTCCTTGGCTCAGACCCTGCACTACCTTGGGTATGTGAACCTATAAATGTTTTGGAAACACACTCAAGAGCCGGATCAACCCCTTTTCCCTTTCCTACTGTGGGTATGTGAACTCAAAGAAGCACGCTGATATGCCTAAAGGTTACATCATACAGATCCAGTGGCTTTGGTAAAGGCCTCAGCTCGAGGACGATGAATATGCCAATGAGGGGATTACGAAGGATCGGGCCGGATTGGTAGGATTTTATCTGACTCGGGTAATGGGAACACCAAAGGAGTTGGCGGGCCACATGGGTGTATGAGGAGTGGAAACCTTCACGTAGGGGGGCCCCACGTGGCTGGAGAGGCCGTCCGCATACCAGGGTGGTACTCGAACTGTTGGGAATCCTGCGTACCAGGGCGGTACGCAACTTCAGGTTCAGCCCGCATACCGGGTTGGTACGCGGGGGAGTCAACGCGAACAGCAGTGGCCAGGGGGGACACTGATCAGGGGTTCGTCAGTCAGGGATTCGCCCGCGTAGGAGGGTGCTACACGGTGCGTAGGATAAAAAAGGGGCATAGACTCCCTGGTCCATGGGGAGTACATCCACGGAGGGGTCCTGTTTCACGGTCTTCTTCTTTTTTGTTATTTTAAGTTCGCGGTTCACCACGTTGTTATGCGTTTTTAGTTTCTTATTAATTTGTTTCCAGTTTCATACCTATCACGAATTAGAACTTCACTGTTTGCAAAATCCTAAGCTCCTTCCTCCGAAATCCTTCCACCAGAGTCTGATCTCTCCCCCTATTTTCTTCCCCCTGATGTCCTTTTAGAGAGGGAGGAAAGAGATGTATCTATGGTTATGCAACACCATTTTTGGAGTCCCATTACCGAAAACCCAGTTTACGAATGACTTGGTCAATCCGCAACTTGCAGGGCATTCAATGCACCTCACTCGTGAACCAAATTGGTTAAGGGGATGCTTCGCGGCCGCGTAGGGCTCTGCCTCTGTTTCGTGAACGACGACGTATGCGGTCCGTGACGATTTTTGCATCTTGCTGTTGGGGTGGTTCGTGATGGCGGACCGGCCTCGTGCCTGTCCTGCTTCGTGCCTGCGGAGGGTTCCCGCCTCTGTTCCGTGACTGAAAGTGGTCCGCGGAGGGGGAGACTTACTGAACCGGCCGCGTACCATCAATATTGGGCCGGTACATGGACCGGTCCGTTTTTTTCCAACCTTTGAGTATTCTCCACATTTTTTCCCAATTCCTAAAGGGAAATTGGGTAGAATCCTCTCTTGAATTAAGGGGATTCTCATTCTCCTTTTCGAATTTTTTAGGACCCTACAGTGGCCAGCTGCTCCGTCGCCTCTCCTAGCAGCTGAATGCCTGATCTTCTGCTGAGAGCATCTGCTACAATGTTCCCCTTCCCAGGAGTATAGACTATCTCATATTCATAGTCCTGGAGGAAATGGAGCCATCGTCGCTGTCTCAGGTTCAGGTCCTTCTGCAAGAAGATGTACCTGAGACTCTGGTGTTCAGAGTAGTCTGTAAAGCATTTTCCCATCAGATAGTGCCACCACATCTTCAAGGAGAAGACCAATACTAATAACTCCAGGTCGTGGTTAGCGTAGTTTTTCTCATGCTATCTCAACTGTCGAGAAACATACACGATCACTACTCGCTCATACACCAGGACACACCTGATTCTGGTCCCTGATGTGTTGCAGTATACTACGTACCCAAAACCCTCCTTCGGTAGCCTTAATATGGGCACACTGGTCAAACTATGCCTCAGCTTCTGAAAGATCTGCTAGAATATCTCTAACCACATGAAGGGTTTCCCCTTCTTTGTCAAAGTTGAAAGCGGTGCTGTAACTCTGGAGAAATCTGGAACTAATATTCGATAGTACCCAGCTAGTCCCAGAAATCTCCGAACCTCCATCACACTCCTGGGTGGCTCCCAAGATAGTATTGCCTCGATCTTCACTGGATCCACTGCAAATCCATCCTTTGAGATGATGTGTCCCAAGAAGTGAACCTCTCGAATCCAAAACTTTCACTTTAAGAGCTTACCATAACACTGGTGCTCTCAGAGTGTATCCAGTAATAACCGCAACTGGTAGGCATGCTCCTCCTCACTAGTCGAGTAAATCAGTATGTCGTTGATGAAGACTATGACAAAATGATCAAGGTAAGTCTGAAAGATCCTATTCGTGAGACTCATGAACACTGCTGGAGTGTTGGTTACGCTGAAGGGCATAACCAAGAACTCTTAGTGGCCATACCGACACCAGAAGACCATCTTCTGCACATCCTCGTCTTGAACTCTAAGCTGGTGATAGCCTAACCAAAGGTCTATCTTTGAGAACCATCGTTCCCCCTTGAGCTGATCAAAGAGGTCGTCAATCCTCAAGAGTGGGTACTTGTTCTTCCCGGTCACCTGATTCAGGTGACGGTAGGCAGAAAACAGTCGCACACTCCCATCCGCCTTCTTGGTGAACAAAATTGTGGATGCTCAGGGTGAAACACTGGGTCAGATAAATCCATTCACCTACAAGTCCTCCAACTGTACCAGCAGCTCATGAAGCTCGGCGGGAGCCATCCGATATGCTGGAGTAGATATCGGTTCCGTCTCGGGGTATAAGTCAATGTAGAAGTCTACCTCTCTGTGAGGAGGTAGTCCTGGAATGTCATCAGGGAAAACATCCACATACTGATCCACCACAACAGAAAAAATCGGACTCCGCACATCAATCACTCCGAGGATAAGACTAGCCAACTAATGTGTGATCGGCTGCCCCCTCCTCTGTGTAAGTCCATCCTACACTGCAAAGGCTCCATTCTCGCCGGTGAAGGTGAAATTGGTCCCATCCATGAGGATACACTGTACTTTGCACCTAATAAAATCAATCTGAGCATGAACTGTGGATAACCAGTCCATACCCAAGATGACATCGTAAGACCTCGATGCCGCTACGAGGAGATCCTAGCCGAAGCTCTCGCCTCCTAGAGTAAGATCAAACTACCGGCACCAGTGCGTAATCATTGAGTCTTCTCCCGTAAGAGTTTCTATTATTAAGGATCGATCCAAAGACTTTGTCAGAATCTCTGAGCTCCGAACGAGGGTAGTGGCAATAAAAGATTGACTCGTACTTGTGTCTATAAGTACTGCAAAAAGTTTGGAGTAGACACAGATAGTACCTCGAATCATATCAGGTGTTCTGTGGTCGTAGGCCTCGACTGCCTAGAGCTGAGCCCACCTATGTCCGCTAGCTCCCTGTGGTTGGGGTGGACCTCCTGGTGGTGGTGGTGGTAGGGCCTCGAAATTTCGTCCACCACCCGCTGCTCGGCCAACTCCTTTGCCAAGTCAGCCTGCTCCCGGCAGACCACCATGGTCGAACCTATGACTCTTCCTGGGAGGTACCTCTACTATCTACTACTCATCTGCATGGCGGGTCGGGTAGTCACGGGCCATGTGACCCTACCCACCGAATGCATAGCACTGCCTGCTCCTTGAATAACTGGCTCTGTCTTGTGTTCCCCGCAAAAATGAACCTGTATCCTGGGGTCGCCCACCTGATGGCCTGGTCTGCTTGGACATCTACGACATCTGTCTACTGCCAGCTATAGAAGACTCCGCTACATGTCTCCCTGTGGTGGGTCTCGCTGCTGGTGACTGCTTAGTGAGAAAACTCTCCACTAGAAGGGCTCACTCCAGCATCCCCTCCTGCGTCGGGATGCTGAGGGGGATCATCGAAGCCCTGATCTCATGACTGAGTCCTTGCTCAAAGGTCTGGGACCTGAAGAATGGATCCCATACTATATCTGTGGAGTAGCGTGAGAGGTCGGTGAACCTCATTGAGTACTGAGCTATTGTCATGTTGCCCTGCTGCTGATGAAGTAACTCTTGAATCTGCACCGCACGAAGGGTGGCTGGAACAAAATCTGATTGAAAGAGACTCTCGAAGTCTTTACAGAGTAATGATGCCTCATCATGCACCTGGAGCATCATCCTCCACCATCTTCCTGCTGCTGCATGCAGGAGACTCGCGACAAGGATCACCATGAAGTCAGTTGGTGTCCCTACCAATCAGAAAACTCTCAAGATAGCCTCTATCTAATCCTCAACTCCCTGTGGGTCCATCTCTCCCTAGAACCTGGGTTGCCTTTGGAACTGTAACTCGTGAAATGCACTCAGATGGTGTGCACTCCCTACTGCTGGAGCTGGTGGTATCGGTAGCCCAGCGGGTAGTGGTACCGCTGGTACCTCTGCTGTGATGGGGCCTTACACCATGGCCTCATAGCTCGGTGGGCTACCATCTCATACGAAACTCGGAACCGTAGTTAGTTGCCTTCGTCAGGCCATCCTAAAATGAAACAGGTGTGCCATGGTCAAAACATTATACCTGGTGAGCTGACACAAAGTAATCACAAAGACAAATTTTCAATGAAAACACACACACAATCAGTGTTTTCGTGAACTGAGTCAGAAATCAGAAGTCAGAGTCCTAGTGTATGGATACATCGGCCGCCGCACCAATAAATATTTCCCTAATCTGATAACGGCACCCAAAACACTTAAACTGTTTCCATTAAAAGAATCAGAGTCCAAGTTCTATGGTAGAACTGACTCCTCTGATACCAATTTGTCACAACCCATCCTCGGGGCCCGTGTCGTGACTACACCAAGCCCGACTTCCATAGGCCATGGGCTGGAGACTAGCAAAAAAGACGTAAATCCCTAAGCTGGGAAGGCATTGCCTTTATAAAAAGGAATCACACACAATCAGAGTAGACAACTGGAAGCAAAACACTAAGTAAAACTGAATACAAAGGTAGCACTGAAAGAAAATGGGCCAGTATACAAACCCAACTGAACAACAAGAACAAGTACAAGTAAAAATGGAAAATAGATCCTGGATCGTCCACCAGGGAATCCTACCTGAAGGGTAGGTACAGAACTCGAATGACTCACCCCTGAGGTATGTCCCATCTAGTCCAGCTCCAAGAATCCTCCCGTCCGTCACCCTCAGCCTCAATCACTGCTGTCCGTCGTCTGCCCAGAACACAACAAGGTGCAGGTGAATCTTGTGCAGGGATGAGTATAAAAATACTCAGTAGGGGACCCCGAGACCCTCGAAGGTCTCCCAGAATTCACTAAGGATAAACCATAGTAGTTATATACAATCAAGAAGTATCAACCATGCCTACATAGGTATATGCCCATACATATACCTAAGTTACCAATCACAGTCCTACTCCAACTCTCAAGCCTAAACAAAACCCAGTCCATAATGGATGTAAAGTCATTCACCAGGATGATAATGGTTGAAAGACATGACTCAACTCACATAGGTATACATATTTTGTAGAGTGATAGAGATGATCAGATGTAGATACTGATTCATCTAAGCTGTCAGACCCACATAAGATTCGGGACTAGATAAGCTGTCGAACCCACATAGGATCTAGGATTAGATATTCTATCCGACCCACACAGGATCCAGGAACAGAAGTCAGAACTATCGGAGCCACGGAGGATCCCAGTACAGTAGTCATAACTATCGAACCCACAGAGGATTCCAGTACATAAGTCATCACTGTCGAACCCATGGAGGATTCCGGTATAGAAGTCATCATAGTCAAACCCACAGAGGATTCCGGTATAGAAGTCATCACTGTTGAACCCACAGAGGATTCCGTCATCTCAATCGCAGCTAGCCCTAGGGTTCCCGCACACAGTATGCTCAATTCCAGGAGGGTCTGCTCCTCAAGACAAGTGTTGATACATCAACTACCACAAAGGCTTGAGTTTATGTATACCGTAGTTATATCTCATCAAAAGGAACCCAACGCAATAGACGGAGCGTCAATCGGACGCCCAGTCTGTGGGTTATTGGCATTTCTATTTGAGGGACTTGTTTGGTTTTTAGGTTCAAACCAACCTGACCGTACCCCAACTATATCCAAACCTCAAGTGGGGTATGCCAAAAGAATTTTACTGCTCTAAGAATTCAATCGCCGTAGACAGTTCGTCGATTGGACACCTGTAGCCCATGATGCAGGCTAAAAGGTGTAAATGGCCGTATCGGGTCCGGGTCCGGTTCGACCCAGTCAGACCGACCTAGTGGTCATCCCGGCCTGAAGGTGCGGCCGGGCCCGAAGGCGTGGCCCGACACGAATGCTCGGTCCAACTGAGGGTCGGCCCGACTGAGGGGTGGCCCGACTGAGGGGCGGCCCGACTGAGGGGCGGCCCGACCGTGTGGTGGCCCAGCTGAGGGGTAGCCTGACCGTGGTGGCCCCACCAGCCACATGAAGGAGGGGGGGGGGGACGCCCCCCCGCTTCATCGAACAGAAGTTTCGTGTTGCGCCGGTTCAGGGGCTGCAGGACCCGGGTGGTCCTACTGATCCAGCTCCACTACGGCCCCGCCCGGCTAACCGCAACCACGGTGCCCCAGTTCCGCACTACCCTCACTATGGCCTGACCTGGACATGACGTTCGACTCCACTGTGTGGCTCGACAGCACCATGGTTCTCCATTCAACGCAGCCCTCCCGGCTGCGGTTCCTCTCCAGTGTGGCAGGACGGCACCCCACCCCTTTGCCGCGGCCCGTCCTGGATGCAGTTCCGCATCTTTGGCGTGGCGCGATGTGACGACACCATGCCTCTTTCGTCCACCATGGCCCTCCTGGCCGCAGTTCTTCTCCGGCGTGGTGCGTCGGCACCACGCCCTTCTGGCTCCACCTCCATCATCAACCAATCAAGAACAAATCGTAGGGACGTCGGGCCATGTTTGTTCGGACCGCACCCTCCGCATTAGGTGATAACAATTGGACTACTTCGAACCATATAAATGATGAGGAACAAGGATTTAATTTGATCAAGACAAACCCCTACCTTGATTTGATGATTGTTCGTTGACGACGGTGTCGTTCCGTTGACGTTGGTGTGTGTCTGAGGAAGAAGCATCGTCGACGTTCTTCGCGGGAAACTCCTTCTCTTTTAGCTTAGTCAAAGATCGAGAACGGTGTTCTTCGTTCGTCGAAGATGGTGAGCGTTCTTCGTTGGGCGGATGTAGTTCTTCCAAGAGTTCTCCCAAATATCCACCAAAGAGAATCACCATCCAAAATAAAATAATGGCTACTCCATTATTTTATTGTTGCGAGGCATTCAAAAAGAATTCAAACCATTTCAAATTAATTAATTAATTGACATTAATTAATTCTTAGGTGTGTTGGTACCATAATGAGGGAAGGTGGAAAGTGAAGAGGCTCCAAAAATTAATGGGGAGTTTTAAGAGTTAAAGGGGGGTTAAGGGGGTTTGATGCTCGTGTGGGCCCCAGTTTATAACATCCTCACAAGGGAGGTCATGTGTGGGTGGCCCCACCACCAACCTCCCCTTGGAGGTTTTAACTACCCTTCAAATAAAAATATTCTACATATTTTTATTTAATTTTATATAGAAACCCAAAAAATTATCTTCCACTCCCGTCAGAATGCAACTGCAGTAAAGGTCTCCTTAAGAGATTACCAGAGTTGCGAGTTCAATAGTGCCCTCATATTTCAATTCCAAGCACCATTTCAAAAGATATAAAATACCGCATGTACGTTTACTGAACATACCCGAAAAAAACTTCAGAAATTGATTCTGGACACATTGGGCCTTAGAATTAAGTGCCATTAGAAACTATGGACTTGTAAAATTCCCATGTATTGAAAAAAAAATTTCCACAGAATTTCCGGGACTTTTCATTTTCTTCTTAAAAGACCATTCGAAGGGTCCTTGAGAAGGTATCTAAATTAGGCCTACCTAATAAGAGGTAATCTTCTAACCAGACCCCTTTCTATATATTTCTTCATGTATATCCTATAAATATGTGGTATTAATCATAAAATAAAAACTTAATTATAATAAATATCCTAAAACAGTATTATTATTATAAAATTACCATTATAAACCATATTTTCTATCAACTAAGAAGTGAAATTATCGCTTGTTCATATGTGTGGACAACCGCCTCCACATAGTGATACAATTAATTTTCCATAACCATATTTCATGGATGGATATTATGATGGATTTAAATTTTATATATGATATTTATGAAATAATTATACTTATGGAATTATAATATCTTTTCTACCTTTTTACCTTCCAATCCATTAGAAAATGATAACGTCACTCAGGCGTATGTGTGGACTACCACCTCCATGAAGTGATGTGATTCCATTTTCATTCCCGGTTTACATGGATGGTGAAAAGGATATATTTAATGAATAAATATATGATATAATAATTAATCTATAATGGTGAATTATTATTTACCTTTATTTTTTCCTTCCTTTAAAAAGTAGAAACAACGTTCATGCATATGTTTGATATATTGTCTCCATGAATAATGTAATTCATTTTTCTATCTCTACTCTTTATGTATGAATATATATATATATATATTTAATATATATGATGTTTATATCATGGTTAAAATTGTAACGCCCCGACCCCAGTTACCCAGATTCGGTGCAATATTTCATAACATTGGCATGATCACAAGAAAGATCAAGTCTCGAAAGACCGATTAGTTTAGTATCCTTGGAAACACTAGATACATTCATAATGTTTTACATTATATAAAAAAAAACATCTTGTTTTCATATCCCCTCATACTATCCCTGCAGGTCATTCATAAATTACTTCTTCATAATCCTGGGAAAAAAATTGAAAGGGGTGAGCTCAGATGCTCAGTAAGGATAACGTTATAGCAGAAGCTTTCATAGATAAGCATAAACACTTAAGGCAATTTATAACTAAAACAAAAGCCTTTTAAAATTGAACTTCAGCATAAAATGGCAAAGATAAAATGAAATAATTCCATTTACTTATTCACATGGATATTCTACTAGTAGAATGATCACATGCAATATCAATAACCACTTTCATAATGATGGAATGAATAATTCCAGACTATCATAACCACATAGCCAAGGCCTCGTACCAAGACTACAAACAAGATTTTTCCAAGGCCTTGTGCCAAGACACTAGTTTGTCTCATGAGACCTACCAATGCATCGAGGAGATATAGCGGGCTCCACCCGTCACTTATTAAGTCCAATGCATTCCTCATATGAATAGGTTTGAAACATAACATAAACATTCGTATTAAAACCATCTTACGAAATGTCAATACTTTATCCAAAAACTATGAATGGTATAAAAATAGCACATCCACAGTCAAACATAACTCATTCGATACAATATGGAATATTTTATTGTATCATATTAACCTCAATCGAGAATAATGAAGGATATTGACATAGATGAAAATAATCATCAAAACTATTTGAGAGAAATATCCCCCTTTTTCTTGAAATCATTTAAAGTCACACTATTTGTCAAGAGACTATTTAAAAATAGATTTTTGAATCAAAGTGTCCCATACCACTTTGAAAACTTTTAAAAGGAGTTTTAATTTTAAAACTTTAATGTCCATATAAATAAATCCAAAAAACCATTTTTTAAAACATGGACATTAATGAGCAATATTTAGAAGAAATAGTCTTTAAAAAATTTAAAAATGGTATTTTAGTTAGAGTTTCTAACCAAAATAGAGACACTTGAATAAAAATAATTGAGGTAATAAAAACATTGTAATATCATGAGAATAAAGGAATTCATGATATACTATGTCAAAGTACATTATATAGACCACATAAAAGTGATTTGGTGTATAACAACAAAGAAGTCTCAATGGAATGTAAATTGAGATGAAATCTCTCATAAAGGCTGTATCCTTAGGTTAAGGATAAATCAACGACATAATTATGTGTGACAAATATAAATACACTAAATATTATTGGATATTCAGTGTAAAACAATCAAATGAAATTCACACATATTCTTGTAAAAACAACACCATCGAATTGGATGTTTAACTCAAGAAATGGAGAATGAGTTAAAATTAATCTTATCAAATTCATATCAATGACTTGAGAATTATCAATGGAGTGATTATGTGTATCAAAATAATATCCACAGGAAGGGGAGTGGAAATTATGACATAATCAAATGAATAGTGATTCCACACATAATCTTGGGGTAATATAATCAATGAAATATGCGTAAAGCCAAATGAGTGAAAACTGAAATTTCAAATTCCCTTATCGATTAGGTAACTTACGAAACATACACTCATAAAAGAAGGATCATACCATGATGATTTAAATACCCATAAATTAAATTATATTACACAATTAATACAATCATGGACATTACACATACACGACATGCAATAATTAAGTGGTGAACAATGGAATTCTCACGAAATTAAGAGTGAGTTAAGAAACCCCTTACCTTGTACGTTTCCTTGGTTGGGGGTAGGTTAACCTCCTGTATAATGTTGAAATAATTTTTATTAAATTATTCATGAATCATATACATTAATATGATATCATATATGATCTTTTAACATTGCTTTGTTAATAATATCTTAGAATTATCATCGTTTCAGGTGTTAACTTACTCATTTTATTTTATATGTTTTGTTACGTAAGACATGTTTATCATGGATAGGTTGTATCTTATTCATATCCATAATGATATAAAGTTCTTTAAAATTATTTTTAAATCATCAAATGATAATTATACTTGAATGGATGTGATGAAGAATGAATCTCATCGCGTTCGTGGAGACGGTAGTCCGTACGTACACACGAGCGACAATATCATTCTTTTGATATTAAAATAATATATAATTGGATGGTATATCATATATACAGAATCATTATCATGTTATATTTATTATTTAAATGAGTTACACATCATTATTATACCCACCCAAATAATAATATATTGAATAACAATTACACCACGACGTGGAGACGGTAAGCCGTACGTACGCATGTATGGTGACATGTTATTCAAAGGGTGGATAGAATAATGAATATGGTTGTACCATATTTATAATAACATCATAGTATATATAATATACTAGAGTTATTATTTTAGAATGGTAATAACAAAGAAAGAATAAGTGGAAGAAGAAAGGAATTTGAAAAGGGGTGGTGAAAACATTACCTCTTCTTCGGGTTCTTCCTTTTGATTTGATCAAAAGGGCTCCTTAGGATGGCTTTCTGATCATACTAAGGCCTCTAGGTTGTATTGAGGGAAGTTGAGAGAGTATTTGGGCAGGGTTTGGCTGAAACAGAAGTCTTTTAAGGTGCGAAGAAATGAGAAGGAGGATTGCCCTTTTATAAGAGGGGTGAGGGGCACCTTTGGAAAAGCTAGAAATATTAATTTATAATAAATTAATATTAGGCTTCTAATGGATCCAAAGTTGATTATTCAAAGTTTAAGGTGGGTATATGTCGAAAACCATTCAAATAATAGTATTTATATAGGTTTGGGTTATTATATTAACCTTATCTTTTAGTTTTAACGCTTAGTTAATTAGTTTGACATTTACCATGTCACTTTGTATTTTTATATTATATAGTTAATAAACTTACTATATACATCCAAGAGACCCCCAAGTGGCCCATTAATGATATAACTATCATGATATAAGTCTCTTGGCCGAACCTTAGATTTTAAGGAATTTAATATCAATTAATAATATAATATTTCTTTTAAAAACTATTTTATCTCAATTTTGACACTATTCAATAGTTGATTTTTTTGAAACTCATAACAGAATTATTACTTCAAACAAAGTCAATTAAATAAATCATAATATGTCATATTATCCTAGAAAATTAGTGTAATTCATTAAAAGTCTTGAATTATATTTATTTGGGTATTTATAATATCAATTATTTTAATTTTTCACTATTTTGGTAATTACTGCATCATCATTGTGTCATAAATATATTAAATTATTTAATGTCTAAAAATTATAAATAAAATATAATTATGTAGGAAATATTATTATCATTCTAATTAATCTTTACAATCGAATTTATCTTATGTATAACCCTATATTAAAAATGTTTTAGTAAATAAACTTTGATTTTAACTCTTTTAACTCTTTTTTGAAATAAATAATAATAAATGTCCTAATCTAATCCAAGCGGACCTAAATGATAATATTTTATTCCTAAGATTGTTTTTGGTCGAGATACACTTGTCCAATAGAATTAGGATATGTGTAAGGGTAATATTAATATCATTTTTACCCTTAATTACCCTATTTACTTTTAACCGTGGCAAATAAAAGTAAAAAGTTACTATTCACCAAAAATTATTTTCATCTCATTGAACCACATTTTACTTCTTGATATTAACCGTGTCTCTCGGAGTTTCTAAATTCCATTCACAAAAGCGGTAAAATTAAGTTTCATGAAAAATTCAGTTTTTTTTAACTACCACTTAGTAGTTTCACTATTCATCAAAAATTGAAGTTTTTTAGAACAATGCTAAAATTTCACCCTAAGATATAATTGATATTCCGAATTCAAAAATGATATCTATTTTAAAAAATTCCAAACATATAAGTTGCATTAATTAATTTTATAATTAATTCCCGCTGTCACAACAAATAGCGTGTTTTTAAGAAACAATATATATCAAAAGATTGACAATTGTTTAGGTCCAATTTCAAAGTGAAATTAATTCTAATGAACACCATTGGATAAAATGGTAAAAATATATTCTAATTATACTTTAAAACCACTAAATAATATAATTTATCACTATAAATTATTTTTATTTAAAAAGTTGTTTTTAATTAAAATTTATTAATTTTCAGTATTCATCAAAATATAAACGTTATCCGAAAAGTACCAAAATTTCACCCTAGGCTAATTTCGTTATTCTGAATCAAAAAATGAAGTCTATTTTACCAAATTCAAAACATAAAAGTTTCATTTATTAATTTAAAATTGATTCCCTTTTTCGAAACAAAAAGGCCTATTTTTAAGAAATAATAACTATGAAAAGTTTGACACTTGTTTATGTCCAATTTCAAAGTGAAATTACATAAAATGACCATCATTGGATTAAATAGTAAAAATATAATCTATTTATACTTCTAAACCAATAAAATGTATAATTTAACAATATAAATTATTTTGATTAAAAAAGTTGTTTTCAGTTAAAATATAGTATTTTTCACTATTCACCCAAATATGAAAGTTACCAGAAAGACACCAAAACATTATTGATACTAAATTATTATGTCCCGATTATAAAGAAGAATTTCATTTTGTCAAATTTAATATATAAAAGTTTCAAATATTGCTTTTAAAAAGGCTTCGCCATTAAAAGGCGGTAACATTTCATTTTTTAAAAAATACTTCTTTTATCTGAAAAAAATGATTTTGTTCATAAATCATGTCTTAGAAACTCATAATATGGATTAAAATTATAAGGATAATATAATATTTAAAATTTAGTTAATACTACTCATAACCTCTTTTGAACGGCTAGTTTGGTAAGTCATGGTGTACTTGAACTCAGTGTTGCGTACAACACACGCTATTGTATTATTTAAAGAGAAGTGTACCGTGGAAGATTGGGGTGTTACATTCACCCCTCCTTCAATAAATTGCATCCTCACAATTTTAAAAATTGGGCCTGAGAATGTAAAGTCCCACATCAAAAAAAGAGTCAATAAAACTATCACTTTAAAAGAAAGAAAGAGGGGTCTAAAGGTCACCCAAGATAACCCATACTAGGATTCCAGGTAGGAAAACATGGATGTGGATGATAAACTAAGTGTAAATTTCTGATGGAGGGGGATATAAATCATGATCAGGATAAATTTAACAATAAGAAAACCACAAACTTGTGTTGGGACAAACGATCATTAGTCTCCTAGTAGGAAAAGTAAACGGACAACATTTTTTGTTTTAAGTTACATTACATAAGGATGAGGAATTCATTTATGATATTGACTAAGAATATAAAGATATATACTTACTTTTTAAGTAGAGTTTCATTCTTTAATAAATTTCCACCACTAAACCATTTTTTTTAAACTATGAGTATTCAATAAGACTTGGTCACACTGGAAGAGATAGAATAAACTTCTATAGAATCACATTATCCATGGAGGATAAACTATATATTTACATTGTCTTTAGAGATTAATCAAAACCAAAATGGTTAGTACAAGATCTAATGATCGCCCAAAAGGATATTCCTTGAGAGAAATAAACACTAATCTTAATTCCCAAAATTAAACCAACAATACCCTAAAGTTAAATAAATACCATTCAATAATCAATTGTCCTTAAAATCTTTCAACATAATCCATACTAATATCGAAACCCAAAACATAGAAGAATTTGATTATGTAGTCTCCCATGTTAAATTGTATCTCCAAATGACATCAAATACTCTTAAAGTCACATACCTAAAAGTAATTAACCTCATCACATATTCTCTATTATAGGTTAATCATTTCCATAAATAACCCAACTCACTATAAATCCACAATAAAAAAGTAGATAAAAATCCACCATTACTCCACAAATGAAACCCCATACTACTCTATTTTCCTTTGGCATATAGTGTTCTCAACAAAGTGAAAAACTTCCAAAATAACATTTATCACTTAATCACCAAATAATTTTCATATACTAAGGGTATTCATTTGATAAGACATAAGATCCCAAATCAAATTTTTATTGATCAATAAAACCATTTAACTAAAAATAATAGTCACACTAACCAGGGACTTCACGTAGTCCAGTGGTAGGCAATAAATCTCAATCGCACTTTGGTTGTGGGTTCGATTCCCACAGCTTTGTTCGACGCGATGGGTTGTCACACGGTCTATGTGTTGTCCTTTTTCAAAAAATATATTTTATAACATTACCAAAATGAGATAAATTACTCAAAATAACCATAACATAATTTAACCACAAATGTTATCTCATAACTTTCATTTTCATCCCAAATTATAATAATTTGTAATTGCCTCAAACCCAATGATCATATAAAACCAAATGGTTATTTATAACTATATCCACAAGTGAAAAGATAATTATTCCATAAATATAATTCTCACATGGACAATGTTAGGGTTAAAAATACAAGAGAAAATTATTCCAAAGTAAACCCTTCAACAAGGATCACTAATAATTTTTAAACATTTATCCAACCATTTATTTCTACATAGCTTCTTCTCTGACTAAGAAAATATCCTATAGAATAGGACATTCACTCGGGTAATGGCCAAGTCCCCTACATTTATGACAAATGATTGTAAATGTATTCTTGAGTCCATTTTTATCTTCTTCCATAGTACTCTTCATTTTTATTCGGCAATTCTTCACTTTATGTCCTTCCTTCCTGCACGTAAATCATTTCTTTGTCCCATTGAGACACTTTCTTGGGTGTCTCCTTCCACATTTCCTACTTGATGGAAATTAAGGATTTCTTTCTCCATGGTCTCCATTACTGGATCTCTTATCATTCATCACCTTTCTCTTCTTTGTTGAGTCCGGTAATTGGTTAATATATATATTGTTGATCATATTTTTGGGAAATTTATTTGGAATACAGACGATATCTTTTACGCCTATCAACATTCCATTTTGTTGCTCATTGCCACCACCATTCCCACCTTGTACATCATTATCAAAGTCACTATGACTTCCTTAGAATCCAGCCATTGACTAAAACCAGAAAGCATTGTTTGAGTAATAGTAGTCATACAATCATTTAGAGATTAACATCTCACCATATTCTCAATTTGAAACATATTAGGATTAACCAAGGTCATTTACTCTCATCTTATATATAAATTACTTCAAATTGGTTTGTAAAGAAAATGTAAATTATCCTAAGCATATCCCCCGGGAGTGTCGTAACCAAGAGTGCAGTAAGACCCATTGTCGTGCACCAGTTCCCGTTCGAGTCTAGCTCAAAGCGGTGTTTTCGGGTTTTACCCCTAAGTACATCTGTGCCAGAGCTGCCTCTACCCGCTTGTATCCAGACAAGGATGTATTGCTCGGAAAACTCACAAAATCTCTACAATACCAAAATTATAGGAAGCTATTCCATACTAATCCTCAAAGTTCATCTTAGGTCTACGTACTCTAATAAGAGTTTATGTAAATATAGCTTCCAAGGTTTATACTAAACTTCCTTTGATACCAACTGTAATGCCCTGACCCCAGTTACCCTAATTCGGTTCATTATTTCATAACATTGGCATGATCACAAGAAAGATCAAGTCTCGAAAGACCGATTAGTTTAGTAGCCTTGGAAACACTAGATACATTCATAATGTTTTACATTACATAAAAAAACATCTTGTCTTCATATCCCCTCATACTATCCCTGAAGGTCATTCATAAATTACTTCTTCATAATACTAGAAAAAAAAATTGAAAGGGGTGAGCTCAGATACTCAGTAAGGATAACATTATAGCAGAAGCTTTCATAGATAAGCATAAACACTTAAGGCAATTTATAACTAAAACAAAAGCCTTTTAAACTTGAACTTTAGCATAAAATGGAAAAGATAAAACGAAATAATTCCATTTACTTATTCACATGGATATTCTACTAGTCGAATGATCACATGCAATATCAATAACCACTTTCATAATGATGGAATGCATAATGTCAGACTATCATAACCACATAGCCAAGGCCTCGTGCCAAGACTACAAATAAGATTTTTCCAAGGCCTTGTGCCAAGACACTAGTTTGTCTCATGAGACCTACCGATGCATCGAGGAGCTATAGCGGGCTCCACCCGTCATTTATTAAGTCCAATGAATTCCCCATATGAACAGGTTTGAAACATAATATAAACATTCGAATTAAAACTAGCATACAAAATGTCAATACTTTATCCAAAAACTATGAATGGTATAGAAATAGCACATACACATTCAAAAATAACTCATTCGATACAATATGGAAGATTTTATTATATCATATTAACCTCAATCGAGAATAATGAAGGATATTGACATAGATGAAAATAATCATCAAAACTATTTGAGATAAATATCCCCCTTTTTCTTGAAATCTTTTAAAGTCACACTATTTGTCAAGAAGCTATTTAAAAATATATTTTTGAATCAAAGTGTCCCATACCACTTTGAAAACTTTTAAAAGGAGTTTTAATTTTAAAACTTTAATGTCCATATAAATAAATCCTTAAAACCATTTTTTAAAACATGGACATTAATGAGCAAGATTTAGAAGAAATAGTCTTTAAAACATTTAAAAATGGTATTTTAGTTAGAGTTTCTAACCAAAAGAGAGACACTTGAATACAAATAATTGAGGTAATCAAAACATTGTAATATCATGAGAATAAAGGAATTCATGATATACTATGTCAAAGTACATTATATACACCACATAAATGTGATTTGGTTTATAAAAAACAAAGAAGTCTCAATAGAATGTAAATTGAGATGAAATCTATCATAAAGGCTGTATCCTTATATTAAGGATAAATCAACGACATAATTATGTGTGAAAAATATAAATACACTGAATATGATTGGATATTCAGTGTAAAACAATCAAAGTACATTCACACATATTCTTGTAAAAACAACACCAACGAATTGGATATTTAACTCAAGAAATGGAGAATGAGTTAAAATTACTCTTATCAAATTCATATCAATGACTTGAGAATTATCAATGGAGTGATTATGTGTATAAAAAGAATATCCATAGGAAGGGGAGTGGAAATTATGACATAATCAAATGAATAGTGATTCCACACACAATCTTGGGGTAATATAATCAATGAAATATGCGTAAAGCCAAATGAGTGGAAACTGAAATTTCAAATTCCCTTATCGATTAGGTAACTTAAGAAACATACACCCATGAAAGAAAGATCATACCATGATGATTTAAATACCCATAAATTAAAGTATATTACACAATGAATACAATCATGGACAGTACACATACACCACATGCAATAATTAAGTGGTGAACAATGGAATTCTCATGAAATTAAGAGTGGGTTAAGAAACCCCTTACCTTGTACGTTTCCTTGGTTGGGGGTAGGTTAACCTCATGTATAATGTTGAAATAATTTTTATTAAATTATTCATGAATCATATACATTAATATGATATCATATATGATCTTTTAACATTACTTTGTTAATAATATCTTAGAATTATCGTCGTTTCGGGTGTTAACTTACTCGTTTTCTTTTATATGTTTTGTTACGTAAGCCATGTTTGTCATGGATAGGTTGTATCTTATTCATATCCAAAATGATATAAAGTTATTAAACATTATTTTTAAATCATCAAATGATAATTATACTTGAATGGATATGATGGAGAATGAATCTCATCGCGTTCGTGGAGACGGTAGTCATTACGTACGCACGAGCGACAATATCATTCTTTTGATATTAAAATAATATATAATTGGATGGTATATCATATATACAGAATCATTATCATGTTATATTTATTATTTAAATGAGTTACACATCATTATTATACCCACCCAAATAATAATATATTGAATAACAATTACACCACGACGTGGAGACGGTAAGCCGTACGTACGCACGTATGGTGACATGTTATTCAAAGGGTGGATAGAATAATGAATATGGTTGTACCATATTTATAATAACATCACAGTATATATAAGATACTGGATTTATTATTTTAGAATGGTAATAACAAAGAAAGAATAAGTGGAAGAAGAAAGGAACTTGAAAAGGGTTGGTGAAAACATTACCTCTTCTTCGGGTTCTTCCTTTTTATTTGATCAAAAGGGATCCTTAGGTTGGCTTTCTGATCAAACTAAGGCATCTATATTGTAGTGAGGGAAGTTGAGAGAGTATTTGGTCAGGGTTTGGACGAACCAAAAGTCTTTGAAGGTGTGAAGAAATGAGAAGGAGGAGTGCCATTTTATAAGAGGGGTGAGGGGCTCCTTTGGAAAAGCTAGAAATATTAATTTATAATAAATTCATATTCGGTTTCTAATGGCTCAAAAGTTGATTATTAAAAGTTTAAGGTGGGGATAGGTCTAAAAACATTCAACCAATAGAATTTAGATAGGTTTGGGTTACTATATTAACCTTATCTTTTATTTTTAACTCTTAGTTAATTAGTTTGACATTTACCATGTCACTTTGTATTTTTATATTATATAGTTAATAAACTTACTATATACATCCAAGAGACCCCCAAGTGGCCCATTAATGATATAACTATTATGATATAAGTCTTTTGGCGGAAGCTTAGATTTTTAGGAATTTAATATCAATTAATAATATAATATTTGTTTTAAAAACTCTTTTATGTCAATTTTGACACTATTCAATAGTTGATTTTTTTGAAACTCATAACAGAATGATTACTTTGAAAAACGTCAATTAAATAAATAATAATATGTCATATTATAATATAAAATTATTGTAATTCATTAAAAGTCTTGAATTATATTTATTTAGGTATTTATAATATCAATTAGTTTAATTTTTCACTATAATGGTAATTACTGCATCATCATTGTGTCATAAATATATTAAATTATTTAATGTCTAAAAATTATAAATAAAATATCATTATGTATGAAATATTATTATAATTCTAATGAATATTTACAATCTAATTTATCTTATGTATTACCCTATATTAAAAATGTTTTAGTAAATAAACTTTGATTTTAACTCTTTTAACTCTTTTTTGAAATAAATAATAATAAATGTCCTAATCAATCCAAGTGGACCTAAATGATAATATTTTATTCCTAAGCTTGTTTTTGGTCAAGATACACTCGTCCAATAGAATTAGGACATGTGTTAGGGTAATATTAATATCATTTTTACCCTTAATTACCCTATTTACTTTTAACCGTGGTAAATAAAACTAAAAAGTTACTATTCACCAAAAATTATTTTAATATCATTGAACCACATTTTACTTCTTGATATTAACCGTGTCTCTCGGATTTTCGAAATTCCATTCACAGAAGCAGTAAAATTAAGTTTTATGAAAAATTCATATTTTTTTAACTACCACTTAGTAGTTTCACTATTCATCAAAAATTGAAGTTTTTTAGAACAATGCCAAAATTTCACCCTAAGCTATAATTGATATTCCAAATTCAAAAATGATATCTATTTTAAAAAATTCCAAACATATAAGTTGCATTAATTAATTTTATAATTAATTCCCACTGTCACAACAAATAGCGTGTTTTTAAGAAACAATATATATCAAAGATTGACAATTATTTAGGTCCAATTTCAAAGTGAAATTAATTCCAATGAACACCATTGGATAAAATGGTAAAAATATACTATAATTGTACTGTAAAACCAATAAATAATATAATTTATCACTATAAATTATTTTTATTTAAAAATTTGTTTTTAATTAAAATTTAGTAATTTTCACTATTCATCAAAATATAAAAGTTATCCGAAAAGTACCAAAATTTCACCCTAGGTTAATTTTGTTATTCCGAATCCAAAAATGAAGTCTATTTTACAAAATTCAAAACATAAAAGTTGCATTTATTAATTTAGAATTGATTCCCGCTTTTGAAAGAAAAAGGCGTATTTTTAAGAAATAATAACTATCAAAAGTTTGACACTTGTTTATGTCCAATTTCAAAGTGAAATTACTTAAAATGACCATCATTGGATTAAATAGTAAAAATATAATCTATTTATACTTCCAAACCAATAAAATTTATAATTTAACAATATAAATTATTTTGATTAAAAAAGTTGTTTTCAGTTAAAATATAGTATTTTTCACTATTCACCCAAATATGAAAGTTATCAGAAAGACACCAAAAAATTATTGATACTAAATTATTATGTCATTATTCTAAAGAAGAATTTCATTTTGTCAAATTGAATATATAAAAGTTTCAAATATTGGTTTTAAAAAGGCTTCGCCATTAAAAGGCGGTAAAATTTCATTTTTTGAAAAATACTTCTTTTATCTGAAAAAAATGAATTTGTTCATAAATCATGTCTTAGAAACTCATAATATGGATTAAAATTATAAGGATAATATAATATTTAAAATTTAGTTAATACTATTCATAACCTCTTTTGAATGTCTAGTTTGGTAAGTCGTGGTGTACTTGAACTCAGTGTTGCATACAACACACGCTATTGTATTATTCAAAGGGAAGTTTACCGTGGAAGATTGGGGTGTTACAAAAATTCACGAGTTTGTATAATGACGATCAATGGACAAATACCAAAACTAATAAAGCAAAATTTTAATGAAAACAAAATAGTTAATAATGAGAAATGAGGATTTTAATACAAAATTATTAATAAATGGCTATTAAAATGTTATAAGTGGATCATATATGATATTATAAGTATGTAAATTACTCTATTATATAATCATAATAAATTTAAATTTACCATATTGAATTTTAGACCACTTTATATGAATGTTAAAATTGTTTTATGGTATTTATGTTACAATATCATAGTTTACTAGGATTGTTTGTGATTGAGATTGAGATAATAAAATTTCATGATCAAAATTTCAATAATATAATGAATTTTATTCCACTATTGTTATTTATAGAGATTACATATTTTAATTTAATTTATATCTATTTAAATACTCAATAAACTGAAATAATATTTTTAAGGAAATTATACTTTATATCTCTCTTCGATCAAATATCCTTTTTCATCAATGTCCACGTTTTAAAAAATGGTTTCAAGAAATTTTTTAAAATTATCAAATGATTGGTTAAATTATTTTTCACCCAATTTTGATATTTTAAAAAATTATTTAAAATAAATCTTCTTGTCATTTTTTAAATGATTCACTTTTAAATTTTTATTGAAAATTTGAAAGAGATATTTATTTTATTTTATAAGATGTAAATGAAATTTACCACCAATCATGAATGATAAATCGTTTGAAGCCTCCTTTAAAATATTACATAGTTATTTTCAAATAAAATTTATTCCACAATTTTTTATATTTTAATGAAGTGAAAAAGAGAGGGGTATTTCCTAATGAAATATTATAAGTGATATTTTAAAGGAATTTACTTTTAAGATGTCATCCTTTGATGTTACTCATGATTTAATAAGGATATGATTCAATGATATCATACCTATTATTTATATGGATGGTTTATGATTATGATGATGATATGTTTATGAAACCTATTTACTTTCCGTATGATGAATTATTGAAATCCTTATAAAACTTATTTTCCTTCCACAAGTAATTATATGTGATGAATTATTTATGATATTGTGTCACACATAAGAATTTATTATTATAATGTGGTGGGGGGCATAATTATCTATCCCTCCAATTCATTAGGTAAATATCGGTATATCATGATATAATTAGAAATATAATGGGGACCGAACCTAGTTTAGTAAGGGACTCTGTATACTTTGACATTATTAGGTGTGAACCTTGACTAAAAATATGATTGAGTGTGGAGTGAACAAAATACACTATTATATTCTCGGAAATGGTCATTGAATAAGTAAATGATTTTCTATATTCCAAAAATATTTGACATATGTCAATGTTATTCTATCCAAATCATTTTCTTTGATACCTTTATGATTCATATCTTATAAATTTTCATGATTTATTGCATGACTAAAGATTATGATGTTTTATATAAAGGTAATGGTTTAAAATGTTAATTTATTGTTCTTATACCATTATTATCATGTTATGTTTAAGTGATCATTGATAACTCCCTTGTTTACCCTTACTGAGTATCTGAGACAACCCTTCTTATGTTTCCTTTAACTAGGAAATGAATAATGTTTTTAAATAGGGTTTGAATTATAAGGGTGAAATTTGTGAACAACTAAGTGAGAGATGATGCTAATAATTTATGAACCAATTTTTTTGTATCTAGTATTCAAAGAAACTAAACCTTTATTGTTAGGGAACAGATCAAATATTATGTAATGAATATTCATCTATTAAGATTTAATATCTATATATGAAAAGCATGATCCTCTATACTTGATTAACTATAGTTTCAGGGAATTGATTTATATAATTCCCATAATTAAATCATTTTAAGAATTGAAGAGTGGGTGGGGAATCAGTCAGGGACTTCTTCCCCTATATGGTGTTATTCGACATATTTTCATTTCTTTGATAGTCTTGAGTCAGTTGAACTACTTTACTAGACTTATAATACTTCCTAAAACCACTAATGAAATTTACAAGGTGTTTCCTCCCACATATTTTACATTTAGGTATTTAGAATTTCTTACCCCCATGAGACGGTTTGTTTATCCATCATTCTTTTATTTTATCTAGAATCACATGGGTCTCTATCTTCCATTTAAACGTTAAGCGCACATAGGGAAACTTCCTCTTAGATTCTAAATTCCCTTAATTATTATTTCATTGTAATAATTGATTTTATTCAACCAAATAATAGATAAATATTATTTTTAGGTCTATAGAGAGACTTAGATGCATAAATTGTGAGTCTTATGAAGTTTTATTCATAAGATCTAATAGATCCCTAATAATTTGGTTCAAATTCTGGGAATTATCATTCCATCTTAGTGGGAATATTCTAAGGGAAATATTTAGAAAATAATATTCCAGTGAAATAATCCCACTTAAAAGAATCAAATTCCTACCTTTTAATTATATTCCTAATGATATACCACTATTGGTTAGCCTCACCTTCAAGAAAATAGACACCAAAAATGAACTTCTCATTCTCTGAGCATTGAAGGATGGAAAATAATTTTTCCATTGCAATAATCCATTTATTAATAATTAATGGATTTGAATTCACATTAAATAATGGTGGAAGATAACACATAAAATATTCACCAAAAATCTTCTCTCTCCTTGGTGTGATTAGAAGTTGTACATTATTCATGTTATTATTTATAACATGAGAGAGTTGAGTGACCGTCACCATGAGATTTTGAACTCAAGTTATAGTTACATTTGGAGAATAACCACAATGTCTATTTCATCCATCATTACCTTGGTTCATTCTTGGTTTATCCATATCATCAACAGAGGAAAGTTCATGATGAGGATAATTAAATTATTAAATGCATAAAGTAGAAATCATTTATCATAGAATAAATAACTAAAAAATATTGAGTATATTCTTCCTTAATAACTCTACAAATTTTAATATAGATTATCCATGATTATATCCATACTATATTTTATATAACCATTATAATTAACATGATAACCAAATAGTTCATAATGTTTCATAAATAAAATTTGAATTAACCTAAGCATATCCCCCAGAAGTGTCTATCCAAGTGTGCAGTCTTAGGTTCATTCATCATGCATTAGGGTAATGATCGTGTAAATGGACAACCAAGAATTTTTAGTGTGATTATGCCTAGTTGAACCCATTCCATAAAAATACACTTTATAGTATATAGAAAAGTATTTATTATCTTATAAACCACATAATCTATACTTTAAAAAAATATCATGATGTTATCTTAAACTTATACTTAGGGTTTTCGCTAAGGTTTTCTCATCATTATATCTAAAATAACTAAAGTGTAACTCTAATTGCAACTAAATTGACCCAAGATAAACATTCATAAATAATACATTGATATATATTTCCCATTAATATCTAATTAATACATTTGTGTGCCACTTTAAATCAATCATATTATCACAAAATAACCCATAGAAAAAGTGGATTTCATGAAATTTACAAATAATCAATTAAATAAAACTTGGAAATATATTGGGTTTCATATGACATCAAAATGGAAATCAATAAATGTTTATAAAAAACACATGGAAAGTTATGGATTTCATAAAACAACCAAATATAATCATGATTTAAATCATTTTAAACTAAAAACATGATTACCCCAAAATAATCATATAACTGATGAAAATATAGTGTAAAACATGTAACAAAACTCCATTAGAGATAAATAATTAGAATAATGAATACACAATCATAAAATTATATTTTTTTAAAAATTTTGTATTCATCATTGTAAAAGTATAGGTTAATATTCAATTTTTAAAAAATCTCATTTATTTTTATGAGAAATGAAAAGAAAAAATTCCATGAAAATATATTTGGATAAAAAATATTTCTCCCCAAAAATAAAAAGTGAACATCATTTAAAATGGAATGCCTTGAAAAATTATGTTCAATAAGAAATTTTATAACTCAAAAAATAAGTTTGAGTTACAAAGTCCCTTACTATTACCCTTTATTTTCAATTATGTTCTTTAAACTCATATACCATAAAGATCAATATCTTAATTACCTATGTTAGAACCTTATTCATATATAATGATCCATTTTGATATTTTATAATGATTTATTTTTATTTTTTTATCATGGGTTTTATATGAATTTTTCCTAATAGGATAATGAATGTTTGTTAAGAAACTGTTTTAAATATTTTTGTAAGAATATTTTGTTCTAATGTTTCTGGTGGAATATGAAAGATAAATATTTGTTAAGAAAATTTCTAAAAAATTATAATATTCTATTCTATTTGATCAAAGTTCCAAAAAACATGAATAATATCATGATAAAAGATGATGTTTATTTAAGGGAAGATATTTGAATTTTTTTTCGAACGAACATTACTAGAAAAACATACCAGATGATGTTTTTTAGAGAAAAAATAAAATTGTAAGTTGTTGAGTTTCTATAAAGGTATGTTTGAAAAATATCATTATAAAAACATAATAAAATAAAGAAGTTATTGTTGAGTTTGTGAAGTTTCAAAAAATTAGAAAAAAAATGGAATGTTTTAAAAAAAGTATAAAAGGGTGATAACACTATAAATTTTTTGAATTCTCAATATGTGAAATTTAATGAAGTACATTTGTAGAAGAAAAAGGTTGGAGTATTTTACAAGAATCTAGATTCAATATCTATAAAAATTCAGAGGGATAAATTAATTTGTGAAACTCGAGTAGTATTTTAGATGATGAATGTTTAATGTGACTGAAATATTTAGATATTAAAATAAATTAGTTAACCATATTAAGTGGGTAAAGATAAACATACTGAGGTAGAAAAGGTTAGATACAAATAGTTTGTATATTGTTTCAATTTCTAAATGGTGTTCATTGTAAAGGCATTATTATGTTTTGAATTTTGATGTTATAAAATAAAAAATATATTCAATTGATGGATGAACATCATATGAAAATTTTAAATGTCACTAAACAATTTATATTTGGGAGTAATGAACCAAGTGGTATTTAGTTTGAGATGATAAAAAGTGTCTGTATTGAGAAATAAATATCTATAAAAAAATTGTTATTTCCATTGGAAAAATCACAACTCAATGAAGAAAATATATTTAATGGAAATCAGATAAAGAAACTACCAGATACATATTTTATAATTAATTCACTAGAAAAACATTTCAGTCAGAACAAAAAGTGAACAAGTTGAGTTTATGATCGACGAAAATGTTTTAAAAAGTTTTCCATACAAAAATATTATAGATGAAATTTTTTGAGATGCTTTATATACCTTTGTAAAGACTGTAAGTTTGATGTTGGAGAATTGAACTTTTCAAGTTTTTTTTATATATCCAAATTCAACAGAATTTTAAAAGTTCCTTAATGTCAAAAGTAACAAAAAATGACATAAAGTTGGAAATATAGGAGAATTCAATAATTATCCAAATGATTTTAGAATATTTGAGAATAATCCATGTGAATTTTGTTTAATAAATAATGATTAATTTTGGGAATTAAGTGGGTGGGAAAATAAAATCTATTTCCCACCTTTTCCACTTTGGGAGCACCTATATAAATGGGGTACATAAGTACACTTATGCTTAACACTATTCATATATTTGAAATGATGAAATGTTGTAGGTTTCTTTTCAATTTGAGTTTCCAACCGAAGTTCACATTCTTCATGAATAAGTTCACTTGAAAAATGTTTTATTATAATCATTAGAAAAATTTTTAGTTTAAATAAATAAGATAGATAAATCCGCTATAGATTTCAAGCAGAGTTTTAGTTGTTTTGATAATTGGATAGATCTCAGTGTATATATATTAAGTATTGTTTTTAGTGAGGAACACAATATATGCATTATCTAGATGAAAATTCACCAGGTATAGAAAATTGGGCACCATAATATTTATTTATTAACATGTTAATAATAAATGAGTGGTAAATAAATATTATATTCACTAAACTAGTGAATAAAAATTTATTTTAATATTCAACCCACATATTCTGAGCTCAAATATCTGGTGATTGAATCCTATAACTAATGATACTCGAATAATTATTATTCCTCAAGCCAATAATTTTTTTTATTATTAATATTAAATTTATTAAAATTTAATTTGATTATGGATACACTAAGTGTGTGGCCCTTTAGGTTTATTTCATAGTGGTATAATATAAAATTACTTATAGTCCATGATCAATGTCTAGAAACAAACAAGGAACCCATAGAGAAAGTAGTTAATGTAAAAATGAAATTAAATTTCTTATGAATGCGCTTGTATAATATAATCCCTTTGTTTTTATATCTCATAAGGCAAGATGAATACCTATTTCATCATTATACATTATTGATTTATTTTTATTTGAATACGAGATGAAATACCATAACTATGAATTTTATTTGGAAGTTCCATTTAAATCAAATGGATTGATATATCTTCTTTTATTAACATAGAAGGAACAAATTATTTCTTAACATATTCAATTAATGTCATATCAATCATGATGAATCCTATGTATCTTACCTCATTGAGAGAATATTTCATCACATTTTTTATCCATACAAAAAAGTACGTGATTCATGATATGCATTAATAGTAATATCAAGTATTAGTTCCAATAAACATATCCACATATAGGAATATTCGATGAAACATAAAATACATGGAATTCTTATTGGTAATCCTATCCACATAATGCAACGCATCACAATTTTAAAAAAGAAACATCATATTTGATAGCATTTATGGAATACATAAAAAATATTTGAATAAAGTGTAAGATCCCAAGACTTTATGATATATTTATTTTTAAATAAATTGAATATATTCGATAGCTTATGATGTGTGAAATTCCATTTTTAAACAAAACATGATACTTTATTAAAATATTATTATGCAATTATGACTATTGTAAGATAGCTATTAAGTAGGCGAGTATGAAAATAAATAAATAAAATTATGAAACTTATATGGTTTAAACAGGTATAAAATAAATTAAATGGATATTTCTTGACAAGAAATAAAATAATAATCATTTGAAAAAAAATAAAACTTTTTCTGAAAAACTGTATTTTTCTAAAAGTTTGTTTTGTTTCACTTTTCATAGATGAATTAGAATTAATTATAACCAATTTTTGAAAATTTATTTTAAAAAATAGATTTAATTTTTTAGATCTTAATGTCAAAAATATCTTAGAGTAAATTCTTGATAATTTTCTAAAAATATTATTTTTTTTGATGAATAATGAAAAATAATGGTTTATATTTAAACCTTCCATTTCGTTAAAATAATTTAAAGGTGAAATTTTTATGTAAAATTGTTTTAAAAGTAAAATTATTAAAATTATATAATAGTAAATACAAATTATTTTAGTGTATTTAGTTTAATATATAATTTTTAAATTAAAACAATCTATACTTGAGATAATTTTCTCTTTGAAAACCCATTTTTGCTTCGCATCGATGGGTTTAATTTAAAATTAAATTATGCTAACTATGTGAGTTATATAAGGTAAAATTAATTCCATATTTTGAATAATCATAATTAATAATATATAATAATTTACATTTAATTTTTTTTCATAATAATTAGAAGAAATAATAACAAATTAATTAATGTGGTTAAAGTTAAAATGAGGGTTTGTGAGTTATATGAATTTGTGTTAAAATTAATTTTCCACACACTGAGATTTTTTATTTTAAATATTGGAAATATGTTTTATAATATTTGGGTCCAAATTTTATAATAACGATCATTTTATTTTATGATTAATTGAAAATTCACCTATATTAAAAACTAATTACCATAATGTAAACTAAAATGGTAAAAGTGACTAATCTTAAAAGAAAATGGAATAAAATATTTTAAAAAAAGTCTTCTTTTATGAGGTGGAGATTTATATAGACCGTAAATTCAATAAAATAAATTAATTATAAATTTTGGAGGGGATTTGGGAGATAGTGACTTCCCATTATTAAATAGTTTTAGGTATTTACAAAAATGACACTCTTCCACAATTATAAAAGGGCACTCACTTCCCTCACACATTAAAACCTATCAAGACAATTTTATAGACCAAACCATGAAAAAATAACTCTTAAAATTACTTATAAACATTATATAGTTTATTTATTCCAAAAATACCAACCTTAGGGTCTTTAGGAAGGGATCCCATGGAGGTCTCTCTAAGGGAAGGTAATTTTCTTCACTAAGCTCTTTATTTTACTTTATTATTTTACAACATTAAATTATGTATTAAGAATTAAAATATTATATAAAAATTATCTACCATATAATTATATTCTATTATATTTGTGGAATAATATTTATCTATCTTCACTTCCATCGAATGGGTAACAAAATCATCAATCATGTGTATGACGAAATACTACCTCGCGAAGTGATGTAATTGGTTTTCCCTAAAAAATTCTCACATTTGAATATAATTAGGGATTTAATGTATTTATATAAAATTTATACTATAATTATAATTATGTAATTATAATATCACATATACCTTCTTACTTTCCATTCTATTAAAAATATGATATCGTCGTTCGCGTGTACGACAGCCCACCGCCTCATGAAGAGATGTGATTTGTTTTTTCACTTAAGATTTACATGAAATTTATTAAAGATAAAGTTAATTAATATATATTATCTTTATGAAATAAATATATATATATAAATATAATATCATATTAAAATTCTTACCTTCCAGTCCATTAGAAAACAATAACGTCGCCCGTGTATACATGTGGAGTACTACAAATAGGTGATAAAAGACTATAAGAAAATAATATATGGTATGAGATACTTGAATATGGTTATTTAATAAATTTATAATAAACCTATATTAATTATACAGGAGGTTTGAAAATCTATGATAGAAATCTGACCTAAGGTAAGGGTTTCTCACCTTACTTTTACTTCTGTGAGATATATGTCATATTCACAACTTATTCCTTTGTGTGGAATATATATTTCCCATTTTTATTTTTTATATCATTAATATATTTCCTTTCATGGTATTTAATATTTCATTTAATTTTATTTATTTCAAGGGGCTTATGATTCAAAAGTTACTTAAGTGACAGAAGATTTATATTTGAATATCATTTTAATCAGGATTAGTTATACTCAAGTTTCAATTTAAGAGAATTAGTTGTTCATTGTATAATAAAACCATTTAATATTATTCTCCTTTTGTTATTCATGAATTTTGAATGTAATAGTACCACATTTATCTCTTTCTTACTTAAAATTATTGAGAAAATGTTTTGTAAAAAACTGACTTCATTCCTCTCTTTAGTCGAAAATCCTTTTTCTTCCGAATATGTGTTTTATAAAAAAATTTGATTTTTTTAAAATTATACAAAGTATTTATTAAATTAAATTATACCTATATTTTAATTTTTTAAATTTATTTTCAATAAGGCCGTTTTGGCTTTTAATGAATATGTGAAAGGAATATCTATTTTAACGTATAAGACAAGAAATCATTTACCATAGTCATAACCACCAAATGTTTTAAAAATTATTTTGTAATTTTCAAAAAGATATTTATTATGAAAATGGTTTTGAAAATATTTTCTAAAATTCTAGTTTTATATATTTCAAAGTGAAAATGTTATTTTCCTTAATAATGTTTTTAATGACATTTTTATGGTATTTATTTTCATCAATGATATAAACTATTTGTTATACTTATGATCCACAGGGACATGTTGTATAGATATCATAATTATTTATTATTTTGGATGGTTTATGATCATTTTTACTAATTATGTACAATTTTATTACCATTCAACCCATTATTTTGGATTTTTTATAATTATATTTATTGATTGGGGTATGTTTTAACATTTTTTATGTTATATTTTCAGTATGAATGTTTATGCTGATTATGTTTCACCCATTTCATATGAGAAATGAATTTGATTTTTTTTTGTTATGGATGGGGAAAAAAATTATATTATCCCTCAATTCATCGATAGATCTCATGATACAAATGAGTTTTACAAATTTAATGGGTTTTTAGAAATATTTTTAAACTATCTTGTGAAAGGTTTTGATAGTATATTCAAGATGTCTTAAATTATTCATTACCACATTATGAGATTAGTTAATGATGTAAATGTCATTATTAGATTAGTTATATTGTCCATGGATAAGTTTCAGGATCATGTGATTATGTATATGGATTTATTTGATCATTATTTATTCATTCCACATTATACTCATGTTATTGTTTAAATGATATGTGTTTTAGTTATTTACCATTACACATTGTTTATAGTTATTTATTTATGATAGATTCCACTTTACATTAACCCTTAATAAGAATCTAGGCTCCCCTTTTTCTTTGGTTTTATCTTCCCTAGGACCCTAGAAAGTGTTTTGAAATTGGTGTGCATGGATACTATATGAGGGAACATGGCGTTCTCAAAGAAAAAACTTTTTCTATTTTATTTTTTAAATTGTAATGTGATATTGAAGTATGTGTCTATTTTAATAATACTAATAAAATATTTTTTACTTTGGGAAGTGATTATTTATAGAATATTCCAATATAATAAAGTAACAATGGACTCAGGCTACTAGAGTTAGGGTATTTACAGACGGTATTAGAGGAAGTTCAACAGAATCCATGGGAACTAGGTATAAGAAAACATAGAACAGAGAAAAAAATAATATTTTTTGTTGAGGATAAGATTATAAGATCATTCTAAAGTTATGTAGAAGAATATATTTTTTCTTTTTCCCAAGATATATACAATTTTCTGGATACTAAAAGTGGGCTTGGTTTTGGAACAGATATACCGAGTGGTAACAACTCTGAAAAAGTCACATCACACTTCCCTTAAGAATTACCAAGTATATGAATGGAAATTATTTTTTATTAAGAAATCACTTTTATTGAAAATGTGGGAAACTATGAAGGTTCAGGATAGAAACATAAAAAAACATAATAGATAAAAAATATTTAAAACCAAACTTTAAAATAATAGATTTAGACCCACCATATAATTTCCAATGAAGGGAATTTAACTTGGTATTAAAGTCATTCTTAATGAGGGATTCAAAATGAAAGGCCAAATTTTCCCAAGATTTTATAAATCACTCCAAGTTAATATTCATTTAATTGAAGCCTCTAGTCAGAATGAGTTATTTCCTTTTAATCCATGTGTATTTATCAATGTTTTTGTCCACAATGATCATCCTTTCACTCATCGTATCAGTCTCCTCTTGAGAAACCGTAATATGAAGGATATCCTCCTGCATTTATTACTACAAGTGAAGTATATACTCCCAATCCCTAGATTTTTCCTCAAAATCCTTTATAGATGCACCTTGGGAACTAGAAATGGGATCCAATATTTGGAAAATATTTTCATCCTCCTTATCGACCTATAAGTCGGACATAAAACTTTTGGGAGGGGAAGATAGATCAGAAAAATCCTCTCTATTAGAATCATCCATAGCAAGAGAACCCCATTAAATTTGAGGTTAGTTTTCGAATGTGTCACCCACCTATTATTATACCTTAGGCTCACCACTTCTATCTAGTGGCCTTTCCCTCAATAGATTCATATCATTCATTTGATCCCGGTCATTCTCAGAGGGATCTGAATCCATATCCTGTGGCCCTAACTCTTTGGAAGACCTCATCGTCATTGGTTTAGATAGATGGTAGTAATCCTTATGCCCCTTATATTTATTCCTATTGATCACAATGCAACTCCCATAACCCTTGTTTCCTTTTTGACATTTCTTTCTTCTTGGAATATGAATTCCTTTAACATATCTACCATAATCACTGTCGGCTGAGATATTGCATGAACTATCATTTCCTGAATCTACCTCTGGAAAACATTGCCTTAAAATGGAGTTCTTTTCCTAATAACTAGGAACTAATTGATCCTAAACAATACCTTCAGCTCCCAGACCTTCAAATTAATTAGATAGCTTAACCGGTAGCACAATCCTACTTGGAATTGTCCTATTCACACCCTTCACCATACCCTACTTCCCAGCTGGGGTTACCTACACTAAAATCTAATGTCCTATTGATATTACATGTCCTCTATCACTTGTCTCTTAAATGGTCACCCCATGGAAACTTGGATAACCAAGTCTCACATCCTCTGCATAATATGATGCATTTGGATTGTTGGCCCTAGGTTCCATAAGATCATATGCACACATACTCTCATACTCCACTGACCCCAAAAGGTCATACACTTCCTTTTTGTGATCCACAAAATCACTTATAAAATGGTCAAAAATGTATTCCACCTTTGGATCTGTACTTATTGCTTCCGGGATGATATTATCTAAAGTTACTTACTTCTATCTCAACAGATCCACACCAATGGATTCCAGACCAACTTCCTCTAATGACTACCTTGTTATCAGATCAATATCCTTAGGAAATTCCCTACCTCTACGATGTCATGAGGTGGGAAGGTGGCAAGACATTTACAAGACACACAATAATCTGTCCAGGATTCCAAGATTACGACCTATTTATAGTGGAGTTCCTACCCTACTAGTATCCAAAACCAATATATTAGTATCCTCAAGACATCCACTTCAATTCATATATGAGGGTATATTGGGTAAAAATGGAATTGGTTCTATTATCATAACATAAAAATAGACCTACCATATTTCCAATAAAATGAATAATATATAGATTTTGAAAAGGCAGTGGGAGTTCTGGAATGTGTAGCCATAGTGACATAGTTCTATAGTGGGTGCATCTCTTTTCATGTGGAAATCACATGCCCATAGAAAGAGGAATAAGGGAAACCTATTAACGGAATTGGGAGATCTTGATTAATAAAGAATCAAATAATCATCTGTAGAGAAGTGAATCATCAGTTGTCAATTGTAGAGGAGTCCAATAATTTACCAGTCATGTAAACCCTGTGAACTAAAAACAAACCTTTTAAAAGAATCCACCAATGTATGATTCTTAATGAATTGTTCCACCAAGTTCAGGTTCAAAAGGCTCTTAGCTTCTTTGAACTCAGAAGTAGAAATCGTGAGTTATGGAAAACCATTGGAGAGGTATGGAATCTTTGGGATGATTGAGATAGCTGGGAAAGGATAAAGAAACTCTGGGTTTGTAAAGGGGTGAAAGGGGTGTGAGCGGGTTATATAATATGGTAGAGGAAGATCAACCCCCTTGCTTCATTGTGGATGGGGGTTCCAAATATGTGACCATCATCGTTAGGTTATCGCCGAGAGAATGAGTGCTGAGAGCCTATTAATCCATATGTTTAGACACTGCTACGTTACTTGGAATATGAAAACAAGCCTTACTATGCCCCTAGTTTGACCCTCTAAGTGGTTATTCTTGGTTTAACTCACATTTTCTTAAAAAACATTATAAATGATTCAAAAATATTTTAATTATTTGAAAACTTTTCCCAATAAAACAATTTTTATAGCATCCCGTCTTTTTATAACATAACTTTTCATTCCATTACACGGAACTGAGGATCTTTAAGGTTTAGTGTCTTGGAAACAAGGAACATAAAACATGAAACAAAAAAAACATTCTTCTTAAACACATGAAAGGATTATCCTCATGTTCATCCTAGGCTCATTACTGCATCTCATAACCTGGGGACATACATCAAAAGGAAGGGTGATCAGAAGGCCCAGCAAGGGAAACAAGTGAAACATTTTACATATGAACTTGAGATACATCAATAAAGTCATGAAAAGAACTTTAATGCATGAAAATGAAATCATGAGGCATATCATAATAAAAATAAAACTTTTTCATAACTTGAAGATGTGGCTACATCATTTAACATAGACAATCATGAACATATCACCAAGGTCCATCCCCAAGGCGTCATTTTAAAATTACCAAGTTTATTCACCAAGGTATCGTGAAAATTGTAATCTCTAGTGGTTACATCATTACCCAATGCATTGGAGCGCTATCAGGGCGCACCCTTAAATTTGCCTTTATTATCATGTGAGCCACATATATCATCATCAAAAATTTCATAAATAACCCATATAGCATAAAGGAAATGGGTTTCATTTCATAATCATAACTTTTTAAAAACTGCTTTAAAGACATGATCTTTATATCACTTTAAAACCAACAGAAAAGGAAGGTGGGTCTCATGTATGTAAATCCCAGAATTTAAAATAGAACATTTTGGTATATATGTGAATACCCATTTAGAAGAAAGAGCTTTGAGTATTCACTTAATAAAATAAAAGGACTTTAGAAAAAGAGATAGACATTTTGAGACAGAAATTCTGCAGCATAACGGCAATGTTCCGAGGTTTTAGAAGACATTAAAAGAGAGGTAAATGGGTCAAACATTCATAAATGACCCATAAAATAGTACATGGACAGAATAAGAAGGATACATGATCATGGTAATGAAATTTCAAGGACATACCATTTGAAATGAAAAACATGGAAGGAAGAAAAAAAAATTAGATTTCTCTTATGAAAGTTCGGCAGCCTAACGGCGTTACTTAAACATCAACAAAAATGATTTGAAAAGATCAAATAGGATCTCTCATCATGTGAACATAAGAGTTCAGTATGATAGATATAGAGATAATTCCCCAACATAACAAAAAGGAACTTGAAAGAATTGACATGAAAGTAGAACTTCAAAACGAGAAGGGTGAAGAACCACTTAAAAATTCGGCAGCCTAATGGCGCCACTTAAAACATCAAAATACTGAATTGAAGAGATCAAATGGGGTCTCTCATCATATGAACATAAGAGTCCAGTATGATATATATAGAGATCATACCCAAATATAACAAAAAGGAACTTGAAATAATTGACATGAAAGTAGAACTTCAAAACGAGAAGGGTGAAGAACCACTTAAAAATTCGGCAGCCTAACGGCGCCACTTAAAACATCAAAATACTGAATTGAAGAGATCAAATGGGGTCTCTCATCATATGATCATAAAAGATCAGTATGATAATTTAGAGATCATACCCCAACATAATAAAAAGGAACATGAAAGACTTGAATGAAAATAGAACTTGAAAACGAGGAAGGTGAAAGAATCCCTTAAAAATTCGGCAGCCTAACGGCGCCACTTAAACATTCTTAAAACGAATTGATAAGAGCAAGGGGGGGGGGTCTCTCATCATATGAACATGAAATGGGCAGTAGGATGAATATAAAAGAACATCCTCCAACATAAGAACATGGAGTAAAAAGAAATGACATAAAAGAGATTACTTGAAAAGAAAGAGGGAGGTCGGATCCCTTACCTTAAAATGTAACTCTTAAACCTCAAAGGTTGGGACCTTGAGGGCTTGGGGGCACCTTGGGAGGACTCCTTGGGAGGTAATGAGACCAGAAATTCGTTGGGAATGAGTGGGGAGTCGAATGGATGAGAGGAGGGCTTGGTATTTATAGGGAAAGTGAGGGGACAAGGCATTAATGGCCAAGGGACACCTCACATGTGCTTTTCTCAAACCCATGTGCTCTCCCTTGTCATTTATCATGGAGTTAGGCCACATGGGGCCCCCAAAACAATAATTCATCACCCTTGGCCGGCCAACCCTCAAAAGATCTCATGACATCATCATGACACCGTTATGATGTCATTAAACATACCGAAACCCTAAAACGGTATTTTTACTATTCACTGAAAATTCAACTTTCTCAGAAAAATCCCAAAATTTCACATTAACCAAATATCAATGCTCTGATTTCAAAAATGAAATCCATTTTAGAAAAATAATTTTCTAAATATTTTTAATTTAATTTTTCAATAAAAACACTATTCATCGAAAATTCATTTTTTTCAGAAAAAACCCCAAAAATTACCATAACATAATATCGATGCACTGAGTTCAAAAATAAAGTCATTTTTATAAAAATAATTTTCTAATTATTTTTAATTAATTTTTGAATTAAAAAAACACTATTCACCCTAAAAAACTAATACTTGAATAATAATTAATGAAACCGTTATTTAACTATTTTATTGAATCACATTACTTAATCAAGGTGCCTAGATTATTTTAAAACTTTCTTTAAGTGAGATTACTAATCCATTTGGTCATATTACTAATCCTAATCATAAAATCACTATTCATAATTTACTATTCATCAAAAATCAAGTTGATCTCATTAGACTCTAAATTTAGTACTAAACATAATTGCAGAAGACCATTTTTTGAAAATCATTACACATTTTTAATTATTTAGGGTTTACATAAACATATTTAAAATATCCTTTTTCTAAAATTCATCAAAAATATGCATACTATATTTATCCGGTCATTTCAAAATTCATAAACTTCATCATAAGAAGAAATCCCAATTTTTATTTAAAACAAGGATTACACAAGGTAGTTACGGTCTCGTTACATAACCCCTTATAATACCAGCATAGGACCTAAGAGTAAGGTGTGCTAGGGTGATAGAAGCTTGGGGCGGCTCAGTCAACATTGCCCGAGTAGTAATTTCTATCAGTTTGAACTTCTCACGAAGGCGATTCCGTTCCAGCTTCACATGATGAAGTTCGGCTTGGATTTGATCCAGAGCAAAGCCCAGTGGTGCTACCTCCTTCCCAAGCTCTGTTAGATGGGCTTCGATCGGTCCAAGACTACTAGGTGAGGCCATCGAATCTTCTTTCTATAATAATTAACCAATATTACTTATATTTAGAGACAATAATCAAAACATTTTGGTCACAGCGGTCATATTGACCGATGGTTATATAATAGTCAAAACCCACTGATCTCATTTTAATTATAATCATGTTTATCAAATAAAACATTTTTGTTGAGTATAATAATAACACATAAAATTAGGAAACAAAATTTATTTAAAAATTTCGGGTCGTTACAATTTTTATGATTATGAGATTATCTATGCATAGATTTATCAATTTATATTATGTGTTTCAATAGTTTTGGGATTATACATTATGTTTTATATTTTTATGATCTAATTAAGTGTTTTAAATTATTTATAAATATTAATTTTTGGAAGGAATGCAAACTATATCAATGTATATAATCCATGTAAATATTTCCCTCTTGGTAAATATAATGAAGTTAGAGTTGGATCTCTAGTTATAACTAATAAAATTATAACAATATTGTGGAAGATGACACCAGTTATGAGAAATAATATTTCCCAAATAAATTATCCTACTAATACACAATGTAGTGTAAAAATGTTATACTACTTATGCATCAGAAAAATTCATTATTTGATGATATTAAAAATCAAATTTTTCTTGAGAAACGGTTATGTTCCTTAGAAAAGATATTTCACTATTTGGGACTCAATGAGAGTGAGAAGGTTTTCATATAATTTTATCATATCTTAGGAGATGTGGATCAATGGTGGACATTGATTAAAAAAAATAAGGAAGAATAAGAAATATAAAACATGGGATGGAATTATTTTAAGTTACTCTTCATGGAAAAGTATTTTTATCATGAATAATGGGAGGATATTGAGAGAAAGTTCCTAAGTCAAAGAAAAAATAATGTGGAAAATGTTTCTATGTTTATAGAAAACAATAAAAGGTTAGTAAGGAATGCTGTGGGATATATATATAATCCAAAGAGAATGATTGACTATTTCATTAATGGGTTAAATACAATCATTCAAAGGTCACTAGTCTCCCAAACATTCTCATCATATAAAGACATAATATCATGTGTTATCAATAAAAATAAATAATTCTGCAAGTATTATGGATTTGAAAGGAAGTTAGTAAATAATATGATAAATGATAAAAAGATAGATAATGGTAATAAGGGAAATAAGTATTTTCCCACTTGATATAATTTTGGAAGGAATCACTATGGTACTTTGTTCAAGGGAATGGATGCTTGTTATATGTGTGGAGAAAAAGGACACTATTCTACTGATTGGGATGAAAATAAAGAAACTACCATTTTAAATTCTTAAATTGTATGGTGATGAAGAACTATGAAAATGAATTCCTCAATTTTTAAGGGAATATACATTTGAATAAGTAAAGGGATCATGATCATGATTATTATATTACTACAGATAAAGTGGTATGATTAAATTCCTTATGTTTTGATTTAAGAGTTATGTTATAAGAGTATTTTAATAATGATATTATAGTTATAAGAATCATGAAATATATGAGTATTGTACTACATAAGTGTTTTCCTAAGTATTTTTAATACTATGTTAAATGATACCATTGACCAAGAAAAGAGATTTAGTTGCAAGTTAGTCTTTTTGGAAAACACTTGATTGAGGGAAGATAACCCTTAAGATGTACCCAATGTTGAGATAATAATGATAAAGGGATATTTGAAATGTAGTATTGGTGAAGTTAGTTTTTTTAATAATTTGATGGTTTAGGTTTTCATTGATGGAGTTTACTATATGATTGGATTTATGGAATATATTAAAAAACATGAGATTTTATTTTTAGAATCATGAATTTTTTTCATTAAAGTTTTTTTAAGACAAAGGTATTCACATATTTTTAATGAGATATTTAGATCCACTTTATATTGTCTTAGGAATATAATGTTTATTTAGTGACCTTACTTCTAAATTTTTGGGATTTGAATTTGGTTAGACATATTTTTTATGAGTCATAAGTTTAAAAATTTATAAAATAGATTATATTGAATATTGGTAGTTTCTATTGTGGTATTATAGATTAATGTATTATATTTAATAACTTTTTATAATGATTTTAGTTTTACTACAAATATTAATAATAACTTTTTAATCTTTTATCGATCTTATGATTCATTAAAAGTAAATTTTTTGTGCTTCAAGATTAAAAAAATACATCTTGGATATTACTTGATTGGAGTAAGAAATGAAGTGGAAATTGATATTTTAATAACCAAATGATGAAATTTTATTTTCCTGTAACTATATTTCCTTAAGTTCATAGTCTTTATGGTAAAAAAATACAAAATTCTAGGAAAAAGATCTTGATACAAAAATATTATTTTAGTACCTTAACTTTTGATGAACTGATGGTCCTTGCACCAATTGCTTATTTATAGATTTTTGGTCATTATATTTTCTAGATCATTTAATTTATTATGATAAATGATCTCTATCACTCTCCATAATTATTTATACTTTTATTCCATGTCCACATTTTCACTTCCCACCAATGTTTTATTACTTTGAAACCCAGAATGTGTTATTCCACTAACCTTTTTTTACTTCCCTTTTAACAAGAGGATTTTTTATGACCCCTTTTTACAATATAGAATTCCAAAAATTTTATTTCCAATTATAAATCCCATAATTATAGAGATCGAGATTAAATTGTGAGGATATAATTTATTTAAGAGAGGTAGAATGTAACGCCCCAAGATTTTAATAGAGGAACACCACGTTCGATAGTCTATATGATAGGAAACACCAAAATTATATTTGAATATAACATTTTAAGACTTTATGATATGTTTATTTTTAAATAAATTGAATCCCTTCAATATCTTGCGATGAACACAATACTGGGTTGATACAAAACACGATTCTCTATTGAAATATTATTATTTAAACATGACCATTATAACCTAGTCGTTAAGTTGGTGGGATTGAATCTGACTAAGTAAATTATGAAAAATATATGGTTGAAAAATACATTTAATTAATTAAAAGGATATATATTTATTAAAAATAAAATAAGAATCATTTTAAATAAAATGAAATATTTTTTTAAAAACATCATTTTTCTAAAAGGTGGTTTCATTTTACATTTCCCACATAATTTAAAATTATTTTTTATCAATTTTAGAAGATGTTTTTTACAAAATTAAATTAATTTTTGATATAATAATTTCAAAATTATATTAAAGTGAATTCTTGAGAATTGTAAAAAAATATTAATTTTTAGATGAATAGTGAAAAATTATGGGTTTTGTTGAAAACTAACTTTTTGTTTAAATCATTTAAAGTTTTATTTTTGATTTAATTTTTAAATAAAGTAAAACTAGTTAAAATTTATTATTATAAATACAAGTTAAATATGAGGAATCAATTTCATATTGAAACTTGAAATTAAATTTTTTAATTCATATAAAAATTTTCTCTTTAGAGAAAACCACTTTGTCTTCGTGTCTATGAGATTAATTTTAAATTAAAATTTCCACTTATTTGAGAATAATTTGATAAAATAGATTCCATATTTGGAATCATAATAATTAATATTAGTTAATATGGTAGATTTAATTTTTTTACATAATAATTTATAAAAACCATTGTAAATTAATTAACATGCTAGAGGTTAAAATATAGTTTTTCGAGTTACATGAACTTATATTAAAATTAATTTTCCACAAAAATTAAAATTTTATTTGATAATTTTGATTTATAATTTATTATAATTGGGAAAAAAGTATCTTTTAATTTTTATTTTATTTTAGGATTGATGTATAAATTACCAATGTTAAAAAAACAAATTACCGTAGTGAAAAATAAAATAGTAAAAGTGAGTAAACTTAAAGGATAAGGAGTCACTTGTTTAAAAAATGTTTTATTTTTTAAGTATGTTTTTATATAATTAAAATTCAATTAAATCTTTTAATTATTAATTTTCAGTGCACTTATGGTGATAGTGACTTCCCATTATTGATTAGTTTTGGGAATTTAAAAAAATGCCACTCATAAATTATAAAAGGGTACTTACTCCTCTCACTTATTCACACCAATCAAGTGATTTGGATCAACAAAAACCACCCAAAATATCTCCAAAAAATACTTATCAATATTATATAGCTTATTTTCTACCAAAAATACTAGCCCTAGGGTCCTTAATAAGAGATCCAAAGGAGGTCTCTATAAGAGAAGGTAATTGTCTTTATTAAGATCTTTTTTTAATTCATTTTTAAAACACTAAATTATTTATTAAAACAAAAAATATTATAAAAATAATATTTTTTGTATAAAAATATTTTATTATGTTTTTAAAATAATATATATCCATCTACACTTCTATCAAATGAGAAACACAATCATCAATATTGTGTATGATGAACTACCACCTAACAAACTGAAGTGTGTATTTCTACCTCAATAATTTTAATGGTTGGATATAATGATGTATTTAATGAATCTAAATAAAAATTTAAAATATAATTATAATTAAGGAGTATTAATATCACATATAACTTCTTACTTTCCATCCATTTAAAATATGATAATTTCACTCTTGTGTACGGAAGATCATCGCCTCGTGAAGAGATGTGATTTGATTTTTTGCTGGAAGTTTACAAGTAATGTAGTAAAGATAAATTTACTGAATATATGTGATATTTATGAACCAGAAGTACTTATAGAAATATAATATCACATATAAATTTTTACCTTCAAATTTGTTGGAAAATAATAACATCACTTATACGGATGTGTGGAATAACGCCTTCATGTAATGATGTGAAATATTTTTCATTTTATTTTTACAGGGATGATTTTTTTAAATAATAAAAGTATTATCCTTAAAACATGGAAACTTTATTAAAGAAATAACCAAGAATCACACAAGTCTAAAATAAGGAAAATTAAATTTTCCTGAAAAAATATGGAAAACATCCAAAGAAAGATGATCAGACCAAATAAGACTGTTCCCATCAGCACCTTTGTTAGAAGGAATATCAGCCAAGAATTTCCCTCCCTGAAAATATGAGTTACAATATAATCAATTGATGAGAGATACTATAAATAATAAATCCATTGATTAACAAGCCTATAATTAGTATGAGCAGAAGAAGATCTAATAACATGAACAATAATAGTGGAATCACACTCCAGCCATATCCTATTCAGAACTCATTGTTAAGAATGATCTAAAGCAATGATAACACCTATAATCTATACTTCTAAAGAGAATAAAACTCCATAAGAATAATAAAAACAACCAACTAAATCCCTATAACTTTTACAAAAAACAGCCCAATATCTTGAAGGTCCTGGATTACCTCTAGAAGAACCATCATTGTTAATCTTAGTCCATAGAATATAAGGAGATTACAAGAAAACCTCCATAGTTCCCATCAAAGGATAAAATTTACCCTTGAAATTGAAACGCTTGAGAGCAGAGAAGTCATGTATTTATTTCCAACAATACACTTTCTGAGGGACTTTAACAGTCTGCAAAGAAGAAAAAATTCTAGCCAAAGAAGCCTGGGGGTTGAAGAACACCCCATCATGAAAACACTTGTTCCTCGCCTGCCAAATGATGATAACTAATTCCACCGCTGCAACATGGATAACCAATAACATAAAAGGGGAAAGGGGAAAACAAAACAAACCTGCAATTAGGTCCCTTATAGTGACATACCCTGACTGAAGAACTTCAAATGCATCAAAGATGGACTTACAAATAGATAAAGAAATAAAACAACTTAGGAATAAATAGTCTAGGTCCTCAGAATACTGATGGAAAAGAACACAGACATAACACAACGAAATTCCATGATCCTGGAGAGAATTTTCAATGGGAAGCTTCCCATGCACCATCCTCCAAATTAGAGTAAACCGAGAAGAATAAAGAATGTTTATTTTGAAATTACCTATCTATTTAAGACCCAAAACAAGAGAAATGGATTGAGAATAAATATTATTTGATTAAAGAGTACTAGAATAAGTCCAATCCCGAATCCAAAAATCACCAATGGAGGAAAAGTAATAATCCTTGAAAACCTGCTTAATATGATCTTTAAGATCATATATATCCAAAAAATGATCCTTTATTGAGATATCAAAAATAATATTAGGAGCCTCTTGATTTATAGAATCTAGAAGAGGATCAATAATCTAATTGGACCTATTGAATTGAAGAGAGGATTCCTTAGAGACCGACCATCGAGCATTAATGTCAATGAGAGAAAAACTTTTATTGAGAGAGGGCCACACCGAGGATTCCAAATGACTTGGAAAACAAAACTTGAGATTATTTAGAAACATGGATCTCAAAAAAGCAGTGGCTTCATAATTTTCATTAACCGACATCCAAATAAAATAATCTTGCAAGGCTTGATTAAAAAATCTGAGATTTTTTAAACCAAGACCCCCCATCTCAAAATTCCTACAACAATTATTCCAAGAAACAGTGGAAAATAATATTTCCAAAATACTGTCGGTCCCGATGAATTTCTTGATATCCAAAATAATTGATTTAATAAGTAAATCTAGCCATTTATAAACAATACAAGAGTAAACCGATTTAGACATAATAACAACTTTGACAAGGAAAACACGACCTGCCATAGAGAGGGATTTACACTTCCATGAAGATAATTTATTTTGATCTGACCATGAATTACTAAAAAATAACAAGCCTTTGGATGACCCAAAATAGAGGCACCCCAAATAGGTGAAAGTATATTTTCCTTCTCTAACCCTCAATTCATTAATGACATCAATTTTCCTAAAATAAGAGACATTCTTACCAAAATAAAAAAAATATTTGTTCCAACTGACCTGCTATCCAGAGACTTTCTCATAATGAAAAAGAACCTTCTTGATATTTTTAATGTTTCTCTTGGTCCCTTGACTGAATAAAATTAGATCATCTGCATAAAGGAGATGAGTTAGAGAAGAAATACCTCTACCAGCTCCAATGACCTTAAATTTTCCATTAGTATCCATCATGGAAAATAATCTTCTAAGATAATCCTTAGAAATGGAGAAGATGATTGATGACAGAAACATCAATGCCATTCACAAGAACAGAAACATGAGAAGATTCAAAAAATAGTCTTTATCCGTCCAATAAAAGTATCATCAATTCCAAACATGTCAATGATTTTAAAAATAAAGTTCCAATCCATTGTGTCAAAATCCTTTTTAATATCAAAATTTAGCGCAATATTACCTCCTCAGATGAGATTTTTGAGGAGGTTGACACACTACGATGAAGAAATAAGACAATATTGAATTGATCTACCTTTGATAAAACCAAACTAATTAAAGGAAACAATTTCACTAGAGATAGGTGCCAGTCGTTTAGCTATAATTTTTGTAATTACTTTGAAAAAAGTATTGATTAAATCCATAGGTCTAAAAAGATGGATTTTATAAGAATTATCCTCATTAGGAATTAAATTAAGGAATTGATCATTTAAACCTTGAAGAAGATTTCATCATATAAAAAAATGAATAACAATATTTCTGACATCATCACGAATAATCTCCCAGTAATTCTTAAAAAAGAAATTGCTAAATCCATCAAGACCTGGAAAATTTTCAGGCTTGAGGCTAAACACCGTAGCTTTAATCTCTAGTTCCAAGGGAATGGAATTAATTATATAATTCTACTCTTGATTAACAAGATTTGGAATAACACAATCCACAACATCAAAAATAATTTTAGAACCATTTAAGAGGCCTTTAAAAAAAGAAATAATGTGCTCAGAAAGATCCTATCTATTATTAAAAATTTGATCACCACTCATAATCAAAGCAAGAGTCTGATAGGTTTTCCTAATTATTTGGATAGAGTTAAAAACATATAATTCCTATCCCCATCATTGATCCATTTTTCCTTGAAAGTAGTTCTTTGTATGGAATCATTCATGTTGAGAAGATTATTGGAATTAAAAGTCAAATACGTTTCCAACAAAACACTACCAGAAAAATCATTAAGAGTATACTGCTCCTGAAAACAAAAATGGGAGCTTTTAAGGTTGGAGATATCCTTATCAAGGTGATGGAACCTATCCTTGCTCCAAAGTGTGATATTACCCTTGAGAATCATTAATTTTAGGATGTAATAGAAAACATTACTCTTGTAACACACTGAACCCCAAACATCACTAACAAGCTTATCACATTCAGGATGTAAAAACCAAGTCTTATTAAATCTTAAGGGAAAGGGAGGCTTAAAATATTTACCTATGAGATCAACCATGATGGGTTGATGATCATAATTGTGCCAAGATATAGTCATGCAAGAGATGGAGTACCAAGAACATAAAGAAGACTCATTCATAAAGGACCTATCATGTTTATAGGTATGGTAATAAAGTTTTATTTTATTATTATAAATTATATATATAATAAAAAAATTATTATTTAAAGTATAATTAATAGTTTTTTCCTTTTATTCCATCCGTTGAGAAAATGGAAACATTGTTCGTGCGTAAGTACGACCTACTGTCTCCATAAACAGTGTAATCAATTTTCTATCTATAACTTTTGTAGATTACTATAAATAAATATATAATGAATACATATGGTATTTATGCAATTTTTAAAATTATATATATTTTTTAACCATTATAAATTTAAATGGATTTTAATTTCCAAACCAAAATTCACATGAAGAAACAACCCAATTATCACCTACAAATGATATTAATGAATAATTGTTAATAAATGGGTGATAAAAGATGGTAAATAAATCATATAGGTTGTGATATATAAAATTAGGGTTATTTGTAATATTTAATGTAAACCAATATTTATTATAAAGAATGTTCAAAAATGAATGAAGGAAATCATACCCAAGGTTAGGGTTTTTCGTCTCACTTTTACTTTTTTGAGACATATGTCATATTCACGAATTATTCCTTTGTGTGGTGTATATAATGTCCATTTTGATATGTTATATCATGAATATATTTATGTTTACATTATTTAATGTTTCATTTGATGCTATTACTTTCAAGATAATTACCATTAAAATGCTTTCAATGTTGTAATAGATTTATGTTTCAATCTCATTTTAATCAGGATTGTTTGTACTTAAATTTGCATTAAATGAAATTATTTTATAATTTTATAATAAACCTTTTAATATTGTTATATTTTTTTATCCAATAATTGTTTAATTAATTTTACAATATTTCGCTCCATGGTAATTAAAATTATTTTTAAAATTATTTAAATAAAATCCGACTTCATTTCTCTCTTCGGTCGAAAATACATTTTCTTCTAAATCAATGTTTTCAAATTTTTTTTCCAAAATGTTTTCAACATTCTCAGAATGATTAATTAAATTTATTGTTACCTCAATTTTACATTTTATAAATTTTTTTGAATTTAATATTTATTTAATTTTCAAAACAAGATCAGTTTGGATTTTACCAAAAATGTGAAGGAAATATTTGTTTAAATATGGAAAATATGAATAGAATTTATCAATGTCAAGAAAAAATCAATGTTTTAAAAATTATTTTATATGTTTCAAGGATTATTGTTAATGAAAATTATTTTTATGATATTTTTTGAAATTTGTGTCTTAAAATATTTTCAAATTGAAATATATATTTTCCTCAAGAATGTTTCTAATGAAAATTTTATGGTATTTATATTCTTCAATGACATAAACCCTTTATTATAATTATGACTATAATGTCCCGGTTTTGGAACCCACCCATAAGGGCCCCGTACTCGGTTGGTCACATGGCCTCAAGCGTATTTCCCCAAACTCCAGAGGCTGCCGACTATTAGCGAGGGCCATGGGTGTGATAGTGGGGAAATTGTGCCCTCATTGGAAGATTACACAGAAGAAGTAACAACACAGACAACATAAAAAATAGTAAATATCCAACAATAATAACAGCAGAAGACTGAAAAATAAACAGGTGGAGCAGAAATATGTAAATGATGCATAATACATATATGTCTAGGTAAACAGCCAAACAAGTCACAATGCTGAATACAATAATAAGACAAAGTAAAAAATAAAAAAGATGACAAGATTCTCAACATTGCAAGCCTTGTCTTGGTCCCATGCTCTCCAGCTTCAGTGCAATCAAGAACCTGAAGTAGAAGGGCGCTTTCCCTTATCTATACCTGCAATAATATAATCTGTTTGGGCTCAAAAGAATGACCCAAACGGGGTGTGAGACAAAGTCCCAATAGGAAACCACCCAAAGATCTATGCCAAACAGTCAGTGAATATATGGCAGGTAAAGGACAGTAAGCAGTAAACAATAAGCAGTAAATAGGATAAAACACAGCAATAGCAGTCCATAGTTTCTAGCACATAATCTACAAACAAGAAACAACCACTCAAAAAAGTTAAACAAAAAGTTAACCTCTGGGTAGTTCTCACAGTCAAACCCCTAAGGTTCAACCTACAAGTACTAGCAACCCTCTGGGATGCACACACATTCTCACTCCTCTGGTTCATCTAATAATAGACTCTCTGCGGAAGCACTCACCATCAATTTCCCCTATAGTATCGTATCGTACTAAAGGCTCTCTGGGGAAGCACTCAACGTCTCATTCCCCCTGTGGCCCGCATCGAGGAACTACAGACTCTCTGAGTAAGCACTCAACCTAAATTCCCCCTGTGGTCTCATATTGTAAATTAAAGACACTCTGGAGAAGCCCTTACGTCCATTCTCAATATGTTCCACTACAATAGGTTCTCACTGCCCTGTGTAAAACAAACATGCAAAGCATGCGTATCGTCCCAAGTCAACCTCAAGAAATACTTGGCTATCATTCTAAGGCACAAAAACATAATAGTACAATAGTTCCACTATACCACAACTAGGCATGGAAACTGGAAAACACCGAACAAGAAAAAAAGCATAGAAAAACATCCAGATCATAGTACAATTTACCCTATTCACAAGCAATGACCTCTACACATGCATATCAGCAAGGCAAGAAAACAACAAGGGAAAAACAAGAAACACCCAATACCCCGTTCAAGGGTATTGGTGTAATTTGCACAAAATATTCACATAATTCTTAAGGAAGGGCACAAAACACCTACCTCGATGCTAGGAGAATGATATACGTGAACCACGATGATTGATTATCCTTAGAACATCGAGGATCTGAGAAAACACCCAAAACACTCAACCCACGATATCTTGAGAAAGAGGAGAAATTGGAAAACAAGGCTCTATTAGAAGGAAGAACTCACTACCGTGGTTCCAACGCAATCAACGATGGTCAATTCAGAGCACGAACGGAGGCTCGAGAATCTGGAGAAGAATTGCAGCCATATGGGTCACTCTCAGATGAAGTACCTGAAGAAGGAGTGCATTCTGTCCGTCAAGCATGACCTCGGTCTGTTTAATGAAAAAAAAGAAAATACACGGCGTGTACTTATAGGGTACACGGAGTGTACTCTGTTTTTCTGTACTCCACTTTAAGAGGCCGCCACATCGCCTCTACACACCATGTGTGTGGCCTGGACATGGCCAACACACAGCTTCGAGCGGAGAAGGAGTACACGGCGTGTACTTCAAATTTTTTTCAGAAAACCCACTTTTCTCAAAAACTCCTGGAAAAATAAAGACATACTTGAAACGAATATCCGGATTCTTACAAACTTCCCCCCTTAAAGAAATTCATCCCCGAATTTCCCTAACGAGGCGGAGAAGAAGAAACCCCGAACAACTCCAACCACAATGATCGTACATCAACCTCCCTTTCCCAGGTCTCATTCTTTACTCACCCGTGCTGCTATAACACCCGTACTAGAGGAACAATCTGCCCTTGGAGAACCTTCATACAGCAATCGAAAATCCAGATAGGATTCTCCTCAAATGATGCATCCACTTCAAGTTCAACTTCCTTGGGATGAAAAACATGAGACAGGTCCGAAAAGTAATGTCGGAGCTGAGAGACGTGGAATATGTCATTCATGACTCGGTACCTCTGAGGTAAATGAAACTGATAGAAAATCATCCCAAATATCTCCAATACCTCAAATGGCCCGATGTACCACTGTGAAAGCTTACCCTGTCTCCGAATCCTCTTGTGTCCTAATCTCGGTGCGACACGCAGGAAAACCTGATCCCCGACATCGAACTCCAGAGGTCATCTCCGCTGATCAGCATAAGACTACTGTCGAGACAGTGCTGTAGCCATCCTCTTTAGAATCAACTCTATCTGCTCTGAGGTCTCCTGAACAAGACGAGGTCCCAACAAATCTGCCTCTTCTGCCTCCAACCAGCATAAAGTTGATTGGCATAGCCTACCATACAAAGCCTCGTAAGGTTCCATCTGAATAGTTTCCTAAAATCTATTGTTGTAGGAGAAATCCACCAGAGGGATATGCTTCTCCCATGAACCTCCAAAGTCTAGAATGTAAGCTTAGAGCATATACTCAAGCACCTAGATAATATTCTCGGACTGAACATCTATCTGGGAATGGTATGTTGTACTCAAAAGTACCCATGTACCCAAAGACCCCTGAAGCCCCTGCTAGAATAGATAAGTAAAGCGTACATCCCTGTCTAAAAAAATGGAGTTTGGGACTCCATGCTGACGTATAATCTCTTAGATGTAAAGTCATCCCAGATCATCAACACTGATGGTTTCCTTGATCGGTAAGAAGTGAACAACCTTCATAAGCCTATCGACGACAACGCAAACAACATCGTTCCCTCGGGGCGACCTCGACAACCCGGTCATGAAGTCCATTGCGACATTGTTCCATTTCCACTCCAGAATGGGTAACTGCTGTAAAAGGCCTACTTGTCGCTGTTGCTCCGCCTTCACCTGCTGACAAGTAGAACACCTCAAGGTGAAACCAGAAACACCCCTCTTCATACCTGGCCACCAGTACTGGCGATGAAGTTCCCGACACATCTTGGTGACACCAGGATGAACTTCCCAAGCAGAGGAATGGAAATCCCACATCATCTCCTCGTGTATGTCTTCTAGCACCCATAAACATCCCTGGAAACACAAGATCTCATCCTCTCCCACTATCCATCTAGGAAGAGGGTCCTCTCTTGACACACTCTCCCATAGGACTAATCCTTCTGATTTTAATAGTTTCCTCATCCTCACTTGATCAAGAAGTGTAGAGGTAACAACTACAGAAGATAGGAAAGTATTCCCCTATCTATCACGAACCTCCAGATGCATCTCAGAGAACATAGCCATAAGATTCCACTCATTAATGGCCTCCTCAACTGCCTGAATCTGAGTTCTCCTGCTCAATGCATCTCCCACTGCATTGCCCTTTCCCAGCATATAGGCAAGCTTGAAATCAAAATACTGAAGATACTTGACCCACCTGCGCTGTCTCAAATTCAGATCATGCTGATTGAATATGTACTTGAGACTCCTGTGGTCGGTGAAAACCACAAAGTGCTCTCCCATAAGGTAATGTCTCCAACAAAGTAAGGAATGAACAATAGCTTCCAACTCCATGTCATGCATCAGGTAGTTCCTCTCATGTGGCCTCAACTGCCGAGACCCGTACGCAATGAATCCATTTACCTGCATAAGCATATCGCCCAGTCCGATACCTGAAGAATAAAAATAAATAGTGTAGCTCTTTCCTGGCTCTAGAAAGACTAGTATCGGTGCTGACGTCAACCTTCCCTTCAGCTCTTGAAAGGCTGACTCACAAGAATCTGACCAAAAGAACTTTTCCCCCTTTTTGGTCAGACCTGTCAAAGGTGCTGCTAGGCATGAAAAGTCCTGAATGAAGCATCTATAGTATCTAGCCATCCCTAGGAAACTCCATACCTCAAAAATGTTCTTTGGCTACTCCCAGGAAACTACAGCTCTCACTTTCTCTGGGTCCACAGATACTCCTGCCTCTGAGATGACATGACCCCAAAAGTGAATCTGATCCATCCAAAAGTGGAACTTCGAGAGTTTAACATAAATCCAATGCTCTCTTAGTGTATATAGAACGATATCAAGGTGGGTAGCATGGTCGGGTCGAGTGTGAGAGTAAACCAAGATATCATCCATGAAGACCACGATAAAAGAATCCAAGTAAGGATGGAACACTCGGTTCATCATTTCCATGAAAACTGCTGGCGCATTCGTGATACCAAATGGCATAACCGTATACTCGTAGAGACCATACCTGCTCCTGAAGGGTGTTAGAGGTATATCTGATGGTCTAACGTGCAACTGATGACAACCGGACATCAAATTGATGTTCGAGAACACCCGGGCTCCTCAAAACTGATAAAAAAGATCATCAATCCTATCCAAGGGATATTGGTTCTTGACCATCAACTAGTTCAGCTTCTGATAATCCACACAGAGCCTAAGGGAACCGTCTACCTTCTTTGCAAACAGGACAGGCGATCCCCAAGTAGAAGTATTGGGTCGGATGAAACCCTTTTCCTGTAACTCCTCCAACTACTTCTTGAGCTCCTTCGACTCAGGTGTAGCCATCCTGTAGGGAGGAATGGACACCGGTGTCACTCCTGGCATGAGATCAAAAGAGAAGTCCACCTCACTCTCTAAAGGAGAACCTAAAAATTCCTTTGGAAAGACATCCTTGAAATGATCCACCACAGGAGGAAATTCTAACTGTGAAGTCCCCTGGTCATCTAGATAAATACTATCAATCTGGGCCATCACCCTTCCTAGCCGATGATGCTCGAGTCTTGCTCGACTCGCCTGAACATACCATTCACCTCTATGAAGAAAAGATTCCCCCTCTGGTGAAATGAAACTCACCCTCTGGTGATAACAGTCGAGGACTACCTAGAAGGGAACCAACTAGTTCATCCTGAGAATGAAATCATAGCCTGTCATCTCTAGGACATAGAGATCCCATAAGAAATGATACCCTACAACCTCAAGAGGGCACTCTCTGCACTGACGTACACTAGATTTTCTCATTCCCAAAGGTGTGTCTAGTGTCAACAAGTTAGTAGAAGAAGGGATACAGAGCCTAAGGCTCTCCATAATAGCAACAGAGATAAATATATGTGTAGAACCAGTATCGAAAAGAGTTGAAGATAAAACTGAGGCTACTAAAATCATACCTCGAACTGTAGAAGGTATGAGATCCTTATCCTGATAGATCTGCTCCACCACAAAATTCTGTCCTGCCCCGCGACCTTGTGAACCTTCCTGACCACTCTGAGATGATCCTCCCTGCTGACACCGAAGGACTGGTGACTGACTGCCACGACCTCGACCTCCACCTCGGCTCGAATGGCTGAAAGAACTCTAGTACCCTGACTGGTGAGAAACTGGTGGTGCTGCTCCTGAACGAGGAGTCATGGAAGAACCCCCGTCACCAGCTACTAGTGATAAAACCTGGCAGAAACGCTAAAGGTGACCCATATTTTCTCAATATCGGCACTCCACTGGGTCGCTCTGGCAATACGGCCTCATGTACCCTGCCCTTCCACACTGGTATCATACTACCTGGTTACCTGAAGATGCATCTCACCTCCTCAGATCACCGCGCATAGACTCCCTACGGCGCTTCCAGATATCAACTAGAGGAACACTAGCTCTAGAAGCAGAACTGCCATGGCTCATAGCTTTAGAGTCTCTCATATTGCGCTTCGCAATCAGCGCTTGGTTGACGATAGAAGTGATGGAAGTCAACTGGAAGATATTCTCCTGCGAGCGGATCTCCCGACTAAGACCATCCTCAAAATTCCTAACTAAGAACACCCCACTTCCATCCCAGAGGGGTGTGATACACTGCATCTCAGTGAAACGAGAGGAATAATCCATGATAGAAAGAGTACCCTACTCTAGACTCATGAACTCTTGGGCTCGATCAGCCCTCAGGGTCTCTGGATAAAAGTAGTCGTAAAACACATGCTGGAACTCCTCCCAATCCTTAACCTGCTGATGACCCGCCTGTGAGATCACATCCCACCACCTCTTGGAAGAGTCTCGTAGAATGTAGGTAGAGAGCTTGACCCACCTCTCTAGAGGTGTTTCTAGATGCTCAAAGATAGTTAGCATGGATTCCAGCCATGACTCTACAACCTGTGGTCCTCCTTCCCCCAAGAAAGTAGGAGGATGCTGCTGCTGGAAAACCCGCGTCATGTCTTCCATAGTATTGTTAAGAAGTGATGCTCCCTAAAAGGTCTACATCATCCTCATAAATCATTCCCTGAACTGCGCATCGGCTCCTGCAACTGGTATGACAGCCGGTGCCAAGGCTGGCCCGACTGGAGGATTGGCAGGAAGTCCCTGATCAGCCATATCTGGTGTCTGATTACTTCCTAACAACTGACGTACAACCGAAGGACATCTCAGAGACATAGCTATGAAAGATCAAAAGAATACCTTAGATCAGGAAAACAAATACAGAGAAGAAAGGAGTACAAAACAGAAACAGGAGAAGGAAACACTCAAGTTTACAAAACATGACTACACGACGTGTAATTAAATCTATTCCCCAACCTGTGTCTCCTTGCATGGATAACCCACATGGTATTCTTAGACTGAGACTACACGGCATGTTCTTGGTAGACACAGCGTATAGTAGAAAAGGTTTCAATGACCCGTGTTGTTAGTTATGCAGCCAGCTATATGACTGAGACTACATGGCATGTTCTGAACAAACCCGGCGTGTACATGAAGATTTTTCTGACCCGTGTTGTTAGCGACACGACCAAGTACACGGATGACCCTTACATGATGTGTTCCAAACAAACATGGCATGTATAAAAGGAGAGAACACCGACCCGTGTTGTTCGTGACACGACCGGGTACTGAGAACAAGGATACACGGCGTGTTTATACACAACACGGTGTGTATGACACTAGCTTCCCTGACCCGTGTTGTTAGTGACACGGCTGGGTACACATCTTACTACCACACAACGTGTACCTACCGTACATGGCGTGTTCCTGGTGATTTTTCACAACCCGTGTTTTTGATCACATATTCATGACACAGTTTAAAACTACATAGCGTGTATTTATAAAGTACACGTCGTGTATTCTGGGTTTTTCCAGGCAATAGCTCTGAAACTGCACCAAAGCCTAGAAAACACTGAAAAACGGGCATGAAGGTGCCAAATTCCAATCCGTGAGGGCCCATACACCCCACGAATCAAAACTTGGAATCCAATACAGTCATATATAAGGAAAGACAAGTCAATAATTCACCAATTTCTGATTTAAGAGGGACCATAACACCTTGAGAACCAAAAATTGGCATTCATTTAAGCAAGGTACAAAATAAACAGTCCTCTATCAACAACAGAGACTCTATCAAGCATCTATCACAACAACATGAATAATTTACACAAAGTCTTTCACAACAACATGAAATTGCTAATGCACCCTAGCTGACATGGAAAAAATGCATGGCATGTAATTTCTAATAGGTTCCTATATGATGCCTGAGATGGAATACCCTCATCTCATCGGGTTGCAACAAAAATAGAACCAGAATAGTAACAACAGTAACAACACAAGTCTTGTGAATCACTCTAGGTGAAATCATAACAACCGTAAATCTCAAAACCATAAACTGTAATAATCAAGGTAGTATGGTTTTTCCTTGTACACGAGATAGCTACTCCCAAGAGAAACTTATTACCAAGTATGAAATCTGTCCTATCCCTGTCTAAGGGCTCTAAATAGTAAATCAAGAGAAAAGAACCCCTTTGATACTACTTTGTAACGTCCCAGTTCTAGAAGCCACCCAGAGGCGCCCCGTACCTGGTTGGTCACATGGCCTTAAGTGCATTTCCCCAAACGCCCGATGCTGATGACTAGTAGTGAGGGCCTTGGGTGTGATTGTGGGCAAACTATGCCCTCATTGGAAGATTACACAGCGAAAGTAACAACACATACAATAGTGGAAATAGTAAATATCCAACAACAATAACAGTGGAAGACTGATAAATAAACCACTGGAGAAGAAATATGTAAATGATGCATAATACATATATGTCTGGGAAAATATCCAAATAAGTCACAATGATGAATATAGTACTAAGCCAAAGTACAAAAGAAAACAGATGACCAACTCCTCAGCATTGCAAGCCTCGGCTTGGTCCCATGCTCTCTATCTCCAGTGCAATCAAGAACCTGAATTATAAGGGCACTTGCCCTTATCTATACCTGAAACAATATAATCTGTTTGGGCCCAAAATCATGACCCAAACAGGGTGTGAGACAAAGTCCCAATACGACACCTTGCAAAGATATTTTCCTAACAGTCAGTGAATATATGGAAGGTAAAGTACAGTAAGCAGTAAACAGTAAGTAGTAAACAGGACAAAACACAGTAGTAGCAATCCACAATTTCTATCATATAATCCACAAACAAGAAACAACCACTCAAGAAAGTAGAACAAAAAGGTAACCTCTGGGTAGTTCTCACAGTCAAACCCCTAAGGTTCAAGCTACAAGTACTAGTAACCCTCTGGGAGGCACACACAGTCTCACCCCTCTAGTTCAGCTAATAATAGACTCTCTGAGGAAGTACTCACGTTCAATTTCCACTATAGTCTCGTATTGTACTAAAGGATCTCTAGGGAAGCACTCGACGTCTCATTCCCCCTGTGGGCTGCGTCGAGGAACTACAGACTCTCTGAGGAAGAACTCAACGTCAATTCCCCTTATGGTCTCACATCGTAAATTAAAGACACTCTGAGGAAGCCCTTACGTCCATTCTCCCTATGGTCCACTACACTATGTTTCACATCCCTGTGTAAAAAAAACATTCATAGCATGAATATCGGCCCAAATAAACCTCATGAACTACTTGGATATCATTCTAAGGCAAAAAAAAATTACAGCACAACAGTTCCACTATCCTACAACTAGGAATTGCAACTGGAAAACGCCGAACAAGAAAAAAAGCATGTCAAAGCATCCAGAACACAGTACAATTTAACCTATTCACAAGCAATGACCTGTACACATGCATATTAGCAAGGCAAGAAAACAACAATGGAAAAACATGAAACACGTAATACCCCGTTCAAGGGTATTGGTGGAATTTTCACAAAATATTCAAAAACTTCCTACGGAAAGGCACACACCACCTACCTTGATGCTAGGAGAATGATATATGTGAACCACGATGATTGATTCTCCTTAGGACATTGATTATTTGAGAAAACACCCAAAAAAATCAACCCACGATATCTTAAGAAAGATGAGAAATTGGAAAACAAGGCTCTAGAAGAAGGAATAACTCCCCGCCGCAGTTCCAACGCAATCGACGACGGTTGATTTAGAGCACGAACAGAGGCTCATGAATCCAAAGAAGAATCGCGGCCGTATGGGTCGCTCTCAGATGAAGAACCTGAAGGAGTGCGTTCTGTCTGTCAGGCGCGACCCCGGTCCGTTTAATGAAAAAAAAGAAAATACACTGTGTATACTTCTGGGGTACACGACATGCACTCTATTTTTACGTACTCTGCTTTAAGCGGCCACCACATCACCTTTACACACCGAGTGTGTGACCCAGACATGGCCAGCACACGACTTCGAGCAGTAAAGGAGTACACAGTGTGTACTTCAAAAATTTCCAGAAACCCAACTTTTCTCAAAAACTCCAGGAAAAAGAAAGACATACCTGAAACGAAGATTCAATTTCTTACAATGAATCACTATATTTATGTTGTACTGATATCCTAATTATTCTTTATTTTGATGGTTTATGACCATTTTTACTAATTATGTACTATTTTATTACCATTAACCATATTATAATGGATGGTTTGTGATTATGTTTACCGAATCAAGAACATATTAATTTTTTTTAGTTTTAAAATATAAATGTTTATGTCAATTAGGTTTTAATCATTTATTATGAGATACTTTGTGCATATTAAGTGATGGGTGGGGCCTAAAATTATATATCCCTTTAATTCATCAACATGTATAATGAGACAAATCAGTTGGCCAGATGAAATGTGTTTTTACAAGTAGTTTTAAAATATCTAGTGAAAGGTCTTGAAAATATTTTTCATATTTCAAGCATTATGAATTAAATCATTATGATATCATTTATTGATGTCCAAGTGAATATTATATTATTTATAATATCAAGATATATATTTCAAGGTCATGTGATTGTGTATATGGATTTATCTAATCTTCATTTATTCCTGCCATATTAGGATTATGTTTTTGATTAAATGGAAAGTTTTTTTGTTATATACCTATTTATATTCTTTATTATTATTTATTAGTGATATATTTTTCTATACAATGAACCTTAATATGAATGTGAGATCACCCATTTATTAAGATTTATTTTCCCTACAACCCTAGTTAGTGTTTTTTGATTGATATTCAAGGATATTCTAAGGGAAAATATAGCATTCTCAAATAAAACACTTAAGGAATTTCATTTTTTAAATTGAAATGTGAGATTCATGTATGTATCTATTTTACCAATAATAATAAACTATTATGTCCTTTGGGATGCGATTAATTTTGTGTTATTCCAATGTTATAAATTAACAATCGACAATAGGCTACTAGGTTAGGGGTATTTTTACACAACCTCCTCTATTGGGGATTACCAAGTGTGAAAATCATTAAAATATGTCTCAATGAATTTTAATCTACTAACACCTAATAGTAAAATATTATTATTTTTCCATCAGATATATGTTTTATAAACCATATAAAATATTTTTAATAATGTTAAAATATCATTTCTAGGTAATCATTATAGTGGGAAGTGTTATAACCTTTCATTAAGAAAAAAAATAAATGTAAATTATCACATTAATTTTATATGGAATAATAACTATCATGTGATAATTTTTTTTTAATATTCTAGTAATTAAAATTATAAATTCAATTGGTTATAGGGATCCAACTCAAACAACTAATGGGTTAGGTTTTGTGGGAGTTATTTCAGAGTATGTTTGTGTAACATCCCGAACTGAGCAATTAGGTCTAAGTTGAGGTTCCATATATCGTCATGTGCATCTCCCCTTATATAAGAGGCTACTGATTAGTACTAAGGGTCTAAGTAAATCTGTGCCGATACTATACCCTCATTATCATTTCATAGAGAAAATAAAAAATAAAAAATATAACAAATAGTCATAGTACGTGAGGAAACATAAATATTGAATACATTATATAATTACCAAAACTCAATAAGGATCCAAGGTAGATTAAAAGCTAGTACAAAAAAGATGCATTAGATCCCCCAGTCAAACTCCATCCAAAAACATCCAAATCCTCCTACTACAAATTGTCAACCATACACCATAGGGACCTTTCCCTTCTCTAGATCCCAAATCATGAAATCTAAAAGTGCACAGACATGCCTGAGTAGGTTGTGAGTACAATATTAACTACGACACCACCAACAACCCTTAACATCAGTGCGTAAAATATAAAAGTACAATCTATAAAAAATGGTTTAGATATAATAAAAATACATGAAGAACTAAAAACATATTTCTAGAAATCTGAGACCAATTCTGTAACACCCCAAGTATTTAAATAAATAAATCTTTGTTCAATATTTTATATGACATAGAACACCAAGACTAAATAAACAATGGAATATTTTTTTTTTAAATTTGATCATTAGAACCTAACTACTAAATTGGAGTGTATGAATTGGATTAAATACTTTATGAAATATATATAAAATTCCTACTCAATATAAATTTATTAATAAATTATTATAGAATAAGAAATCAACTTTTAATAAGTACATTTTTATTCTTTATAAAAGTATCATTTCCTAAAAAAATAAATTTATTTATTTTTTGGAGTAAATATTCTAATTAATTTTTAGAAAATTTTGAAAACTTATTAGATGAGTTGTAACCAATTTTTGAAATCATAATTTAAAAATCATATTAATTTGAATTTTTGAGAACTTTCTAAAGAGATAATTTTTCAAGAAATAGTGAAAATGATGTTTTTTATTAAAAATTACATTTTTATTTAAAGAATTTAAAAGTTACAATTTTTTTTAAGATGATTTTAAAATAAAATTATTTAAATTATACTATTAATAATCCAATTAATTTCATTATAATCAATTTTATGTTCATGTTTTATATAACAACCTTTTATACTTATGAAAATCTTTTCTTTGGAAAACAGATTTTTCATCGTGCGTGTAGGTTTAATTTTAAATTATATTCCACCGATTATATGATTTTAATTTTTAAAAATGGATTAAATATTTTTATTCCACATAATTAATATTATATAATAATTTAAACTTATTTTTGGTCATAATGAATAGTAAAAACACTAAAAATTAATTATCATTGTTATGGTTAAAAAGAGTTTACCATGTGATTAAACTAAAAACATATTGGTTAAAATGACATGAAAACTTATCCAATTATTATTTTATTGTAATATATGGACCTTATATTATCTAATGTTCAGTAAAAGTCCATTTAGTATCCTTTTTCAATGTAAAAAACAAGGGTATATCTTTTTTCCTTTCAAAAAAATTCATGTGTGTCCTCTCCCCGTCTCATAAAAGGAAACCTACTATCCTCTTTACTTCACTCTTAAAGGCCTATTTTTTTGTCCAATACCTATAAAAGTACATTACTCAATTATTATAAAACTTAATATAGAGATTTTATTTACTATAACACCCTCATAGGAGGGATTTTTGTGAAAACATAAAGGGTTTTTCTGAAGAATAGGTATCATTCTTAACCGAGTATTTTGTTTTATTTATTCTACATTATCCTTAAAATATTATTATGACATGTTTATATAATATAATAAATATCTTCTATATACTGAGATTTTATTATTTTAATGGTATGAGAATCATTAATCTCATCTTCCTTCAAATTGGAAATAAATCCATTGCTCGTGTGTACGGCGAACCACCACCTCATAAACTGATGTAATTTGTTTTCGATCATCAACTATCATGAATATTCATGATGATGAGTTTAATATTTATATATTATATTAAATAAATAATAATCATTAAGTAAAATTAATTTATCTTATACATTCTTATGTTACTATCCATTGAAAAATGATAGTGTCATTTGTGTGTATGGTGGATTACCGACTTGTGATGCGATATAATTCATTTTTATTACCAAATCACATGGTTGGTTTATTTAAGTGCATTTAAAATAATAATATTATATTTATGACATAATTATCATTCTATAATGATAAAATGTCACCTATTTTCTTTTCATTATGATCATTGAAAAAATAGAAATGTTACTTATGCCTACGTATAACCTGCCTTCTCTATGATTGTAACGTAATAAATGTTTAATAAAAATACTCTATGATTTCTTTCAAAGGTATAATTTAGGTAAAAAATTGATAATTATTTAATTATTATTATTCTAGTGATGGTGAAATAATAATTTCTTTGACCCTAATTAGCTTTCCAAATTGATTTTGGACAAATGAGATGAACATTATCGAAAATTATGACTTGAACCTAAGTGATTATGTAATTGAATATAAAATGATAAAAAATAAAATAAAAGTAATAATAAACTTTATTTTTTTCTTAATAAAGTTAATGATTAACATATTTTTATTATTGAGGATGATAAAGAACACACACGATGAATCGAGCTCAAGGTAAGGGACCTTTCAAAACAACCCTTTTCCTCAGGTTATGAGCATTATATCTATAACTCACTTTATATTTCTAATTAATGTAATGGAATGATTCTAAATTTTTTATATATTGGTCAAAAATATATACACTTATTATTATACAATCATTTTTTTGGGTAATACATGCCTTATATTCATTTCTGAAATTCCTTGTGATTTTTTTATTATGATATAAGTCAGGATTATACAACCCATTTTATTTCCCTAGGTCACTCTTATGTTTATTCCATACAATTGATTTCCTTTTTATGGAACTCATAAATGATGAAAATATTATTATGGTTCCATTAATATAGTTATATAATGAATTGGATAAATCATTAGTCTCATGATATTTCATGTATGGTATTAGGGAGTAAACATAATCCTTTTTGGGACTTTTTCCACCATGTGATATTCTCTAGGTAGTTATCATTGACTCATGTTTAAGTCATTTTATATGTTGCTTCCAAATATTCAATTTTCTATGATATTATGATTCCATGTTGTTTATGTTATTATCCTAACTAATTAACTCATGATCCCACTCTTTTATGATATCATGTTATAGATTTTAATCACATGTTCTGTTTTATTACCAAGTTAATCCCTTACTAATATTTTTAGATCATCCATTTTGTCTATGTATTCCCCAGGTTATACCATGATGATTTATGTGGTCAAAGAAATTTAGGATCCCATTATTAATAATTAAATAAATATATTTTGTGTATATTCACTTTATGTATTATAAAACAATTATTCCAAATATATTCGGCTTTTTTAATCCTTGATTTATATTAATGGATATTTATATTCAAAATCATGTTGTGATATGTGTAAAAAGTCTTGTGTAGTTATAGATGGTATAAAAATAATTTATATTTATTTTAGGGTATTAGGACTAGAATAATTTATTGATAACCTAAGGGATAAGTATGAGGATAAGACTAATTATAGGAAAATATCCCAGAATTTTAGTGTAGTATATAGCGAGTGGGTTTCAAGAAATTACATTCTTGTCTATATAATACAAGAGGATGTGGCTTAGTAAAAGTTATACATAGGTATACTAACTTTGAAAATGTGTCAAAATATGTATTCATTCATCACTTAATGCATGAAAATATCTCTTACTTCATTCCTGTTCTGACACTCTTGGGAGATATGCTCTAGAAATTCATAAATCTCTTTATAAACCATTATAGAAGACGTGAAATAATTGTTAACATAATATAAAATACTACCATGGATAACCTAAATTTAAACCTAGATACTAATAATTTAGTATATATATATATCATTTATAATTTATAGCTTCTATTTTTCTAAGTTTCTCTTTTTTATGTTAATGTTTTCCTATCTTAATTATTTCTTTTTAGTTAATGGCTCGAAATAGGAGAAACCATGCCAAGAAACAAATTGATAGGAAATGTGATAGCTTCCCCAATTATATAACTAACATTATGGGAGTTTTATATTATAAATTCATTTTATTAATATCTCAACTAGCTCACATTATGAATAATAATTAATATCATATGAAATTCACTCCTCTTAGAAGGAGAAAGTTGTAGTAATAAATTTTATATGAAAAAAGTCACCTACCATTAGTGTATGTTATTATTACCTTATTTAAGAATTATTAATTAATTCTATAGTTATTATTTTATATGTCCTCCAATTATCAAAGAAAGATAAAGTTGTTCTAGTCATTTATTGTATTGAGGGAGAAACCTATCAGTGGTGGACAATAATCATGAACAGAAATTCAAAAAAGGATATTGATTCCATGGAATGAGAATCATTCAAGAAAATATTTTTTAATAAATATTTTCCATAAAATACCAATAATAATATAGATATGGAGTTCCTCAATTCAATCGAAAGTAATATGAGTCTATCAGGTCTTATAAGAAAAAATTCAGAAGGCTTGCACAATACACCTCTAGTTTTGTCATAAAAACTGAAAGTAAGGTGTAATGTTTCTTTAGTGGGTTAAAGAAAAGTCTATAAAAAGATTTGGTGATTCTAGACCTTGATATATATGAAGAAACTATTCATTATTCCATCAATGTTGAAATGGAAATTGGTTACTCTGAGTGTTCTCATGGGTTTGGACACAAAAAATGAAAAATTGAGTTTTATTCAGGAGTATCAATAGATAAGTAACATCAAGGAATGAAAATACAACATCCCAATCATCAAAAGAGTAGGAAGATGAATCCAATAAATAGTCTTATAATAATTTTTATATGTTTCAAATGTGTAAAAAGGGGAATATAACTATTCAATTCTGAAGGGAAATGAAGAAATCCAAAAATGATGAAGACGAAAAGAAGGTTTTGATGAAAAAACAGAATGTGGTACAATGTTTCCACTAAAATGAACTTGTTAATTAAGAAATCCAATTCCATAATATTCTGGATTAAATATAAAACCAATAACAACAACAACCAAGGCTTAGAGAGAAATAAAGAGAATATGTTATCATTACTATTGAGGTTTACCTTGATAATGATGTGGTGATAGGTATTTTAGTGATTTATTAAATAATGGTGAATGTATTATTTGATTCTGGTTCTATGAATTAATTCATATGATTATTGTTTAGTAAAAATATTCATTAACCACCTTTAAACATGGAAGTTGAGATATCTGTAATAATAAAAAAAAATCAATGGTTGCATCCCAAGTATATAACTCATTCCCATCCAATGATTGTGGATTGAATATTCCCACAAAACTTGTATTAATTATTTTAGTGGAGTTTGATGCCATATAAGTCATAGATTTCCTATCCTTATTTAAATTCATCATAAACAGTTAATAGAGGGATACCAATCTTCACATCCCAAGCCATCCTATGATTCTGTATAAGTGTAAGGAGGAGGATGAATATCCCTTGGAGTCTTATGTTAAAGTGTGGATATTATTTATTTATGATAAATCATATCATACTAAAATGATCTAGAAAAAGTATATAATCTTGTTTTAAGACATTCCCATTATGAGGGATTTCCCAGATGTATTACCTAAAGATTTTTCTAGTATTCGTCTTGATCAGGAGGTTGAGTTATCAGTCAAAATTATACATAGATATCTGCCTATATTAAGGAATCCTTACAAAATGGTAACAATTGAGTTAAAATATTTGAAAAAGTGGTTACAAGAGAATCTAAAAAATGGATTTATAATCCCAAGTGATTCATCATGGGGTTTACTGATCCTATTTTTCAATAGGAAGGATTGAAAAATGTGCTTTTGTGTTGATTAAAGTGAACTCAACAAAATCATGATAAAGAATAAGTATCCTCTGCCACTTATAGATGAATTTTTTGATAAAATACATTCACCCTAGTATTTTTCTAAGGGTGAACTTTTATTTGGATATAAATAATTAATGTTGAAGAAAGAATAAATTTCCAAAATTTCCTTTCAAATAATATATGGACACTATGAGTTAATAGTAATACCTTTCTGACTCAACAATTCTCCAAAAATCTTTATCGAATTTATGAATAGATTTTTTTAATATTACCTTGACAAAATTATTGTAGTATTTATATATGATATTCTGATATGCTCTAAAAACAAGGTTAAGAAATAAGAGAATTTTAATACTATGTTAAAGGCCTTTCGAATAGAGAAGATCTATGAAAAGTATAGTAAATGTGAGTTTTGGATGAAGGAAGTATCTTTATTGGGAAATATTATCACATTTAAAGTGATATCTATAGACGGTTATAAGATAAAGTCAATTGAGAACTAGGCTGAATGAGAAACTGTAATGGATATCTGTATATTCCTTGGACTAGATGGAAAGCATCATTAATTTGTGAGAAACTTATCATGATTGTCAAACTTATTAACCAAGATTACTTAGAAATGGGTGAATATTTTATGGACCAATGAATCTGAAGAGTGATTTAATGAGTTGAAACAGATGCATATCAGTTCACTAGTAATAACACTACCCACATCTGGGGATCTTTTCATGGTATTTATGGATGCTTCAAAGATGGAATTGGGTAGTGTACTAATATATAATGATAAAGAGTTATCCTATTCATTAGGGAAATTAAAATTTCACGAGAATAACTAATCAATTCATAATAATTTTTTTGATTTACTAATCTTTGAATTGAAAATATGGAGACATATCTATCAGGAGAAGTGTGAAATATATATAGGTCAAAATATCCTCAAATATATATTCACACAAAATGAGATAATATACACAAAAAGATATCTAGATCTGATTAAGGGAAGCAACTACACAATCCATTACTATATTTGGAAATAAAACAAGGTGGAAGATGTTATAAATATAAAGGATTCAGAAACCTTATCAATGATGAGAATTGAGACGGATACAATCTTCTTAGAAAAAAATGATGAGCATGAGAATCATGAAGGAAAAAATATCATCATTCCTTTTCTCAAATTATTGTTCAAACATCCCTTTTACAGAAGATAAAGGATGCTTAAATAGAAGATGTGGAAATTCAGAAGAAGGTCAAAGATATAATAAAAGACAAATTCTCAGAGTCTTGAATTGATGAAGAAGGTGATGTATGATTTGGCTCAAAACTATGTGTACCGTAAAATCATAAGATAAGGAAAGAACTATTGAATGATGCACATTTATTGACCTTCTACAACTACCCATGGAGAACGAAGATGTATTATGATCAACATGAACACAATTCATGGGACAATATTAAGAAGGAGATTACAGAATATATATTACAGTTACTGGTATGTTAGAATGTGATATCTGAAAGGAAAAAATTTAAAAGGATTATGCAAGCATTACCCAAACCTATATGGAATGGGGAAAAATCACAATGGATGTTGTCACTGGTCATTCAAAGATACTAAGAGAGAATAAATCCATATGGGTTGTGGTGGATCATCTTATAAAGACTACTCACTTCATAAATATTTGATAGCACTTCTCACTCAATTATCATGAAAGGATATATATATATATATATATATATATATATATATTAAATAGGTGGTGAGGATGCATGTAACACCGTTATCTATTGTATTTTGCAAGATCAATTATTTACGTCCAAGTTAAGGAAGAGTCTCTAATATACTCTAAATACTAATTTTGAATTTTAAGATGACTTATCACTCCTGAACTGAGGGAATATCTAATGGACCATTCAGACACTAAAATACATGTTGAGATCATGCTCAAGGGTCTTAAAATGAGGATGTGATCAAGTTATTTCTATATCTTAGTTCTCGTATAATAATAATATGCACTCTAGAATCCATATGATTACTTGTGAATCCCTTTATGTGAAGAGGTGATAAACACCTACCTGTTGGGATGAAGTTGGTGAATAAAAGCTATTAGGGCCTAATTTTTTTATGGAGATAGTAGAAAAGGTCAATACCATTAAAAAATATATCAGGACTTCTTATAGTCTATAGATAATTTATACTGATCATTGATGATGAGTCCCAAAGTTTGAGGTTGGGGATAAAGTGTTTCTCCATGTATCTCCATGGAAGAGAGTCAAGAGAGTCTGGAAGAAGGGAAAGATAATCCTTTGGTACATCACCCCCATTAAGATTCTCGATCACATTAGAACTTTGGATTATCAACTAGGACTTCCACCATCCATTTATTAAGTGCATGAATTATTTCATGTATCCTCTCGAATAAGTATAGACTAGATCCCTCACATATACTGAATTTAGGGGTGGTAAAACTTGAAAATGGTCTCTCTTATGAGGAGAATCCGGTTAAGCTCTTGGACCATAGAGATAATGTTTTTCACACCATGATAACTCACCTTGTAAAAGTGCTATGGAGGAACCATAATTATGAAGTGGAAACTTGGGATCTGGAGGAAGAAATGAAGCATAAGAACGCTTACTAGTTTTGACCTTATTATGTAATATAAAATTTCAAGGGGAAAAATAATTAATTGTGAGGGAGATTGTAACACCTTGAGTTTTTAAGAAAATAAAACTATGTTAAATATCCAATACGATGTCCGACTCTAAGTCTAAATGAACCTTAAATATTATTATTTAAATGTGACTATTAGAACCTAGTTGTTAAATTGTTTGATATGAAAAGAATTAACTAATTTATGAAATATATTTAAATTTACTAATCAATAAAAAAACTAATAAATAATTATGAAATAATCAGTCAATTTATAAAAAATACATTTTTATTCTTTAAAAAAGTACTTTTTCTTCAAAAAAGGGTTTTTATTGCTTTTTGTGAGAAAATATTATAATAAATTTTCGAAACATTTAGAAAATTTATTTGAATAAATTAACTTAATTTTTTAAACCATCATGTCTAAATTATCTTAGAGTGAATTTTGACAATTTTCCAAAAAGATTACTTTTCAATGAATAATGAAAATTAATAATTTTTATTAAAAATTACCATTTCATTTAAAAAATTTATAAGTTTTAATTTGTTTTAATATGGTATTAAAAATAGGAATATTTCTATTATATTAATATTAATCCAATTTCTTTCATTAAAATTAATTTTATGTTCATATTTTATATAAAAACCTTTTATACTTATGAAAACGTTTTCCTTAGAAAACAACTTTATTGTTTCATCTGCCTGTATAGTTTTTAATTTAATTATACCAATTCTAAGAGTTGAATTTGTAAAAAGGGATTAAATATTTTGAATAATCATAATTTATATTATATTTCAAGTCCAAATTTATTTTTGGTTATAATGAATAGTAAAAATTGTAAAAATTATTAGCCATAGTAAAGGTTAAAACTGGTTTACTGGGGGTTAAAAAAAATATAATGTTTAAAATGACATAAAAACTCATAAAATTATTATTTTATATATATAATTCAGCATTATATCATCTATGGTACTATAATAGTCTATTTTGGAGCCTTATAATGTTTGAAAAACATGGGTGTATATTTTTATTTTCCAAACATTTATGTGCGTCCCCTCCCCCACTTATAAAATGGAACATACTCTCCTCTTTCATTCACACTCAAAAATCCATTTGGTTTATCCAATACATACCTTGATACCTTAATTCCATTCCCACATCCTATAGTCCTTGTATTTATTATATAACCCTCCTTGGAATGATTTTTTTGCAAACATAAAGGGGTTTTTCGAAGAGGAGGTTTCATTCTTAACCGAGCATTTTGTTTTTTCTTACATCACATTAAAGTTTTATTCAAACATGATGATATTATATAATCAGTATATCACATATAATGAGATGTAATTGATTAGTAACTAAATGAGGAAAATGTTCATTGTTAATATATATAATATTCATGTGCCTTATTATTCAAAAACACCATTTTAGTGCATTTTACACTTTGAACATTATTTCACATTAGATTGTATTACCTTCTTAAATTGCACTATTATGTGGTACATTTTTGAACATCATTTGAAGTACCCAATGATTCATCTGATTATTCATATTTTAATTTTATATTTTTGGAAATTTATATACACTCCAATATGAACATGTTTCATTCAGGGATCAATAGAGAATTCATGGAAGAAGATGGGGATATTTTGTGATGAAAGGAAGCAATTCTAGAGAAGGCAGATTAGACACTAGCCCAATGATGAGACTGTGGGGCCCAACATACAGGTAAAATGAATCCCAAATTTTGTGGGATGCTAGAAGACATGCATAGGAACAAATAACTCTTCATGATCCAATGCTAATTAGGCCTCTATGGTGCTCATTAAGGCACGACAAAGTATAGATACAATTCTGGGCCAGATTCTGCGGTCCAGAAAAACAGTCCACTAATTTTATTATATCTCGGAATCAGCGACTCCAAATGGTCCCATATTTTACAGTCGGTTAGAAGACATCCGGAGATTTATTTTATTCTTATATGGATTACTATTATTTGGCCATATAGAAGGACTTTCAGATGCGTCTGTTCGGTGTAGGAAAGATGGCTGCCACCTCGGGTCAAGGGTGGAAAAATCAACTCTCCCTTACTTTCCACCCACCTATGACCTACCACAATTAATTGAGGAGACTTGGACTGTTGTAGACTCAAACCAAGGGCACAAAAATTCCTATTTAAAGCATTGTTGTTGGAGGATTGAAGGATCTTTGGTGCTTGGTTTCATTGTAGTGTTATGCTGCCGCTTTGTGTTTGTAATCGCATTTCTTTCTCATGTAAGTTGTTTAATTCACCTTAGTTTCTTAATAAAAGTTCTTCTTCTCTTATTATTCTGTTCTTCTACTTATCACTTTGATAACTTTGGTTCAAGGTGTGAACTTGTTCATACCAAACCTTGTGATATTTATCACACAATAGAGGAATGATCTTTTTTTTGTTGTTGTTTTTACTTCTTCAATTCCACCTTTGTAAGTCTACTTCCCGCTTCCGTTGAAGACATGTCATTAATGGAGGGATGAAAATTTTATGGTTTTATCCAAGGGAGTATCAAGGGGTTGTATTGGATGTTATTTATCACTCTATTAATGGCAAATCACTTCTTTAAAATGAGATTTTTATTTGATGATTTTGAAACATCTTCATCCTTATTGAATTTAAGGTCACACATTCAAGTGCTAATACGAACCTCTACCTTGGAGTGCTCAAAACTTTGATCCTTCAAGTGTATAGGTGATTAGTATTATGGTGTGTAGGCATTAAAATAGTAAGTTCTGATTTCATTTGATCTTATTAAATGAATCCATCTCAATTATAAGAAATTGAAATCATTAAAAAAGTAATTCATCCAATCCACCCCGAGCGATAACCTAGGATAAACTCATTATTTTAAATTGAATTCAATTAAATATATTAGTTATACTTTAAACCCATATAAAATCAACCCAATTTGGACACTTCATAGCCAAAAATAGTCCATAGAATGTACGTGTCTATAGGTTTCTTCTTAGGTCTCTGAGGATTCGATAACCCAAGCTAAACCACAAGGACCGTTCTACCTTCATCTCTTGGGTAAATTTGAGCGAGAATCAAATTTTGGAACCATTTCAGGGGAACCAAGTAATTCATCTAAACACCCATTCTATTCTCCCCCATTTCTTCTTTTCTCTTCCAAATTATCTTATCTTGTCCCTTTCTCGTTTTTTTTCTTTTGGCGCATGTCCGCCTACACCTGCGATCAATCAAACCGTCTAGTTAGGGTGGATAGTCCTGGGGTTGGGGAGTCAAGTACACCAAGGGAACTCAATCCATTAGATCCAAATCTACCTAATACTCTAGAGTCCAAAATTGTTCCAATTTCAATGGAAGGTCTTCAAAGAAACCAACTCATAAACCCGGGTGGGAACCAAAATGGAAACCCAAATGAGGCAGCCCCAAACTTGGGGAATGAAATTGATCAAACCATGAATGACTACCTCACACCTTCCTGGACCAATTCCCCCTCATGCATTAGACACAATTACCTAGGAGATTCTAACTACATATTTAAACCCCATGTCCTAAACCACCTTCCCACCTTCCATGGAATGGAGTCCGATATGCCCTACCTGCACATTAAGGAGTTCAATGACATTGTAGAAATCATGTGCCCCCCACATCAACTAGAATCAGATAAGATGATGCTATTTCCTTTTTATTTAAAGGATCGAGTTAAAAATTGGCTAAACAATTTGAGACCATCATCCATCAACTCTTCAGACTAACTACAAAGAGAATTCTACAAAAAATACTTTCCCCACCATAAAACAATTGCACTTAAAAAGAGTATCCAAAACATTTTTGAAAAAGAGGGAGATTCATTCTATGAAACATGGGAGAGGTTCAAAGACACTCTAAACATAGTTCCACACCATGGTTTTTCTATTCCTGAATAATTCAGAATTTTCTATGAAGGGTTGGGTCCGGGGAACAAACAATTCATTGACATGATGTGTAATGGAACCTTTAAAAAGAAAGCCCCAAATGATGCTTACGAGTATCTAGAAAGCCTTTCTGAACAAAACCAAACATGGGGAACTTCAACTTATTCTGAAAAGCCACAAATAACTACTATAATTCATACACTTAGAGAAGAGGAAAGCCTTAGGGCTAAACTCACAACACTCTCTAGGAAGGTTGAAGAGATAGACCTTAGGAAAGTCCATGAAATCCAAACTGTTGACCCTGTTTGCACAATTTGTGACAAACATGACCATAAGACAGACAACTACCCAACCATTCCATCCATCAAGGATGTTCTCTTAGGAGGACTCCCAGTGGAAGTAAATTCTTTGAACTTTCAAAAGCCTCAATACCAAAACTCCTTCAACCCAAGGTATAAAGACCACCCAGGCTTCTGCTGGAAAGATAACCAACAACCTAGCCAACCACCGGGACAAAATCCTTACCCCCATCAGAACTACCAAACCCATAACCAGTTCAAAACCCAACCTATCCAATACCAATAGCCACCGGTCCATTTTCAACAAACCATCCCACTTCCAAAATATCCCCCTGGGATAAACCAATCTTCTCAAGCACCAACCCAAACTGTTCCACAAAGCCTATTAGAACAACTATGGAAACAAATGGAGAGGATGAAATCAGAGGTATCTTCCCTAAAACAAGAACTTTAAACCATCAAAACCGGAAAGGCACCCATGCCTACTCAGGCGGTGCCATCCTCAACTTCAATGGGAGAGTCAAGTTGTGCTCAAACAACTCATGAACAACTAAAGGCTGTGACTATTTGAAGAAGTGGGAAATCAATTGAGAAACTTGAACAACTATTTCATAACCCACTTGAAGATTCAAACTTGGATGAAAATTCAAATGAACCACAATATCAAACTGAGGAAACTGATAACATTGTCAAGGAAAAAACTCTTTAACAAAAAACCCCACAACCTGCACCATTTCCTCAACGCATGAGGGGGAAAACCAAGCCTGAACTGAGTGAAACATTAAGGGAAATCTTTTCACAAGTCAATTTGAACATACCCCTTCTCGATGCAATCCAAACCATACTTGCCTACTCAAAGTACCTTAAGGACTTGTGTACTTTTAAAAGAAAAGTTTCACATAAAAACCAAGTCCTTTTGGATGATAATGTGAGTACCACCATTCAAGGGACCATTCCTCCCAAGTTGAAAGACCCAGGTTTCCCTTAAATAAATGTTGAACTAGGAGAAAGCAAAGTTGTCAAGGCCTTGTGTGACCTAGATGATAGTGTCAATCTCATCCCATATGTTGTGTACTGACAGTTAGGCCTAGAAGAACTCCAACCCACATCTTTCATACTTCAACTTGCTGATCATAGCATTAGGGTTCCAAAGGGGATTTTATAGGACGTTCTGGTAAAGGTTGAAAACTTCATCTACCCTACTGATTTCATTGTCCTTGACAACCATCCAAACATAGGAAATAAAGAACAAACCCCAATCATCCTTGGTTTTCCTTTCCTTGCAATAATCAACTCTGTGATCCGAGTCTGAAATGGGAACATGACCATCACCATTGGGAATATGAGTCTAGACTTGAACATCTATAATGCAATCTCACAAATAGGGGATGACGAGGACATTCATGAAGTAAACATGATAGGAATCATTACTAATGAATCCGTGGAACATCAAGGAATATTTGATGAATGTTTAAGTCAGAATGAGATTGATTTACTTTGTTCATATGAAGGAAGTTTATCTCCTTGGATTGAATCATTTTTAAATTTCTCTTATGATGAAGTCTTAGGTCCAAAAATCAGTGAAACCTTTCAAGAAACCACTTTCATAGAGACCAATCCAATTTACTACCCTAAATCTGATCAAGCCAATCTAGTAGCTGAAACTTCTACATGTGGGGAATCAATCCTGTCTAAAACTCTAAAAAAAGAAATTGATCTTGATCCAATGTCCCAATCTTCTGCTGAAATTCTCAACCAACCTGATCTTGAATTGAAGGAACTTCCTGCTACACTAAAGTATGCCTTCCTAGGGGAAAATCAAACACATGCTATTGTAATTTCTTCTTCTCTTGAATCCAATCATGAGAGGATGCTTCTAGATGTCCTTAGGAAGCATAATAAAACCATTGGTTTGAACCTTTATGATATTACTGGGATTAGCCCACTTATCGAGACTCATAGGATTGTTCTGGAATCTGATTCAAAGCCATGTCGTCAACCTCAACGACGACTCAATCCTAATCTCATGGAGGTAGTAAGGAAGGAACTTTTGAAATTGTTAAAAGCTGGTATCATATATCCCATAGCTGAGAGTGAGTGGGTGAGCCCAATCCAAGTGGTTCTAAAAAAGGCTAGAATCACAGTGATAACCAATGAGGATGTAGAGATTCTTCCAACAAGGGTGAGTAGTGGATGGAGGGTCTGCATTGACTACAGGAAGCTAAACTCATTCACCAAGAAGGACCATTTCCCCTTACCATTCATTGACCAAGTCCTTGAGAGAGTGGCAGGTCATGCCTTCTACTGTTTCTTAGATGGGTACTCGGGGTACAATCAAATTGAGGTCTCCCTAGAGGATCAAGGGAAAACTACATTCACATGTCCATTTGGAACCTTTGCTTTCAAACGCATTCCCTTCAGGTTATGCAATGCCCCTGGAACCTTCCAACAGTGCATGATGGGAATCTTCTCAGACATGGTAGGGGATTTTCTAGAGGTATTCATGGATGAATTATCTGTGTTTGGGGATACATTTGTGGGATGTCTGCAGAATGTGGAGAGATTCTTTTCAAGATGTGAAGAAAATAATCTAGTCCTAAACTAGGAAAAATTCCATTTCATGGTTAAAGATGGACTTGTTCTAGGTCATCTGGTCTTGAGTAGGGGGATTGATGTTGATAAAGCAAAGGTTGACATCATTTTTCACCTTCCATCAACCAAAACTGTCAAGGAAGTGAGGTATTTCTTAGGACATGTTGGTTTCTATAGAAGATTCATCAAGTACTTTAGTTCAATATCTCATCCCATTTGTGCTCTCCTAGTAAAGGATGCTCCATTTGTTTGGACAGAAAGCTGTGAGGGTTCATTCTCAACCCTCAAATCCTCTCTCACCTCTCCTCCCATTATGAAATCTCCAAATTGGAATCTTCCTTTTGTACTTATGTGTGATGCCATTGACTTTGCTGTTGGAGCTGTGTTAGGACAACGTTGTGATAAAACTCCTTATATCATTGCTTATGCAAGAAAATCCTTAAATGATGCCCAAATAAACTACACCACTACTAAAAAGGAGTTACTTGCTATTGTATTTGATTTAGAGAAGTTTAGGTCCTACTTATTAGGATCCCCCATCACTGTGTTCACTGAACATTCTGCACTAAAATACCTCTTCCAAAAACAAGATGCCAAGGCTAGACTGATTAGGTGGGTCCTTCTCTTACAAGAATTTGACCTCACAATCAAGGATAAAAAGGGCGTAGAAAATGTTATATCTGATCACCTCTCTAGGATGGAATTCAAAGACAACTCAAATCACCATTCTGTGTCTGATTCATTTCCTGATGAACACCTATACTCTGTGAGTGACTGCCCTTGGTATGCCGACATGGCCAACTTCTTAGTTACAGGAGTCATTCCAAAATTCTTAGGGACTCAAGCTCGAAGGATTTTCCTTTCTGATATTAGACACTATGCGTTTGATGATCCATACCTCTATAAGTTCTGCCCTGAACAAGTCATTAGGAGGTGTGTTCCAGAATCTGAACAAGAGTCCATCCTTAAATTCTGTCATAGTGAGGCATGTGGAGGTCACTTTTCCTCTAAGAAAACATCTGCTAAGATTCTTCAATGTGGTCTTTTCTGGCCCACCCTCTCAAGGGACTCCTACACATTTTTTCAAAGCTGTCTTAGGTGTCAACAAGTAGGGTCCATCACAAAAAGGAATCAAATGCCACTCACTCCCATCTTAGTGGTTAAAATATTTGACTATTGGGGAATTGACTTCATGGGTCCCTTCCCAAACTCTAGGGGATACCTCTACATACTATTAGCTATTGATTATGTCTAAAATGGGTTGAGGACATTCCCATTAAGTCCAATGATCATAAAGTTGTGATTCTATTTCTGAAAGAGAACATATTTTCAAGATTTGGAATTCTTAGGGCTATAATCAGTGATCGAGGAACCCATTTCTGCAACCGCCCATTCTCTTCACTCATGTCTAAGTATGGTATTTCTCATAAATTGTCCACTGTATACCATCCTCAAACCAATGGTCAAGCTGAGTTAGTGAATAGGGAGATTAAGCAAATTCTTGAGAAAACTGCCAATCCTTCTAGGAAAGTTTGGTCTGAGAAACTCTTAGATGCTCTTTGGGCATATCATACAACATAAAAAACCATATTAGGAATGCCCCCATATAGGTTGGTTTATGGAAAATCATTCCATTTTCCAGTGGAGATTGAACATAAGGCCTTTTGGGCAATTAAGAAAATGGATTATGACCTATCATTGGCCGGAACAAAAAGGAAATTAGATCTCAATGAACTAGAGGAACTAAGAATGGAGGATTATGAAAATTCAATGATCAATAAAGATATAGTTAAAGCCTACCAATCTAGTAATATCAAGGTCAAACATTTTGAACCAGGAAAACTTGTTCTCTTGTATAGTTCAAAACTTCATTTACATCCGGGAAAGTTAAGGTCTAGATGGTCAGGACCTTTCATAGTGCATCATGTATTCCCCCATGGGGCAGTAGAGATTCAAGATCCCACAAGTGGTTACATTTTCAAGGTCAATGGTTAAAGGATAAAACCATTCATTGAATCATTCAATAAATAGGAAATAGAGGTTGAGTTAACTGAGCCAACCTATGAACAAGAAACAAATTGATAGATTTAGGGTCCATGTCGGGCTAACGACATTAAAAAAAGCGCTGCATGGGAGGAAACCCATGGTTTTCAAGTTTCTTATCATTTTTTTGTTTTAATAAACTTTATATTTTAAATAGGATTAATTAATCATTTTTACATTTTAAAAAAGGACTATTGACCTGTTCTTCTATTATGAGTATGGATGGGTATGAAAGGGGAGCATCGTATTCATCCATGTCACGCTGTGTGATCCCTGAGTAATACCTTACCCAGAAATTTAAAAAGAAGACAATGTATCATTAGTTTGATTTAAAAGAATAAAAAATAAAAAAACAGGAAAAACCATAAAAATGATGATACTTGGAATTAAATAAGTCGTTGTGTTGTTTGTTTTGTCTGGTTTGTTCTTCTTTTTGTTTAGTTACTCTTTTGGGTGATACATATTCAATCAAGGAGGTTCCTACATCCCCCAAGAGATCAAAGGACTAATTTGGAGCAGCAAGAACTTCAGCTTCAACCACCAGGTGATTTCATTCCATGATCCTCAGTTTCAATTTCCTTTTTTAACTTCTATTATCTGCCACTACTCCTTCTAAATTTTTATTTCTTCAAACACCAGGGACAGTGTTGTTTTAAGTTGGGGGGAGAGATAAAATAAAAAAAAATGATTTTGTGTCAAAAAAAATGAATGATTTGAAAAAAAAATTAAATGGAAGGAAAAATTCCTTTAACTTTAAACATGGTAATACACGTTGCACACTTTGAAACTGAATATCAAATAATTTAGCATACCCTGATTTTGATTTTAATCCTTGTATAATTTCATGAGCATAGATTTTGGAAAGTGTGGCTGTCCAATGTGATATTTCATCATTTATATTTTCATCCAAATATAAAAAATTCACAATGCACGTCCTTTGGATAGTTGGGTATTAGTTTAAGTTCATGGGGTCCCCTAAATAAATAGCATAGGTTTGGTGATCATTTTAGTTTAATATGAGTATTAAAAAAAATTAATTTTTTTTTGCGCGTAGAGAAATGAAATGACCTAATGCGTGGCTTTCGACACTTGGGGATCGTGACTCCATAGTTGTCTGGCCCAGAGTTAGTAATTTTATCTCTATTTTTGGTAATTTGAATTTGTTTTTGACTGATTTAACTCGATATGATGCCCGGGTATGTGAGATTCACTTGGTGCCCTAAGGTCTTTGAGCCTGGGAGTCATTGGCAAAGTCTCACTATAGGGGTTGACTCTTTTGTGTGCAACTTCAATTACCATGGAAAAATTGCAAAAACAAAAAAAAACAACAAAAAAAAACAAAAAAAAATTATACAAAAAAAAACGAATACTCATCTTAATATTGAAATGTGATTCCACCTAGTGCTTCTGTAATTTCCCCCTTGAATAAAGATGAACCCCCATGTCTATTGTGATTCACAACACATCCTCATACTTAATTGATATTGGATGAAATATGGAAATGAATTTGAACAAAGGAATGGGCTTGGGATTGGGATATTCTTATGAAACTATCTTGTATTAAAATATTTTGATGGGTTTCAGGATTGTTAGGTATAAGGTTTTTTTGGTGATCATTGTGTATTAAAATGTTTTTGGAAAAGGGAATTCAAATTTCATATTGTTGAGATATATTTTGCTCGGGACTAGCAAAACTCAAGTTGGGGGGTGTGATTTTCCACTAAATGAGGATAATATTCATTGTTAATATATATAATATTCATGTGCCTTATTATTCATAAACACCATTTTAGTGCATTTTACACTTTGAACATCATTTCACATTATGATTGTAATACCTTCTTAAATTGCACTATTATGTGGTACATTTTTGAACATCATTTGAAGTACCCAATGATTCATCTGATTATAGATATTTTAATTTTATATTTTTGGAAATTTATCTACACTCCAATATGAACATGTTTCATTCAGGGATCAATGGATAATTCATGGAATAAGATGGGGATATTTTGTGATGAAATTAAGCAATTCTAGAGAAGGCAGATTGGACACTAGCCCACTGATGAGATGGTGGGGCCCAACATACAGGCCCAATGAATCCCAACCTTTGTGGTATGCTAGAATACATGCATAGGAACAAATAACTCTTCATGATCCAATGCTAATTCGGCCTCTATGGTGGTCATTAAGGTGGCCCAAGTTAGAGATACAATTCTGGGCCAGATTCTCCGGCCCAGAAAAATAGTCCACTAATTTTTTATATCTCGGAATCCGTAACTCCAAATGGGCCAAAATTTTACAGGTGGTTAGAAGACATCTGTAGACCCATTATATTATTCTATGGACCACTCTGATTTGTCCATCTAGATGGTATTTCAGACCCGTCTGTTCGGTGAAGGAAAGCTGGCTTCCACCTCGGGTCAAGGGTGGAAAAATCAACTCTCCCTTACTTTCCACCCACCTATGGCCTACCAAAATTAATTGAGGAGACTTGGACTGTTTGAGGATCGACCCAAGAGCTCAAAAATTCCTATTTAAGGCAGTTTTGTTGGAGTATTGAAGGATCTTTGGTGCTTGGTTTCATTGTAGTGTTATGCTGCCACTTTGTGTTTGTAATCACATTTCTTTCTCATGTAAGTTGTTTAATTCACCTTAGTTTCTTAATAAAAGTTCTTCTTCTCTTATTATTCTGTTCTTCTCCTTATCAATTTGATACGATTGGTTCAAGGTGTGAACTTGTTCATACCAAACCTTGTGATATTTATCACGCAACAGAGGAGTGATCTTTTGTTGTTGTTGTTTTTACTTCTTCAATTCCACCTTTGTAAGTCTACTTCCCGCTTCCGTTGAAGACATGTCATCAATGGAGGGATAACACTTTTATGGTTTGATCCAAGGGAGTATCAAGGGGCTGGATTGGATGTTATTTATCACTATATTAATGGCAAATCACTTCTTTTAAATGAGATTTTTATTTGATGATTTTGAAACATCTCCATCCTTATTGAATTTAAGGTCACACATTCAAGTGCTAATACGAACCTCTACCTTGGAGTGCTCAAAACTTTGATCCTTAAACTGTATAGGTGATTAGTATTAGGGTATGTAGGCACTAAAATAGTAAGTTATGATTTAGTTTGATCTTCTTAAATGAATCCATCTCAATTATAAGAAATTGAAATCATTAAAAAAGTAATTCATCCAATCCACCCCGAGCGATAACCTAGGATCAACTCATTATTTTAAATTGACTTCACTTAAATCTGTTAGTTATCCTTTAAACCCATATAAAATCAACCCAAGTTGGTCACTTCATAGCCAAAAACAGTCCATAGAATGTACGTGTCTATATGTTTCTTCTTAGGTCTCTGAGGATTCGATAACCCAAGCTAAACCACAAGGACCATTCTACCTTCATCTCTTGGGTAAATTTGAGCGAGAATCAGTCATTATGTTAATTTCATAACCTACATCCATATCCATTTCCTTCAAATGGAAAAAAACCGTAATTCATGTGTACATCAGACTTCCAGCTCCCGAACCGATGTAAATCATTTTACATCATCAACTCTCAATTGTATTAATGATGATGTATTTAATATTTATATATGATATTAATGATTTTTTAATTATTTAAAATTAATATATCATATACTTTATTAACTTACCAAATATTAAATAATGATATCGGTATTCATGTGTATGATAAACTACAACATTAAAAAGTGACACAAACTTGTCATGGGGCATGGAATAACAAATATTATTATCTAATTACAGACTATTGTTTAACCCTAGGTTGTATCCCAAAGAGGAGTTCACAAATAACAATTTTTTATTTTTTATTTATTTTATGCAATGATGGTTATAATTAATTTTAATAATTTTAGATAAAAATTTCTTTAAAATTTATTTATTTAAAAAACATTGATAAAGATGGTAATCTGAGTAGGTTTTTATAGACCGAGTTTAGTCATATCATGGTTTTGAAATTTTATCTATTTTTGTTATTCTAGATGGTAAGAGAGAGATACATCTTCTATGTACTCTCTCCACTTGGATATATGGTTATGACGAGATCCTTAAAATTTGGAACCTTAGGTTGTTCTACCCTTCTTCCTATTTATGTGAAATTATAGTCGAATCTCTTGATTAATTAGAAAAATTCCTGAGAAGGAATTGGTGTTCCCAAAAAGAATAGTATTCCAAACATATAATTTTTCACTTTTATTGCTGACTTTTGAGAACTCATCATAGAACTATAATATGTTACAAAATATAACAAAAAGAATTGGGCAAGGGAGAAATGTATCATTGGCCAAGGTAGTTAAAATTAATAGAATCAAAAACTAATGCAACTGAATTTTGAATTTAAATTCAAAATTAATAATTCAAAATAGAAATAGAAAGAAGAAAGAATTATATTTAATTGGGGTGCATGAAATCAAACCAAAAATAAAGGTCTATCATCTCCCTTTCCTAATAAATCAAAGAAACACCCCCTATATGGATGGGGAATTAATGTTGATTTGAGTGAGGGGGAGATCAGAAGAATGAAAGGAAAGAAAAGACAAGAAAAAAAAGGAAATAGTAGTGCGGTGTAGCATCAATCCATCATCAAAAGCTTCCATCACTAGTTTAGCTTCAATATATCCCCCATTCCCTCTATTTAGAGAGATTAAGGGGATCCCCAAGGCATCATAAATAGGTAAAAAAGTCAATTAAGTCATTCTTGGGTATTTATTGGTCATAAATGAGTGAAGTATTCATTAAATATTGCAAAAAAAATACTATTTATGCATATTCACCAAGAGTTTCACTTCATTTACTTGTTGAAAAATGTATAAAGTGTTGGATTGTAATTCCTATTTCTAAATTAATTCACTTTCAAAATAGTGGATTCACGACATGTAATGTGCTGGGCTTAAATTTTCAGGGATTTTTTTTCAAAGAATGTAATCCACCAAGTTACAAAAAATGAATAAAATTAATGATGTGTGATATTGACGTCGAAAATATTTTTCCTTAATTCATTAAAATTATTCACTTGAAATCCATCAACTTATTCCTTCACCATTCTACAACTTCAATCTGTCTGCAAACTTCGAGGGTCGCACCATTCCAATTTTTGGCATGGTGAGAAGTGGTTTCAGCTAACTATATTCATCCTATTTTTCTTCATTTTTAATAAAACTCTTCATCCAACCAAAAAACATAGAAAAAATAAAATTTTTTCATGTTTGATCATTTAATTTATACAGATGGTCCATTTTATATAAAAAAATACAAGAAAAAATTGGTCTATCATAAAGTGATGTGATTCATTATTTATTACCACATGAAATAGAAGGAATATGTATCTGCATTTAAAAAAATAATATGATATTTTTGATATAATTTGTAAAAAAATAAAATTATAAAGTAATAACCTTATATTAGATAGTGTGCATGACACATGACAACAAGTGCTTAAGGAAATATAATACCTAGATATTTTATAATATAGTTAATATTTTAAATATATCTGATATATTATATATTTTTCAATGAATACAACACTGAGTTATCTTGCATTACACACAATAGAGACTTTCTTCAAAATATTAAATTACTTGCAAGATCGATTTTTACAGAACAAAAATATATTAATAAAATATTATTATTTAATATAATAAAATGTAACCTAGATGTTAAATTATTATTTTTAAATATTATTAACTAACTTATGAAATTATATTATTTACAAAAATATAAAATTAATTCATTATTTATAAATTAATTTGAAATTAATATGAAAACTGATTGATATTAAAGAAAAATATTCTTATTTTTATGCTCACAAAGCTGTTCTACCATAATAAATTAAATTAATTACAATTAGTGAGTTATATTAACTTGATATATATATATATATATATATAAATATATATTAATTAAAATATTTTTGATATTCATACAATATATTTAATAGGCTTAAGATAAGAACAAGACCAATATTACACATAAAATTCTATTTTTTTATAAAGTTTTTTTTGCCGTCTTTTAATGGATAACCCATTTTAAATACAACTTTGACCCTATTATAAATTTAATATACCAAAATAAACTTCATATTTTGAATATAATCATAAAAATTGGAGTAGGGTTATTTTTTGGTATTTTTCTGTGAAGATTCATTTTTAATGAATAGCGAAATGACTGAATTTTAGTTCAAAACTGTTTTTCATATAATTTATTTAGATGGTTAAATGAAATTTTACATTAGTTTTAAAGTTTATATAGATAAAATTTTTACCATTTAAGCTAGTTAATGTTATTATAATAAATGTCACTTTTCAATTGACTATAAAAATATACCAAATTGTCAGACGTTATTACTTTAAAAACCCGCATTATCATCCCATCTATAGGATTAAATTTAAATTAATTTATAACACTTATATGATTAGAATTTAGAGAAATGGATTGAATATTTCGGATAACAATAATTTATAATGTCTAATATGTTCAACTTAGATTTTTACCTAAAATATTAGTGAAAGTAATTAAAATTAATTACATCAATTAAGGTAAAAGTAAGCTTAATAAGAGACTAAACCATAATATTAATGGAAAGAGTGACCTATTCAAATGTAAAAAACCTATTGTATGACCATATTTCGGCCAATAAATCTCTTATATTCTATAATTATCTACTTGGAAAATTCTATAATAAGTAATACCTAGGGAACACACAATTATTTTCAAAAATACCAAGTGTGTCCTTTCCCTCCACCTTAAAGATGCCCTCAATCCTCCCACCTCCTCCTACCTCTCAATATAGATTTTATAGACCAATATCTACCCAAATATCTCCCATAATAGGAGATTCCTCCCCTTTTAGAGAAATAAATCCAAGGAATCCTTTTGGTACAAACTAAAAGGAGTTACCCAATTAAGAAGTAACATCTTTTCTTATGTTTTTTAGTTTTATTACCATTATCCACTACCTAAACTCTTCTTATTACATTATTATATAAGAAAATTATCATTAACATACTAGTATACTTTTATATTAATGGTTTTACCTACACTTACACACTCCCCCACCTAATGGGTAATGAACATACTGTTTATCTGAACAACGCACTACTAACTCACGAAATCATGATTGTTCGTTATTCCATTATAGCCTCTCATGGTTGTAATTATGATAGAAAATATATTTATATAAGATATATATGATATTTATTTAGTCTTTATGATTATTTTATTCTTTTATATCACATACCATTATACTTTCCATTTTGAATAAAAATCATAACATCGTTTGTGGAAGTGTGGACAACCACCTCCTCAATGGGATGTGACTTGTTCATGCAATACATGGAACATATAAAGGGTGGTTTTAATAAAAATATGTAAAATATATAACATATATATTATAATTAAATTATAATATAAATATTTATGATTTATTTTCATTGTTTTAAACCAACAAAGAAATGAAATTAGCATTCATGCGCACGTACAACTTACAGTCTCAATAGACGGTGCACATCATTTCTTATCTCAAAATATTATGGACTATAATAAATATATATGTATTGAATATATAAGATAATTATGTCATGGATTAAATTTTTGATATTATGAAACCATTATATAATTAAAAACAATAACAAATAAAAATTCAAAACATACTTGAGAAAACTAGGAAATTAACACCCGAAATAGTTAAAAAAAGACTAATTGTTAAAAAATAGTTAATAAGATGTTATAATGTAATGATATATAATATTATAAACCTAATTATTTTTCTATTATAAGTTATTAACATATTTTAAACCACTATGTAAGAGTATAAATACCACACAATAAATGGAATGTTAAAGTAAGGGATTTCATCTCAATTTACATTCCTTTGTGACTTATTTGTTGTTATGCACCAAATCACTTTTATATGGTGTATATAAAATCCTTTAACACATAATATCATGAATATATATATTCTTATGATATTATTTGTTTAATTTAATTTCTTAACTTTTTGGGGAAATGGATTAAATGTTTCAAAGTGGTATGGGACACATTGGAATGTCTAAAGATTATTATTCTCAAGAATGTTCTTACTGATTATCTTTTCAATATAACTTCCTTTTGTGATTTTTAACTTTATCTAGAAACAATCAGTTAATTTTAATCATTTATCGTTATAAATTTACTTGAATATCAATATTATAATACAATGGATATTATTATTTCCTAAACTATATACCATTTTTCATACAATGTCTACTTTGACAGTTATTGGATTATTTAGGGAAATATTGATAATTATGTATTCTTTATTCAATATATATATTTGATAAGTAATATTATTTATTTATAATATTAAATATGAGGAATTTATTTGACAGGAAATTATTGGAGGATCCTAGACTTTATATATCTCCTTGATACATTGACATATTCTCACGAAACAAATAAGTTCCCAAATTAAACCAGCTTCTATCAATAGTTTTAACTATCTTGTCAATGGTATTGACGGTATTGGTTTTCTTGTGCGTCATACATGACATCAAATAATTAATCATTTCCTTTTTATAGATCTAGTTATTATTTATCCATGAGATTTTGTGTTGAAATTTCTATGGATATAGTTCATTCTCAGTTTATTGACTACATAACATGTGTATCAGTTTCTTATATTGAAAGATTGATTTTTCCTTATCTAGTTATATGAATAGAATGTTTTATTAGTTATTTACATATACATGTTTATTTATTCTCAATGATTCATTATTTATTCCACTTTACATACCCTTACTAATCATTTGAGCTCACCCATATTATATTTTCTATCCCTAGTTATAAAGAATAATTCTTTGAATAAGTGATCAAGGATATAGTTTATTTTATTTCATTATGAATCGTGTTTGTATTTTCTACTTGTCAATATATTATTAGCATTATGTACGTAATATGTCTTTTCAAGTCTTCTAAACTGATTCTTCCTTCAGTATTTGATTCATTGTAATCATGCCAGTGTAATAAGATAATGCACCAGATCCCAACTTCTGGGGTTGGGCCTTTAAATAATTATAAGTTAGGAAAGATAAAATAACACTTACTTTGTTTCCATATTGATCATTGAAAAATGGGAACCTTAATCATGGATACATATGACATACCATCTCTTTATTGTAACATAGTTTATTTTTCATAACCATCAATCATGATGGGTTTTAAAGGAATAAATGAAGTATGAAAATTATAAATATTTCGTGACTACTATTATTGTAATAATGAAATAATAATATCATTGATCTTAGTCAACTTTCCAATGTAATTTTGGACATATGAGTCGAACATCATCAAAAAATCTTACTTGAACCTAAATGATTAAGTAATTGAATATAACATGATAATTAATAAAATAAAAGGAATAATACAAATGAAAAATGTTATTATAAAAGTAAATAATTGAAACAACTTTATTATTTAGGAAGATAAAGAACACATGTGATGAGTAGTAGTAGGATGAGTGACCACCTAGGAAGTACTTTTTTTTCAACACTTTTAAATATATTTAAATATACCTGGTAAATACCACCATAATCCTCTCAAAAAAAGATTTTATTTAATACCAGTAATAGTAAAAAAATGAATTAACCACACATAATTACATTTATTTCTCATAACTAATAATATCACCACTATTAATTTAACCACCCATAAAAGTTCACTCAAAAAATATTTATACTAGAAGAAAATTATTAATTACAGATATATGTTTCCATTATTTTCTCTGATAATAATAATAATAGTAATTATTATTTTATTATTTATTTTATAACCATCCAAAAAATATCCAGATAACAAATAATCTTATCAGTTCAAAAAATCAAAATAATTTGATAAATTTCTTCTCTAAAAAATAATATGCTTTTTTAATAAATCTATTAAATCAAAAAATAGAAACTAACAACACTAGTTATTACAATCACCCCACCAAAAATATTCTTTTCCTCAAGAGGAACTTTAGATCATGGAGCCACTACTCCCCATCATTTGAGAGTCCATATTAAAATTAAAATATTTTTTTATAAACAACAAAATAAGTACATTATAATTCCATTAAATCTCATTAAACCCCTACTTATATAAAGTTATAACCCGATCCAAATTATTCATTAAATCCAATTTAATTTCATTTAAATTTGAAATTTATAAAATAGGACACATAGTTTTCAACAAAAAATGTAATACAAATAAACAAGTACGCATAATTATTACTACCTATCCAAGGCTCAAGTTCATATTACCAATATTTTCACATTATTTAAATCCACATATAGACTCTCAACCATAGAATACAACAAGATAAAATAATATAATGAATAAAATAATACACCAGAATTATATCACAATTTTTGTAGGAATTTAATTACATATTCTCTATATAAATAAATAAACAATTTTATATGGCATGTTAACCTAATTTCCAAGAATGATGCACAAACACACTCCAAAACCCATAAATCACATATTAACATCATGAGAATCACCCAAGGTGAATTTCATTAATGTTTACATAAAAAATAGATAAATCCCCCCAATCAAGGCCACCATAATCATCTCAACAATTACTTCTATTAAATTCAGATATTAGTAACTAATTATTTATTAACCATACATAGTTTCATAACACCTATAATAGTATCACCCTTACTACTTTGACCACCCGTAAACATTCACCCAACCAATATTTCCACCAAAATACAATTATTAATTACAAATTTATATGTCCATTTTATTATTCAACAATAATAATAAGAATACAATTATTATTATTTTTTATCTACTAAATAAATATTTAGATACCAAATAATTTTATCAATTCAACTAGATCAAAATAAGTTTTTAAATTTATTTACAAACATATATTATTCCTTTTTAATAAATCCATTAAACTGAAAATGAAAAATAGAAGACATGAGTTTTGTGTGAGGTTTGGATTTAGGATTATTTTTGGAATTAGCTTGGAAATCTTAGAGAAAAGGTGTTAGGGGTTATAGAGTTCAACTATCAAACTAGGTAACCAAATATAGGAGTGTACTAAAAATATACGCTTATATCAGGGCTCTGATATACTATTATTTGACTCAAAACATTAATTTATCATTTTTAGTAACACCAAAAATAGTAAATAAATTATATAGCATGTTGGTTGTGGTTCATACAAGTCCTTCTTAATTATTATCACACAAATATAACTTAATAATCAAGGGTTAATATATCTAAATATAGGATAAGAACCTCTGGATATTCATATATAATTTTTAAGTAGGATCATATTGATCCAGTACTTGTTTTTAGGGATCCTACCACTATTTAGTCAAGTAAAGAGTTTTCGAGTCCGTGATAAAATTAGTGGTATCTCTTTTAGTTGACAAGAGGGAGCACCCTCTACTAGGTGAGAATAAAGAGTATCTTTAACCCATTTTTCTAGAAGATTATCCTCCACCTACCGAGAAGAGGAATATTCCAACTTAGAAGTATGTGATAGCCTTAGGAAAAGTGCACTACATGAGGTTTAATGATAGAGATTACCTTAGTACTAAGCTGATCTTTAACTCTAAGATAATAATGAATATATTTAAGTAGCGACTCAAGTGTTCATTTAGTTTAGAAAATAGAAAATTAGATGGAAGTGATTTTAACTAGTCTTTTTTTTGGTGTAGTGATTGATTGATAGGATCTGACTACATAGACACAAGATGAGGTTAATCTTTAACGATTGGAGTTTGAGTGCCACTTTGAGAGGATTACTACCCAAAAAAATGAGGATGGTTAGATTTCATGAGATACTACATCTCAAGTAGGGTAAAAATAATGTAATTGAATATATGTATAATTCTATAAACCTCACATGATACTCCATCAACATGGTGAATGATGTATTTTTGGGAGGTAAAATGTTTTATCATGGATTTTAGAGATAAATTTGAGAAAGGTATAAGCCTTTATGCATCCCCATATATGGTATATTTCTACAGAGATCCCTTATAATCAATATTTTCTTAAGAGTGACATATCTATGGGACAAGTAATGTCTTGAATTATCTTGGATAGTGCAGTCATCATCCTAAAATCAATGACCTACATCATGATCATAATAGCGAGGTACACTCATGCACAATCCTAGTATTGGGGATCAACCTTCAGGTAAAGAAGACGGATTAGATGATATCCCCTAATATTCCCCAAAGTTTGATAAATATGATAAACTCAAGAGGATCTCACATGATAGGATGTGAAAAGGAAATCTAAAGATCATTGATGTAGGGGAATATTCGGTTTATACCAGGAGGAAGACTAAGAATCAGAGAGATTACTTGTACCTTCCAAAACAGATGGCTACCCGATCATCTGGAAAGGGTATAAATTTTAGGGAGCCTGTCCAACCTTCATTCTGTGAAAAATTCAGGAGTATAAAGATGCAAAGATTGAGGATCCTAACTAGTCGATGGATTTGGTGGCATCGAAGTATGTCCATAAGAAGTAATGGAAGGAGGACCTTGACTTGGAGATTTTATTACATTCTAAGGAAGAGATAGTAGATAATCATTTTACTATCAATGTTCCAAAGGTAGAAGCAGATAGAATGTACGCTAGATCATTGCAAGTTGAACTTAATAAAGAGAAAGCTAAGTGGATAGGCAAGCAAGACCAGATCTTGGATCATGGAATCAATGTGATGAAAATAAAACTATATGAATACATTCATACATGGGATAGGATGGATGACCACTTCGAGGATCTCATCAAATATGACCCAGATGAAAAGGTAACTTCTATCTCATAGAGCGTACAAAGTGTGATTAATTCAAAACCTTTAGTGTTTTTTTGGAATAGTTATGTAACCTCTTATGAGATTTTACATGATGTTTCATTATAAATTTATTGGTTTTATTAATTTCCCTCAAAGTGATATCTTTTATAATAATTTAACTTAGAAGGAAGGGATCAATAAAAGAAACATAATATATAGGATTGAACCAGCTGGGATACAATATTTTTCGTTCATGTAGAGGTCCAATAGACATAAATTAAAATTATTTACCAAAATTTTTTCTTATGTCATTGAAGGATATATAGTGGGAAGAACTTAACCTTAGATGAAGCATAATTATCAGAGATCTCTTTGTGATGGTTAGGGTTCCCCCCCCATAATGAGGGTTTGGTATTTGATCTAGTGGGGTAGCTTGGGGATCTAAATGTAGATGACACCTCAATTCACTTCCACTACCACCATATCTTTTCAGGCCACCCAATATTAGGGCATTGAAAAAAACGGTTGTAGAGAGATATAATATATGATGGTTTTTAATTTAGCAGTACATGAAATGGTTTGTAACACCCATGATATCATTTTAGGCCTAAAATTTATTATTTAATGAATTTAATGATTATTTCTATATTTCATTAATTATTTTGGTATTCTTGGGTTTTCTATGGTTTAGAGATGAAAATATGGAATTTTGTTGGTTCTATGTCTTGTATACAGATTTATCACATCATGGGGACCCTAGTCTGAGTCAAAATAGCCATTTTGTGGGTATCCATTCCATAGTGGGGACTATAGGGAGCCTAAAATTCCTATTGATAAAAAAAATCCAGCATTCCATGTTTTGTATAAGCTAAGAATTTTGATAAGACTATATAGAGTTCTATCCTATGGTGCCTGCTATAGTGGTGAAAGGAACTACCTATCTGAAATGGCTAGGTATCAACATGTTATAGTGCTACCCAGAATCAATTTTTTGGGCTTCAAAGGAGGGTTCCCATACCATGGTGGATGTAGAATATTATATAGTAATCCCATTACTAGAATTTTAAAAGTTTAAATTTATTATACAACCCTTACATATATTTATCCACATTTCATCACACATTTCTCTCTATTTAAAACCTTCTCGACTCCTCTCATATCAAGATCTTCCTTTTAATCTTATTTTCTTAATATTTGGTAGGGATCCTCCAAAATTCCCAAGTAATACTCCAAGTAAGTGATTACATTATTACTATTTGGTTTTATACTAAATATTTCATTGATTATCATTTCCCCATATAGCCATAGATACCCAGGGTTAATGTTGGTCGAACTTATTAAAAAATATTTAGATGTTTTGGGATTTTATTACCTCATATATTTCCACCCTACATTTTTCATTTGTATTTATTTTATTTATCAATGGTTTCAAGTAATTATGTTAAGTGGTTCATTGAATAATATTTATCAGTTGAACAAGAAGGTTTTATTCTTAAGAATTAAATGTATAAATGTTTATAATGATAAAATTATTGATTTTTAGAAATTTTACTTACATATATATATATATAAACTTTCATTACATATATGGGTGATAAATATTTTTTTTCAAATAACACTTTAAATAAAAATTTATTAATACCTATAAAATGTTAATGAAATATTTCTAAATGTTTTAAAAGTTGAAATGGTGTATATAAGAACTAAAATTCTTTTGTATTGGTATTTTTATCATTTTATTAATACGAGAGTGGGAAATGGTTTTTAAAGCTTCTATATATGATTTTTTTAAATATTATTAAATATATAATAAAATTCCATAATTAAATCATGGCTATTAAATTTTATAAAACAAAATGGGAAAACATGTGTTCTTGGGTAGGTATATAAGGGAAATCATAATTATTGACTCATATTTTCACTAGTTGAGTGCGTCACCCAAGATAGTGTTGTAATATAATTATCAATGAAATTAATTTGACTAATGACCAATTTACAATTTTTTTTATTATTTCTACATGAGTTATGAGAATAACTAGGGCTAGAAAAATAATATTACAATTAGGCCTTTACCTTAGTGGCCTAAAAGAAAAATGCATGGTGTAAATGAGAAATGTTTTTATTATGGATTTCAATTATCTGTTTTTATGAATAAAAGATAGGCACTCTGTTTCTTGTTCCATTTAAAATATTTATAAGTTATTTTTATATATTTAATTTAAAATAATCATCTTGGTATTTTTGTCAAAGGATGTCTATAGTGGAATTTACGGGATATTACCGGGATTGTTACACTCCAAAATATACACACCAAGTGGGCATATGTAGCAATTCTGTTTCTGAAACAAGAAAATTAAAAGGTGTATCTTATTAGCAGTTGGTAGTTTGGATAACTTATATAGGTTTTATGGAGGTGAAATATTTGGGATGAGACCTTGTTTCACTTTGAAATGGGCGACTGATTATTATTTATATTTTTAATTCAATTTAGAAGATATTTATTATTAAATTGTATCACATAATAAACTCACCATCCCATAGCCTATTTATCTCAGATAGTATTTTATATTCATATATTTGTTTTGGGTGTGTTATGATTCATTATGAGATTTTTATTTTATGTTTTTTGAGGCGAACCATACACACATTCTCAGACCTGCTTCTAAAACACATATTTCAATTACTATAATTGATACCATTTGAGATGGAAAAAGGTAAAAATATATTTATCTAACATCATTTCATATGTAAAACATTATATTTCACAAATATTATCATAATACCAATGATATAAATTTTAGGGTCTTTGAGGTTTATAAAAACATGAAACTTATTTTACAATACATTTAAACATTTATCCACAGTCTAACCACATTATAAACCTTATTGAATTCTCAAAATTTATACTAATATTTATAACCTTTCAAATATAATCATAATAAAGGAGTTATCCAAAATAAAATTAAAGGAAAAATATCAATGATAATATTAATTAGATCATAAACATAAAAAAAACATGGAAATAAGAGAAATATATGATTAAATGATCATGGGTTTAAAAAACTATTTTGAGCGTTAAAAATTATCTTATAGGAACATAAGACCATAGAGATGTCATTAAATAAGAATAATTATTTTAAGATGTTCTAGAGGCATATAAAAATAATCATGAATTAGGGAAGCATAATATAAGAAAGTGAAATATCATAGAAATATGGAACAAACATTAATATAAGAAATTATAAAATTTTGAGAAGACCCATGATTCATGTTGTTTATATTTTGATCAGAACTATTATGAACACACTTAATTTTGTGAGCATACCCATGATTCCCACATAGTATTTTTTTTTGGAAAACCCATGATTCAGATGATTCAAATTGTTAACAAACCCATGATGGCCATACATTATTATCTCATGAGATATAAAACTTAACCAATCTATTAGAGGGTGATATAGAAACCCAACCATAAATAATAATAAATATATTTTTTCATATGAAATCATTAATTCACCATATCATAAGGAAATAATTGAAAGAAAATAGGTTTCATAATATCTTCAAATCGTATCACAAAAAACTATTCAGAAATTAGGTCTGTTGGTACAATAATTAAAATAAAAAAAATGATTATTTCATAGATTAATTTATTGGGTGATTTATTACTAAAAAATCCATAAGAGTAAGATATTTTATAGTTAATACAAAAAATGGAATAAAAACATAAAAGAGTCTTTAAAAACATTACAAAACCTTATCATAAGCAGAATAAGTTATGAGTCACTTTCAAAAATATAATTTTTGGTGAATTGAAATGAAAAACCCTTCAATTTTTTTGAAAATAGATTTCATTAATGTATCCTTACAAATTCATAAAGATTATCTAGTGTAAATTTGGAGTATAAGATTATATATATGATCATTAGAGGGAAAAACTTTAATATTTTAAAAAAACATTATTAAAATCCATATATTAAAAAAAGTAATAGAAAATATTTTTGAAAATGGGTAAATAAAAATATGAAGCTCACAAGATATGATTCATATTTGGATTTCAAAATAATAAATTAAAACATTTTTAGATATAAATAATATGGATATTTAAAAAACATATCATTTAATGAGGATGAGCATTATTTTTTACAATGGTATACTTTTATGTGATAAAAATTCATCAAAGAAGTAGATTTGAACTAAAAGAGGTCATTTTACAATAGAGAAAAAGATAAATTTATATACAATAAAACCTTAGGGTAGAATACACAAAACATAGAACAAATAAGTTCAAAAATAAATATTTTAACTCAATCAAAGTTGGAGGGGATTAACAAAAACCCATAAATTTTATCTCTACTTTCATGAAAAAATATTAAATTCTTGTATAATTAATATAAATATATTAATAAATTATTTAATACATTAATTAATATATATTAACCTTTATAATATTCAATTTTGATCATTTTTATAAATTTATTATATAGTTATAAGTAATTTTTATCATTAGTTGATATTTATTTTGGTTGTTTTGCACATGATTTAAATTGTCTATTTCAATCGCTGTATTTTGATAAAAAATAATCATTAAATATTATAAAAGTTTCCAGAATATAGTCTTTATGATTAATTATGAATTTATAATTTCTTTCCATGATAGTTTTAGTCACGATAAATCATCCTGAAATTGCTGAAAAGTTTGTTTTGGTAATTTTTGATGAACAAATGTTTGTATATTAATAATGAGTTAAATATTAATATAAAGATTATAAACCCTCATTCATGTCTTAAAAATAATTTTAAATCATTATATACATTCTTATAGTCAACTATGTAGGGTGATTATGAATAATTTAATAGGTTTATTCTTGAAGTTGGTAGTTTGCACATACACATAGAAGACATTTCTATTTTCCATAAAATGAAAAGAAGGAAAAAGTTTATTTATCTTTTTGAAATATTAATTATGTTATAAATATTATATTATTTACTAAATAAAAGTTTTTATCCCCCATTCATGGTGGTTATAAAAAATAAATCATGTTGTCATGGAGGTGGTAGGATGCACATAACGAGTGTGATGCTATAATTTTATTAAATAGATGAGATGGAGATAGAAAATTATTGTTTCAAAATATTAAAAACATTTAATTAATATAATTATAATGATTCCATTATAATATTATGATAAAAATATATTATGAAGATGGTGTATAAGAAACATAAAGGAGAAATGTCTAGGGAGTGAATAAAAATCATGTTGAGTGTTTGAGTATTTTCTTGAAAGACTTTTTGGAAAAAGAGTGTCTGGGGAAATTTTTTACATCCAAAGTCTTCCAAATGTGTAATTAGATTATAATAGAGTTAAAGTGGGTTGGGTTTGAAGAATAATTTTAAGATATATAGTGGTTTGAAGATGGTTTAGGTGAGATCCTTTTTGATGAGAAAAAGTGGACTTTTCCTTGGAAACGAATGTTATATAACGGGTAAGAATGTAACTTCATGAGAATTAGCTGAATTAATGTTTGTGAGAAAAGTATAAATTATTTTAAAATATTAAAAAAGTCTTACCTAAGGTGTTTTTCTCAATTTAAATTTTTCAAAATTTTAGCCACATTGTGTTCCATATTTTTACCCTTATTCACCTAGATTAAAAATTAATCGTGGTAGTTATTTTTAACTAACAATATAATATGATCAAAATTACCATCTTATGAGGAAATAAATATATATTTTAAAAATATTCAATGTAAGTCAAATTATAAATGTGATAAAATTATATTTTGATTTAAAACATATGATTTATAATAAATTTGTTTTTGTAGAAACAAGTGCATTTATATGTTAAGTGTTTTTATTCTTATTATTATAAATTACTATTTAAACAAGTCTTGATATATTTTTTATATGTTTCAACATAATATTACAGTAATTATTTAAAATATAAATTTTTTATTTATATATATAAAAATTACACAACTTTTATAAATAAGATACAACCTGCAAGACATCGTTAATTTCATACGGGGCTACACAAATTTAATATTTTATAAAACACATATAATCTAAATATATATTTAGTGCTTAAATTGTCTGATAGTCAAACCCATAGTGATGATCCTTATTATCTATTTTAATTAATGAAATTGAAATTAATTTTTTTTGAATTTTTGAAATATGGGGAAGTGAAGCAATGGATGAGTTTGAAATCAAGAGATGAGGCATGATAAGTTTAGTCTTTTTTAGATTTATGATAAATGGATTCAATGAATTATGGTTTTATTCATGATTGCTGTTGGAATTAGGTTAGTAGGGATCCATGGTCTAGGTACTCTATGCTAATCTGGTGATTGCACCATTTAATGGTCATCTACCAGGTGAAATAAAAAAATGAGGCAACTTAAAAACCTATTTGAACATTACTAACCTAGATTTCATAATGTACATACAAAAAATAGGGAAATAAATTGATGAAAAAAATGAAACAACTAAAATATCACACAATGTTCATGTAATATGAAAATAAGATGACATGGAATTGATAAAAAGATTTTATGCAATCCAGGAAAGATTAAAAAAATTGATATACTACTTTGAGACACTTCTCCCTACAATTACATCACCAAACACAAAGAAAATTACTCAATCATTTTAGGCATGATGTGAATTAGAAGCATGGATACCCAAGTAAGATTGATGTTGAAGAACAGTGGAGAATCTAGGATATGTGGTGGTGCTCCATGTATGAAGTCATTTTTATAGCTCCTCTCAGTTTAGGATGCCTGGTTTTCTGAGAATGTGAGAGTATTTTATAACCCCTCCAATCAAAACACTCATAAATTAATATTTAATTTTCAATTATATGAAACTTACATGATGTTTAAAATTATATGATGAGTAATCTATTTAATTTTCATAGTGTGAATGGACACCACAAATTTTTGTGTAAGTCCACCACAATGAATTCACATCGTATAAATGAACTACATGATGTGGAAATGTTCAGCCCCAGTTTTCAACTTCATTACATCCTTAAAAATACAGTTTCATGCATAATTTCTTCCCCCATTGTGCAAAGTGTCCCTTAGCTTTAATATATCACCTCCTTTTGTTCATTTTCCATGTTTCATTGTATCCTAACATTAAACACAAAATAAGTAAAATTATCCAACATTTGGATAGAATAATCATTTAAGTATAGAAATCGATACATTAAGAAACCAAAAAATACATGAATGAAATATAAATATCAATAAAATTCTTTTAAATTAATACTTTTAATATAATCATAAAAATTAAAATTAATCACAATAACTTATTTTTATTCCTAAAAATAAAATTTCCTTTATTCCATAATTTTAAAATTATGAATAAAAAATATTCAACCATTTAATCTCATTCAATATAAGGGATAAAAATTAATTTAAATATAATCACACATAACACTTATTTTTTTTAAGAAAAATGTATCTTCTAAGAATAAAATGAATATATCACTTTCATAGTAAGAACAATTGGATAAGTTTTAGATTATTTTGTTATATATATTCTCAATATTAAAATAAATATATAAATATAATGGAATTTTTAGCTCATAAAAAAATATTTAGTTAAAAATATATGTATTTATAAAATGATTTTATTTGTGAATTAGTTTTATAATTGAATTTTATTGATGAATTAAAATTATGAACAAACTTTAATTTTATTTATTCTTATATTTCATAATGTGGTTACCTCTATTTATTCTATAAAACTTTACTACTGCATTATAATGGTTATATTTTATACTTATAATTGTATCTTAAAAAATTATATCATAATTTTTTTTTGTTTATAGTTTTGACTGAAACAAGAAATTTAACATAGTTTTCATTAAAAGGTAAATTAATAATAAAATCTCAAGGTGTTACACTCTCTCCCATAAATAATTTACATCCTCATAATTTTATTTTCTTCTCACTAATGAAAAATAAATAAGGTTATAACTGAATATATAATTTATAAATCTCTACCATGGATTAAAGAAGTCATATTTTACATTATAATTGGAAAATATTGAGATTATAAACCTTTTCATATAAATATTACTCTCTAGATAACTATTAGTATTACTTTATTCTTGGTATGTAACATTTATAGTTTCATTTTCATCATCCTTCTTCCAACTAAATACTAAAACCAAAATGGTTTTACTAATATCCAATAATGTCAATGTAAATTATCATATGAATATGAGAACCCAATGCTAAAATTTACTCTCCAATGACATATTCACTTCAACCTATGATTCTTTTAGTACAATAATGATATAATTGGATCAACCTATAACTCCTTCAGCTTAACTTCTGTTTTCTATGGTCATTTTTTTATCAGGTTATCAAGTGATATATTAAATCGTCAAATTCCATTTAAATCCATTATAATGATTCACAAATCTAATGTGAATTAATAAAATAATATCATCTTGTAGTGTCAAACATGGTGTGTATTTGTTCCCATTTTCCATGAATGGACTGAATAATGAGTTAATACTTACCAAAAACTTTTCGTTGTTATTACCCTTCAGTGAATCTAAACAAGATCTTTCATCTACCTGTTTGTATCCAGATCGATATTTTATTTCTAGAAAGCCACACACTATAAAATTTACCCATATTTTAGGATATTTTACTATATCTAGAAAAATATCTTAAGGTTTTATCTAATATTACCTTATTATAATACCAAAAAATAAGTAATGTTATCCCAAAAAATAACTAAACCTTGATCTGATATGAATTGATAAGCCCCAAACTCACACTCTCAGACATGTTGCTTAAAAAACATATTTACATAATAACTTTGATAATAGTTGATATTATTGGGACTAAACATATAAATAATTAACATCATTTCCCTAAGTTAAAAATTACATCTTTAAAGTTGTCGCACACACCCATGAACCAATGCTTTATTTTCTAATAAATAACTATATAAGAAACATATTTTACAATACTTGTTAACATTTATTTATAAACTATAATAAGTATACCTCTTTATAGACTTATCATATATTATAATCACCATTAAAACATGTATAAATATGATAAAGGTGTGAGATAAAATTCTCTATAAGAGAAAACTTATTAATGAATCATAACAGTTAGATCATAAACCTGAGAGAAAGCAAAGATAAAGGGTAAATATCTATTTAAAAAATCATGAGATCATAAATGGAAATAATAAAACTTGTTTTAGTGTTAAATACCATGATATAGGAACATAAGACTATATAAAGGTCATCAAGTAAGCATAATAGTTATAACATTGTTTATAAGTATATAATAATAATATTGAATCATGGGAGAGTAATATAATAATAAAGAATATCATAAAAATACAATATAAACAAAAGCATAATAAATCATAAAATTTTGAGAAAAATAATGATTCTAACTCTTTAATCTATGATAAAATTTGTAATTCATTAAATTTATTTTTTGATAAAACTTATGATTTCCACACATTATCCTATTTGAAAACCCATTACTCCCACACTTTAAGTTGTGAACAAACCCATTATGTCTACACATTATTATCTTATAATATATAAAAATTAACCATTGAACTAGATTTCAATACAGGACCCCAAATATAAACATCCATACATATGTGTTTCATAAGAAATCATTCATTCATTATATTATAAGGAACCCATGTAAATAAAATGGGTTCCATAACATTTCTTTATGGTATACAAAATGAATTCAAAAATGAAATTGATTGATACCAAGAATACAATCACCCAAATTGATTATTTTCTATGGGAATTTTTTGTTTCATTAATAAAACATCACTCTATAAGAGTTACATCTTCTAGAGTTAAAGATAAATATTATAGAAAAACATAAAAGTGTCTTTAAGAAACATTACTTAACATTACCATGAAGAGATGAAGTTGTGAGTTATTTTAAAAAATGACATGTTTTGTGTAATTGAAATGAAAACTATTTCAAACATAATTTGGAAATAAATTTAATAATTTATCCATAAAGTTTATAAATTTTATCTATAAGAAATTTAAAATGGAAGATAAAATAGATGATCATTGACCGGAAAACCTTAAATATTCTAAAATACCTTTACCGAAACCCACATTGTGAACAAAGTAATAGTTTTTTTAAAAATAGGTATTGAAAAATAAAAATATCATAACATATACTAAATATATATTTTCAAAACAATAAAGGATCACATTTTTCGAAGGAAAGAATACTTATATTGAAGAAAAATAGTCTTTAAATATGATTAAAATTATTCTTAACAACGATAAACATTTATATTAAAGAAACTCATAAAAAAAGGTTTGAATTAAAAATTTAATTTTTCCCAAAGAGAATTATAATATTCTATACGATAAAACCTTAGGGTATAATACATCAAACATATAATAAATAAGTTTATGAATAAATCCTATAACATAATAAATCGTATTATAGTTGACAAAAACCATTACCTTTTCTATCAACTTAAATGAAGGCTCTTTGACTTCCTATATAAGAAAAATAACCATTATAATAAATTATTTAAATAGCATATAAATATATATTACCCAAAACAATTTTCAAATATATTCATTTATAAAACATTTGTTAGTCAGTTTTTATGTTTTCATCATCATAATTCATGGATTTTTATTGTTTCATGCATGATTTAAAATTCCAATGTTGATCCTCATTCTTTGAAACTATTTTATTCATTCATGTATCATTTAATGTAATATAATAAAATTAGTACAACTATTTAAAAAGTTTTAATTTAATTACATGATAGTTTTAATAATGATTTTTTTAAGAAAAATTTAGTGAAAAGTTTTTTTTGTAATATATGAATAACAAAACTTTTTATATTATTATTTTTTTAAATATTAATAAAAACATTCTTCAAACCTGATCATTTTTGAAAAATAATTATAATTAATCAAATAATTTCTTTTAATCACCCTATTGGGGTTGAGATGGTAACATTGTGTTACCATATTTTAGGTACTTATATCCCATGATTTTAATCACCTTTTGTTTGGATGTAATTTAGGTTGTTTATAGAGTTCTTTTGGGGTATTTGGGATGTTTATAGGCCCAAATATTGTTGCAAAATGGGTAATGAAAACCGTGTAAATCATCATAGAAAATTTTGTTCCTTTGATTGATGTTTTGGGGGATTGGGGTGCATGGTTAATTTAAACAACGAGGCATCCCCCTCACATCTTATTGAATGGGATAGTGGGGAGTGAACGATTAGAACATGGCTACCAAGGAAAGAATCCAAACCATGAAACCTTTTATATTAACCTAGTTGGGAGCACAAAATTGCGGAATAATATATCAAACTATGTATCCAAACCATGAAACTCTCTCCTGAATCCAAGTGAAGGAATACTGTTAGAACTAACCGTATATCCTATCCTAGGACACCGTGAAATGATAATTTAATTCTACATGATTATTAATTTTAGTAATTAAACCAATATTTTAAATAAAAATCTACAACTAATTGAACCTAATTGAACCCTATTGATTTTGGAGTTTCTCTTAAGGTGATTTTGGATCCTCTAACATCTCCTCTTCTCATATTGATGTGCTGGTGGATGTGATTGATCCCTATTTGTAAAGTTTAAACCTTTTGATTGTTATCACCATTTATTACTCTATCACCTTCTTTAAGAGTGGTGAATCATCTTATTATTTATGGATTGAAACCTTGGTTTGATGAGTTGTAATTCATGGGATTCTTAATTTATCGTCCTTACATTTGTTCTCTATTGATGGTTCCCATTTTATGGAATTGATTGATTATGTGACTAAAGGTAGGTGGTTCTATAAGGAGTTTCCATATTATTGAATCTGGGATTGCTTTATTTATTTTAATGGAAGTTTTAATTTATTTTAAGACCATGAATTTAGACAATTTTTTTCATTATTTAAAAAATTTATGAATTTATGAAATAACATAATTTTTCAATGTATTTTAAAATATTGGGTGGATTTTTATAAAATATGGATTTAAATGAGAATTTATTTGATGAAATTATTTGATGTTGATTTTTAAGAAAATTAGATTTAAATGAAATATTATTACCAACGACATGAACCAGATAAAAACCTATGATTTAGATTTAAATTGGAAATGTAATTTTGGAACTTGAATTTTCACATTTGAACTATGAATGATGAATTTAACTAAAAGTAATGATTTTTACATGATTTATTGATTGATTAATTTAATGAACATGTGATCCTGAGTTGTTAGTGGGTAAATAGGACAAGTAAACTTATAATATGACCACTTAGAAATGGATTTATGATGAAAAATATAACAAGACCTAATTCAGAATGATTTTACCTGATGAGGTGTTGATTGATTATACCCCAATGGAATGAGACTTTAGGAACTTTTCACACTTTTATCTAAGATTTATGATTGATTAGTGTGTGGATCCTAGATCTTGGAACTAATAAACCTCAGATCGTATAAACATGGTGCTTTGTTTTGATTTGATTATTAAATAATAGTGTTTTTATCTTATTTTTTCATTTTTTTATCACTATTAAGCTTTTAATTTAAGAATTATTTTGATATATATGAAATATACCAGATTTGAAATCTTATTTGGATGAAAATATGAAAAATATTTTCCATTCAACATATTAATTTGAATTAAATAAAAAATGGTTTATTTGTTATATAATTTCTTATAGAACATTATATGATATCATTTTGGGTTATTTTGATCCCACCCTACCTTTGAATTTAAGAGTTTATAGATTGTTTTATTTCAGGTCTAGGAAAACTGATATAACCACTTAGAGGTGGTTGGTGTGCTTTCCTAGTGGGACATTGGGTGATATAGGTGATCGGGGGAGTTATGATCCACTCATTACAAGGATATTCTAGGATTTTTTATTGATGGTTATTGGGTCGTTTTTTTGATGATGTTCCATTTTGAGAACATTATCTATTTGCATATAGTAATTGTTTCAATGAAAAGTGTTTGGAATATCTATAGTTCATAGACTCATTTTACAATATTCATTATTAATTGGTTATTCCTACGGGAAAATTATTCCGAATAAGCATTTTTTGATTCTTAGGTGCTAGCCTGTGGGGATATAGAAAACCCCTTGAATCAAATGAGTTCCGTCTTGGATATTTGTGTACCGGGTTATTCAGGTTGTTTCATTAAAAATTGGTATCAAATCTAGGTTAAACGTCTTTCATTGATATCAATATGAAGTTTGAGATGTATTGGTAGATATGAGGTAATATTTTTGGGATTGAAGGGGTAATTTATGAGCTAGTTACTAGCTTTATCTCATTATAGAAATCCCAGAGTCAATATAGGTGTTGGAAAACTTATTTATGAAGAATAAATTAATCTGATTCTAGTCATTTCCCAAACATTAACTAAGTATTTAAAAATAATAAAACATTGAATTATATTTTTTGGAATTGATAACCCTATATCTCTTGATAGAATTGATTATTTTAGTATCTTTACTGAAGTTTTCGTTTTTTTTGTTTTTTTCTAGTTCTGTTACCATAAAAATATATTTAAATATACCTCAAGAGGGAGATACTGACAAATGATGACCAAAAAACCATGTATCTAATTAGAACCTCATTGAAATAGTTGTGTGTGAAGTTCAAGATTTGGAATAGGTAGCCAAATCCATTCCAATTGAAGATCTAGTAGTGGAACATAGAAGTTATGAAAATAAAGATCATGCTTAATAATTTCTTAAGAAGACAACACCATATTAATAAATCTCAAATGATAATCAGGGTGTTGAGTATTTTTTGAAAAATATTGAAATGAAATTTGATTTATTATAAATTCCTAATTAAAAAAAGGTGAAATGTGCTATATTCAATCTCAGAAGGCTAACCAAGATGTGGTTGGATTTGATGTTAATAGATAATAAACATGAATTAATAGAGTTTAAATCCATTATTTCTATTTTAATTCATCATTTCTATCTATAATAAATGAATTTGGAAAAGTCTGTTGATTTTACAAATCTATAACAATGCGGTAGAACAATTACTTTTGATTGTTTAATTACTAATTTTTTTTAGTTTTCTCCCAAGGTAGTATTAAATAAGAATCTAATAGATTAAATATTTGAGAAGGGTCTTTGTTAAAATATCAGATATCTAGTTTTGATACTAAATCTCACCTCTTATATAGATGTGAAGGATAGACCATTAATGTCTGAGCTTGACCTGACTAGTAACTCATGGATTAAAAGAGTTCCTCTCACTCTCAGTGGGAATTATATTACTTCTATTAAAGGAAAGTGGAAGAGGGTTGAGTCTCAAATAGTATCATGACAATAGAAATTACCCAAAACATAGGATGTTTTTTGAAATGAACCATTCAGTTTCTCTCAATGTTCCATGATTGTTCATTTAAAAGTGAGTTTGTATAGAGGAACCAATGGATTGTGGTTTTTGTAATCAATCAAGAAAAATGTATAAGTTATTCCATGTATTTTTCTACCACTCATAGGGGTATGAGATCATCATCACTAAAAATTATTGTGGTGTAGTCAGATGATTCATGGACTAATGGGTTCCATCTAACATTATCTAGAATTAAGTTTCTTTCCACAGTGGATGAGTCTCTAGTGGTAGCTGACGCAGGTCCAATAATAGTAATAGGTACCATCACTATTTATTTTTCATTAGTGACTAATTTACTTGATACGAGTGAATCTAATTATTTAATATTAACTGACATGGTGAATCTATTATGATTTTATTTATAGATTAAGTATTATGTGATGGATATTACAATACCCCTTGAAGTGAATATAGATCAGGGTCTTTTATGCCCCATTTTACCTTATATTTATTAGACATTGATCTCATATGATATTTTATAGTCCACTATATGAAACTTATATATTTAATTATCATAATGGATTGCATGATTGACCATAAAACCTAGATTGATAGTAATATTTAGCATGCATTCTTTAATTTCCCCAATGGGGTATTCCATGTTTTATAAGGAGAATGAGACTTGAGGTCAAGAGAAGCTAGAAAACCTCTTCCTATGTTGAGAAGGTTGATATATATATATATATATATATATATATATATATATTATTTTTATCTGAATCAAATATATTTGAGTGGTGATCTCCCCTAGGAGTCATTGAGTTTCCAAATATGTTTTTTCTAAATTTTCCTTCTTACCAACGATAAAGGAGGTAGAGTGTTCTATGGACTTGGTAATATAAATCCATCCTATATTTATTCCCTCTCTCCATATAGAACTAGCTAAATTAAATTAGTTTAATAAATTGTTAGATTGTTTTTCTGAAAAAAGTCCTCATTCTACCATGTGTTCCACTATGGGAGACGCCAATGTTGTTTTGAATAAAGCTAATGGAACCCTTCACCTTTACATTGATTATTGAAACCATAATAAATTCACTATAAAGAAAATCTATTCATTACCTTATATTTATGATTTATTTGATTATTTTAAATAGGTATGGTGGTTATCAAACATTTATCATCATTTTGGATATCATTAGATAAGATTCAAAGAGAATTATATACCAAATACCATATTTTCGTGTAGGTATAGTTATTAAGAGTACCTTATCATGTCATTTGATCTAACCAATGAAACTATGGTTTTTATAGAACTGATGAATATGATATTCCATAATAATTTCAATTCATTCCTAGTGGAATTTGTGGATGAAATATTGGTTTACTATAAAACTAAAGTAGATTATGTGTTTTATCTAAGAGTAGTTCTATAGGTATGTTGGGATCATCGTATTTACAAAGATCTATGAAAAAAGTAATTTCTGGATTTAGGAAGTGAATATTTTGGGACACATGGTCTCAAAAATGGTATTTCAGTTGATTCAGAGAGGGTGAAGGATGTTATGTCATTTGAACAACCTCACACCATTTTAGAGATTTAGATCTTCTTAGGCTGAGAAGATTATTACCGCTGGTTTGTTAATTATTTATCAAAACTAGATTCTATGTTGACCATCATCACTTAGAATGGGGTAAATTTCTTATGGGAATTGAAATTTTATATATTTATTGATTTATTGAAGTGAGACTTTTTATCTAATTTTGAATCTTTAAATTGCTGGGTAAGGCTACAAGGTCTTTTTTGATGCATCTAATTCGGTTTTGGGATGCGTACTCATCTAAAATGGTCAGATGGTGTCATATGGTTCCCAAAATATGAGGACACATCATAAGAACTTCCCTAACCACGATCTTGAAATAACATCTACAATTCATTCTTTTAAGAGTTTACATCATTAAATTTCAATTAAAATGTTTTATTTTTATTCCAATCAAAAAATACTTTGTTATAACTTCTTAGAAAAATATTCAAATATCCAACCGAGCCTATGAGAGGAATACCCAATTGTTTTTTGATTTCAACATTACATGCACCCCTTTTAAGTGGAATGTGGTTGTTGATTATTTGAGTAGGAAACTTCCAAACCAATATGAAAAAAAATCATTATAAGTGAGGAACTTGATGAATCTATTTAATCATATGAAATTGGTAGTTTAGGAAGATGAGACTGAGACTATTCTGGAACATGTATAGTTGACCTTCTATTTTCTTATGTTGATTCATCATTAATTGTATCATGATGATGATTTTCATGTAATTAAGGACTTTATTTATATGGGGGATTTTATCAGTGAGTGGTTTTTATCTCCTAAGGGTATATTACGATTCTGGAGTTGATACATATTTCCTTTTCACATGAGAAAATATGTGATGTGGGATTTCTATAATTCTTAATGGATGATACACCATGGATCAATAATGATATTCTACGATAGGAGAATAATATTTTAATGCCTTGGTATTAGTTGATATATCATTGATTTTTTCTCATAGTTATACTCATAAGGTTATTTCCGAGCAACATAAACCATTGGGTTTACTTCATCCCCTTTATATATTTAATTGGAAGTGGCATGGTATATCGATGGACATTATGGTTGGGTTTATGTGTACCCATTGAGGGGAGAATGTGATATGTGTAGTTATGAATCAGTTAAAAAATCCAGCTAAATTTATTCCAATAAATTATATATCAAAATTTATGGACTTGATAATTCTCTATGTGTTTGAGATCATCAGATTTCATAATGTCTGATATACTATAGTTTCCAATAGGGGTCCTCATTTAACTTATCAATTTTAGTGGGGCCTCTAGGAAGTGATGGGATCTTAAGTTAGTTTTATCATGAAATATAATCCATAAATATATGTCTATATAGAAATATCTTTATAAATTCTCGAAGACATGCTTCATGATTGTATTCTTTACATTGGTTGAGTTTGGGACAACCACTTTGGACTAGTTTAGTTTTCTTATAAAAATAGTTACCATTATCCCATCAAGATGGAAGATAATATATGCATTATTGAATAAATCTTTGTTGTGTTGTATGAAGTCGATGAAGATGTCTCAGTTAGAACTAGTTTTATTTCAAGAGATTATGGTAAATATTTTGTTAATATTTAGAGAACAGTGATGGCTCAAAGCCATTATAAATCACATGGTAATTTTTGTTGATTCCCTTGGGATTTTTGAATTAGGGTATAAGTGTTTTTGAGAGTTTAACCTTAGTTGTATTACTAATGGATTATAAAATATGGAAATCTTAAATTGATATATTTTGGGAACATTTGTAGTTTTTGAATTGGTTTTTAAGATATCTTAATATCATATGATTCATATGATTCCTTAGAGTGTGGGTAAATGATAAAAGAGTAGTGGTATCATCTTTTTGAAATGGAATCTTCTTGTCTAGATTTCATGGTGTAGAATAGATTTATAGTGTGGAAATTATAACATCTTATTTCCAAGTTTTTGGAACGTTTTCCCCCATATTTTGATTTCCATTTTTTAAATCCCATTTCAGGTTTTTTTTGGAACTTTTTGGAGACTTTTGTATGTTTTTGGGAGTGTGAAATATTTGGAAATGATTAGGTAAAATAATATGAATCATATTAATAAATAGTGTTCCTTATTTTGAGGCTCTAGTCATTGGGTGTGGGAGTATGGTTACATTAAATCATGTGGTCTCCCCCTCAAATCATGTGGCAAGGGGTAGTGAGAAGTGAACAATTGGTACCTGACTATGAAACCATGTGTCCAAACCATGGACCATTTTATAGTATCCTATATGGGAGTGAATGGTTGGGTCATGGATTGTCAAAACATAAATCCAAATTGTGTAACTTTATATATAATCCCAATGGAGGCCATAGATCTTTTCACATAGGTTGAACTAACCATGCGACCTATCCCAAGAAATTGTGCGATGAGAATTCAATTCTCTAAAATTATTAATTAAAACCCCTATTCCCCAATTTTAAATAAAAATCTCTTCTTAATCAAACCTAATTTTATCCACTTGGTTTTATAGGCTCTATAGTGGTGATTTTATGTCCTCTATCAACTCTCCTTAGAATGAAGTGATGATGTATGTGATTAATCCCTCTCCAGTATGTATAACCTATTTGATTAGGAATTATCCTTTCTTCCCCTATTATCATAGTTGAAAGTAGTGAATCCTCTTTTTTTTTGATGGATTGTAATATTGATTTGATATGTTTTAACTATAAATATTCTTCTTTTATCTTCCTTGACTTTAGACCCCCATTGGCGATTTCCATTTCGGGTTATTGATTGATCATATCACTAAAGGTAGTTAGTTATATATGAGTTTTCAGTATGCTTGAAACCTTGATTTATTTATTTATTTAAAATTAATTTTTAATTGATTTCCTAACATTGAATTGAGAGTATTTGATGCCTTATTTCACAAATGCTTGGAATTGTCAAATAAAACCTATTTCTAATGGATATGAAAATATTTTTAGTTTTTTTTAGAAAAAATGGATTGAAATTAAAAGTTATTTGTTTAAATTATTTAATGTTGATTCTTTTAAAAAAATTCCTTAAATGAAATATTATTTTTAAAGGTATAAACATTATAAAAATATATAACTTGGATTCGAAGTGGAAATGACATGTTGAAACTTGAAAATCAAAATCTTAACAATGAATGATGGATTTAATTGAAATGAATAATTTTAACAAGATTGATTAATTGATTGATTGAAAGAACTTGTGAGCCCGAGTTGTTAGTGGGTAACTAGGACAAGCACTCTAGGACTCTGAAACCTAGTAATGGATTAACAATGAAAACTATAACTAAACAAAAATGATCACGATTTTCCATGATTGGGTGTTGTTGATTTTACAACGATATCTTGAGAACTAGAGATTTGAGAAAACCTTGAGCCATTTTTTATGACTATGTAGTGTGAGGATCCTAGGGTTAGGAGTTAACGAATCTCATGGAAAATGACCACTGTAATATTTTATTTGATTATTACATTCCAATTTTTTTAACTGATTAATTCATACCTTTCTATTTTTAAATTTCTTTTGAGCTAATTTTTTTAAAATTTTCAATATAATTTATTTTAAATATTCTTTGAATGAAATGTGAAAATGATTTTCCACACCCCATATTTATTTAAATTAAAGCATAAATAATTTATTTGAAATTTAATTTATAATAGAACATTAGAGGACATTCTACTAGTATATTTTTATCAAACTAAACCTTTTCAAATGGAGGTGAATGGTGGGATTTATCAGAAAGACCTCAAGTGATGTTAGTGAATAGTTGAGTTGTGACCCACTCATTATACGATGATTCTGGGACTTTTTCTTAATGTATATTTCATCATTTATTTCATGATGTACTATTTTGAGATCTTTATTTATTTACATGTGTTACTTTTCTCCTTGAGGAATGTTTGTAATACCATTTGTTCACTATCTTATCTTATGCTGTTTTTTATTAATTGACTATTATTGTAGTGAATTTATTCTATTTGAACATATATTGTTACTTGAGCATGATTTTATGGCCGATGGGGATCAAGAGTTCTCTTCAAGAGATTCCATTGCAGGATCATGCACCCATATAACAATAGATTCAGGTTGTTTTATGAGAGTGCTTATAAATGATATACATCGCTCCATGGAGTCTATAGTTCTTATATACACAAGAACAACATTTTCATTTTTCATTGAATATAAAGAAGGTAGAAATTGATTTATATTTCCATAATATTAATCATGTAATTAATAATATATTTATTCATTAAATATCTGCTTTTAACCATCCATTTAATGTGGTGATGAAAAAAATACCCGTTGTTTATGGTGTAGGTTTTCCACATGTAAAACGAATGATATTTTTATCCTTCTAAATATATTATAGGGAGATAGAAAATTATTTTTTCATAAATATAATTACATCTTAAAATAAAAATGATACTGATTCTATTATATTATAATAGTTATAATTCTTGGTTAGAGAAAGATTTAAAAGAGGGGGTGGGGTGAGTTGAACTTTTAAAAATTAATGTAGATGTAAAATTAAAAAATATATGGATTTGAATAAAAAAGTGATAAATGTTATAAACAAATAAACCGATAAATTGATAAATTCAAAATATATTACAATTTTAATTTCAATATCAATAATGTGTGTGTGCATAGTTCAAAATGAACTTTTAAAATTTATGAAATTAGCTGTTTGATAGTGGAATAAAGTAATGGAGAAAATAAAATAGAGAGAAAAAATATTTTGATAAATGAGTTCAATAATAGATTGAGGTGAGCCCTTCTATATCCTCTTATTAGGGTAATAGGTTGAGTTTTTCAATTAATTTTATTAGTGACCAAGAAATTCATACCTCAGAATTATGGTGTGTGAGTGACCTCTTAAACTTCACCGGTTTCCATGAAACATGTCCCCCACTTTTGTGGTAGTGAGCACCCATTGAGGAAGGAGTTGATAATAAGAAATGATTATTAGTAAAAACCCATTAGAAAGTATCTCCCTTATCTATCATATGAATTTGTAAAATATTTCTAAGATATAGAGGGTTGATGAAATGTGATCCTTTAGGGATTGAAAAACATTTAAGATTGGTGATTTGATTTAACTTTTAGAGTGATATAGATTTTTCATTAGGAATATATTGATTTGAATTAAAGTGTTATTCAATTCCACCATTTGTGTTTAAGCCTCCAAGTAACTCTTTTTATATCCTAAAAAAGATTTTAGAAGGATATTTAATCCAACCCATACATTAAAAATCTTAAATGGGCTATTAAAAGTTTTGGGGTCTACAAATATTATGTTTTTTTGACTTACCGGATTGAATCCATCAACCAGCTCGACGATCCCACAGACTAGCTAGTAGGCTTGTTGAGGTTCTCCTGGATCTACCGTCTTCTGAAATCTAACCATTTATCCTTCATAGGATGTATGGTGTAATTACTATATAAAATTATTCATTCTATAATCACCATGTAGTTGATGTAACCTACTGTGTTCTAACTCAACTTGAAACCCTTAAAAAATATTCCAAAGTTTTGGATTCCTTCAAGGGATTCCTTTTATGAGTTCAAAAAAATAATCATGACTTTAAAAATATCTTCAAAAAAATATTAAGGATAAGTGAAATACATTAACTAGATCATCATTTTTCCTTTGAATATTCTTTAGAATATCCATTTAGTCCATAAAATACATGACTAAAAGACTAAAATGTGAGACTAAAATTCACTCAAATGAAATTTATTGATATATAAATGAGTGATTATGTCCATGGAAATACTATGAGGGAGATAGGTATGAAAATATCCACTATTTTAAAGATTATAAGAAATTAGATGAAAATTATATATCAAGTGTAGATAGATATAGAAATATATTGAAATGTATTCAAGATATCAAGGTATATATGATGATTAAACAAGATATTCACTATTCTTAAGAAGTATATAATTCAAAAAATATATACTCAAAAAAAGTTTAGTATATTTAACTCCCCCACTATGTTATAAAATAATAAATAACTAATACAATAAGAAAGAATAAGTTTTTCCCCATTTGAAGTTCTATAAAATTCTCTCCCCTTTCTGATAAAAATATTTTACCCTATAAATAACAATGTATTTCTCCCTTATTGAGATTATCAAAACTAAAATCAAGGATAGAAAAGAGAAAAATGAAATGAAAAATTTGATGAAACACTCTATAGATATTTTAAAATATATTTTTAAAACTAAAAATAGAGATTTAAAATGGATATCAAAAGAAAATCAAAGTGATTTTGGAAATAGAAACTCAATAAATTTGAAACAAATATTTACTTCCCAGCTCTCCATTATTAAGATAATTCGATATAGGGATAGAGAGAGAGAGAGAGTATAAAGTTTAAAAATAAGTTTTAAGAGAAAAAAGTGGTTTAATAAATATAAAGATGAAGAGATAATGAGTGAAATAAGACATTGAAAAAATGGTACATAACATTTCCAAAACAATCATTCCCTCAATGTGTGTTTCTTATTATATTGAAATATTCATTCATAGAATGATCTTGAAAAAGTTCATTTAGATATGAATACATACATTGAAATAATCCACCAGTTTTCATTTTTCCATGGAAAAATAATTTTTTTAAGAAAATTGTATTTTAAACAATTGATGTGCTTCTCAATGAAAATTTCAGAATTTAAGATTTAAGTATCCCTCTAAAATAAAACCACAAGAGATATACAGGGATCATATCAAAGAGAGAAAACATTAAATAACAAATTTTAAGATTTAAAAAAAATATAGTTTTAAAAATAAAATTTCTACTCACGTTATCAATAATAAGATGGAAAGTATTACAAGAGTAACATTCAAAATTAACCTTTAATAAACTCAAAATTATTTACTGATAGAGTTTTCGGGAAAAGTTTTGTGAGTTGAAATTCCATTCTCACAAATTCGGATAAGATATCACTTTTTTGGTAGTGAAACCTTGAGAAATAGATCATTGGATAAATATGTTTAGTGAGAGAGATTGGGATATGATTTTTGGAAATATTTCTAGCACTAGTATTTTAAAATCTAATAGGGATATGGTTAAATTTAAGCCAAAATAATTAGAGATTGTTTTTCACTGATATTATTTGGTTGAAAATACTACCAGTGGATACATATTCAAATTAAACTATGGAGAGTGATTTTTTCTTCTTCTTAATACATTATGATACATGGTATTTTCTAATTAGTTTTAAAGTCCCACTTGTAATTTTCTCATCTAGTTGGCATCTACTAAAACCAGTGTCATCAAAACTAGTTAATTCAAAATAATTTTATTCAAGGAAATAAAAATGATTTTTAGTTCTTTTTAAATATTGAAAAATCTTATTAACATATTTAATATGATATTCCTTTTTGTTTTATTAAAAATTATCACAAAGAAAAACACTGAATATGAAATGTATAGGGTCATAGTAAAATTATGTAGAGTACCATTAATAATTCTATAATGTTTTTTTGAAGGATTTTACAAAAATTTTCCAATAATTTCTTAAAATTTGTACTCATGGGTGTACTAATTTAAATATCTAGATCCATTATAAATAATTTTAAGAGTTCATTAGTGTATTTACCTTGGTTAAGAATAATAATGACATGCATTTTGGAAATATGAATGTTGAAAAAGAATTTGATTTTACCTATAAATCTTATTTCAAATTAATTTTTCATTAAATTATAAAATTCAAAACAAATAGATTAATTGGAAGATCCAAATGAAAATTATCAAATTAAATCTATATAAGTTACATGTAATTTGAGATTTGTTTCAGAAAAAGTGTGGAATCTAATTTTCCCGTTTTAAAAACATTTGAAAAAATAAAATTAGATAAACATTTATACATAGATAGAGTAGCTTATTTTAAACCATTTTGAGATTAATTTAATTTGAAAATAGAATTGGGAATTTTATAATATTTTAAACTAGGTGGCTATTTCAAAAAAACATTTCCATTAATATATTTTTTAAAATAGTTCCTTTTAACATCCATTTGAATGTGTTTCAAATTTAGGTGAGTGGTGAATACCAACAAGATTTTAAAGGAAATTAATTGAGTAACTTGTGTAACAGTTTCACCGTGGTCAATTCCTTCTTCTCTGTTATAACCTTTAGATACTAGAAGGTATTTATATCAAGTGATATTAATAGGATAATCTAAATATTTCCTAAAAACCAATTTGTAGTATATGATAGGGTGATTATTATTTCTTTCCATGACAGTCTGTATATCATTTATTTTGAAATAACATTGTTCCAATTATAGGTAAATATTTCAATTTTCCTTGTTAGTTGAATAATTAATATTATGGGGTTCTAAGTGAGAGTTAAAGGCTTTATGTTTGTAACATCCCATACCAGGATGCCACCTGAAATGGTGTCCTGATCTGATTTGGTCACAAGGCCACAAGCACATCTCTCCAAATTCCAGTGGCTATCGACTAGCAGTGAGGGCCAAGGTGAGTCAGTGGATAGACTATGCCATCATTACTAGAGTATCAAATTGGAAGTCAAAAACATGCAGTAGCATAAGCAAATAAATAACCAGACAACTAAATGTAATATAATAAAACAAGAATATACGTATCTATAACTAGAAATATCTCATATACAAAAATGATGCAGATGGTACAAGTGTCTAGAAAATATCTAAAGCAGTTACAAGCCAATGTAATACAGTACAAGTCCCAAAAGAACAAAAGACCCAAAAAGGTATCCCAACATCGCAAGCCTCATCTTGGTCCTATGATCCCCTACTCTAAATCCACAATCAACAATCTATACGATGGATCTTGACCCTATCATCACCTGTAACTATTTAATTTGTTTGGGTCCCCAAGGGGGCCAAAACAGGGTGTGAGATAAACATCCTAGTAGGCAACCACCCAAGTCTATACAATTCTAACATAAATTCTACAATGGTTCTAGAAAGTGTAAATAACAGGTAAGTAAGTGCATATGCCCATGGAATAAGTGTACTATAATAAGTAAATCTGAACATCCCTCAAGGCTACCTACAAAAGAGAGTCATCTCCAAACAAGGTAGTTATAACTAGTAAAAAAGTCACACGACCACACTATACATCTATCTGTATCCTCCAACCCACAACCACGCTATACAAAGTGAAAAATTATCCCACGACCATGCCGTATAGTGAAGTAGAATCCCATGATCATGCCGTTTAGTGAAATGTAGATCCCAAGAGATGGATCTAAGGTGTCAAAAGACCAAGTCATACAAGTAATAAATATTTAGACCACAGAGTGCCGGATCCAAGGAGCATGTTTGCATCATCCCAATGAGTCCCATGAGAATCACTTGTGGAAACTTGGTTAGGCACTAGTTGGTGTCTCAGGAGAAAGGAAAACGCAAGTCCTACGTGATCCCAAGTAAGCCAGATCCTATGGGGTAGCAAGGCCCGAGTATTCCCACGAAATCAAGACCCTTGGGGAGAATCTACCCAAGGCGTCCACTACCAAATTCTAGATCCAAGGGGAGCAGTCTAAGGCATATATCATACCATTAAATTAAGCATTAAATCCTTATATCATTCAAGTTATATATTTATAACTAGGTGAGTATTCCCACTCACATCAAAAGAAACAATCCAAGATTATACCCACTCATGCAAACCATTTAGCATAATCATTTGGGCCTACCCTCCCATATAAACCATTTAACATTCCATTAGTCATTTACATATAGGTATAACCACCCATATAAACACATTTAATATAAGTCAAGCTATCCCAATAGACGAGTCATAAAAAGATATTCAATATGCAAGGAGGTCGTACATCTCCTAAACTAGCTAATCAAGCTATAAAATCATCTCAGGGATTCCTCTAACTAGGCAAACACAATCACACACCCCTTGGATGGTTTAAACATGCTTAAAAAAGTTAAAACCAAATTGAACACCCCATGGGTGACCTTGAAACATGAAACAGGTGCCAGCACACCTAAACAAAACCTATGGTCAACCTCACTCTGTCCAAGTACAACTACAAAAAGCTATTAACTCAAAAACAATACCTTTCCAGAAAGTACGACAAATGGAATATTGGAAAGACACGCAGAAAACAATGAGAAAATTTGAAATAAATTATATACCATCTACCTCACCTTGGTAGTAGACATCTTGTCCAGTATCAAGTCTCGATTCGTCCCTATTTGGAAGAAATCGTTGTAGATCTGTAGAGATGATCAATGAACAAAATAGAAGTCAGATGATGAATCAACATAAAATCCTAAGATGGGTGCCAAAGTGGGGAGCTATAGTGGACTCATATGCATGGGAGAAGAGAAAACCCAAAATGGGTTTAAAAATGGAAATTAATTTTAATTTAAAATTAGAAAAAACACACACAATAAGGGACACATGGTTTACCCACACAGTTTTCCCAAACCATACGGAAACCATGCGCAGCTCTCTACCTAATAGGGGTGTCTCGCATGGTTACCCCCCACTGTTTGACAAACCGTGCAGTAACTATGCAGAACCGCTCTATCCAAAACCTGCTATTTTTCAGACCTCTCGCATGGTTTACCTAAACCATGTGCAGGCCGTGCAGTTGGCCTTTTCCTACCCAAAATCTAGTTATGGCCTCAGAACAAGCCCCTTACACCTCCAAAACACCTGATATAATGATAAGAATTCATATTAGTCTATAACAAGAAATTTAGACTGAAAATAAAATAATTTTACATCTTAAAAAAATCTAGGTTCTTACAATCTTTCACCCTTCTAAAAATTCATCCCCAAATTGCTCTTTGAAGGGTGGTTAAGATTCGTCAGAGAACAACTCCTAACATTGAGCATGTATTTTAGCCTCCCACTACCAAGTCTCATCCTATAAATGGATGTGCTTCCATAATACCTGTACTAGAGGAAATGAGTGGTCTCATAGAACCATTATGCTCTTGTAAACGATATGAATCAGATGCCGCTCAACGAATCCATTAAACTAAAGCTCAACCTCATCAAGCTAAAAATCATGAGATGAGTGTAAGTGATAGAGGCACAACTGAGATACACGGAAGACATCATGCATGGATCAGTACCTCTAAGGTAACTAAAACCGATAGACAACCAACCCAACTCTCTCCAAATTATCGAATGGAAAGACATACCTTGATGAAAGTTTACACCATTTTCTGATATGCCTATTTCCCAACCTCGGTGAAACAACCAAGAGAACCCGATCGCCGACCTTGAAATCTAGATGTTGTTTGCGGGGAGCAACTTATGATTTATGATGAGACTATGTAGTATCCATCCTCTTCTAAATCAACTAGACCTGCTCAGATGTCTCCTGCATGAGACGCGGCCCCAGTAAAGCTACCTCACTAACCTCTAACCAGTATAAGGGAGATCGACATGGCCTACCATATAAAGCCTCGTAAGGCACCATATCTATCATCGCCTGATAACTATTATTGAAGCGAACTCATACAGGGGAATGTGCATCTCCTTAGGGACCCCAAAATCTAGGACACATTCTCAAAGCACGTCCTCTAACACTTATATCGTACGCTTTATCTGGACATCACTCTAAGAGTGGTATGTTTTGCTCAGAGGCGCCTGTGTACCCAACACACTCTGAAAACACTACTAGAAACGATATGTAAAGTGGGCATACCTATCTGAAACGATAGTACATAGGACCCCATGAAGTCGTACCACCTCTTGGATGAAGAAATTTCCAATATCATCAAAAGTAATGGTCTCCTTGATCCGCAAGAAGTGTGAAACCTTTGTAAGCCTGTCAATGAAAACCCACACAACATCATCACCTTGAGGAAAACTCAGAAAACTAGTCATGAAATCCATCACGACATCATCCCATTTTGACTATGGGACAGTTAACTACTGTAAAATCCCTACTGGTTGCTGATGTTCCACCTTCACCTGCTGACAGGTGGAACACCTAGTTACAAAAATAACTACCTCTCTCTTAATTCCCTGCCACCAGTACTGACATCTCATGTCACAGTACATCTTGGTAACCCTGAGATGAAATTCCCAAGATGAAGCATGAAACTATCACATTAACTCCTCACATATATCCACTAGAACCCAAAAATGTCTATGCATACATAGGATCTCATCATCGCCTACCATCCAACTAAGAGGAGGGTCCTCACCTACCAAACCTTCTTGTAGAACTAGGCCTTATGAATCTGATAGTTGCCTCATCTTAACTCTGTCCATAAGGGTATAGGTAACAAATAAGGATGAAGGAAAAGTCTACCCCTATCTATCGTGAACCTCCAAATGCATCTTAGAAAACAATGCCATAGGTTTCCACTTGCTACTAGCCAGTTGCACTGCTCGTATCTAAGTATTCCTACTCAGTGCATCTGATACTGCATTTCTTCTTCTAGGTATATAGGAAAGCTCGAAGGTACTCCACCTACCTTCACTACCTCAAATTTAGATCACGATGCATAAAGATATATTTGAGACTCTTTTTGTTTGTGAAAACCACAAAATGATCTCCCAATAAATACTGTCTCTAATAGCGCAACACATAAACAACTGTAGCTAACTCATGATCATGTATAGGGAAATTCTTCTCATGAGGCCTCAACTACCGAGACCCATATGCCACTACTCGATCTCCCTTCATCAGCACTGAACCCAGCCCAATACCTGAAGAATTATAGTACATTGTGTAGTTTTTTCCCTATTTTGGATGTATTAGGACTGGTGCTGATGTAAGCATCCCTTTCAACTCCCTAAAGGCTATCTCACAAGATTTACTCCACACAAACTTCACACCCTTTTTAGTCAAGCCTGTCAATAGCACTGCTAAGCTTGAGAAGTCCTGTATAAAATTCATGTAGTAGAGAGGTTACCCCAAGAAGCTCCGTATGTCCAAAACATTCTTGGGATGTTCCTAGGAAACTATAGTTGTCACCTTCTCTCTATCCACTGAAACTCTTGTCTCTAAGATAATGTGACCCAAGAAGTGAATCTGATCCATCCAAAAGTGGAACTATGAGATCTTATCATAAAACAGATGCTCTCCTAGTGTATTAAAAACAATATCAATATGGTTAGTATGGTCATATTGATTGTGAGAATACACCAAGATATCGTCCATGAAAACTACCACACAAGAATCCAGGTAAGGATGGAACACTGAGTTCATCCACACCGTGAAAACTATTGGCGCATTATTGAGACCGAACGACATAACTAGATACTCGTATAACCCATACCTATTATGAAAGGTTGTATGAGGTATGTATGCAAGTAAAAAACACACCTGAACATATCTAGACCTCAATTTGATATTTGAGAATACTCTATCTCCTGAAATCTGATCGAACAGTTCATTTATCCATGGAAAAGGATATTGGATTTTAACCGTCATTTGGTTCAGTTTCCGATAATCCACGCATAGCCTAAGGGTACAATATGCCTTTTTTGAAAAAAAGGAACGTAAAAACCCATGAAGAAGTATAGGGTCTTCTAAACCCATTTGCCTCCAAATCCTCTAGCTTACTCTTGAGCTCCTAAAAGTCTATCCTAGACATACTATAAGGATCAGTGGATACCGATACGACTCTTGACACTAGCTCGATGGAGAACACCACCTCTCTCTCAAGAGGTTAACTAGAGAAATCGTCAAGAAAGACGTACATAAAGCGCTCAACCGCTGGAGGAAAATCTATCTGACCCACCCCCTAATCATCCAAAAACAAACTAGAAATTTGTGATGTCATCCCACCAAGCCCCCAATGCTCGAGTCTAGCTCTGCTTGCCTGTACATCCCATTTACCCTTGTGAATAAACACAACACCATCTGTCAATATGAAAGTCACCCTCCGGTGACAGTAGTAAACGTACGATCGATAAGCCACGAGCCAGTTCATTCCATGAATAATGTCAAACCCTATCATCTCAAGGAAATAAAGATCCTAGATGAAGTGAAACCCTCCGATCTTAAGGGGATAATCCACACACTAGAGCACATCACCCATTATAACTCCCAATACTATATCTAGCTTCAAAACTCCCACAGAAAGAAAAATCACAAGCCCAAGGATTTTCAACACTCGTAAAGAGAAAAAACTGTAAGAGGCTCCTATATCGAAAAGAGTAGATGCAATAGTATAAGCTACTAAGATCATACTAATCACTGTAAAAGGTACAGGATCCTGCTCTTATTCGGTCTGTTGCACCACATAAGTCTGGCCTGTACTGCGACCCTGTGACCCTATCAGGATACTATGACCTAATCCCCCTGTTGACTCTGAGAACTTGGTTTTTGGATACCATGACCATGACCACCACTACCCTGTCCTAACCGACCTGCACTGCCCCAACTTTTAGCCTGACATGTATCTGAAGACCCTAATCACGAATCTAACATCAGAGCTGACCCCCTACAACTCGCATTTGGAGGGAAGGCCCAGTAAAACTACTACATGTACCCCATCCTTCCTTAAGATGGACACTCGACAGGCTTGTGATCACACTGATTTCACATCTGGATATACCTACCACACTAATGTATAAACACCAATTTGCCTACACCCAAAGACTGACTAGCACTCACATCACAGGAATCCTTGAAATATCTCTTCCTTCTTGAGGATGTAGATACACTAGGGAGAGGAACAACACTGCCATGTTCTATACCCCCAACATCCCTTCGGTTCCTCTTTGTAATCAGTGCCTAATTCACAATATCAGTGATAGAAGGAAACCCAGATACATTGACATAAGATTTGATAGTATGTCTGAGACCTTCCTCGAAACATCTTTCCCTCGACATCTCATCAGTAAGATACATAGTTGCAAAACATTGTAACTCTGTAAATCATGCATAGTATTCCATAACCATCAATTCTCTCTACTCTAGACACATGAAATCACTTGACTTATCAGCTCATAGAGTTGTGGGGTAAAATTAGTCATAGAAGCGGGTTTGTAAATCTTCACAAGCCATATTCTGCAGCCCATCAGCCTGGTTCAAAAAGTCGCACCAACGCTTTACCGCTCCATGTAGCATGTAAGTCACGATCTTGACCCTCTGCTCTAGTGGCATCTATAGATATTCAAAAATTGCTAAAGTATTATCTAGTGAAAGCTCTGCAACCTGTGGTCTGCCATCCCCTGAAAGTGTAGGAGGATGCTGCTACTGGAACACCTATGTCAGCTCAGCCATAGTAAAGTATGGCAGTAGTGCTCCCTGAAAAGTATGCATATAGAGAAAGAAACCCTCGTGGAACTGTTCTTCAACACCTATGTCCATAATAGCCTCAGGTGCCATATATGGCACTATAGGAGGATCAAATAGTATACCATGTCCCACCATCACTATAGTAATTTCATCACCTCCACTACTGTGCACCATTAGAGGTCATCATGGTGGCATGTATCTATAATTCCAAACACACTCCTCAAAAAAGAAAAATGTCAAGGAACAAATCTCAAAAGCATATGAAAAGTTATAACCCTCCAAAAAGAAAGTCAAACACACAACCTAATTCTAAATCCAATAATATATAAAGAACAACCATCAAACCACTTGAAACTATGCCTCTTTCCCACTCAAAATCCGGGTCTAGGTCAAGTCTCTATTTCTCATTCAAGTTCCATTTCCATTTCATATTTTTTTATTCATGATATTTTACTAAGGGTTTACCAATTTCTAAATCCATGATGGACTGTAATACCCCATGAACCCAAAACATGGATCCCATTCAAGCCATACATATGAAGTTCATTTAACAATTACATTTCACTGGTGCACCATTTACCAATTCATAGGGTCCTATACAACTTATGGATTGAAATATGAAAACCCACCATTATCTACTGCACTCAACTAACACAACCGTATACACAACTATCACAATATCATGTAATATCTAATGAATCCTAGATAGTCTGCCATAATGCATGGAAAGTGATTATAACAAGTGTATATAAGATGCATGAGATGGAACAACCTTATCTTGTCAGGTTTCAACTGAAATAGAACCCAAAATTTCATCAATAGTAATAATAGAAATCTTGTGCGCCACCCATTAGTGAAATCAAATCAGATATAATATCAAAATCAATAAAATTAGAACTCAATTTGAGGTAATTTGGATTTTCCCTGTACACATGATAGCTAATACCACGAACATTTTATTACCAAATTCCATTTCCTTTCTATACCTATCAAATGTCACCAAATAATATGTCTAACCAGATAAAAGAAACCATATGATACCACTTTGTAACATCCCAGACCAGGATGCCATCTGAAACGGTGCCCCGAGCACGATTGGTCCCAAGGCTGCAAGCACATATCCCTAAAGGCCAGAGGCTTACGACTAGCAGCATGGGTCTAGGTGATTTATTGGGGGATACTATGCCCTCATTACCATAGTATCATTTAATAAGTCAAAAACATGTAATAGCATAAGAGAATAAATAAGCAGACAACTGAATGTAATATAGGAAGACATGAATATACATATAAATAACCAGAAGTATCTCATATAAAAAATGATGTAGATGGTAAAAGTGTTTTAAAAACAGCCAAAGAAAGTACAAGGAAATGTAATATAATACAATTCCCAAAATAAAAAAAGACCCAAAAATGTATCCCAGCATTGCAATCCTCAGCTTGGTCATATGATCCACTTCTCCAAATCCACAGTCCACAACCTATACTAGGGAAATTTCCCCTACCATCACCTACAACTATATAATTTGTTTGGGTCCCCAAGGAGGCCCAAACAGGTTGGGAGATAAACATCCCAGTAGGTTACCACCATGGTCTATTCAATTCTAACAATAATTTTAAAAATGTTCTAGCAAGTGTAAACAATGGGTAATTAAGTGAATATTCCCATGGCATAAGTCTACTATAACAAGTAAAATTGAACACCTCTCAATACTACGTGCAAAAGAGAGTCAGCTCCAAACTATGTAGCTATAACAAGTAAACAAGTCACATAGACACACCATACATCCATATGTATCCTAAAACCCACAACCACGTTGTATAAAGGGAACAAGTATCTCATGACCATGCCGTATTGTGAAGTAGCATACCACAACCAAGACTTATAGTGAAATGTAGACCCCTAGGGCCAGATCCAAGATGTTAGCAGACCAAGGAATCCAATTAATAAATATGTAGACCACAAAGGGCCGGATCCACAGAGCATTTCCGAGGAATCCCATAAAGTCCCATGGGAAACCCTAGTGAAGACTCGGTTAGGAACTGGTTGGGGTCCTAGGAGAATGACAAAAGAAAGTTCTACGCAAGCCCAAGAAAGCCAGATCCTACAGGGTAGCAAGGCCCGAGGCATCCCATGGAATCAAGATCCAAGGGTCAGAATCATCCCAAGGCATCCACTACCACATTTTATATCTAAGGAGGGTAGTCCAAGGAATATATCAAAACATTCAATTAAGAATTTAAGAATTCAAGCATTCATGTTAAACATTTATAACAAGGTGAGTATACCTACTCACATCAACAAGAACAATCCATGAGTATACCCACTCATGAAAACCATTTATCATTAGTGTATGAACCTACCCTCCTATATAAACTATTTAAAAGTCCATTAGTCATTTAAATATTGGTATACTCACCCATATAAACACATTTCATCCAAGAAAATATATCAAAATAGATGATGTGTACCATGATATTCAGTATGCAAGGAGGAAGTACATCTTATATACTAGTTACTCAAGCTATAAAGTCATCTAAGGGATTCCTCTAACTAGGAAAGCATAAGAACACACCCCTTGGGTAGTTTAAATAGGAATAAACAAGAAAAAACCAAAAGAAAACCCACATGTGTGTCCTTGAAATTAGAAATGGGTTCCAACACACCTAAACAGAACCTATTGTCAACATCAATATTTCCAACTAAAACTACTAAAAGATATTCACTAAAAACAAGACCTAACTAGAAAGTATGATGAAAGGAATATCGACCAAATGCCTAAAAACACCAAGAAAACTGAAACAAAGTATAGACCACCTACCTCCCCTCGGTAGTAGATAGATCATCTTGTATCAAGTATTGATTCATCTCAATTTGGAAGAAACCATTGCAGATCTGTAGAGATGATCAATTATCAAAACAGAAGTTTGACGATGAATTGGGCTTAAATCCAAACATAGGAACCAGGGGGGAGATCTGATGGACTCCTATGCATGGGAGATGAGAAAACCCAAAATGGATTTAAAGAAATAATTAATTTTAATTTAAAATTAAAAAAACAAAGCAAGGGCCACATGATTTACTTGCACGGTTTCCCAAACAGTGCGGAAACTGTGCACACCTCTCTACCTAAGAGGAGAGCTTCACACTATTACCCTGAACAATTTTAATAACCTTGCGGTAACTGTGTAGAACCAATCTGTCCAAAACCTATAGTTTTTCAGACCTCCCATATGGTTTTCATAAACCGTGGGCAGGCCGTGCGTAAACTGTGTGCCAAGCCATTTCTATCCCAAAACCTAGTTCCAACCTACGAACAAGCCCCGAACACCTCTAAAACACTTGAGATCAAGATAAGTATTCATATAAAGACATAAATAGGCATTTGAACCAAAACGAAAAGATCTGTACCTCGTACAAAAATGTGGGTTCTTACAGTGTTCACCAACATTTTGGAAAAATCTTTTAGTACGAGTTCCCAATTATAAATCACCAATAACATTTTCAAGGCATTTTTCTTTAGGTATTTTAAAATATTTATGTAAATAATTTAATGGTGATTCTTATTCATCATTAAATTCTTTATATTGGACATGTTAATTTAGTTTCATATAAAAACATTCAAAATCATTTCAATACATTTCTAATCTTGTATCTTTAACTTTGTTGGTTCCTTTACAAGTGACTTCCTATAATTTTGTATTTCATATGTTGTTTTACTTTTAGAAAAAAATTATATTCATTTCAGTTAATAAAGAAATGTTGATAATTTTTGGATTTTCCATATTACTCAAAGGATTTAATTTCATTGGGTTTACACTTACCTTGATGTTCATTAGTTGGAGTACATTTTTGCATAACCATTTTCTAGATGGGGTAACTTATTTTTTTATGAAAAAATGAGATATTATTTTTCTAATAATGATAATCTATCACATAAAAAATTGTTTCAAGTGAATAAGAGTAATATTCCTTATAAAAATTTATAAATATAAAGTTTATCATGATTAAAAAAATTTAAAACACAATTTTTAAAAAATATATATTTTTAACAAAAACATAAAAAACAATTTGATACTAATTATTTCCTATATAAGGATAAAAATGGATGGGGGGGGGGGTAAATTTACCATTTAAAAATTAAAAAAAAAATAACAATTCAAAACTAAATGAATTTGAAACAAAAAAGTGATAATTCAATAAATGGTTAAAATTAAAAAATAGACAATGATATAAATTTGATAACGCAATAAATTGATAAATTTCAATATATATTAATAATTTAGTTTTTAATTAATAAATAGATTATTAAAAGAGGAAAATAAAAATAATAAAATAATAAAATTATTTATATTGTAATTTAAAGATTCAATAACTAAAATTAAAGAGATAGAAGAAATATCTTGATAAACAGGTTCAAAAATAACTCATTGGGAGCCCCTATATCTTCTCCCCTCCGGTTGGGAGAATTTTATTTGGACCAGTTGGTTGCAAGTTTTGTTGGAATGATGTTTTCTGGTGGTTTTGTCTTTTGTTGCATTTTACAAAAAGCCCCTCACTTTATTTATTCTCGTGATTGGATAAAGGGTTTAAAACATAGATGACCAGACACATTTTTATTGAGAAAGTCCATCAATTGAACTTTTCTATTCTAAATATTGTTTAGTGAGTGTTAATTTTTGTAGACTTATATTTATTGAATGAAGATTTTTGGAATGGACCAGGATGATGTATCAAAGATAAAATATCATAATAGATGTTCAATATATAGAATAAGATAATGCTATGAAAATATCATAGTTCTAAACATCATGGACTACCTCGTCATATATACTTATTTTAATTTGAATTTGAATTGTTTCTGGACACAAGAGTTATAATAAAATAATATTTTAGAATATGATGATGATTGGATGATAATTTAATCTCACTACATCCTGAATTAGTCATTATGAAAGTAGAAGTGTGTACAAGAAAAGAGAAATGTGAGTTTTTGGTGTTTCTTTAAATTTTAGTTTTTTAGGGAACAAATCATTGGATTGAGATTGTTGAGTCATAAAAGTTGTTTTGATACTAAAAGATTGAATTTTCTAAAGTCTGAATGTTTTCAAAAGTTCAAATCATCTGATCAGTGAGGATGGATAATCCATCAGAAAAACCAATTCATTTGATGAACAGATCCATCGAATGAACCATCAGTTTATGAGTTATAGAAAGAAACAAATTCCTATAGATACTGATCCATCAGATGAAATTTTATAGACTTATCCATTAGGTGAGATTAAAAGAGTAATCCATCAAAACAGATGTGGATACACATTAATTGAATGATATGTTTGGCACTAATAGTTCATCAGATGTAGAGTTTTATCCTTCGTAGTTTCATTGGACTTAAGAGAAGTTGAGCAGATGAAGAACATATATAAATAGGTTATACATATATAAGCTTCTACCATAATGTTTTTATAGAGTTTTGGAGTCCTTATAAGTTTTTCAACAGTTTTCTCAAAGTGTTTCAGTTGGTTTGGAACATCAGTGTGAGAATTATTTTGTTTTACGTGTTTTTTATTGGGTCAAGAGAACTGGAATGAAAAATAAAGATTCAGACTAAGATGTTTCAAACTATCATTTTTTAGAATTATCACTTGTAATGTTTTTTTCATATAAGGTTGAGAATTAATATGTTTTGGTGAATTCAAGAATATTTTAGAAGATATCAAAATATTTGAAAAGATTTGAGAAGTGGTCAATTGGAGTTCAAATGAACATGAAATTATGAGATCTGAAAATTTATTGAGTAGGAAATTAGTTCTGGTTCCTACCTATTCTATTTTTTGGAAACCTATATAATGGGATCTAGGTACAATGTACTCTCACACTCACATAAAAGAAGGAAGAGAGATGTAGAATTGATTCTGAACATTTCAATAAAATGAGATTTTAGGGTAGGGTTTGTGGATAGTATTTGTAGAGGAATGTTTTCAAAAAAAAATTTACAGAGAAAATTTTATAGATATAAAAATAAGTTATTAGAGAAGTGGTGCTCAAAATTCATCATATTAGACCTAACAATCATACTGATAGATTCTGAGTGAAGAAAGAGGAAGGGAAGAGAAGGGTTTCAGTTTAATATATTGAAATCAGACGGACTCATTTCTGGATAGTTGAATATGAGTGAGGAATCAGATAGAGGAATGAGTCCATGCTTTTTAAAATGTACAGAGAATATGTTTTACATACTACTGGGTATTAAAGTGACACATTGTTTTTTAAATAATATTAAAATTTGATGTTTTTTAAATTATCACAGTGAAAATATTTTTTAACTATCATTGAATACTTCTAAACATGTTAAAAAAATTATTTACATCATTTGTGATAAAATAAAAACATGAACTATTTTATTGATCATAATTATACACAATTTAAGCATATTTCCTACTTGTTTTATCTTTTTAAAAAGTATTTTTATCAAGTGTATTTTGTGGTATTGGATTATTTACAAACCATATTAATGATTATATACTCTTATTGAGTAGTGAAAATTATGAATACTTGTATTTATATGAATGAATTTGAAAGTTTACCTTTTCATCAATATTGTTTCTCTTTAATAGTAGGTGATTTTTTATTACAAAAATTAACAAAAAAAGAGAAAAATATACCGTTGATTCACTACCTCCCCCTCCGAGTGGTCAAATTGATCTAGTGTGCTCCTTTTCAGTTGGAATCATAGTGAAGGTTACCTTTGTTTCTAAATTTTTATGGTTCTATGAGATGTGGCAATAAATAGTTTTAATTATATGAATATTAAGGGGATTTAAATTTTTTTATGGAAAGAACTATCATATTTGGAAATTCATAATTTTTTAATATCATATGTTTGTTGGTTATAATTTTATTGAGGCTACAATAGAATGATTTATTCCAGTTGCTAATAATTCTCCACCTATAGTTATTAATAAGAAAAATATGAAGCATGATGTAAGGTATAATAATTATTTACTTTCTTTACACTCATAAAGTGAATTTATTTGGGCCAAGTGACTTTGTTCTACCAAAGGTATATGGGGAAAATTAAAAAATTTATACGAAGGAAATAAAAAGGTGAAGAAAGGAAAGTTAAAAATATAAAGGCCAAAGTATGAATATATCAAAATGGGTGAGTGTGAATCTGTTGGTGAATTATTTAAAAGGGTGAATGATATTTTTGGCACCTGAATATGTATTGCATATAAGTTGGAATATTCCACTATTATTGAAGAGATCTTATAAATTTGTCCTGACAAGTTTGATGCCACATTTTCAAATTTGGAAAATAAAAACCCTAAATCCTTATATATGGATGAACTACATAGAACAATCATTACATATGAAATGTGAAGAGTGAATTTTATGAAAATAAAATAAAATTATGTTAGAGAAATATCCTTCAAAGATGCTAAACAGGGAACATCTAAGAAGATTATCGAAGATGAAGAAGTTGGTGAATCCCACACTGACGATGATGTTAGTAATTTTTTTGATGAATTGTTTTCCTAGTTCTGTAAATATGTGAAATGAGTCATATGAAATTACTAATGGAATTTACCACTAAAATTCATTAACCATGGATCAATTGGGTATTTTGCTGCAAATTGATCTTAAAGAATGTATGGAGAAGAAAGTGATAAATATGATAGAAAGTCTAGAATATATTGTAAGTAACCTGTTGAAAAATAAAAATTGTATTCAAGGGAAAAAGATGAAAAGTTTAACAAATCCAAAAGCAGAAGTTTCTTGTCTAAGTATGATAAAGATGATGATATTGAAGTTGAAATAGAAAAATTCACTAAAATTTTCACACAATACAAATTTATTACAAGATATAATTATAAATATTTTTTAGTTATAAAAGTATAAGTTATGAAGAAGAGACTAATTTTTAATTTTCTCTAAAAATTTATTTGAAATAATGGCTCCAAAATATTGTAATACTTGAAAGAGAAATCAAGAATTTAAAAAAGGAAAGTTTTATATCAAATTTCTAAGAATTTATTCACGAGGAGAAATTCACATTGTTGGATGATATTGATCCTTAGAATAATCTATTATAAAAAAAATATTATGAATTAATATTTTGATGTAAAGAAAAATGTGAAGTATAATGAATTAGAATGTATTCATCAAAAGTTCTATAAATCTAAGCAGGGAGTTATGAGTTTCAAAACCTCTATTTATGACATTGGTGAATGTTATGAGAATTTTGAACCTAATAAATATCCACAAAAGTTATATTTAAATTTTTAAAATAAAAGTGAATACGTTTCTATGATTAAGAAATAAGAGAAAAATTTGTATGTTTCCAAAACCAACAATGTTGAAAACTTAGTTGTTTTAAATTTCAAGATCCAAAAAAAATGTAACAACCCGAGATTTTATGAGAATTATTATTTTTAATTTCATTAATGTCTTGTGTTGTAAGCGACCCAAAAATTAGATTGTTCTATACAAAACACTGTATTAGATTGTAGTATACACAACACTAATCTTTGATCGTATTACACACAATTTCAAGTTTTTTTGATAGAAGTTATTTTACGCAACATTGAGTAAATATATATATATATATATATATATATATATATTCAATGTATAAATGAAATATGGTTGGATTATATTGTACGCAACAAGAAATGAATCTTTCACTACACGCAACCCTAACTTGGCTTTCATTACATGCAACCGTGACCTTCCATGATAGCGTGTGTTATACACAATACCTTGTTTTACTAAACGAGATATTTTTATAATATTATTATGAACTAGCTATTATGAATAGTAATACCAACTTTTTGAAATTTTATAAATTTTATCTTTCAAAATGGACTTCATTTTTGGATTTAGAATATCGAAATGAGCCTAGGGTGAATTTTTGGTATTTTTTTTGAAAACTTTCAATTTTTGATGAATAGTGAAAACACTAGGTTACTATTTAAAAACCGACTTTTTATTTAAATATTTATTTATTTTATTTAAATTTATTTTAGATCAATATTGATTCATAATACCTATATAATTTCAATGTAATTCATTTGAGTCATTTTATAATAATTTTAGATATATTAAAATTTTATTGAACTTTTAACCGTCTTTTACCCACCTCCTAGGAGAATTTGAAAATTTACATAAAACATAATTTTATCACTTCTGTGAGTGGAATTTTGAAAATCCGAGAGAAACGGTTAATATCAAGGAGTAAAATGTGGTTGAATAAGATAAAAATAATTTTTGGTGAACAATAACTTTTTACTTTTATTTACCACGGTTAAAAGTAAATAGGGTAATTAAGAGTAAAAATGATATTATTATTAATTTAACACATGTACTAATTCTATTGGATAAGTTTAATTCGACCAAAACAACATTAGGATTAAAATATTACCATTTAGGTCCACTTGGATTAGATTAGGACATTTAATATTATTTTATTTATAGAAGAGCTAAAATAGTAAAAATCAAAGATTAATAACTAAAACATTTTTAATATAGGGTTATAAATAAGATAAATTAGACTATAAATATTAATTATAAAGATAAAAGGATTTCCTACCTAATGGTATTTTATTTATAATTTTTAGACATTAAATAATTTAAGGTATTTATGACACAATGGTGATGTAGTAATTACCTAAATAATGAAATATTAAAATAATTGATATTATAAATACCCAAATAAATGTAATTTCAGAATTTTTATGAATTACACTAATTTTATAGCTTAATATGACATTTTATTATTTATTAAATTAACTTTTTCCGAACTAATCACGTTGTTATTATTTTCACAAAAATCAATTACCAAATAGTGTAAAAATTGACATAAAATAGTTTTTAAAACAAATATTATATTATTAATTGTCATTATATTCCTAAAAATATAAGGTTTAGCCAAATGACTTAGATATGATTATATATATTAATAATGAACCACTTAGGGTTCATTTGGCTGGTTATAGTAAGTTTATTAACCATATAGTGTAAGAAAACAAGAAGACACGGTAAAAGTTAAAATATTTAACTTAGAGTAAAATATAAAAGATAAGGTTAAAATAGTAACCTAAACTTGTATAAAACCTATTGGTTGATATTATTTCTACCCATCATCACTTTAGATTCAAAATCAATCAATTTTGAGCTATTATAAACCGAATATGACTTTATTATAAAATAATATTTTAAGTTTTTCCAAAGGTGCCCCTCTCCTCCCTTATAAAAAGGGCACCCCTTCCCTCTTCTCTTCACACCATTTTGAGCCTTGAATCTCGGAAAAACCCTGACCATTTCTCTTCTCCACTTACCTAGGAAAATTATGGAGGTTCTGGTCTTCTCAAAAGACCAACTCTACTTCATTAAGAGGAAGCTTAAAAGAGGTGCGTCGAAGAAGAGGTAATCGCTTCTTCCGATTCTCTGAAGTTTCTTTCTTCTTCTACTTCTTCTTCTTTAGTTGCCTCATTATAAAGTAATAACATCAGTATTACTTATATACTGATATGTTATTATAAATATAAAACAAACCTATTTCACCTCCTATCCATCCTATGGAAAAAGAAATTACCGCGCGTGCGTACGTACAGAATACCATCTCCCCGCCGTGGTGTAATCTGTTTTCGACCACCACCTTTCTTAGATGGGTATAATAGTGTAAATAAATAAATATATATGATTATTGTAAAGTTATATTGATTCTGAAATATTATACATACACTTCAATACAATTCCACAATCATGAGAATGATATCATCGCTCGTGCGTACGTACGGAATACCGTCTCCACGATGCGATGATATTCATTGTCCATGTTAACCATTCATGAATGATTATAAAGTATATATAATGAATAATAATGAAATATATGACATAATAATGATACTGGATTTATGTATATATATATATATATATGTATGTCATCTACTTAATTCCATTCAATTCAATAAGGAAACGAAAACAGCATTCATGCGTACATACAACCTACCGTCTCCATGAACGGTGTATTTCATTCCATTTATTGATCTATCATATATATATGTATATTATGAATATATATTATATATAAATCATGTTTTAAATTCTGGAATTAAGTAAATCAGGATATAAGTAATAATATCAAGAACAACATGTCGAAACACGTACAATAAATGAAACGATTTTACCCAAATCGCTGCTTTTACATCGAATTTACAAAAAAAAACCGGGTAATATAAAGTCATAAGTAAACTACATTTGATATCATAATAATGAATATGATTATGTAATAAGTCAATGAAATTATTTAAATCATGATACAGGAGGTTCAGATACATACGAAGCATATCAAACATAAGGTAAGTGATAACTATTCCAATCTCACTCTTATCCGAGATTGTTTATTCGTAAGTATTTACTGGGGTTTTTGTTATCATCCATGTACCTGCTTTCTAAAAATGTTTTCATGTATGTTTAATGTACTTTTTAACCATTTTTTAATTTTACCACATGTTATGAAATGAATCTTACTTTAGTTTACCACAAGAGGAACTTTTTGACTTTTCCGACAAAAGTACGAGGAGAATGTTATTTTTAACTTATACGGGTGAACGAATTTTTACGGTTTCATAATGATTTATTTTAATGAAGCTTACTCTACAATATTGATTGATTTTTTTCAAAAAAACCCTTTTATTTTAATATTTCATATCATTTTCTGAAAAGAAAATGATTTTGAATAAGAAATGATATTTTCCTCAAGAATTCTTTTCAAGTGTTTTATCAAAACCATTTTCCATATAAGATGAAATTATTTGATATGTGTATGTTTAAAGTATAATGTATATATTATTTACATGGTTTGATTATTCTTATAATGAAAGGATATCCATTTCTATTATATGGATTATGTTATGATGGGATGATGTTTATGAAACCCATTTTATTTGTTGGGTTATTATGAATGATGTATGTTTATTTTGTGGCACATGTAAGAATGATTTACACATGAGATGGGTGGGAACTATATCTCCCTAAAATGCATTGGGTAAAGATTTATATCTCATGAGATAGACATGGCTGGAACGGTAAGTCAATCCAGTTCAGTGTTACATGACTGAAATGAGGATTGAACTCGATTCAGAAAGGGACTTTGTCCACTAAGATGGTCATCGCAGTAATGCCTTGGCTCATTTAGAAATCATAACATGTGATTAATGGTTTCCAAAATTACAAGATTTATTACCATTCTATTTTATCATGATTGATGATCCATTATTCTATATGCCTTATGTACTTCCAAGATTTATGCTTTTTCTCAAGATTTTGATGTTTAGATTTTATGTTCAAGTTTTTGCATTCAGATGTTTTTGGATTGTTTTATGTTCTCTATGTTTACCCTTACTGAGCATTTAACCTCACCCTTTTAATGTTTTCTTTTTCCCCAGGAAATAAAGAAAGGTTTTAAGTAAGAAAACCAAAAGGGGAATATCTTTATGGGAGATGTTGAAGATCTTTCACCATGATTAGAATACTACGTTCTGAGTTTCCAAAGACACTAAACTAATACGATCTTTGGGAGTCTATTTTTGTCATGTATTAAATATTCCAAAAAAGTAGTTTAATGTCCATATACATCAATATTTGGGTCTCTACACAAAATGTTGCAACAAATAGTGAATATTTTGAATATGGGAAGAAATCCACATTAAATAAGAGTATTTCAAAATATAGTAGAACTTATAGTTCTTAAAAATTTCCTCTCAAGGGATGGAATAAAGTTGATGAAAAACAAGTTTACAACTGTAAGAAGTATTAAAGTTATAGAGGAAAATATTATTTCTATGGGTAATTCTAGTATTGTGGTGGATTAAGACTTATAAAAAATATTCTTTGCTCTAATCAAAAAAATATAATAATCTATTGAGTAACTGGATTCAAATTTTAAGGGGGGGGGGTTAATCCTCTCACATAAGTACTTCTAATAAAGTTTTTATGAAAGTTGAAAATTGATTCTAACATTTGGAAACTATTTTTGAAATATGTGAACAACTTAGAATTACTAAAAAATGATATCTTGTTTTTTTCCAGTATAAAAAATGATTTATATAAAATATCAAAAGTTGGATGTGAATAAAGAGAAAAGAAAAGAGAAAGAACTTATTGTAGAAGCTATTCTCAATTGTGGAAAAGTATAAATAAACCAGATTTGGGATAGTGGGCAATATTTACATTTGATGGGATATCTTAATATTTTGAATAATGTGAAATATTTTAAAGAATAAATGGTGAATTTTTTCAAGTATGAATCACTCAGAATCAAATGTGTGGGATCTGTTATTATCCGGGAAGAAAATTAAAATAGAAAAAGGCCTTCTTTTTTGATGGGATAAAACAAAACTTGATAAGTATTTCATATCTTTATGATAATTTTAATAAAGATATTTTCAAAAAATATATTTTTGTTGGGAAAATATAAGAATATTGAAATGTTGTTATGAGAGGCCAACAGAAAAATGAGATCTTTTTTCATGTTGCAGGTGTACAGAATTTATGTCATCTAATCCTGGTGGAAGAAAAACAATTTTGGCACAAAATGTGGGTACATATTTGTTAGTGGAAGATGAGAAAGTTAACAAAGTGGGATAATGTGTGTGATGTTTTTTAGTTTTCAAGAATAAGATAATAGTGTTGTTCACGTTATCCAAAATTGAAAATTAAATGCTCTATGCACTAGAATGTTGAAATTCATTCAACATAACCCCTAGATATTATTCATTCTAATATTAATGGGCCAATGAGAAAAAAATAAACTTTTAGAGATAATAACTTAAATTATTTCTTCAAGAATTTTACATGTGTTACATGTTTTTTGTATTTGAAATGTAAACCGGAGGTTCTAAAAATGTTTAAGAGTTTCATGAGAAGAGTAGAAATGTAATGTGAATATTCTATGAATAATTGTGTAAGTAATAATAGTGGTGAATTCAAAAATAAATAATTCATAGGTAATCGTAAAAATAATGGTATTCTTCATAAGTAAAATGAACCTTACACACCACAACAAAATAGTGTTGTTGAAATAAATAATATAATTATTGTGGATATAGGGAATACAATATAGATTGAACATGGAATTTATGACTACTTCTATAGGTAGACCAATTTTACAAATATTTATATTCATAACCATTGTTTCTATAGACCATGTTCTGATATAACTCATTACAAAATTTCATACAATTAAATTCTATGTTTGAAATACTTAATGGTTTTTGGATTCCCTACATCCTTAAAAACAAAAGTGTATGTCTTGAAAAATATGATCAAAGAGGTAAATGTTTAATTTTTCATGGATATACTCTTAATGGTAGAGGATATATATGTTTCAATAAATAAAAATGGAATATTTTTTATTTTGATATTGTAAAATTTTGTGAAAAAGATGAATAATAAGTTTTGAAACACATGAAAATGTTGAAGATGAGGGAGATGAGAGAGTTTTTGTTGAGAAACATGAAAAAATGTCTCACAATGATGAATCCACACAAGTAACAAATTCAAAATCATCTATTTCTAGTGACTAGAAATAACCTTGTACATCTCATCCTAGTGATAGGAAACATGCATAAGTAAAAAACATAATTAGTGATCAATAAATTTCTTTCAAATAACAATAACATCAATATTTTTCACACATACTAATTTATTTTAAAAAATTGATCCAAAAGATGTTAATGAAGCTTTTGAGAATCAAGAGTGGATTCATGATATGAATAAATAATTGGACCAGATATAGAATAAAGATATTCTGGAACTTGTACCAAAAAAATAACAAAAGTGTTATTGGTTTGATGTGGGTTATCCAAAATAAGTTAAATGAAATTGGTGAAGTGATAAGAAATAAGGATTTTTTTTTTGAAAAGGTTACTAAAAAATTAAAGGTATTGATTTTGATGAGACTTTTGATTTGGTAGCATGTTTAGAAACAATTATAATCATTTATTATATTACTACACAATGAGGATAGAAGAGTTTTCAAATGAATGTGAAATCATATTTTTTCAATGGATAACTTGATGATGAATTTTATATTGAACATCCACACGTCTCTATAATTATAAAAGATAAAATATATTTATAAAAGGTGATGAAGACCTTGTATGTGCTAAAGAAATCTCAGAGAGTTTGGGATTCCAAATTGTATACCTTTTTAGATATTTTGAACATTAAGAAAGAAAGAGTTTACAATGATATCTACATCTAATAAAATTATGTGATCTATCTAATTTTAATTGTCTATGTCTATGATATTATCTTTTCTAGGAATGATGATAGAATTGGTAAAAAAAATTCTAAAGAGATGAAACATTTGTTTGAGATCTCCATTTTTGTTGAAGTTAAATATTTTATTAGCTTAGAAATCTAAATAAATATGAAACATATATTTCTGTCTAAAGAGAAATATTCCATGTAACTTCTCAAGAAGGTTGGAATGAAAAATTCAAAACCATTTTCCACACCAATTTCTTTGATAACCAACTTGTCTAAAGATAAACAAAGAAAATAGGTGAACTATTAAGAATTTAAAAAAATAATTGGAAGCATGTTATATCTGACTACCTAGAGACCATATATTGTATATATTTTTACTTCATGTGAAAGGTTCCAAAGTTATTCAAAAATAATATTCTATTTTATAATGGAAAAAAATCTAAGATAAATATGAGGAAAAACAGATTTCATTATCAAATATGAAAACTCTAGAAGAATTTATTTGTTTGGTTATACAGATACTGATCAGGCAAGAAGTTTGGATTGTAGAAGATCTAAAATAGGTGGAGTTTTCATTATAGGTTAATGTGTTGTGATTTTCAATATTGAAAATCATAATTCTATATTTGTTAACATGGATGAAGATGAATATGTTTCTACTAAACAAGATACAACACAACTTATGTGTATAAATATTCTGTTGGAATGTTTTATTTTTTAAGTGAAATTAATCCTTAAACTGGGTTGTAATAGTCAAATTTATTTAAACATCACTAGAAAAATAGGGAAAAATTGACATTGAAATCATATTTATATCAAATTTCAGTTCATGAAAGGAATGCGGTGAGGTATGAACTCAAGTTTGAATATGTTCCTATAATGGAACAAGTTGCTGATATATTCAAAAAACCATTACGGAATACATATTTTTATAAACTAAGGTTGAACATGGGTATCTAACCTCTTTCTCTCAAAGGATGAGGTATGTGTTTTTCCCCTTTCTTTTTTTTCATTGTATAGTGTTGCAAAAGGGGGAGAAAAATGTTTTTTCACTAATATATGTATTAGTATGTTCTAATACTCATATAAAAAGCATATATTTAGGTGGATTTTTTAAAAGGGTTAAGTTTTGAGTTAAATGAGTGAATGTGTAGATAGTTTAAATAGTTTTTTGAAGTTATTATAGAAAATTTTGTTTTATAGGAAAAAGGAAGAAGTTGTGAAAAGGTGAAGTGTTTTATGTTCAATAATTTTTTTTGAATTCACTACTTATAGACAAAATGGTTTTTTTATAAAGAGATTATTGTTTCCTATAACTAGTTAGATCTTGTAGTCTTCAAATTATTGATATGTGATCTATATCTTGAGTTCCAAATTTTTAGTGGTTTATGAATCTTGGTTGAAAAAAAACTCCAAATAAAGAGATTGTTGGGACTAATTTTCCTAGAGGGGTTGTTTGAATGATGTTTGATGGTTATTTTGTATTTTTTGTCTTTATAAAAAACAACTTCACATTTTTTATTATGTTGATTGGGTGAAGGGTTTCAGACATAGATGATTTCACACAATTTTTTTGAGAAATTCAAACAATTTAAGTTTTCTTTTCTGAATGACTTTATTGAGTGTTATTGTTTTTTAACTTATATTTATGGAATGAAGATTTTAGGAATTTAAAAATAAGATATACGAGAATCATAATATGATAAGAGATGTCTGACATACAAAATTAGATGATGCTATGTGAATCTCAATATTCTAAAGTTCATAGAAAACCTCATGATATTTTGTATTGTTGAAGGACATTTTATTTTTTTCTGGGAACATGAGCTTGAATAAAATTCATTTTTTAAATATGATGTTGATATTATAATTATTTAATATCACAAAATCATGAATATGTCATGATACAAGAAGTAATTTCTAGAATAAAAGAGAAATGTGAGTTTTTGGTGTTTCTATAATGTTGATGTTTCTCGATACAGATCATCAGATCAAGATTCACCAGACTGAGAAGTTTTTTGAAGACAATAATTTTGAATTTTATGAATTCATAAGGTTTTTAAAAGTTTTTATTGGCTGATCCATTAGATGGGGTGATCCATCAGATGAAATAATTCATTGGATCAACTAATCCATCGATTGAACCTCTAGTTTCTATGTTATAGAAAGAAAGAAGTCACTATTGATATCGATCCATTAGACAAGATTTGAGAGTCTGATCTATTGGGTGAGATTCAGAGATAAATCCATCATATGTTATTTTAATACCAATTCTTCATATAATCTGTTTTACACTAATATGTTTTCATATGCTGAGTTTCATCATACATATTTTTATCAAATATAAGAGTAATTGAACAGATGAAGAACATAAATGAAAATGTAACCCATATAAATATTTCTACCAGACAATTGTTTTTGGGTTATGAAGTCTATAGAGGTTAAAACAATGTTTTAAAAGATTTCCTATTGTTTTAGAACATCAGAGTAAGGATCATTTCGTTTCACTACTGGAATTATTGTTAATTATGACGGCCTATTTGCGACAGGATCCCGTCGCAAATAGGCTTTAGCGATGGGGCTCCGTCACAAATAGCCCATTGCAGAAAACACTGTCACAAATATAATTTTTTTCAACAGGCCCGTTGCCAAAAATATTATTTTTTAAGGGAAAAATTCCCTTCGCAAATAAGCTTTCGATTATATGTATTATATATACATAAAAATTTTCACGACGGGCCCGTCGCAAATAGTTTTCGCAACGAGCCCGTTGTAAATAGTTTTTGCGACGGGCTATTGTCCCGGTGCAAAAAATATATATATATATACAACTTTTTGCGACAAGCCCATCGCAACAAATTATTTGCGATGGTACAACTTGCTCGTCGCAAATATTATTTTAAAAATATTTATTTAGACTATTTGCGATGGGGTCCCATCGCAAAAGCTCCCGTCGCAGATAATAAATTAATTTTTTTAAAAATAAAATTTAATAATATTAAGATTAATGAAAAAATAATATTACTATTATTAAAACAATAAAAAAATAAAAAATATTAAAATTCTCAATATTCACAAAAAATATAAAAAAATATAAAAATATTAAAAATTAAATTATGTAATATTTGAACCGATATAAAAGACAAAAATGTAAATAATTCATATAAAATTTTTAATTCCAATGTTTTTAATATAAAAAAATCACTAGGAGGGGGGTCGTCTTCTGGAGGAGGTGGAGGAGATGAAGGAGCTGCTGGAGGAAACTCCGTCCCTAAACTACGAGTCAGATGACGCATGTACTCCATTTGCTCATGATGATACTACTGTCATCGACGGCTCTGCTCCTCGTAATGCTGATCCTGCTGCTACCATTGATGGCTCTACTCCTCGTAATGCTACTCTTTCTACTGCTGCCACTGACGCATCTCTTCTTGCTGCTTTTGCAAAGTCTCTATATACTCAGCATGAGCTCGCAGCTGCTCCTGATACTGTGAGCCAGGAAACATGATGCCTCTCCACGAGCTCCTCTCGAGCTGGATGACGACATCGCAGCAGTACCATATTAATTACCAGGAGTCAAATGAGAGCCAATGCCAACTACTCTTCCCTTCTCAAATCCATAGTGAGTCGCCTGCGTCCATGCTGCCTCATCAAAATGGTGAGCACTGGTCTGCTCAGCTGTGTCGTCCTGACCCTCAGCCTGTGTCTGAGAGGTCGCAGCCTCATATGAATCCTTCAATTCCTATTTAAAATTAAAATTGTAAAAATATTATATACAGTTAATTGTTAAAATGAAAAAATAATACAAACCAGAATCTGACACTGACGGTGACCTCTAATCTCTCCAGTGGCTGGATCACTTTACATCCTCCGATAAACGTCGAACTCCATAATATTGGGATTCTCGACTGCCTACAGAAATATAAAATAAACTATTTATATTTAAAGTTATATAAAATATTTAAAAAATATACTTATCAAATGCTCTTTATGAGAACTGAATGTACATCTACCAGCTCGATACGTCACCTCCAGTCTCCCCCGGTTCTGTCGTCCCACTGAATATCTCCTTTGAAATCCACCACCCAACCAATATAAACATAATCCATCCCAAATGTGAGATGAAATGTACTCTGGTCGGTGGTATCTATTTGACTCATCAAATTCTGTCACCCCTGCTTTCTTAATGGCTGTCCTTCTCAAATTGTGCAAAAACTGGAAGAAACGGTCACACATAGAAACTTGAAATGCCGTGTGGATAGTGTCGCGCATGTTATCATTGATTGGATGCCATAAACCCTACAAATAATTTATAATATCAAGTTCATAAAATAAATTTCAAAATTAATATTATTTATTTACGTACCAGCCAATGATGGAACATATCGCATCTCACATCAACGGGAATCTGTTCCCATGCGATCCATGGTTGAGAAAAATAATTGCACAATATAGTGCTCCCTTGTCGAATATCTACATGTTGAAAACTATGAAAAAGGAATAAATAATAAAAAAATTAGTATATATATAAATAAATGAATTAAATCTAACTAAAATATTAAGGTTACTATACCTCCGTGTGCGTGGATCAAAACCAAGATGTGGACGTCGCTCGAGGATAGGGTCAGGAATCATCAGTCGCGCAAGACCGTGCCCCCACCGTGTACCTCCTGAACCACCAGTAGGCTGAGGGTAAGCTGATCCCACATCCTCATCATCCAAAGGTAGCTCAGCCTCCTCTAACTCACGCAATAGATTAGAGTCCATCTGAAACACAAAATGATTGTTGTTAGAAGATAGTTGAAAATAACTATTATATATAGATACATATTAGTTATGATTATAACCAGCATTTAACTATATCAATGTTCATCTCCATCCTCTTCTCCGTATCTGTCAATGTCAATGTCTTCATCTTCCTCCTCAGCATCATCAATATCTATATGAGTTTCAGTTTCAACATCTCTTGTCATTTCAAATTCATTTGTAACATCATTAACATATTTATCACCATCGATCCTTAATTGTGGGGGCGTCATCATTGATATTCATGTCTCTTTATGAATCAAATGTATTTTGAGTCATCTCTTGAAAAATTTCAATTCTTTCCACTTCAGCGAAACCACATTCATTTTTAGTAAACTGATTTTCTCGAGATTTAATTTTTATTATGCTCCACCAATCACTCAAGTTTCTTGAGGTAGCACAGTAATTTCCATAATAAATTTGATGTGCCTGTTGATCCAGTAAAAATGGTTCATTTATGGAAAGAAGACTTTTATATTTAATATCGTTGATTCCATGAGTCTGATGAAGACACAAACCTCTCTCAGTATCCAACCACCGACATTTAAACATTTTTATGTAATTCTGTCCTAGATAACACAGATCAATAATTTCATCCAAAATGTCATAAAAATCAACTTCAGATTCTCTGTGATGTGATCCTCTCAAGAAAACTCCACTGTTCATTGTTTTTTTGATTTCCCGTATGCAAGTGTATGAAATCGAAAACCATTCACCAAATATGCATTATAAGATTTAACCATTTTGGATGGTGGGTTACTCAATATACACAGTCACATATTAATTTTATCAGCATACTGAGACACCTGAGAATTTTTAAAACAATTATCAATATAATAAATAATAAACGGAATTGATATTAAACCATCAATAATTTATGTTACCAGTTTTTGAAACCATTGAGAAATTTTTTTTGTCTGCGTTCTTCAAGAATAGTTGCTGTAATTTTTAGAAGTTGTTTCTTGATATGATTATCACATAACCTACAAATAAAATAAGTTTAAATACTATAACATAAATTATAGAATAAGTGATAGATGCACTCACAGGACAAATGATGTCATTTTTTCACAGTTGAGCAGAACGTATGTATGAGCTCTGTGATGTTCATCATCTGAAAGCCATCGTTCATGAACTCCACCGAAACTAAGATTTGGATGATTAAAAACTGTTAATTGATTGTCTATTTCGTCATTAACATTCCCCTCGTTTCATCCAATTCGATTCTGTTTTGAGGGATATTGAGATTCAAAATAATGAGAGTAGAAAAAAGAAATTTCCTCTTGTAAATAAGCTTCAACAATTGAGACTTCTACTGATGCATTGTTACGTATTTTTTTCTTCAATTTCTACATGCATCTCTTGAATGGTTACATCCATCGAAATTGTACTGGACCTCCACATTTAGCTTCATGTGGAAAATGTAATATCAGATGTTCCATTGAGTCAAAGAAATCTCGTGGAATGATGTTTTCCAGTTTACATATAATTACAACAACATATTCTTCCATTTTTGTTAGCGCATTGTAGTATGTTGTTGCTGCACAAATGTCTTGAAAAAAATATGATATGTCCATTATCGAATCCCAAATTATATAATTCAACAAACCTCTAAATCCAATTAGCATAAGTCTTTCCATTATAACATGACAATCATGACTTTTTAATCCAGTAATATAATCATTCTTAACGCATATTCCCAAATTAAAAGCACAGCCATCTGGAAGTCTCAAATCTATAATCCACTGACAAAATAATAAGCGACTCTCTTTAGACAGTGTATAAGATGCTTTTGGTTTCATTAACCTCTATGATCTGACATTTTCAAATAATTCATGTTCTGGTCGCCTGCAAATGTGGGCAAGATCTAATTGTGCCTTTATAGTATCTTTGGTCTTACCTGGTGTATCCAAAACTGTATGAAAAAAATTTCAAAATAGTTCTTCTCAATATGCATAACATCCAACATGTGACAGACCAACAAATCAGACCAATACGGAAGATCCCAAAAAATGCTCCATTTTATCCAGTTATGTTTTTTTCCAAAGCCATGAATTTTCTGTTGGTTTACTGTTGGTCGAAGTGTGATGGGGGGTAATGAAAATAAAACTAATTTTAACTCTATACCTGAGATCATCTTTGGAGGTTCATCTCTTTTAATTTTACCTTTTCTGAAATGAGATTTGTTCCTCTGAAAATGATGATCGGTTGGTAGAAATCTATGGTGACAATAAAAATAGAAAGTTTTTTTCCATTGATCAGCATAAAGGCTTTGTTTTCTTTCATATAGTAAGGACATGATTTTGGACCAGGTGTACTCCAACCAGATAACATGCCATATTCTGGAAAGTCACTAATCATCCATATGAATGCAGCTTTTAATATGAAATTTTGTTTTGTAGCAACATCATATGTGTTAACACCATCACTCCACATTGCATTTAACTCATCAATCAATGGTTTCAAATAAACATCAATATTTTTTTTTGGATGTCCTGGGATTAATAGAGTCAAAAAGATATAAGACACCTTCATCAACATCCATGGAGGAAAATTGTACGGAGTTATAAAGACAGGACAACATGAATACTAACTACCATAAGAACCAAACGGACAAAAACCGTCAGTAGAAAGATGCAATCATACGTTTCGGGCTTCTATAGAAAAAGACGGATGCAGACGGTCAAAATGTTTCCATTAATTCCCATCAGATGGATGATTCAAGCTTTTATCAGTTGAAATCTTGGTTTTGTGCCATGACATCATTGACGTTGTGTTCTGAGACATAAATAAACACTACAACCTGAGTGTAAGGGGGAAATATCTCAACTATTTTACTGGAATCGATCTAGACTTCCCTGTTTGAGCGTCTTTATACCTCGATTTTCAACATGTGGGACAAATATCCAATGAATCATTTTCGCCAGAATATAAGATGCAATCATTTGGATATGCATGAATCTTCAGATAACTATGGCCTAAATTACGAATCAGCCTCTTGATCTCATAGTAATTTGCAGGCTATACATTTCCTTCAGGTAACAGTGTTTTAACCAAATAAAATATGTGATCAAAACAGTTGTTTGACATTAAATTATCTGATTTAATAGCCATAAATTTTTCAACTGCTTCTAATTTTCTTATCTTGCAATCAGGATATAATGCATCCTCAAAAGACCTCAACAACTCATAAAATTCAGATGGTGCCAACTTAGGAGTTAAATCAATATCATCGTGATTTTCAGTTTATTTCACAGATGGACCTGCAACATCATGTACTAAATTTTGAAATTGTGATGGATACAGAATCAAGTTATTATAATCTTCTCTGGAACTGCGTTCACCGTGTTGATACCAAAAAACATAATCTGGTTGAAAACCAAACCACAAGAGATGTCCCCCAACTTTATCAAATGTGTCAAACATTCTCAGAGCACATTTTTTACAAGGACACTTAATTGTGCCTTCTGAAACATATTCTGGTTTTGATGATGCAAATGTTAATAAAGCTTCATCACCCTCAATATATATAGGATTTAAATCACAACCATTTGGATTTATGCGCTGATTTATCCAAGCTCGATCATCTAATAATGACTGATGTCGACTTCCTTGTTCCATATTTTTCTACATAAATTATAAAATCATCATTGTTTTTGAATAGTTTGAAATTATTAAAACACTATTTGAAAAAGAAGATAAATAATTACAACTACTTAATAATTATCATTAATTAAGGGCGATACAATTTCAAGTGGATTGACGACTACTCTTTTTTCCGACAGCTCATTTAATTGCATCTTTCTCACACTTATTATTGCTAATTATTTCTAATTATTCCTAATTATTCCTAATTATTCCTAATTATTGCTAATTATTACAAATTATTACAAATTATTACTAATTGTTACTAATTATTACAATTTGTTACTAATTATTAAAATTTATTATTAATTATTATTAATTATTAGCAATTATTACTATTTATTACTAATTTATCAATACTTAGAAATACTTAGCAAAAGGAGAATATCTTGAATAATGAAAGTAAATTTGGTAATCATCGTTGTAGAGATGATTACAAATTTTCCCTTCATTATCCAAGCAGATATCATTTACTAATTATTCCTAATTATTCCTAATTATTCCTAATTATTCCTAATTATTCCAAATTATTCCTAATTATTCATAATTAGTCCTAATTATTACTAATTATTACTAATTATTACTAATTATTACTAATTATTACTAATTATTACTAATTATTTCTAATTATTACTAATTATTACTAATTATTACTAATTAGTACTAATTATTACTAATTATTACTAATTTTTACTAATTATATCTAATTATATCTAATTATATCTAATTATATCTAATTATTCCTAATTATATCTAATTATTCGTAATTATAACCAATTATTCCTAATTATTCCTAATTATTACTAATTATTACTGATTATTACTAATTATTCCTAATTATTCCTAATTATTACTAATTATTCCTAATTAATACTAATTATTCCTAATTATTGCTAATTATTCCAAATTACTTCTAATTTTTCCTAAGTATACCTAATTATAGCTAATTATAGCTAATTATAGCTAATTATAGCTAATTATAGCTAATTATAGCTAATTATAGCTAATTACAGCTAATTATAGCTAATTATAGCTAATTATAACTAATTATTGCTAATTATAGCTAATTATAGCTAATTATACCTAATTATAGCTAATTATTCCTAATTACAGCTAATTATTCCTAATTATTCCTAATTATTCCTAATTATTCCTAATTATACCTAATTATAGCTAATTATACCAAATTATTCCTAATTATTCTTAATTATTCCAAATTATTCCTAATTATTCCTAATTATTCCTAATTATTACCAATTATTCCTAATTATTCCTAATTATTCCTAATTATTACTAATTATTACTAATTATTCCTAATTATTACTAATTATTACTAATTATTACTAATTATTCCTAATTATTTCTAATTATACCTAATTATTACTAATTATAACTACTTATTACTAATTATAACTAATTATTCCTAATTATTACTAATTATAACTAATTATTACTAATTATATCTAATTATTACTAATTATATCTAATTATTCCTAATTATAGCTAATTACAGCTAATTATAGCTAATTATAGCTAATTATACCTAATTATTCCTAATTATTGCTAATTATTACTAATTATATATATTTATTCCTAATTATAGCTAATTATTACTATTTATATATAATTATTACTAATTATATTTAATTATTACTAATTATATCTAATTAATACTAATTAAAGATAATTATTACTAATTATAGCTAATTAATACAAATTATAGCTAATTATTACTAATTATAGCTCTTTATTACTAATTATAGCTAATTATTACTAATTATAGCTAATTATTACTAATTATAGCTAATTAATACAAATTATAGCTAATTATTACTAATTATAGCTAATTATTACTAATTATAGCTAATTATTACTAATTATAGCTAATTATTACTAATTATAGCTAATTATTACTAATTATAGCTAATTATTACTAATTATATCTAATTATTACTAATTATAGATAATTATTACTAATTATATCTAATTATTACTAATTATAGCTAATTATTTCTAATTATTAAAAATTATATCTAATTATTACTAATTATATATAATTATTACTAATTATATCTAATTATTACCAATTATTCCTAATTATTACAATTTATATCTAATTATTACTAATTATGTCTAATTATTACTAATTATATCTAATTAAATCTAATTATTACTAATTATATCTAATTATATCTAATTATTACTAATTATATCTAATTATAACTAATTATATCTATTTATATCTAATTATTACTAATTATATCTAATTATTACTAATTAAATCTAATTATTACTAATTAAATCTAATTATTTCTAATTATATCTAATTATATCTAATTATTACTAATTATTCCTAATTATATCTAGTTATTCCTAATTGTATCTAGTTATTCCTAATTATATCTAGTTATTCCTAATTCTATCTAGTTATTCCTAATTATATCTAGTTATTCCTAATTATATATATTTATTGCTAATTATATATACTTATTGCTAATTATATGTATTTATTGCTAATTATATCTATTTATTGCTAATTATATCTATTTATTGCTAATTATAACTATTTATTGCTAATTATATCTATTTATTTCTAATTATATCTATTTATTCCTAATTATATCTATTTATTCCTAATTATATCTAATTAATATTAAAATATAAATACCTTAAACTTTGATATTCTGAAGATATTGACGCCCTCTGATTGCTCTTGTATAAAAAACTTCAACGAAAAAAAATTTCTCTTTGAAACTGAAGAATGGAGAGAGAGAGAGAGCAAGATCTGAATGGTTGGAAAAAAAACAGATGGGGATATATATAGGTTAGATTAGTTGCGACGAGATTATTAGCAACGGACTTCCCGTCACAAATGGTACTATTTGTGACGGGTCCCGTCGCAATTACCTTCGCCTGCATTAATTACAGTTGGTGGTTAAAAGGTTATTTGCGACGGGACCCGTCGCAAATAGTACCTGACGACAGTCTTTTTGCGACGGGATGACATCCCGTCGCAAAAAGTTATTGACCGATGCTGGGTATTTACGACGGGTCCCATCGCAAATACCCCCGCGCGGTTTGGCTCGCAAGCCACGTGGTTTGGCGCGCAAGTCGCGCCAAACTATTTGCGACGGGAGACATCGCCCCGTCGCAAATAATATTCATGCAGTTTAGCACGCAAGTCGCACCAAACTATTTGCGACGAGAGCACCTATATAAACGTGTTAAGGTAAAATGTACTCTAACAATGTTCATGTGAAATAAAGAATAGATCTAGAGTTTTATTTTTGAACTATTTACTAGATATAGCTTTTGGATAATTTTTACAAACAATATTTTTAGAGGAATGTTTCTTGATATAATTTCCAGAGGAATGTTTCCGAACTGAAGAAGAAGTGATCAGAGAAGCGGTGGTCAAGATTCATCGGATTAGACTGAACAATTAGACATAAATATTTTGATTGAAGAACGAATAAGGTAATATTAGGGTTACATTTTACTATATATAAATCATAGTAACTCGGTTTTATATATTTCAATCAGACCAAGTAATCATATTAAGGGATCAGACTTATTTTTTTATGAATTCCATTGAAGAAGTTATTACCTACTACCTGGTAAGAAAGTGAATAATTTTTTTAAAGAATATCAAAAGTTGTAGTGTCTTGAAGTTGCACAGTGATAATGTTTCGAAACCATTGGTGAAGGTTGGTAAACCTTTTAAAAAAACTTATTTATATATTTCATGCTATAAGAAGAACAAGAATTTTTGTATTGATCATAATGCTATAAAAGTGTAAGGGTATTTTCTACTTTATGTATCAGAAAAAAATGATTATTTTCTATTGGATTGTGTGGTATTGAATTATTTCTAAACCATGATAAAGACTAGATATTCTTGTTAAGTATTGAATCTTGTAAATACTTATGTCACAATGGATGTTTTTGAATTTCTTTTTCTCTTCAACAAGATGTGAAGGATATTAGGAAAGTTCACATATAGATAAAAACATTTAATATATTCAAAAACTCCCCATATTAGTGATTAAATTTATCCTTTGTGGGCCTTTTCAGATTTTCCCCCCTGATAATAGTGGGAATCAAGAATGTCACCCTTTAAAAATATTTTTTCTAATCACCCTCTTATAATTCATCATTATCCATAGAACCCGTCACTCACTTTTATGGTATTGAGAACCCATTGTTGAAGGAGATGAGAAGAAGAAGGATTTATTGGTGACAACCCACTAGAAATACACTCTCTTATGTATCATATGGAATTATTAAATTGAGATAAAAAATATATAAATGATGAGATAAAAGGATTTAGATATTTTATAGTAATTTATATTGGAACTTTGATAGAACTTTGAGACTGCTAACGATTTCATGTGAGGAAATCGTTGATTTGAATATAAGTATTATTCAATTCGACTATTAGTCTTCAAGTCTCAATTTTACTATTTTTATATCCCCTAAATGATTTAGGAATGATCTAGAATCCACCCCACTCATTACACAATTAAATTGGGTGATTAAGAGTTGTAGGGTCCACCAATTAAAAGTTTTTGACTTGCTCAATTGAAGAGATCGACTAGACAGATGATCCCACCAAACAACTAATCAAATTTCTATAAAAATCCTAGATCAAGCTTCATTCAAGAGTTGGATTATTCTCCTTGATAATATATATAGTTGGAATAACTATAGATGAAGGATTTAGTAAATTACCGTTGTCTAGCTGGTTGCTCTACACTAGCTAGATGATGTAGCTAGCTGTGCCCCAACATCACTTGTGGCCCTTCAAAAAGATTCCAATGTATTTTATGAATTAAATTAATTCTTTATATTAATTAAATACATGAATTATAATGTTAACAATATCTTCAAAACAATATTTAAGATAGGTCAAAACCTCTAACAATATCAATTTTATTCCTTTGAATAGACTTTAATATCTTCATTGAGTCCATCAAAACATGACTAAAGACTAAAAGTGGTGACAAAAATTCATTCAAATGAAAATTTGAGATACATAATTGAGTTTTATGATCCTAAATAAAAAATTATATATAGGAAAAATAGGAATATATTTGGATGTCAGAGGATGAGAATCATAAAAAACAAAAGACTAGGTAGTGGACAATTATCAAGACCCCCTCCCCCCAAAGATGCCTTCTTGAGATGGCAATGAAGGAAAAGAGATAATGACCCCCCTGAGTCCCGCCTCCAGTAGGCCCCAGGGTAGCGAGTAGCCCCAAGGGTACAAAGAACTCAAAATATGGGAGGCATTAACATTTATAAAAAACAAGATCGAGAGAAAAGATGGTTCGTCCCAAAACAACTCCACGACATAATATATATAAAGAAAGCCACAAACATCCCACATGCATGTTCAAAACCAAACTATTACATATACAATAAAAAATCCATCATAAATAAAAAAATCAAGGCTAATCATCGACACAAAAACTAGCCCAAAGTTGAATCTAGTAATGTCTATAATGATCCATTTAGTCCCCCTAGAAACCAAAAAGCAGTTTTATATACGTAGGGTGAAAATATAAATATACATGGCAGGAAAAAATAAATTCTCTCATGCACAAGTGGGAGAAGCATACTAAAGCCTATGTGAGGAGACAACAGAAACCAGCAACTCCTATCAAGGAATACTAGCCATCCCAACCTCACTTAGTCACTCTCACAAAATAACAGAAGACATGTCAATTAATATAATAAGAACATAGATGTTTGGGTACCTTGTCACACCCTGAATTTTTAATTTATTTTTAATTTATTTTTTTCTTGGCTCCATGTTCTCACGTCAAGGTTCAGGCCGAGTACTGGTTGAATTTTTTGACATTTAATTATTTTGGTGGGTTTTAGATTGATGCATGAGAACCACATGGTTAATGGTAACCTTGCAGTCACCCCAAGTGTCTGTGCGGGTGCCCAAGTGGTCTGGGTTGAGGTGCGCAACTTGGACACAATTTTTTTATGTCGTGTGATGAGCGCGCGATTACAAGGTTTCAAGAATAAGATAAAAAATTGATAAAATTTTTAAAAGAATGTTAGATAATAATAATAATTTTATCTTGTTATTTTTATTATTATTAAGAAAATTAATATAATTAATGATATTACTATTATTATTATTATTGTTATTGTTTTTATGAAAAAGGAATGAAAAATATTTATTAAAATATTTATTATTATGATTGTTATTGTTTTATTATTAATGTTATTATTATTATTTTTATAAAATTTATTATTATGTTATATTATTATCATGTTTTTTATTATAATATATATTACAATTTCTATAATTATTATTCTTTATATTATTATTATTATAGTAAAATGAAGAAAAAACATAGGGGTCAAAACCCGGGGGGAGGGGATGGGGGGGGGGGTTGTGACTCCCTTATTCTTCCCCCACGACGTGGTGCGATGAGCAGCCCTATCCCCTTCAATTTTCTGTTTGATGCACCAGGTCCAGTAGTGTTTTCCATCGCCTCTCACCCCATCCACCCTCACCTCGCCCCCACGTTCCCTCCCTCAGAGCCCTCTGCACGCGACGAACCCAACAATGACATCACGACTTGCCTCTCACCCCCTTGGCACAATAGGCCTCCACGCTCTAGCCTCCTTGCTCCGACTAGTGGCACCTTCGACCTACAACTGAGCAACTCTTTCCCTATCCTATTCTTCAACATCAGTTGTTACCCCGACCTCCACCTCCTTCGCACCGTGCACCTAACCATGCTACCTACTCTAGGCTCCCGCTTCGTACTCTTCCCGATCTGAACCCCCCTTTTTCTGTATTTTTTTTTCATCTTTTGGTGTTTTTATTTAATTTGGAAAAACTATAATCATTGGGTTTGTTTATGTGATTTTCTCAGTTTTAGGGTGTGCGAAGGGACCATATTCATTGATTTTTCCTTCCACTGAAGCGACATCACATTTTCACACCACTGAAGTAGGAATTTAAATATATTGTTTTCCTAATTCATTTTCGTTGATACTTGGTATTTCAAATAAATATAATATGTTGGTTGGAACCTCTTTGAAATCCTTTTTTAATCTAATTATATAATTTTATAATTTGTTTTGATTTGTGAAAAAACATATTTTTATGGTTACTTATGTGTAATTCCTAGAGTCTTAGCAGTTAGGGTGATTATTTTTAATGCTATTATACTACTAAATGGAATTAGGGGTTTTCATGAAATGTTTATCCTTAATTTTGGGGTGATGAAAGTTGTCTATTTGTGAACTTGGTTTGGTGTGTTTGGTTAAGTAACAATATGATTTGGTTAATGTGTAAAATATTTCAGAAAGGGGTTATATGGTTTCAAGGGGCTTGTTTTATGTACTTTAAATTATGTGAGTAGTTTTTTGTGGTTTTAACACAAGTGGTGGTTTTGGGAAAATAGTATTGGGTGTCCTTTTGGTGGTTGGGTGTTCCATTGGAAGTTGGCACATCAGTGGGTGCACTAGGTGCACACATGGATGTTCCACTACTGGAAATTCAGGCTATAGCCACAGTTCTAAACCGTGGCTATAGGCCCTCAAACCGTGGCTACAGGTAATAGCCATGGTTTGAGGAACCGTGGCTATAGGTAATAGCCACAGTTTGAGGAACCGTGGCTAATTTTGGCGTGGCTATAGGCCCAGACCTATAGCCATGGTTCCAAACCGTGGCTATATACCTAAAGCCATGGTTTTAACCGTGGCTATAGGTTTATAGACACGGTTCAAACCGTGGCTGTATACTTAATGCCACGATTTCAACCGTGGCTATATTAGACATCAGACAGGCTTTATAGCCACGGTTGGAAACTGTGGAGTTAAGTCTATAGCCACGGTTAAGAACCGTGGCAATAAACCAATATCCACGGTTTAAAACCATGGCTATAGGGTGTGCACATACATAAAAAAATACCCCCCAACCCCCTCTGCCACCCCCCTGCCAGCCCCCCCTAGAAACCCCCCTGGACACCCCCCCTAACACCCCCCTTAAACCCCCCTGACACCCCCCTGACACCCCCTGGACACCCCCCTGGACACCCCCTGGACACCCCCTGGACACCCCCTAGACACCCCCCTGAACAACTCCTGCACCCCTCCCCTATGACTTGCAGACCCCCCCTGCCCTCCTCCCCACTGCCTTGCAGACACCCCCCTGCCAGTCCCCCTTGCCCCCTGCCCCCTGCCACCCCCCCTGCCAGCCCCCCTGCTTGTCCCCCTACCCCCTTCCAGTCCCCCCTGCCCCCTGCCACACCCCCTGCTAGTCCCCCTCTTCTACCCCTGCCAGTCCTCCCCTGCCCCCTGCCACCCACCTGCTTGTCCCCCTACCAACCCCCCTGCCCCCTGCTAGTCCCCCCTGCCCCTTGCTAGTCCCCCCCTGCCACCCCCTGCCCCCTGCCCCCTGCTAGTCCCCCCTGCCACTCCCCTGCTTGTCCCCCCCTGCCCCCTGCCCCCTGCCCCCCCAGCCCCTGCTAGTCCCCCCTGTCACCCCCTGCCAGTCCCCTTGCCCCCTGCAACCCCCCAGCCCACCTGCACCAGCCCGCCCCCCCTCGCAGCCCATCTGCACCAGCCCCCAACCCCAGCCCCCAGCCCCCAGCTGCACTAGTCCACCCCCAGCCCAGCTGCACCAGTCTCCCCCACCCTCCCCTGCCCCCTGCACCACCCCCCAGCCACCTGCTACCCCCAGCCCACCTCCACCCCCCCCGCAGCCCACCTGCACTAGCCCCCCCCCCCCGCAGCCCACCTGCACCAGCCCCCAACCCCAGCCCCCTGCTGCACCAGCCCCCCCCCCAGCCCCCTGCTACCCCAGCCCACCTGCACCAGCCCCCCCCCTCGCAGCCCATCTGCACCAGCCCCCAACCCCAGCCCCCAGCCCCCAGCTGCACTAATCCACCCCCATCCCAGCTACACAGTCTCCACCCTCCCCCACCCTCCCCAGCCCCCTGCACCACACCCCCCAGCCACCTGCTACCCCCAGCCCCCCAGCCCACCTCCACCCCCCCCCCCGCAGCCCACCTGCACCAGCCCCCAACCCCAACCCCTAGCTGCACCAGCCCCCCCCCCCCCCCAGCCCACCAGCACCAGTCCCCCCCCCCCCGCACCCCGCACCCACCTACACCAGCCCCCAACCCCAGCCCCCAGCTGCCCCCAGCCCCCCCTCCAGCCCCCTGCTACCCCAGCCCACCTGCACCTGTCCCCCTCCCCAGCCCCCCTACACTGGCCCAAGGATCCTACACTGTTTCACCAAGGGGCTACATGGTTTAGACTTGGCTATGCATAACTCATGCTAAAAAATTGTGTGCAATTCAAAATGAACTTAAAATTATCCTCACAATTTCCTCAAACCATGCACCTTAACCATGAAGAGTATGGAAACCTCAAAAATTTCCATGTTCTGACCTGGAACTCCATGGAGATAAAAACCAAAACTCTACTTAACCAAATAACAATAAAAGAACTATGCAGTGACATAGGGGCTATCATAAACTCCCCGCCATGCTACTTTTCCTCCTAGAATTTCCTTGGTCAAAACTAGAGACAAAGGAAAAGAGATGCAAAGGAAAACAGAACTAGCACACTGTGACCAGAATTTTTCTAGTACATTGTATCTTTTACTGCCTCTCTCAATGTCTCCCAACATTGTGCAAGTCTTACCACTTCCGATCTACGTATTCACGTTACACATTAGGGGGTGAAACAAGATAAAATAGAACTAGCACAGTAAACTACAAATAAGTGAATCTTGGTGTGAAGTGATGTAAAAGTAAAAAATCTCACATTGTTGTGCCCTATAACACCCACTAGACCCCCTGGACACCCCCTAGACCCCCCCTGGACACCCCCTAGACCCCATGGACACCTTCCACTGGACACCCCCACCCTTGGACACCTTCCACTGGACACCCCCTACTAGTTCCCCCCCTGCCACCCCCTGCTTGCCCCCTGCCAGCCAGCCCCCCGGCCACCCCCCTGCCAGCCCCCCCCCCCCCCCCCCCCGCCCCCTGCCCCCTGCTAGTTCCCCCCTGCCACCCCCTGCTTGCCCCCCTGCCAGCCAGCCTCCCCCTGCCACCCCCCTGATTAATGAATTTTCATTTTTTTAAATTATTAATTTTTTTATTTTCCAAACGAGTCGCCTTTTGGAATTTTCTCAAATAGTGGGAATAAAATATATTGTTCATTACTTACATAGAATGAATTGAAATTACCATGATCCTAAAAATTAAATTCATTGAATATTTCTCTGAATCATTCCATAGTTTTGATTATTATGTAATTATTAAAGTTTCCAGACTGGTTGTTTTCCATGGTTAGCAGTTGCATGGCAATTCTATAGAGCTGTTGTTCACTACTTGGTACCTGGCTGGGTGAATGCTGTTGTTCAGCCCTACACCAAACCACAACACCCCCCTGCCCTTGCCCAGTCCCCCTGCTACTTTCCCCCCTCCCCCTACTAGTTCCCCCCTCTCCCCTGCCAGTCCTGCCCCCCCCAAACCCCCCAGGACAGACCCCCCAAACCCTGGACACACCCCAACTGCGGGACAACCCTATTTTAAGTATCTGTGGGATGTTTTATGATATTTTCCAGATCTGGACAACACTTCATTTTCTCTATGGAGACATTCATAACCTGCATGGGCTTAGGTTCCTAGACATCCCTCTTGCACCCCCTTGCAACCCCCTGGATAGCCCCCTTGAACACCCCCCTGCACCCCCCATGGCCCCTTAGTCCCCCATGATCCCCCCTGCACCCCACTGGACAACCCCCATTCCCCAACTGGACAGCCCCACTGGACAGCCCCACTGGACACCCCCTGCACCCCCTGGACAACCCTCCCCCCCTTCCGGACACCCCTCCCCCCCTGCTTGGATAGCCCCTCCCCCTTCTGGACACCCCTCCCCCTGTTGGACACCCCTTCCCCCTGCACCCTGCCCCCTGCACCCCACTGGACAACCCCCATGCCCCAACTGGACAGCCCCACTGGACACCCCTCCACCCCTGCGGGACACCCCCCCTGCCGGACACCCCTCCCCCTGGCCCTTTCTACACCCCTGGAATGTGTTTCTATTGATATAAATGATCATCTTATTGAGGTATGTTTTGTATTAGAAAACATACCAAAGTACAATGAGCATTACAGGATGATAGGCCATGCCACTGATAAGTGCAGAATTGTACAGAAATTCTGCAATCCATCCTCTATTAATATTTCGTTGAAAGATGCTCTGAAAGGGAAAAATATTAATACCACGGCGTGACCGCAGCGTGACCGTGGCGTGACCACATCGTGTTGACCCGATCCAGTGACATCCGCGGGGCATCATCTTCTGGCTAGGAGCGAAGGAAGCGAGAGGAGGCTGGAATGCTGGTGGAAGGGGGCTGGTTGCAGGTGTTGGGGGGATGGTGCGGGCAGATTCGAAGGTAGCAGGGGGGCTATTGCGGGCTGGAATGCCGATGGCAGCGGGATGAAATGAAGGTGGAAGGGGGATGGTGTGGGCTGGATGTGGCTGGAGCAGGGCCAAATCACGGCGTGACTGCGGCGTGACCGCGGCGTGACTGCGGCGTGACCGCGACGTGACCGTGGCGTGACCGCGGCGTGACCGTGGCGTGACCATGGCATGACTGCGGCGTGACCGTGGTGTGACTGCAGCGTGTTGTCCTGATCCAGCGACATCCGCGGGGCAGCATCTTCCGGCCAGAAGCAAAGGGAGCAGGAGGAGGCTGGAATGCGGGTGGAAGGGGGCTGGTTGCAGGTGTTGGGGGGGTGGTGCGGGCATATTCGAAGGTGGCAGGGGGGCTGTTGCGGGCTGGAATGCCGATCGCAGTGGGCTGAAATGAAGGTGGAAGGGGGCTGGTGTGAGCTGGATGTGGCTGGAGCAGGGACAAATCACGGCGTGACCGCGGCGTGACCGCGGCGTGACCGCGGCGTGACCTCAGCGTGTTGGCCCGATCCAGTGACATCCGCGGGGCAGCATCTTCCGGCTAGGAGCGAAGGGAGCCAGAGGAGGCTGGAATGCGGGTGGAAGGGGGCTGGTTTCAGGTGTTGGGGGGATGGTGTGGGAAGATTCGAAGGTGGTAGGGGGGCTGTTGCGGGCTGGAATGCCGATGGCAGCGGGCTGAAATGAAGGCGGAAGGGGGCCGGTGTGGGATGGATGTGGCTGGAGTAGGGACAAATCACGGCGTGACCGCGGCGTGACCGCAGCATGACCGCAGCGTGTTGGCCCGATCCAGCGACATCCGCGGGGCAGCATCTTCCGGCCAGGAGCGAAGGGAGCGGGAGGAGGCTGGAATGCGGGTGGAAGGGGGCTGGTTACAGGTGTTGGGGGGATGGTGCGGGCTGATTTGAAGGTGGTGGGGGGGGGGGGGGGCTGTTGCGGGCTGGAATGCTGGTGGCAGCGGGCTGAAATGAAGGTGGAAGGGGGCTGGTGTGGGCTGGATGTGGCTGGAGCAGGGCCAAATCACGACGTGACCGCGGCGTGACCGCGGCGTGACCGCGGCGTGACCGCGGCGTGACCGCGGCGTGACCGCGGCGTGACCGCAGCGTGACCGCAGAGTGACCGCGGCGTGACCGAAACGTGTTGGCCCAATCTAGCGACATCCACGGGGCAACATCTTCAGACCAGGAGCGAAGGGAGCGGGAGGAGGCTGGAATGCTGGTTGAAAGGGGTTGGTTTCAGGTGTTGGGGGGATGGTGCGGGCTGATTCGAAGGCGGCTGGGTGGGTGTTGCGGGCATGGGGGATGTTCAGACATAAATACACCGACCGAGATGCTCGGATAAACCAAGACTCCATTGCTCGGATAGAGGCGATCTAGTAATACTTCCGCATGCAGTAACTATCAGAAGTTTATAATCATAGATGAAATGGTTCAAGATAACTAGACACAGTATGAGAATTTTAATGTAAAACAACCAAATGAAGGGGTCGTGCAATGACACGAATGGGCAGAGTGAGAATATCAGATTGATCATCGGATGGAGTACACTGCAATCATAGGAAAGAATATGCGCTGTGAGAATACAATATGCAATGGAGGATCATCGGATGGTCCAATAAAATTGTACGCTAAGTAGACACCCTATGATCAGACGATTCAGGTATAACATACCCGGTAGTAGAAAAGTTGAAAGACTATAATATGAATCTACATACACAAGAGTTGGAGCACCAAAAAAAATGCAACTACTGATGATCATGTGATAATAATACAATCGTGCTGAGTAATAAATACAATAAAGTAGCTAATAATCATATGAATCCCTTGAAAGTATAGAGAATAGTTGATGTTCAATGTATAAAGAATGATATGTTAGATTTGGATGCATGGAGAAATTAAATTGCATAAGATAAAATTATATTTTTCATTAAGAGAATATTCTGAAAAGAACATTTTCAATTTTGTAATTTGAATAAAGAATTCAGAGTACATAAAACAAAAAGCATGATGGAATAAGTTATTACATACCGTTAGGTACAATGATGACATTGATATAGTACCTGAGTTAGTTGTTTGGGATCTTTCACCAGAAGAAGCACCCTATAAGTAGATAAACGGTAATGTCAAATTGAATGAATACTCATATATTGAACATAGGTGGCTGAAAGAATAAAAATGGAATAAACCTTACCCAAATCTTGAACTCATTGTCTTCGATGGTGGTGGATAGAACCGGTCTTATCATAATAAACCACCTATAAGAAAATAGTGGGAAAAGAAATGAGATATAACAACTTCTTATATATATGTGATCAGTGTGTCAACTGTAGACAGAAAAAAAGGACCCATTTTACACGATTTAGGTAATTATACAAATTTTCCAAAGATTAAATCATCTTAAAAAATGAAGAAAAATAGATTCTTGAAGCTACTAGATTGAACAACCTTCAATTACAGGACATACCTGACTATAGAGACTTTGAGAGAGCTTCCCAAGCAGGATTTTCAGCATGAAAAAATAATAGGGACCATCCTCAATCAGGATCATTCCTAAAACCGATGAAAAGTGTAGCCCTTAACTTCTGAAATACCATAAACTACTTAATAACTAGACAATTAATAACTAAATATTAGAATAATACATGAATGATTGAAGAAAGGGACAGAAAAAAGGCATAAACACTTACATAAAACTGTATGGTTCCAAGTGTAGAAGTAAAGAAAATAGATGACACGAGAACTCATCCAGCCATTCAGAAATTTGGATCATTGGCATGAATGATAAACCATCATTATCATCTTTCGGGCAGCTATCTGTAAATATGCTCAAATGAAACAGAAGTTTTCTTCTCCATGTAAAAGCACATATATCATGTTTGTTTTATGAAAGCTAGTTCTTACATTGGAAAATATGGAACTAATAAATTTCATGGTTGCCAATGTTTTAGGAGGATCATTGGCATCCATACCAAGAAAGGAATTGGATAATGAAATTGTCAAGAGATCAATGTATGCATCAGAAACAATAGAATCATCTAACTTTGCATAAGAATTAGACAAGGAAGAGAAGAAATATGATCTCCCAAAAAAGGCCACTCATGTTACATGAGTTTTCAACTAGTGATTGGTTGTAATATAAGAGAAGCTACATGGATACGATTTCCAATGTATGGTTTTAAAATAACATGCAAAACTCATTTAACTCTTAGATAATTGAATATGGAAGAAGTATTAGTTGGTGCTTATACATGGAAGTGACAGATTATTTATATATTAACTCTGAATGTGTGAATATATTATAGAGGAGATCCAAACCTAGAAATATTGATTTAAATATTGACATCTCTAAATATTTTGACACTCTTAGTTAGGATTTCACTTTTTAAGTACTTGACAGTTTTGGTTTCTCAACTATATTTATTAATCTTATTCAAGAACTTATCTACAAATCAAGACTCTCTTTCATTATTAATGGGTCTCACAAAAGATACTTCGGTCATACGTAATGGGTGAGATAGGGGGATCCTCCCTCAACTTTTTTATTTGGAATTATTAGGGATTAATATATGAAATTCCTCCTAAAATCTACATATTATGGGGCTTTATCACCAGTTAAGGCCACTAGAAAGATAAGAGCACCCACCCACTTGTTTTATGTTGATGAAATCATCATTTTTTGTCAAAATGATGACCGATCACTTTCTTTCATCAAGGGGATTTTCAAGCATTATGAATCTCTCTCAAGAAAAGCCATTATTTGGAGGAAATCTAAGCTTTATTGTAGAAAGGACATGAATGTTTCCAGTCCCCAGCCCCCAGCCCCCAGCCCCCTACCCCCAGCCCCCTACCCCCCTCCACCCTACCCCCTTTCCCCCTCCACCCTGCCCTCTCCGCCCTGCAAGAACGCTTAGTCTCCCCATTGAAGTTCACTTGAATCTACACAACATACATAGGGAGAAGAGAAATTAAAATCATACACAAAAAATCACAATAATATAAAATAAAAGCTTGTTCAATTAAATAAAAAACTTCATTAATTTGGTCATCTTTCTCTTTTTAAAGAAAAAACGGTGATCCTTGGAGTGTTTCTAAGTTAGAAGTGATTTATTCAACCTCCTCCAACCTCTTATCAAAACAAAAATCCTCAATTTTATAATTTTTTAAAGTAAAGGAAAGGGTATCTTTAATCGTTTCATCATCTTATGATTTCAAGAGTTATATTAGATCCCTCAGTTATAATGGGAGATTCCAATACTATTTTACATGCAGATGACAAGATTGGACATGTTTCCAATGCTACCACAATGAGATATTTCAAAGCTTGTATTGAGGAATTAAAACTTATTGAAACCAATCTGATTGGTGCCAAATACACTTGGTATAGGAGGAATCTAAATAGAAGTAGGGACTGTAGGGTTGACTGTGCCTTTGGTAATCACTCTCCTCATGGAAGTTGGAAAACCATCTCTTGTGTCACTCTAGTAAAGCACAATTCTGATCACCATCCAATTCTTACAACCTTCATTGCTAAGGGGGACAAGCTAACAATTCCCTATATGTTTAATAATTCTTGGACCATCCAATTCTTACAACCTTCAGATGCTTTCCCTGAAATATGGAATTCACTCAACCACTCCATGATTACCTCCTTATATATTATCCACTAAGGAAAAGAGTAAAATTAAGGATACACTACAACCACATACTGAAGTGGTTGACCCCCTTACACATGAGGAAGGATTTTCTCAATAGGTAGAATATTTGAAATAATTGAGAAGAATAAATGAATAACTTCTATGAGGTAGCGTTCCTGCTAGATATATTCTATAAGCAGATCCTCAACTCGTACTCCCAACTTGAGCACCTTATCAAAGAGGGTTCTCTACCGCAACTAGAATTAAAATGAAACATCCTATCAACATGGGGTACCAACAACCAACATGCATGAATCAAGAAATAGAAAATAGAGAGTTCCCAACATTTTTTACACAACCAAAACATGTCTAGGAGCATCATTACAGACCTCACCCTATAGGTTACACATGACATATACTAATAGGGCTGCCACATTCTACTCTACCTGCTGTTGCACCTATTCATGCTCCTTCTAAGCTAGACATTCCTCAAGGGCTCATAAAAACTATTGATTCTCTAATGGATTGATTAGAATCCATAGAGGTATAGTGGGAATTGGTACAACTATAAAACAAGCCTTACCCTAAAGGGGGTGATCTGAATTTTCCCCACTAATTTTGGGAAACACTACATTTCAAATTTCCAATTGTTTAGGGGACCCAAAGAAGAATTTGACCCATTTTGTGTCCCGTTGTGATTCCATGATGGGGACCCATAAAAAATAAGTAGTGAAACCCAAGATCTTTATACAGAAATTATAGGGACCAACATTTGTAGGGTACACCGGTTCATCGACTCGATCAATTACAGGGTGGGAAGATCTCTATTGGATGTTTCTGTTTCAATTCAGCTTGATTCTATAGAAGAAAACCATACTAAATCTCTCAAACAACAAATGGTAGGATAATGAGAGGGTTTTATATTTCATTTCGTGGTGAAAGGAGTTGACATACTCCTTAAGCCAACATTTTCCTCAAGATGGGTTGTCATGTTTTTATGGTGGGTGACTACACAACCACCCCCATCACTAAAACACCTTTCCTTTTTTTCCCTTATCAGTGACTTCACATGCCATTTTTTTCAACCCCTCACTCATTTTTTCTTTCATGGGAAGAAACCCTAGTTGGCCAGACCCTCAAGCTGCACGACACATGGACTGGGAAGCAAAATCTTTCCCATGAAGTTGAAATTCAGTAAGACAAACATAATGTATTTAAAACCACAAAGCCGACGGATAAGGATGAATCTGCAGCCATGGATACTATTATTGTGCGGGAAACAAAGTAATGAAAAACGAAACCAAAATCCTTAAAAAATGAGATTGAAAATGATTTAATTTGAAAAGAATCAATGAATTCATACCATCCTGGGGGGAGCAAGTCTGTACACTCTCAAATCTCTCAGTCAGAGAGTAGGCTGACAAGTGATTCACGCTTGCGGCTGCCCCCAATCCTCCGCCGTTCGTACTCTATATCATTGTTTCCATTGCTTTCGTCTTCAACAGGAGCAAGAAGATTAAGATCAAGCAGATCGCTCGCTTCCTGCACCGGTCTGTGGTTTATAGTGGATCGACTTCGACTGTCATCTTTCTGCTCACTGCCCCCAATGAAATGCGATCTTTTGTGCCCACCCAGGGCTTTTCCAGAAAAGAAAACCCTGAAATAGATTGGGCACTCATGGCCCCGACTCTTTCTTGACAGAGGGCCGCTCCCATCAATGGGGCTTTCATTCTTGGGGGCGGTGTTGAAAATTTGACCAATGTCGATGGAGTTTCTGCTGCTTTCGGTTCTGGAAGCGTAGCAGCCCCCGATCTTCTTGTGACTGACCCTATGCCCCCCGAGAGCTTGGTAAGAATTGAAGATCCTGCTGCAGGTGGCGCACTGGTATTTTCTCGCCCTTTCACTGGTTTTGAAGAAATCGTCAGACTGGGAGGCTGCCCCCATTTCCATGGAGTAATCGTGGGTCGAAATCCATGGAGGATCTTCCAAGGAGATGGAACTGTTTCCAGAAGAGTCGGCCATGGAATTCAATCCACCCCAGTGACCCACATCTCTAGAGGAGGGCATGGCGAGGAGGCGTCGGTGAGGAGGGCGCGGCACGGAGGAGGCGTCGACGAGGAGGCATCGGGGAGGAGGGTGTGGCAAGGAGGCATCGGTGAGGAGGGCGCGGCGAGGAGGAGGGCGTGTCGAGGAGGGCACGACGAGGAGGGCGCGGCGCGGAGGAGGCGTCAGCGAGGAGGCTTCGGGGAGGAGGAGGGCGCGGCGAGGAGGAATCGCGAGGGGGGGGGGGGGGGAAGTAGCATGATAGGTTTGGAAAAAAATGGGGCTGCTGCATATAGCCACGGATGAAGATTTTAACGTGGCAGTATATAAGATATAGCCATGGACCTATAGAACCGTGGCTATAGGTCCGTGGCTATAGGTCAGATTTGTAGTAGTGTTCCCTCGAATGAAAATAACACCATTAAAATAGTGTTATTATAAAAATTTAGTCTCTTAAATGGTTCTTTGGTTTCTAGGTGGTTTTGGTCCCTCTTGGTTAATTAATTAAAGCATTCGTTGCTCCTTGGTGGTGCATGCACACACATACATAGGTACATATGTGTATATGTATATATATATATATCTTCCTTTTACATATTCCCTCATTGTGCGGGGAATATATACATTGTATTCAGGGTTTATATATATGTATTCGAATTTGTGTGTGTGTTGGTGAGGTCGATTTTGGTCAAATGATTCAAGAGATAATGTGCCTCATCTTGATACACATCCTTTTTGAGATAGGTCCTCCATGCCCGCACCTTTAATTTGAATTCTATGATTTCATATAATTTTTAAAAAGTGTTTTTAAATATTCATGTGATATTTATATATGTAGATATGTATATTTGTTTGGTGAAATGGATTGCAAATCATGGAGATTTGTTTCCTACTAATTTTCATAACTTGTCCAAGCCTGTTTAAAAATTTATTTTAATTATGAAGGTATGCTAAGCATTTTAAAATAGTTTACTAAAATTTCCCTAGTTGTGATTTGTATTTTTTGAAACTAAAATGATTTGGTAAAATGAGTTGTTTAAAACTTGACTTGTTTGGCACCTTGAAGCATGGTATGACAATTCAATGACATGAAGGAACATTTGGCACTTTTTAAGTATGTTGTGTGTTTTTTAACTAGAATTAGAAATGGATTTAAAAAATGAATTTGTTTTCGAATATTTTTATTGTATATTGGAATAATGGTGTTAGAGGCCCTATTGGTACCTTATATCACTTTGAAAGTGTGAATGCCTGGTTGGAAACATAATGTTCTTCGTGAAATGGTTTAAATGTTCTTGTGACGTGATGTCCTGGTTCGAACCTTGGTTGATATGGCGTGTAAATTTTTATACATATGTATATTTATCTATTGGGAACCTCTATAGAAGGGATATACCTTTAGGGGTTATCATATAGGCTGTCTGAGTTTGGGGTAGACAGGTGTTGTGATGGAATGTAAAATGACTCATGCGTGCGAGGGCCTCCTACTTACACTGTATTATTACCACCTTAAATTCTTGGGCATCATTCAGAGGGTCGAGTGAAGGCTGATGATCAAACCTAATTAGATGGGTTAGTACCCCCTGTATTTTCTATTAGGCTAGGCAGGTTGTGCCACTAGTGAGGCCAGTTTATATCAGTTAGTTGGTTATTGAATTAGGGGCTTCACCATACACCGACAGGTGGTTCTGAACTGAGTATGTACAAAGATTTCTCTAGGGATATTTAGGTAATGCCCTTGGTGTCATACATGTATGTTCCTATTTTCTTTTATGACAATTTTGGTTATTCGATTTCATTGCACTTTTACTTTTCTTTTTATAATATGGAACTATTTTTATACTAGTTTGTTTTAGAAAGAATACGTTGCAACGACTTATATATTTTTAACGTTTATTTAGAAAAATGAATTGAAAAATGGGGTTTTTAATTAATGTAAAATCTTGTTACTTATTTTGTTAATGGAGTAGAAAATTATATATATATATATATATATATATATATATCATATTTTCAAATTTAGAATGAATGGAATTCATTTTAGAGGTGGGGAATCAGCCATAGTTTATTTTTTACTTCTTAATGAGAATCTCTGTGATCACGCCTACTCTATCTTTTCAGTTTCAGGTTCTCCAAGTTTCACAATGCTCTTGGAGTGAGTTTGGTTCTATGTTGGGTGGTTACCTAGTAGGTCACATGGAGATATGTGCAGGTTGTTCTTTTTTTTTATTTCTTCGGCTAGTTTTTAATTTTATTGTCAGTTTCTTGTTTATTTACTTGTGTTTCCATTATGGGCCAAATCGATTCCACATGTTCGTTTTGATGCACAAAACTAGTTTCCATACCGTGGGGATCAAGAATGCCCTTCGGGCATTGCTGCGGACTGGCTTGGGTGACCAGTTTAGGGTGGACCATGGTTGGGTTGTGAAAAAATGGAATCAAAGGAGGCCCTTTTTTATTTGTGGCATCAATCAGATAGATATTAGGACTTTCGGGGCCTAGGTGGTATGTATGGGAAGGGAATCATGAACCCTCAAACATTCCTAACCTCGAGTCGCCAGGGGTAATCTGAGAATTGAGTCCTTGTCTCATTTTGGTTTGTTTTAGATTGAGGTATGACAATGGAGGAAAGCTGATGTTACATCGTGATTTCACATGGAGTAGTGACCCATGTGGATCCAGAGTACATATTTTAAGTTCCTCCTTATTATTGAATCTTACTTGCGGGCATGACTCAATACCTTGTCTCCAGGTTAAGCATGAATACAAGTCCCTCACTCTGATAATTTGAAAGAAGTGTGGGGTCATCTTGGGTATGGTTTGTGAAACACTATAGGAAAACAACCATTTAGTGGCGTTTTTTTCAATGCGGTTTTAAAAACCTCCACTAAACGGGTTTCAGGCCGCCATTTTGCGGCGGTTTTTAAACCACCGTGAAAAAACTGCCGCGAAATGACTTAATTTTTTTTTAAATTTTTCGAGGATTAGCAGCGGTTTTTTAAGAAACCGCAGTGAAATAGTAGCAGTTTGGGTAAAACCGCCACGAAATGAAAGGAAAAAAATAAAAAAACATGAGAAACCAAGAAATAACTAAAACGACCATAACTTTTGATCCGGGCGTCCGTTAGAGCGCCATGAATAGAAAAATCGAAGCTCATGAAGAGATTTAGAGGAACGTATAATCAAAACCGTGAGACGGTCTAAGGTGAGGAAGATATGAGAGTTATAAGAAAGTAGAAAAAAGTTCTCCAACTTCAAACATCCATAATTTTCGCTCTGGGTGTCCGTTTGGGCTCTTCCACATATCAAATCAAATCCAGTGAAGAGGTCTACACACCGATTTGAGAGAAGGTATCTTCTGTTGGGCTTTTAGACCCCAAAAACCCCTCTGAAGGCCTCCAAAACCCCATTATCGTCACCAGTGTCCCGTCGAACCCGTCTTCAAACAGACCCAACTTTCGATCCGTGTGACAGTTCAGACTCCTCCACCTGCCAGATCGTTGCTCATTTCATGAGCTTCAGTTTGAATGGTTGCGGTACCAACATGCACTCCTGGATCATAAGTTACGACCTTTTTAGTGGGTATCGGGTTTGTTATGTTTTTCGATGCCTCGTTTCTAGCACCCATTCCCCGTCAGCTTTTTTTAAATGGTCGTAACTTCCGATCTGCCTGTCCATTCGGAATATTTTACCTATCAGGTCAAAGATCGTTTCAGGATCTTTGATTTGACAGGTCTCAGATCTGAAACAGACTCTCAGATCATAAGTTATCTTTGTTAATGTGAGTCCAATGTTTTTGTCACTTTATAACCATTTTGACGGGTTTTAACAGTTGCCCCATTTATCGTGAGTTTTCATGCGTTCTCATTCTTTCTAATGCCACATTCTTCATGCTTCTCCATCCGTTTTCTGCATTTTCATGATTTTTCATCCCTTATCATGCCTTTTCATACTTTTTTATGTGTTTGACTTATTATTTATTATTTATTATTTATGATATACTTTAATTTATTTATTATCTATTATTTTTTACTGGTTATTTGTTATTTATTATTTATATTTATTTATTTATTATTATTTATTATTTATATTTATTTAATATTTAATATTTATTTAATATTTATTATTTATTATTTATTATTTATTATTAATAATAATAAAATATTAATAATAATAATAATATTTGTTACTGATTATTTATTATTTATTATTTATTATTTATATTTTTTTATTATTTATTATTTATTATTTATTATTAATTATTAATTATTAATTATTATTATTTATTATTAATTATTATTATATATTATATATTATATATTATATATTATATATTATATATTATATATTACTTATTATTTATTGTTTATTGTTTAGTATTTATTATTTATTATTTATTATTTATTATTTATAATTTATAATTTATAATTTATAATTTATTATTTGTTTATTATTATTCATTGTTTATTACTATTTATTGTATATTATTATTTAATATTTTTTATTTATTATTAGACATTATTATTTATTCTTTATTATTATTTATTATTTATTATTTATTATTTATTATTTATTATTTATTATTATTTATTATTTATTATTTATTATTATTTTTTTATTATTATTTTTTTATTATTATTTATTTATTATTATTTATTGTTTATTATTTATTATTTATTGTTTATTATTTATTATTTATTATTTATTATTTAGTACTTATTATTTATTGTTTATTATTTATTATTTATTATTTATTATTTATTATTTATTATTTATTTATTATTTATTATTGAGTTTATATCTATTATTTAAGTATTATTTGTTTTTTCAATTAATATATATAAGTATATTAAATTTTGTTTATTAACCACATGATGGGCTTACTGGAGTGGTAAAGTCTTTGGAAAATATGCAAGAGGTTAGGGGTTCAAATCTCCCCAAACACAGTATTTCTTTATATTGCATGGGCATGTGCATGGACACATGCATGCATGGATAAATAAAGTAAATAAAGTAATACGAAAGAAATAAATAAAATACGAAATAAATAAATAAATAAATAAATATAATAAATAAAATAAATAAATAAATATAATAAATGAAATAAATGAAATAAATGAAATAAATGAAATAAAATAAATAAAATAAATAAAAAATGAAAAAGGGAAAAAAAGGGAAAAAAGGGGAAAAAAGGGAAAAAAAGGGAAATCTAGTTGCTCATGAAGGTTCCCCATCTGAAGAGCAGGATGTACCAGAGAGGACTATTCTTAAAGTGTCCTCTATAGTGGTTTTGGCTTCCGCTTTGTCAGACCATTCAGTGGCATGCCAAAAGTATGGTCAGTTTGGGCAGGTGAAGCCATCATGTTGCATCCCTCTGAAGAAATGTCATCCTTATGGCTTTTTGGGTCACCTGAAGAAGTTATTTAGGAAGCATCACCTGAAGAATACACTATGAATGGAGGATTCTAGTGCCTCACAGTGAGGGTGGAGATCCTTTAACCATCAGATCCCCAACCACATGTCTTTGGGTGAAACTCGCGGGTAGTCAGGAGTTCCCGGGGGTGTGAAGCCTCAGTTCGAGTTTTGTGTTTTGTGTTGACAGTAGAACATTTAAAGTCTTTCTTTTCTTGTTTTTTATTGTTAAAGTTTTGATGTTGTTGTAAGTTCATTATTTCCTCATGAAGTTATAATGGACTCATTCTTTTGTAATACAACAGTTTTGTTTGTCTAATTATTTTTTTCTGAATCGTACTTGTTCTTCAAGTATGTTTGGCCCTTGTATCGGTAAATCACAGTTAGGATGTGTTTGTTTAGAGGTGTAAGTGCCTATAGTAGAATCAATGTTTGAGTTATTCTCGGGTTCACTACATGGGTTATGTTCTGCATAGAGTTTTTTATCTAGTGTTGGGGGTTTATTGTCTGGGTCAAGAGTTCCAAGTTTCATCGGAGGTGTTGTTTCGTTCATTCAAGAGAAGTTAGTTTTGATTTGTTTGGAGTTCCCACATAGGCTCTCCATCTAGAGGTGCTATATTTGGGTGTTAAGTTTCCATGCTAGATGAGTTCTTGTGGTGGGGAGAACGCTCTCATGTTATCCAATTCTCTTGTGTTGTGGGTTCTTTTGGTTTCAATCGGGCATGAATTCTAGTTTTGACTATTGTTCGGTTGGGTGACTTTATGGGGGAAGAAAGTGTTTGTGGTGGGGATAATTTCCATACTCTAAGTTTTTAATTTATTTTTATTTTATTATTTCATGGCCACAGGTTCTTGTGTCAAGGGTTGGGTCAGGTCCCGGTTTAATTTTTTTTGACATTTAATGATTTTGGTGGGTTTCATATCAGAGCAAGGGAACCACATGGTTAGTTGTAACTGTGCGGTCTCCTGAGGTTCTTGTGCGCGTGCCCAAGTGGTCTGGGTTGAGGCATGCAACTTGCATGTGGTTTTTTTAAGTCATGCGATGAGCGTGCGATTACCCAATTTTTAGAATAAGATAAATAAATGGATTAAAATTTAAAAAGAATGTTCGATAATAATAATAATATTAAGTCATTATTATTATTATTATTATGAATATTAATATTATTACTAATATTAATATTATTATTTCTATTATTTTTAAGAAAAATAATTGAAAATAATTATTAAATTTTTTATTATTATGATTATTATTGTTCTATTGTTGATGTAATTATTATTATAATAAAAATTTATTATTATATTATATTATTATTAAGTTTTTTTTATTTATATTATTATTATTATAGTAAAAAAACAAAGGGGTCAACACCCTATGGGGGTCGAGACCCCAAATTCTTCTTCCCCTAATGCACGACGCGATGAGCTCCCTTCTCCATTTTTATTTCCTATTCGGTGCAACAGGTCTACCAGTCGTCGCCCTCGCCTCTCGTACCGTCCAACCACACCTCACCCCTTGTGTTCCCTACCTCGAAGCTCTCCATACCTAACCACCCGAATAGTGGCACCCACCTCTCCTCTCACCCTCTTGGCGCACCATGCCTCTACGCTCTGACCTCCTTGATCTAGCCAGTGACCCCTACGACCTCCTTCTGACCAACCTTTTCCTTCTCCTCCGCTCTGGCAGTAACTGCGACCCCGAACTCCACCTCCTTCGCACCCTGCACCAGACCAGGACACCTCCTCCAGCCTCCCATTCCAACCTCCTACTGATCCGAACCCCCCTGCTCTGTTATATTTCTTCTCATCTTTTTGTGTTTTTATTTATGTTTTAAAAAACATAATTGTAGGGTTTGTTGGTATGTTATTCTCAGTTTTAGGGTGTGCGAATGGACTGCAATCCATGTTTATTCCTTCTAGGGAAGCGACATAACTGTTTAATGCCAATGTGGCTAGTGTTTCCGTATATTTCTTTTCATATGTCATTTCCATTGACCCTTAAAATTACAAATAAATTTAATATGTTGGTTAATACATCTTTGACATCCTGATGATTTTATTATAGAAATTTAAAATTTGTTTTTATTTGTGAAAAATATATTTTAAGTTTACTTATCTGAAATTCCTTGAGTCATAACTCTTAGGGTGATTATTTTAAATGCTATTATTCCACTAAATGCAATTGGGGGTTTTCAAGAAATGATTAGAATTAATTATGGTGTCATGGAAGTTGTCTATTTATGAACATGGTTTGTTGTTTTTGGTTTAGTAATTATATGTATTGTTTAATGTGTAAAATGTTTTGGAAGGGGGTTCTATAGTTTTAAGGTTATTGTTTTATGTTCTTTATACTATGTGAGTAATTGATTATGGTTTTAAAGAAAGTGGTGGTTTTGTAAAAATAGTTTTGGGTGTCTTTTTGGTGGTTGGGTGTTCCATTGGAAGTTGCCACATCTGTCGGTGCACTATATGCACACATGTATGTGACCTAGAATGAAAATGACACCTTTAAAATAGTGTTCTTTTAAAACCTTGGTATCTTAAATGATTATTTGGTTTCTAAGTGGTGTTGGTCCCTCTTGGTTAATTAATTAAATCTTTGGTTTCTCCTTTGTGGTACGCACAGACACATACATAGGTACATATGTGTATATGTATATATATATATATATATATTCTTTGCACATATGACCACATGGTGCAGAGGATATGTACATTGGATTAAGGGTATATATATATGTATTAGAATGTATGTGCGTGCTATTGTGGGCTGTTTTTGTAACACCCCAGGTAAATAAAGAATATGACATTTTCATATTTATCCATATTTGTGAATAAAATATTAATATGACTTTAAAGGGGACGCTATGCTCGATGGCGTACCCAACAGGCAACAATGAGTTTCTTGGGAATCTTACGTTGCACTCTAATAATAAAATAATATTATTTTAAATGGTAGTTAACACGTAGTCGTTGTATTGGAGAGAATGGATAGAAATAACTAAAATATGATTATATATGTTTTTAAATGATTTTACATTTATCCAATAAAAGATAAAGGCTTAAAATATGGAAAGAATTCAATTTTAGGCGTATATGCCCTAGTTTTCACTAAAGGTTCACTCATCGCTTTTTGATGGAGAACCGTCATTAAATATAGTTTTGTTCACTCTTATACATTATATTGGACCAAATAAAACTCTTCTTAAGAATTGGGACATCAAAATTTACTTTGTGTAAATTTTTGGTATCTTTCCGATAAAATTCATTTTTTAATGAATAATGTAAAATGTTGTATTTTAATTCAAAACCTCTTTTTAATATAATTTATTTATATGATTATATTATCCTTTTAATTGGTTTTAAAGTGAAATTATAATATATTTTTACCATTAAATCCAATAATGGTCATTAGAATTAATTTCACATTGAAATCAGACTTAAACTAGTGTCAATCTTTTGATACTTATTGTTTCATAAAAACAGGCTATTTGCTCTAACAGTGGGAATTAATTATTAAATTAATTAATGTGACTTATATGTTTTGAATTTTGTAAAATAGACTTCATTTTTGAATTCGGAATATCAAATATAGCTTAGGGTGAATTTTTGGGATTTTTCTGAAGAACTTCAATTTTTGATGAATAGTGAAACCACTAAGTGGTACTTATAAAAACTGATTTTTCCGTTTAAATGAAAATTTACCATCTTTGTGTTTTGAATTTCAAAAATCCGACATACATGGTTGTCATTAATAATTAAAATGGGGTTCAATGGGATAAATATAATTTTTTGGTGAATAGTAACTTATTAAGTTTTTAATCGCGATTAGAGGTAATTAGTGTAGTTTATGGTAAGAATAATGTTTTAATAAACTTAAATGACCTAGACACATGTCCTAACCTCATTGGATGTGTCATGGCCGACCAAGATAATCCATGGGTCAACTTGGGGACCCCATGGAGCCACATTGGTTGGGAAATGACATAAATATCTTTTTATTTAATGTTAAAGTAAAAACGACACAAACATGAGATGTTTTACTAAACTTTTTTTTACATGGGGTTATACAAGTCATATTTTTGACTATAAATAGTCATTGGAAATCTAAAAATATTTAATACATCATAGTATTTTTTTTATAATTTTTAGACATTAAATAAATTAAATTATTTATGACATCATGGTGATGCAGCGATGACCTCATTATTTAACGATTTAAATAAAATGGAAAGATAATGTAATATCTAAGACCTAAACATGTCCAAAACCTATTGGATGGGTGGATTTAGAACCCTTATCACATAATCCACAAAATATATCAATTTGGGACCTTTTAAATCTGAAACTCATTTTCAAATAAAGTAACATTTGCTTACTTTCCAAGAGTGCCCCTCCTCTCCTCTTATAAAAGGCCCCCACCTCTACCTCTTTACCCACACCTCTCAAGCCTTTGAATCGGCCAACCTCTGACCATTTAATCTCTCCAAATCCCTCTATAACTCCTTTAAGCCTCACTTTTGGAAGAATCCTTTCCAAGGAAGCCTTTGAGCTCAAATCAAAGGAAGTTACCCGATTTAAAGGTAATGTCTTCACTTGTGTCCTTTTGTTTTATTTTTGCTTCTCCAACCCCCTAAAATCTTTTTATTCATTTATTTTGTAACAAATCCAGTATCTTCAATATACTATTATGTTTTAATAATAAGGATTCGAGCTACACTTACACACACCAACATATAATGGTTAAATAACATACTGTTTCCGTGGACGGTGAATTTCTGCCTCCCTAAACGATGATTGTTCAACATTATTCTAACACCTTCAAAGGTGGACATTAAGATGAAACTATATTTATATATTATATCTAATATGTTTATTTTTTACTTAAGCTTCTGTATTTTTCATTTATGGCATACCTTTATGGTTTCCATTATGGGTAAACGCGATATCTTCATTTAAGGAAGTGTGGACTACCGCCCCCTCAAAGTGAATTGATTCGTTAATACCATATGCGGAACGTATAAAGGATATATTTAATGATATTATATATGATACCATACTGTAATTAAAATACTATTATGTATCATTATGTTTTAATTCCATTAAATATGAAATAGAAATGGAAGTAGCGTTCATGCGTACATACGGCTTACCGTCTCCATGAACGGTGCATTTCATTTCTTAACTCTAAATGTTATGTAATATTATAAATGAATGAATATACTGTATATATATGATATATATGGTATCTAAATCATGAATACAATTATGGATATAATGAACATTTGACCACATGAACAACATGTAATTGTAAGAAGTCCACTTTTGACTTAAGAACCAAATATCGACAAAACAAACATTATTAACTTAAATGATTACATAATGTTTATAACATGGAAATAAGTGATATAAAAGGAATAATGAACTAGAAAAAGGTTCTTAATAAAGTGTAAATTAACTCACGTTTATTATTCATGACGTTAAAGAACGATCGAGTCAAGTCGGACCCGAGGTAAGGGATCCTACTCCTCTCTTTCTTTTTAAGTACACTCTTTTATGTCATTCCTTATAAGCTCATCTTTCTTGTTATTGGGATGTTATTTTATATTAATCTTACTGTAATTTTTATTTTCATATGATGAGAGACCCTATTATCTCTCATCAATCCATTTTGGAAGTTTTGAGTGGTGCCGTTAGGATGCTGAATTTTCGTAAGAGATATAACCTCTCTCTTTCTCTTTAAGTACTATCCTTTATGTCACTTCTTTTAAGCTCCTCTTTGTTATGATGGGGGATGTTATTTTATATTCCTATTGCTTTACATTTTATTGTAATGTGATGAGATACCCTATTTGATCTCATCAATCCATTTTTGGAAGTTTTAAGTGGCGCCGTTAGGATGCCGAGTTTTCGTAAGGGATTTTTCATCTCACTTTTATTCCCGTGAGATTTATGCTACATTTGCCACAATTTCCTTTGGGTGGTGTATGTACTGACCATTATTTTACTCATTGTGTAATATTATTTCATTTATGAGTATTTACATCAATGTTGTATTGTCCTTCTTTCACGGGGCGTATGTTTCGAAAGATACCCATGTCGGTAAGGGAACCTTTCACCCTCCTATTTTTAAAAGACTTATTTTGTTATGTCCTTTAATTCACATAATATTATTTTGGGATATGTTCTTATATATCCTTATTGATGTAAATTTTATGTCCAAGTGATGAGATACCCTTTTTTTATCTCTCATCAACTCATTTTGATGTGACACCGTTAGGCTGTCAAGGGAACTTCTTAACCCAATTTCGATTTCTCTGGGTTCAACATGTAGTTATTGAATATGTCATCCTTTGAATATGTGTGAATGACATTTGATTTTTTTACACTTAATATCCACTTATATTTTGTGTATTCGTTTTTCACACATAATTATGTAATTGATTTATTCTTAAACCAAGGATACCATTTTTGTAAGGGACTTCGTCTCAATATCCATTCATTGAGGCATATTTTGTTTTATACACAACCTTCTTTTATATGGTGTATAAACCCCTTTGACTTTTACATTTATCCAAAAAGGAATCTTTTTTATATGTAGCATTTTACTAAATGACAAAAGGGAATGTTTTTGTCGTACGTATGCGGCGACAACGACTTCTCCGCCTCCGTGACCATTATTTGAGTTTCGGCTTCTTCTACAAGCCATAACTTCTTTTTAAAAGAAAAATAAATACCATGTTTTACTTTTCTTTTATTTTGGTATTGAAAATGGTTTTCATAATGTTTTTATATCAATGTGTTGTATTGATATCTTGTTATTGAAAGGTGGAAATGTTATGTTTCCTTTATGCATGTTTTATGTGATAAGATTATGTTATGGTTCTTGGGCATTGTTATGAAGATGGGTGGTTCTGTGATAAACTAAGGGTGGGTGAGCCCAATATAGCTCTCCAATGCATTGGGTAATGCGAAAGAGTGAAATGTTAAGGTATCTCCGAACATATTTAGGGAATATACTGTGGTGGTTATTCCAAATGTAACGAAGAGGGTTACTCCCTACATAAGAATGTTATGAATGCCTCAAGTTTCCTTTTATGTCTTATGATTTATATGATTTATTCATGATTTGATGAGGTATGTTAAAGTGCCTATGTTTTATGGGTAAAGTATGATTTCATTATTATGTATATATGAACTCATGTTTCCTTTCAATATTTTTATAACCCTTATTGAGATTTTTATGCTCATCCCAAGTTTTTGAAATTTTTTTCACAGGTCAAGGGAAAGGTACATGATGTGATGATAGTGTCAAGGATGTGTCAAGAAAGAATCCATGTTTTATTTTAAATATGTTTCCGTTGATGGGAAGAATGAATATTGTCTTTTATGTGACCACTTTGTTTAAATGTGGAATGTAATGCAAGTTTCATGATCTAATTCTCTAAAACTCTAAACCTGAAAATATCCTCAATGTGTAATCTTGTAGTAACTCAAGATTAAGTAAGGTTTAAGGCTGGGGCCTTATATTTTTTGTCAAAATCTGCAAGAGCTGAAGTGCCGCGGTTTGATCCGCTTCGTTTTTGAGGTAGGTCCTCCATGCCCATGCCTTTAATTTGAATTCCCTGATTGCTCAACATTTTTAAAAATCGCGTTTACATATTCATGTGATATTTATATATGTATATATGTATTTCTGTTTGGTGAATTGTATTTTACCTCCTGGGGATTGGTTGCCTATTAATTTTCAGAACTTGTCCAAGCCTGTTTACAAGTTTCTTTTAATTATGAAGGTGTGCTAATCATTTTAAAATAGTTTACTAAATGTTCCCTAGTTGTGAAGTGTATTTTTTCAAACTAAAAGGATTTGGTTAAATGTTTTGTTTAAAACTTGACTTGTTTGGAACCTTGAAGCGTGGTTTGACAATTCATTGACATGAATGCCTATTTGGATATTTTTTTAGTATGTTGTGTGTTTTAGCCTATAATTGAAAATCCCTTTATAAAATGAATTTGTTTTGGAATATTTTATGGTAAATTGGAATGATGGTATTAAAGTCCAGTTGGAACCATATGTCACTTTGAAAGTGTGAACGCTCGATTGGTAACTTGAAGTGCTTTGTGAAATGGTTTAAAAGTTCATGTGGTGTGGTGGCCTAGTTGGCAACTTGGTTGATATTGCATGTACATGTTTAGACACACAAACACACACACACTTATATATCAAGTGGCTACCACTGTAGGGGGGATATCCCTTTAAGGGTTATCGTATAGGGAGTTTGTGTTTGGGATAGCCAAGTGAGGTGATGACAGGTAAGATGAGTCACGCATGCGAGGGCCTCCTACTTACATAGTATTACTACCACTATGGGTTCTTTGGCATCTTTTAGAGGGTCGGGTGATAGTTTTGATCAACCCCGATTAGAAGGGTTGGTACACCATGAATTTTATGTTAAGCCAGGAAAGCTATACCACTTGTGAGGATAAGTTAGGGCAGCTAGTTTGTTGTTGACTTAGGGGAGTCACCATTCACCGATAGGTGGTTCTGAACTGAGTACGTACAGGGATCACTCTAGGTATGTTTAGGGGATGCCCACGGTGGTATACTTTTATGATTTTTCTTTCTTTTATAGAACTTTTTGTTTTTTGATCTCATGACACTTTTAATTTTCATTTTATAATATAAAACTATTTTGGTACTAGTCAGTTTCATAAAGAATTCATTTCAATGAATTACAAATTTTGGAAATTGATTTAGAAAAATTAAATGGAAAAAGGTGTTTTTTCTTAAAATTAAATTCCTGTTACTTGTTTTTTTAAAGGATTCAAAAACCATATTATATATACATATATATACTATATTCAAATTTATCTATAACGAACTTCATTTTAGTGGTGGGCCATCGGTTGTGGCTTATTTTGACTTTCCAAATGAGCATCTCAGTGCTCACAACTACTCTATCTTTTTAGTTTCAGGTTCACCACGTTTCACATCACTTTTTGAGTTAGCTAGGTTCTTTGTTTGGTGGTGATGCCTGACACTAGTTTCCAAACCGTGGGTATCAGGAATGCCCTTTGGGCCTTGCTACAATCCAACTCGGGTGACCGGTTCATGGTCAACTCTGGTCGGTTCATGACAAACCCCACACCACTTCCCATAGGTTTACATGTCATACCCTAATGAAAAACATCATGGCACTTATAAAATCTTCCACAAGACCCATGTCACAACCCACTCTCACACACCTGTGCCTCAAAGCTAGTCCTAAATATTGGACAAACAATGCTCACCACATCCCGCCCACAAACACCTGGGCCACAACCATACCTCATCCCAACCATAGACACCTAGGCCACAACCATACCTTATCCTGAAGACACTTAGGAAATCACACCAGAACCATACCAAAACCTACCCAAATACTATTGGCCTACCAATTCTTAGATGTGGGAAAACTTAAGAGGCAATAACCATCCATCCATCCTTACTCTGGGATGTTGGAAAAAGACACCCTCCCCCATGACAATAGGGTTGTTCAACACATAGTTCTCAACTAGGGTGGGGTGTGTAAAGAAATCACAAGGAAAATACATGTAGTATATATATGCATATGATACCAAGCACTCAACCCATACTATTTGTTTTTTTCAAAAAAACAACCATCCCACAAAAAAAACCTTTCCTTTAACCTCTAAATTCAAAACTATACAACAATCCACTACTAATTTTATACCCCCAACCAGTTCATTTAACCATTTCTCATTCTTTATTAATTATTTATTTTCTCCATCACTATCTGAGAAACTACCAAGAAAAACACATGTCAAGCCTTATAGTAAAAGTCACATAGAGGGAGAAAAACCAAGATTAAATTAGCCCACTTCATCATACTTATTCAAAGGCATCTCTACCAATATATCCACCAAACCAAAACAACCACAATATCGTAGTCACTCCCAACAACACCTTTCATCACAACTATTCTCTACAGCCCCGCTACATTACAAAACTGCACCCATCAATACATAACCACACAACCCAAACATTTCCTTACTATATAACACCTCCCATCCATCCCTCAATAAATCAATCAAACAAAAAATATCTCAAACAAGAATTCCATTAAACCACTATAACCAACCCAAAAAATAGTCATGTTATCAACCACATCACCACACAACCACACTTGGAAAAATGTTCCAAATTTAATAATGCATCCCTTATTTAGTTCCGATTCTTAATTTAGGGGTGATCATAGAACTAGTTTGATCTGGGGGAATCAATTTATTTAACCAAATATATTTGGATAATCAAATTTTAATATTTATATCCATTCGATAGAAGACCATCAATAAGAACTCAAAAGCCACCACATGTCATATATAAAGACAACCAACGACCATTATTTTTAGTAGGCATATTGCTTATACAGATCATTACATCAATAGATAATAAAGGGAAAAAATTCAATTTTTCCCAATCCCACATGATAAACAAATAAAAGAGAGACCAAGGGATCCATACCTCAAGAAATAGATGACCAACACCTCCTCCTTGTGCCAAATAGTGGGTACACAAGGCTCCAGGAAAACAAGATCCAAAGGTGCAACATAGATTCATGGCACTTCAAGGAAGAAATGTTCACAGATTCTCTATATTAAGAGTAAATTGAAACATAAATGGAAGAAATGGTCTCCGATTTATAAATTCCATATCCTATATATGTGGAAGAAACAATTTCAAAATCCATTAAAGCTAGATCATAATCAAGACCACCTATTTTGACTATCTAATATCCCACCGAGCATTTGGAATTTAAAGATATAATTAATATTATTTTAAAGGGATTAAAAATCACTTAAATTTGGTTTTAAAGACATTTTATGTTAAAGGAAATTTTAATGGAGTAAAACTAAAAAAATTGGGAGAATAATAGATATTAAATAAACTATTAGAAATAACTCACCATTGGCTGAGTCACCATGGCGAGTCACTGGTGGATGAGTCACCATTTGGTCAGCTACTCGTGGATGTGTCACCATTGGGAGACTCACCACCGAATGACTCACCATTGGATGAGTTACCTCCATGAATCACCAATAGCTACCTATCAATGCAACTCCCTATTGGATGAGTCACTTTTGGATAATTCACTGTTTTGAGTCACTAATGGTGGCCTACCGTTACAACTCACCATTGGATGACACTCCATTGGATGGGTAACCATCATGAGTCACCAATGGTGACCTACTATTGAGACTCACCTCTAGATGAGTCACCATTGGATGAGTCACCGTCATGAGTCATTATAGGCAACATACCGTGTCTCTCTACCGGTGGATGACTAACTGTCGGAAAAACTATATTTTGAAAAACTCTTGAAATGAGTCACCGTTTCATCCCAGAGCACCTCGACCACCATATTTTCACAATGTAATGGACCAGAGTGGTTTGGAACATTACATCAGATACCTCTCAAACTATTATAAGCCTTGAGAATTCAAAACAAAACTTTGAAGAAAAGGGGTCTGAACAACCAACCCTTAAGATACACCTCAAGGATCTTTCTATACATGAAACACCGCTATGATTTGGACACCCCAAGGTCTAATGATAAACTAACTTGTATTGTTCGAAAGATGTAGTGTATCCTCAATATCCAAGAACACCCCCTATGATAACTACTACCCCAAATGACCACAAGACACACCACACAAGAACCAAAAGCCATGGTATTTGGACATATGAATCAGGGAATTAATTCTTATTTGTCAAGATATTATCCACTATGGGTGGAACTAACTCACGCAAACAGGTTCAATCACATCTCAATTAATGCGTCTCGATTAGGAATCAAGTCCTCCATTTCATGAATTTTTAAACATAATTATTCATTTCACCAGACACATCACAAAGTACGAAGAATAACTCATCATATTAAAAAAGGTTCAAACATCCCAAAAAAAGATGAAATAGAGAAAAAGTAAACTCAAAACAGGTCTGGGTAATGAGAACACATATACATATCCCTTTCCTATGTAATCTACTCTAGGACACCATAACTCGACAACACATGAACCAAGGGAATGGTCCATCCACGTTGAACCTTCTTATGAAGAATCTCTATCTCTACTGGACGTTCCATGAATTCTGCATCATCTTCAACAACCAACTCTCCCCATTAAATGTATTTTGAGTCATCAAGAAGATACCACAAAAGATAAGAGATGTGAAAGATGTCATGGACCTTCTCCAACAGCAGTGGATGTGTCAACTGTTATGCCACCTCACCAACCCACCAAAACACCTCAAAGGTTCCGATGAATCCATGAGAATGATTTCTCCCTTTTCCAAACCTCTGATACCCATGTCATGGGGAAACCTTCAAGAACACGTGGTCCCCAAACTCTAAAAATAGGGTCCTCCACCTACAATCGACATAAAAATTCTACCTTTCCTATGATACTTTAATCCTCTCAAGAACAAGATGAACCTTCTTCGTCATGTTCTATACTACCTTAGGGCCAAGAACAACTATCTCACCTAATTTTTTCAATCACAAAGGAGAACCACACGGTCTTCTATACAAGGCTTTGAAAAGATCCATGTCAATGTGAGAGTGATATTTGTGATTGCAATATAACTCTACCAAGGGAAAGTGTCGCACCCAAAATATACCGATTTCCAAGATTCATGACATCAACATGTCCGCCAATGTCTGGATGGTATACTCTATCTTCCCATTTGTTTGAGGGTGTAAAGTAGTGCAGAAGCATAAGAGTGCCAAAATAATGCTACAATACACTTTAGAATTGTGAGGTAAAACATGTTTCATAATATGAAGAAATAGATCTCAGAACTCCATAGTACTACACCACCTCATCCACATACCTCCTAGCCAAGGTATCCACTACGCCAGAATCATTAATTGCTAAGAAGTGTTCTTATTTTGTCAAATGATCCACCATTTCCTAGATCACATCACAAAATATCCATCCTTGATTAATCCTATAATTAAATCCTTTTCGTTGTCATACCATTAGCACTTGAGGATATCTCGGGGTCGCAAAAAACCACAAGAAACATGGTGCTCAACCTTCACCTACTAGCACACTAAGAACTTTTCCAAAAAACTCTGACACTAACAATTTCATCCCAGGCCACCAAAACTGATCTCTCAAGCTGCGGTATATCTTGGAAACTCCTCGGTGAACCGGTAAAGGAGAGATGAGAATATCACAGAGAACTCTTTCATGCATTTCCACTAGAAAAATAGTCTTTCACAGAACAAAACTGATTCTGGTCATCCTCTAAACATCCCTCTAGAGCATCATCACAGTCAACGTGATCACAAATCACATATTCCTCTATGTCCCCACCCTAAGACTCCTCCACCTATGACATCAGAGAATACTAAACTATCATCTAAAATAGACAGCCTATTCCACCATCCATTCCTCCATCGATGTGCAAGGAATCCACCTCCTCCATCACCTTCCAAGCATCTATGGATTTCAGAACAACCTCATTATATAAATTATTACTCAAAGAATTATCCAATACATTCCCCTTTCTTGAGGAGAAAGATACCTAAAAGTCATAGTCTTGTAGAAACTCTATACACGTCCATTGTCTCAAGTTCAGATCTCACTGGGAAAAGATATAACTCATGTTCTTGTGATATGTGAAGAACAAAATATTCTCCCCAGTGAGGTATGGAATCCAAAACTTAAATGGAAACATGACCAATTATAGCTCCATATCATGAGTGGCATAGTTAAATTCATGGGGAAATAACTACCTAGACCCATAAGAGATTAATCCCTGGTATTTCATCAGCATGCATCCTAGGACCATATGGGAAGCATCACAAAACACCTTGAACATCACCCCTTACTTTGGAAACTAGAACACTAGAGCACAAACCAAATTCTACTTTAGATAGCTGAATGCTGCCTGACACTACCTAGTCTACACAAAAGCCTAGTCTTTTCTAGTCATAGTTGCTAATGAGGTTGAAAATAGAGATAAATAAGATATACATATCTTGTAATATCCTACAAGAAAGGAAAAACTGCGAACCTATGCAACATTCTTAAGTCCACCCAAGAAGAAACTGCCTCAACCTTCAACAGGTCCACAACTACACCCCTCTACGACAACACATGTCTAGAGAAATGAACCTATCACATCTAGAAATTACACTTAGATAAATTTATGTAGATCAAGTGGCATTTAAGGATCTAAAATATAGTCATGAGATGCTCCGTATGATCGTTTGAATTTGAGTTCATCAATATTTCATCAAAGAATACGATGATAAACCTGTATAGTAACTCCCAAAAGACAGAGTTCATAAGCCCCATAATCATGGATGGTGTATTAGTAACACCGAATGACATAAATATGAAATAAAACTTCTCATACCTCCATCTCAAATTATTCTTTGGGATATCAGCTTCCTTAACCCTCAAATAGTGATATCTAGACAACAGATCGATCATAGAAAACCAAATTTTTCCTCTCAACTAGTCAAAAAGATCATCTATCCTCAATAGGAGGTGATATTTCTTGATTTTCACCTAATTCATTCTACAAGAGTGTATGAAAAACCTTAGACCACCATCCAACTTTTTTGAAAACAAGACTGGAGCACCCCACAAGGACACATTGGGTTTAGTAAAACCCTTCTACATCATATCATCAATTGAATCCTGAGAACCCACAACTATGAATTTTCCATCCAATATGGAGACATAAAAATCTAGCATTAACAAAGATGTAAGTCTATATTGAACTAAAAATAACTTCAAGGGGGTAGAGTCACAACCTCCTTAGGGAAGATATAAAAGAAATCCCCAAAAATGCTAGGAACCTCTTTCATATTAGCATCAATAGATTTCATAGGCTACCCAGACTTGAAAGAAAGAAGAGGATTTACATGCCGACTACCCATCTAAAAACTCCACTCACCAAGTAAATCCATATGTTTTCCATCCAAATATTAAAATACGACTCTCCTCTGGAGGTAATCAATGAACACATGCATAGAATAAACTCAACTGATGTTGAGAATAATATCATATGGCTGCATCTGTCTACACCCCCAACATACATAGAAAAATGTAGTGTGACCTTTGAATAGCGTTCTCCAGACCAGGGAATGGGAAACCTCTCTATCTCTAATCCTAGACCATGGGCTAGACCGGGTGAAAAAAGGTGTGTAAAGATCCTCAATCAAAAAAAATTCTCAAACAAGAGTACTAAAAAAACTGAATATACCTCGAATGATCTATGTCTCTATTGGAACAACTATCTCTATGGTTTGTAACTGACTACTCCCATATCATATTCCCCTATGTTGATGAAAACTTCCTTGACCATGTCCGGGTTGAGATCCTTGAGCAACATCATGAGGTCAACCTCTACCCACTATTTCTTCCCTTAATGGAGTGTGAGATTTCCATCTTTGCTGTTGGAACTTCCCTACCGACAAATGATGTTGGGGTAGGTTCTAGACTTACCCACTTCCACCATAATATTCTTGAAAATATCTCGGGAACTAAATTTGAATATTCCCATAGGCTTCAAAAGTAAAAAACCTTGGTTCCATGTTTACAGGAAAACCACAAGGACATGGAGGATAAAACAGAAACTACTGAGGTCGACTCCCCACTGGTTGAATCCTAGAAGGACCTGGTGCCTAATACCTAAATCTGGTGGACTTATCCCCATGATTAAATCTAATGAATACCCTCTCATCATAGACCACCTCAGAAGTGAATCATCTCTATCACCTTCTCCTGGTTTTGGACCTTTATGTACGTCGGTAAGGTAAAGGGAATAACCACGTACCTGAGAGAAGGGTGAAGTGCCTCTTATATATTTGTCATAAGATACTATTCATTTTGAAATAGAACCAGGTATAAACAATGGATATCCTTAATCTTAATCCCCAGTTATCTTACCAACATACTCCCCTACTTGGGTGAGATTAACTCCTACCTCTTCTCATCCTCCGTGGTTGATGATAGGAATTGTACTCGGAACTCCTTCTCAAAATAAACCCACAGAACTCCAACCTCCTTCCTCTCCCCTAGGTATAATGTCCACCATTGATGCACAAGTCCCCACATTCAGATCACTTTCAAAGGAACCTAGTACTCCTTTGGAGCCCAGATCCAGATGAAATCAGTCCAAATCTCCCAGATCCAAATCTCTATCTCCATGTCAAAAACTCTCCACTCATACTGTTCCAAAGTATTTTACTGGAATTCACAAAGCATCTTCTTCCACTAATCATCATCATCTACTCGATCAACCATCATTCGACTGACTGGGCCATCTTGTTGATAATCTATTGATTAAACTAAATATAGATGATAATAGGGTTTCATTGATGAAAATAGTAAATAAGGAACTCTTAAGCCCGATTAGTATAAGATTATATTTAAAATATATTTTAACTCATTATTTATTTAAATATCCCATAACTACCAATTCAATCAAGAACAAAAGTCATTATGATTCATGTACCTTACTTAAGGGTTCTACCCTAAAAATGGTGCATCCACACTTAGTCGTTCGGTAGACTTAGAGTCCTTTCATCAGATCATGGGGGGGCATAAAATTAAATGTCCTATATAGTATTCCATGGCCTATGTCATGCACCAAGTTCACTTGACACTTGTTCCCTACCAGCCTAGTCAATCCTCACAGTGTACAACTCAAAAATCCATCCTATCTCTCAACCATCTGCCTCTAATACCATAATATCATCACCCCTTCTCTCCAAATTTTCCCCTTATAGTGAGGAAACTAGAACCAATGGTATAAAGATCTCACAATATGGGATACATTACCCTTTATAAGAAAAAAAGATCACGAGACAAGATGGTTCACCCCAAAAAATCTCCAAGACTTAAAATATATACAGAAATCCAACACTATCCCTCACGAATATTCAAAACCAAAATATTATTGGTATAATTAAAAATAAAAAGTAAATACCAAAAACAAGTCTATGTAGTGACAAAATAACTATCCCAAAGTATGAGATTGTAAAGCCAAACATGGTCTATGTTGTCCCCTGGGAAACCTGAAAGCATTTTTATATATGCTGAGTGAGAATACAAGTATACTTAGTAGGAGAAACCAAAGTCTGTCATGCACAAGTTGAAGAAGCATTATAATGCCCCTGAGAGAAAACAATAGATACCAATAACACCTAACAAGGAATACTAGCAATCCCAACATCACCAAGGAACCCTCACCAAATAAAGGTAGTTAAGTAAAGTAATATAATAAGAACATCAATTTTTGGTGTACCCGGAACAACATCCCACTGGTTAACTACTCATACCCTAAAAAGAAACTTCCTGGAACTTCCACACTCTTCCAAAAACTCCATGTCACAACCATACCACACAGACATGGGCCTAAGATCTTGTCCTAAAACCTGGGAAAATGAAGCTCACCACATCCTACATGCAAACACCTAGTCCACAACCATACCACATATTTCCCACATACACCTAGAAAACAACCATACCTTATCCTGAATACATTTGAAAAATCACATCACATCTCATCCTATAAACAATTGGGAAATCACAACTTTCCCGCACAAACCGAGGCCTGAAAACCACACCACAACCTACCCAAAGATTCTTGGGATATAAATGCCTAGAAGAGGGATATGTGGAGAGACAATAATCATCCATCCATACTTCCACCATGATGTTGGGAAAACACACCCTCCCCCACGAAAATGGGGGTTTTCAGCACATAGTGCTCAAATAGGATGGGGTGCATATAGAAATAACATGGAAAAGACAAGTATTTTACATGTTTATATAATACCATGAACTCAAACCAACCTATGGGTTTTTACAAACAAATATCCAGACCAAAAAACTATCTATGATACTAACTCTAAAGGAAAAACTACACAATATGCCACAACTAATTTCATTCCCCTACTAATTCATTTAACCCGTTATCATTCTTTATTATGTATTTATTTTCTATATCACTATCCTAGAAACCAACAAGAACAACACTTGTTAAGCCACACATCAAAAGCCACAATGACAAAATAGATCCATGGTAAAATTAACCCACATAATCATCCTTTTTCAAAGTCATCCCTCCTAATAAATTCACCAAACCAAAGCAACTGAAATCTCATAGCCACTCACATCAACACTGTTCATCCTAACCATTCTCATCATCCCAATGGAATAAACACATTTCACCCATTAATACATAACCATAGAACCGAAAAAAATCCCTACTATATAACTCCTCCCATTTTTACCATAATCAATCAAACAAACAAATAATATCTCATCATGAGATTCTATTACACCACCTAAACTACCCCAAGCATATTCGTTCTATCAACCACATCACTGCAAAACCAAACAATGCTAAAATTTCAATATTTTTTAAGGCATCCCTTATTTAGTTCTGATTTTTAGTTCAGGGGTTATCATATAACAAGTTTGATCATGGTACAATCCATTTATTTAACCAAATATATGTAGCTAATCAAATTTTCATATTTACATTAGTTCAAGAGAATACCACTAACAACCATTTAAAAGAAAAATATATGTGTGCATACAAAGACAACTAAAGACAATGATTTTCAAAATTAATGTAGCTCATAAAGATAACTATATAAATAGACAAAAAAGAATAACACAATTATATTTTTCCCAAACCCACATGTCAGAAAAAAATAGAGACGAAGGGATCTGTACCTTTAGGAACAGAAAATCATCACCTCCTCCTTGCACCAAACATGGAGTGTGTAAGGATCCAGGGAAATGCGATCCAAGGGTGAAACAAAAACACATGGATACTAAGAGAAGAAATTTTTTGGGGCACCCAATATCATGATTTAAATGAAGTTTAATATGAATAAAGGGTCTCTACTTTAGAAAGGTTAGATCTTATATAAACAGAAGAAACAGTTTCAAAAGCCATTAAAACCGAATCTAGATCAAGACCATGTGGTTTGACTATCTAAAATCCTCCCAATCATTAGAAATTTAAATATATAATTTATAATATATGAAATAGATTCAAAATAATTAAAATATGGGTTTAAAATCATAATACGTCAATGGAAACATTAAAGCGGAAAAACTGGAAAAATTGGGAGAAAACTGGAAATTTGAAAAACTGCCTGAAAGGACTCATTTTTGGATGATTCATCATCGTGAGTCAGTAGTGGGTGAGTCACTGATGTATGAGTCACCATTCATTGAGATAATAGTATATGAGTCACTATTAGATGAGACACCATTGGATTAGTCACTATTAGATAATTCACCATCGCGAGTCACTGATGGCGACTTACCGTTATGACTCATCATTGGATAACTTTCCATTAGGAGAGTCACCATCGCGATTCACCACTAGTGACCTACCATTTCCATTCACAGTTGGATGAATCATTATTAAATGATTCAATTTCACAATTAACTATTAGTGACCTGCCATTGTGACTCACCATTGAGTCACCGTCGCGAGTCACCATTGGTGACCTAACGTCACCACCTATTGGTGGATGACTCATGATCAGACGAGCTACCATTGGAAAAACTATATTTTAAAAAATCATAAAATGATTCATTGTTTCTTCTTAGAGAACCTTAACCATAATATTTTCCCAATTTAATGTACAGAAGAGGTTCTAGACATTACAATAACACACTTGTTGAAGATTTGAGTCATCTTTGGAAGGAATTATTTGTAATTGGGGGCTTGGGGAAAATTCCTGTATCAAGGAGTTGAAATAAATGTAAGGGGATTATTTGTGAGATTACATGGTTTGGGGTTTAATAAGAATTCAAAGGGATAGAGTAGTTTTAAGAAGGTGGAATTGAGCACCTTTTATGGATCAAAAATGGATTTTTCAAGGAAAACGAACGTTAGGTAATTGTTAAGAGTATAATTTCATGATATTTATGTGGGTTAGATAGTAAAATATTGGTCAGTTATATAGGTATTAATTTAGAACCTAAAAATTTCAACTAAAAGGTTTTTGTGTAAAGTTTTTTTTTTAAATTTGGCCACATTGTATTCCTCATTTTTAACCATATTAACATTGATTTGAAATTAACTGTGGTAATTATTTTTTTACTAAAAAAATAAAATGAACGTTATTAAAAAATATTGATGTGTGGAATATTGATTCTAAATGAATTTAATCTTATTAAATTTCAAATTATACAGAAATAAACGACATAATAAAAACATATGTATTTAGAAAAACTATTTTTTTAGAAAAATTTCCTTTTATACATTAAGAGTTTTTATTCTTAATTATAATAAATTAGTAATTAAATATTTTTAAGATATTTTTATTTATTTATAATAATCATAATATATTTCTCATTTAAAATATATCCATTTAATTTATTTTAAAAAAAATTACTTAATGTTTTTAAAAACAATTCTTTGAAAGTAATCCATTTAACATTATTATAGTAATTAAATTTATTATTAGTAACTTATTTTCACGCATGAAAACTAATTTTTATTTATTAGATAATTTAAAAATTATTATTATAAAATTTAAAACCATTTTATCTAATTTGAGAAAGGTGAAAAAATAAATTTTATCATATGGTCACAAAATGCATAAAAACGCTTTTAAGAAAAATTTAGCCATGTCAATTGAACATTATCAAAAAATTTATAATTAAAAAAATATTTTTTTTAATTAATTTCTAGATTTTACAATATTTTACCTCTATTTGTACTCACATAATTAAAATATACATTATCAAAGTTATATTAAATACTTATTATATTATCTTAATAAAATAGATCACTCTTTATTTCAGTTTGGAGTTTATTTAGATATAAACCAATAAAAATAGTTTTTATTAAAAGGAAAATTTATAGTTAAATATTTGGGTGTTTCATTATGTCATGTTAGTATGTCTATATTGTTTCCAATTCATTTGAGGTATGTCTCACAAACATATAGTTGGATCATTCTAGGTTTCCAGTTTGGATTCATTGGTTGAATTATTAGGAAAGTTAATTTCTTAGGTGTCTTTTTCACTCCCAAACACTAGTTACCAGTCTCTAGGGATTGGGAATATACTTTTTCCCTTTGATTATACTTTCTTGGGTTCTCATGTCAGGTGGATATTGGACTGGCTTAGTAAAAAATGGAATTATGTCCTAAATTTTCATTATGTTATTTGTTATGTCATGGTATGTAGAAGATGAAATTGTCAAAACTAACGAGGTATGTTATAGGTAGGTGTTTAGAAAAAACACCTTCTAATGAAACTCCAGTTTATAGGGGTTATTGATAATATATCATTTCAATTGATATTTTCCCCATGATTCATCCCTGGTGAGAATTTTAGAATAATAGAAAACCAAATCACTAAATAGTGAGTCACAAAGGTAAGGTTCATAAACTGCATACCATGTACCCATACCGTGCAACTGGAAATATGGGATTTCTTTTTAATTACATTATCTTATTATTTTTAATACATATCATTGACTATAATAACATTTTTATGTTTAAATTACGATTTATTAAATTAACATGGAAATATTTTAATGTGTTGTTTTTTTTGTTTTTTTTCCAAATAAAATGATATAATATCTTTCATTATTATTTATTGTTCATTTTATGCTATTAGGAAAATTCATTCCAAAAAATTAAATTTACTATGTTATGTTTTTTCAAAATCTTACTTTTTTTCTTGGAATTACTTTCTTTTTATAGAGTGTTTGTTTGAATCCATATTGTTTTAAAAAAATGTTTTTAAATTTAACTTTGTGAAAAATTGGAAAAAATATTTTTTTATTTTTCTAATTATAAAATTTATTTAAATGATTTCAATTTTTTAAATATTGTTTTAAAGGTATATCTGGATATTTATCGATTCTATAATTAAGTGAAGTGTTTTAATATTTATTTATTGGCTGTTTGTAAAATTCAAAACATAGGGTTTTATATATGTGTATCACCTAATAAAATTTGAAAAAATCATATTTATGTTATAAATTGAGATATTTAAATCTTAATATATGATTTAAAAAAAATTGTTTCTGAAAAAATTCATTTTCAAATTGTATAAAGTTAAAGTCTCAATTATTGACTCATTGTGGGTGTTTAGGGATAAAATGTTATGTAATTTGTGAAATAATATATAAGAATTATTAAGTCAAACAAGATATAATTACTAAAGAAATTTAAATTTTCGCAATTTGTTTCAGAAGTAAGAGATGTTTATTTTTCAAAGTAAACCTCGCTAATGTTTTTACACCTCTTTATTTCTTAATATATGTAAGATATTATACCATTTGTATATGAGTGACTGGTATGATATTGTTATTTCTTACAAATAGTGTTTTCACAAGGAAATTGATATCATGAAATGGATACGATCCTATATTAATTTTAGGGTCTCCAAATATGTTGTATATTTACGGTTAAATTTATTATTTCAGTGGTGAATTAATTGATAGAGGTATATCAAATCATTTACATGATGTTATTTTTTATTACTTATTTTTTGGATTCATATAGTCCATATGATTTTATATTGTTGGTTAATATAAAATTAACCAATCCATTTAAATTTTTTTTAAACAAAAACTATTGGAGTGAATGAGAAGTACATATGTTTCCCATGATAAAAATTTTATATGATTTTCTAGTTTAATTCTTACTATTACTGGAGTCTGATTTCCTATAATGAAATAATTAGTTTAAAAAATTAGAGGAATTTTTACTAAATTTAACTCATTATATTTTTTTATTTCCACATTGGTTATATTATAACTCTTTACTTGATTATTATTTATCTCTAAGGTCATGATGATCAATGCTCATGTTAGAAGAATGTAGTAAAATAGATTTTAAATTTTAGGGCCTTTTCTTCCTTACTAAGGACCCCTAATATTCTTCTAATGTTTCTACCTTTATCCATTGAGCCTATTTTTCTTGATTATTGAGAATTAAATTTATAAATGTTTTATAATTACAAAATGATTAAATTTGTGTCAATTTTTAAATATATATATTATTTGATTTTATTTCCCACCATGGGTTATGTACATGATTTTTAATGAATACTTTATATAAGAATCAATTGATGCTTACAAAATAATGGATGAAATGTTTCTTAAATTTTTAAATCAATATAAAAAATAGATAGAAGAATATTTAGTTTTTATAGTTATTTGATCCTTTTCTTTAAATGATAGTTTGAAATCATTTTTAATGCTTGTTTTTGTTGAATATTAAAAATGGTTATTAAATTTTTGAAAAAATACCTGAATTAAATGATTATTTTTGACATTATTATAACTTTATAGGAAACCTAGAGTGAATGTGTATGAATCTATAGAAATATTAATTATTGAGTGATATTTTCTACCACTTGGGTGTGTCACATTGGATAGAGAAGTAATATTGTTGGATACAATATGAATTGTTCTACCTTTTAGTATTTATAAGTTGTATTTATTTTACAACTCATCGAGGGTATCACCTTTTATAAAAAGTAATATTAATAGGATTCCTTGAACATAGTGACCTTAGATTTCATCCCATGATATGTTTTATAATTTTTTTTCTTATGGTTCTCATTTTTTCCATTTTAGTAAATAAAATATATATTCCATGCTACATATTTCCTTTAAAAAATTAGAAACTTATTTTAATAAATTTACTTTAAAACTAGCATGGTTGGATTTTTATAATAATGTATGTCCATGGAATACTTGGTGAAATAATTCTGGGGTGGTTATAATCACACCCTATATATACCTAATGGCTCTATGTAGAAATATTTTGTATAATACAAGAAAATGGATGGTTCTTATTGAAGGAGGAAGGTATTTGGGATATATTACTCATGTTTTATAGATGCGATATTTTGGGGATAATTCCTTCTTCCACAAAAGTTAGGTTAAATATTATTATTTTTTGTTTTTACTTCATATTATAGTATATTCTTTCAGATCTTATAGTTCTTAATTGAATTCCCATACTATCCATAATTTATTTTAGGTCATCATTTATACTCACATATTTTTTACATACTTGTTTCAATTAATTTTGTGCTTCTTATTTTATGTTATGTTGGGTTTTTATTTCTAATGGGTTTCTATCCATTTGAGGCAAGGATCACCAACTTATAGAAGGTTTATTCCAAGTTCCTTATTTGCTCAGGTTTTCTGAATTATTATATTAAAAATTTACTAAGAAGTTTTTTTGTTACCTATGAATTAGTTTCTAGCCTGCAGGGAATCTGAATTCACCTTAGGCCTCTTCACCGACAATCTTGGGTTAGAGAGATACTAGGTTGGTTTGTGGCGAGGTTCATGGTATTATCTATGTTGTTTTACACATTAAAATGTATTAATCGATAAATTTTTAAGCTATTATTTTATTGTTTTATCATTTGTTTGAGATTAAGATATTTTAATAGACCACATATACCAACCTATTTTGATAAAGAATACTACTAGATCCAATAACGCATTCACCTATATCTTTCATTTGTGTGGTATGTCACTTAGTGTAGGTAGGTTATTATAATAACTCATCATGGGGGGGGGGTAAAGACCTCCAAAATCATCCTTACTACAATGTTTCTTTATTTTGGATATGTTCTGATAATGTACTTTCATCAATGATTAGATTGATATTGATATGATAGACCAAGGATCTTTGTCGTGGGTGAGTGATACCTTCACTCAGAATGATTTGGTTCTATCTGTAGATGTTCTCATATGATCACCCAAATATTGTAATGTTAATATTTATGTGTTGTATATGATTAAAAAAATCACCCTATTATAGTATTTTAGGAGTACACATATTTTTTTTTCTAGTGGATGTCTTCTGGTTATCCCCTCATCAAGAAATCAACTATTTTTTAATTTTACACCTTGAAACAACACCAATATCATTTTCAACATATCATATGTATCTGGTTGATAATTGGGGGATAAAAGTGTATCTAGAGGATGTTTTGGAAAATTATTTTATTAGACCTAATGTGTCCCCCTAGTCCGTTTCTATTTTATTTTCCATGAAGGATAATAGGAGCATGAGGCTCAATATTTACTATCACCTCCAGAACTTGGTGAACATGAAGAAAAAATACCCTTTATCAAGGATTTATGGATTATTTTAATAGTATAATTGATAAAAATAGATCTCAAAGAAAACTTTTAGGTCTTTGTATGACCATATTTGGTTTTTGAAGGAAATACCTAAGATAATGTTTAAATTTGGTTATTGGATATATGACTTACTATTGATGCTATTTGGTATGAAAAGTTCGCTAGATATGTTCTTTGGAAGAATGAACCATATATTCTAAACATTTTATATAAATTATTAGTAGTATTAATTAATTAATTTTTCATATATTCTTGATCTTAGGATATGAATATCAGACATTAAAGGATTTTCCTAGACATACTTTAAGAGAACCAGGTGTGTGGTAAAATATGTAAGGGAAAATTTTCTATTTTAGAAGTCCATTTTTTGGACAGGTCATCGTAATGGGTGGAATATTATCTTAACTTAAGAAGATGGATGTGGTGATTTATTGGGATACTCATTAGAATGTGTTAAGAAAGAACATATTTCTTGGTTTAATATAATATCATATAGTATTCATGATATAATTCTCATAGATTAAAAATAATATGAATTATATAAAGTAAAAGGTTCCACATTTCATATTGTTTGATCGAGGTCAGATAACTGTTAAGGAGAGGTTGTCTAGTTCCTTAATTTTTTATTATTAGTGTAAGGGTTGAGTATATCACGATTTCCAATGCTTCTAGGACCTAGATTAGTTTTAAGCTGATGTAGAGTAAAGTGATGAATTATTATGATTTTTGGTTTATAATATCCTATTAATAATTATAAAAAATTTGTATTAGATCTTGAATCATTAGTGTTTTACCTAAAAATATGCAGAAATAATATTCTTAGTGAGTGATTTATGGTCCAATTGGTTAAAAAAAGTCTTTTATTTTTTTTACCAAGTGAGATATGGAATCAAGGAAAAGGGGATGTATAGATTTATTATTGGATTAAAACATAAATATATAATACACTACAGGAAAGTTAAATGTAATGAGTGATTAACATAATAAGAAATAATGTACTCAAGTAGATTAAGAAGCATCAGAATGTGGCATAAATATTTTTAGTTTTGATGGATGATATAGATTCTTCCCACCTCTGATTGATAGTGGAGATCCACATAATAAATCACTAAGAGAGGTAGGTCCTAATTGTTTAAATACATTATGAGATCATTAATGAGTAGATATTCTTAGGTAATGCACAATTGTGTTTTTTTGAAGATAAATAGAATGTTATCCTCTTCCCCATGGTTACATTAGTTCTAATTATTATAAATAGAAAGATGATATGGGATTTTCAAACATTAACATTGTTGGTATATCTTAGAGTTATAAAGATATACCAATATCATAGGAGTTAGTATTTGTAGCCAAACATAAAGTTTAGTGTTACAATGTTCATATGTCAATGCCTCAACTACCGAAGGGTGAAGGTAGAGCATCAGGTTCTGGATATATTAAACTAGCCTATGATGATTTCATCATGGAATTGGATTGGACATCAATAAAAGTACTGACAGGACTCCAAAATTTTAAAATTAGTGAACATAATGTATGGGGTATGAATGAACAACTGACCAAGTCATTTCACTTTCTCCCAATTTGAGAGAAGATTTTATTAGAGTATCTGGGATGTTTTTATGTGAATGAGATCATATTTTTGGATGGAGTACCCTTAAATATTGTTTTGTAATGAGTCACTAAACTCAGATCATGATTTTGAAAAATTGTGAAGGAGTATTTTGATACCTATTTTTGGTTCATTACCACATTCCACCCCTCGAACTATTGGTAGACAGAGAGAACCATTCGGTTTCTTGAGAACACATTAACAACATGTGTGCTTGTTTTTGGTAGGATTTACGATGATATCCTGTCATTAGTAGAGTTAATTTATAGAAACAATTATCAATACTATATTTTAATGGAACCATTCATGTTCTTATACAGGTTACTCTATAGGTTTCCCCTTTATTGGATGGACATTGACATGCCATCATTTATGGGGAAAGATATGGTAAATTTTATGATGAATAAAGTGTAGGTGACCTATATTTGGATGAAGATATCTTAATGTATTAAAAAGTAATATATGAATCAGAAATGGAGGCCTCTAGATTTCATGGAGGGAGGTCATGTGTTATTAATGCTCTTATAATGATTTATTTCAGTTGGGGTGTACACTTTACCCATGGTTCATTAGACTTTTATAGATCCTAAAAATGGTAGGAATGGATGTTTATAAACTATAATTATATGTATTGTTTTATGGGTTGTATAATTTCTTCAAAATGTCATAGATAAGGATATATGTACATCACCTATAAAAAATTACTGACCGTGGTGATCTCGACATCGTGGATAAAACCGCATTTGTGGACTACCCAATGTAAATTATGGAATTAGAGGAAAAGACTCTATATGAGAATGTTATACAACTAGTGTTATTCTATTTCATGCTTTTGAATATTCAATATAGAATATGGGAACATTACAAATAGGTTTAATCTCTGTAACATGAATTATTTTATTGTATTTTTCTTTTAAAAAAGAAATGACTTGAAGTTGGGGAGGATATAATGACCAGAATTTATTCAATATACCTATATTAAATTTTTATTAATATTTTAACTGTGGAATTACATCATTAATGGACAAGAGTATAATTTTAATTTTATAGTTCAGGAAATTAAATTATGAATGCAGTACTCGATTATTGACAAGATGATTACCTTTGGGAGGCAATTTCTTACTTTTTAGATGATTTGTTTTTCAAATATATTTTTGGTGGATGAATTTAATTATTATTATTTTATTTGAGTAATAAATTTTACTGTTATATTAATTTTATAAAGGGTTTATGTATCATGAAAGATAATTTAATGGTTTCATAGACATATAAATATTATAGGATATAATGGAGTTAAATATTATAATGTCGTTGAATTTGAATGTAAGTGAAATTAAAAGAAACATAATTAGGATGATTTTAATGATGAGTCAAATGAGAAATTCATGATGGAGAGAGGGTTTTCATGATTGGAAAATTATTTAGAGGAAATTATGGAATGGAATTATAGGGATGATATTAGATTTTTTATTAGGGGGAATTGAATTATATACCTAATACATATTTCTATATTCTATCTAATATATTATTTTCCACATTCCATTATTAAAGAAAAACTTAATGGGATAAGAGTGTAGAGGAAAATTAAATAGATATAGAAAATGGTATTAGAAAAGTTCTTGGTGGTGATCATTAAAGGATCAAAACAAATCATTCCATTTGAAACTGAGGTTAAACTATTTAATTTCACCTCCCTATAAATTTCTCTATGGAATTTCATAATTTTATTACAAGTGGGGAAAGAAATTTATTTAATAACCAGGAGGAATTATAAATGGGAAGGATAGATTTTATATGGTTAAATCATTAAAATCATCTCTTTAGAAGTTTTTATGATATAAAATGGTGGAATATGGATTATAAATTAAATATTGAATATTTATATGTTTATATAAATATTAAATCTGAGTATATACCCTATATACTTGTTTAATTATTTAATAGATTTTTATGATTGATGTTCTAATTATTTATTATTAGACCAAGATAGAGTAAACAAAAACTATGTGAGGTGTGGATTTAGTAGTGTTTAGCATAAAATATCATCTATAATTATTTTTCCATTATAATTTTTTGTGTAGGGATCTCAAGGTGATGATATATTTATGGGATAAATTGTGAGAGGGAGCACACAAAACATAAGGCTGATTATAATGTTCATTGGTACCAGTTATCAATCTGTTAATACATAGTGTGAATATATTGAAATAAATTTATCCAGGTTATTATTTTATTACTAATATGAGCAAGGAAAGTATTAGGTAGATAGAACACAACTCTTGGTATATGAAATAATTTTGTCATAAAATATTCAAACAATCTCTACTTCACCTGCCTCTTGTGTCATACTAATTTGTATCTCATGTTCCCCATTATTATTCTATGAACATATCAATTAAAATATCATAGGAACCATTTTGAAAAAAATTATGGTAATGTATATATTTTTCATCATTTTTTACTTATTAGTTTGGGGAAGAAGACCTTTTTATTTAATGAGAAAATATTCATTAAAACATGACCTCCTTTCTTATAGTATGTTGGCCAAATAAGATTGATATTGATACTAAATACTAAACCTCACAAGATTCCACTCTGGATTTAAATATTTACTAATAGTGTGAAATACAAATATATCTTTATCTGTATAAGACACATTATGTCATAGCCATAGTGTTTGCGGTGTGGTCCTTTCGATTCCTCATTCTAGTGAGACATGGAATACTCATGGAATATATAAAAACAGAGATTCAATTATATTAATTTAATATTTTATTTTAAATAAACTAAAATATTATAAAATTTTAATATTTAATGTAAAAATAATTGTAATATTTTAGGATTGACATTAATTTAGAACTTACAATGTTAAAATATTCATAAAATGAATTTTATAATCATTACCTTAAAAATTATCTTCTTTGAATAAATGAAAATTAAGTGTTTCGATAATAATTATTTTATTTATAATAAAGTGTAACCATATGTATAATTAATAATTCATTCGTTCTCAACTTGACTTATATAATTAAAAGATTATTTATAGGTGAAAGGTGATATTTTTCAAAGTGCGTAATGTTTTTCCATTATAATTAATTAACATAATATTTAAAAAATGATTGATTTAAATTAAATTTATACATTATATATATAAATATATTAATTTAAATCCATATATTTATGTTTCGTAGACATAGAGTTAATGTTATATCATTTTATGCTTAAAAAATTCATTTTTACGAAAAACCTTTTTTCATCACATTTTTCAGGTCTATTTTTAACTTATTTTCTACCACTTATCAAAATGGGATTTGATAAAAAAATTTACATATTTTTAATTATAATATCAAATATTTTTAATTATTTCACTTATATTTTTGGACAGTTTGAATATTAAATTTTTTAAAAATTTGTTACAATGGTTAAGGATAAAACATATTTACTAGGGGGTCAATCTAAAAGGATAAGTGGTAAAAAGGATTAAAGATCTATAAATACTAGTTTTTAAATTTATTTTGACCACTACATGTATAAACTTCAAAATAGACTCAATTTGGAGCCAATTGTTCATGAATGTGACTTATAAATATTTTAAACCTTTGAAAAATTTCAAGTGTGCCACCTGCTCCACTTATAAATGTGAACCTCCTCCCCTTAGTTCCTCACACCTATTGAGAGACTTAGATAAAAAACCCAAAAAATATCTCCCCAATATCCTTATACCTTTTTTATATTTGATGGTGTTATGAAATTATTAAACCTAGTGATCTTAATGGAAGATCTAAAAAAGACATTTCAAAGAAGACATGATCATATTAACCAAATAATTTCATTTTTATTTTTAATTTACCACAATAAATTATTTTCTAACTATTTCTCCCATATATTGATATGTTATTATGTTTATGACATAATATTTCTCCATATATTTATCCATCATGTGGAAACAAACATTACTTGTTTGTACGACAAACTATTGTCTCATGAACCGATGTAATTTTTTTACATCACTGCCTCACATGGATTATCATAATGATGGAAAAAATGAACATATTTAAAATTTTGTATATTATTATGATTATAAAAATTTAATCTATAAAATAATTCCTTACCCTTTCACAAATTAAAGAGGTATAATGTCACTCTTGTTTATGCGTGGGCTACATATCTATAAAATGACATGATTCAATTTTCAAGTTTGTATTTTCATTGTTGATTTTTTAAATTTATATAATAAATTATTATGATGTTTATATCACAATTAAAATTCTAGAGATGATATAATAATTATCATTATACAAGTACCATAACTACCAAATCAAAACTTATATGAAAAATGAAGTAGTTGACACCTGAAATAATGACAATAATGACAGATTCTTAACAAATGGATGATAAGATGTTATAACAGATTAATATATGATATTATATATATTAATATGGTAATGTTATGTAATTATAACAAATATTAATTTGTTATGTAAGAGGTTAAAGAATATTAAACCAAGTGGAAGCGTGAGGTAAGATATTTTGTATCAATTTCCACTCTATTGAGATATATTTGGTATTATTCACATATTCTTTTTTGGTGTATACAATTACCATATTATTTATATAACATAATTATATATTTAGTAATATTAAATAAATTTTCTAATTTATTTTACTAATTCAATGGGTTAAAATTTAAATGGTACCAAAGAGTTATAAAATTATTTCACAATCTAATTTTTTGGGGATTAATTATTTTTTGAAGGAATAATATAATATAACCCTGATAAAATCCATATATTTTATTATACTATGAATATTTAAGGATTTTAAATGTTTTATTACAAATTTTATTCAAATTGGAACTTAATTCAAGTAGGAAAATATTTAAAATAAACTGTGATATTTTTTTGATCGGTTATATAATTTTTCCATGTCCATATTTTTCAAAAATATTTTATAAAAGTCGTTCTTATTTACTCAAATTATTTTTTGAGAATAATTTATATTATACTTTACTCTTTACATGATTTTATAGGTATATTTATAATTGTTTCTAAAATATTAATACTTTACTTTTTATACTACAAGTTAAATTAATTGTTTCTTTTTAATGTATATAACTTTAAACTTTTTTCCACACACCACAATAGTTCTAAACTATTTTTATTTTTCTAAAAGTCTCCTATTGTAATAAAAAGTAAATTATTTCAATAATATTTAGTTGAATTTTTTTTCATTAATTTTATTTTATTCTCAAATTTAAATTATTTAATAATAAAACCTATATTTATTATGTATTGATGCTCATCATTTAGATCTTATTAATTTTATGGTCATAAACTTTATCTCAAAACATTGTCTTTTATTATGATCATATTTCATTAGAGATTACATTTATCTTCCATATCCATATTATGTTATCATAAATATTCTTATTTCTTAAACAATATACCATTTCTATATATTGTGTTTTAAAATGAATATTAATTGATTGTCTAGAGAAATATTTATATTTTAAATTATTTACTAAATGTAGTTATTGGTTAATAAGAAATATTGTTTACAAATTAAATTGACAATTAAATATATGGGGAATGCATTGAAAATGTAGTTACGGGTAGGGCCTAGTTATAGATATCCCCTAAATGCATTGACATGTCACATGAGCCGAACCAATTGGATATACATATTAAATTTGATTTGGTGTATTCCTACCCATATTTGAAAATATATTGGCACACAAACTTTTTCAACATTAATGACATTATTAAATAGTTATTACCCTTGGATACATTTAATTCTATAGTTATTAATTAAATAACATGTGATTTCAATTATTTACCTTTGAATGTTAATTATTTCTTATTTACTCATGATATATTCCACGATATGTAATCTTTACCATGAGTTGAATATCACCCTTATTTTTTCCCTTTCCTTGAATATTATGATGGAATCGATAAATTGGTTTTAAAAATTTATAATATTCATTTATTTTATGTTTTATTTTTAATTTCAAATGTAAAATGGGAATAATTTATATATCTAGGGTTTTAAGAATATTAAATTAATAAGTACATGGTGATGAAATTCCTTGCATCTTATACCAATGTAATAAAGTAGACAGTGACTCTAGGTTACTAGAGTTTGGGTCATTAGAGTTGTATCAGATAATTTTAGTAGAATATTTATGAACTAGATTTATAAAAACATATATTAATGTAAATAAACCTATACTAGAATATGAGGATATGTATAATTTTAGGATAATATCTTAATATTTTTCGTAATGTAGAAATTGTTTGATTTTCCTTGAACATTCATCTCTATCTCGATACTGCGGAGTGGATGTTGATTTGAAATATATGAATATAGGGGTAATAATATTGAATTATATTTTTTAAGTATATCTCAATCACCATTATAATTCTTAATGAGTGGTACGTTACTACAGACCCAACTAAAAACTCCTAGAGGATAATTTAGGGTAAATTAACACACACTTTGTGAACCATTATGAAAATTTTAATTTTTTTATGATTTTAGGAAATCTCCCATGTAACCAAGTTTGTGATTATGAGAGTATCTATGAATACATTTCAGTTTATATTATTTATTACAACAATTATATAATACAATTTATAAATTAAAATGTTGTGGGATAATTCAATTTATTACTTTTTTAAGAAATTTATCATGGAAGAAAGAATTGTATTTATACTCATGTCATGTGTAGATATTTTTTAGTTAAGTTACCCAATGAAATTGGAGTTTGCGATTAGAATATCATTTCCATATTAGGGAATATAACCCATGATATAACTAATAAAATTTAAAATATGGGGAAACATGTTGTTACATGACATGATACACTTATATTATATTATGTCATGCATCAAAATCCTCCAATATTTAAGGGAACTTCTAATCCACTAATAGATGATCAATGGATTAAGTCTATTGAAAAGATATTTTTGGCATTGTATTTAAAATAAAGGGAAATTTTTATAGTTAAAGTGTATTCTCATAAAAGTTATTTTGATCAATGATGGTTCATTATCCATTATAATAAGAAAGAACAAGAAATAGAACATATGGAATTAATTGATTTTAAAGTAATTTTTTTCAATAAATATTTCCCTTATGAACCATGAAGTAAAATTAATATAAAGTTCCTTAGATTAAATGAAAATGAATAGGAATGTGTTATATAGTATGACCACAGATTTAAAATACTTTACATGCATGTTGAAAATTAAATATGTAATTTTAAAATAAAGATTGAGTATTTATTTAATGGGATTAAGACATTCTTCTAATGGGAACTGTTTTCCCAAAACATTTCTTCATATGATAAAACAGTTTATATGCCATTAAAAAAGATAAATATTTCTATAGATCCCATATCCTAAAGTTAAATAAAGAGTATAAGCGTCTGGATAAGAACCAAGTAAAAGATAATTTTTCCAAGAAGAATTAGGGTATAAAAAACATCGATCATGTGCAAGTTATTAAAGGAAACATCCCAGAAAATGATTGCAGGGAATATATTTTTTTAATTAGCCTATAGATAAGGGTCAAATAGATAATGAATTTAAGTGAAATAAATAAAATTCTAATATCTCATACTTTAACTATAAAGAAATCATGAATTATTAAAATAGTGTCCAATACAATAAGGGATCCTACTATTGAAGAGGTGAAAGAAAGAATGCCAATCTTATGTGGTCACTATAACTACAGTTGAAGTTAAAAACAAATACGGTGGTAGGTACATTTTTTATAGATTCAAATTTATCAATTTATTTATCTGATTATGGAACTTTACACTCTTGAATATCTTCAATGTTTTCTAATAAAATTAGATATTTCCCTAGAAACTTAATGTGGGTGTTTTTAGTCAATACTCACAGTATAAATTTCACCATATCAATTTATTGTCATTGTGATCCAATTATGAAACATAAATGTACCATATTTACTAACATGATTACTATACCTATAGTAAAATTTGATATAATCCAACTTACTTAATGGATTTCAAAGTATAATTAAAGAATATATTTCTAGGAGAAATAATTTATGATTCATGATAAAAATGTTGAATTCCATATCTTTAGAGGGGAGACCTCATTATCTATATCATTTCTTAATCCGCCACTAATATCTCTTTTTAATGATATTATTGGGGAATAAAAATATACAAAATCTATAGTTGGTAAAGCTAATATAAAAATTTATGATGTACCTATTTTGTTAGAATATATTTTTAAATTTCATAAGTAATTACCTCAACATCCACCTAAGAGTGATGTTAATTTTTTTATTGATTTTACACCTGATGAAATAATTATTTCAAATAATCCCTAAATAATGGACTTTGTAAAATTATTAAAGTGGAAGAAACAACTAAAATATTTTTTTTCTAAAGGACTTATATAAAATAACTTTTCACATTAGGGTGGCCATATTCTCTTCATTAATAATAAATATGGTTCTATGAAGTTATGCATTCATTCTCGGAGAAAAAGGATATTCATATAAAGAAAAATTATTTATTACCTTGCATTGATGACTTTTTCAATAAATATTTGGGTGATCAATATTTTTTAGAGATTGAAATTTTTTATGGGTATCGTCATTTGATATTAACAAAAGAATTTATTTTAAAGGAAATATTTAGAATAAGGTAAGGACTTTATGAGTTTAAAATAAATCCCTTTGGATTGAATAATGAGACATTTTCTTATGTATCCAACCAAAATTTTTCCAAGAAATATATTGATAATATTATTGTGATATTTATTAATTAAATCTTAGTGAAATCTAAATTTTATATAGACAATGTGAATGAATTTTTGATCCTTCTTGAGAACCTTATAAGAAAATAATTATATTAAAAATTTATCAAATGTGAAATCTAGATTCCAAATTTTTTGTTTCTTGGGAGCACTATCTTTATGGATGAATTCTGAGTTGATCATACAAGGGAAAATGAATTCATGTAACTTTTTTCACTAATGAACATTAACGAGGTATGCAATTTCCTTGGATTTAGAGTGTACTATTGATGAATTGTTCAAATATTTTCCTAATTGGGTAACGTTATAAATATGATTCCATATAAAGTTGTTAAGTTCATATGGTAATGCGAATTTGAATATGGTTTTGAATAATTGATATAGAGATTGGTCAATTCTATAATATTGAATCAACCATTGGGAAATGATGGATTTATGATATATATTGATGCAGATAAGAATGTACTATTTTTTTTCCTTTTTCAAAATGATAAATTTATTTAATATGTATCATGGAAGCTAAAGACTCATGAAATGAACTATAAAGACCATGATCATGAGTTGGAACTCATAATATTTTCTTTGAATATATAATGACATTGTCTCTATTTAAAAGGATTTCATATATACAAATATAATAAGATTCTGGAATATATTTTTTACAAAAAGAGATTTACATGTGGTAATGGATTGAGATACTCATGGATTATGAATGGTTAATAAACTACCACACAAGAATAAAAAATAAGTTAGTGGATGCATTGTGTAGGGGATATCATGTAGTCGATAAAAAATGGTAATTGAATGTGATATTTTGTTCATGGATTTAGAAAAATAGATATGGAAATTTTTAAGGTACAGAAAACATCAATCGATTTGTAAAGGATTTACATATCAAATTAATAAAGAAAAGATAAAATCTTCTCTTCTTGATGATGGTACTTTTTATGTTAAAATTATGGCCAAGAATGATGGAAAAGTTTAATACTTCATTATATTATACAATGTTATAAAATTTGTGAAGATGATATCTGTACCATGAAGAAATAAGCTAAAAAAGGAATGGTTGGACAATGTTCATAGATTTAATTTCTCTACACACACTTGTATCACCACGATGTATACGACTTTGAAGGAACATTTTTTGGAGGGATAATATGAAGTGTAAAACTAATGATTATGAATTAAGATGCTTGGTTTTTATATAGGTTATGTTTCAATGATATCATCCTAGAGGATTCATGAAACCACTACCTATTCCTATATAGAAAAGGTATAAAATTAATATGGAATTTGTCACTATATTACAAAATAATATTAGAAAAATGACACCATATGAGTTATTCTTGATCTCATTACCAAATCTGATCATTTATTCACCATAAGAGAAGATTTACCTATTGTGAACCTCACATATATCTATTTTGTTGAGTATTTAAGACTTCCGATTGAACATAATTCAATTATGTCTGATCATGATCAACTATTTATATTAAAAGTTTGAATAATTATTCATAAAGCTCTTGATATTGTGCTTTATTAGAGTACCAACTTTCATTATCAAACTAATGGATAGTCTATAAGGGCTATTGAAACATTAGAATACATGTTAAGGTTATGATGACTTTACCTTGAAGATATATGGGATCAATACTTACCTTTGATTGAGTTTTCCTATAATAATAGCTTCCATTTAGGTATTCAAATGGCGTCATATGAAGAATTATATAGAAGGAGATGTCATAATCTATCTTATCGGGATAAATTTAGTGAAATGGATCTAATAAACATAAAACACAATGAGGATACAAAATTAAAGGTAAAGATTATTCAAACCCATATTAAATATAATTAGAGTTATAAAAAGAAAAACATCGACAAATAAAGGAATGATTTTGAATTTTAATAGGGAGATCACGTTTTCGTGAAATTATCTATGTGGAAGGGTATTCTAAGGTTTAGTAAGAAAGAAAAACTAAACCACTATTACATAAGAACTTCTTAAATTAAAGAAAAATTTGTAGATGTTTCTTACCATTTTTTAAATTCCACCGAGCCTCTTTAAATATGATGATGTGTTCCATATCTAATTTTTAGGGAAGTATATGTCAGACCCAACACAGGTTCTTACATATGAAGAAATAGAATTGGAAAATGTTCTATCTTACAATGAAGATCTAATCTGTGTTATTGACACTAGAGAACCAATTTTTGAGGAATCATATGAGTTAACTACTATATAATTTATATAAATATTAAAATATAGTAGGCAATGTGGAAACATAAGTATGTTATGGAGAAGAACCACTCTCATTTTTTTAGAATGTAATATCTATTAAAATTTCTAGAATGAATTTTTTTGGTGGGGAATAATGAAAAAATATAGATTTAATTATTGCAATTAATTTTCATGAAACTTCATAAAAACACACATTTTGATATTTAATAGAACCCATATTCTAATTTTATAGGTTGAATATCATTTTTTAAGTTAATAATGTAGCGACTCGGGTTTTTAGCCCTGTCAGACTTTGGAATATTTCTACGAATAATTCTAGAGCTAGGCGCGGAGACGGTGTGCGATTCCGAGGTCCGGTGTGCCCGGAATTAATTTTATAAAAATGTTAAGTATTTTTATACTATGAATATGGAGGGGGTGTGATATCTCCTAAACGGTAGCTCAGAATGGGAATATGAGGGCACAGTTGCGTCCGGAATGTGCCGTTTACCCTAGGCGGGGTGTAAACATTGCGAGCGCGGGCCTGCGGTGAGAAACGCCACCAGGGGCATTTTCGTAAATAAGTGGCGAAGTTAGTGTGCGAGCGTCGGCTCGAATAACTTCTGAACGAAGTCTCGGATGGAAAATATGAGTCCGCCGTTGCGTTCAGAATGACGCGTTTACCCTAGGGGTGACCTAACTTTTGTTCGCATCGGGCGTCGGGTCCGAGGCGGGTTTGGCGCCGGCGGGCAGCTCATATAAATATCAGCGCCCCCCCCCCTTTATCGTTCCTCTCGGCGTTCATCACCGTTCTTTGCCGCCACTCCGCCGAATCGAGCAAACGAAGAACCCACGAGCTCGGAATTCGATTGCGGACGTTCCAGGAGCGCGCAACGGAAGCTCTGGAGCGCGGATCTGAGGCAGAACGTCGGCGTTTCGCCCGCGAGGTAGGCAGATTTGAGTTTTAACCCCCGATCCTGTTTTTGCTACGTTTTTCTGTAAATTGAAGCCATAGCAGTATAGATCGGGTCCCGAGGGTCGTGTAGACGCCTCCAGATCGCAAAACGGACCACCGGGGTGCCCCTGGCGGTCCGCGGAAGTTCTGTCGGCGCCGGCGGATTCCGGCAGCCCGCGGCGGAGGCTGCCGGCCAGGGCGGGCCAGCGGCAGCGGCCGGTCCGACCTCTTTTCGCAGACGGGGGTCTTTAAACCCCCGTTTCTTGCACTTCGTGAGTCGGATTCGCGCGCCGTTTGCGGCGACGTGACCCTGACGACGACGCGAACCGTCCGGTGTGGGTTTGAGGATTTAAAGGTTTGGGATCGTGGCCCGGGAGCTAGAAACGTCGTATAAAATAATATTAATTTATTATTTTACGACTTCAGGCCGTTGTACCTTTTTTCCAGAGCGTCCGATTGACGTGCCGTCAGTGACGTTGAGACCCTGATGGTACGATGGACTTTTTGAGATTGTTTCCGGGTGTTGGGTCTGAGAATGGGGTGCGAGCCCCACGAGGCCGGGTTTTGGCGTTTGCGGAGAAACACAGCTTTTGCACCAGGAGTCCGATTTTGGCGGATGAATAGTCGATCCTGTGTGTTTTTCCGAGAGGAACACAATGGTGCATTTCGTTCGATGAGTTTCAGAATCCAGGCATAGGCCCCACCCGAGCTGGCCTTCGGTGAATAGTACCTTTTTCACCGGGTGTCCGTTTTGGTCGAGTGAGTAGTCGATTCCGCTTGTTTTTCTGAGGGGATCGCCGTGGTGTGATCTGCTCGATGGATTTCGGAATCGTTGTGTGGGCCCCGCACGAGCTAGCTATGGTGAATAGTGCCTTTCCGGTGCTCCGTTTCGGGCAAGTAAACAGCCTATCCTGCGTGTTTTTTTGCATGTAATGCGATTGTGGCCTCGGTTTGGGCCTAGGAGGTGCGCAGTGTGGCGTTGTGGTGGGTCGCTTGGGTTAGCGACGTTTAGACTAGCAGTGGTTGAGTGTGCTCCCTTGGTTCGTTTCTACGAGGGTTCGTGTGGCATCACAACCTTCGTATGGGTTTGTGATCCTCTCGATGGGATGTTTAAACTGTTAGAGTTGTGGTATCCCTCCGGTGCGCCCGGAGCAGATCCTCTAGCATCTTTACCCAAGATCGGGTTCTTGGTATCGCTGTGACAACTTATTCACAGGCGGCGATCCCCTATCTAGCAAGTTAACCCCGTAGGGTTTGTGGCATCATCGGAAATATGATCCCCTATGCGGTGGGCCGTGCTCAGTAGGGTTGTGGCATCATCGGGTATACGATCCCCTACTCAACATGTGGTTTATAGTAGGGTTACTGTATCGTTGGTTATGCGATCCCCTACTCAGCGCGTGGTTTCGGTAGGGTTGCGACATCGTCAGTTCGACCCCCTACATCACGAGTTATACTAGATAGGGTTTTAGTATCGTCGTGACCATCTTTATATGGACGATGATCCTCTATCTGAGTGTGGAACTTCTGTCGAGCGCCAGATCGGGTTGTAGTGTCCCCCAGCGGATCCTGGGTGTGATCCCCTATCTGTGAGAACTACGTATGCCAGATCGGGTCATGGTATCCCCCAACGGACCCTGGGATTGATCCCCTATCTGTGAGCTACGTATACCAGAGTGGGTCTTGGTATCCCCTAGCGGACCCTAGCGACGATCTCCTATCCGAGGAGTTTGGTGGTTATGTTGTTTCAGTGAGGTTTCCTCAGTGATGTTATCCGACGAGCGTAGTCTCTCGGGTGAGCGTCTGAGATGTTTGTTTGGGATCCGATGGAGTGTATCTCTCGGATGAGTGTCATCTGGTATGACAGTGTTCATGTGGTGTGCTCTCCTGGTTGGGGGCAGTTGCTGGTGATGAGGTCGGTACCTCTTGTGGCTTTGTGGTGTGAGCTGTGTATATCTGGATTGTTCAAGGTGTATGTATGGGCATACACCTGAGCTGAGCTGAGATGACTAGTTGTGTTTAGCCGAGGATGGTCACGAGATGGAGTTTCTCTCTCGTCTGGGTTCCCTCTGGCTGGGTTGAGCAGATTTTTGCCTTTCAGTTGCTCCCTTGGTTTTTGGGTTTTTGGGGTGCCCACTGAGTATGTTTATACTCACCCCTGCACGGGCTTTGCCCGCACATGTTTGTGTCTTGTGTAGACCACATGCCCTTCGATGGAGTCCCTAGAGGACCCGGAGCAGGCGGAGCTTAGTGAGCGAGTTGACCAGGGTGTTTACTGGAGCTGTGCTGAGGGAGCTTTATGGCAGGTGTTTGTGGCAGTGTTTCCCTTCTTCAGAGTAGGTTGGTTGCGCTTTGTAGTTTTCTTTTGGTGGGCCCTGTTTTTCCCCTTGTACTTTTGCTGTTGCACTCTGGTTTGGGATAGATTGTATGCATGCATTTACTTTTCAGTTTGTATATCTCTACACTGTTCCATGTAGGTGTTTGTGGGTGAGTGTGTACAGGTACCTTAGGCTAATGCCTCCCATGTGTGTGATAGCCTCTTCGGCACTGGTCTCCAGCCCTTGGCCTATTGGAGGCGGGCTTGGGGAGTCGCGGCTCGAGCCCCTTTTTGTCGGGTCGTGACAGAGTGGTATCAGAGTAGGTTCCACCTTTGGGATCTCAGAGCGTAGCTGGTCTAGCTGTGAGCTTGGTTTGGGTTGCATAGCGGTAGTGTTAGGATGTTTTGAGTTCGGCATTCAGGCCAGGGACTCCAGTGTTGGTGCGGCGACTGACGTATCCATACACCAGGACTCGGATAACCTGCCTTTCGACTCGAGACATTCGTACACTGGTCGTGGGGACATAATGGTACATGCATCATATAGGACTGGGTTTTTGGGTTTTCCTTGTCCTTCTTGAGTTAGCTCTCCAGATATACTCTTTGACCGTGGTACGTCTTGAATGTATTTCAGGATGCCTCCACGACGACAGCCAGCAAGGGTTCCGCAGTAGGATTGTGCTGATGACCCGACCCGTGTAGTGGCTGTGGAGCAGGGCGCAGGTTCTGAGGTTGCACCTCCAGGTGGTCTGCCAGTTGAGCCACCACCTGTCGAGCAGCTGGTTGTGCCGGCAGTGCAGGACGAGGTTGCGCGCAGGTTGAGTGCACTGCACGAGTTCTAGATGCAGCGACCTCTGAGGTTCTGGGGTGATCTAGACCCCCAGGAAGCTGATGACTGGCTTGAGGCAGTCACCCGAGTTTTCCACCTAGTGAGGACACCTCCAGATCAGATGGTGGTCCTAGCGGCGAGCCTTCTGCATGGTTCTGCCGGGCGATGGTGGAGTTTGGTGATGCAGTCCCATGACGAGGAGATGCTCACGTGGGCAGAGTTTGTGCGGCTCTTCAGGGAGGAGTTCTATCTGGTGACGCTGAGGTAAGTGAGGATCCAGGAGCTTCTGCAGCTTCGACAGGAGAGCATGACTGTGTAGGAGTACTCAGCGAGGTTTACAGACCTTTCGCGCTACTCCCTAGATATGGTTCGAGACCCGTTCTTTAGGGCTCAGACCTTCGAGCAGGGCTTACACAGAGACATCCGAGTAGGTGTGGTTTCCTTGTGCCTGCCCACCTATGCTGGAGTGTTGGAGCGAGCGTTGGTGGTGGAGAGTTTTCTAGATGATCAGATTCCCCCTGTTAGTGTTGGGCACTCGAGGGATGAGACTTTTTCAGTCGGATCGGCATCTGGTAGCTGACGACAGACTCAGGGGTCTGGACGTGGCCGACGTTTCAGGAGGCGACTCTAGAATGGAGGATCTGAGGCTCAGGGCTCGCAGGCCAGTTTTGGTCAGCCGCAAGAGAGGCGGTGTTATACTTGCAATGGTCCGAGACATCTTGCTAGAGATTTTCTGACCCGACGTGCTGCTGAGAGGGAGTCGGTCGATGGACCGCCTTGGCAGAGGCAGCGTCTCGAGCAAGGAGGTCCGCAGGGCGGCGGACGTGGCGGCGGAGCTGGTGCAGTAGGTGGCGGTGGTAGGCAGTACCAGTTGCCACCACCCCCACCCCCAGGTGGTCCACGCCAAGCTCAGGGAGCTGGTGGTCGAGGGCGAGGACAGCTGCATGCCCTGGAGGCAGTCGACCCAGAGGCACTGCAGATGGATAGAGGTACGCCTTGTGTCTTTTCTACTTACTCAGTAGTTTTTCAGGCACTGTTTAGAGGTACTCTTTCCATTTGTTTCTTGCTCAAGTTTTGTTCAGGGCGTTGGTAAGACCCTGTGTGGGTGTTGGTTGGTGAGCTCGCTGGTGTGTGAGACCCAGTTGAGAGTCCAGTTGCTTTCCTTGTGCTTAGGGCTTTTCGGGGACGAAAAGTTCTAAGGGGGGGAGGATGTAGCGACTCGGGTTTTTGGCCCTGCCAGACTTTGGAATATTTCTACGAATAAATCCAGAGCTAGGCGTGAAGACGGCGTGTGATTCCGAGGCCCGGTGTGCCCGGAATTAATTTTATAAAAATGTTAAGTATTTTTATACTATGCACGTGGAGGGGGTGTGATATCTCCTAAACGGTAGGTCAGAACGATAATCTGAGGGCACAGTTGCGTCCGGAATGTGCCGTTTACCCTAGGCGAGGTGTAAACTTTGCGAGCGCGGGCCTGCGGTGAGAAACGCCACCAGGGGCATTTTCGTAAATAAGTGGCGAAGTTAGTGTGCAAGCGTCGGCTCGAATAACTTCTGAACGGAGTCTCGGATGGAAAATCTGAGTCCGCCGTTGCGTTCATAAGGACGCGTTTACCATAGGGGTGACCTTACTTTTGTTCGCATCGGGCGTCGGGTCCGAGGCGGGTTTGGCGCCGGCGGGCAGTTGATATAAATATCAGCGCCCCCCCCCCCTTTATCGTTCCACTCAGCGTTTTTCGCCGTTCTTTGCCGCCACTCCGCCGAATCGAGCAAACGAAGCGCCCACGAGCTCAGAATTCGACGACGGACGTTCTAGGAGCGCGCAACGGAAGCTCTGGAGTGCGGATCTGAGGCAGAACGTCAGCGTTTCGCCCGCAAGGTAGGCAGATTTGAGTTTTAACCCCCGATCCCGTTTTTGCTGCGTTTTTCTGTAAATTGAAGCCGTAGCAGTATAGATTGGGTCTCGAGGGTCGTGTAGACGCCTATGGATCGCAAAACGGACCATCGGGGTGCCCCCGGCGGTCCGCGGAAGTTCTGCCGGCGCGACACTGGCGCGGCGGGGCGCGGCGGAGCCGCGGCGGCCGGCTGCCCAGCGCGGCGGCGCGCAGCTGCCAACCGCCCAGCGCGGCGGTGGCTGATCCAGGCCGACTGGACCAGCCGGTCCGGGCCGGTCCAACCTCTTTTCGCATACGGGGGTATTTAAACCCCCGTATCTTGCACTTCGGGAGTCGGATTCGCACGCCATTTGCGGCGATGTGACCCTGACGACAAGGCGAACCCTCCTGTGTGGGTTCGAGGGTTTAAAGGTTCGGGATCATGGCCTTGGAGCTAGAAACGTCGTATAAAATAATATTAATTTATTATTTTACGACTTCGGGCAGTTGTACCTTCTACCCGGAGCGTCCGATTGACGTGTCGTCAGTGGCGTTGAGACCCTGATGGTACGACGGACTTTTTGAGATGGTTTTCGGGTGTTGGGTCTGAGAACGGGATGCGGGCCCCACGAGGCCGGGTTTTGGCGTTTGCGGAGAAACACAACTTTTGCACCAGGAGTCCGAATTTGGCGGATGAATGGTCGATCCTGTGTGTTTTTCCGAGAGGAACACAATGATGCATTCTGTTCGATGTGTTTCGGAATCCAGGCATGGGTCCCACCTGAGCTGGCCTTCAGTGAATAGTACCTTTTTCACCGGGTGTCCGTTTTTGTCGAGCGAGTAGTCGATTCCACTTGTTTTTTCGAGGGGATCGTCGTGGTGTGATCTGCTCGATGGATTTCGGAATCGTTGTGTGGGCCCCGCACGAGCTAGCTACGGTGAATAGTTCCTTTTTCACCGGAGCTCCATTTCGGGCGAGTAAACAGCCTATCCTGCATGTTTTTCCGTGTGGAACGCGATGGTGGCCTCGATTTGGGCCTAGGAGGTGTGCAATGTGGCGTTGTGGTGGGTCGCTTGGGTTAGCGACGTTTGGACCAACAGTGGTTGAGTGTGCTCCCTTGGTTCGTTCCTACGAGGGTCCGTGTGGCATCACAACCTTCGTATGGGTTTTTGATCCTATCGATGGGATGTTTAAACTGTTAGAGTTATGGTATCCCTCCGGTGCGCCCGGAGCGGATCCTCTAGCATCTTTACCCTAGATCGAGTTCTTGGTATCGCTGTGACCGCTTATTCACGGGCGGTGATCCCCTATCTAGCAAGTTAACCCCGTAGGGTTTGTGGCATCATCGGAAATATGATCCCCTACACGGTGGGCCATGCTCAGTAGGGTTGTGGCATCGTTGGGTATACGATCCCCTACTCAGCATGTGGTTTATAGTAGGGTTACGGTATCGTTGGTTATGCGATCCCCTACTCAGCGCATGGTTTCGGTAGGGTTGCGTCATCGTCGGTTCGATCCCCTACATCGCGAGTTATACCAGATAGGATTTTGGTATCGTCGTGACCATCTTTATACGGACGATGATCCTCTATCTGAGTGTGGAGCTTCTATCGAGTGCCAGATCGAGTTGTGGTATCCCCCAGCGGATCCTGGATGTGATCCCCTATCTGTGAGAACTACGTATGCCAGATCGGGTCATGGTATCCCCCAGCGGACCCTGGGAGTGATACCCTATCTGTGAGCTACGTATACCGGAGTGGGTCTTGGTATCCCCTAGTGGACCCTAGTGGCGATCCCCTACCAGAGGAGTTTGGTGGTTATGTTGTTTCAGCGAGGTTTCATTAGTGATGTTATCCGACGAGCGTGGTCTCTCGGGTGAGCGTCTGAGATGTTTGTTTGGGATCCGATGGAGTGTATCTCTCGGATGAGTGTCATCTGGTATGACAGTGTTCGTGTGGTGTACTCTCCAGGTTGGGGGTAGCTGCTGGTGATGAGGTCGGTACCTCTTGTGGCTTTGTGGTGTGAGCTTTGTATATCTGGATTGTTCAAGGTGTATGTATGGGCATACACCTGAGCTGAGCTGAGATGACTAGTTGTGTTTAGCCGAGGATGGTCACGAGATGGAGTTTCTCTCTCGTCTGGGTTCCCTCTGGCTGGGTTGAGCGCACTGTTGCCTTTCAGTTGCTCCCTTGGTTTTTGGGTTTTTGGGGTGCCTACTGAGTATGTTTATACTCACCCCTGCACGGGCTTTTCCCGCACATGTTTGGGTCTTGTTCAGACCACAGGCCCTTCGACGGAATCCCAGGAGGACCCGGAGAAGGCGGAGCTTAGTGAGCGAGTTGACCGGGGTGTTTACCGGAGCTGTGCCGAGGGAGCTTTCCGGCAGGTTCTTGTGGCAGCGTTTCCCTTCTTCAGAGCAGGTTGGACATGCTTTGTAGTTTTCTTTTGGTGGGCCCTGCTTTGCCCCTTGTACTTTTGCTGTTGCACTCTGGTTTGGGATCGATTGTATGCATGCATTTACTTTTCAGTTTGTATATCTCTGCACTGTTGCATGGAGGTGTTTGTGGGTGCGTGTGTACAGGTACCTTAGGCTAATGCCTCCCATGTGTATGATAGCCTACTCGGCGTTGGTCGCCAGCCCCTGGCCTATTGGAGGCGGGCTTGGGGAGTCGCGGCTCGAGCCCCTTTGGGTCAGGTCATGACAAATAAGTTTAAGTATGCCTAAAATTAATTTCTGAAATCTTTCCCTTAGAAATAATATTTTATGAATTATTGAAAATGTAGTATGTTGAAAATAATTATTTTATTTATAACTATTTTTTATAATATATATAATTAAAATTTTAATGATTATCAACTTTATTGAAATAAACTAGTGATCATTTTGTGATAAAAAGGATATTGTACAGATTTTCTTTAAGAGCGTAATTTTATTCATCTTTATTAATTAAAATAACATCTAATTATAAATTATTTTAATGAAATATAGATATTATATATCATAATATATTAATTTAAATTTATATAAAGATTATTCTTAGGCTTATAGTTAATGTACGATCATATTATTCTTTAATAACATATTTTCTTGAAAAACCATTTTTTTCGGGTATTGTGGGTTTATTTTTAAATTACATTATACCTATTTTTGGAATGAAATATTCTAATTTTTTTTACAAATTTTAAATTAAAATTTCAAAATTTGGTAATGATGGAACTTTAATTATTTTCCATTTTCAACAGTAGAAGTGGTAAAAATTGGTTACCAGGATTAAATTTAAAACCAATTTACCAGGGGTTAATCTAAAAAAAGAAGGTATGAAAAGACCCAAAAATTGTATAAATCATCGTGGTTAAATTTATTTAGATCCCATATTATCTCAACATAATAATATACTCAATTTAGATCCAATTGTTTTAGAATTTGGAAAAATAATATTTCAAGACACAGAAAAATTACAAGTGTTCCACCGACCTCACTTATAAAAGTACACATCATATCGTTATTTATTCACACATCTTGGAAAAATGAACTTGATAAAAAACTACCAAAATATCTCCCTAAAATCATTATCCATGTAATATAGTTTCTGTTCTTCCTAAAATTCCAACCCTAGTATAGTACCCTAGGCTTGATTGAACACTGATAGTGAAGGGGTGAATCAATGGTTTCTTTTTATGAATTCATTTTCTTTAAATTAAACTTATCAAAATTGTCAAGGTTGTCGATATAATAATTATTAGCTCTCAATACCCACTAATGTGTATTATTAATAATATAGAGAGAAGAAAAAATGTTCACAAGGTTAAGAAAAATCCAACACCTTGATGTAACCATTTATTCTTCCTTATTATTGATTCTTCATAATCAAATAGTTGATTACAGTGCTCTAGATCCAATCGAGAGACTCAATAGAAATTCATATCCAAATAAATGACTTATTCTTTGACTAAAACCTAGATACTTCTTCTACTCCAAGCTCCAATCAATATACATTAACTACTCCCAAAAACAATAATAAGATTTTACCTTTAATGAATGATTGACCCAATATATGATGATATTTGATATTCCTCCACAATATTGTAGGTTCTGAATTTCTCATGTATAGTTCACATATCAGAAAAAACCATTTTAATATAGATTTGAATTTATAAAATATATATTATCACCTATAAATTATCAGTTTTATATGATCATGATGATTCTTCCTTCTGCTGAAGTCCCGACCTTAATAGGATGTGTGGAAGTTGTGCACAAAAGTTCATCTATATATTATAAATGGTTAATACTTGAAAAACTAAATTAACTATATTCTTTAATTATAAATTTTTGTAAACTCCATTCATGGATTTCATGACATATGAAACCTTAGTAAATTAATTTATGATCTTTATTATTATGTTCTTCTCAAATATGTTTTGGGTATTTTCATTTGCATGTGTATTGATGATAACATGTGTGTGCATACTTTTAGTTTTATTTTCTTCTAAATTGATTTTTTATCCATGTATTTCATGTATTAATGTAGTTTCCTCATTTTTTGTCAATTAATCCTTATTAACGTATATATGCATGGGTTACATGCGACTCCATCTCTCCTTCAAGTCAAGAGATCTGGCGATGTCTCACTGCATTATTTTCATGACCAACTATGGTTAATGTGATATGAATGATTGAATTCCCATAAGCCATGTGAGACTCATGTGGTTGTCTTACCTGCCTTCATGCAATGTATTTTAAAGGGTGATCACATGAACCCTTCTTTCGTTGCCATGACACATGTGGCTCATAGGTTCCTCTATTGCAAGATACTAATTTTTCCATGGGTTCCTCTCAAGCTCGTTCACATAAGAAAGGGGTGAATCATGGGATGTCCTTCTCATGAAACTAGTGGTGTCTATGGGTTCATCCTGAAATGACTTTGAAATACATGGATGGATTATAAGTTTCTTTTTCATAAGACAATTTTTATCCACTATATCCTTCACATAACTAAAGAGGTTCTTGAGATCTTCTTCACATAATATGATTACCTGGACTCCTTATATACTTTGAAAGAGTGGTTAATTTGAGTAATATATTTCATGATTTATCAAAAATTATTAAATGAAAGAACCATTATTCATCACCCGAACATTGGTTTTTATAAGATAGGATACACCACCTCTCTTAAAATTTTCATACCCGGATGAGGACTCATTAAAACTCTTGAAGTTATTTGGATCTCTTTAATGTAAAATATCATAGATTATTCAAACATAACGAAACACTATAGGGATAACTCAATTTTCAAAATCTCTTCACATGACCACTTACTTGACCATACGATGTGTTTGTTAAAATTATCTTGATAATCCAGAATAATTCATTAAATAATTCCTACAAAATATAGAAGCTTATTATAATTGAAAATGAATTATTATTTATATGGAAGATTCATTGATTGCATATATTCCATCCTATAATTTTCCTTGCCCTTGGTTTATAGGTTCCATACCTTCTAAATATCCTAAAATCATCATGTGATTACATCATGGAATTATCATAAGTTCTTATGATAGATTCTTGCGCTATCTTTGGTCTTCAAATGCATGTATCCAAGAAAATGATTGCATTCATATTTTTGGTTCAATTTTCCTTTTATTAATCCTTTGTTTTAACAAATTTTGATATAATTCATGTGAAGGAGTTGTGATCGGTGATCACAACTTTTCAAAAGTTCCCACCGACAACCTTTGAAGTCCAAAGGTTGAAGGCGATGGTAGAAAACGTAGATCATAATGATTAGAAGACTCATGTTCTATTCATATATTTTTAATATAGATGAACAATATCCCTTAGAACTCATCTAAAATCAGAAATTCCCTTTATCTTTCATTCAATAAATCAATAAATCGAAACCTTTTAGTATCCATAAGTGAGTATAGGGTCTGCTCCCAACCACGTCCTTTCCAAACTGTTGCTGCTACATTGCGTTCAATTTCCCTTAGTGTGCCAATATATGACCCTTCCCATTAGTCTAATACAAAATATAAAACTATACATGACCCACTACGATTACGTGATTCCCCCTTGGGAAGGCTCTTCAATGAGGTAGACTTGGAGCCCCTCAGGTGTAGTTGAGGGATATCCCTTTGGGGATTCTATGGTTGGAACCAATTTTTAATATGAACTACATTAAAAAATATACCTAGAATATATTATAAGTGTATAATATAATTAAAATCCTTAATAACTCTTTTCAAATCCCCTAAAACACATTCTTTTAAAATAAATGATTCTTTATGAAAAATAGATTTGTACTTTTGACTTCCTACAAAGCGTTTGAAAAAATTCATGCATATTGATATTTTTATAGTATCATGGTATTATTATAATAAGAATTATTATACAACATTGTAATAAACAATGTGCCTTCAATGACACAATTCTTTGTTTTATGAGTAGCCTATCAATCATCACATTTAACATTGAAAATTTATTGAGCATGCCATCCAATGCCATCAAGTGAATCCATAAAATTTTTTATTGCCTCACTACTTTATCCAACAACACATATTGGATTATTCAAAAAAGGATACCATGGATAAATAACCCCCCTTTGTATTTTCTTTCAATATCAACACATATCACAAGGAAATATGTGGTGAAAAACTTCTCTTCAATGGAAATCAAACGATAATGGTAAGAGAGTTTCTTCTCATCTAATTTTTTTTCTAAAAACCTGTTTTTCTACCTTATATAAATAATTTACTATTCAATTATATGATATGGATTCTATCACATGGTTTTCTTATTAGATATCCATTAGTTAATCAAATCTAATTCTACATGGGCTGACACTGTGTATAAAATAAGAGAGATGCAAAAAAAGGTTTTAAATTATATCTATAAACTACCAAGCTAGAGAAATCATGATCATAATTTCATAATTATTTTATAGGATTTTAAATTATTATTTTTATAAATAAAATGATAAATCATGAACATGAATCAATAAGAAAATCAGAAAAGTTTATGTGAAAATGGTACATCTCCCACTGTATCTTATTTTGTCATCGACCAAGTACCACCACTAAGTTTATTTGATAATAAAAATAATAATAAGGGTTTAAAGTGTTATTTTAGTACCATGTAATTTAGTTTTGATACTTTATATGGTTTTCATATTCATTCTCAAGGTTTCTCCCCATTAAGGGATGCATTCATTTCTTCTATTTCATGGAATTCAGTGGACTCCATTTAAGCACAATCTCATCATGTTATTCAGAAGTGATAACCTCAAAAGTATCCTTTAATTCCCTACTTTGTTAGTTCAATAATAATAATAATAATAATATTGAACAATTATTAGTCCCTTTGATTCGAATAAATAAAATGTATTTTGATAGCATCCTATCATTATAGTCCATTCTTTTCTTACAATCTCATCATAAGAAGATTTCTTTGGGCTCTTATTTTTTATTTTAAGAATCATTGATTTGAATATCATATATATTCACATATTATTATTTGCGATTAATAACATTTTCTACATCAATATTATGGATCTTCAAGTATCTATCTTTGGATAAATTTTTATAAATTTCCACCTCACTTTTGTGAACAATTTATTTCTATTAGTTTTAGAATTCTACTTAGCTTCATCTAATATTTTATCAAGTTTAAAATGATGTGTCCAAAAAACTAGGTAGTTTATCTTTAAATAATCTATATTCTAAAAAAAAAATTCATGACTTTTCATTGATTTTATTAGGGAATATTTTCCATTTCAAAGAATAGGTAAATTCTCCATCCAACCTCATCACTCATACTTCATCTCTGTGACCTTCCACACTACATCTACAATACAATTCTTCCAGAATAATATTTTTTATGTATATTGTTTTTATATAAATATGGTTATAGTTTTTTTTCAAATATTTTATTCTCCTATTATCATTGAAACTCCACATTGATTCTTGTATCATTTCTAGGGAAGACATGTTATTCCAGCTAGAGCAGGCTTTGTGACTATGCTTACCACAACACCAATAGAAGCCTTGAAAATTTACTCACCCAAAATTTATTTTAGATGAATTAATATTTATGTTCTTATTTTCCTATTTAAAACCAAGCCTCAAATTTCTTGGGGGTGGGGGGTGTTGTGACCTTATTATAATTTCTTCTATTTACTTGTTGTGGAATATTGACTCTCGATTCTAATAGCCCAAATATCCTAAATTTTCATTTTCACATCTGTATTATTATAAACAAAAGTTATTATAGAATGATTTTATTCAATTATACCTTAATTTTATCCAATTTGGGAAGATTTATCCTTTACCTTAATTGATTTATTGAAATATTATCAGGATTTAGTCAACTCTTATAAAACCATGACACATATTTCTTATGTCTCAAACAACCCTTCTTCTTTGGATGTCAACTTCTCTTAAATATAACATTTCACCCTATACTGGTCAACATTTTTTTTATTTTTCCATATATATCTCACTAAAAAAAGATACTTCATTCTTGATCAACTCCTCCTTTTCATTATCATTAGGGACTATTTATTCCTTATTCTTTTTGTCAATTAATTTATTTTTTTCTTTAACAAACTTATTCATTTATTTCTTGAGATATTTGATCTCTTCTATGCATATGTCTAATTATTTGTTCAACTTCCTATCAAGTTATATTACTTTATCTTATTCATCACTTATACCTGATAAATCAGTTATTCTCTTTTCACAGAAAAATAAACCAACTCATAACTTGAATTAAAAACTTAAGATGAATCATTATTATACTTGATCATAAGATTTAACTTCTTAATATTTTAGTCGTTATTCTTCTCATATTATCCGATTTGTGTTTATGAGATGTTTAATCATATCATTCTTATTCTTTAAACTTATTCTTAGGAAACTTCTTTAAAAAATGAAATTAATTACTAAAGTTGAATAATTTTGGTGGTTTCTTATTTATTCTCTACTATTTGGTCAGCCAAACCCATTTTTTTATAAAGGAAATTATATGATTAAAGTCATAATCATCCTCATCACTATTTGAACCTGAATAATCTTCATCATACTCTTCTCTAAAATTTCCTTTTCTAGCTTTAAATTACATTTCAATTATTACTTTATTGATAAAATCACAAATTTCCCTCATCACACAAGCTATAATAATTTTATATTATTTATATAGATAAAAATCATATCGTTATTCTACGAATTAGATATTTGATTCAAAAGTATCTATAATTTTCCTCATCATCTTTTTGAAAATTATACTGTCAACCCGTTTCTCACTAAATCATTAAACGATGCTAAATATCTCATTAAATCTTGTGTAATAGTCATCAATATTTTCATCATCAATCATTTTAATGTCCTCAAATGTACTCCTATAAAATTGAAGCTTAACTTTCTTATAATTTATATTTCTTTAATATACTCATCTAGGTTTATTCTAGATCTCCTTGGTAAACAAGATATACATGAACTTTGTGTAGACAATTTCTATTATATCCCTAAAGATGAAATTTTGAGTCTTTCAATAAAACTAAAAATTTACTTAATATGGTTCTGTTATTGAAGAGTCATCAATAATGTATGGAAAACTAGTTGTTTTAACATCTCTTACTTCTAGGATGAGTGATAGGAGATAATGTGGAATCTTGTACATATAGATATGATAATTATTCACATAAAATGTGGGAACACCTGAGCTATTGATAGAATTAATATTAATAATATGTTAGATTCCTTTATATTTAGTGTTATCCTTCCCTCTGATATGACTTATAGTTCTGTAGGACAAATTGACAACTTAGAGGTGTGGGGTGAATAAGTTGTTTATTTTTGTTAATTCAACATCTCAATATTTTTATGGTTCTAGAACCACTAAATGTGATCTCTCAATATTACCTCAAATGTAGTAGTAATAATGGATATATAAAATCACACAATGTTTATAAGTTGATAAAAATCACACTCCTTTATACAACTGGTTATTTCTGCTTGTTACAAATTCTTCACTATAAAACAAGTAGTTATAATTCCCTAGATCTACTATAGAGACTAAATTTTATTTTAGCTCTAACTAAAAGAATTATGATACATATCATACCAAGAGACTCCTTATTCTTATTTATCCAACCATAAGACTTCAACTACTCTTGGAACCAAATATAAGAAGCCACCTTTAATGAAGGCTTGATCCACTGAAAGATTTTATTTGATCTTCCTCCGCGACCTTGTTATATCTGAATCTATCATATACACTTGAAGTATCTTCTACAACCTCTGAAAAGTCTATTTGTTTTACTCAAAAATTTCTCATCACCTATAAATGATCATTTTCCTCAGTGATCCTATTCTTAGAACAATTATTTATTAAGATAAAGTACTGACCCCAAGAATTTGAGTGAAATTTGATCATAAACGTTTTTTAATATATCATGCATGATTAATAACTAAATAAATCAATTCACCATCTTCTTGAATTATAATTTTAGGTACACATAATAAATGGATTTCATGGAATCTAAAACATTTTCAAATTAATTTATAATATTTATTATTATATGTTTCTCAATTATGTTTTAGGTATCTTTTCATGATGATGTGTGTTGATGATCACATTCATGTTGTTCCTTATATTTGGATTATATTCTCAATTAATTATGCATTCTTGTATTTCAAGTATGTATGAATTATCCGAATTTTTTATTAATGTATACTAATTTACATATGTATATATAGTTTTCATTAAACTCAATCCTTAATTTGTGTAAGGGATATAATGACATCTCAATGCATTCTAAGAGTGGCAAATTATAGTTTAAAAATTATGTCTAACAACAGTTACATAAGCAAAGTATGGTTGAAGTGGATTTCTTACTCACCTTTTTGGAACGACTTCACAGGATTGATCATGCGAACCCTTCCACCCTTCATGTGATATAAGTAGCTCACAGGTTCTTTCTTCATAAGAAAATAATTTTTCTGTGGTTTCCTCTCATATTCATTAACATAATAAATAAGTTATATATTTGAGGTCCTTTGTGTGACATTTTTTGTGTCTAAATGTTCTTTCTCAAAATACTTAGCTAGACCTGGACGGATCACAAGGTTTTTCTTTATGATAAAACTATTTTCTATGATATACTTCACACAAATGAAGATATTCAAGACGTATTATTAACATAATATGATCTTTCAAAATCCTTTTTTTCATCATGTTAATGTTTCAAAATAGTTCTCTATTTTGAGAGTTCTCACACACTATTAAAGGAAATTAGTATTATTTGTTGCTCATACCATGTTTTTTATAGAGGATGATACATTATCTCTTGTTTTATTTTTATACTGTGTTGAGGACTCATTCAAACTCCAAAGGATCTTGGGATCTCATGAATGCCTAAACAATTTTATTCATAAAAATCATGTGACACTAATGTGATCACATAATTCATGTTATCTCTTTATATGATCACTTAGTTGATCATGTGACACCTTAGTGGACATCATCCAAATAATCCTCAATAATTCATGCAATAATCCCACAAAAGCAGAAAGCTTCTGAAAATCGAAGATATATTGTTCTTTACATGATGGATTCAGTGATTTTATAAATTCCATCATGAGAAGTCACTTGTCTTCGGTTGAAAGAATCCCTATAATCACATGACCTCAAGATTGTCACATGTTGCTATCAAGCAATTGTCGCAGGTTTTTATGATAACTTCTTGTGATATCTTTGTTCATTGAATAAATTCATGAAATAAAATTATTGTATACATGTGATGAGATTGATATTCCTTGTATAAATCCTTCCCATGGACATGTGGAGATAGAGATCATGTGATGGTGTCATCATCTGCAGTCAAAGTATTTTCAAAAGTGCCTACAGATAGCCTTTAAAGGATGAACATTGAAGATGATTGATGGACGATGTCGATCATCATGAACGAACAAATCAAGTACTATCCATATATTTTTAATAGTGATGATAAAAATATAAAATAACTTATACCACATAAAAAATTTACTTCATCATGCCTTCATAATGGCAACAAACCTCTACCCTTTAAGTGTCCACAAGCGAGTACGAGGTCTGCTCCCAGCCACTGTCTTATCATGCTTCTACCCATATAGTGAAAAATATTTCCATTATATGTACTATACATGTACCTTCACATGATTATTATACATAGTTATGCTCTAAAATTATTCATATCCCACCATGTGGACCTTCGCCTAATGGCCTCCTTGGGCAGGATCTTCCACGAGGTAGACCTTGAGTCTCTCAAGCGTGGTTAAGGGCTGGCCCTTAGGGGATTCTCTGGTTGGACCCTATTTTTAATAATTACACCATCAAAAAATGATAATTATGATATATTATAAGTTTATAATATAATTCCTATCCTTAATAATTCTTTATAACCACTTAAAATTTCATCTTCTAAAATATATAATTCTTTATGAAAATATATATGTATTTTCTATTTATTCATTGAATTTTAAATAATTCAAGATAATAGATTTTTTAATGGTTTTATAGTCTTATTAAATTGTTTATTCTTCTAATTTTATTAATAAACATGTTTTATTTAATGATAGAAGTCTATGAAATTAAGACCAGTCCCATAATCCTCACATTTAAGATGGAAAATTGATTAAGTGTGATATCCAATGCCATCAAGTGAATACATAAAACTTATACAAGCACCAAAACTTCATAAAAACAAATATTGAATAATTTACATCAAAATAAACCTATTATCAATGACTAGGTCACTTATGAGGAGATCCATAGAACCTATTTCTAGGAATATGTAATCATTTTAATTGAAATATTTCATTTTTTCTTTTACAACCATCAATTATGTTATAACCATTCCAATATAATTAAACAAATATATCAAATATTAATATTTGTTAATTTTTTATGGAATAATATTTATCCATATTTTCCTCTATCAAATGTTAAATATAACTATAACTCATGTGTACGACTGACTATCGCCTCGTGAACTGATATAATTTATTTTCCATCACAACTTCACATGGATGGTCATAATGATGGAAATAATAAAAATATATAATATTTATGAAATAATTAGTATTATATAGATATATTAAATCATTTACTTACTTAACATTACACTTAATAAAAAATTTGAATGCCACTCAAGCATATATGTGGACTACCAAACGTGAAGAAGCGATGAGATGTATTTTTCAAGTCTTATTTTCATGGATGTTTGTAAAAATATTTGTAATGAATACATATGATGTATATATCATGATAAAAATTGTGGATATTGTAAAAAAATGATCAAATCAGAAGGAACATAACTACTAAATCAAAATATATATATATAAAAGTAACTAACACTCAAATCAGTGATAAAAATGAAAGATTGTTAAAACATGGGTGATAATATGTCATAAGTTATTAATATTTGATATTATATATGTGTATATAGTTTTTAAATATATTTATAACAAATATAAATTTATTATACCAATTTTTAATTTTCCTAAACTAAATGGAATTGTGCACTTTATTTAGACATATTTAGCATTATGAACATATAGTTTTTATATGGTGTATCACTACCCATTTTAGTTATTAAACATGATATATAATTATTCATTTTAATGGATGTTTCCATTAAATTTTACTCATTTAAGGGATTATAATTTTAGAGTTACCAAAGTGCTAAGAAATTATTTTAGAATATCATTATTTTGGTAACACTTATAGTTCCACTAAAGGAATATTATAATATATCCTTAGTAAAATACATATATTTTTTATCATATAAATATTTATTTATTTTATATTTTCTATTCTAAATTTTACTCTCTTTGGAACCTTAATAAATAAAATAAATGTTTAAAATAAATTTTATTCTTATTTTTATTTTTGATCAGCTATATTTTTATTCCATGTATTTAATTTTCAATTTTTTTTAAAAGGTCATTTTGGTTTTCTCAGATGAATTTTTAAGGAAATTTTATGTTATAAATTACTTTTTAAATTTTTTAAAGGGTCATTCTAATTTTTTTTCTAAAGGTTCATTTTATACTTCCTTTAAAATAATTTAAAAGGAATGTTTCTTTTTGACATATATGGTGTTAATGTATTTTTCCCACCACAATAACCATTTTATTCTATTTTGTAACTTATAATAGTTTCTCATGGTTTTACAATGAAATGTCATTAATTAGTTTTTAATTTTTTCTTTCAATTTTATTTTATTTTTCTATAGACTTTATTTTATTATAAAACATATATTTATGATGATTTGATGGTCATAATTTATCTCTTATTAATTTTTGGTCCTTAACTTTATCTAGAAACATTTAATTTATTTTTATCACATTTTATTAAAAATTAAATTTGTCTTCCATATCTTATTTATTTTTATCATGAATATTATTATTTTATATATCACATACCATTTTTTTATACATGTTTTTACTATGAAAGTTAGTTTCTCGATTGGAAATATATTGATAGTATGTATTATTTTCTTAATAATTGATAATGAATATTGTTCATGAATTACTTAGATCATTAAATATATGAGAAAATAATTGGACATGTATTTATAGGTGGGGACAAGTTATACATATCCCCTCTATGAATAAACATGGATTTTGGGCTAAAACTGTTGACTATCCTTACTAAATGTGTTTGAGTGTACACTTACCCATATTTTAAATATATATTGTAACAAGTGTATGACTAAGATATATGATATTATTAATTTAATTCATTGATAAATAATTTAATATTGTCTATTAGATTATTATATTGATATTATTCATGGATTCATTACATTCTATAGTTATTGATAAAATGGAATTTTATTTTTTTTATTTATATTTCCAAAGTGATTACACCATTGTTACTCAGGATAGATTCTATTGTATGTAATCATCACTGAGGGTATGGGATCACCCTTATTTTTATTTTCTTTACCTAGGATATGAATATGGAATATTACCATTTTAGGTTTCCTATTTCATTTCCAATGTAAAATGGGAGTCATGTATGTATTTGGTTCTTCGAGACTACTCAACTAATTGTTTCTTCATGATGTGATCCCTTGTTTCTTATTCCACTGTAATAAAGTAGACATCGGTTCTACGTTACTCGAGTTGGGTTTATTTCTGAATAAATCCTTCTATATGATCTAACCCATTGTAATATGAAATATTACATTATATAATGAGACCACTTGACTCCCAAACCAGCGTGACACAACATTTTTAGGGGTGAAACATTATGACACAAGCCTATTTTTGCAACACTTTTAGTGATTCCTTCATGGGACAACCACCATCCCTACAACGTGATCCTATATAAATAAGAATATAATTTTCATATACTCTAACTACTTTTGAGGTCTTTAAATTCCACTATGGGGTGATAAAAATACATAAGAGTAATGTTTTCCCTACTATAATCCTTATGATGGATAAATGTTTTGCCATGATACTCTAAACTTCTATAGAATAAAAATATGTTTCCTATTTATTAAAATTCAAAGATTTTTATACTCATGAATGAGCATATTTTCGATATGGGGAACATGAAAAAAATTATAAAATATAGGAATTCATTTAATCAATAGTACAAAATTAACATGAATCAAATTTTAAGTTCATATACACACTAAACCATGATATCATATTTTTATGGGATATATTAGGTCTCCATATAATGGTACAACTCATGGGTTGGTAGTGAAGATGGGGATGACCTTAGGGTTCTTACCTCAAATATTGTCCCTACTGGTGTTCCAGTGGATAGGGGTGTGGGTCATGATAAAGTGGTATATGAGATTATGGTTGAAATATATGATGGAGTACAGAAATATTAATTGGAAAGGATTCAATAATTGTTTGGGAAATAATATAACCTAATCTTAGGATGTGATATAAGAAAGAGATTCTGGATAGTATTTTAGTTTTTAGGCCCCCCAGTAATTTATCAAATGATCATCATGTTCAGAAAAAATCTTTATGAGGTGATGATTATTGTAGGGTATAGACAAATGTAAGAACCATGCATCATGATTTTAATTTCCTCTATTTTAATTGGGTATAAATTTATAATTTGGTTTAAATTTAAATAATTAATTCTCTATAAATATTCCATATTATGGGTTTTGGAGTCATTAATATTTTTTCTTTTATAGGAACCAATCAAGATTGGATTCCCCATTAGGTTCTCATAAATAAAATTCAGGGACATTTAATGAAAATCCCTATAAAGTGGAGGAAAATGATGATAAATATTACAGGATTACACTTTGAGAGTTTTAACTATAGGGTCTAAAGATGTATGTTTGACAGATTTTAGATCATGAATGAATGGCTTGGTTTGAGAAGGTAGGAGTTCCTTCAGCTCGATCTATGTTTAGAGGGAGAAATGACTTTAATTATCTATTAGGATTCCATGTGGAGTATGATTTTAGTTGTAGTTTTTGTTATTATGAGATCATTAGTAGTTTAACATTTCATGGGTGACGTTTCATGATCAATTTTATGTTTTTTCCATGAACAATAAATGTGATTTTTCATTAGTGGAAACTTACTCTCCACAAGGGGAATTCCAAAATATTGGAGTTCACTATCTAGTATAATAACCTATTTTGTTATGATTTGAACCTTATTCCAGAATAAGAGGCTAGGAAGAGGTATTTATTGGTGGATTTGAATCCAAAAATTCATGTTCTACGTCACCGTATTCTTGTTTCTGATATATCTTGATGTGCTGGAGGGGGAATAAAAAGTTGAAAGGGTGTTAGATAAGACCATATTTCCAATATTGGAGAGTCAATTAGAATATATATTGAGTATATATTTGGTCATAAGTCTTAAATTATCTATTCAATAAATATAATCATATTAGGGAGTCGATTTAAGACTTATTCACACCATTTTACTAGGTCTAATAGTTCTTGGACCCCATCCAATTGATTCAGAATGGTTTGTTATGCATGTGAAGTTTTTAGTAACCAGAGTTATGAGTACTTGATATTAATACCTTAAAATGATCTGAATAAGTCACAATTACATTGTGTTAGGTATTATATAATTATAGTCTACCGAGGTAAATGACTTTTTTATTCAATATATTTGTAACATTTCATTTCACCTAACCTATTCTATACTTTAGGACTTGAGGTTGGGAGTCTTATAACAACCATAACATTGTCTATGAATTTTTTTGGTTTAATGAGATTTTATAATGTGTGCATAGATTGTGATTTAATGTTTGGGAAACATCTCTATCTTATGTATAGTTCTTATGTTTTTAGATATAACCATACAAAATAATTCTTAGAATAGATTGGATACATTCAATGTAGGATATTATCAATTTCTTCCAGAGGAGTATCTTATTCTATGGCACTCATTGAGATAAAGACATGTTTTTGGCGAGCAAGACCATTATATGGGTTAGAGTATTACTGAGTCCCTTTCTTCTTTGATGACCAGGTTGATGTTGATTTCTGTACATGATCAACCAATGATGTTTATTAGTGTTTTGGAAGAGTACTGTGATGTCCCTCTAGAAGTTTTTGTGGGACCACATTCTATATATAATATTTGGATAAGTTATAACTGGATCTAACTCAAATATCAATATCTTTATATAGGATAACACCTTCTGAGTTGAAGGATATGTGGATTCAGATTGATTATCTATTGTAGAGGTGATTCATTTGGCTTATTATGTCTCATTGAGGTTATATTGTTCTATTTGTAAAAAGGCATATGACTGTAAATTTCTTTGTATCAATTATCGCTACATGAGTTGAGCAATAATAAAGAACTAATGTTATATCCCTCAGATTGATGATTAATTTTATCTACTAATGGTAGATAAATGATTCTTGAAGACTGTTTGTGGCCAAGGTATTAGCATTTGAGAGTGTTAGATGATGATTTTCCAAATACTACTTTCAAATGTCATTATGTGTATCATAATTTCATTTTATTTCCATTTGGTGTTACTAATGTTACATCCCTATTCATGGGATTTATGAATTATATATTTCAGGGGTTTTTGTTTGAGTTCATAGTGGTATTTATTGATGAAATCCTTTCATGTTTAATTTCTAAGGAGGATTACGTTAGAATTTGAAATCCATTTTGATATTTCAATTGCAACCTAAGCTATTTGGGAAACCATCGACGTGTGAGTTCTAGTCCCATGGGGTTTGTTTATTAAAGAATGTCTTGTATCATTGTGGGATATCTATTGAACCTTAAATTATTGATATGATTATTTCATTTTTTATCCCCTAAGAATGTTTAATTTGTTTGATATTTCCTTGGCCATTCAAGCTGTTACATGAGGTTCATAGAGAAGTTCTCTCAAATTTTGAATCATTTGAAAAATACAACCTCAAAGGATCAGGTTTTCATAGAGACTAAATAGTTTTCGTATTTACTTATTTTAATCGATGGATAAGGTAGTTTGTATTTATATTCTTCATTCATTAGAGGATGGTATTACATTAATGGATTATTGTGAAATTAACCCTCCTTTATTGTCATGTGTTATAATGTACCTATGAGCGGTAATCTATTAGAGGTATCATATGTTAAAAACACATGAATGTGACTACACCACTAATGATATTAAGCATGATTTGATCATGTTTTATCTAATGTTTTGGTGGAATTAACTCAACAGGGATAACTTTTTGGTCTTCATAGATTTCAAGAGTTATAGGTATATCATATATTAGTTTGATTTTGAGGAATCCATGATTGATGGAATTATTATAGGATTAAGATTTTGATATTTCTATACACTATATAAATAGAATGTTGTGGGTATTTATTTGAGTCGAATGTCATAGAATGATGTGGTCTATGAGTCTGGTAATGTTTAGAATGTGACACAAGAGTTATCTATGATGCACCTTGATTTAGGAGTTTTTTTAGTAAATATTTTCTTTACCGGTTAATAATATAGTCATATTTGGTATAAGAGTTGGAGGACCCCAAGTTCAGGGATTATGAGATCTATGTTTGGTGAGATCATTTATTTTACAATGATTCGCATAAGGAATAGTTTTAGGACGAATGATATTGGGTGTTGTTTCAGGGGAGGATTTTATTTCCCCAGGAATGCATAATGTGGCTCCCTAGGAGTTTTATTCTTCACCATTTTTGTTATATCATGGTGTTTCTAAGATGAATAATTCCTCTGGAGTTAATTTTTGATGATTTTGAGATAAAAAATATGATTATGATTTTATCTCCAAATGCTTGGTTTCCAAGAGGGAGGAGACTGAGAACTCTGTTCTTAGTGGGTTACTTAAACCACTTGATGCCCCTTAAAGGAAATATGAGGACATATTGATAGACATCATCAACACCAGTACTTGATCTCTAAACATATATGATTCCATATGAGTTATCATGGACCAATTGAAAAAAGCCTCTTAATTATTTTTGACTAAGGAGTCACCATCACCATAGAATTTGTTGTTGTAGCATCTGGAGGAGGTAGAGACATTTGATGTGATTCTAAAGATTACTACATATGATTTTTATATTCCTTGTACCTCATTGGTTTTGAAAGTTATCTAATTTACATGAGGTTATCAACTATATCTTATCACCACTTTTCATTCCCAGATGAAATATCATACAAAGTCTACTATATAGACACTAAAGGTCAAGCTAAACACATTCATTATGTATTTGGAGGTTTATGGGTAATGAATTTAATATTTTAGGAGTTTTCATACATTAATATTAATCATTACACCATAAATATATCCTCATTTGATGTACTGTATGACCGACCATTCAATATCCAATATAATGGACTGTGGTTGGATAGTTAAGTATTCTTTGATCATAACTGGTGAAAATGATGAAATAAATGGTTTAGGTGATCCATGAGATAATGAAGACATCATTAGATCATCATAAATATTATTATAAATATAGGAGGAGGACTTTAGAGTTCTAAACTAGATATCACAAGTACTTGGTGTTATATCCTCATCATGGCCAATAATGGTTTGTTCATGGGAGTAAGATTTACCTTAGATTTTCTGGACCTTTTGAGAAATTTTCATATATTGGGGTAGTGGAATTTCAGTTTACACTACCCCCCCATAGATGATCTAGATTCATTAAATCTTCCATATATCATATATTCTATGGTATCTTCATAATGATTCACATGTCATTGACTGAGGTGATATGGGATTTAAAGATTATGAAATCATTGAGGTAAAGTCTATTGAGATTTAGATCTATCAAGAGAACATTTAGAGTGGACATGATATTTCTTTTTTTCATATTGTATGGAAGAACATTTTCTTGGAGAATATTATATGAGAGTGGTATTGAAATACATGAACTCAATATCATGAGTTGTTTGATGTTTGATTATATTTAATAGGATTATATGTATATTTTTTTTTGTTTTATGATATAAATGCTACCGAATGTTTATGATTTCATACCTCATGTTTTGTTGGAGGTGTTTATATTTAATGATAACCTTGAGAGTTATCTTTTTGGGTGGTTTTTTTAATAACTATTTTCATTTACATAGGTTTATTTTAAATTATTAAGGAAGATAATTATTTTAGAGGTATATGATGTTATATAAATTTTTTATAAAACCCCAATTTACATTTTACTATGGTATAGAAGTCCAGTGTGATGGATCATTCGAGTAATAGAGGTTAGAGTGGTTTTAACCACATTAAGGGTCACTATTATGTATTGGTGTGCTTGGAACTCTCCATGGTGAATCCGTTTTGGAGTTTTTTCTTGGAGCTGGATTTTTTGGGTAGGTTTCTTTGGATCTAGGGAATTTTGAGTTAGTGATGTGGTTCTAACTGTTCCATGAAGAGTGAAAAACTAGGGTAGCTTTTTTTTCTAAATTTTTTAAATATTTTTCTTCTATAAGAAATAGAGAGGATAACCACACCTTTGGATGTAGAAGTTCAATGTAATTTAATCTTGTTAAGTTCTTCCTTAGCCAACAGAATACCATGAAAAGCCTTGAACGATTTTTTCATAGCATAGTGCATGATGATATCCACCACTATAAAACTAATATCCCTAAATTTCTCTACGTTCATGATTTTTAAGTTTAGTCAAGTTGCTGTAAAGTGTTATGGGAAGAAAGGAAATGATGTGTTTGATCATGCCATGTTATAGTCTTGAGCATGGTAATATGAAATATTTAGTGGCTTCCCATTATGTAAAGGAGGGTGTGGCTAACTGGGGGGATGAAATTACATCTACCATTACATAGTGGAAGGATTATTGGTGGTAAGAGGCGCTAATTTTGGTTTTAAATTACATGATTTTTATGGTTCAAACTATTTAAAACTAAAACAATTCATATATCCTATGATGGAGGACAACCTTTGGAATAATTGGGATCACCATGCCTTAGTGGAGGCCATTTAGGATTATCAAAAAATAATGTGTATGGTATTAATTAGTTTAATTTTTAATCTCTTTTATTTAACCCTATTTGATCTCCAGTGACTTATAATAGTCTCAAGTCAACCCTTGTGTAATTAAACACTTAGATCATTGAGATTAAACTCTCTGGAATCAAGGTATTCTCTTATCTTATTCTCTATATATATTCCTTGTTTATTTTATTTTTAAATTTTATTTATGATACATTAACTTTGTTTTGTGTTAATATTTAACCATGGATATATAATGAGTAGCTGCGGATAGGTTTCAAGGTGGTTTCTTTATGTTTAATCATGGTTGATCCTCGAATCATGCATTTATGAGTGGTATTTTCCTTGAATCCATGAATCACAGTATGATATTTATCACTTGAATTTTTTATATGAAAATGTTGGGATATCATGATTTTTTGGGTAATAGTGGAAGAAACCTAAAAGAAGTTAATATATGGAATTGAAAGTGAAATTTTAACGGTGTTTTCACTACATGTAGATATGATTTGTTGATGACACCTCTTGTTACCATCTAGATATTGTGTTATCTACTCAGTGTGTTTATTTTTTTAAAATGATTTATATTCATGAAATTTAAAAAAAATTATATATGGTAAATATTATGTTATTAAAGAAAGAGGAATGTGAATTTCATTTCCATATATTGTGAAATTTTTTAAGCATGTAAGTATTCCAGGAATCATGTGTTTTATTCATTCTTAATTATTGATAACAACTAATGATTGTTTTCTTTCTGTTGAAAATTGGGAATAATTAATTAGTTAATTCATGATGGTATTGAAATTGTTATTTTATTAGGGTATCTTCAAGGCCATCCATGTTTGTTATGGTCTTTGATGCCTCGGTATTTTTACCATGATTTCCACTTGAATTTGTGTTATGAAAATTATTTTGTTTCTATGTATATATGCTTTACTATGGTAGATCCATTGTTGTGCTTTTACTTTAAACCTAGTATGATTTGATTATTTTTCTAATAATTTATGGTAATATATGGTATAGGTTGAGAATAGATATTACTAGTTTTTTAGGCTATTGTATGAGGATTTTTTATTAGTTTATTACTATGGATTGAGATATAGTATTTTAGAATTTCTTGATCATTTATTTTGATGGATGGTTATTTGATGGTTTTTTACCATGACTTCCAGTTATATGTTATAGTAATTATATGCACCATACTAGTATCTTCCTTGTATTATATTTGGATGAGTCATAGAGTATACAAAATTTATGGAATAGAAAATTAATTTATAAATGAACTCATACGATAAGTGATTATATTGGTAATTATGAATAATAATAACCATGAGAGGGTTAAAATATATTTCCTTAGAGTTTAGAATGCGAATCTAAAACTTTTAATGTGAATTATGAGATCATGTTATCTTATAATGAAATTATTAGATTAATATAGAACTATCAATGTTTTTAAAAATTAATAAATATCAATTTATAATTACTAAATGAATATTATTAATATTGCTAAATCATGGGGATTATTTTCTTATATAAAATCATGTTTTCTAGGGCATAGTTATAGATGATGGGTGTCAAGTGAGATAACAACTAGAGTTGAATTTAAATATGTATATTTTCCATTAGTGTGGTTATGTATGAAATACTATTATATTTTGTGATTACATATGCTTTTCCACATCAATCTAGCTTGTATTCGGTGCCCAATTTTTTTTCCAAATGGGTAATTTCCTCAACATCTAGTTTGGTGAGGGAACATATGGTAGGATTTTTCCAATTTACCGCTATCCCTTTAGTGTGTAATGATGTGTAGGAATGTCTTGGAATTAGTGGATTGTGGTTTAGGGTATATGTCTTCAGGGGCTATATTGTCTTTCATTTTTTTCCAACATGTGTGTGCGAGGCATATCAACTTGAGGTTATAATAGATAAACTTATTCTGACTATTGTGATAGTGGTTTCTAATTGGTTTAATTATTTGGGATGTGATGGATTTAGGTTTAATACATGTTACATGGGGTATAAAGAAATTTATAAATATTACTTAGTTATATATTTTATGGATATTTATACTAATACCAACTTAAGATATTGTGGCCTCTATGGAACTGATGTAGGTAAGGTCGGGGCTTGATTCACATTAGGGATGACTTATAGAATGGATTATAGAGCATGATGTTTGGAATTGGGGCATGAGACTGAAAAATATGTAGAGAATTCAATACAAGGTACCTTTATTATATATATTCTTTTGATGTGGATATTTTTACTTTTATGTGTTTTCTATGGAGATATCCATGGTGAGGATGGGATATAGTATAACCTATTTATGTAATGGTTCCATTTCATTCATTTATTAATTTTGATTTTGAATTATTCTTTCACATTATCTCAAGAGGTTCTAGAGAGGGTCCTATTGAGTAAAAATGTATACTCACCCCATGTACGTACATGTTTTTAGGTTCATATGAGCTCTTTGGTGCCCAATATGACCCTTACTATCTTAGTGTGGGTTTTTAAGAGCTATTTGTTTCCATTGTCACCATTGAGGATTTGTTCTTGGTAATTGTTTTTGTGATTATTTACACTTGGCATTAAATTTATGTATTGGGATTAATTATTTATTTATATGTGAAAGGGTGTTGGTTGGTGGGTCTCATATTATCTCTTATCATAAAAATTATTTAAACAAGGGATTGCCACAATTTTTTATGCATTCCATACCCTAAATTCTAGTCGCCAACTCGTGGTTATTGGATGTGGACTTCAGGGGTCATCCCCATTTTTACTACTATCCTTGGAGTGGTACTGGTAGATTGGGGGAAGGGGGGTTCATGATAATGTTATGACAAATTTGTATGTAAAATAAATATAAACTTTTTAACAACAAAGGAAATTAAACAATAAATCATTTTTAAATATTTATGACGTTCAGGAATTAGATATTTATATTTATTATAAAAATATTAAGTAATTTTTAAATAAATAAAGTATTTTACTAAAGTATTTTCTAATAAAGATTTATTTAAAAGTTTAATTTTTAAATCTTATAATTTTAAATTTAAAAAATTAATTTCATATTTTAAATTATAATGTAAAAATTATCTTTAGATGAATTTTTTATAATTTTTTGAAAAGAAAATGTTTTAGTCATTAGTAGAGATGATCATATTTTATTGGAAATTTTATTTTATTTCAAGTATTTTCATATAAATATTAATTTTTTTTCATATTTAAAATTTCATTAGTTATTTTTATTTAAAAAAAATTAAATTATGGTTTTTTCAAATGAATATTATATGTGAATTTATTATAAAAACATTATTACATTAAAAATAATTCTTTTGAATAATTGTTCTTTTCATTTTTCCCATTTAATTTCAAATTAAAATCTATAAATTATTGTAATAAAATATTTAAAAATATATTCAATATTTTTAATCACTCGTTTCAAATTTAGTGTATAGGTTGATTTTATTTGTGGTATTTATTTATAACAATCACAGTAATTTTTGTTACTATGGTAAATGGTAAATTAGGAAATTAATATTAAAAAAATGATAAGGACTATAAAATGATCCTAGAACATGCCTAATTTTTTTTGGATGTGTATATTTCATCCATTGTCATCCAAATTTCTAATATATTTACTTTTTTCCATTAAATTATATTATAACCATTTTAATATTTTATTTAAGGAAATGAAAAATGTCACAGTCTTGTTTTTAAAAACTAAAATATTTCTTTCATGGGGATAAATAGAAGATAGGTTTTGATATATATTGTATTTTTAAATTATGTTTTTTATCTTCATAATGTAAATTTATTTTTAATTTATATTGAATAAATAATTATCTTAAATGGTTACAAAATGATGACGTTGTATTTATTTAATTAATTAATATAAAATAAAAAATTTACATTAAAAATATTAAAATAAATATAATTTAAAGTAATTAATTTAATAAATGATCTGTATATATTACTATAATTGTTTAGATGTGAAATAAAATATTTTGATATAATTTAATTTATTTTTGTGTGTTATTAATGTCAGAGTAATGAATTATTCTAAGAATTTACAGTAATGTTATTTTATAATAAATAATATTTTATTAAATGATATAAAATTTATTTTAATAATATATTAATCCATGTGATTAGTATAAATTCTATAATATCAAAAATGGTGAATTTAGGGGTCGATTTTTTATTTATAGTTACTATTATGATCCTCGAAGTGTAAAAAACCTTGTTCTCGCGGTAAGTGTGAAAAGTATTAATGAATGGTTAAAAAAACTATAAGGCTAAAAATATGATCCAAAATTTTTCAAATTATATTTTATGAGAGTTTTTAGAATCATTCCCATATTAACACTTAATTTTATCAATTTTCATCCATTTAGTCATTAAAAGTAATTTATATTAATTTAAAATTTTACAAAATTAAAAGAGTTCTCATGCCCTCTCTTATAAAAGGTCACATCTTTTTCTTGTTTTATCATACTTAAAAATTCATCAAATATCTTCAAAAATTCCTTTATTACATTCTAAATCACATACTATATGATTTATTTATCATAATACCAACCTATAAATGATTATTTGTTTAAAAATTAAGATATTGTTCGAAGATGAGGTATTGTTCTTAACTGAGTGTTTTTTTTGTATTTCTTCTTCCACCTCCTTCAAATATAATTCATCAATGATGAAATAATAACACCGATATATTACATATAATTATATTTTATTATTTTAATTTCATAACCTATATCCATCTCCTCTTCTATCAAATGAGAAACGAAACCATTATTCACGTGTATGATAGACTACTATCTCCCAAATGGATGTAATTTGTTTTCCATCATCATCTTTAACCGACAGTTATAATGATATAATTAGTGTGTACACACAAACACACACACACACACACACACACACATATGATATTAATGAAATATTTATTATTTTTAAATGATAATATATCATTTATTTTCATTCCATTATATGAAATGAAAAATTATTACGTCGTTCGTGCATGTGTGGACTACCATCTCCACAAAGCGATGTGATTTATATTTAACCAGCACATCAAATGGATGATATATAAAATTATTTTTAAATAAATAATATAATATTTATGAAATATTTATCATTATTTAAATTTAAAATAACACATACATTCTTCCAATAATGATTTTTGAAAAGTGGAAATGTTAATCATGCATTTTTATAGCCTATCTTCTCAATGATTGTGATATAGTTCATTTTTCATAACCATATTTTCTTAATTGTTTTTAAAAGTAAAATTTTTGTATAAAAATTAAAATTATTTCATTATTATTATTTTAAATGTGACGGAATAATGACCACTTTGACAACAGTCATCCAACCAAATTCATTTTAGATTAGTGAACTGAATATCATCAAAATGTCAGAAAAAAACATAAATGATTAACTAATGGTATATGACATTGTAATAAGTAAAAGAAAGGGAAAAATGAACTTAAAAAATGTCTACATGTTATTAAATAATATACATGATTTTATTATTCAGGAAGATAATGATCATACATGATGAGTCAATCTTGAGGTTAGGTACACATTAACTTGAAACCTCATTTTAAATATTATAGTTATTTATTTGAAAAATCATTCTCTTATATGTAATGTTTTTACAAAATATTTTATGAATGAATTTATATAGACATTAAATAAATAGAAAGGACATTTTATTCCATATTTTCAATGGTTTGCAAAAGAGAATATTTTTATGGAATGTTTTTGAGTTTCATTACAAATGATTAATGCAATGTTTTACTTCAATATATACGACAAAAATGTCTTTTACCAGCACCGTAAAAATTATTTTAAGTTTGTATTCCTTTAAAATATTTAATTTTTTCTTCAATGAATTTTTTTATTCCTTTTTTGTGTATTTTGGTATAAAAATGAAGCTTTAATAATAATGGTTATTTTGACATTTGAATGTGCTTTACAGATATGTTTGAAAGAGTTTTTCATGGGTTTTATTCATGATATGGACTTCATAAAATGTTTAAGATGAGTTTATCTTCAATATAGTGAATGTTTGATCCTAATGTAGCTTAAACCAACTATTAATCCCAAAATAGATCACAGATATTCCTAATGTAGTTTATATGATCGGTGCACCTAGATAGTTCTCTAATGCATTTGGTAGTGATTATGTTATCTATAGAATCATATTGGATGATGGTTGAATTGATATTCTAATTTTTAAGGGTTAATGTAGGGGATTTTTAAGGTTATTAAGACTGTGATTTATAAAGGAACCTAAATTAATTGTCTATGACTTCTATAGAGTTTTCATGGAAATAATTTGATTTTTAAAGTTAAGATAATAATATTTTTAAAGAAAAAATGATTTTTTTTCAGATAAAAAATTGTTGTTTTTAAGAATAGGTTTCTCATGGGTTTTCATGTTTGAAACTATAATAACATATTTATTAATTTTTATGTCTGTTACTGAGATTTTTATTATGAGACCTTGTTTTAATATTTTTTCCATGGGGATTTAAGGATGATTAGAGATATTTATGTGGTTAATCTCAAATTCTTCAAGTTATATCATGAAAAAAATATACATTGAAAAGATTGATTTGGTGGAAAAAATAGAAACTTAGTAGAAGTTTCCAATTTTGAATATATGTTATTGTTATGTAAGAGTAATGAACAAACTATATAAAACTCTATGTCTAATATATCCTATGAAATTAATATAGAAAAATTCTAGTTTAAAGTCTGTAGAATATATAATGTTTAAAGAGGGGAAATTAATATTGGTATTATAGGAAAGGTTTGGATAAAATTAGAGATTAAGATAATGATAATTGAATACCCGTAAAATATTGCACCTAATGGTTGTGTTAAAGTGATATTGAATTTGAATATTACAATGTCACTCTATTTAAACTATGTTTGTTCAGAATGGTGTTCCATAGAGGAAACATGGAGGTTGTAGTTTAAATGAACCATTAAGACGGTATCTTTACAAATAAAAAACATTTAAAAGTCAAAATTATAACTAAGTAGTTTGTTCATATAATAGATTAGTTGACACAAGCTATAATGGTGGTGAAATGTATCCTAGTGAGCATCCAGATCTACCAATGAGGAACATGAAGATAGTTGTGAACTACGTGAAACAATACCATCTAATATTTTGATGAAATTTAGATCTAGTAGTGGAATAAGAATGGATTATTACTCTAAAAAGGACATTTAAAGTCATGGGGTGTACGAAACATAAAAAGATAACATGTTCCATTTATCTTTTTCAATGTGAATTGATTGATGGTGGTGTCTGATTAAGAATAACAAAGAGAGAGAGATGAGATTGATTATATAGAATGAAACCTATTTATTATTCTATTCTCAAGAAATATTTCCCTTTTTCCATTACTATCACAACCAGACCCTAGCCAGGCTCAAGCCGCAACTACCCCAAGCCCGCCTCCATAGGCCAGGGGCTGGCAACCAGTGCCGAAGGCACAAAAACTCAAGGAGGCCTTTGCCTAAGTACCTGTACACACACACACACGTAGCACACTCAATGCAAAAGTGCAGAGTAGAATGAAATATCAAGGTCGTTCCATCACTAACCCATAAAACCAAGGGTCCCACTCCGGTAGTCATAGAGAAAAGTCACCGACTAGCCTCATAAGAAGGGCTGAGTCTGAAAATCCAATGGGTGACCCACTGCCCAGCCCTGCTGGAGGGTAAAACATAATAAGATATCTGGTGACCCACTGCCTAGCCCTGCTGGAGGGTAAACCCTAATACATCATCAGGTGACCCACTGCCCAGCCCTACTGGAGGGTAGACCTGGAATAAGCCGACAGGTGACCCACTGCCCAGCCCTGCGGGAGGGTAAACCTGGAAGAAGTTGACGGGTGACCCACTGCCCAGCCCTGCTGGAGGGTAAACCCAGAACTAGTCAACAAGCGACCCACTACCCAGCCCTACTGGAGGGTAGACCTGAATCTAGACGACAAGAGACCCACTTCCCAGCCCTGCTGGAGGGTAGACCCTCAAGATTCATCAGGTGACCCACTGCCCAGTCTCTACTGGATGGTAAACCCTAAGAGTGTCGGGTGACCCACTACCCAGTCTCTGTTGGAGGGTAAACCCTAGAAGTCAGTGGGAAATCCACTACCCACTCTCTATTGGCGGGTAAACCCAAATAAGTTGAGGAGCGACCCACTGCCCAGTCTCTACTGGAGGGTAAACCTAGAACTGCTCTGGCCATCTCTACTGGATGGTACAACACGGGCCAATAGAACTTGGAGTGGGTATCGCGCAACCACCTAACTCCAGAATAAAACAAGGGGAAACAACTCAACCATACTGGTCTAAACCATCAAGAACAGAGGGACCCACTACGTCGTGAGAGGTCAAAGGTACGTAAAGAAGAACATGACACACGCATGGGTCCCACACAACGTGTGGCCCTAAGTCAATCCCAACCAAGAACACAAACGTTCTCGGGTACAAACAACCACATGCACCTCCAAGCGTTCTCACATACTCCTAGAGTATGCCATGTCTCCAGCCAAAAAGGCTAACGTGCACATGGCACCCATCATCAATGCGAAGGCATAAACATAACAACTCCAACTTACCACCTCAACAGCTGAGGCACAACCAACCACATCTCTTTAACCACCAACATCACTCTCCCAAGAGAGCACGCGATAACACGCCAAGGGTCCGCTATAAACACGGTAGAAGAACCGCCACGAGGGTACCCTTCATATTTCCACATTTAATAAGATCACTTATGAGCCTCCGCTTCCCTGAACAGATTACACCATTGTAATCCCCACAATAAAACAAGCGAGATAGACTACTTACTCGCCTAAAATGATCAACTGGTGAAAAAGGTTTTATTCACCGTAACCAACCCATGTGGGGCCCACCCCAAGATCCCGAAACTGAAAAAACGGATCACACCACTGCGATCCCCTCAAACAAACACACGGGATTGAATACCCAATCGCCCAAAATGGACACCCGATGAAAAAGGTATTTTTCACCGTAGCCGGGTCGGGTGGGACCCACACCACGTCCCCGAAAAAGGTCGGGTGAACTGCACCATCGCAATGCTCTCGGAAATACACGTCAAAAGCACTACTCACTTGAGTGGAAAAGATATCTAGAGAAAAAGATGCATTCTGGCGCACCGCACACGAGCGGTGCTTCGTGGGACCCGCAACCCAGTCCCGAAACACAACAAACGGATTGCACCATTGCGATCCTCTCAAAAAAGTACACAAGATGGACTATTCACTTGTTCAAAACAGTCGCCCGATGATAGTGATGGAAAATCACCGTCAACGCCCAAACGAACCTCGTGGGGCCCGCACCATCGTGCCGAATTAGAGTGGGCGGATTGAACCATTGCAATCCCCTTGGAAAAACACCCAGAATCGACTACTCACACACCCCGAACGGATGCCCGATGAGAAAGTCGCTAAACGCTGCTTGCAGCTCAAAAGACGGGCCGTGGGGCCCATGCCTCAACTCCGACTTTAACGCCCGAAACCAGCTTGGAAATCTTCGCCCCGACGCCAGGGTCCTAACGCCGCTAAAGGCGCTCAAAACGGACACCGGACGCGTCCGCGCCGAACAAAACAAGATTTCCTGAAAAACGTCAAACTGCTTAACATCGTGTCGCGCCCTGAGACCCTTGTATCAGAAATTAAAAAATCATGAAACAATCTCAAAAAGTCCACCTTGACACGAGCTCTGCACTGCCGTAGACGGTGTGAAAAACGGACGCCCGTAACGAAAGTTACGGGCGTCGGAAAATCAAATGGGAACCCCCCCTCTTGGTCCGGACCGGCCCAGTCCGGCCGGTCCGCCCCGCTCCGGCCAGCCCGCCTCCATTGACCGGGCGACACGGCCGGTCTGCTTTCCACGAGGAGACCCGCATCACGGGGGTCCCGGTCGCCCTGCACGGGGCCGTGCACTACGACCCCTCGGTCTCGCGCCCCACCGTCGGCGCCCGCCGCCTGGGACCCCGCCTTCGCCGGCGCCTGCCGGAAGGGCTCACCACCGCGCCGACCTCCGCTGACGCCGCTGCCCGAAGCACCCACTGCCGCCGCCGAAAGGACTCACCGCCACCGCCATCAAACCCTCGCTGGAAACCGGCCTCGTGGCCGGAAAACTTCAGAGGACCACCGGAAACGATCTAGTGGTTGAAAATTCAATCTGGATAGCATTCCGAAAAGCTCAGGACAGGATCGACGCAATTATGGGCTTTGTTCGACGATCCAATGGTGTGATTAAGCATAAATGGAAATTAATGCGGGGAAAGGTGTAAAACTCAAATCCTCCTACCTTTGGGCGGAACGCCGACGCTTCTATGCTCGATCTGAGCTCCGCCGTGGCCAAAACTACCACTAATCCGTCCTTGCCATCTTGGAGGAGGAGGAAGGAGGAGAGGTAGGGTGTTGCTGCCTGTCGTGCATCCAGATAAGGGAGGTAAGGGGGAAGGGGGAAGTAAGCAGATATTAATCAAATATTTGCTAAATCCCCCGACCCGACTCGCCCCCGATTCCGCTCCCGATGCAGACAAAGAGGAGGGTGCCACTAGGGTAAACACGATGCTCCTAGCGCAACGGCGGTCTCAGAATATTAATCCGAGGCCCCATCCAAAGTTACAATGATCACGCCCGAGGCCACCAAATTTCGAAGAAATTCCCCCGGGGCCATTTTTCACTGATGGCCCACGCCCGCAAAACTTACACCCCTCTTAGGGTAAATGGCACGCTCCGAACTCAACGATGCCCTCAGTTTTCCAATATGAGCCACCGTTTAAGAGATATTTGAGTTTAACCATTAAGCACATAAATTAATTATTTAATTTATCTGTACCACACTCCGATAGCGAGCGACGGGACCAAAATTCCCGCGCCGACATGTTTTATTTTATTCCTAGGGTAAAAACCACATTCTAGACCCATCTGTACACTCAGATCTCCGATTCGTATCACCTTTTAGGATTTATCCCATTTATTTGGCGTTCCCAGTGTGAACGTACTGAAAACTTAAATTCCGGCCACACCGGGGCTCGGAATAGCATGCCATCTGAAGGCGCTGCTCTGGAATAATATCAAGAATATTCCAAAGTATTTTGTAGCAAAAACCGGGTCCTCAACTACCCCAATCCTGCCTCCATAGGCCAAGGGCTGGCGAACAGTGCCGAAGGCACAACAACTCGAGGAGGCCTTTGCCTAAGTACCTGTACACACACACACACGCAACACACTCAATGAAAAAGTGCAGAGTAGAAAAAAAAGTCAAGTAAAGTACACATAAACTACTATAAATAAACCAAAAATTGTATTGACCTCTAAAAGTACAAAGTAAAAATTGAACACACACTGAAAAGAAAAGGGGCAGAATAGGCGGCCAACCAGAAAAGGTGCCACAACCTGGAAGTAGGTAAAAAAAAATAGCTGGAATGGACCCCCCCCCCCCCTTGGAACCCGACTCCAACCACCGCACGTGGTCTAAGCTTCTGAAATCCTAATATCCACTGAAGTCACAGCCAACTTTTCCATCGTCTGGAAGAGCACACCAAGTGCGGCCAAAGCCCAAGCAGGGGTGAGTATAAAAATACTCAGTAGGATACACCTAAGGCTCGAGCAAGCAACAAAGCAGGTACCGAAGGGTGAGCAGTAGAGTGAACAGGGAAAGGAAAAGGTGCACAACCAATAGTGCAGTAAAGAGTGGAGTAAAGAGTCCAGATCAACCCAACAAGAGAAAGGAGATAGACTCGTCCATCCAGAAGGAGATGAAAACGGTGAGATGATGAAATTCTCATCGAGTCTTCGCTATATATAGGAGGAGAGTACACTCGTCCAACCACAATAATATAGACACGGAAAGCACGTGGCATATCCAGTGCGTCTTCGCCTCTCCTGGAAGGAGAGTAACCAAAACCCAAGAAGTGGGTACCGGAAAGAAGGTATATACATATCTGTATGCTCAAACAAGAAACCCAAACAAGATCGTAAGGGGATCTCCAGCCCGTAGCTCATGCCCAAGAGAGTGAGTAGCCAATAGTCCCAAAAGTAACACCATCGATTCCTAACATCCCACATATCTGCCCTGAACTGCAATTCAAGGGGCTCAAATCACCACACCTTGATACTATCCACTTTGGGCGGCACTGACTCGCCCTTAAAGTTTTAGGCCACGTCACAAGGACGCAACTCGGCGGGGAAAGTGCCCCTCGTACTTGAGAGTTCCGGGTTAAGCCAAACCACACCTCGTCACTGCCCTGCAGTCGAGAGGTCTTCTTAAAGTCATGGGTTTCCATCACTGACCCATACAACCAAGGATCCCGCTCCTGTAGTCACGGAGAAAAGTCACCTACTAGCATTATAAGAAGGGCTGAGTCTAAAAATCCAACGGGTGACCCCCTGCCCAGCCCTGCTGGAGGGTTAGACATAATAAGATATCGAGTGACCCACTGCCCAGCCCTGCTGGAGGGTAAACCCTAATCCATCATCGGGTGACCCACTGCCCAGCCCTGCTAGAGGGTAGACCTAGAATAAGCCGACTGGTGAACCACTGCCCAGCCCTGTTGGTGGGTAATCCTGGAAGAAGTCGACGGGTGACCCACTACCCAGCCCTGCTAGAGGGTAAACCCTGAACAAGTCGACAGACGACCCACTGCCCAGCCCTGCTAAAGGCTAGACCCTAAAGAGTCGTCGGGGACCCACTGCCCAGTCTCTACTGGAGGGTAAACCCTAAGAGTGTTGGGTGACCCACTACCCAATCTCTGATGGAGGGTAAATCCTAGAAGTCAGTGGGAAATCCACTGACCAGTCTCTACTGGAAGGTAAACCTGAAGAAGTTGATGAGCGACCCACTGCCCAGTCTCTGTTGGAGGGTAAACCCAGAACTGCTCTAGCAATCTCTACTGGATGGTACAACACATTCCAATAGAACTCAGAGTGGGTATCACGCAACCACCCAACTCCAGAACAAAACTAGGGGAAACCACTCGACCTTGCTGGTCTAAACCATCGAGAACAGAGGGACCCTCTCTATCCAGAGAGGTCAAAGGTACGTAAAGAAGAACACGACATGCGCATGGGGCCCACACAACGTGTGGCCCCAAGTCAACCCGAACCAAGCGAACAAACATTCTCAGGTACAAACAACCACATGTACCTCCAAGCCTTCTCACATACTCCCAGAGTATCCCACGTCTCCAGCCAAAAATGCTAACATGTACACATCACCCATCATCAACGTGAAGGCATAAACGTAACAACTCCAACTTTCTACCTCAGCGGCTGAGGCACGACTAACCAGATCTCTTTAACCACTGACATCACTCTCCCAAGAGTGCACGCGATCACACGCCAAGAGTCCGCTACAAACACGGTAGAAGAACCACCACCATTGCACCCTTCATATTTCCACATTTAATAAGATTGCGTATGAGCCTCCGCTCGCCTGAACAGATTACACCATTGTAATCCCCACGGAAAAAAATGCGAGATAGACTACTTACTCACCCGAAACGATCAACCGGTGAAAAAGGTACTATTCACTGTAACCAACCTGTGTGGGGCCCACCCTAAGATCCCGAAACTAAAAAAACAGATCACACCACTGCGATCCCCTTAGAAAAACACACGGGAATGAATACTCAATGACCCAAAATGGACACCCAGTGAAAAGGGTACTATTCACCATAGTCGTGTCGGGTGGGACCCACACCACGTCCCTGAAAAAGGTCGGGTGAATTTCCCCATCGCAATAATCTTGGAAAAACACGTCAAAAGCACTACTCACTTGAGTGGAACAAATATCCAGAGAAAAAGATGCAATCCGGCACACCGCACACGAGCGGTGCTTCGTGGGACCCACAATCCGGTCCCAAAAATCAACGAACGGATCACACCGTTGCGATCCTCTTGAAAAAGTACATAAGATGGACTATTCACTTGTCCAAAACGGTTGCCCGGTGATAGAGATGAAAAATCACTGTCAACACCCAAACAGCTCTCGTGGGGCCCGCACCATCGTGCCGAATTATAGCGGGCGGATTGCACCATTGCAATCCCCATGAAAAAACATCCAGAATTGACTGCTTGCACGCCCCGAACGGACGCCTGATGAGAAATTTTCTAAACGCTGCTCGCAGCTCAAAAGACGGGCCATGGGGCCCACACCTCAACTCTGACTTTAACGCCCAAAACCAGCCAGAAAAAGCTTCGCCCCGACGCCAGGGTCCCAACGCCGCTGAAGCCGCTCAAAATGGACGTCGGACGCATCCGCGCCGTCCGAAACAAGATTTCCTGAAAAACATCAAACCGCTTAACATTGTGTCTCGCCCCGAGCCCCTTGTCTCGGGAATTAAAAATTCCCAAAACCATCTCAAATAGTCTGCTTGACACGAACTCCGTGCTGCCGCAGACGGCGCGCAAAACGGACGCCCGTAGTGAAAGGTACGGGCGTCGAAAATTCAAAGGGGAACCCCCCCTCTTGGGCCGGACCGGCCCGGTTCGGCCAGTCCGCCCCGCTCCGGCCGGCCCGCCTCCACCGACCGGCCGACACTGCCGATCCTCTTTCCACGTGGAGACCCGCATCACGCGGCTCCCAGTCACCATGCACGGGGCCGCGCACCGCGGCCCCTCGGTCTCGCGCCCCACCGTCGGCGCTCGCGGCCTGGTACCCCGCCTGTGCCGCCACCTGCCAGAAGGGCTCACCACCGCGCCGACCTCCGCCGATGCCGCTGCCCGAAGCGCCCACCGCCGCCGCCATCAAACCCTCACCGAAAACCGAACTCGTGGCCGGAAAACTTCAGAGGACCACCGGAAATGATCCGGTGTTCGAAAATTCAATCCGGATAGGATTCGGGAAAGCTCAAGACAGGATCTACGCAATTATGGGCTTCGTTCTACGATCCAATGGCGCGATTGAGCATAAATAGAAATTAATGCGGGGAAAGGGTGTAAAAATCAAATCCGTCTACCAACGGGCGGAACACCGACGCTTCTATGCTCGATCCGAGCTCCGCCTCGGCCAAAACTGCCACCGATCTATCGTTGCCGTCTTGGAGGGGGAGGAAGGAGGAGAGGGAGGGTGCTGCTGCCTGCCGTGCATCCAGGTAAGGGAGGTAAGGGGGAATGGGAAAGTAAGCAGATATTAAGAAAATAAATGCTAAATCCCCCGGCCTGACTCGTCCCCGATTCCGCTCCCGACGCAGAAAAAGAGGAGGGTTCCCCTAGGGTAAACACGATGCTTTGAGTGCAACAGTGGTCTCAGAATCTTAATCCAGGGCCCCATTCAAAATTTACAAAAACCACACCTGAGGTCACCAAATTACGAAGAAACGCCCCCGTGGCCATTTTTCACTGACGGCCTGCACCCAAGAAATTTACACCCCTCTTAGGGTAAATGACATGCTTCGAACTCAACTGTGCCCTCTATTTTCCAATCCGAGCCACCGTTTAAGAGATACTTGAGTTTAACCATTAAGCTCATAAATTAATTATTTAATTTATCCGTTCCACGCTCCGATAGCGAGCAAGGGGTCCAAACGTCCCACACCGACATATTTTATGTCATTCATAGGGTAAAAACCCCATTCCAGACTCATCCGTACACTCAGATCTCTGATCCAGATCACCGTTTAGGAGTTATCTTATTTATTTGGCGTTCCCATTGTGAACGCACTGAAAACATAATTCCGGCCACATCAGGGCTCAGAATCACACTCCGTCTGAAGGCGCTGCTCTAGAATAATATCAAGAATATTCCAAAGTCTTTTGTAGAAAAAACTGGGTCCTTAAAATTACACATAGGTTGGCGAATAAATTCTTGGAATTGAGGAAAAAATAGGAAGATTATATAGCTGCGTATGACACTACTTTTACAAGAATAGAGAATTATATGAAATATATTATTGGGATATTTATTTTAATATTAATCAGTTTTAATCAGGTTTGAAACTATGATATCTATGGGTATTAGCTTCTCCTGAATTCAAAAGTTATTACAAACTTATCTAATTTTCTGATAAGGATGAATTTGAGTTCTCCGATGATCATGTTTCATATAAAAAAAGTGAAAAAGTGGACTGTATATTAGGAAATGTTGATTAATTCATCAAATAAATGTGGAGGTAAGAAAAATAAATTATTATATTTTGATAAGTGTGTAACAAATCATCCTGTGGAATGTATGTTATTTTCTATGAAGTGTTACAAGTGTGGTCTGTTTATTCACAAGTCTAGTGACTTTAATGAAATAAGTAGAGAATCATTAAAGAACGTGGTAATAGATATCCATCTGTTGATGATATGATTTGGTTGAAATTTATTTGTTAAGTATTGTAATATGTGTTTGAAGTTAGTCACATAAGAAAAAAATCATTAAGGTTGAAGTCCTAAAGGTGTAGAAAAATATTTTCCCACTATTATGGTTGATAAAGGGTCATCAAATGAAGTTTTTATATGTATGTTTCTTGTTTATTAAAATTATACCAATAACCTAGTTTAATATGGATAATACATTTAATTCATTTCTAGTAAATTTTAATGAAAATTAAGAATATTACCTCATGAAGGTATTATATATATCTTTGTTAGAACACCTATTGGAAATATTAAAGAAACCATGATTTGTAGGAATATTCCCACTATTGTTAGTTGGATAGAACTCCCTAAAAGTCTTATTTAAATACAAATGATAGAAATTGATATTATTTTGGGTACATACTGGATTTAGCTAATCATGATAAAATAGATTTCAGAGCCACAAAAATTTTAATCAATGATATCATACCTTTTATTACCTACCAAGAAACTTAGAAAATTGAATAGATATATTACTGATTGTTACTTAGAACATGATTTAAAAAAGAAAGAAACTATTCAGATCAGTGATGAACCATTATTGAATGAACATATTTTTGTTTTTCAGTAGGATTTACTCAATTTTATTCTTTATCACGATTTTGGGTTTATAGTTGAATTTATTATTGATGCTAATATAATTTTAAAACCCCCTTATCGAAGGGCCCAAGTAGAGCTTTTACAATTGATAAATAAATTATCAGAGTTATTAGATAATGGTTTCATTTATCCTTGAATGTTACCTAAGCATTTTTGGTATAATTTGTAAAAAATAATGATGGGTAAATGAGACTTTTCATTGATTATAAAGCCTTGAATGACATCACTATTAAGAACGAGTACTTGTTTCCTCATATAAATGATTAGTTTGATCATATCTAGGGGTGAAATAGTTTTCAATGATTTATCTCAGGTTAAGGTACTATTAGTTTGAGGTGAAGGAGGAATATATTCCAAAGAATATATTTTGAACTGAATTTGGGAACTATGAGTTTTTAGTTATTCCATCTGGGTTGTATAATTTACTTGAAATATTTATGTATCTATGGAATGAGTTTTTTATATGTTATTAGATATGTTTGTGGTTGTTTTTATTTATGATATATTTTTATAGCCTAAAAGTAATGAGGATAAAGGAAAATAAAAAATGATTTTTTTGAAACCTTAAAATAAATTAATTTATATGGAAAATATAGAAGGTGGGATTTTTGGTTGCAAAATATTTATTTCCCTGGTTATATTGTTTCTAACTATAGAATAACTATTCAAACAACTAAAACTAAAGTCATTGAATAGTGGTAAATACGTACCGATTTCATAGAGATTCATAGTTATCTAGTGTTAATGGGTTAATACTAGAGGTTTGTTGAGTAATTTTATCTGTTGTCTATCCAACTGACTAAGATGAATCTAAAATAAGATAAATTTATAAAGATAAGATGTGGGTGATGATTGTTTTTAGGAATAAAAAATAATATTGGTGAATGCTCCAATATTGTCTCTTCCCTCTAAAAATAGTGATCTTTTCATCTCTAGTGAATCATCTATGATGTGACACAACTGCGTCCTGATGTATAATGATCAGTTAATTTATTATGATTCACATAAATTAAACCCTCATGAGTCAAATTAACTAAAACATGATGTTGAATTAGATAATTTGGTTTCTCCATTAAAAATTTTAAGACATCATATATATGGAGACACATGAAAAATATATACTGATCATATATTTTTTAATTATATATTCACTCATAAAGAGTTGAACTTGATTTAGAGAATATTTTTTGAAATAATATAAGATTAGTATTTCATGATTCTTTATCATAATGGAAGATAAAAAATTTGAGATGATACTTTGATTTGGAAAAATAATGCTACATTAGCCATTTATATTTGGAACACGAGCCTTTGGTTACTGATTTGATGATTTTTTTCATAGAATTTTTGGATATAGGAACATCATATATTTGGTATCATGTGTTAGTACAATCATCTCTATTATAGAGAATTAAGGAATCTTAGAGGGAGGTTTGCGAGTTTTAGGAAATGTAATAATTGGGTAAAAAGTGTAAGTTTACAGAATTTTATATTGAAAAATGCGTTTTTAGATTTTTAAAGAGATTATGTGTTACTTATGATACCTAGTTGAAGAGATAATTCTTTTGTGAAACTCATAGTTCCCCATTTTTCATTCATCTAGCAGCCCTATGATGTACAAATACCATTGGGAGTGTTTCTAGTGGGATGAAATTTAGAGAGATATTTCTACCTTTACCATGAAATGTTTCAATTTTCAATAGGTTAATTTAAAACAAAAATTTGTTAATGGGAGACTTTATACTTTTCTGATGCTAGAGTGGAAATAGGAAAATATATCCATGTATTTCATAGTGGGATTACAAAATTCATCTCTAGATAATAATGTGATTTGAGTCATTTCTAATCGATTAACTAAATATGTGCATTTCATTATCATTTGAGATACGATATATTTAGATCATATTTCATTATTGTATCTCAATGTGATTTTAAAGTTACATGGAGTTAATCTCTCTATTTTTTTGAAATTGATCCCATATTTAGCTCTAATTTTTGTAATGGTCTTTAGAAATCGTTGGGTACTAAATTAATTTTCAGTAAAATAGTTCATCCTCAATCTGATGAATAATATGAATGATAAATTAAAACCTTGGCTTATATAGTTTAATCTTATTCAAGGTATTACTCGAAAATTTGGTAACAACATCTTAATTTGGTTTTGTTTTCATATAATAATAATTTTTGTTACATTATATAGATTCCACCTTTATGGATTTATATGGAAATAGATGTGAGAAAACATATTTTTAAGATGAATTAGTAGAAAGGGAGTTAGTGGTACTAAATTTGGTCGAAGAAGTAGTTGATAAGGTGAATGTGATTCAATAGTCTATGAGAATTGCTCAATGTAGGTAGAAAATGTTTTTTTGGATAACTAGAGAACTAATTATTCTTTTGAGGTAAGCAATGACGTTTTTCTTAAGGAATATTTATAGAAAATTGTTATGTATTATGGTAAAAAGGGGAATTTATATCATTGATTCATTAGACTATTTGAAATCTTGGATAAATTTGAATTAGTTTCTTATATAGTATAATTTCCTCAAAGTTTATCCTAGGTACACCCCATTTTGATTGTTTCGATGTTAATAATGTATGTTCTAGATTCATCTCACATTTTAAGGAATGAGGTTATTCAGTTAAAATAAAAATTTTATAATGAGAAAAGATCTATTCATCTTCTTGAACACATAGATAAGGTTTTATGAAATAAGGTGATTAATAAGGATAAGGTTTTTTTAGAAAATCAAAATGGTTGAAGAAACAACACGATACTCATAAAATGATTTGAGGGAAAGGTATCCCACTTGTTTAATAAGGGAATAAAATTGAAAAGTTGAAATTTATATGAGAGATATAATGTTACGACCTGGGTAACAATAGAATAAATCGTTTATATATATTTATATCATTCATTAATTAGATATTATATTCATTATTGAAATATTAAGTAATTTTTAAATCAAAAAAAGAAATAGTTATACTAAACTCTTTTCTTATAAGTTTTTATTTAGAATTTTAATATTCAAATAATATAATTTGATTTAGGAAAAATAAATTTCACTTTAAAACCAGTAGGTAAATCTTATCTTATGATGAATTTTTGAGATTTTTTAAATATAGATATTTATTGAATAGTGAAAAAATGTGGATTTTGTTATTGCAAATTGTATTTCATTTCATGTATTTAAAAAGTAAAATTATATTTTTATGTGTTTTAAAATTAATTTTTTTCTTTTTATAAAATAATACAATTATGTTTTTTGGAATAAATGTGTACTTTAATTTATTATAAAACCTTTTTACATTAAAATCTCAATTTTCTAAAAAACTGGTTTTAATAGTTTTTTTCTAGTATAATTTCAAGTAAAAATAGAATTTTCTAAATTAAATATTCATAAATGTAATCCATATTTTGAATCAGTGGGTTTAAATTTAGTAAATAGGTTCCTTTGTTGCCAATATCAATAAAAACCCAAGTAATTGTTTTCACCATTGTAAAGGGAAAATCAAGAATTTAATGTTAAAAATAAATTGATAAGGATAATAAAATTACCCTAACACATGACCAAATGTTATTTTTTAGTATATTTCAACCACATTCATCCAAAATTGTAATAAATTTATATCTTTCAATTTATATGTGACTATAAACTTTATAATATTTTATTGAAATAATAAGAAAAATGTCACATTATAGTTTTCATTAACTATTATATTTTTAAAATATAGATTAACAGAGGATATTTTTTTTATTATATATTTTATTTGTAAATATAAATTTATTTTTTTCATAATATTAATTTATGATTAATTTTTAGTGATGAAATAATTATCTTAAATTGTTACACAATGTTGACATAGTAATTATTAAATTAATAAAAAAATTGAATAAATGTTGTTAAAAATATTAAAAGATATATAAATAGAGAAAATTAATGTGATACATGAATTTTATATATTAATATAATATCTTATTGATATAATTAAATATTTTTTTGAATTTCATTTATTTTCATGTTGCTTTTAAATTCAATGTTTTGAGTTGTTTTAAAAATTGATAATAATGATATTTAATTATAAATAATATTTTATTAAATGATATAAAATTACCAAAAATCATATATTCTGAAAATTTAATAAGACATGGTTTATAATATAAATAGTGTTCCAATTATGAGACTTTTTTACATCTATAATAATAATTTTTACCCACAGAGTAAAACATATTATCGGCGCGGTAAGTCTGAAAAGGGTTAATGAAGGGTTAAATAATGATAAGAAAAAATTGTGATCCAAGATTGTAATTTTTTATGGGAGAATATTTACTAAAAATCATCTTACATTCAAATATTATCAATTCATATCTATTTTTAGTTCAAAAAAAATTGTTGTTAATTTAATATTTTAAGAAATTCCAGGAGTTCCCCTCCCCTCTCTTCCTATAGGGCACAACTTGTTCTCATTTCATCACCCTTAAAAACCCATTTTTTGTTAATAAAATATCTATGACAATATATTAATTAAATAAATACTCAACTCATATATATTTTTTAACATAAAACCTACATAGAAAACATTTTAGTGTAAACAGTAAGGGATTGTCCTAAGAAGATGTATCATTCTTAACTAAGTGTTTTTGATTTATTTCTTATTTCATATCCCTGAAATATAATTTAACTATGATGAAATTTTTACACTATTATATTCTATATAATATTATTTTATTAGGTAAATAGAATAAACTATATCTATCTCCTCTTCCATCGAATGGGAAATAAAATCATAGTTTTCATTTACGACAAACAACTCCCTCACAAACCATTGTAATTCATTTTCCATCACCATATATTATTGATGGTTATAATTTTGGAATTAATATATATATATATATATATTATATAAATTGAATATGTATCATTATAAAATGATAATATATCAGTTACTTTCTTAAGCTTCCATTATATAAAAAATGATAACATCGTTCTTATATATGCCTGAAATACCACTACAACAAAGCGATGTGATTCATTTATCATCGCCACATCACATGGATGATATATATAAGCATGTTTAAGGAAGTAATTTTTTATTTCATATATAATTATTAGTATGAAATGATAAAAGAATACTTACCATATTTCTTAACTAATGTATGAAAGATGGAAACATTACTCATGTGTATGTATAACCAACTATCTCCATGATTGTAACATAGTTAATTTTTTATAACAATATGTAGAGATAGGTATTAAAATTATAACTAATTTGTAAATAGATTATAATTTCTGGATTATTATTCTAGGTATAATAGAATAGTGACATGTTTGACCAAAGTTAACCTACTAAATTTATTTTGGACATATGAACCGAATATCATCAAAAGGTTCGACATAAAATTAAATGATTAAGTCATTTTATATGAAATTTAAATAATAAAAATTAATGGATTAATTAAAATTTAATAATATTATCTTGAAAGTAAATATTTAACATGATTTTATTATTCAAGAAGATAAATAATACATGTGACGAGTCCGACTCAGGCTAAAGGACACTGATATAAAACATTTTTTTAAATTTTATATTGATTTATTTACAAAATATTTCTTTTCCACGTCCTTGTTTTTTAAATAATTCTATAAATGAATTTATATGGATATAATATAACATTAAAAGGAATTTTATGCTGCTTTATTTAAACAAATTTCAAAAATTAATCTTTTTACTGAATGTTATTAATTTCATTGGAAACAAAGAAATGAATGTTCCATTTTTACATATATGTTGAAAAATATTTTTACCCACACAATATCCATTTTTTTACATTTGGATTCCTTTACAAGATTTCATTTTTTTCTTCAAATAAAAACCCAATTCCCATTTTTTGGGTATTTTGGTATTGAAAATTAGTTTTTAAAATAAAAGATTATTTTGATATATGAAATTGTTTTGAACATTTGTTTAAAAGAGTATTTATAGATTTTATTCATGATATGATCAGTGGAAATTTTTTATAAAGTGTTGAGCACATTATATCTCACAGGTGAGCCCAATACAACTTATATAAAGGTTTTATCACTATTATACCTTCTGAATGAGACTGATATTCATTATTTGATTATTGTACCAAGATATACCTCCAATACATCGAGCAATGATTATGTTCATCGAATAATTATAATGGAAGTTAGCGATATGTTTATTCCAATTTTTAAGGGTTCTTATAATGGTTTTAATATAATGATATCATAAGGAAATTACATTACTTTTAAATATGTTCAAATGATTTTTATGGAAATAATTTGATTCAAAATTGAAAGATAATTATATTTTAATGAAAAAATGATGCAATTTTTAGATAAAAGGCATTATTTTATGAAAAGGGTTTACCGGGTTTTTCTTGTTTTTAATCGGACTAATGAATTTGTTTTTTATAACCCTTATTGAGATTCTTATGCTCATCCAATGTTTTGAAATGTTTTTCAAAGGGATTTAAGGATGAGTATTGAAAATGATTCTATCAATTTTTTTTATTAATTTTTCATGAAAAGAAATTAGTTTATTTTTAAAAGTTTTTTTAGAGGAAAAAATTAATACTAATTTGAATTTTCCACTTTATAGTATATGGGTTTTTTATGTAATATTTATGAAATAACCATCTAAAAAATAAACCTAAAAGATCCTATAAAATTTATATAAGTGAATTATAGATTAATTTCATTATAATATGTAATGTTTAAGGTGAGGAAATTACAATATTGACCATGTATGAATTGAGATCAAATCATAGCTCCTTTTCATCAATTCACTTCATAAGGGTCTTATATAAGCTTTAACACACATAAAATCCTCCAATTATTAAATACACTTCATTATACTATGTTATCATCAATATCGCCCATTGAATTAGTTGAAAACATGAAAATAAATGAAATATATATAAATATGAATCTTTACAAAAAGTTAACCAAGCTATACATTCCATAAATATTATATTAATCTCATGATTTAGATAATACATCTCACAAATAGACACTAAATACATGGAAATAATGGTTTAGTGTCCTAGAGATTAGCTATAAAAACATCTTTTTTTTCAACAGTTGAAAACATTTTTCCTTAATCAACCTCATATATACCCTTTCATATATTCAACTTGATATAATCATCTTTACAATTAGGGAGATAAAAACATAATTAAGTGGTGAGATTAGGTTATTCGTAAGGGAAAAAAACTATAATGTGTTGAAACATAAACATGAATGAGATCACGATGAATATATAAGTATATTAACAAAATATTACATGAAATAATGTGATAATAATAAAAATATTATAGAAACACAAGAACATTAAAAAATGTTATGAAATCAGTAATGTTATGACGTGGTTCAAAATACATCTCAATAATTATATTACATGTGAACATGAATAAAATTTATAATACTTTAAATATTACGTTTAAATATAGAAACATGAAATTTAATGGAAAGTAAATGCATCTTGAAAATGTGGAATAACTTAATAAAAAAAAAAATAAAATGAAAAAACCATAATTATAGAGAAACATTTTGAGAAACACTATTTTTTCATTCCAATCTATAAATAAACTAAATATGTCCATGATTGAAAATGCGAGAAAACCTACGATTTTTTTCCAATGTGACAAAAAAAATTATGTACACATATTACTATCTGAGGAAATATAATTTTGAAGAAAATAATTCTAAGGTGATATACGACCCCACTCATCATAATCCATACATACACGTTGTACATAAAATAAATTATTTTCATATCTTAAAAACCATTAGAAAATAATATATTTATTAAATATATAAATGTAAACCACTAAAATTTCATTAACATCCAAATAACATACTGAATTTAATCATTTTATAATTAAAAAACGAGAATCCAAAATAAACACATAATTGAAGAAAATATATTGTGAAACATGAAGCATATATACAATTAATATAGATTATTAGAATAATTTAAAAACCAAATCATGAAAATATACTTTTAAAAACATTTTGTGTTCATTAGTGTAATGGTCATAATTATGAGTCTCTTTTCAAAAATTCTCATTTGTTTTAAAAGATTTGAAAAATAAAGATTTTAAGAAAACATATTGGGATAAAAAACCATTTTTCCTTATAAAAAACAAGTGACATCAGAAAAATTTAATGTTTTTAAGGAAAATTTGATAAGAAGCTTTACAACTCAAAAAAGGATTTTGAGTAACCATGTTTCTTACCTTTTCATTTTATTTCCATGAAAGTTGTTTAACCTATTATATCATTATGATGAAAATATTAATTACCAATCTCATAACCATATTCAAATAAATTTCCATTTATTCTCTTCATTAATAACTATTATCTTCATGTATTATATTGTTATAATCTACTCTCATTATTGGGTATTAATAATCATAAAAGTTGTGTTAATCTTCTTTTGTCTCTAGAATATCATCTATCTATACTCATTAATGGGACTATAATTTATATTTTATATAGATATATATTTATATAATTATATTAAATGCGATGTTTAACCATGTTTTAGGAATATTAAAATAATGGTAAACAGTTTATGGGTAATTTACCAATATCTATGGATTACCTTCCAATGATAGTTATTTTTTGTTATATAAAAAATGGATCACATTAATGATATATATTATTTATATATATATATCCCATATAATAATATAATATAACTAAACCCATCCATATTTATAAGTGAAGGAAAAGAAAACATGTTTATTCAAAGGGGAAACAATCCTCACAACACACGATTAACATTTTAATTTTTCGTAATGGAAAATTAGAGCAGGCTTATTACTTGTAAAAACATTATAATAAATTACTAGTTTAATAATGGTAAATATTTTATCATTTTAAAATTCTTAAATTTTATTTGATGAATAATAAGTGAACATAAATAAATGGAAAACACAATGAGAGTTTAAGAACCTATACATCAATTATTCAATTATCTCTTTTGTGAAGGGCATTAAAACCATTGAGGCATGGTCTTTTAAAAAGACTAGAACCTCCAAAAAGTTTCTAGGATTTTTAAGGATTGGTTTGTTAAATTTTAGAATGATGTTAAAGGTTTTTGGTTCAAAATAATATGAGTATATGAGTGCCTAATTTATAAGTAAAATGGGATGGTATTTTTGTAGATACCCAAAACATTTCAATAATGGATAGTAATTATCATGTAAAGTAGCTCCAAAATTTATTAACAATACATAGGCCATTTAAATCTTATTTTACTATTTTTTATTACTTTTATTTTCATCATAGTAAATGGTTTTTACCAAGAAATTTTTTCCTGAATGCAAAAAAATAAATTGTTTATAAATATTTAAATTTTATATAATGACTCTAAAATTATTATCCATTTTTCATTCAATTTATAAAATTGATAAAAATTCACATTAAAATACTTTATGTATAATGTTTTAAATTTTGTTTTTGAAAAATATAATTTATGTTCTAAAATTCCAAATATGGATTAATAAATTAAAATTTAAATGATTGAAATAATAAATTCACTTATAAAATACATATTTTGTCTTTGAAAAGTGTTTCTTGTGTTTATAATTCATTCTTACTTTTTAATAAATTCATAAAGGTCATGTATTTTTTAAAAATGGTATTTTTAACTATTAACCTATAAATCAATCATTATTTCAAAATACCAAAAAAATAATTATAAAATAAATTTGAAAAAATATATTAAAAAATTATTTTTTAATTTAATTAATATTAAAAAATCTATAATTTTAAAACTGAAAAAAACTGCATTTATTGAAAAATTTGGTCTAAAAACATTATGTGTTATTATTATTATTTTATATCAATATATTATATAAAACATGTTAATATATCATTTCATATATAATAATATTTTATAAGTATTAAATTACATATATTAGGACAAAATATACAATACCCTGCAAAATGGTTATTTGAACAAATAAAGAAATATTACTTTTATACTAAACACTCTTTAATAAGAAACATTAAAATTAAATAGTTATATTTTAAAATTTAATTTTACTAATACATTATTGTTAAAATATTTATTTTAATTATATATATACATTATATAATATTTTAATAATATTATTAATATTTATACACAAAACATATATATATTTACAATAGTTTAAAATCAAATTTTTTATTTTATTATGAGTTATATTATTTTAAATTTACTACTTAATAATAAAAAGTATACATATCATATATTTGACCAATCAAAACATTAATAGTGACCATACTAGTAATGTAATTTTTTTTTTCCTATGTATATATATTTTATAAACAATTTGTTCATTCCACTCTCACTTTATGAGGCACAATTCATATTAAAAATTATTGTTTTTTACGATGATTTATATTTTTATAGTGATCATTATCAAAATAGGTTATGTTTTTTAATTAGAGATTCTCATAAATAGTGATGATCCTAAGGGTTTCATAGGAGTGAAGAATTTATAATTTTATATCTATTATCTCCAATTATTTTATACAATTTTAAAGGAATTATTTTATCCATAGTGACTAATAATCCATGGTATGAAGTACTTAGTTTTTAATCCTTTTTTATAACATTACATTTATAAATGAATAATTTTTTGTCAGATTAACATATATATCACATGACTTATTTAAAAATAAATTTTAAATCCTTTAAACAAATAAGAAAAATATAATAAAATTATAAACAAGTGGTTTATAAAAATATTATACATCTTAAAATCTTGGGATGTTACGTTCTAACTCCTTAAAAAATTTATTCCATCACAATTTTAATTTTCACATACTAATGGAAAGAAAAAATGGAATATAAATTATTAGGATAAATCATGATATAATTTCTAGAGAGATACCATCCTTACAAGAATGGGAATCATATTTCATATATAAAAACCAGATTATCCATCAAAATAAATTTTTTTGTAGTTATTTGGGCTGAGAGACTTCAATTATTTCATATAAAGACCCACATTATAGGATTTCTATATATTGTTTTTTCCTTATTATCCTTGTGTTAATATAATATCAATGTTTTATATTAAATGTGCTTTAGATACTTCATATAAATTTTCCCCGATGTGGAGGGAACCAATCCATTACTAAAATCATGTTAAACATATTTTAACGTTGTATAATTTTATTTCCATAAAGAAAATTCCTATAAAGTTCAACTTGAAGTAAACTTCTCATATATATAAGAATATTTAGAATCAAATCCAAATTAGACATCTCTTAATTCATATTGGAAGGTATGTGTACCATAAATAAAAGTATCCACATCAGGAGTGGTACTTTTATATTAATTATATTATCTTTTTGGACAAGTGGTTGGTGATTCTCATTATGTTCGATTATCATTAGATTAGGGAATTTACTTGGATAATTCTAAAGTTCCCAACCAATTATATATTGAATTGTTAATGGTACCTCAGTAAAAACACTTTTTTTATCAATTATATTAAACATTGTTATTATTAATCCCTGAAATTTTGAATCATAGTGACCCAATCGTTCACAAGTAAATCATATTCAAGTCCCCTATACATAATTATCCTTGTGCGTCTTTCTAAATTTTTTACATATGTAAAATTAAGAATTTTTTCCTTAAACATATTTATGGGTGGATATTTTATGAGGCCCCATATTTATCTTATTTGGTGTGTTAGGAAACACAACCAAGTTTAATTTATTAATCATATTTCATGAAATATGGTTTGTAATAATCAAAAAGTTTCTCACTCTAGGTCCCTTTCCATTGGATATCTTGTTGAGGTAATATCTGCTTTGTCGGTCCAACCCATTGTTATTTTGACTTCCAGTCATTAATAAAACCAAAATAGTTTAAAGGAGTGATAAAAAAGTAACAATATATGGGAATTATAAAAATTATATATTTAATTGATCTTTAAAACATATTTTTCTTTTATGTTTTCAAATTGGTCAATAATTACTTTAGTTAAACCTATATCAATCTTAGTTTTACTTAGGTTACATTAAGTTGTGATATATTATAATTATAAACCTATTACCTTAAAGTAACTAGAAAACCTATCTTTTATAGTGGTTTTTAAGGAAATTATGATGAACCAAAGCATAGCTGTTGGAATATTCAAACCAGATGTGTAGTTAGACATATTTTTCATGCACCAGGTGATGATTGAGTTAATATCTAACATGACCCATTAATGGTTTTTACTCTTAGGTACATCTGTTACGGAGCCTATTTATACCTGTTATGTCTAAAAATAGATTTACTTCTTGAAAAACCATATACTCAAAACATTAATAATAATTTTGGTCTTCATCAGATAAATAGAATCATCTCTAGGGGTTTGACTATGGTTCTCTAAATTAATATCTAAAACAAAAGATGTAATGTCCAAAAATAAGAAACCCTTTTCTTGATACCAATGAAGGTAACCCAAGGTAAACATGAAATAAATAATACATTAATGTATTGTTTTATATAATACATCTCAAAAAAAGTCACACAACCTAAGGACCAAATATTTTAGTATCATGGGTATTATCTATATAAATATCATTTTTTCTAACTCTTGAAAACATTTATCTATAATCATTTTCTTCTAAAACCTTTTCGGCATCTCACAAGATATAATTATTTTTATAACCTAAGGGTGGAAACATAAGAAATTGGTGATCTCATATGCATAGTAAGTTAAAATCATATAATAATTTTTCAAATCATAAATCTGATGAATAACATGAGGAATGAATATATATATTAATAAAATATCCAAAAATATTGATGATAATAATAAAACATGTTTTGATACATAAGATAATAAAAATATAATTAACCAAAAATAAATGTTACGACATGCATCAAAATACATTTTAATTATAATATAATATGCGAACATCATATAAAATATTGAGAAATTTAAAAATAATGTTTAATCTTGAAAGGATTTACTTTCATGGAAATAAAATAATACTTAAAAATTTGTCATAAATTGATGAAAAACTTAAAAATAAGGAACAACTATAAATTGGATGTAGATGGATCCATAGTCTCACGGTGCTTCAACAATGTTAAATCTACCTCACCCTTATCAGGTGTTCAATGTGATTTCTTATCATTTATGTATCCCTCATGTAATTCGGCCTTGACATTTATTCCCACTCCATGGAAAATAATCATATTCTACCCTTATTCGTTTCGGCATGTGTTTCTAGAAGGTACCATCCTCCCTCATTGTTCGGCCTCATATTTTCATACCCTTCCTCATCACTGCTCAATACCACCTCTAATCATTCTTCCAATCAAAACTCATCAGAACCTAATGTTGGTCTACAAAGTTGGCACCCATGGTGGCATGAGATGATGATGGTGGTATCATTCTAGAACTTCCTTCTTATGTTTTGTTCCTTATAGTGGTCTCTTGAGTATCATGAAACTGATATTTCTCATCAAAAATCCTCTTATGACTTTATTTCACTAACCACTATGAAAGATCCCATTTTTGTTCAAGCGTGATGGAGTTTTTGGATTGTTTGGTATAGTGATGGTGGTAGGTCCAGAGGTAGTTCCTCTCTAGTTTTCTCTATTATCTCATTTTTTATTCAATGATATATTCTTACCATCTCATGGTTGTGGTATGTTTTTTATTTATATTATGTTTTAATTGGTTTCATACCATCGTGGTTTTATGTTTCTTTTTTTATCCAATATTTTGTATTATAGATGATTCTATATTTTTATAGCGATGAAAGTGACATGGTGGTGGATGGATTTAGTTTAGTTCAGGACAACATTTTTATATCTGGTGTTTTATTTTTTATTTTTGTATTATTTAACATGTACTAGTTAGATAGATTTGTTTAGTGATTCTTCTATGATGATGATAATTATTTCTTAACATTCTAGTTTTTCCTGATATTTTCATTCATGATGGTGGTGGTGGTCCAGTTGTTGTTCTCTTAGTGGTAGTTCTGAAGGGTAGGTATAGTGGTTATAGAGATTCCATATCTTATTTTTGGGGCCATAGTCATCTCCATAAAATTTTCTTTCTCTAGGATTACACCAATATTCTACTAGTCATAATTTTATTGTTCTGATGTTCTTTTGTGTTCTATTATGGTGATTTCATGGTGGTGATGATGGATTTCGATATGCAGTTCTCACTAGTGAACATGTGACAATTATGTGTATGATTTGTGTTATGGTGAGCAACATGAGGTAGTACGTACCTTTAGACATAGATGATTGATTAAATTTTAATTTTTAAATTGGAATTTTTTTGGAGGTATGCATGACTCAATATGATGGTGTGATGTTTCTAAAAGGTTACAACTTAAACAAAAGTAGATTTTCAAAATATTAAATAGTGGATTGGAGGAGGGGGCATTCCTATAATCGTAGGAAAACCTATGTAAAGAATCATATTATGATCAATGTATATCCTAGGATACATCTATTGAGACTTGTGAATAACGACATGATTTCTGGAGTTAACCTTGGGTATGTACTAGATACCATTCATAACAGCAAACCTTAAGATGCCTAAATTGTCTAGGATCCTTCCAAGTTTGATTGGGGAATTATTATTATCATTATCATTTTTATGATGATATTCCTAGGTCACCCATAAGATAAAACCAACCGATATATATGACATCGAATATAACTAATATGGATTCCCAGGATTCCAAAGACCCAATCAGTTGGTTTGGTGACATGGAGGATGAACTTTAGGTTAGTGAATTGCTGAAATTATTAAGAATTTCATTCAATCTAATTATTTTATTAGAGTTTGGAGAGATACCCTCGATGTCGGGATCTTAATTTTGAGACTTCTATGATGAGTTATTATCTATTTAATCTAGAGTAGTAGGTATCCCTTGGATTCATAATAAGATTTGGCATTTTATGTTTAAGATTATATCAAGATGTTCTCAATAACCCTCTGACCCTGGATGAATAAGGCATGTTCAATTGGGGTCATCGAACAATGGATTCATTTTTGTTTTTATTTTTTTATTTATATTTTAGTTATTGATATCTATGTAGTGTATATTGCATGAGTGTACAATTATGGAATCATATAATAGGCTCACCATTGGGGATGTCCTTCTGAGATTCACTTATCACCCCTATAAATGATCCTCAACGTCCATGAAGAACTGATGTATTCTTCTAGATAAAATACGCGGTATCATGCATGGGGGGATATAATTTTTAGGATTTATTTGATCTGATCATACAGAGTTTAAGGATTTATGGTTCATTTCAATAATCATGGAGTTTAGGTATTTTTTAGGGATCAGTGTGGTAGTGGATCCTTTTATTTCATCACTTTTTGTCTTGTATATGAGTTTGGACTAATTGGTATCTAGTTATTTTATGTGAGAATTAATGTTCAAGTATCTATACCATAATTAATTTTATTATAACATTTTTCTATTTGAGTTTTCTATTTATAATATATTGTTAATGGATTTGTATAATGTTTTTTTATCTTTGAATTAAAATTTCTATACATGGGTATAGTCTCATCAAAATAACACTTTGGATTCCTCTACAAGTCATCATCCTTTGGAATATGAGGAGTCATGGAAAACATCTTGTGTCAAAACATGTTAAGGAAATAGACATGTATCCTTTAGACTAGAGAATTACATAGTGTTATCAGAGGCATTTTGTTATATTACTATTTCAGGGGATAGAAAGATAGGAGATATATGGATGTGTTTGAGCCTATGATGGATATTTAGATGGTGCATCATTAAAACCTATTCCAGTTAGAAGTCCCGGTTTCTAGGTATGGGTAATTTTTCATGGTATATGATTCCACTATCGATATGATTTTCACCACATGTGAAACACATGGGAATTGAGGTTTATGGCTTATGAATCATTGATTTCTAGCACTTGTACTATTTATAGTAAACCAATTTAGGATTTGGTTCTTAGTCTATAAGCACTAGAGGATTATCATGAATTATGAATAAACCTATATGATCCATATGAAATTTATGTCTTCCTATGTGTATAATTATTATAACATAAGCGAGGTTAATCTATTTTAAGTGGAAGAAACTGCTTAAGAAATGTTTTCACATACATGTACATAGAAAATTCTACTAATTTGTACCTCCTTTGAAATATATATTTTCTTCTAATGGTAGGTCATGCAGATCTACATAGAGGTTCTTATCAATGAGTAAGAGGTAGTCCATTTAGTATTGGGGACATGAAGTATTAAAACCTATGATTTTCATACATAAATATTACATCTTTTTATATGAATATTCAATATAATCCAAAAACACATGACTGAAGACAATAATTGTTTAGTGTTTTTAGAGACTAGATACACAATATTATTATTTCATGAAAGATATTCAACATCTTAGATAATGATATTCCCTCACAATACTCTTCATAGACATACCGTTAATAAATATTTTTGTATAACCTTAGGAAGGGGAACATAAAAAGTTGTTAACTCATATTCTACATAATGGTAAACGTGTGATACGTTAATCAATGATAATATGAAAGAATAAAAATAGTATAATGGTATGAGATCACGATAAAAATTTATAAATTTCATACCAAATATATTATTGAACGTAAACATGATTCATGGAATAATACATTATTAATCCAAAATAAATGAATCATAAGGGTGATAGATCACCACTAACCAATAATGAACCATATTTTCAAATAACAATCATAAAAATATATATTTAAATATCTTCACCAACATAGGTATAGAAACCATTTCTTATATCAAGGTTACCTATCGAGACCATCAAATAGAAATGAATTAGGCATCAAAAACTCTTTCCAATATCATAATAGACCATGAATCATCACATATTTTCCATAGTGGATCAATCATGTTAATTTGTTTCCGATATTAGATCAATCACATCAACTTGTTTCTCCTAGTGATTCTAGAACATAATTTTTTTCCCAGAGTGGATCAAACACATTGACATATTTCCAATAGTGGATCATATAAATATAGTTATTTCCCATAGTGAATCAACAAAATCATCTGGTTTCCCATTGTGGATCAATCACATTATTTTTTTTCTTGGTGAATCAAGCATGTTGAGTTGTTTTCCATAGTGGATTAATAACCACGATGTGTTTCCCTTAGTGCATTAAGCACATTGACTATTTTTCCCATAGTGGATCAAGAACATAGAATTTTTTACCATAATTATCTCATGATATATAAAATATTACCCAATTCATTGGTGGGATTTATAATTCTAGGCCCACCCATTACATAGTGAATACTATACATATTTTTTCAACATGTTCATAAATAATTTATGAAATTGTCATATCATAACATGTGAAAAGAAAATGGGTTTTATAAACATTTAAAAATTTCATCACAGCAGAAACCATGAAAAATTAACTCTTGTAAAAATATCATTATAATAATAATTAACCATCCATAGTATGGAAATGGATGGTATCATTGGATAATATCCCAATTAAAAAATAATTAACAACAAAAGATATTATCATAGATGAAAATTACTTTTGAATAATATCTGGAATATTTGTTGAGGAAAATATCATTTTCATTTTGAAATCACATATTTAAAACATAAAAATTTTAAAAATATAATAGAGATAATTTTACATGAAAATAAACGTATAATTTTTTAAAGTAATATTCAAATATTTTAGGGTGATGATGGAAAATAATTCTATTAGTTTCGTATAAGCTGAAGTAAAAAATTCATTTCACACTTTCATAAAACATCAAAAAGTACCTCATTAGAAAAAACAATGCAATAATCCATAGATTTTATCATAGAATGTAAAATATGGGTATAAATTAATTTTAAAAAAAATTATAATAATAAAACATTTATAAAATATTATAGAAAAACATTCACATTGAAGAAAAAATATTTTTGAAAAAATAAAATAACATAGTCGGTTTTCCTTAACAAAATTATTTTAATATATTTAGTACATAAAGTTTGAAAACGAAATTTAAAAATTATTTTATAGAAAGAGTCTTAATATAATAATATTAAGCGGATTTATTATATTTGGGTCATATAATTTCTTTAATATAAGTTAAACCATAAAGAATCCAGATATAAATATGATTGAAATATAAATCTCTTACCTCAAGTCTCGTTTTTATTTATAAAATTTGAAACCTAATGTATAATAAATATATTCCATAACCGTACTAATAAATATAATACCATATATAATTTACATATAACACCTTATCACCTATTTATTAATATTTATTTTTGAAAATCACTATTCTGTGTTATAACTGCTTTGTTTATCATGCGTGTTTCAGTTCAACAGTCCAAACACTTTTAATTTAATATTGGTTACATCATATCAAAAATTGTAATAATTACATTACTATAATATTATATATATATATATATATATTATTTCACAAAATTTAGATATCGAAAAATGAATTACACTATTCTTGAGGATGACGTATATATGAACAAATTTTTTAGATTTTGATGGATTGAATGAAATAACGATAAATAATTTTTAAAAAGTATATAATATTTACTATATTATATATATAATATATATTTATTAATTATATACTTATTATCATACTTGTAAATTAGAAATGAAAAATGAATTGAATCACTTCGTGTATGTGGTAGTCCACACATATGAATGAGCGGTGTTATCATTTTCCAAAGGATGCAAAGAAAGTGGATAATGGTTGTTCCATTACTAAAATTAAAATTAGTAATATTGAATATACTAATGTATTTATTTATAATGGATACCATATATTTATATAATGTATAATTAGAAATATAATTTAAAACACCCTGTTAAGAGTTATATCTCTTCGTTGAGATACCATCTTTGATTAAAACCTTAATCCTTATATATAGCACCCCAATCATTTTATGGGATGTTTTTCTTAAATACACTGTATTCATTAGGTAGCCTATATTTCATGAATCACTGATCCCCTATGGAACAAAACATGGTTACTTATAGGATATATCCATAACTTAGCCACTAAACTTAAATTTAACAGCTCTGTGATTTGAATTTTAAAAATCTGATATACACGATTGTGTTCAAGATGATATTTAGAGTCTGATAGAACTAACATAATTTTATGTGAATAGTAACCCACCCTTATGAATAGTAACCTACCCTTAGGAATAGTAACTTACCCTTATGAATAGTAATAGGACTCTTATTAATGGTATCCATACCCTTGAGTGTATAAATGATTTTAGACACTCTAAAGATAAAGATGAATATTCTAAGTGTTTATATATCTCAATTAAATAATGATTTAATTAAATATTTAATTAATCATATTTAGAAAATTATTTTTGAAAAATGGACTTCAGTTTTGGATTCTACCTGTCGAAAAATGGTTAGGGTGAATCCTTGGGATTTTTCTAAAAAACATGAATTTTTGATGAATAGTGACATACCATAAATTGAAAAATTAAGATAAATACACTAATTATAGAGTCATCTGTGATTTTATGCTGATATAAGCCCACATGGTTTAGTATCACATGATAAAATTACTATTCTTGGTCAGGGAATACTCACTATTCCTTTTCATGAGGAGAAATAATAAATTAATGAGTTTTATATTAAGAAATCCCCTCTCTCCTCTACTATAAAACCCCCCTCTCCCCCCCTTCCATTCACTCTTCTCAAGCATTTTTTCATCTCCAAATTCTATCCAAATACCTTCCCAACCTCCTCCCCACTTCCATCAAGCTTTGGTCTCATAAAAAGACCAAAACCTCTCCCCTTTAGAGGTTCTCAAAGGAGGGAGTCTCAAGAGGTAAATTCCTCTTTCAAATCCCTTCTTTTCTTTTAAGTCCTTTTATTTTTGTTTCTTTTCTCACGTCCCTTCACCAAAATAGTATGATAAATCTAGTAACATACATGTATTGGAATGTTTTCATTCTAATGGTATATTCCATAATCTTCTCTCCTTTCCCCACTTTTATTTGAAATAAATGAAAACACCGTTTGAGATGTGCTAATTTAGCACATTCAAGGACAACGATTTATCAATTTCTATTATAATCTTTAATTATGGTCCGGAAACAATTTGTGTTATGTTTAAACCATATTACTATGTAATATATCGTATCTTTAGTTCTGTAATACTTTTGTACCAATGGTATTAAGTTATAAAGCAAAACATGTTCATCGTAATCAAACCCACCGTTTAACCAAAACGGTTATCACTAAGGTTATATATATATATATATATATATATATATATATTCGACTTCAATCTAAGTAACCCGAATTAAATTTAAAACCATGTAATATCCTGGATGTTCACGAATAGTTTATCACTTCATTTCTGGACAACCACATCCATATTATATATTTTTCCGTACTTGAATATAAGTTAACCAATTATTTAAAACCAAGTAAACAACCAAGCCCGAAAAATGAAATTGAACCTTATAACCAATCAAAAAGGCCTATAATGAACTAAAAAAGAATATAATAAATCATTTGCATATAAAAGAGGTTCTGAACTTATTAATTAATAATCCTATTTTGTTTATTCAGGTCTTTAATAACAAGTCATGAATACCTTCAAGCATAAGGTAAGGGATCCATTCTCTCACTTTTATTCAAGAATCCACCCTATTTTGTGTGCTTTTGTTTTTAATTTTCTAATTATGGGTATGTTATATCACCTCCCCCATACTTACCTTTTGACATATAAATAATTATTCCCCTTTACCTCTCATTAAGACATTGCAATAACACTTGTTACCGTTCCAAAATGTTTGTAAGAGGTTTTCTCATCTCACCTTCAATTCTGTGGGATTTTCATTGTTCGCCTCTTATTTATTATATGTGGTATAGGTGTATTTCCATTTGACATATGTTATCATGGTTCTCATTATATTCATTGTATTCTGGGACTCTTTTTGTCATTATTAACTTTATTCATATGACTACATTGAATACAACACGGCAACGAGCTTTGTCTCAATTTTAACTTCGTTGTGACTTGCTTAGTAATTGTGCAACTACTATTTCTTATGTGGTGTAACTACTGATAATTTGAGATCACTTTTCAATTGAAATTATATTCCATTTAAATATCCATATTCTCATATCATGGATATTATTATTGTCTAAGCCGTAATCCGTTTTACATATGGTATTTATTTTGAATGTTGTTTTGACTGTGGAAATGTTGATGAATATGTATCCTCTATTCTATAGGTATAATGTAAATACATATTACTCTTGTATTGAATATATTTATAAAGATTTCATTGGATGTAGAAGTGGGTGGGGCCCAATACAGCCCCTCGATGCATCTGTAGGTCTCATGAGACAAAATAGTTTGGTGACAGACCCTTCGAGTTTGTTTCCAAAAATCAGACCGGTTTCTACACATAGAACTAAACTGTTTTTACGGTATTATGGTTCATGTTCTAGATACATGACGTCTAATTAATAAGGATTCTCTTTATTCATTATCAGTTATTATTAGTATCTATGAGGTTTTCACTATGACAAAATCTATGGATGCAGTTTCATTCTTAGTTTATTAATGGATTTGGTAGTTCATTTATTCACTATGCCATTTTGATTATGTCAAATTGATTATGATTCATTTATTATTGTACTCATGCTTCCACTATGTATAACCCTTACTAAGCATTTGAGCTCACTCCATTCATTGTTTACCTTCAACAAGTTAGGAAGAGGTGGTCATTTATTGAGTTATTGTGGATGCGTTTTTTTTGTTTCACTATGTATTGTATCTTGAAACCTTATCAAATGTAATTTATGTTAAATATATATATCTAGTTTCTTCAAGAATACTAAACTGATCGTTCCTTCAGGATTTTAATTCCTTATAACCATGCTAGTATCACAAGTAATGCACCAGCTCTTATCTATAGGGGTTGCGGTGTTACAGTTGGTATCAAAGGAAGTTTAGTAGGAAACATGGAAACTAGAGTAGGAAATATATAGTTGGGAACAAAGCCCTAAGGTAGTATTTGAGGATAAACATACAAGAAAATCTTGGTATTTTGGTAAGGAATAGATTATGTGGATCTTTCAAGCAATACATCCCTATCTGGATATGAGCAGGTAGAGGCAGCTTTGAAACATATGTATCTTGGGGTAAAACCCGAAAACACAACTCTGAGCTAGACTCGCACGGGAACTGGTACATTAACATGGGCCTTGCTACACTCTTGGTTACGACACTCCCGGGGGATATGCTTAGGATAATTCATTTTTTCTTTACAAGCCATTATGAAGGAGTTAATGTAAATTTTACCTCAGATAAACCATGTTTATAAGATTATCTATGCATATAATTTAAATCTATGTTGAGTTATTTTCTATTTAAGATTCATAAACTAATCTAGTTTATCCCATTATTTAGAAATGGAACCTAATGGAAGAAGGAAATCAATACTTGTGGTCAAGGTAGGGATCTCCCTATTGAGAAAGTCAACACAGTCAATATTGGAGCAGATCAGATCATGACTATATTGGGACAACTTACTCAAGTTTTAATGAATAACCATTTCACACCTGTGTTGGATCTTTTCATGTGACAAAAGCCCCCATATTTCAGTGGGACAACTAATCCAGTGGTTGCTGAGTAGTGGATCAAGTCACGTGAGAAGATATTCATGGCATTAAGATGCAATGAGAATGAGAAGGTGGCACTAGCAGTATATTGTCTCAAGGGTGACACGGACCAATGGTGGTCCCAGATTCAGAATACCATGAAGGAAGACGAAATAGAAGATATGGAATGGTGGAATTTTAATGGAAAATCCTTTGAAAAATATTTCCCTCGTGAGAAACGAACTGAAATAAAGAGGAAATTTCTTAGCTTAAATCAAAGGGAAGAAGATAGTGTTGCTGAGTATGAGGATACTTTTACAAGGCTGGACATGTATTCCATATATTACGTACGTGACTCTGTAGACAAGATTGATCATTTCCTTGAAGGTCATTAGCCAAGTCTTCAGAGGGCACTGGATTCTCAAACATTTTTATCATATGATGGAATTGTATCAAGTGCCATCAATACAGAGAGGGAATTTGATAAATCAAATCTTTTCAAAGGAAACCAAGATAAGAAGCGGTACTCTGATAACAAAGGAAAAGGAGAAACACCACAGAAGAGCAATGAAATGAATAGTTTCCCATTATGCGAGAACTGTGGAAAGAATCATCTCGGGAAATGCTTGAAAGGCTTGGGAGTCTGCTATAACTGCAGAGAAAAGGTTCATAGATCTAATGAATTCAAGGGGATGAAAAAAATTCAATGATATTCAATGCTACAATTGTAAAGAGATGGGACACTATGAAAATGAGTGTCCTAAAATCCAAGAAAACATGAATCAGAAAAGGCCAAGAGAGCAAGGTACAGATTATGCGATTACAACTGTGGAGGTCGAAGTTCCTAATGATGTGGTGGGAGGTACTTTAATTTTTTCCTAAAACTTAGCTGACACCTTATTTGATTCTGGATCATCGCATTCATTTATATCTTCTCAGTTTTCAAAGAAAATTAGATATGTCTGATTTGATTTAATAAAGGAGTTTCCAATCAAAACTCCAAGGGGATGTGTCATTGCAACAAAGGCATGTCGACTAGTCCCCCTCCAGTTACCAAAACGTGATTTAGTTTCTAAAATTGTCATCATACCAATGACTGAATTTGATATATTTCTCGGCATGGATTGGTTGTCAAATTATGATGCGAAGATTTATTATAATAATAAGGAAGTTACATTTTTTGAAAATGGTGTAGAATCCCTTATCTTAAGGGCAGAAACATCACCACCTGATTCTCATCGAGAACCACCCCTAGTAGCTCTACTGAATGAAATACTTAGAGAGGAAGATAAACCAACATCTATGGGTGAGGAAATAAATCTTAAAATTGAATATGTTCACATAGTGCAAGAGTGCATTGATGTATTTCCAGAGGATTTACATGGACATCCTCTAGAGAGGGAAGTTGAGTTCTCTATTGATTTAATTACTGGTGTGAGACCTATATCAAAGACCTCCTATAGAATGGCCACTGTGGAGTTAGTGGAGCTAAAGAAACAACTAGAGGATTTGAGTGACAAAAGATTTTTTCGACCTAGTGTTTCTCCATGGGGAGCCCCGGTCCTGTTTGTCAAGAAGAAAGATGGATCCATGATGCTATGCATTGATTATAGGGAAATAAATGCTATTAAAATAAAGAATAAGTATCCTCTTCCTCGTATTGATGATTTATTTGATAAACTCCATGGAGCCTAATACTTTTGATATATTGACCTTCGGTCCGGATATCCTCAGCTGCATGTGAGGAAGGAAGATATTCCTAAGACATCATTTCGAACCAGGTATGGGAATTACGAGTTTACAGTGCTGCCCTTTGGATTGACTAATACAACCTCTGTTTTCATGGATTTAATGAATATTGTTTTCAAGGAATATCTTGATAAATTTGTTGTGGTGTTCGTCGATGATATCCTGGTTTACTCAAAAAGCTATAAAGACCATGAGAATTACATGCAGATTATTCTGGAAACTCTTAGATGAAATGAATTATATGGGAAGTTTAGAAAGTGTGAATTCTGGATTCAATCAGTTTATTTTCTAGGACATATTGTCTCTAATGATGGAATCCTAGTTAATCCTACGAAGACAAAGGAAATCCAATATTGGACCACACCAAAAAAACATTACTGAGGTATGCAATTTTATTTTCTTAGAAGGTTACTATCATCATTTCGTTCAGAATTTTGCCCGACTGGATAACCTGCTAGCCAAGTTCACATGTAAAGGAGTTACGTTTGGGTGGAAAAAAGAATGTACAAAATTCTTTGAAGAATTGAAAAGAAGATTGGTCAATGCTTCAATTTTGACTATTCCGTCTAGAACTGATAGATTTGTGATATACAGCGATGCATCAAAGAATGGGCTGGGTTGCGTCCTTATACAAAATGATAAAGTTATTTCTTATGAATCAAGATAGTTGAAGACTCGTGAGAAAAATTATCCAACTCATGATCTTGAGTTAGTAGCCGTAATCCTTTCTCTAAAAATATGGAGGCATTATCTCTATGGAGAGAGATGTGAGATCTATATGGAACACAAGAGATTGAAAAATATTTTCACACAAAAAGAACTCAACATGAGGACAAGAAGATGACTTGAGTTACTAAAATATTACAATTGTTCAATACACTACCACCCAGGAAAGGCGAATAAAGTGTTCGATGCATTAAGCAGGAAAGATCATGGCCTTCTTACTCAAATGAGGATTGAAAGAGAACCTATATTCATGGATCTAATGAAGATGGATATGGGAATTGTTAAGGAATGGCAAACATATTTTCTAATTGAAATGATTGATAAGCCATTTTTATTAAAGAAAATAAAAATTTCTCAATCTGATGATGATTATTTGCACAAGAAAATAAATGCTGTCAAGGATGGAAGACTGGCTGACTTCATGTATGAAGAAAGTGTTCTAAAATTTGGGAAGAGGTTATGTGTTCCATCAGTACCTGAGCTGAAAAGGGAACTATTAGAAGATTCCCAGAGCACAAATTTCTCTATACACCCGGGTAGCACCATGATGTACATAGATCTAAAGGAATATTTCTGATGGGATAATATGAAGCTAGAAATTGCTGACTACGTGTCAAGGTGTCTAGTTTGTCAACAAGTGAAGACAGAGAGACAACATCTCAAAGTATTGATGCATCCTATACCTATTCCTATGTGGAAATGGGATAACATTATGATGGATTTTATCAGCAAAATATCTAGGACACCTAGAAGGAATGATGCAATATGGGTAATTGTTGATCATTTCATAAAATCAGCACATTTCCTTCCTATACGAGAGGATTTTCCACTCGAGCGCCTGGAGGGACTGTATATTAATGATGTTGTAAGACTTCATGGTACCCCTCTGTAAATTTTATACAATTGAGATCCCCGGTTTACATCAAAGTTCTGGTAAAGTCTCCAGAAAGCATTAAATAATGAGCTTTGTATGAGTACTGCTTATCACCCCCAAACTGATGAACAGTCTGAAAGGACTATTCAAACTTTAGAAGACATGCTGAGGTCATGCTCTCTTGACTTCCAAGTTATGTGGGATCAATAATTACATTTTATGGAATTTTCCTACAATAATAGTTTCCATTTTAGTATTCAAATGGCTCCATATGAAGCATTATATGGAAAGAGGTGTCAAACTCCAACTTGTTGGGACCAAGTTGTTGAGAGGAAACCTATAGGCCCAGAACTTATTGAAGTGACCACGAAAACATTGAAGAAAATTCAAGCCCATATTAAGAAATCCCAAAGTAGGCAGAAGAGTTATGATGACAATCAGAGAAAGGATTTGGAATTCCACATGGGAGATCATGTCTTTCTGAAAGTATCTCTATAGAAGGGTGTCCTAAGGTTCGGTAAAAAAGGGAAACTGATCCCCAGGTACATCAGGCCATTTAAAATTCTGGAAAGAATCGGAGCTGTAGCTTACCGTCTAGCGATGCCGCCAAATCTTTCCCGAGTTCATGATGTGTTCCACGTGTCATTGTGAAAGAAATACATGCCAGACCCAACGCATGTTCTCATATATGTAGAAATTGAACTGGAACCTGATTTTTCATATTGTGAAAATCCTATTGGGATTCTTGACACAAGGGAGAAGATATTGAGAAATCGGACACATCGCATAGTGAAGGTTCTTTGGAGAAACCAGAATATGGAGGAAGAAACATGGGAACCAGAGGATGTTATGAAGAAGAACGACCCACATCTTTTTGGTGTGCTTTATACATAAAATTTCTAGGACGAAATTTCTGAAGGAGGGAATAATGTAGCACCCCAATCATTTTATGGTATGTTTCTCTTAAATACACTGTATTCATTAAGTAGCCTATATTTCATGAATCATAGAGCCCCTATGGAAGAAAACTTGGTTACTTATAGGATATATCCATAACTTAGCCACTAAACTTAAATTTACCAGCTCTCTGATTTGAATTTTAAAAATTTGATATACACAGTTGTGTTCAAGATGATATTTAGAGTCTGATAGAATTAACTTATTTTTTGGTGAATATTAACCTACCCTTATGAATAGTAACCTACCATTAAGAATAGTGACTTACCCTTATGAATAGTAATATGACTATTATGAATGGTATCCATACCCTTGAGTGTATAAATTAATTTAGACACCCTAAAGATGAAGATGAATATTCTATGCGTTTATATATTTCAATTAAATAGTGATTTAATTAAATATTTTATTAATCATATTTAGAAAATTATTTTGGAAAAATGGACTTCATTTTTGGATTGTACATGTTGATAAATTTTTAGGGTGAATTTTTGGGATTTTTCTAGAAAACATGATTTTTTATGAATAGTGACATACCATAAATTGCAAAATTAAGATAAATACACTAATTATAGAGTCATGTGTGATATTCTGCTAATGTAAGACCAATTGGTTCAGGATCACATGATATAATTACTATTCTTGGTCATGGAATACTCACTATTCCTTGTCTTGAGGAGAAATATTAAATTATTGAGTTTTATATTAAGAAATCCCCTCTCTCCTTCACTGTAAAACCCCTTCTCACCCCCTTCCATTCACTCCTCTCAATCCTTGTGACATCTCCAAATTCTGTCCAAATACCTTCCTAAACTCCTCCACACGTCCAAAAAGATTTGGTCTCATAGAAAGACCAAAACCTCTCCCCTTAAGAGGTTCTCAAAGGAGGAAGTCTCAAGAGGTAAATTCCTCTTTCAAATCCATTATTTTCTTTTATTTTCTTTTATTTTTGTTTCTTCTCTCACCTCCTTTCACTAAAATAGTATGATAAATCTAGTAACATACATGTACTGTAATGTTTTAATTCTAATGGTATATTCCATTATCTTCTCTCCTTTCCCCACTTTTATTTGAAAGAAATGAAACCACCGTTTGAGATGTGCTAATTTAGCACATTCAAGGACAATGGTTTATCGATTTCTATTATAATCATTAATTCTCATCAAGAAACCATTTGTGTTATGGTTGAACTAGATTATTATGTAATATATCATATTTTTAGTTCTATAATTCTTTTGTAAAAATGGTATTAGGTTATAAAACAAAACATGTTCATCGTAATCAAACCCACCGATTAACCAAAACGGTTATCACTATGGTTATATATATATATATATATATATTTGACTTCAATATAATTAACCCGAATTAAATTTAAAAACATTTTATCTCCTGTATGTTAAATAATATTGTATAAATTCATTTCTATACAACCACATCCATCTTGTATATTTATCCGAACTTGAATATAAGTGAACCAATCATTTTGAAACCAAGTAAACATACAAGCCTGAACAATGAAATTGAACCTTATAACCAATAAAAAAGGCATATAATGAACTAAAAATGATTATAATAAATAATTTACATATAAAAGAGGTTCTGTACTTATTAAATAATAATCCTAATTTCTTTATTCAGGTCTTTAATAAGAAGTCAAGAACACCTTCACGAATAATGTAAGGGAACCTTTCTTTCCCTTTTATTAAAAAATCCACCCTATCTTATGTGCTTTTGTTTTTAATTTTCTAATGAGGGTGTATGTTATGTCACCTCCCTCATACTACCCTTTTGACATATAAATAATGATACCCCTTTACCTCTCATTAGGACCTTGCAATTACCCTCGTTACCGTGCCAAAATATTTGTAAGAGGTTTTCTCATCTCACCTTCAATTCTGTGGGATTGTCAATATTCAACTCTTATTTCTTATATGTGGTATAGGTGTATTTCCATTTGACATATGTTATCATGTTTCTAATTATATTCCTTGTATTTTGTGAATCTTTTGGTGGTTATTAACTTTTTTCATAGGACTCAATTGAATACAACACGGTAACAAGCTTTGTCTCAATTTTCTCTTTGTTGTGACTTGCTTAGTAATTGTGCACCTACTCTTTCTTATGTGGTGTACCTAATGCCCATTTGAGATCACTTTAAAATTGAAATTATATTGCATTTAAATATCCATATTCATATATCATGGATATTATTATTGTCTAATCCGTATACCATTTTACATACGATATTTATTTTGAATGTTGTTTTGACTGTGGAAATGTTGATGAATCTATATCCTCTATTCTATACGGATAATGAAAATACATATTTCTCTTGTATTTAGTATATTTATAAATAATGTTTTGGATGTAGAGGTGGGTGGGTCACACTACAACCACTCGATGCATCGATGGGTCCCATGAGACAAAGCAGTTTGGCGACAGACCCTTCGAGTTTGTTTCCAAAAATCAGACAGGTTTCTACCCATAGAACTAAATTGTTTTTACTGCATTATGGTTCATGTGATAGATACATGACATCCAATTAATAATAATTATCTTTATTCATTATCAGTTATTATTAGTATCCCTGAGGTTTTCACTTTGTCAAAATCTATGGATGCAGTTTCATTCTTAGTTTATTAATGGAATTAGTAGTTCATTTATTCACTATGGGATTTTGATTATGATTCATTTATTATTGTACTCATGCTTCTGCTATTTTTAACCCTTACTGAGCATTTGAGCTCACCCCTTTCATTGTTTACCTTCAATAGTTTATGAAGAGGAGGTCATTTATTGAGTGCTTTTGGATGTAGTTTTTGTTTTTCATTATGTATTGTATCTTGTAACCTTATCCAATGTAATATATGTTAAATATATGTACCTATATTCTTCAAAACTACTAAACTGATCATTCCTTTTGGATTTTTATTGCTACAAACCATTCCAATATCACTAGTAATGCACTAGCTTCTATCTAGAGGGGTTGGGGTGTTACATTATATGATGGTATTTTGGAAAGGTAAGAAGTAATATGATGTGGTGAAGTATTATAGAAAGGTATTATGTTAGTTATTGGTCAAGATAAGGTATAAAATGCATGAATAAGGGAAGAGAAGAGGTTTCATTTTGTAAGTGAGGAGAGGGAAACTTTTGTAATTACATAACGTATTAAATTGTTATAAATTATTTTTTATAAAAAATGGATAAATTTGATATTTTTAAAATATAGAATAATAACTATTAAAAAATACTATAATAATTTTTTACATGTTTGGAATTATATTTAACTGTATCTCTTAGTTTTAATCTCTATTATCCCTTTTAACAATCACCACAATAAAAAAATATTTTACGTTTTAATGGTCTACAATTTTACCATAAAAGGAAGAGTGATCCAAAATTATACTATGGTAAAACTATTTAACCATAACCATTCACATTTATGGACATTTAATTTTTTTAAATTTTAAATAATTTAGTCAAATATTATTTTCATAAAAAATCATATAGTCATTTTATGACACTATTCCTTTAATTTGATTTTATGGGAATCCAGAAAAAATAGAACTAGAATATAAAAATATAAATCAACTGAAATATGTCATAATAATATAGAAAAATCTTGTATCATAATAATTTATCCATATTTTTTTCATTTTAATATTTCTAAAAATGATTTATTCTATATTTCTATTAATTGAATAAATATTGTGTCGGTGTTGTATAATTATTTGTGGTAATTTTCCAATCACTAAAATCAAAAACTAAATCACATTGATAAATAAAAGTAATTTATATTTAATATAAATTTTTTTAACTAATAATAACAACTTTTCACCCATATGATAAAATATATGAGTTATTAAATTCAATAGTTACATTTTGAATTTATTGTTTTCTTAAATTAACATAAAGGTTATTATAACAAATTATTGGAAAAATTTGACATTATTTTCATGGATGGAAATGTCAAAACTCCACTCATAAAACATTATAACGGAAATTGTTTAGTTTATTTTCAAACCTTATCATATTAATTATAACCCTAATTAACCCATTTTACCTTTACTATAGTGACGAGAATTCACTACGATTGCTATTTATAATAAGGAATAATTAAATAGAACTATATTTAAAATTTTTACCACATGATTGAAAATATGGAATCCATATCTCAAGACTAGATTTTAATAAATTATAGAAATTAATTTAACATAAAAACAAAAATGCAATGAAAACCCATTTTCCAAAAAAAATCTTTATTAAGTGTCAAAATGTTTCGATAAAAAATTCCACCATAGAATTTATTACAATTAAAATAGTTGGATTATTAATAATAGAATTGAAATAATTATAATTTTGGAACCATTTTAAAATAAAATTCTAAATTTAAAAGTCTTCAAACAGAAAAATGTTTTCAATAAAAATAAGAATTTTTCAATGTTAATAAAAAAGTTTGTAATTTTAGAAAAATATTAAAATTTCACTCTAAGATAATTTGGAAATGTTTCTTTAAAAATTTAAATAAATTATTTATAAAAAAATTTATAAAATTGGAAGAAATTAGTTACATTATTTTCTCTATAAAAATAATAAATTTTTAATGAAAAATATATTCTTAAATACTATAATGACTAATAAGAATTGATTACTTATTTATCAATATTATTTCAGAATATAAAAAATTTATAGTAAATTTTTGAAATTTGTTTATTCATTTTAAATAAAATAATATGATATCTATGTTATATGGGTAAACTATATTATGATACATTTAGACTCAGGTTTTTTTTCACAAGCTATTGGAGAAATTACATTTAGTTAAAGAGAAATATATTATAAAATATCAGGGTGTTAAATTATACCCCCATAAAATTAATTTCAACCACAAATTTATAACCCAATGATATAAATAATTGAGGATTTGTCTATTTCATCACATCCTTTATTTCCCATGTAGCTTTCTCTAATTTATTATTTCATCAGAAAACATTGACCAAGTGAGTGGTCCTCTTTAATTTCACTTTATTTGTACAATATAGAATCTATAATAGTTATTCCTCATAAGATAGATACCTCTCTAGTGGTATAACCTTAGAGTTCAGAATCTGTGATGGATTAGGTATGTACTTCATCAAGAGAGACATATATAATACTTCGTGAACTTATGATATATTTTTTGGAACAGAAAAAACGTTAGCTATAATACCAATATGATCAAATATTTCAATAAGACTGATATATTTTGGGATTATATTTCCATTATATATAAATCTAACAATCTTATTCAAATGATATATTCATAACAATACCTTTTCCCCAAATTCAAACTCTATATCTCATAAATTTTTTTTATCATTCCATTTCTATCATCTTTGATCTTGTCTTACATGTAACTGAATGTATCCATTTTTTTCTACCATCTTCTTATCTTACTCAAGTTCTAATAGATTTTTATTTACCACTTCATCCTAGTAAGTTAAAGTTTTCTTCACTTCTTACTATAAATGGATTTATAAAGATCAATTTGAATACTCTAGTGAGTAATATTATTGTTTGAAAATTTTACTTGAAGAATTCATTGATCCAAACCATCTTTGAAATCCAAAGATCATGATATAAAAATATCTTCCATGGATTGAATGATTCTATGAGATGAACCATTTTTTGAGGATGATAAACGACACTAAAACCCAAAAATATATCAAGAATCTACTGACCTCTTCTCCATAACATTGAGGTAAACCTCAGATCCTAACCGGATATAATTAAACTTGTTACTCCATGTAATCTCACAACATCATTAATGTATAAATAAAAAAGCTAATAGAGAAAGAAATATTATTTGATTGAAATGATGTTTTTTGACTTCATCATGTAGTATATTTCAACCCAAATATTATCATTCCTTTTATATGTTTTTTTTTATTCTTATGATGAAATAAATGGTGATGCCTTTCCATCTACATTTATGTATGGGTAATGATTGAAAAACCCCTTATAATTTTTTTTTCTAAAATTCATAAATTTCCAAAAAAAAACTTGTAGTGAGGTACAAACTATACAATATCCCTATTCATGTTATACAACTAGAAATATTATTTTAGTTATATATACAAATTTGTAATTTAAGGATGTATAGAAAATGAAAAACAATGAGCTTCATCTAATAATTGCTTATTCAATTATGGTATTGATGAGACACATACTTCATTTACAAACCTTATCATTTAGTCTCTATCATGATAGAACTACGGAATACACTATACATTATTATAATTTTCTCCATCTTCCCTCTATACCTATCTAATATGTACATGGATGGATGGTTGAACATTCATCTAAGAATGTTTAGATATATACCCTTTTCTTATAATTTTATGTTGCATCTTTTTCAAATACATAAGTATTAGATGTAGTTCAATCCTCTTCTTGGCCATACTAGCTTGGTTCTTCTTACTCAAATCTATACCCACCATGTTCTCTTTCCTATAGTGATAATTTGATCCGAATTAATCATTTTTAATCAATTAAAATCATTCCATATAACATATTAAACTCATTCTGTGTGAATATATAATTAAATCTTTTATGATTGTCACAAATTTCACCATTAAGATAATATTTTCAAATATTTCATAGAAATATTACTATTTCTAGCTCTAAATCGAGATTCAATTAATTTTTCTCATGATTTTACTATTGTCATGGGACATAATCTATCCCCATATCGTTTTGTATGATAATAATTCATATTAATTTCTTTAATAATTTACTATAGATAAAAATCATTTATCCAATAATAGGTTGTGTGAGTATATGTTCACTTAATAAAATTCTCTTTAGTTCATTGAAATTCTCTTCACATTTACGTATCAATGAGAATATGACTCCGTTTTAACTTAAATTAGTTTTGGATTAGATAGACATGATAAATTTCTCACAAAACATTAGTGATATCCATAAAACCCAATAAAATGATAGATTTATATTATTGTGGTTTTTCTAAGATATTGATCAATAAATTATATCATTGAAGGATCTATTGATATAGCCTCAAGTAATACTATATGACCCAATAATTAAATCTTATAAAGACAAAATCCACACTTGTTAAATATTGCATAAAAATAATCATTCCTCAATGTATTTAGCATAATTATCAAATGATATTCATCCTATTACTTTATCTTTGAATATATATGACTATCATATATAAATAGTACCAAAAACTGATCAAGGTAATACCTGAAGGAACAATTCATTGAGTCCATGAAGATTATGGGGGAATATGTAAAAACAAATGGCATCACTATAAATTCATAGTGTCTACGTCCTGTAAAAAATGACATATTTCATATGTACTCACACTTGACCTTTAATTGATTATATCTAGAATAATGGTCAAATTTGGAAAAGTATTTATCATTTTTTAGTTTCTAAAAATGTCATCAATATAGTGTGGATGATACTTTTTCATGACATTGATCTTTTAAAGTTCCCAATATTCTACGTAAAGTTGCATTTACCCATATTTCTTATTAATAAAAAGAACAAGTGCAACCAATGGTGACATAATAAGGCATATGAATCCCTTATAAAGATAATACTATAAATACTTATTCAATTCCTTTAAATCAGTAGGGTCCCTTATATAAAGAGTCATTGAAATAGGTGTAGTAACTTGTATAAATTCTATAAAATACTAAACTTATAGATTGGATAGAAGAATATGAAACTATTTTATAAAGGCCATATAATTCAGGTACAATAGGTGTAACTTCAATATTTAGTTTACCTCCAACCATATGAGATACATAACAATCATGTATAGGAATTAAAACACATAATATTGAAGTAATTTCAATTGTATGTTCGTATTTATTATCACATTGATAAGTGATTATATTTTTATTTGGAAGATGAAATATTAATTAACTACCTTGGTAATTAATATGGGAACAAAATATAGAAATGAAATACATGATAATAACCACATCAAATTCAACTAAATAAAGAATCAAAATATTTGAAGGAATATATTTCCCACAGACTTTACTGAGAGAGGAACTATAAACATGAGATGTGACTATCATACAATTATGAGTTTTTCATATTAACTCATCATATAGAATTTGAGATGGTAATTTTATAACCTTTGAAAATTACTTAGATGTAAAAGAGTTTGTAGATCTATAATCGAATAAGATATTAGTTTTTCTAGAGTGGACGATAAATAAACCATTCACCACATTACTATCATGACCCTATTTGGTAGTTATTATCACTTGATATTTAAGTTTACCTTTGTGATTCAGAGGGTTTTTATGATAATCATCATTATAAACTTTCAGATTCATGCACAAGTTGTCATAATTCCCATAATCCTTACTTTTATGCATTGAAGCATGTGTGGTACATTTGTTGGTGTCTTTTTACCTCCATTTAATTAACTATTTTATTTATCAACTATCTACATTCATAGGTTAAATTAACCACCTTTATAAATTTAAATCATCTCCCAATTTCATTCAAGTAATTCCATTGATTATTCAATCGACGTTTCTAGAAGGTAGATGACTGTAATTTTTTCCACTTGTGATATATTTAATTATTCCTAGGAATAAATCTTCATTATATTATAAAAACCATATAAATGATGGGAATCTACAATTTCAATTTCAACCTTGAGTATATATCAAATGATTTCTTTATAGATACTAAATTATCTTATAGATAACACCTTTCAGAGACTTACTGTCAAGCACCCAATGAATCAATCAATTTTTATTTTAGGGATAATGACTAAATTATAAGTATACCTAGAGAGTATTATAAAAATTTCCTTATAAGTACAAATGGATTAATCATCCTTTTTCTTATGCTCAATGAATTCAATATCCATATTTTTATATTGAATACAAGGGAATTTGTTACTGAAAAATATCCTCTTAAATTTATCCCATTACATGGGTTCAATTTTTTCTTCTTGTATTATATTTTTAATAAGGTTCCAAAATTGATATTATTTTAAGTAAAAATCATAAATATAAAGAATTTTTTTCATGTTCAAAGTGTTGAAGAATAGAGAATGGTTTTCTTAATTGTGATAATGCAATGCACATCGAGTTGTGTATTAAAATTTCAACTATTATAAGGTGGATGCATCCTTTTGAAGGGCACTACAATGTGTTGTTCTCTCATTTGATCATTTTGAAGATCAAAATGATTTTTGGAATGAGAATATTGAGTGAGAATATAAATTAGGTTTTGTATTCTATTTCAAATAGAATTTGGTTGGTCAGGTGGACAATCATTGAATTTTCTATCACAATCATTTTTATCATGATGTCTTCAAATTCTAGCCATTGAATAATACATTAAATCAAAGTGTATACATCAATCTATAATAACCAGTTTGGGCTATCATATAATAAAAAATATATCATTCATATAATTTCTAAATCACGAAACATTATTATCAATTTGTTTAATCATAGGTTTATCCTAGGTTATTCATGTTCATTACCAAAATAATAGGATGTTGTTGTATACATAGAATTACCCTCAGGGTTTTCATGAAATTTATTAAATCATAATATCAAAATATTGACTAAAACTATCCTTGGATAAGAATTATAGTGACCTAATCTTAGAATAAATAAATATTATGTTATTTTATATGAATATTTAATAAATTTCACAAATTCTTTTTTGAGGACTATTAAGGTTTAGTGTCTTTAGAGACTCACAAAAAATTAAAATTTTATTTTCAATCACTTATATAGAAAAAATGAGAAAGTAAAATATCAAGAAATAAAATAAAGAAATAACCCATTAAAGTGAAATTATAACATACTAGTTTTAATCTCCCTAAAATGTTTCCATGAGATAGTGTATACCAGAGTTTTTGGTTATTCCATTAGAAGATCATAGAACCTTAATGCCATCTTGTCCTAAGACTAGATATAGTCTCCTATGATTATCTTCCCTTTTTGTGTCCTCTTATTGAAATACCATCATGATTATCAATTCTAGTGATTTTCTCCTCATTGGTATGCACCCTTATATTCCTTTACATCACTATTTCAGCCTCTACTTCCGGAGAATTAATTGTTAGGACAGTTTAAACCATTAACTCTACATATATCATAATAAATTCGAATGGATGTTCGAAAATAACATCATATAATTCATAATAACACATCGACTTAGAGAAGTGTGGTCACTATCTAGCTTCATGGACATCAACTTCTTCAAAGATCTTGTCGCTATCGGCATAGGTAAATATGAATTATACTTCTTCTCCTTATGACTGCCCCTCCTACTCTAACTTCTCCTTGGGATTGGATATCTACTACTTTACAACTCATACTATGTATCACCTATAAAATATCTAGAGAATTCATCATTGAACACCTTACTTTGTTCATTCTTCTCATCGATATAGGTTCTTCTATGATCATTTTCACAATTCTAGACTGGATCATCATAGGACAAGAGATCGAAGAGGTTTCCCAGCACAAGACCTCTAACCTCCCTAGGGGTATTCTTGATCGAGGCATCACCAAATACCACCTGTTACAGAGCTTTTAACCCATCCTTATAAGTCTTTGGCCCTCCCTAATCCTTGATTTTCAGTTCCACCTCATTGGTTTTCCCAACAATACCATGGGAACCCTCAATTGGAGGGTCCAAAACACTAGTATATATCTCCACCTCTAAACATGTATTCACCAATGAAGATATCACTAAATGATGAGTATTATCCAGCTTCTTAATCAATAGACTAGATTGAGAAGGCTTCTCAGGACCATTGGAACTAGAACTAGTTCCCAAGCACGCTGTTTCCACATATGAAGTATCCACAATAGTCTTGGATCCTCATTCATCCAACAGTTTTGGAACCTTAGAATGGGAGAACTTCTTGCTCACTCCTCCACCATAAAACGGCCCATCTAACCCCAAATTAATAGTTAGAGGAGCCAATGGTTCTCCTAGATCCCATTCTAAGTGACTGAAGACGGTATAAACTAGTGGATTCACTTCCTATGATCCACTCTTCACAACCATTACAGATTTAAGTATAGAATCCATGCCCTCTAACTCTTTTCTAGAAAATCCTCCCTCTATACATAACTCTGTTTCCTTACCTCTATCCAATCCCATATTTTTATCTTCTTCCATTTGATTATTGAGATTAGGCCCTCGAATAGAAGTTGTAGTTGAATGGATAAGAGATTACATACTGAACAAAAATAAGACCATGATTCATACACCACATGTTGTTTGCACTAGAACTACTGACCAACTGTTATCCAAAAAAAGTCAAAAGGAAACCTGGGCACACCCACTTCCACACAGACACTTGGTTTAAAAGGGAGGAGAATAGAGAAAGTTCACCTATCCAAACACAGGTATCTACCCAATAGGTTTCCAAGTAGTTTAATAATTGATTGATTTTGAAAAATGGTAGGATATGGTTTGGAAAACTCACCCAAATCACCATATAAGGGGAATAACTCCTCATATTGAAGTTGTATGTTAATATAAAGAGGTAATGATGAGAACCATTGAAGCTATGATGAGAACTTGACCATAATATTATTATATAATCCTATGATGTGAATCCTATCATAATATGTTTACTATTGAGAAAAACCACTGTCACCCTCTCTTATAAATCAAAGATCTGAAGGCATGCCTATCAAATAAGTATACTGAGGGACTTCATTTCTTAAACCTCAATATAATAGTATAACGCATAAGTGCTGAGGTTTCGTTAAATTATACGATTGATAATGGGAGTTTAGGTCACACATTGAGTAAATCTGAGACTTTAGGATACAATAATGATTGAGGGAATGGGGGAAGAAGATCAAGGTTAGAAAAGGGGGAGATATATGGGCCCTCTCCCTTGTTGGATGTTGTAGGTCCCTCCTCCACTGGAGGGAGAGGGACCGACTTAGAGGTTATAACCATCATGAAGGCAGAGCATGTATTGCAACCCCCCCTTGGGAAGTTGATTTTTGAAATTTACTATCCCTACTCTTATTGATTCTTAGTTCCCTCAAAGACTAAATAAATAATATTCCCATTTTATGAAATTTATTTAACAATTCCCATATATATTTTTCCACATAGTACTTTTTATGGACATACCCAACACAAAACTTACTTCATTACTTGAGGATACAAAATATAAGAAATGGTGAGTTTATATTTTAAGTAAGGTTAAAAATAAAAGATATCGATCAATAATTATATGAAAGAATAATATAAAAATATTATTAGGAGATCAAAATAATAACATAAAAATTTCATACATAATTTATCATGAATCATATACCTTATTCATCGAAGAAAACATTATAATTTCAAAATAGATGAATAATTATGGTGAGAGATCATCACTAATAAATCATTAGCCTTTTGTTCAAATCACCAACAGAAAAACATTTCATAAAAGTGTGGGGAAAACATAGTTATTAAAATAATTTCATATGTTAATTTTAACTATTCAGAGTTTAAAATCATAGTGGATCAAGAGTAAACACCTTTGTACCATATCATAACAGATCAAGGATCATTAATTGTTTACCATAGCAGATTAATAAAACTTAAATGTATTCAATAGTATGTCAATCACACTGAATTGTTCATCAAAATAGATCAAAAACATCAACTTGTTTACCATGGTGAATAATATACATAGACTTATTTTCCAAACTATATCAAGTAAATATACTTTTTTCTTATAGTGGATTAAAAATAATGGCTTTTATCTTATAGTGGAATAAGTACATTGACTTGTTTCCTATATTGGTTCAAGCATAACATGTTGTTTCCCCTAGTAGATCAAGTAAATTAACTTCTTTCCCATAGTGGGTCAACCACATAAAAATGTTTCCCCTAATTATCTCATATGAATTAAAACATTACCCAAGGTGTTGGAAGGATATATAATTCTGGGTCCACCCATCACATAATGAAAACAAAACATATGATAAAAAACTGACCACAAAACATTAATCATACCATGATATAATATCCCCTGGAAAGACAAAAAGATTTCATAAAAAATCAAAATTTCCTCATATCATAACATAGAGAAAATAAATGGATTTTGTTAACATCTCATCATCATAATCATAAACTATATAGATAAAGAACAAGGATTTTATCTTTAGATCATATCCCAAGTAAAACATGAATAACATCATAGGATGTTATCATAGATTTAATTTTTTTTTAAATAATCAGTGGAAAATTTCACGAGGAAAATAACCTTTTTAGTTTGAAATCACTAATTTAAAGTCTAAATTTTTTCAAAATATTACAGAGAATAGTATATTTGAAAATAACCATGAAATTTTTTAAAGTAATATTTAATGCATTGTGTTGTCCTGACGGTGGGAAATTACATTCATACCATATCATTTACAAGAACAAATTCCTATAAGTGTTTTATAAGAAGTCAAAAAGTACCTCATTTCTAAAATTAAAAGAATATTCCTTTAATTTTTTTTATAGTACGTAAAAAAAGTATAAAAAAGAATTTAAAAATGATAGGAGATCAGAAAAACGTTATTGAATTTTTTTTATAGAAATATGGGACATAGAATATTTTTTTAACTGAATAGTAAAACATATTATGTTTTATATAAAATAAATAATTCAATATCTTCAATACCTAAAGTGATGAAAATTGAAGGAAAACATTATTCTCAATAAGTAACATGAGGAGAAAATAGGAAAGGGATTTATCAAATAACGATCCTATAATTTTATAAAATGAAATATAATCATAAATATTCCTAATTAAAACTGAATTTAAATATAAATAAATTACATCAATTCTTATCATTATCACCTATTTATTAACAATTATTTTTTAGAAGCGTTATTTTGTGTGATCATTTCTTTATTTTTCCAACATGTTTTGGGTTGGAAGTCCCATTACATATAGTTTGATCATGGTTACTTAATATCCATTATGTTAATCATGAAATTATATTCAAGTAAATTAATTATATATATAAATATATTAATTTATAGTCATAAACAATATTTATAGATAAGAAATTTAATTACACCATTCATGGAGACAGTAGGTCATAAGTACACCTGATTGATGTTTTCATTTTTTAATGATGGAAAAATAGAAACGTAAATAATAGTTTTCCATTATAGGATTATTATGATATCCTATGTATTCATTGATTATATCATTATTACCATCAATTTAATGTGTAAATGAAAAAAATCACATCAATTCATAGGGGTGGTAGTCCAGATGTGTGCATGAGCAATATTATCATTTTAAAATAGATTAGAAGAAGGTGGATAATGGCTGTTACAATATTATAATAACAATAGAAAATATTCAATATAATGAATTAATTATTTATAATGGATTCCCAAGATTTATTGGACGTACAATAATTAATAAAATTGAAAACATGCATCTAAGAGCTATACATCTTCATTGAGAATCCTACTTTGGCATACACATTCAGAATTGAAAGGATGGTATTTAGGTAATACCATATTATATGGGGTGTGTTTAAGGAATATAAGGAGGTATCATGTTAGTTATTAGATGATATAGAAGGCCCAAAAGGTGTCATGAAGAGATGATAATAGGTTCCTCTATATAGGTGAGGGGAGGGGGACTCATGGAATTACAAAACTATTTAATTAATTTAAAATATTTTTCATGGAATAATGGATCCAAATATATATTATTTGAATATAATATTATTAAGTGTATAATTACTCTCACACAATAATTTTTTTTACAAGTTTTGGTAATATTTGTACCCTTTTCTCTTACATGTAACACCCATTAACCCTATTGATAATTACCATAATATTAAAGCACTTTACTCTCTTTGGGCCAAGAATGTTTTCATAAAAGGAAATGTGACCCAAAAATAGACCATGGTTTATCTATTTAACCATATACCAATCACTTGGATGATGTTTGATATTTTATATATTTTAAGCAATTTAAAAATATTTTATTTTCATTAAATTTAATTAATATCATTTTTCAATCTATTTATTTAATTTGACATTATTGACATCAAGAAAACGATGGAATTCGAATATGAAAAATTAAAACACCATAAATATGTTATAATTATCTAAAAATTATTGTATTATAATAATTCATGCAAATTTATTGCTTTTAGGAATTTTAAGTACATTTATTCGATTGTCTTATTAGTTGAATGATTATTGTGTTCGTGATGGGAATAAACTTGGAATAATTATTCAATCACTAAAAATTAAAAAAATCACTATAATAATTAAAAAAATTATTTCAATTAAATATTTATAACTGAACAAAACCACTTTTTTACACTTATGATAAAATTTTAGTGATAATTAATTTAAGAGAATGACATTTTGTATCTATTCTTTTCATAAAATAATATAAAGCTCATAATCAATTGAATATAGAACCATGTGGCCATATTTTCATGAATTGGATGTTAATGGACAAAATGAACTCACAATCGATTATAAAATACTGTGTTTTATTGATTTTAGACTTCAATATTTTGGATATAACCCTAATAAACCCTTTTTACCTTTACCTATGTAAAAAAAATTTAGTTTGGTTAGAATTCATAGTCACAAAAAAGTGACCTATTTACCAAAATTGTACTTTATGATTAATAAAATGAATTCCCATTTTTAAGATTTAATTTTTATAAATTTCTAAAATAAATTTATGATAAAAATAAAAAACATAATGAAAAAAATAGATTTTCATAAAAATTAATTTTTAAGTATATTTTTTTTATAAAAAATTCAACCCAAAAACAAATTTTAATAAAATTAATTGTATTAATAATAATATAACTGAAATAATTATCAATTTAAACCATTTTAAATTAAATTTTTATTTTTTAAATACTTCAAATGAAAAGGAAATTTTCAACGATAAGCATTATTTTAACTATTCATTGAAAAAATATTCATTTTAGAAATTCTAAAAAAATAACTCTAAGATAATTCTGAAATGATGATTTAAAAATTTAATTTTTTTAAATTGTTTTTTTGAAAATTGTAATAAATATATTATATTATTTTTTTTACAAAAAATAAAAAAAATCATTTTTTTGTTGAAAATTATTTTTTAAAGCATATAAAAGATTTAAATTTTTTTTATAACTTAATTAAAAATATATTTTCTTTATATAAAACATTTTATACATAATTTTTAAAATCTGGTTATTCATATTCATTATTCTAATTAAACGATTACATTTTAATGTTATTCTATATTATGGTTCATTTAGATTCTTGGTTGCCTATGTCGTAATCTATCCAAAAAATTAACTTTGTTTGAAGAGAAATATATAATCAAATTTAATAATGTTACGTGAATAGAACCTAGTGGGTCCCTAGAAATTTTATTCCTCAATGATAAACCCCTTATTGGTGACTATTGTAAGATTATGGTTATCTAATGATCTAATAATAACAAATATAGTGTTTTCCCTTATAACATAAAATTACAGTCTACTTAACCAAGCTAGAGGTTGTAGAAACCCTTTTTAATGATTGTCCAAGATGATTTCCTTGGATATGAAAATGTAGGACGATTGATATTTGATTCTCGATGGAGTAGTCCCATAGGTGTATTCTCGGTGAGGATCTATTATTGATGGATGAAGTATTTTGGCATGTGATTCCATATGTGGTTGTTAAGGACCTAAGAGAGTATGTTTTGGCATAAAAGATGCTATGGGGAATTTTATCTATGAATAATGTGGTGTTTCCCAAGAGACATGACCTTATGTGAGACCTAGTGTGAAACATCTTACAACTCCCATTCACATGGAATGGCAGTAGGTCATTACTAGGCCTTTGGCGACATCCCCAATATAATAACCCTGATTTTTATTACACACTTAAACTTAATTTATTACATAAAATATTTACTTGATACAACATAGAAGATCGAGAGGTGTAGTGTCTTTGGATATTAGGAAAATTACATAACATCTTAGAATATAAAACACACAACATCTTTATTGAAAACGTTTTTTACATGACCACTACATTCCTTTGTACTTAGCGTTGCATGGGATAACCTGAGGACATGCATATGAAAAGGGTAAGTTGTAAAGCCCAGTAAGGTAATAAACATGGAATAACATGAGGAATAAAATAAATGTTAGAAAATAGGAATATCAATGGAGCACAAGAGATACATGAACATAGAGTCATGATAAAGCATGGCAATCCAAACATGGAAATGTGGCAACAACACTTAACATGGAATTATCTTGAGCCAAGGCTCATTGCATATAGAGCATGAGTAGACCCTTATTGAACATGAAGCATGAGTAAACCATCATTTCACTTGAATTAACATGAGTCAACACCCATTGAACTTGATGTATCATGATACTATACTTTACCCAATGCATTGGAGCTCTATCAGGGCACACCCTTTTTCAACATTTTATTTTAGGCATAAGTGTGCCACATGGATAATATAACATGGAATCAATCATCATAGTTTATTCCACAATAAAGGGATGTGGAATGCATAAATTAATCTTTGTAATCAATAAGTAAATATTCATAAAGGTGCATACCCTTGATAGAGAAACAGACATGGTTTTCACTACAGAATGACATTGGCTTGGAAAAACGTAGTGCAATTTCAGCATCATAACAGTGTGAAATAAGAACTCATAAAAAATGGTTGATGAGAGAGAAAAGGGTTTCTCATATTATTTACATTAAATGGATAGTAAGGGGGTCATATAAATACATGTCCCAACAAAAGTAATGGAATTTAGATTTATAATTAAAAATAATTACTTGGATGTAAAAGATGAGAGAGAAATCCCTTATGAAATTTCAGCATTGTAACGGGTGTACATGGGAGGAATTAATGAGAGAGAGAGGGGTATCCCATAATTGAAAAAGAAATAGGGAAGTATGGTGGAGGTGAAATATAATACCCCATCATTTGTAATTGAAAACAAAAGGTCATAACATCTTAAAGAAAATTGGACAAAAATGAGAAAAAGGAAGAAATCCCTTACTTGGAAGTGTGCTTCCAAAGGCTTGAGAGAGTCTTGAGAGAGGCTTATTGGGAGATTGGGGAATCATGGGAGGATACTAGTGAATGGAGGGAAGAGGTTGGATGAACTACAAAGGCTTTTAGTGAAGAGGATGTGGGATCTTATGAGGGTTTATATAGGGAAGGTGGGAGAATTCTTTATTATTTAGGTTTGGGACACCTCACAATAAACTAATCCAAACCACAAACCAGCCCATGGTTTTTGCACATGTCTTTTAGAAAAGGGAAGTGCACAAAAATATTTTATATTTCCAAAGTCCTAAATTATTAAAATAATGGTGTTTATTATGTGGAGGTGAGTAACACTCCCAAGGAAAACAATTTAAAAAGAGAGAATGTTTAACAAGTCTTGAAGAGTCAACTAAAGCATTTTAAAATTAATTAAAAAACCCAAAATCACATTATTTTAATGGTAAAACATATATTTGACGAACATAAAGTTTATAGTATTTTATTACATCACTATTGGGTCATTATGATGTCATAAAACACATTATATATTTAAACGGTATTTAATTTTTACACCAAAATTTGACTGTCTCAAAAAATTATAAAACATTCACCATTTGATAATTTTGATGCCCTAATTCCAAAAATAATATTAAATTTATCTAAATAATTTTCTAAATATGTTAATTTTCTCTTTTTAAATAAAAACAGACATTTATCTGAAATTCATGGGTTTTCACAAAAATGGATTTCAAACCTTTATAAAAATTACAATTGCATTTATAAAATTATACTATAATTTATATTTTAAAAAAATTAATTTAATAATAATAATTATTATTATTATATTTTATTAAAATTTTATTTAATTCAAAAATCCATTAATTCATCAAAATAGATTTCTTAGTTGAACATTCACTAAAAATACTATTAGTGCATTAAAAACTATTTACAAGGTAACATTAATAAAATTAAAGTATATTTATTATTATAAAAAAAATAATGTACATAACTATAGTTCTAAGGTCTTGTTACATAACTCCTTATAACACCCACATAAGACCGAAGAGTAATGTGTGTGATGGTGACAGACTCTTGGGGTGGCTCGGATAACATTGCTCGGGTGGTAATCTCTATCAACTTTCACTTCTATCGTAAGCGGTCCTGCTCAAGCTTAAAATATTCAAGCTCATCTTGGGATTTGTCAATAGAGAAGCCCAAAGACACAAACTCCTTTCTATGCTCTGAGAAATGGGATTTGTATGGGGCATATCTACCTGATGAGGCCATCGCTTCTTTTTTCTGAGTAAATTGGATTTGTTAAAGCCCTATATTTATACTAATCATGTGATCATGGTTAAATGAATATATTAGAAATGGTCACAATTCTTAATAGTATTTTAAAATCCAATAAAATAAAACCAAAGAAGTTGACATTTTTTATTAACATTTTACATAAAGCGACATTTAATTAGATCAAGAGGGATTTCCATTAATGAATGTTTGGGTCATTACAATATTCCCCCCAAAAGAAACTTTTCCCTCAAAAGTTTCTTTTCCCACACTAAAACAGATGTGGTTAACTCTACTTCATCATTTCCTCTGATTCCCACGTTGCTTCTTCAAACTTTTGGTTTCACCACAACACCTTGACGTGGGGCACTGTCTTATTTCGTAGAAATTTTTCTCTATTATCTAAGATCTTCACTGGTTACCACTTAAAAGAAAGATCATCCTATAACCGTACCACCTCTGAAGAGAGTAAATGTTTGGGGTCCGGTATGTACTTCCTTAAGAGGGATACATGAAAGACATCATGTAATTTGTCCATGGTATGTGGAAGTTCTAGTCGATAGGACACATCCCCGACATGATCAAGAATCTCAAAGGGGCCAATGTACCTTGGACTTAACTTCTCTTTCTTTTCAAACCTCATGACCTTCTTCCACGATGATATGCATAGAAATAACATGTCTCTAACTTTAAATTCAATTACTCATCGACGATTATCTTCATAACTCTTCTGTCAACTCTAGGCTTCCATGATACGTTGCTGACTGGTTTTCACCTTCTCCACTACTTCTTCAACAATTCCTAGTCCAAGTAGCTTATTCTCACGGACCTCATCCCAACACATTGGTGTTCTACACCTTTTTCCATAAAGGGCATCATATAGTGCCATTTGGATGCTCAGGTGGAAACTGTTATTACAAGAGAACTCAACCAGAGGAAGATGTTAATCCAATACTCCTTTAAAGTCTATTGAGCATGCTCTCAACATGTTCTCAAGTGTTTGGATAGTCTGCTCGGATTGGCCATTAGTTTGAGTATGATATGCCGTACTGAAGTTCAGTTCAGTATTCGTATCATGCTGAAGAATCTGCCAAAACATAGAGGTGAACCTTGGATCTCGATCAGACATAATAGATAGTGGTACTCTATGAAACCTTACCGCTTCCCTGATATATATCCATTCCAGTTGATCCAATGAGAAATCCTCCTGAATATCAATGAAGTGTGAAACCTTTGTAAGAAGATTCCACAATATCCCAGATTGCATTGTTGACATTGAATTTTTTCGGAAGTCTGGTGACAAAGTCCATGGTGATTTTATCCCATTTCCATTCTGGTATAGGAAATGGTTGCATCATCACCATAGACTTCTACCTCTCTGCCTTCACTTGCTGACACACTAGGCACTTTGATGTATATTCTGTGATCTTCTTCCTCATATTATCCCTCCAATAATGCTCCCAGATATCTCAAAACATCTTTGTGTTTCCTGGGTGAATAGATAAATTTTAACTATGTGCATCATCCAAAATTACTTTTTCAGCTCCATACTTGATGGAACACATAGTGTTTTTCCAAATCTCACAATTCCTTCTTCATTAAAATTGAACTCCAAGGATTTCCCGTTTCCAATAGCTTCCATTTTTTCCTAAATTCTCACCTCATCCTTTTGATCATCGTACAAACCTTTCCAAAAGTGACGGTTGAGAAATCATTTGTGAAAGGATTGATGGTGTTCCCTTCTTTATTATTCCCATGTCCATCTTCATCAAATCTAAGATTATTGGATCCTTTTCAATTCTCATCAATGATAGAATCACTGGGTCCTTTCTACTTATTGAATCTTCCACCTTGTTCGCTTTCCTAGGGTGGTAAGGGATTGAGTAGTCATAGTATTTGATCAGCTCTAACCATCTTTGTTGGCACATGTTCTACTCTTTCTGTGTGAATATATACTTGATGATTTTGTGGCCCATATATATTTTACACTTCTCCCCAAAGAGATAATGCCGCCAAATTTTCAAAGAAAAGATCACTGCATCCAACTCGAGGTCATGTGTTGGATAGTTCTGTTCATTATCTTTTAATTGGCTTGAAGCACATGAAATGACTTTTTCATTTTGAATCAACACACATCCTAGGATCTTCTTTGAAGCATCACTGAATACCCCCAAAAGTTCTCCACTTGTCAGTAAAGTGAGCATGGGCATAATGATAAGCCTCTTTTTCAACTCCTTGAAGATTTCATCGAATTCATCACTCCATGAAAACTTTACGAAGCCGAATGAACATCCACCTTGGAGAAGTATTGTGCTCTACACATCAGAATGAACAAGTCTTAGTGAGAGAAGATTCCTGTTCTTTATCATGATTTCTTATGCTCATAATAGTTGATGTAAAGGTGAATTGACCCATCCTTCTTCTCGATGAAGAGGACTGATGCACCCCATAATGAAGAACTTAGGTGTATAAACCCTTAATATAGATTATACCGTAGTTGTTTATTCAGATCCTCAAGATCTACAATAGCCATTCTATATGGAGTCTTGGATATTGGAAATTCCATAGGTATATGATCAATTGAGAATTCAACATCTCTTTTATGAGGAAGACCATACAATTCCTCGGGGAACACTTAGGAGAATTCCCTCACAATAGGCATGTATTCTAGGATGGTTTCCTCCTTAAACTCAGTCATCTGATCCAGATACGCATGCTCATAGGGTATAAATATCCACACTTGTGATGATGGAGCTAAATAAGATTCATCTTCCCCCTCGCACATATAATGAATCGGGGGTTGATTCTCCACATGGTGTGTGATTTTCCTCTCAGGAAAATTTATGTTGGATCTATATAAGTAAAGACAATACTTGCCATGAATTGCATCAAATTCCACCAGAGGGAGTATAACAAGGTTTTCTAGGAAGTTTAATCCACGGATTATGACAGAGGAAGAGTTAAATTCATGGGATGCAATGATTTCCCCATTTTTAATACTCACTGACATCATCACTTCCATTATTTATGGTGGTGCTAAGATTGTTCTACTAAACTTTAGAGATACAAAAGAATGCATATAACCTGAATCAAGAAGTACGTTCGCTATTAGTGACTGAATAACTTGGATACCTATCACCACTTCATTATCGGGGTTCACTTCGGCAATAGTGATAGAAAAATCTGACCATTACTGCCTTGGAGGTTGTTGGCTATCTCTGAAAACCCTTTGCTTAGGGAACTGATTTGCAAGATGCCTTGGTTTTTTGCAGTTGTAGAATGAAACCACGCGTTGAGGTTTTAATGGAGCGTTCCTCTCCTCTGTCATAGTCGTAGGTATTTCTTACTGATAGTTAATACCAGGTTCCCTTCTATTCCACACCTAAAGAATTTCTTCGTCCCCTTTAGGCAATTTCTAAGGTGCTTCTTTCCACTCCTTTGGCAAGTCGGGTGCGAGATCTTCATACCAGCATTGTATTTATCCATCGTAATGCCAGTATTGAAGTCTACCTTATGATTTTTATACCCATGATACCCTTGAGATTCTATGATATCCATTTCAACCTTGAGGGAACATCAAAAAATTTCCCCATAGCTGTTGAAGTCACAAATCACTAGCACTTTCTGCAGGCTAGGTTTCAGCCCAACAAATAAGCGGTCAACCTCGCATTCGAGGGTAACGACAAAGCCGAAATCATATCGTGAAAAACTTTTAAATTTTTCCTCATATTCTCCAATATATTCGGCATCTTTTTTCCTTGAGGGAAAGGAAGTCCATTTCCATCTTAATCCATAGGGTGCGTGGAAAATATTTATCGAAAAACATCTTCTAGAAATCCTTCCATTCCAACGGCTCGATCTCCTCCTAATGATTCATATTTTTGATCAACATCCACCATTGATCATCTTCACCCTCTATATGATAAGAAACCATGAGAAACCTCTCTTTTTCAGAACATTGAAGGATGGATAAGATCTTTTCAATGGAGTTGATCGATTGTTCAGCGATTGAGGGATCAGATGATCCATTAAAAGTTGGAGGCCTTTGTCTCATGAAGCTCTTGATAGAAACTTATTCTTTCATTGTGGGGGGGGGGGGAGAAGAACATTCATCTTGGACCATGTTTCTATTAAAATATTGAGTTAACTGAGAGAGAAGCGTGACAATGTTCATGATTCCTACTCCCATCAGATTGGGCATCTCATTTTCACAGTAATCACATTGATCTTCACATCGGTTGTTAGCCCGAGTCCTCCTATTACCGTCCATTGGATGGAATGAAAGTAAAGTTAGGGGTTACACATAAAGTGTAATCCCAGGAAAAAACTAATGACATATAAATAACTTTTATTTCCTTAACTTATGAATCCATAGGCTTCAATCTATGCTATATATGATCTACTTTATAACATATATTCTTAGGGGCATTTTTTTAATTACCTTAATAGTGGTTCATACTAAGCTTTTTAATTTACCAAAGAATAACCCCTGGGAGTGTTGTAACCAAGAGTATAGAAAGCCTCGTTGCCATGCACCAGTTCCCGTTCAAGTCTAGCTCAAATTGGTGTTTTCGGGTTTTACCCCTAGGTTACATCTGTGCCTGACCCACCTCTACCTGCTCGTAACTAGACAGGGATGTATATACTTGATAAAACACTTAGAAAATACTTACCAATACTTAGGGATGTATTCATTATACTTATTCTTGTCTCTAAGTATTCACTAGGGTTTTCTAATCCTAATCCCAAAAATGACTAAACCTATTCTATGGTACTAACTATAACAACCCTGCTTTTTATTACACACTTAAACCTGATTTATTACATAAAATATTCAATTTATACAACATATAAGATCTAGATGTATTTTGTATTTTGGGATTAGGAACATTACATAACATCTTAGAACAAAAAACACACAACATCTTTATTGAAAACTTTATTAACATGACCACTACATTCCATCGTACTAAGCAATGCATGGGATAACCTGAGGACATGCATAAGAAAAGGGTGATCTATAAAGACCAGTAAGGGAATAAACATGGAATAACATGAGGAATAAAATACATGTCAGAAAATAGGAATATCAATGTATCACAAGAGAAACATGAACATAAAGGCATGATAAATAATGATAATCATAACATAAAAATGTGGCAACAACACTTAACATGGAATTAGCATGAGCCAAGGCTAATTCCACATGAAGCATGAGTAGACCCTCATTGCACATGAAGTATGAGTAACCCCTCATTGAACATGAATTATAATGAGTCAACACCCATCGCACATTACATATCATGATACTATACTTACCCAATGCATTTGAACGCTATTAGGGAACACCCTTCTTAAACATTTTATTTCATGCATAAGTGTGCCACATGGATCATATAACATGGAATCAATCATCATCATTTATTCCACAATAAAGAGATGTGGAATAAATACATAAATCTTTATAATCAATAATTAAATGTTCATAAAGGTTAATACCCTTGATAGAGAAATGGGAAAGGTATTCACTACCCAAGGACATTGGCTTGGAAAATAGTAGTAAAATTTCGGTAGCATAACGACATGAAATAAGTACTCCAAAAAAATGGTTGATGAGAGAGAAATGGGTGTCTCATCATATTTACATGAAATGGATAGTAAGGGGGTCATATAGATACATGTACCAACAAATGTAATGGAATTTAGATTCATAATGCAAAATAATTACTTGGATGTAAATGAGGAGCAAGAAATCCCTCACAGAATTTTGACATGGTAACAGGTGCAAATGGGGGGAATTGATGAGAGATAAAGGGTTATCCCATCATCCAAAAATAAATAGGGATGTATGGGGGAGGTTAGAAATCATACCCCAATATTTTTAATTTAAATCAAAATGGCATAACAAATTAAAGAAAATTGGGAAAAAATGAAAAAGGAAGAAATCCCTTACATGGAAGTGTGGTTCCAAAGGATTGAGAGAGGCTTGAGAAAGGAATCTTGGGAGCCTGGGAAGCTTGGGAGGATTCTAGAGAGATTAGGGAAGAGGTTTAACAAACTATAAAGGATTTGAGTGAGGGGGAAGTGGGATCTTGGGTGGGTTAATATAGGATATGTGAGGGAATTTTTTATTATTTAGGTTTGGGACACTTCACATTAAACTAATCCAAACCAGAAACCAGCCCATGGTTTTTGCCCATGGTTTTTGGAAATGGTAATTGGAAAAAAATATTATATAATTACAAAGTCCGAACATCTTAAAATAATGTTGTTGCTTATGTGGAGGTGAGTCACACTCCCAAGGAAAACAATTTAAGAAGACAAAATGTTTAATAAGTCTTGAAGGGTCCACTAAAGCTTTGTAAAATAATTCAAACAGACCAAAAATAAAATTATTTTAATAGTAAAATATATATTTCCCAAAAATAAAGATTATAGTATTTTATTACATCACTATTGGGTCATTATGATGTCATAAAACTCATTATATATTTAAACGGTATATAATTTTTACCTAAAAATGTGATTGTCTCAGAAAATTAAAAAAAATTCACCGTTGGATAATTTCAATGTATTGATTCCAGAAATAATATTCATTTTATCTAAATAATTTTCTAAATTTGTTAGTTTTCACTTTTAAAATAAAAACAGACATTTATAAAAAATTCATGGGTTTTGACAAAAATGGATTTGAAACCTTAATAAAAATTTCAATTGCATTCATAAAATTATACGATCAGTTATATTTAATAAAAAATAAGTTAATGATAATATTAAAATTTTATTAAAATTTTATTTATCTCAAAAATCCATTACTTCATCAAAATATATTTCTTAGTTGAACATTAACTAAAAATACAATTTGTACTTTAAAAACTATTTACAAGGTATCAATAATAAAATAAAAGTGTATTCATTATTATATAAAAAAATAATGTACATAACCATAGTACTATGGTTTTCATAGATAACTACTTATAAAACCTACATAAGTCCGAAGAGTAAGTTGTGTGATGGTTATAGACTATTGGGGTGGCTCGGATAACATTGATCAAGTGGTAATATCTATCAACTTCTACTTCTCTCGTAGGCAGTCCTGCTCGAGCTTAACATATTCAAGATCGACTTGGGATTGGTCAAGAGCGAAGAAAAAATACTCAAACTCCTTTCCAATCTCTTAAACATGGGATTTTTATGGGGCACGTCTACTAGATGAGGCCATCCCTTCTTTTGTCTATGTAAATTGGATTTTTTAAAGCCCTATATTTATACTAATCATGTGACCACAGTTCAACAAATATATTTTCAACGATCCCGATTCTTAATAGTATTTGAAAATAAAAAAACTTAAAACCAAAGAATTTGAAATTTTATTTAAAAATTTTACATAAAGATACATTTAATTAGACTAAGAGGGATTTCCATTAATGAAAGTTTGGGTCATTACACCTAAGACACCAAAGTCTGGAAATAAATTCCAAGGGTTTCATAAATAGTTGGGGGATTATTTTACATCTTAAAATAAAACAATAAAACCATGATAAGTATAACCATAAAATTACTATAATATTCATGAGTATAATGCAATACAACTCAAATAAATACCAACCGATAAATATACACAACTACTAACCAAAACTGTATCAAAGTAGAATGCTAAAACTATGACCATTTTCAGAGTATACAGTGGAAGACAAAACCAAAAAGAAAATAATAGACTACCAGGATATAAACTCCACATATCCAAACAGTCTCCAATATCCTACTCCACAATCCATTCCCAAAATATCATGATGTATTACTAACGAAATGAGATATTTTTTCCCTTACCTATGTCTCAATACACAAACTCTTAAAAAAACTATGTTTCCAAAGAACATAAAAATATGTTGGTCTCCCCCAAATTAATACTCTACTCATGATACTAGGATAAAACATATTATCACATTTATATAAAATTATTTATATAAAACCAATTTAAAACATATTGTGTTGCAACCAATCATTTTCACACCAAATAGTTTTCCAACCAAAACCATTCTAAGGAAAGAAACCAAAAAAATCTTTAAAACCATTTCTCAAATCCAATTTTTTTTTGATAAAATATTCCATTACATAAAACATTACACACACTCAGGCTTTCTGTTGCCATTGATGGTATAACTTATTGTCCATACTCCTTTTATTTGATGGTGGTACTTCACAACCATTATGTACCCCATTCAACTCATGCCAACCATTAATCCTAAATCATTACCAAACTGATTATGTCAAACCATTTCAATAAAAAAATCATTTTATTGAATAAAAACTTCCAAGAAATTTTCCACACAAAAAACCAAACAAAAATTTTAAAATAATAATTTTAAAATACATGTAACAAATTACTTCTTCCATAAATAATGAATCTCTTCAATTTAACATACCATCACTAAAGATGGTTTCCATAAATCATTAAAAAATAGTTCACATTTTAATTCAATCAATTCAATAAATTTGAAATCAAGACATCATGTTCTAATAATAATAGTCAATAGTGAATTTAAATACCTTGAAAACGTAGTAAAAAACGAGGAAAGATACAAAACCTTAAAAAATTCGAGATGAAACCCCAAAACCCACCTTAGATCTTGTTTCCTATCTACCAAACTATCATATATCACCATTTTTTTCACCACACATCATAAATGTCTTCACAAAAAATTATATACAGGATTGAAAGAGAGGTAATAAGATGAAAACTATGGAAAAAAACTAAAAAAATACACTAACCGAGGAGTCCATGCCTCCAACCCACAAATAATTGCCAATGGATTGCTCTCGAATCTAGAGGAATTGTCTCTATAACTGTTGGGAGTATCGAAATTCAAGTTCTTTTCAGTTTAATGGAACAAGGAGAGGTTTTGTGGAATATCCAAATTAGATACATATTTTTTAGACTTTTTTAACAATTCATGATTAGGGTGAATAGTTAAGAAAATGACCAGCAACCATGTGCCAAACACTGCCTCCAAACACCCTTCACATGGTTGTGTTACAGGTTAGATAAAATATATATTCCAACCTAACAAAAACCATCTGTTCCACTTTTAATAGTTATTCCTAGGTGGCCACATGATTTGGAAAAAAATTGAGCCTACCCAAAGCCCACTGTCTCCCCTTTAATGGTTTCATGGTTGTGTTTCATGGTTTCTACAAACCATGATCAAAACCTGGAACTCTATAAAATCCCCAAATTCTTGTCAAAAATCCTCCAAAAATACTAAAACATAACCCCAAAACCTTACATACATTAAATATATAAATAGAGTGATAATTACATAAATATAAGGGTGATATATTCTTACCACTATTAGTCTATAAATCCTTGGAAATTAGAAAACCCAAATTTTCTAAAAGTGTATGAGAAATTTCTTTCCCATTTCATTTTATTGTTCCCATGTTTCTTCCAAAACCCGACCCCGATTCCATAAAAACCACACTATAATGATGATTTTTTCTATGAAATGAATTCCATTTCCTATACAAAATCTAAACTGGCATATGAATCAAAAGATTATCTATATCTTGGTCAACATGAACCCATAAAATCAGATGGTCAGGAATAGGTAGGTACTTCATCAACAAAGATACTGTAAACACATTATGAAAAAAACTATACCTTTGTTGTAATTGAAACTGATATGCCACCTAACCAACCCATTCAATTTTCTAAAAAATTTCCTAGTAATTGAAAAGACAACTCCCCCATCACCCTAAAAAGATGATTCCCAATAATTTGAGAGATTATAAAGAACACCTGATCACTTACCTCAAAATAAAAAGGCCATTGATGATGATGTGCATCGAATTTATGTTGACTTGGATCAGTCTCCATACTTTTCTTGATCAACTATATCTCTCCATTGTCTCTTGGACAATGATTGGTACATCCTTTTAAGTCTCACCATTTTCCATAGAAATATTTGAAGAATGATAAGGATGCTCATACAAGGCTTTAAAAGGATCCATATGTATTGATTCCTAATAATTTTTGTTATATGAGAACCCCATTAACGTTATGTGATCCTCCCATGTTCCACCATTATCCATCACACAATTTCAAAGAATGATTTCCAATGTTTGTTTCATCTTTATAGGGTTTTCTATTTTTCTAAGGTTGATACACTATTATCATAGTCAAATACATCCCTAGGACCTGCTATAAGGATTTCCAAAAATGATATATAAACATTGGATATTAGTCCAATACTATCAAAACTGTTACTCCATGCCTCTACCACTTCTCAGATATAAATTTTGGACCTTTCCTCAACCGTTTGAGATTCATGAATAGGGTTAAAATGTCTCTACTTGGCAAACTACCCCACTATCACCCATATGGAATCATGTGTCCAAACTTCCATTGGGATAACTTTCACAAACCCCATATTTATCAAATCACATCTAGAAATAGGAATAGTTAAAGACTGAAACACACCCTCTAACCACAAGTGGTCTACCTTAACATTCTAATAGGTCAGGAATATCATAAAAATCCCAGTCACCTTTCTATTCATTCCAACCGACCAAAATTGTGCATTCAACACATCTTATGTATTATTGGATAGAAATCTCATATCAAATAGAGGAATTAATAAATAATTTGTTCTTAAAAATACATAGGTATGACCATCCGATCTAAAAAACACAAAGATAAACTCACATCCATCTTCTATCCCTAAATGGTCTACCCATCATTGAGTTTTTACCCCATCACAACTCATTATGAATCTAATGTATATGCCACATTAATCATATCAACTATATCAGAAACCAATGAAATTGGAAATAAAAATGCACCACTACTATTATCTTCATAATAAATGTGCATGTTGTAACGCCCCAAAATTCTAAAGAAATAACATTTTATTCAATATCATTTATGACACACATCACTATGCATGTAATCGATTCAGAATTTATGATATAAAAAATATTTTAAATAAATTCAATCTATGATATAGATTTCAATTAAAAAAACACTAAGTTATCTTAACTTACATGAAAGAGTGACTATGTTCAATATATTGCATTACACGCAAGATAGAGTTTTTCCTAACTATATTATATTCTTAAACATATTTTTAATTAGAATAATAAGACATAAACTAGCTGTTAAATTCATAGTTATGAATATTATTAACTAACTTATGAAAATATATAGTTTAAAAAAACTATAAAATCAAATAAATGGTTACAAATTAATTATAAATTAATATAAAAACCAATTGAATATAAAGGGAATGTTTTTATTGATTTTTTTATTCCTACAAAACTATTTTATCCTAATTAATTATATTAATAAAATTTAGTGAGTGATATTATTTTAATATATATATATATATATTATATAATCAATAAAATATATTTAAAATTTATCCAATATATTTTATAAGTATAAGATAAGAAAAAGCCCAATATTTTTTATAAAAATCAATATTTTTATAAAGGCACTTTTACCACCTTTTAATGGAGAACCAAATTTAAATCCAATTTTAGGAACTTTTATAAAACATATACTTGAAAATAAACTTTATTTTTAAAATAAAAATAATAAAATTAGGATAGGGTGATTTTTTGTAATTTTTCTAAAATATTTCATTTTTTGATGAACAATAAAAAATACTGAATTTTAATTTAAAAATTCTTTTTTTTTCTAATTTGTTAATAAGGATAAAATATACCATAAATTTTTTTTAATTTAAAATTAGATAAATTTTAAAAAAATTAATACAATATAGGTCATTGGAATCAATTTCTCATTGAAATTGGATAAAAACACATATCGAACTTTTGAAAGTTTTTACATTAAACATATTACATTATCATCTAATCTGTGGGATTAGATTTTAATTAATTTCTTCCACTTATGTGATTGAAATTTGGAGAAATGGATTCCATATATAGAAACATAAACATTTATAATTTCTAAAAAAGTAATATTAATTTTTTATCACGACCCATCCCCCGGGGTCCATGCTATGACTACCCCAAGCCCACCTTCTATAGGCAAGGGGTTGGTGACTAAAATAGGAATGTGATATCCCTAAAATGGTAAAGAATTTATATTGAACATGAAACCACACAGACCAAGAACACGACAAGATACAAACCACGTAGTAAAACTGTAGTAGTATAAGTGTGTACTGAATGTAATGGGCTGGAATACAAGCCCAATTGAATGATACGATACAACAGAAAATAGAAAACAGATCCTAAGATCATCCAACCGGGATCCTACTTGAAGGGTAAGTGAAACTCATCTCCTCATCTCTCCAAGTCAACAAGTCACCACTGTGTACCACCTGGTCTTGGCTCCCTAAGTGTCATCCAAGCTGCTCATCCTTTACCTAAGACACAACAAGGTGTGGGAAAATCCCACATAGGGGTGAGTATAAAAATAACATTTAGGGACCCAAGACCCCTGATGGTCTCTAATAATTCTAGTTAGGATTACCAAAAAGCATGATGTCAATAAAAAATCAAAAATTGAAAGACTCTACTAAAACTAGGTATAACATATGTAAAAAAGTACATATGATTAGTCATAAAGGTAGATCATCTTATTCTGTCAGGGGTTCTACTGCTGATCCATATAAGATTTCTCAGTGCCGATCCACACAGGATCACTAGGTGTTGATCCACACAGGATCGCTTGGTGCTGATCGACACAGAATCACTAGTTTCTGATCCACACATGATCTCTAGGTTATGATCCACACATAATCTCTAGGTGCTGATCCACACATGATCTCTATTCATTCTTCACGTCTTAGCCAGCCACTGGATTCCCATACATTGTATACTTGATTCTGGGTGGATTCTCTCCTCAATACAACAGTTGTAATTAAACCAGAATAAAGTCTCATGAATCAGTAACCCAATTATTGTTCATGTCATAAGGGTTTCAACGCAACAGACGGTGCGTCAATCGAGCATTTGGTCTGAGAGTTATAGTCATTTTAGCACAGAGGGTCCAGTTGGATTCGGGTACAATCAAACCTAGACGTACTCCAAAATTCTCCAAAACTGAAGTGGGGTATCCCAAAAGGACCTTCTTATCCCAAGTATTCCAATGCCACTAATGGCTCGCCGAACAGATGTTTGGTTTTTATGATATGACCTTTTAAGAGAAACGGGTCAAAAAAAGTTCAGATTTGGTCCTACCTGTTAGGATTGACCCAGTTAGACCTAGTTCGGGTCGAACCGACCCAGTTCTGGTCAACCCATCCTCGTTCGGGTTGACTCAGTTCAGAACTGGCCCTGACCGAATTGGCTGGGCGGTGTACTTGCCACCCCGAACCAGTTGGGCCATAGACCGGCCTTGCAAGGACTGAACCGGCTGGGCCACGGACTTGCCCGGCCCAAACCAGCTAGGCTGCTGACCAGCCCAACCCGAACTTGATGGGCTGGAATACGGCTAGCAAAGCCTGCTAGGCAGCGGAACGACCAGGTCCGTCGGCTGGGCGCGACCCGCGCGAGGGGTCGCATAACCCCTCTTTCCCAAAATAACTCAAGAGTAGTTGAACACTTCAACCGATGGTGCCACGTGGCACCACATCAATGTTCGTGGGACCCATAGGGAATGTGTCCCCCTCCACCATAGCTTCAAAGTTGTGACCTCCATCTGCGATCTGTGAAGGCTCACTGCCCTTCGTCCAACGCGGCCGGATGAAAGCCAACTGCCCCTTCTAGTCCACCGCTACACCATGCGGCGCCACCCCCTTCCGTGGAAGGCCTGCACTTGGTGCTACCTTCACCCACATGGTGTCGGTGTCATAGGGTCTTTCGCATGCCCCTAGGTGAACTCTGGAGGTCCTTTTTCCCTTCCTAAAGTGCCTATGGGCCTCTCGGGACACTGGAAATATTTCATGGCTCCAAGGTTCATCTTGCCGCTAAGATTTTGAGTTGCGCATGAAGAACACAATGAATATTAAAATGGTGGAGAGTCTATTACTTGTTCATTTGGCCCGCACCCTCTACGTTAGCATTATATAAATGGTGAGATTAATTCATCTTCTAACTCCTAGAATTAATCAAGCCAATACCCCCTACATCTTGAACTATTGGTTGATGTCATAGTTTTGTCAGGAGAATATATGTTCATTGATGCTACCGACGTTCTTCAATCCCAGATCATTTCCTCAATGAGCACTATTCAAGATTCTGTTCCCCTCTGGAAGGGTTGAGCATCGATGCTTCTTTGAAGTTCTTTAATCAATCCTCCACCTTCTGCACTTTGATAACGATTTTAAAATCCAAAGGATGAATTAAAGTGATCAAACCTCCTTTCAATTAATGGATCCTTAATTATGGTAATTAGTGAAAATATTAATTAAACGAGGGGTTTTTATACATATTATGTGTAACCGGGCATTTAATATCCTTTATTAAATTTCTGACCACCTCCGTGGTCCCCACCACTGCCACTTAAGAAGTGGTAGGAAATTTGAAATAGTATTTTTATATTATTTTGTATCCATCAATGAAGTTTGAAAAACAAAATTTTTCACCTGAGTTGCTGCAGTTGAAGTTAAACCTTCTTTAAGCTAATATCGGCTCTGTGAGTTCAAAGATTTCATCAGATTTCAATTCCGAGCATCGGTACAAAAGTACAAAAACACCACCCCCACGTTTACTGAACATAAATTAAAAAAATTCAAAAATCCATTCCAGGCTCTCTGGTCCACGTAGTCACATGCCATATCCTTTTTACCTATGTGGTTTTCATTCCCCTTTTTCTTGGTTTTGTTATTTTTTGTGGTCTGTTTCCATTCCATGGCTTCGATTTAGACTCAGAATCGCTTCAGGTTTCCAGTTTTGTGGCCAAAGTTTTTTGGTTTCAGTTACGGGGGTTTCCTTTTTAATTTGGTTTCAAATTTTCTAGTTACTGGTTTTGTTTAGTGACTCTTCCTAATGATGGTGATGATTTCTTTCATTCTGGTTTTGCATGCTATTTACATTCCTGGTCGAGGTGGTGGTATTAAGCTGTTCTCTTGGTGGTGGTTCCGAGTTTTGGTGTGTTTTGATTACTGTGTAATTTTCTGTTCGGTGATGGTGGTTCCAGCATGGTGGTTGATGGATCTGCATTCATGGTTGATTGTTTATGATGGGATCCATTTTGGTTCCTCCATTCGACAATAATGATGCAGTGATACAGCTTGGGTAAGGTCATAGTCAGGGTGCGCGACTCTAGTTGGTTCACAACCCGAGGCTTTGATGCTTTCCTACTTTAATTTGAACTGCATATTTTTGAAATTTGAATCCTTGGTGTTTCTTGAAAGTGGTTCTCTGGTGCTTTTTTTGAATTTTGTATTTGGTGTTTTGAATTTTCTGAGGTTCTCACTCAGCCATAAAAGTGATTCATTGAAAATAAAAAAAAATATAGAATTGGAGTGAGTAGGGAATAAAATACCTACAACCTTTTCTAAAGGCCATTGGATGTTTATATTTCAACTCTATAATCCCTATTATCGAATTTGGTCCATTATTAGAGCCATATGACATGGGGAAAATGTTGGTTTAACTCCCTTTTCAGAATTTACAAGAATGCCACTCCTCGTCCACTATAAAAAGGCACTCAAAATTACCACTTCCTTTACCTCTCATGTTGCTTTGGATCAATAAAAAAGTAACCTAAAAATATCCAAATATCCATACCCTCAACCAAGAAGTATCTCCTTATTTAGATATCTATCTAATGAATCCCTTCAGTGGAAACCGATAGGAGTTTTCCGAATAAGAGGTAACAACCATCCTCAAGCTCTTTTGTTTCATTTTTATTCTCCACCAAAAAACTTATTATTTAATGATTATTTAATAAAATCTGTATCCTAAATATATTAATATGTTTTTTATTATAATGGTTATATATACACTTACACACACTTCTATATAATGGGTAATGAATTTACCGTATATGTGTATGATGAACTACTGCCTCAGAAAACTATGTCATCCGTTTTTAATTTTACCACCTCACATGGTTGGGAATTATAATAGAAAAATATTTATATATGATATATATGATATATATGATATTCATAATGTCTTTATATTTATTGAAATTTCATATGACACATTCATTTTTTATTTCCATTTTGTGGGATTATGATAGCATCATTTGTGGATGTGTGGACTACTGCCTCTTCAATGCGATGTGATTCGTTCACACATTACATGGAACATTTAAATGAATGTTTTATTATATATATTTGAAATATATAAAGTAAATATTATAATATAATAATAATACACATATTCATATATATATTATTTACTTTTTATTTTTTAAAATATGATAATTAAATGAGAGTAGCGTTCATGTGTAGTTACAACCTACCGTCTCTAGGAACAATGCATTTCATTTTCTATCTCCAAATATTATGGATTATTATAAATAAATATATACTATATATATATATATATGATTTTATAATCATGTTATATGTTATAATGCTTATGAAATCAACATCTAATTAGGAAGACCAAAAAATAACAAGTCAAAACATACTCGAAAAACTAAAAAATTAACACTCGAAATAGTGAAAATACTGAAATTATATTAACAAAAAAATAATAATATATTATAAAAGAATAATATATGATATTATAAAAAAATATGGTTCTTTTATTATTTAGTTAAATGCTTAAAACAGTTATACAAGAGGTTATAGGCTGTTCACCCGAAAGGAAACACAAGGTAAGTGATTCTTGTCTTACTCTTTTTTTCATAAGGCATAAGACATTGTCACCATTTATTTCTTCTTTTGTGGTTTAAATAATTATAAATTTAATATATTATACAATTAATTATATAATATTCCTGGTATTTTGAGTTTCATTTTGAATTATTTCTTATAAGGGTATTTTTTTTGAAAATTTACCAAGTGGTTAATAATTTGATAACCCGATTCCTTTTTATTGGGTTATATTAATTTATCATTATGATTACTATTATTAGATTATGTTTCTAGTAAAAATTTTACTATATATAATTGCATTTAATTTTATATGTAAAATTATGCTTGACACACATTATATATTCATTTATTGATTCTCACATCGATGTTATGGTCTTTTCCATGGTTTACTTCACAATATAATGTCATTTGAGACTTTCTGCATTGAAATTTCGATGAGAGGAAATTATTTGATTATTTAATAATAAAAAATTTAATTTAATTATATTATGTTTATTAATTCAATTTTTCAATTAATAGTAACTTGTTTTCACAAATTTTTATTGAAAATGTTTTTGAATTTTTTTAAGAAAACCCAACTTCATTTCTCTCTGTAGTTGGAGAACCTATTTTATTATTAAAAACCTATTTTCAAAAAAGGTTATAAATTTTTTTAAATATTAAAAAATGATTTATTTAATAAATTTTTTACCCTTTTTATCTATTAGTGTTTTTTAAATGGAATTTTATTGTCGCTTTCTGAATAAGTCGTTTTTCTATCATTTTTACAGTGAAAAAAGAATGTTCTTTTTTACATTTTATGAGAAATATGAATTTAACTAATGTATTTTTTTTTGTATAATTATTTTAATGTTTAAGAGGTTATTTTTTAAAGAAAACGTTTTCAAAATTTATTTTCAAAATATTTATTCAAAATAAAATAGATATTTTCCTCAAAAATGTTTTTAAAAGATCATTTTATAGTATTTCTATTAATCAAAACCAAAAAATATTTATTTTTAAACTATTTGGGATATATTATATTGATACTATCCTTATTCTTCCTTTGATTGTTTTATTATTGATTTTTCAAGGATAGTATTGAATTTCACTTCCTTGATTCCTTTTTGTCCCCTCAAAATATTTAATTTCTTTTGATTATTTGACATTGAATTTACCTTAATTTTATATATCATTTATCAAGGATATTTTCATTGACTAAACCATATAAAATTTTCACATGGTCACTACATTAATAGTTATTAGAATATCTAGGGAAATATTGATAAATACATATTATTTACAAAATAGTAATATTTGAAAAGTTACATTTTTATGGACTAAATCGATTATCTGATATTTATGGAATAATTTTTACAAGTATGAAATTGTTTAGGGACCATTTAATGTAAGCCCTTAAATGCATCATTAGTCTCATGGGATGAAATTAGGTTGAAAAAACCATTCAAATATGTAAACGGCAAGTTATAAATTGTCTTTTGAAATATTTTGACAGTCGAGATGAGGTTGGACAAACCAAATTATTTTCTACCTAGTTTTTTATAAACTCTATTGTGAAAGGTATTAACGGTAAATGTATCATGTTTCCCAGAAACCTGAAGTCCAATAATTTATAATTTCCTTAATTTTTATTCATTATTCATTATCTATTAGATTTATTATTTGACATTATCCATGGATGCATTTCATTCTCCATATATTTTTTAAATGGAATGTGTTCTTAATTTTTTACCTTCCTATATTAGCTACTCAAATCATTCTCAGTTATTGATTACATGGAATGTGTTCTCAGTTATTTACCTTTCCATATCGACTATTATCATTGATTCATTATTTTTTCCACTATAGTTTACCCATACTAAGAATTCGAGCTCACCCTTAATTTTTTTCATTTCCCAAGAAATCCAAGAAGTGTACTAGGAAGGATTTTTAAGTATATATTAGATGGAATAATGTTATCCTAAAAATAATTTTTTACTATTATTGTATTTATTTTTTATACAATTCTTGTGTATATATTTGCTAACTAATTGTATTAAAATTTTTGGTCCTTAAAAATTTTATTCCTCGTAATCATGGAAATGTAATGTTAGCCGACACCATCTCTAGGATTTCTAGGGTTGGGTTTCTACAGTTGGTATAAAAGGATATTTAGTCGAAACCTTGGGAACTAGATTTAGGAAAATATAGATTTGATAATTTAACCCTAAGATATATTCTAATGATAAGTATAAAAGAAAATATTAAAATTTATGTTAGGTAGAGATTATGTGGATCTTCCCAGAAATACATCCTTGTCTGGATACTATAAGAGAACGTGATTCTGGTAGAAATGTACCTATTGGTAATATCTCTGATAAGTTTCATCAAGTATAACTTGAGTATAATGTGGTACATAATAATGGGCCTTACTTCACACCTATTTTAAAAATCACAAGGGATAAGATTAAGATATTTCGCATTTTAGTTAAACAACACTATGAAGGATTTGAATAGATAATGAAAATTATTTCCCCAGCTAGAAATTAAAAATAGGAAAACCAATGTGAAAATAAATTCATTAAGTATTTATGTTTTTTGGTTGTGTTGAAAACCTTAGTTAAATGACTCTTTAGTGATTAACATTATTTCATGGATGTCTGCCACATTTATTTTGGAAATTATATTAATACGGTTTTAGGAAAGGAAAACTTGTATTCCCGGTGAAAACATATCAAATAGGGAAAGCCTTTAGTAGTTGAACCCATGACTGAAGGGAGATAATGTTTTGACAGCTAAAACTAGCCTACATGATGTAATGGATAATTTTACATTATTTTTAGTTAAGAAAGTTGATTAATAAATATTAATGAGAAACCTATTTTATTGATTTTTAGGTTTAGAGATTAATGTATTAAACATATTTAATTTGGAGAATATTTATAGAAAAATAGCTAGACATGTCACTCTTTTATATTCCTTGAGATCTATTAAAAGTGTATTCTAGTGCTTTAGGCATCAAAGTTAATTTTTTGATATACATTTCTTGAAGTGTTGAATAAATTGGAAATTTATTGAAGCATAACTAATGGGTGAAACAATGTTTATTGAAATATGTTATGTAATTGTATTTCATTATATTCTTGGCTAATAGAATAATTCCTCACCATTAGGGAAATTATCTGAAAATAAAATGTTTCTTAATACCCAAATATTTATTAAACTGATGATCTTTTAAATCATCAATAATTTATGAATTTATGGCCTAAAATATTCTATTGAAAATTCAAATATTTGTGATTGATGACCTCAATCATACCTACAAATATTTATGATTTTAGTCCAAGTATGCATCTCTACTTTTCGGTAATGTTCTCCTATTCAGAGACCTAGTTATATATTAATCCCCATGACCATTATACGTCCCATCCAAGAGGATTTTTTATAAACTCTTCAAATGATGTGGAATTTAAAAATAGGAAATATAAAAAAAATCACTAAGATGAATTTTAAATTGAGATGACGTAATTTAATTAAGGTGGATAGAATGTAACACCGCAAAATTTCAAAGTAAGAACATTATATTCAATACCGTGTATGGAGCACAACAATAAGCATATAAGGGGATATAATATCCCAAGAATTTTTTGTATAATAAATATTTATAATAAATTAAATATGGTATATAGCTTTCAATTCAAACAATATCTATGTTATCTTTCCTTACAAACAATAATAAACTTGTTCGATTGCTTGCGTTACACGAAAGATGGAGTTTTACTGAAAAATAATATATTATTAAAAATAATTTTACTTAATATAAAAAAATATAAAATTTATATTAAATTAGTTATTATTAATATTATTAACTAACTTATGAAAATATATGGTTTAAAAAAATATATAATTAATTCATTGGTTACAAATTAATTATAAATGAGTATAATAACCAATTGAATATAAATGGAGTATTTTTATAGAAAAATATTTTTATTCCCACAAAGTTGTATTATCCTAATAAATTAAAATAATTACCATAAGAGGGGGATATTAATATAATATATATATATATATATAATACTCAATTAAATATTTTTACCTCATTCTCTATATTTTATAAGAATATGATAAGAGAAAACCCAATATTTTCATAAAAATCAATTTTTGTCTAATGAAACTTTTATCACCTTTTAATGCAGAACCTATTTTAAATCGATTTTTTGGAAGTTTTATAAATATTAAATATCAAATTAAACTTTATTTTTTTAATAGAACCATAAAAATTATGTTAGGTTGAATTTTTAGTATTTTTCTAAAATATTTTATTTTTAAAAAATATTTAAAAATACTGAATTTTAATTCAAAAATTATTTTTCAACTTAATTATTTAATAGGATAAATTATTTTATAAATTGGACATAAAGTCACATTATATAAATTTTACATCAATTAATCCATTTTAGGTAGTTGGAATCAATTTACTATTGGAATTGGATATTAGCACATGTCAAACTTTTGATGTTTTTTACTTAAACAAATTGTATTCTCATCCCATATGCTAGATTAAATTAAAAATAATTTATGCCACATACGTGATTATACTTTGAAAAAAATTATTCTGTTTTGGGAATCATAATTTTTTCTAATTTATAATAATTTAGACTTACTTTTTTACCTCTAGTATTAGTGACAATAATTAAAATGATTTAAAGCAATTAAGAGAAAAATTAGCCTACCAAGGTACTAAACCAAAATCTTAAAGGACAGAATGAGCTAAGAAAGTTTATAAATTTCATTGGATGTTCATATTTATAACCTATATTTAATTGGATGAAATTGTTTCCTTTATTGTAGAGACATTACATGGGAAAAACATTGGTGGAATTACCTTTTAATAAATTTATAAGAATACCACTCCTCCTCCACTATAAAAAAGAACTCAAACCAAAAACTTCCTCACACATGTCAATCCAAATTGGATCAACCAAGATTTACCCAAATGAGATTCCAAATATCCCTCCCCTAAACCTATAACCATCAACTTAGGTAGAAATCCATCCAAGGAATCCTATTAGTGCAAACCAAATGGAGTTACCCGGATTAGAGGTAACATTATTCCTCAAGATCTTTTGTTTTATTTTCATTATCCACCTAATAAAACATTCTTATTAATTTCTTATATAATAAAATAAGTATACTAAAACTAATTATATAATTTTATTAAAATGTTTTGACATGACATTAATAAAATTCCATCTAATGGGTTACAAAATTACTATTTATGTGTATGGAGAACTACTGCCATGCAAAACGATGTCATTCATTTTTCATTTACCAACTCTCATGATTCAGTACGTTGATGAAATTATATTTATATATGATATATATTATATTTATAATATATTTATTCTTATCTAATTTTTATATTAAACATACCTTTATTCTTCCCATTTTGTAGGAATATGATAACAACCTTTGTGGATGTGTGGACTACCACCCCATCAAAGTGATGTGATTAGTTCACAGTAGACATGGAATGTATAAAGGACAGTTTTATTAAAACAATATGAAATATATAACATAAATATGATATTTTAATTATAATATTTATATATATCTATATCATTTAATTTTAATTATTTTAAATATGACTAATAAATTAAAGTTGCGTTCATGCGTACATAGGTCCTACCATCTTTATAAATGGTGCATTTCATTTCCTATATCCAAATATTATGGATTATTATAAATACACATATACAAGATATATATGATATTTAAATCATGGTTTAAATTATAGAGATGATGAAATCGTGATCGAATTGATAATAATAAAAATAAAAACTGAAAACATACAAAGAAAAATTAGGCATTTAACATCTGAAATAGTGAAAATAATGAAAGGTTATTAACAAATTGAGAAATAAGTTATTATAAAAGAATAATTTATGATATTTGAAATATATTTATGGTTATTTTATAATTTATTGAATTTTTTATAACCATTATACCTTAGGTTAAAAGACTTTCACTCGAAAGGCATCATATGGTAAGGGAGTCTTATCTTACTCTTCTTTCCACAAGGCACACTCCTTTATCACCAGTTATTTATTTTTTGTGGTGTATATACTACCCCTTTTGATATATTATATCATGTATTCTTTTATATTCATGGTATTTTTATTATCAGTTAGAATTATTTCTTCTAAGGGGATTTGAGTTAAAGGTTACCAAGTGTTAATGAATTTCATAACCTAATTAAATTTTGTTGGGTTATATAACTTTATCATCATTATTAATATTATAAGACTATATATTGTATTAAATTATAAATATATATATTTTTTCATTTTAACTTTTTATGTTTACATACATTTGAAACACATAATATATTAATATATTAATTCTTAGATCAATATTGTGGTCTTTTCAAGGTTTTACTTAATAATATCATTTTGTTTCAAAATGTTTACACTCACATTTCCATTAGAGGACATTATTTGATCATTGTCTAATAAAACCGTTGATTTTTTTAACATTTCTTTTTTTGTTAAATTTTTCATATAATAGTACCATTTCCCTATGCTTTGGTACTCAAAATGTTTTAGAAAATGTTTATGAAAAGAAAGCTGACTTTGTTTCTCACATTAGTCATAGAACATATTTTCTTCAAAAATCCTTGTTTTCTAAAAATGTTTTCAAAAAAAATTTATCCTTTAGAAAATTATTTAGTAAAAAAATTACTTTATTTCAAAATAATCTTGTTTTACCTTTCTTAACAATGCATTTTTATTTCCTTTTCAGCGTGAATACGGAGTGTTTTTTTTATCTTGTTCAACATGTACAGATTTACCTACTATCATTTATTTAATGATTTTATTGAATGTTTGTAATGTTAATTTTTAATGAATTTTTTTGAAAATTGTTTTTAAATAAAAAGAATTTAGAAATGTATTTTTGAAATAAAACATATATTTTCCTCAATAATTTTTTAAAAATATATTTTTATAGTATTTTTATTCATCAATGAAAACAACCCTCTATTTTTGATCCACATGGGATATGTGGTATTGATACCATCATTATTATTCCAAAATATGGTTTATGATTAACTTATCCAATGATAATATTTATGTTCACTTCCTTGATTACTTTTAGTCCCCATGAAATATTCTATTTCCAATGATAATTGAACATTGAATTTCCAATAACTATAAATATCATTTATAATGGATAATTTCATTTCTTAAACCATATAATATTTTTTAAATGGTTTTTACATTGATATTTACTAAAAAATGTGGGGAAATATTGATAAATCCATATTCTTTATTCAATATGGATATTTGATAAGGAATATTACTAATGAATTAAATAGATTATTCGATATTTAAGGAATGATTTGAACTTGTATTATATGGGTTGGGGATCATTTAATGTAATCCCCTCGATGAATCAATAGTCTCAATGAAGGAAATCAGGTTAGAAAAACCCTTCTAGTTTGTAGCAAGTTTGTTATAAACTACATTGTGAATGGTGTTGAAATTTGAGATAAGGTTGGCCAAACCAAATCGGTTTGTACTTAGTATATTATAAAATGTCTTATGAAATGTCATGAAGGTAAAGGTATCATGATAATGAAAAACATAACATCCAATAATTAATCATTTCCTTCATTTTGAATCAGTATTTATTATCCATGATATTTTTTCTCTAACATTATATTTGGATGGTTTTCATTCTCATTTCATTGATTAAATGGAGTGTATTTTTATTTTTTTACCTTTCAATATAATTTAATCTCATACTTATCACTTATATATTACTTGGAATGTGTTCTCAGTTATATACCTTGCCATATTATTTAATCTCTTCTTAGTTATTAATTATGTGACCTGTGTTATCATTTATTTACCTTATATATTGAATATTCTCATTGATTCATTATTTATTTGGATATAACTTACCCTTATAGATAATTTGAGATCACCTTTATTTTGTTTCCTTTTTCTATGAATCCAATAAGTTTACTGTGAAGAAAATGTAAGAATATCATAAGTTGAATAAAGTAATCCTCTAAATAAAAAAAAAATTATATTGTAATTAGTCTATTTATTTGTAATACAAGAATCATGTGTGTATCGGGTTAACAAAACTACTAAAATCTACTGTACATTGGGATTTGATTCTTCGTAATTGTGAAAATGTAATGGTAACAGATAACAGATCTAGGATTTTTGTGGTCAAGCCTCTACACCACTGATCTGAAGCCTCTTTTTCCAACTGACCATATAAACCTCTTCTTAATGTTTCCACCCCCGAATTTCCTTTACCCAGTTAATAAATGAAGTCAAAGTCAATTTTTTTGAGATAATCCATCCATATTCACTATATTAGGTTCAAGTTTCATTGTGATAAAATATTTTTTAAGATCTTATGATCTATAAACACTACAAATTTATCAGCAATGATGTAATGAAGCCATGTTTTCAAATCATGGTTTATGACATCTAACTCCAAATCATTTGTTGGGTAGTTCTTCTCATGAAATAGTAACTACCACAAGCCGTAAAAAACTACATGATCTCTATGTATGAGAATACATACCAACCCATATCTAGAGGCATCACAATACCCCGCATACCCTTATCACGATTTCGATAATATCCTGATTAGTATTGATTTAAAGTGAACATTAATCTTTTTAAAAGTCTTATGAAATTCATCGTTCTATTTAGATAGAATGTTTTTCCTTATAAAATATATTATTGGATAATATAGTAATTAAAATAAACAAAAAAATGTCAATAATAAATAGCTAGACCAAGTAAACTATGCATCTTAAAGATATTATTTATTGGTTTCCAAAATATAAAAAACTCTATATTTTATAGATCCATCGAAACACCCTTCTTGGAGATTACATGGCCATGGAACTGAAACACATTTATACAAAAATCAGACTTTTATTATTTGGAATACAATTGATGATCTTAAAAAATCAAAATACTATCTCTAAGTATTTCTCATTCTCAGTCTTTATACATGAATACACCAATATTTCATCCAAAAATATCCCCACAAAAGAATCCATATATCTCTTGAATATCTAATTCATGAATTCGAAAAATACTACTGGTTCATTCATAAGACCAAAGGGCATAACCACAGACTCATAATGGTTATATCTACACTTGAATGATATCTTTGGAATATCCTCATTTCAAACTTATAATTATGGATATTCTAATTATAATTTAATTTTGGGGAACCATTAGGCTCCCCTAAAATGATGAAACAAATTTTCATTTCATATAAGTGGATATCATTTCTTTATCAAAACTTGTATGATCATATAATATTCCACAAAAAATCCAAAGAATTATATCATCCTTTTACACAAGCAAGACTAGTGCTACCCATAGAGACATGTTTGTCTGAAAGATCCATTTTTATTTCCAATTCATCCAATTATAATTTAAATTCCCAAAGTTAGGCTGGTACCATCCAATAATATGCATGTGATATAGACCTGGTCTACAATGAGCGATAAATAAAAAACTCCACTAATATTGTGGGTGGAAACCCTGATAAATTATCAGAAAAAATATTTAGAAACTGATAAAAAATTGATATAAAATCACTATTCTTGATATCATCCACTGATGAAGAATTCAAAGCTAACAATTAGTATAAGATAGTTCAAATTTATGGTGCTAATAGGATTGGTGCACCTACCTGTACATTATGATCTCTATTAAAGAGATTCTTGATGCCATCATTAGTTATAAAACTAACCCTTTGAGTATAACAATCGATGTGATCTTTAAAAATTATCTGTCAATACATTCAAATGATTATGTCATAGATTTCCATCTCATGTAAAAGGAAATACCATATCCACTCATCTCCATCAATTTTTATAGAACATGATTTATGTTGGGAAAAAATCCCTCAAGGTATCATTGAAGCATTTTTGAGGTGATTGTGTTTGTTGAAAAATTGGACATCTGAGTGGTGATTATTTGAAAAGTAAAACAATGACATAAAAATTTGTTGAAAAAGATGATTTCATGGTGGAATGTCGAGTTCAAGAGCTGTGGTCAATGATCCATGTTTGATTCAAGAACGTCGATAAAGGAATGGATGGTCTGGAGGTGGTACAAATAGAATAGATATAAGGTGGAACCATTTTCCAGTGTTTGCCAAATTTTTGGGCTTGAAAATCGACAAATGGAGAAAAGTGGTTTTGGTAATGAGACCTACGCGCCGTTGACTTGAAGTAGAAGAAACTTGTATGCCATATGTTTTTCAAGATCATTCCATCAAAATATGGATAAGGAAAGAGGGTCGTGCAAGTATTGGTGTGGCCAGATAGGTGACCTGCGCGCCGTGAAGAGACTTGCGAGCCGATGCCTTGGAAGCTTGAGAACTTGCATGACTATAGTTCTTCATGATCAGATGATCAAATTATGGAAAAGGAAAGAGGGTCATGCATGTATTGTTTTGGTCGTGCAAGTGACTTTCCAGGTAAAAGACTTGCGTGCTGAGAATTTCGAACCGAGGGTAGACTTGCGTGCCGTCACGCAGGGCGTTCAAAATGCCTATAAATACTGGAACACCCCTCCTCATTTATAAGGGAGTTCAACACTTTGAAAAATCAGAGCTCCCATCACACAGGTTTAGTGGTCGTGCAAGTGGTGGTGTGTTGTGCAAGTGGGACTTGTGCGCCATAGTTGAAGAAGGGCGATTGCTGCTTGTTGCGCGCCAATATTGGTTTGGGCGTAAAGGGAAGTGCATCGTGAAAGTTTGGAGTTGAAAACGTTTGTGTTGCGCAAGTGTCTGAGGTGGACTTGTGTGCCAATTGTGACTTGTGCGCTGAGACTTACGTGCCGGGTTTGACTTGCACGCCCAGTAAGGTTGATTTCCAAGCAGTTTTTTCGGGCTGCGTGGAAGCTGGATGTTTGCCCGATACCTTCAGTGCAAATTGAGATTCATCTACTGGTGAAAGTTGGACTTCAATAGAGCATCCACATACAACAAAGTATGTATTCATAAGAGATAATTAATAGACCTAAAAGTCTATAAACTATGAGTGGATCCTTTCCGACGCAGTGAGGAAAGGAAGAGGAAGAAGGTGATCCTCTCCATCGGCAGTGAGATAGAGAGAGAAAAACAGGGAGTGACCCTTGGGAAAGCAGTGAGCTGACCCTAAACCTTGTAAAGGCAGTGACCCAGGGACAGAGTGACTGTGCCTGAACCTTGTAGTCTACAGCTAGTGAAGTTTAGTGAAATTTGGTACGACCGACAACCTGTCAGCGTATGCTCCTTGGAGGTAGCACTTACAGGTGAACTAAGTAAAAATTGTTATGTCCTGTTCTTGCTTTACTTTATGTTTATATTTTGCAAGAAGAAGGAGAGAGAAGATTGTTTTTCTTAACTTTGAAACAAGATCAGAAAGGGATTTAATTTTAAATTAGTCATACCTTGATTCACCCACCCTCTTAGGGTATTCAGCCTTGTGGACCTAACAATTGGTATTAGAGGGAAAGGTTGATATTTGTTCTTCTCTCGATGGAGGTCACTAATCATAAAGGGATTCCAATCTTCGACGGATGTAACTTTCATATATGGAAGAATCAAATGAGAGACTATTTCTGATCTTTGGGAATGGATGTGTTTTTAGCAAAAATGCATGGTATCACAGTTGATATTACTAGTGGTGCTTTATCAGAAGCTGAGCATAGAGAGTTGGATGTTGATTCCAAAGTAATCAATGCTTTAGGGGGATCCCTTTACAATCCCATCTATATAAAGGTGATTTCATGAAAAACATCACCTACCATGTGGGAAAAGCTTTTGAATATATATGAAGGGGTAAAAAGGTCAGAGAGGCAAAGCTGCTGGTGTTGTGTAACAAGTATGAAGATCTGAGAATGAACCCAAATGATTCTGTTGATGCATTATTTGACAGGGTAAATGCTATGGTAGAAGACATGTGGGGTCTGCGTGAAATTATCCAAGACATAAAAATTGTGAAGCGCATCTTGAGAAAACTTCCACCTCATTTCAATCCGAATGTTTCTGTTTTGGAAGATAAAGTCCCGAAATAGTTGACATTTTATAACCCGCAAAACACCCTTATTGCATATGAAATGAGAAATGATGATAAAGACACTATGGAAAAGGGGAAATCCAAAGAGGTGGAATTTAGGGCCATGAAGAAGCTCACCATTGAAGATTCTCAGGAGGATGAAGAGACAGATGAGGTAATGTCATTCCTCTCCTCAAATCAACAAAGAGGAAAAGGAAAGTTAAAAGGGAAACTTCCTCTTGCATGGTTTAGATGTGGAAATGTTGGACATCTCGCAGTAAGATTCCCCAAAACGTTTCATGAAAAAAATGATGAAGATGATGTTGAAATTCCCAAGAAGAAATCTTCAGCTTATGTAAAAGGGAAGAAGCAGTTCAACAGAAATTTCTTCAAGAAGAAAAATATTATCTCACAAGAAATAGATAGTTCAGATGAGTCTGAGGTTGAAGAGGTTGAGGAAATAGAGAACTTCAAAGATTGAGGAGAAAATGTTATGGTGGCGGTCATCGATAGTTCTCAAAAAAGGAAGAAAATGACACTGGAGAAGAAGAATAAGAAGTTGAAGGATGAGTAGATATGGAAGCTGAATTGGAAATAGCTCTTGAGGAGATAGATGTTTGGAGTGACAAAACAAAGAAATCCAATATAGTTGTTTGTGATTCCAAACTCTATATGCAGCAGCAGGAAGAAGATAAGTCTGAGTTGATGAAAGAAATTGAAAAACTCAACTTATCCATACTCGAGAACTCAGAATCAGTCAGTGAGTATAAGCTCAAGATTGAAGAATAGAAAAGGGAGATCAATGGCTTGAACATAAAATTGAAAGATCCCGTCTAGTATATCGAATAGCTTGAAGAAGAAGTTTTAAGTCTACGACAAAAAATGAAGGATCAAGAAAAACTCTTGACCTCCAATGTGATGTCAGGAAAGTAGTTCATTACGAATACTGAAAAGGTGAAAAAGGAGCCTATTTGTTCAGCAGGAAATAAGAAACAATTGAGCTAAAACATTAAGTATGATTCATGGCTTGATAAGAAGCAACAATCTGTGGAAATTTAAGTCAGACCGTAAGCACCCATTCCAAAATTGAAGGTTGATTTGGGTGCAAAGAAGAATCAGAATATTCAGAGATCCCAAGGGGAAACTCGTAGTGCTGAAGTAACCCGAAGGAATGCACCTTATATCAGGTGTTGTTGTTGTGGGATGATGGTACATTCACAATATGTGTGTTCCATAGCCAAGAGATATAGAAGGGAACAAGAACAGTGGTAGCAGCCAAACAGTGAACGGTTTTCCAGAACATATTTTGAAGGACACTGTTTTTGGTGCGGAGGATTTGGGCACATGGCTAGGTACTGCACTTCAACCATTCAGGGAAATGTGACAAAGCAGAATCAAAATGTTTGCATGTAGCAGATCAATAAACCGATAGGTGAGTTGAAAATGCAGAATATATTTGCGGCTTTGAAAGATGAAGCTGGTCCATCATACTATGAGAAAGAACAGAAGCCTCAATCCATGCCGAGTGTGAAAGAAAAATTATGGACCAAGAAGAAGAAAAATGAGTAGGCCGTGGTGGAAGAGATTGCCTTTAAAGCATCAGATTACTTTGGTGTGTGGATCCTTGATAGTGGGTGCACATCTCACATGATGGGTAATAAGGATCTTATTACAGGCATAAAATATGACAAAGAAGGAGTTGTCAAATTTGGAAATGATGAATTCTTGAAGATTGTTGTCACAAGGAAATCCAATTTTGGGGGAAAAGAAATGAGTTGTGATGATGTCTTAGTAGTAGAGGGTCTTAGTCATAACTTGCTCAGTGTTATTAAAATATGTGACTCTGGGAATTCTATCCGATTTAGCAAGAAGATGTGTGTTGTGAAAGGAAAAGATGGAGCAGTTGTTATTCAAGGGAAAATAACAAAGAGAAATAGTTACCTTATAGGAATGGAAAAAGATACGTGCCTTTTATCCAGAGAGGAAGAAAACCAGCTATGGAATAAGCAATTCAGTCGTCTATGCCTATCATCTATGGAATATCTGGTAAAGTGTGATGCTGTTAGAGACCTTCCCAAACTATCACGTGATCGCACTCATACGCGTGATGCTTTCCAATAAGGGAAGATCATTAGAAATACATACAAGCCAAAGGAACAGAAATCAACTAGATTGCTCGAATTGGTGCATGCTGACGTATGCAGAACTATCTCACCACGATCCAAAAATGGGAAAAGGTAGTATGTCTTTTCATTGATGATCATAGCAGTATGGCCTGGGTATTTTTCATTACCCATAAGATAGAGGTGTTCAGTTGCATAAAGCAGTATAGGAGGGAATCAGAAAGGATTCTTGGGTATAAAATTATGAAGTTTTTTACGGATAACGGTATGGAATTCAGAAACAGTCATGTCAAAGACTATCTCAAGAAAAATGGGATAAGGCATCAAGGTTCATTAGTGAGAACTCCCCAATAGAATGGAGTGGGTGAGAGGAGAAATCGGATCATCAACAACATGTCCAGAACGATACATATTGAAAAGGGCCTACTAGAGAAATTTTGGAAGGAAGCAGTTTTGACATGAGTCTATATCTTGAAAAGGTCTCTATTGTGTTTGAAGGAAGGGAAGACTCCGTATTAAATGTGGAATGGAAAGAATCCAATGCTGAAATACTTTCAAATCTTTGGGAGTAAGTGCTTCATTCTCAATAAAGAAAATCACAGGAAGATTGAGTCACGAGGAGATGAGGGGATATTCCTTGGTTACGCAGGGAAAATCAAAGCATATAAATGTTTCAAAAAAAGGCTAGTAAAAATTGTCGAGAGTAATGATGTCACTATAGTTGAAAATAAAAAGGATACTCAATGACCCAGTGAACAGTTTCTGGATGAAAGTGATGATGAGGTAAGCAACACAGGGGGAGAAAAAGTGGGAGAGGCCGACTTAGAAGAAGATACTGATGATGAACAAGAAAGGGTCAAGTCTATGTCTGCAAGGAAGCCAAAGAGTTTAGTTGAAATTGAGAGGCATAATATCATTGGTTATCAGACAGATCTAGTTCAAACTTGAAGAATGAAGTCATTACAGAAAACATCGTTTTTATCTCAGGTGGAGCCGAAACGTTTTTTCTATGTAGCTGAAGATAAAAACTTGGTTCAGGCTATGAATGAAGAGCATGATCATATTGAGAAGAACCAGAGGTGGGAGATTGTTTCAAGGCTAATAGATAAGAACATCATCGGGACTAAATGAGTCTTTCACAACAAGATGAACGAAGATGACATAGTGATTCGAAACAAAGCACGACTGGTGTGCAAGGGATACACCCAAATAGAGGGCATTGATGTTGATGAGACAATTGCACTTGTTACAGGGCTGGAGACAATCAGATTATTTTTATCCATAGTAGTGAAAAGAAAATTCAAAGTGTTCTAGATGGACGTCAAATCTGAATTTCTAAATGGGGTTCTAGAAGAAGAGGTTTACATTGAGCAGCCAGATGGTTTCCTCTTTCATGAGGATGAGAAGAAAGTTTGTAGGCTGAAGAATGTGTTGTATGGGCTAAAACAAGCACCAAGATCATAGTACTCAAGGCTTGATCAATACTTGAAGAAGCCTGGTTTCCAGCATGGAGGAGTTGATCACAATCTCTATTTCAGCAAAATAGTAATAAAAGGATGATGGTATTGGTTTATGTCGATGACATAATTTTTGGCAGATTATATGAAGCTCAGTGCCAAAAGTTTTCTGAATTAATGAAAAATGGGTTTGAAATGTCAATGATTGGTGAGATGACATTTTTCCTTGGTCTATAGGTGACACAAGGATGGAATGGAACATTCATTTCTCAATCCAAATAAGCCAAAGAGGTGTTGAGAAGGTTTGGCATGGATAATTCCAAGGATATGAAGACTTCGGTTGCTACCCTGACGAAATTATAAAAATATGGGGTTGGAAAGGCAGTTAATATCACAGAATATAGGAAAATAATGGGAAGTTTGTTGTAATTGACCGCAACAAGGCCTGATATTATTTTCGCCACATGCCAAGAAGTGAGATATCAGAGTAATCCCAAGGAAATCCACATGCTTGCAGTGAAAAGAATACTTTGGTATATCAAAGGCACCGTGTATTTTGTTCTGATGTATAATGAAAAATCTCAATCAGTGTTATTGGGTTACAAAGATGCAGATTGGGCCAGATCAGCAGATGACAGAAAATCAACATCAGGAGGTGCATTCTATCTTGGTGGATTGTGTATTTATTGGCTGATCACGAAGAAAGATTGCATCTCATTGAGCAACATGGAAGCTAAGTATATGACGACCACTCAAGCTTGCACACAATTATTGTGGATAAAGCAGCAGCATGAAGATATGGGAGTTGAAGTAAAGTCTCCGATCGGAATCCAGTGTGATAACTCAAGTGCTATCAATATTAGAAAAAATCAGGTCCATCATTTAAGGACAAAGAACATTGATATAAAGTATCATTTTATCAAGGAGAGGGTTGTGCAGGGAATCATGAAGTTGGAGTATGTGCCTATAGAGCTATAGGATGAATACACTCTAACAAAGTCCTTACCCAAGGAATTTTTTGAGAGGCATCGACTAGATCTGGGAGTTCAGTCGACTCCCCACACTTAAAAGAGTGTGGATGTGGAACCCCCCCTCCCCGAGGTATGACTTATTTTTCTCTAATGTGCTGATATGTGTTCTCTACTCTGTTACAGACTACAAAGGAGTGACCTTTGGGTTCGCTGATAAAGGGGGAGAAAATATTGATTGTTCAAGGGGGAGACAGTGTGGCTATTTGAGAAATCATGATATATACGAGGAGAAGCTGACAAGAAGAGCAGTGAGATAGGGGGAGCAATGAGAAAGGGAGAGAATATTAAATCTAACAATGCTAGAAGTGATCGATAAAATAATAGATATCACGACAGCTGAGGATCGTGATAAAATTAGAATAGTGGTGTTGGAATGTGGTAAGAATATTACTAACAAATTGGTATTAGTTTGGTGTCAACAGTGAGTGTCTGAGATGAAGTGATTCATTGATGAACTTTTCATTTACTCTTGTTTCTCATGCTGATCATTGCTCATGTGGGTTTAGAGTATGTGTTGATTAAATCCTTGAATGCTATCAGGTGACCACATGAGCAATGCTCGATGTTCAATTCTCTTCAATGATCTATTTTTGATTCAAGCACGTCTACAAAGGAATGGATGATCTGGAGACAGTACAAAAAGAAATGATACAAGGTGGATCCATTTTCTAGTGTTTGCCAAATTTATGGGCCTAAAAATCGACAAATGGAGAAAGTGGTTTTGGCAGAGAGACCTGCGCGCTGTTGACTTGAAGTAGAAGAAACTTACATGCCATATGTTTTTCAAGATAAGACCATCAAAATATGGCTAAGGAAAGGGGGCCGTGCAGGTGACATGTGCGCCGTGAAGAGACTTGCATGCCGATGCCTTGGAAGCTTGATAACTTCTACGACTGTGTTTCTTCAAGATCAGATGATCAAAATATGGTAAAGGAAAGATGGTCGCGTAGGTATTGGTTTGGTCGCAAAAGTTACTTGTAGGGGAAGAGACCTGTGCGCCGAGACTTTCCCACTAAGGGTAGATTTGCGCGCCATTGCGCAGGGTGTTCAAAATGCCTATAAATACTTGACCACCCCTCTTCATTTCTAACGGAGTTCAACACTTTGAAAAATCAGAGCTCTCGTCGTGCATGTGTGGTGGTCGCACAAGTGGTGGTGTGTTGTGCAAGTGGGACTTGCACACCAGAGTTTAAGAAGGGAGATTGTTGTTTGTTGCACGCCAATATTGGTTTGGGCATAAAGGGAAGTGTGTTGCGCAAGTTTGGAGTTGAAGAAGTTTGTGTCGCGCAAGATTCTGAGGTGGACTTTCACACTAGTTGTGACTTTCACATCGAGACTTGCATGCCGGGTTTGACTTATGCGCTAAGTAAGGTTGATTCCTAGGTAGTGTTTTCGGGCTGCGTGGAAGCTGAAAGTTTGCCCGATACCTTAAGTGCAAAGTGAGATTTGTCTACGGGTGAAATTTAGACTTCAACAGAGCATCCACATACAACAGAGGATGTATTCATTAGAGATAATGAATAAACCTACAAGTCTATAAACTGTGAGTGAATCCTTTCTGACGCAATGAGAAAAGGAAGAGGAAGAAGGTGATCCTATCCACCGTCAGTTATCCAAAGAGAGAAAAACAGGGAGTGGCCCTTGGGAAAGTTGTGAGATGAACCTAAACCTTGTAAAGGTAGTGAGCCTGGGACAGAGTGATTGTGCCCGAACCTTGTAATCCATAACTAGTGAAGTTTAGTGGAATTTGGTACGATCGAAAACCTGTCGGTGTATGATCCTTGGACGTAGCCCTTAGAGGTGAACCAAGTAAAAATTGTTGTGTCATATGATAACTTTACTTTATGTTTATATTGTGCAATAGGAAGGAGAGAGAAGAGTGTTTTTATTAACAAAAAAAACAAGATCAGAACAGGATTTAATTTTAAATTAGTCATACCCTGATTCACCCCCCCCCCCCTCTCAGGGTATTCAGCCTTGTGGACCTAACACTTTACATGTGAAGGATTAACATTCTCATTATCCAAGGTGAGTTTTATGTTCCAAAATATAATGAGTCATATGTACATGAAAAAATAAAAGATAAATAACATGAGAAACAATAAATGAATTTGATTATCTGGTATCAAACAAAGCCTACATAAGGGAATAATTCAGTATAATTATACCTATCATTTCTCATGGTCCTAATTGATTATCCACAATCACTTTCTTAGCTCCATACAATTGTTTAATCGCTGCACTTTGTTCTTTATTTCCTTGTTGATATTTCCCTTGTGGATGAGTCATGATATTCCTAGAATAACCATGGATTCCGTGGTACTTCTGACAAGAGGTATTATGTTTCCCTCATCCCATTGAAGCATAGAACATGTGAAAAACATGATATGTTTCCATAGACCTGACCTTAGAGAACTAAAAAAATAATGCCCAATATTCCCCATACTGTTTCAATTCTTCCATACACTAGGTGGTGTCATACAATCAGGCTTATGTGATCCAAAGAACAAAACTAAAAAACCCAGGGCTACTTAATTTGTTTTGGAGGAAGATTCATCAATCCAACCACATGATTCTGATTCATTGCACTACTTTGGAAATATAGTTCCCTCTTCTTCTTTCTCGGAGCATTAGTGTCCCCACTATTTCCCATAGGTATTAAAATGATTCCTCCACTAATACTACCTGATATTACCCTTTATACTACTATCATTATATTGACCATATTTTTATAATAAATTATAATTGTCATGGAAATATTCAAAAAAATATCCTACCTCTACCCTCATTAAAAAATTCACGCCTCCAACGATGCACTGTCAACAACTTTGGGTGAAAAGTGGACTAAATTCATAAATTTATCCAGGTACTCTTTCACTAAGAGGTTCTATTTCTTCCATATGAAAAAAATATATCATTCTAGTAATCCTTAACATATGATGATATAATTGTTTGTAAAAAAATAATTCAAAATAATCCCATAAAATTCCTTAGTCTAATTTAGCATAATCTTCTAAATCCCACCACATGGGTGAATGATACTCTTTCATATACATTTCAAAAATGACTTTCAGTTTAGTTGGTGTTCCTAAGAAAATTGAATATTTGATTCATCCTATCATCCACACCTCTAATTTAATTGGTTCCAAATCCCTATGATATATGGGTGGATTATTCTTATAGAATCAAATGGAATGATCAAATTTACTTGATTTGTCCCATTAGTTCCCACTATCCATGGTCATAAAATCCTAGATAGTACTCTAGAACAGTTATTGGTTCAACTATGGCTTAGGTGGAACGACATTCTTAGTAGCATATTCCAGTTAGTTTCTTCTACGCTTAACCGGTTCCATTTTTCATAAGCCCAATATAAGTCCATTTTGTCTCACTCTCTAGGAACTAATGTCATAAAAATTTCATATTTTCCATATCAAACATATCTTAAACAAGATTTAAAACATTAAAAACATTTTTATTTTTAAAATAAAACTACTTTCAAAATACCACAACCATTACTTTTTAAGAATTAACATTTGAAAAAAATTCAACACTTTTCAAAAATAAAAAATTTACACAAAATCATAAATCATTATTCAAAATTAAATATGTACTCCTAGGAGGATTTCATTTATAATAATAAATTTCATGATCTTCTCATTGGATAAACCCATGGTAATGAGATAAAAACTTCTAAAAGTGTTTAAAAGAACTCCTATACCCAAACAACCCAATAACCAAATGTTAAGCATAAATAGGTTACTTATGCCTCTTTATGCTCTACATTTAAATTACCAATGATCCTAATCCTTTCTACCATCCCAAATTAAGGTCTAAAAAAATGATTTGAAAATTCCAAGACCAAACAAACCAAAACCATTTATCCAAAAATTATTGATAGACCAACAAAGACTGATAATATGTGTATAATTCCACCCCTACACATTGTATTGGAGAGCTGGTATGACATTACTAGGCCTTAGGTGACATCCCCAAGACACCAAAGGATATAAATAAATTCCAAGTGCTTCATAAATAGTTTATGACCGATATTACCTTTGAAAATAAAACTACCAAAACAAGATCAACATAATCAAATAACAAATTATGATGCATGTGACAGTGTATTAAAACTCAAAGAAATACCAACTGACAAAAATACCAAACTAAAATCCATAACCATATCATAATATAATGCAGAAACTAAGACCAATATCATATTATAAAGAGGAAGAAAAAACTAAAAAAACACAAAGGCTCCAAGGAAAAAAATCTTATAGTTCCCTGCCTTCTCCAAGATCAACCTGGAAAATCCATTCCCAATGTATCATGTTGCATCACTAACTAAATGAGATAATTTAACATTACTTATTTCCCGATACAAAAAATATTAAATTTCACCAATTTGACAATGTAGGGGGTGAGTATAAAATTCAATTGGATTTCTATAAATAAATTCCTTTATCACACAACTAGTATAGGAAAACATATAAAATTTATATAAAAAAATTTATATAAAACCAATTCAAAATAGTATATATCAAATAATAGTAGTTTCGCACCAAATTGTAAAAAAACGTTTCCAAAGTATGAAATAAAACAATTATTTAAAACCATTTCTCGAATACAATTTTGGAATAATCCATTCCCTTATAGACAAACACATAGACAGACACTCAAGCATTTTGTTTGATAGTGTAACTTCATGTAAATAGTATATCCCTTATGTGGTGGTAGTTCATGACTATTATGCATCCCATTTAACTCATACCAACCATTCAAGCCAAGAACCATTCTAAATGGATAGTTCCAAAACATTTCAACAATATTTTTTTAACAAAAACAATTTTACAAACAACATTCCACACAATAAAACAAAACAAAACAACCATTTTAGAATCATCATTTTAAAATCCATGTACCAAATTTCACCTCCCATAAAAAAATAACATCCACAATTTAACAAACCATCAATAAAGATGTTTTATATCAAGATTTACACAAAAAATTCAAGATTCAATTCAATAAATTAAATAAATTTGAAATGAATCCCACATGTTCTAATAATATGTGTATCGAGTGAATCTACCTACCTCAGAAACATAAGAAAAAAATTAACTGTGACACAAAAAATTCAATTAACCGAGTTGAAACTCCAGAAACCCACCATAGATCTTGTTCCATACTAACCAATCAATCATATATCACCATTACTACCACCACAAATCTTGTATATTTCCCCAAAAGTGTAGATCCATGAATCCAAGAGTGGGAAGAAGATGAAAAATAAGGAAAAACACATGAATGTGCACATTCTAAAGGATTTGGGCCTCTAACAAAAAAAATCACTAACATATTTATACGAAATCGAGAGGAAGGCTCTCCACAGCGTTTGGGAAGAGTGGAATTCATGTTAGGCCCCAATTTTGGGAATTGGGAGTCTTTTAGTGGAAAATAAGTATTAGATCCATATTTTTTGGAACTGGTTTTTCTGGGTTTATGGTTAGGGTGCACGGTAAGGAAAATCAGGCACAAACCATGAACAATCCAATACATCCAAACTACCCTAACATGGTTAGGAAAACCATGAACTAACTCTGTAAAATGACTCTATTAAAATTTTCATGGTTATTAATTGGTGGATTCATGATTTTCCAAACCATGTGCCAAACCATTCATCAACCCATATCCCACTATCTCTCCATAGATGGTTTCCTAGAGGTGTTTTATGGTTTCTACTAACTATTCTGAAATAATTCACCACAAAAAATCCCAAAAAATTGCCATAACTTCATCAAACCACCCAGAACATATCCCAATAACTTTATATACTTAAAATAAAAAAATAAATGGTAAATTTCCTGAAACCAGGTGTGATATATAATGTGTGGGATTTATGGGGTATGTAGAGATACTTAATTTTGACTAATGATTTGGGGAGTTAGTAGATTGAATTATTAAGGGAAACACATGAGAAGGGTAATCCAAAAAAATTAAGATAACCTTTGAGGATGGAAGAAAGGGGTATATTCCTAGAGTTGAGATTGATGCATGAAAAGTTCCATCAAGTATAAGTAGTAGGAATTTTAGATTCCTAAATTTTTCTTGAGAAAAACACCTTGAATGATATTACTTGGAATGCGACACACCTAATGTGTTGGGGTATCTAAACTATAATAATAGATAAATACTATTATTTCTCTTAACCATTTTGTTTTAGATTCACATTTTATGTGAATTTAATGCATAGGTAAATGAATTTGGTTTTTTATAGTGTCAGGTAGCGGCTAAGCATGCCGATGGGATTTACATTCCACCGATTTTGGATAGATGACTCTAGTTTAATAATGACCCATGTACACTAAGTCATCTTGAGGAAAATCATGGAACATGTGAAGTACGTAATTTTGAATAGGTGTTACAAGGGTATGGTTAGGGGTAATAGATATTTATAGTTTCATTGTAAGTGTCTAATAGAACTATACTAATTCTAATAATGTGAAATCAATGGGATCAGGAGTTGGGTTTCATTGATCAGACAGTACTAGATTGTACACCTGTTCTCTCAGATGAGATCTAGGCGAGGCTTCTGCTGGTTATGAATGATGCAATTTTAATCGGAATCAGTGAGTATCCTGTGAAATAATATGGGTTGATGGGTTTTGATGGGATGTGATAAGCATGAATCAAGAGGATTAAAACTTGATTATTATATAATAATTTGTTGAGTGTTCTCTTAGGGAGAGACATAATCATGTATTTATGGTGGTCGGCCCAACATAGGCTATCAGAGGATAAGATCCTCATTTAAAGTGTTTTTTCATCATTCTAGATGTTGTTCCCAGTGATCCAGTGTTAGGTAGTTGTTGTTTAGATGATGGAACTTAGGTGTGATTATTTTTCGACATCCAACTATTATGTTTAGAGATGGATGAGTGATGGGCTCTAGATATTGGGATATTGATCAAGTGGAGAGATAATGAGAAAACACATATGGTGGGGACTCTCATATCAACAAAATTTATAAATCTCTCATGTTACAAGTGTATTAGTTGCAATGAGGTCATATAGTTGATTGTTGATATTGAATTTTTGTGATGTTACTAGAAATATCTGGTTTATCTTGTCCCGTTTTGATAATATATTTGATATTTTGATGTGATATTAGAAGGAGTCCTTTTGTTGACCTAAAATCAGTGGGATTTTGACCTGGTAGTGCACTAGTGGAAATAATCCAGTGATTTCAAGAATGGTCATCCTTAAGAGACTGAAAAGTGTATTAATGTGTGAGTGGCTATGTGGATATGGAGACTACACTACGTGGATCACTAAATAACTGAGAAAATATTTCTTGGGTGATTCAAATGTTGTGGAGCACTATGAACCTCATCATGAAATATATATGACATGGTGACCTTCCAAGATGTATTTTTGAATTAAAAAACTAAATTTGTAGTTTTATAATGGTGGTAAGTGGTCACTTGGACTTTTATGGGAAGTACACCTCATCTTAGATTTGTAAAAAATAAACTCGAATGTCACTATTGTGTAAAACATTACGAGTAAATGGTGAATTGATGACCAAAGTGGGTGGGGATGTGTGATTGAAAGATTATTAAAGCATTATTAGTATTAGAAGTCGTATGTTGGGGGATATTTCTAAATCCTTATGTTTTTAATGATTTTTAATATGATTGGAAATTTGATATTTTTATCCTTTGGATGCTCGTTATTAGAATATATATTAAATATTTAGTTAATTAAATATTATTTATTTGTGTGTGTTTAGAGGGTAAAATATTTGGAATGTATTATCATATTGGGATTTGTAATCCTTGGTTGAGTCCATATAATGTATTTTTTCTATTCTAGAAAAAACATCATTGCAGGTACTGAGGCTGGGGTTGGTCCCCATATCCCTTTCTTGCTCTTCCTTATCAATTTTCAATTAATTTTTTTCTTCAATTACTTTATCTTCTAAAATACACCAAATAATACATATTGAATTTATTATGGATAGAGGGGGAGGGAGAGGAATATCGGGGAGGGGTGGGGATGGAAGAAGGGAGGCACTTTCATGGAGCTCAAGTCATGCCAGATTATTGTGCCGTAGCCATAGGTTATGTATGAAACCAAAACATAAGAATTTTCCACCAAATACATGCCCATTTTATGTTCTAAATTAAAAAACCCTATAGTTTATTTTTTCTATTTTAAGGACATATTTTGATTTACAGGTATCTAATTAGGGTCGATTTGTTTCTATTTTTGGGGAAGATGGGAGTTTTCAAGAGTCTCTTAGCGGTTTTCCTTTCAGAAAAACTGATTACATGGTGTGTGGTTTCAGGTGAAGATGTCATGCGTTATTTTTTTATGTAAGAGTGAAATTTTGGGACTACACATCATGTCGTATGAGTAAATTTCTTACAGTACACTTCTATGTGTGTGACCGATTACCTAGAAAGACACCCCATGTGAGAGGGACACGGCTGTGTAGGTGTAGATGGATAGAACCTTAGTGTGACATGGGCCTATATTAGTACACCTTGAGACCTTGAGTGCACCCTGGGAATGTAAGATTACACCACTACAATATAGGTTCTTTTATTACATGTCATGTACGCATGTCACATGCCATACACTCTTCCATTGTTACCAATTCAATGCATTTTAGTGATTTTTTAACCCATAGTTAGAATTGGGCATAATAAGATCCCATTTTTAGTATTTTTATATAAGTAGCATGCATTTGATACTCTAATAGTCATTTGATATTTTTAAAGGTGTTTCAACTCTGGTAAGTTATGATGGAGATATATTTCCTGTAAATAATCAATTTAGATATCTCCTGAGGGAGATATGAATGACACTTTTTTTTAGGGTTGTGAGAATGAATTATGGATTGGATGGAGAGAATTCAATGGACCATGGTTGATACATAGAGTAAAATACTTAGTTGACCAAGTGTTGGACCTTTGGATACCTGTGATTAGTGGTGTGTTATGTCTTTGTATGACATGACCGTAGTTTTTATTTCATTGTTGAAGACGGGCCATGTTTTTTATATTGACCTTATAGTGACATGTTTTTTTTGGGATTGGATTTGCAACATCTTTGTAGAATTATTCCATTGAGGCATGTTTTGTAATGATAAATGGGTCGTGGTGTGGTGATGATGAAACTGAGGGATGTGTTACCTATGTGTGATTGGTGTTGTCCCAACAAATGATTTTGGATATAAGGGAACCCTATATTTGTGTCCATAATTAATGGGACTTAATGACCCCAGCAGGTTCCCCAGTGACTTGAAGAATCTTAGTAGGTGCATATTTCTATGGGAAGATATAGTAACAAGTGTCATCATGGAACCCATTCTAGTTATGTAAGACTAAATTTCTATACACAGTTGTGATGGGATTAGGTGTTAAACCAAAACCTATTTAGAATTATTATTTTACTTATTTATTATTTATGTATCAATAGATGCACTAACATGCTCTATGGGACTGAAACTTTAGGCTCTATGTGATGATTTTACTATGTGCATGCCTATAGATTATTGCTAGGATCCAAATTATGTTCCTTATATGATATGATGGTAACTTGGAAGATGCTTGGATTTTCATTTATCATACCAAATTTTATCTTTATGAAATAATGATGTGTTACAAATTTTATGAATTAATGTCTCAATAGATCCCCAAAGTGTATCATGGGATATAATTGTTGAGCCAAGTGAGGAATTACTAAGAATTCAGGATTCAGTCTTGGGTATGTTTGGGATTCCCTGATTCCATAAGTCTCTATAATTTCTATAATATATTGGATATATCCATGTATCATTGAAGAATTATTAATATTAGCATGATTTTGATGATATTCCTTGGTCACCCTTAGGATCCATCAAGTTTACCATGATGAAATTGTATATAACTGATGGGGATGCACCAGACATCTATGATTCAATTGGTCGGTAGAATTATGGATTCTAGTTTTGTAGTATGGCTTGGTGTTTCTCTAGAGCATTGTATTTAATTTATTTTCATATCTTGTATATGTGATTCGACTAGTGGGAGATCACTTGTTGAATACGACAATGAATATTTGAGTCTCTATATTGAATTATTTATATTAATTGTTTTTTATATTTATGTTATTTTTACCCATATTCTCTTTTTTATGGATTTGTAGGATGTTTAATATACTTATTTGTGATTTCACGCTTACATATGGGAGTCTAGTATACTTATAGTATCAATAGAGACACCATATTCGAGTCCATAACCTCTGGAATATGATGTGTGTATGATGTCCTATGGTGAACCGAGCTGGGAAACTAGTCCAGTGACCTCTAGACCAGGGTGTTATATATTATTTTTTTATAATATATTCTCAACATCAGGTGTTATAAATCTTGACTATTTTGGAATAGGTTTGTAGAGGTGTTGATAATGTTATATTATAATTAAAATATAAAAATTATAAATCCATTAAAGGTAGTATAATTTATTTTATGTTAAGATGTAAATTTTTATAATTTCATTATATAGGTTGTTTAGTAACGTTTCATGAAGATGAAATTGGTGAGGAACTATTTTTTGGTTATTTACCGATATCGATGGATTACTATATAGAGATCATTTCTATATATATCATAAAGAAGTAACATATTAAATATATACATTACTTGTAACGCCCCGACCCCAGTTACCCAGAGTCGGTGCATTACTTCATAACATTGGCATGATCACAAGAAAGATCAAATCTCGAAAGACCGATTGGTTTAGTAGCCTTGGAAACACTAGATATATTCATAGGTTTTACATTACATCATAAAATGAAAAACTACTACAACAACATAAAGTCTCCATAATCCACACTCATATCCCCACATAATATCCCTGCAGGTCATTCATAATTTACTTCTTCACTTCCTGGGAAAAATAAAACATATAAAAGGGGTGAGCTCAAATGCCCAGTAAGGATAACAAAATAGCGGAAACTTTCATAAATAAGAATAAACTTTTAAGGCAATGTATAACTAAAACAAAAGCCTTTCAAACATGAACTTTCAACATGGTATGGCATAAATAAAAGGAAATAATGCCATTTACTTATTCACATGGATATTCTACTAATCGAATAATCACATGCAAAAATCAATAACCACTTTCATAATGTTGGAATGCATAATGCCAGACTATCATAACCACATAGCCAAGGCCTCGTGCCAAGACTAAAAATAAGATTTTGTCAAGGCCTTGTGCCAAGACACTAGTTTGTCTCATGAGACCTACCGATGCATCGAGGAGCTATAGCGGGCTCCACCCGTCACATATTAAGTCCAATGCATTCCCATATGAAAAGGTTTAAACATAACATAAACATTCGTATTAAAACTAGCATACGAAATGCAAATACTTTCACCATAAACTATGAATGGTATAAAAATAGCACATCCACAGTCAAACATATCACAAAACCTTCAATACAATATAGAAGTTTTGTATCATAATAAATCAACTTCAAATAATCTTAAAATCCATCAAAGGATGTTGACATAGATGAAATCAAAATTCTTTTTAAGGAAATATCTCCTTTTATTTTGAAATAATTTAAGATCCATATAAAATAAAACATTTTCTTTGAAAATATTCTTATAAGCTTGTAAGGGAAGTTTTGAGGATTTTATAACGGTGGAAATTAGCCGCACCCGCCGTATAAGTTTAAAAAAAACGTTCTTACCTTAATTCTGCCGAAAAGGTTAAAAATGACCTTGTTTTGAAAACGACGGAAAGATTCCTTTATAAACCTCTTATAAAAAGTCAAACAAGGGTATAAATGACTTTAACCCATATTCTTGTAAATAATAAAAATGTTTTGAAATACATTTTGAAGAAACATGGATGTGGATGATAAAGAGATCCCAGTAGATTATTACAAATAAACAACCTCGGATAATGAAGAGATTGTGAAATAACCCTTACCTTGTACTTTTCCTTGGTTGGGGTAGGTTAACCTCCTGTATAATGGTAAAATAATTGTTATTAAATTATAAAAGAATCATATACATTAATATGATATCATATATGATCTTTTAATATTGATTTGATAATATCTTAGTATTATCGTCGTTTCGTGTGTTAATTTACTCATTTTCTTTTATATGTTTTGTTACATAAGTCATGTTTGTTGTATCTTATTCATATCCAGAATGATATCAAGTCCTTAAACATCATTTTTAAATCATTAAATGATAATTATACTTGAATGGATACGATGGAGAATGAATCTCATCGCGTTCGTGGAGACGGTAGTCCGTACGTACGCACGAACACTACTTCCATTTAATTTTTATTTTAAAAGAATCGAATCCAAATGATACATAGGTATATTACTATTCCAGTATAATATAATATTTTATATATGTTACTTAAGTTAATTAACACCATCCTTTATACGTTCCATGTGTGGTATGAACGAGTCATATCATTTTAAGTGGGCGGTAGTCCGCACTTCCTCAAATGAAATTATCGTATGTATATACAACATGAAACGAATAATGGTATGAAATAAAATGGAATTACAGAAGCTTATATATAAAATATATATCATTAATATCATATTTAATTACAGTTCCATCATAATGGTCACCATGAGAGGCGGTAAGATGTATTTGAACAATCATCGTTTCGTGAGGCGTTAGTTTGCCATCCACAGAAACATTATGTTCATCATCCATTAGATGGAGTTGTGTGTATGTGTAGTTTGAATCCTTATTATAAAAACATCCTAGTATATTGAGGATACTGGTGTTGTTACAAAATAAAGGAAATAAAAAGAGTTTGGGGGTTGGAGAAGCAAAATAAATGAAAATATTTTAAGAGAAATCGTTACCTTTAATTTAGGTAACTCACTTTGGTTGGAACCAAAGGACTTCTTGAAATGCTTTCTGCCTAAGGGTAAGCTTCAAGGAGGAGGAGAGGGATGTGGGGAGCTTAGTTGGGCAGTGTTTGGACGAGCCAAGTGGCTTGAGAGGTGTGAGGAATGAGTAGAAGTGGTCTCCTTTTATAAGGGAGAGGAGGGGCTCTTTAGGAAAGTGTGAAAGTATTACTTTATAATATATTTGTATTCGGTTTATAATGGTCCAAAAATCATTGAGGTCGAAGATAAGATGACTCATATTCTAAATAACATCAACCAATAAGAATTGGACAGGTTTTAGATAATATTTTAATCATTATAATTTTATTTATTTAAATGATTTATTAATGAGGTAAACAATGCATCATTATTGTGTCATTAATAATTTAAATTATTTGATGTCTAAAAATTATAAATAAAATATCATTATGTATGAAATCTTTTTATCTTTCTAATGAATATTTATAATCGAAAATCCAACATGTATAACCCTATGTAAAAATTGTTCTTCTAAAAGATGTAAGCTTATGCCATTTTTATTTTTATTTTAACTTTATTAATATAATGTGTCATTATCACTTACAAGTGGATCCATGGGGTCCCAAAACAGACCCAAAGATGCCCATGGTCGACCATGTATCAACCAATAGGGTTAATACACGTTTTAGGGTAATTTAGTATTATTATAATATTATTTTTTTTAACCCTTATTTACCGGATTTACCCTTTAACCATGGTAAATAAAATATTTACCGCAGTAATTATTTAAAATGTGTAAAAATAAAAGTTACCTATTTACATAATTTGAACATCCTGATTCCAAATATGGAATCCATTTTTCTAAATTCAAAATACAGAAGTGGCAGAAATTAATTTAAAATTAATTCCCGCTGTCAAAACAAAAAGCGTGTTTTTAAGAGATAATAACTTTCAAAAGATTGACACTTGTTTATGTTCGGTTTAATTGTAAAATTATGTATAATGAACAAAATTACATTAAATTGTAAAAATATATTATAAATATACTTTAAAACCACTCAAATTCATAATTTATCACTATTAATTATTTTGATTAAAAAAGTTGTTTTTAATTAAAATTTAGTAATTTTCACTATTCATCAAAATATGAAAGTTATCCGAAAAGTACCAAAATTTCACCTTAGGATAAATTCGATATTCCGAATCCAAAAATGAAGTCCATTTTGAAATATAAAATATATATATTTTCAAAAAGTAGGTATTACTATTTTTAACGGCTAGTTTGATTGGTTATGGTGTGTTAGAACTCGGTGTTGCGTACAACACACGCTATCACATTATTCAAAGGGAAACGTACCGTGGAAGCTTGGGGTGTATCATTTTAAATTTTTGATGTCCCCATTTAGTCAAAAAGTTTAAAATATTGTATTTAAAAAGGTTTCACTATTAGAAGTTGATAAAAGTGAAATACTGAAAATGAATATGTTCTTGCATTATGACTAAGAAACTCATAATAGGGATTCTAAAATTATAAGGATTATATAAAGTTCAAAATGTAGTTAATACTATTCATGACCTCTTTTAATGGTGTGATTGAACTCGGTGTTGCGTGTAGTATAAGTTATTGAATTTTTAAGAAATAACACACTATGAAATCTTGGGGTGTTACATTACTTGTACAAATATTATATATTCTCATCAAATATAAACTAACTCTATCCATTTTTTGAACTAAAGGATAATGAAACATGATTATTCATATATGTGTCATTCTGTTCAACACACAAATAATTTTTTCATTTTTTTCAATGGAAAATGAGAGGGTGGTTAAGGATTGTAGAATCATTATAAAAATATACAAGTATAATAACTATACATACTATTAAATTTCAATATGGTGAAAGGATATTTTAGTAAGAATAAAAGAACACAGATAAATGGAAAATAGAAAGAGAGGTTAAGAATTAAAACCTGAATTCTTGGAATATTTCCTTCACAAGGGGAATTAAACCTATGAGGGATGGTCTTCTAAAAATACTAGAATCTATTTAAGGTGAATAAAATTGTGGAGTAGATTTATGGGAATATTTAATGCCAAATATAAGGGGATTTTTTGTGGGGTAATGTGAGGAGAGGTATGCCCCATTTATAAGCGAATTCAGATGGTATTTTTGTAGATACCCAAAAAAATTTAATAATGGAAAGTCACTCATGAGGAAAGTTGATAAAAAATTGATAACAAAATAGAGATAAAGAGATATAATATATACCAAAACCATAACCACTCAATTGAAAACATTTTTAAGCATTTTAGGCCCTTTACATCTTCAGTTACTAATTTTTAACATCTGTTCTTTTCATGACAGTAACTAGTTTATACACAGGTAATTTATCCTTTGTGAAAAAAAAATTATCCTTAAAATTTAATTTGGACCAAATTTTTAAAAATTTTATATCCATTGTTTGGATTAAACTTTTAAAAGTGATAAAAATATTAACTATTGGATGTATAATGTATTAAAAACATTTTTTTAAAATATATATCTTATGATATAAAATTTTATGTTTGGGTTATTTAAAAACAAAATTTTTGAAATTATAAATTCACCTAAAAAACAAATGTTTTTCATTTGATTTTTTTAAAATTTAAATTCATAATTATATTATAATAATGATATAAATGTCCTTGTATTCATGAAAACAATATTTTCAATATTAACCAAAAAATCAATCTTTTCCGTGAAACACAAAAAACATTATGATAAGATAATTTTGTAATAATAAATCAAAAAAAGAAGTTAGGTTTTATTTAACTAATATTTTAAAATTTATAAATTTAGGTTTGATATTAAAATATAAAATATAATAAAAAACCCCCTTTATTGAAAATTTTGGTTTTTTAACATTAAGTGTTGTTAATATTAATACATATGAATTTATAATTTTACATGGGTATATATATGATTATATATATATAAATATTTTAAAATTATTTAATTTAATCGATTGGGATAAAATATATCACTATTAACAAAGTGGTTCTTGGGAAAAAACATTTACTTTTAAATATGCTTTAACAAATAACGTTTAAATTAATTATTTTTATTCTCAAAATGAATATTTTTACTCTGTAGATATTATTATATTTATTTGAATTTTATATATAAATAATATCATATTTTAATTAAAATATAAATAATTATAAATAATTTATAAATATAATTATATTTATAATATTTTAATATTTTTTTTCTTTATCTGTGGGATATATTATTTTAATTTTACTACTTAATGGAACATTACTTTATTATACCTATTATATATTTTAACAATGGCCATATTTTCAATGCCCATATTTATAATGAAAATATTTTAAATGGCTAAATTTCATTCATACATATATATATATGTATATATAAATATAGACATATTAAATTATTTGTTCATTCCACTCTCACTTTATAAGGCATAGTTCTTATTTCATATTATAATTTATTCAAAATAATTTTTTAATTGATTGTGATATTACTTATTGTAGGTTTTTCATGGATATGAGTGGTCCTTATGTTTCAATTTGATCTTGGTGATTTCCTATCCTTAAATGTTTTTCCGTTTATTTTTATTTCCAATATTTATTTATGGAACTTTTAATAGATCTATTTTATCTATGGTGAGTGAAAATATATGATGTGAAATGCTTAGTTTTATGTTATTTTGTTACAACATTCCATTTATAAATGAGTAAAGTGTTTTTATTTTAATTAATATCACTTATGACTTATTTTATAATCAATTTCTATTGAATTAAAAAATAGATAAAATTATTTAGAATTATAAATATATAGTGTTAAAAAATAATATTCTTTCTAAAAACATGGAGTGATGCATTATATAAAAACAATATATTTTATGAAAATTATACCCCATTATCAACAAATACAAAATAAAAATAGTGTCACATCACTTTATATGAATATATCCTTGTGTATTTATCTCATTTTTAATCAAATTAATAAAAATGAAAGGAGTAAAACTACTATGAAAAGTCTCACAAATTTATTTATTAAATGAACCACTAATCCTATGATTTCACCATTGGAATTGTGATATAGAAAAATAAATCTCAAAATTAAGAAGCAAAAAACCCTATTTAAAATTAACTAACATATATTTCATAATGGAAATACATAAAATATGAAAATTAATTGATGCAATGAAATAATAATCCAGCCAACGAGCTCGTACCCGAGTGGTAAGGGCTCCTACTTGGCATCCAACAGACCTAGGTTTAAAATCGGGTGGAGGCAAATTTCTGGGTTACAATAGCAGTATGGTAGCAGCATTGTAACAGTTATTGTAGTAGCTACTATTCGGTATTGTAACAGCCAGATCAATTCAACCGATTTGGGCCTTCGGGCCACCAGTTTGGGCCAATGGGTCTCAAGGGCCTTCGGGCCATCAAAAGACTTTGGGAAATAGGGCCTTTGGTCCATTGAGACCATGGAGTAGCCCAATTCACACAGAGCATGCCACAGAAGTGAATAAGAGCAACAAAAATAACAACCACTAGATGTAGAGCTAACCAGACTAGAAGAATGAGAGGGTATGTCAACCACCATCAAGACTAGGCACCCTGCAGCTTTGTGTAGGGAAATACTAGCCAATCAGAAATGCAAGGTGGGGAGATAGGCGATCAATGATGCAAAAGATGGGGACGGGAAATTCTAGTGGGTTAGACCTACAGGTCATGTATTGGGCAATGTATGCCTCTGGGCCTTCGGGTCATGTATTTGCAAGTCATGTCAGGCCTTGGGCCTACGAGTCATGTAGGGGTTCCCCTTAAACCCTAAATGGGGGATTATCCATAATAGTAAAAAAATAAAAATAGTAATAATAATCCATATAACTCAGCAATGGTCATGTAATAAGAAAAGAAGATGAATTGGAATTGATAAACAGTGTTATAACAATAGTAAAAAATAGTGGAAAAAATGAAATAATCAATAACATCACATCACCCTACAATCACATCACTCGACACATAGAAAACAAATCACTCATGCCAGTCCTTATTAGAACAAGAAACATGGATACCGAAGGAATAATGGTTGTGATGAATGAAAATGAAGTAAGGCTCCAGATCCTCACTCCATCATCTAAACATATTCCATCAAATTCCCTTGGTTCAAGAATCCCTCTGATATGAAATTATTGTGTAAATAAATAAGTATTTTCATCAAACCCTCATCCACCAATATAATTATTTTTCAATCCATAGAAACAAAAAATACAAGTAAAGATTTCTTGTCATGTAATCTTTTAACGTTCACAACATTAGACAACATTGGGATTTTTTGCATATATCTTCCAATGTATCATTTATCAAAAAAATCATGTCATGTAATTTGATACACAATGTATAAATTCTATAATCTATTAATAAAACTTATATGAATCCTAAAAAATATGGTGATATGCTAATTTTCATCATTCACATCACAAACGGTATTTCTGGATCTCAGAATAATATATATTGATTATTTTCCATGATTTATTGTTTCCTACCATGACAAATAAAACAAACAAAACAATAAAAAATTGGAATGATTAATCAATTACATTACAGAAATGAAGACATTAAAATATCATCAAATACATACATGAAATACAATTATCAAATACACATACACTTGAATTTATAATTTTCCTCATGTATGGAATATCAATATAATAAAAAGGGCATTAACCTAACCACAATTTAAGATCAATTTCAATTAAAAATATACCAAATGAAAAATTAAAATGTTCGAGAATCCCACATAAGAAAATTCATCAATGCCTTATTTTTAATAGAAACTAATCAATCAAGAGTTTTTCTTTTCTAAATTAAAACAACCAAGATCTTTCAATCATCCATTTACATTTTCAATTAATTTTTATTATGCATAAAACTTTCAATCGACATCAAATGGAATTTTTTACTCATCATCAGGGTAAAAATGAAAATATAATTCAATGTAAACCTCATAAATATGTCACTTACAATAATATTTTCAGGTATATAATATTTCCACCTTGTAAAAAAACACCAGTAATAAAGATGGATTCACCGTTAGGTTTAAAATGACTCTGAGGCTTCTAGGTAGATATGTAAATGATGTAAATCATGTAAATCTAAAAAAACAAGTTTTAATATAAATAATTGTTCATTATATGAAAAGATGATCTCAATATAAATATACCTTTACATATATGATTTCTATCTCCCCCCCAAAAGATCAAAGTGGGTCTATGATACATGTAATCATAATTAATGAATAAACATATCTTCCTCATTTTTTCTTTTAAAACATTTTTTCTATTTTTTGAAATATTTTATTAAGACGAATATCACTTCCACAACCTAACCATATATTATAAATATATCCTCGATATGAAAAATATATATTTTTGATCATTCAAAAATGATATCCAATTTTTTTTTAAATTTCATTTATTTAAATATTTTTTAGAAAGTGAAGAGAATAATATATAATGAAAAGTACATGACCTTCCCTAGAATAAAAATGGATAATCTCCAAAAACTTACTCAATAAACTATATCCTGATACACCATAAAAATACCTCCCCCACACTTATTCTTCTAAAATCATACAAAAAAAATTATAGGAGGGTAGGAATGAATAAAAGAGGCTTGTAACTCCAAATATTTCCGGAAAATTATGTTCATGGATTATATGGGCATAAATAGGATTAATTCTTGGTTGGTCCATGGATACAGGGTTAAAAAAAGTTGCATCAATTATATTTAAAGTCATTTTTTTCAGTAATAGCTTTGATAATATTGAAATAATTTTCTAGAAGAAAACATTCTAGAGTTTCAAAATAAATATATTATAGAAATAATTAGAAATATTGGTCTTGGAGGAAGTATCAAGAATTATATTAATGTTTATCACAACTAATTAGGAAAATACCTATGAATAATTAAATAAATTAATGAAAATATTTTAAAATCAAGGCCTTCCAAATCTTAGAAAAATTTCATTTACCAAAATTAACATTATCCCTTAAATATATTTTATTCATATCCTAATCCATATTTTTATCCATACATATTATTTCCCCCAATTCTCAATCAAATTTATTTAAAAATAAATCTAAATTCAAAGCATGGTAATTGGTATATAGCATTTTAGGTCTCCACGTTCATTTGAGTAAAGAAATAATCAAGTGTTGGAATGTAATTGGAAGTTATGGATCTTATAATTGATTTTACAGAAGACAGTATAAAAATTTCAGATTGAAATTCTTACTCCCCTAGAAATTAACTCTTCAAGCATGGGAATATCATGTTACGATTGAACCTTTTGACAATTTTTATATACCCTTTAAGTCATGTAATTATTTTTTAGTTTCATTTCCTATTGTTTTCCTTTGTTGGTACTAAGAAATAAAATACACAATTAAGATTAGATGTAATATTATTAAGTTTAATATATATGGGGAAGGGTTATTGCCCATAATAATTGAAAATAAATAAATAAAAATTAAAAAATAGGGGTTTCCCCATAGAAGAGATTTTATTTACCATATTTGGATCCACTTTACCTCTATTAGCACTTGGTGGTTAATGGTAGGAAAGATATTACATAATATAGATATTAAAAATGTCGAAGTCATGATTCCAATGTATATATGGTTCCTCTCCCATTTTCTAAAATTAATTTTACTCTCCTATTAGTTAACTATTCATCAATTTCCATAGGTCTCATCAAGAGAATCATAACCCTTCATGAAAAACCAAATGATAGCTCATTTATTGTCCAAACCAATTACCCTTATTTTAATTCCTATTAGATGAATGTTCCTCCACTATCATTATATATATTCATAATTTTATTACCTTTCTTTAGCAGTATTATACATTATTTTTCATATTCTACAACAGCTAATTTATATATGCTTCCATGTAAAACAACATCCTCAACTTCAAGTATATTATCTTCTGGGAATTCATCAACTGGTTCTTAGAATTTCTTCATTTCATGGTGCATATTAATATTTTTCTATGTTCTTAAAACTATTAAACCTAGTTCATTATTATGAACATCAATTAGTTCCCTTCCCTTATCTAGGACTGGTCTTCCCATGATTATTGTGATATTGTCTTCATCGATGTCCATCATCATAAAGTATTCAAAATATTACCTTTATGATGAAATATCTAAGTATTCCGTGTGGATGTCTGACTATTGTACCATCTAGTTAGAGAATAAATTTATTTAGTTTCATCGATCTCAATTGCAGGCTCTTGAATGTTGCAATGGCATTATATTTACAATAGAACCAAATAAAATAAATCACTACCAAACTCATTAGAACCAATGTAAATTGGAATGTAAAATCTAACTAGGCCATTCTTCTTTTTTTGTATGATGCATCACACAACTTATGAACATTCTCATGCTGCAGGTGAATTGGGAATAATTCATCAAGCATCCTTTTATTCATCACCAAATCCTTCCAAAACTTTTCATAGAAAAACATTATTTCAATTTAATCATCAAATGGGATATTTATGTTTATATTTTTAAACATCTATAAAATAGTTTGTTTTATTTTATCAATATTTACATGCTTGAATTGATCTAGATTTGGTAGTCGTGGCCGATACAGTTGTGGTGCTTCTTCTTCGTTATGTTTCTCACTTATCTGTGTTTTTATTCACTTTATCCCACAATTTTATTTCATTATTTCAATTAAATTCAATTTCACCTACTTGGGTAAACTTACCACTTCAAATAAATAAAAAATTCATCTCTCCATGGGGATTCTAGTATAGAAATCTGGGAAGTAGTCCTCTAGGATTTTCCATAATTTTCTTAGTAATCTAAACTAGCTGACCATATAAGTTTCTCATTACATCTTATTGGATTTACGATATGTTTCTAAATTATATTATTTTAGGGCCTATATGTTTTAAATATGATGTCAAATTTTTAAGTTGATCTTTAATGGTGGTAAAAAAGGTTTCAAGGGTCTCACCCAGTGAATGGACTGGATTGGTCAGTGTGGGGCCTTGGTGTTGAGGTTCAAAACCTTATTATCTTATATTAAATTAGTATCCTTGATTTTGATTCTAATTTTGTGTTTATTTTTATCTCTATACTAACAAATAATATTTATGATTATAATCTAAATAATTTACATCTTTGTAATAAATACCTTGGGGATTTTGATTGGCCTTCATTGCTTCAAGTTTCTTTGAAATGAAATTTATTTGAGTGGCAACCCAACTATTTTCAACCATATGAACTCCTTGTACTCATCATTCTATTGGATTACCATTAAAACTAATATTGTAAAAAACATCCAATAACTCATTGTTCTCCTCTGTTGACTTTCTCACAAGTGACCCTCCTGGAGGAATATCAACTATTGAATGATTTTTTATGATAATACTTTGTATAAAGTTTTAATTAATAACCACATTTCAATTACATGATGGGGATATTATCATTTGTAAATATTAAATCACCCCTACGAACTATATAAACATACTTCCTTAAATTTATCAAAATTTAAAATACTTACCCATAGATCCATAAACATTGAGGGTGGAAATATCATTGTTAAAAATTTTATTACCATATCCTCTTTGGTAGTGATTGAATATGTGGGTAGAATTTGGATACACTTTCATTCATTGAACATTAATGAGAATATAAAAAGGAATAAATATACAAAATCATTTATGCCATTCTAAACTTGTATTGTTTTACATATTTATAAGAAATTCCCAATGCGTGGGTTGGGTTCTTCATGATGTGTCCCAAAAAATTGGAGTAAATGTGTGATCATTTTAATGACCAACGACGTGATCTAGAAATATTTAGAAACAATTGAGGGTAAAAAAAATAATTGAAAAAACCATCATGTTTGAGGGTCTTCCATAATTGATCCAATCTTATCCCCCTTAATTGTTCCTTAAACCTCTGGTCCATCTCTCCCACCAAGCTCATGATTAACTCTTTGATGTTGATCCTATTTAGCCATGAGGTTATATTCTTGATAAGGCTCTTCCTTTTACTTTATTTTTTCTGAGTAATGCCATGTCTATCTCAAGGTGTAATATAAGATAATACACTTATTCCTTCCCACATTGGAAACAATTATTCAACAAATTTGAACCAGAAATAACAATTGAATATGATTGAGTTTAAACAACGGATTTAGAATAAAAATAATTTTCAAGATTTATAATGAAAATAATCATTGTCTCTACCTTTCTTGAAAACAACCCCAAAAATTTGATATTCTGCACTACATTATTAAATTCCGATAGGGATAAAAAAATTTAAAAATTTATAAAACATTTAAAACTAATTAAAATATAGTACTTGGAAATTCTGAGTGTCAAACCCACATGGAAAATCCATATATTCTAAATTAATTAAAGAAATTGTAACTGAAATTGTTTTATTATTTTATGAAAGATAAATAAGTGAAACAAATATTGATATTTTATCAATAGAGTGGATTTATAGGTTTATGGATTTTTAGGTTCCTACTCTTGGGTTTCAATTAATAATTGGTTTATTCAGGTTTGTAGTTGAGATAGGGTTAGAAGGGATCCTTGGTCTAGGTACCCTACAAAAATCCTATTATTTCACCATTGTAATGGTAAATTACTAAATTCAATAAAAATAATAGGTAAACCAAACCCGTATATAAAAATAACTAAACTAGATTTCATAATGGTTATACAAAAAATACGATAATTAATTAATGCAATGAAATGATAATCTATAGAACAAATCAATGGTTGTGAAATATGAAAATAAGATGAATTAGAATTGATAAACAGTTTTACAGCAATACAAAACAAGAGTAGGAAAATAGAAATAAGCCATAACAGTACACACCCTATAATTTTATGACCTGAAACAAAACACTAATCACTCATGCTAGGCATGATGAGAATTGATGCCATGGATATTCATGGAAGAATTATGGTGAAGAACAAAAACAAATAAGGGCTCTAGATGATTAGTTCGGCATCTAGAATTCATCCATTGACCTCCCTTGGTTCATGAATCCCTCTTATGTGCATATGAGGTGTGAATAAATAAATATTTTGGTCAAACCCTTGGCCTCCTATGTCATTATTTTTCTATTCGTTGAATCTTAAAAGACATGTAATATTTTAATTTTCACTATGTTAGAAGGATTCATGAATTTCATCATATCTATTCCAAAATAAGTTTTCCCGAAAAACTGACTTAGTGTTAGGTGGTTGAAGATGTGTAAATTCTCTACCCGAGTTCTAAAACTCATCTAAATCCAAAAAAAATTAGTTTCAATCCAGATTGGTTTTCTCGCATCATGATGTGTCTTTATGCCTATCAAATTCATCTATTTTAATTCCTTTTACACGATTCACTATTTCCTACTATGAAACAAATAAAATAAACCAGACATTCCCAAAATTTATAAGATTAATCAATTAAATTACATAAATAAAAACATTAAAATATCATAAAATAAAACCATTTAATACACTTATCATTCAAAAACATTCTTTTCTTATGAGATGTCGATATAACTTTCAATATTTGTGAATTATAAATCAATGAAAAAGTTATTCGCAACATTATTTTATGTCTTGAATTTCCTCCTGTTGTTTTTCAATTTTATCCCAAGTCTAATCATGATTTTGAATAAAACCTATATAATAAAATACACTATCACTATGAGAGAATTTGGGTTGTCCCCATTAATATATAGAATGGAATGCACTTTCCACTTTTGGAATTTCATGCTCTATAATCAATAATATAACATAAAATACAAATATATAGGTTCTATTGGATCATATGTAAGTTTTTATTCCATAATAAAACTTTAGATCGACCAATATAAAGGAAAAATCCTTTCCTTATTTGAATGTATACACCCTGTTCAGTTTTACACTTTATAAATGATGACTATACATATATTTGGAAAACATTTTCTAATTCCCTAACATTGACCAATAATTTTTTATAAATATAAATATTAATACTTAAAGTAGTAATTGAATTAGAGGGTATAAATAGTTATACCCAATTGGTGAAATATGTTCATAAGTAAAAAAAGGTCATTAATAATACTAATATATTGAAAAAAATTTAATTAATGTTACTAAATAACTAATAAGATCACGCTTTTCTTAAAATTTTATTTCGTTTTATAAGTGAAAACATTATGATTAAATGTCAATAAACTAAATTTATTATATGAAAAATATAACTTCTCTAATTTAATTATTATTAAATAAGAATAAAAAACGTTAATATTTAAAAATTCATTTCTTTATAAATAATATTATTTTCATTATATCATTAATTTCTTTTTAAAAGTTAAATGCCTAATTTTATAAATTAAAATTTAGATAATAAAATTATTTTTTGAATTACTCATTTTAAAATTATCATATGATAATTTTTTGATGCTTTTCCAAAAAGGTTGAATTTTGATATATATATTGACAATTAAAATTTTGATAATACTAACACTTTTAAGACATTTTAATGACACAAGAATATTTTAATGTTTACATAAAATATTTTAGATAAATAATATGTAATTATTAATTGAAATAAAATATTAAAAAAATAATTTGTAGTTTATGAAACCCGTTTCTAACATTCTAGAAACATAAGTAATGTTTTACTCCAAAATATACATTTTTTTTCTATTTAGTTAAACTAAGTATCCACAACGTATTTGTTTTTTTCTTGTTTTAAAATATAAAAAATATTATTTTTTTAATAATAAACAAATAATTTTCATATGAATCAAATACATAGATAATTATGTCTTAATAATAATTTTTATCCATAAAAATTCATTTTTTTAAATGTGTTTTACTCTTTATTTGTGTTAATATTTAAAAACAATATCACCCTTATTAATATAGTTGAAAAAATTTGTTTCATATTTGTAACAATTCAGCCCAAATTATTTAATAAGCCCCATTTTTTACCCTTTAAAAATAAATTACTCAGTAATTTTTTTACCATGTTAAAAATGGAAAATGGTAAGGTAAAATATCATAGTGTAAATGACATAAAAAATATTAAAAAAAATATTAAAATGTATTTTTGAGGATTTATCAAAATTAACCCATCCCTAAATCCATTATTTTCCATTGTTGGTTCCATTTAACTATTTTATAGTGACTTTTAACTTTTATATTATTATAAAAATACCACTTTTATATATTACAAAGGGTTCCATCGCCACCAACACCTCTTCACGCAAAAATAATCTTTGTTTTCACCCAAAAGATACAAAAATAAATCCCCAACACTCATATAAACTTCCTAGAGGAATTTCTCTTCTCAAAGTTCAACCTTTCAAAGACTTAATATAATTGGAAAGGAGATCCTCCTAAGAGAAATGTATTGTTATGAATTAATAATTTTTAGTCCATTCATTTCTTTTTTATTTTCCTTCTATAAATATAATCCACCCAATTTTATGGGATGAATATTTTCAACCCTCCTACCAACCATTAAAAAAATGAAAATGTTTATCATGTTACGCATACACTATGACCTCCATAAGTAATGTGATACATTTCTCATAACCAAATTACAAGGATGCTTACCGGGGGTATTTAATGAATAGATATGTTTCATAAAAATAATATTATTATATTGAAAATATAAACCATCGACTGCTTTTTTATGTTCTATAGAAAATGTGAATGACACTAGTGTGTATGTGTGGACTAAAATATGAATAAAGAAGCACATTTCATTTCAATTATAGGATTTTAAATTTTATAAAACTCTATTAAAATATAATTAAACACATTAAATAATCCTGAATAGTGTCATTATATATTAGTAATAATATTATTATGCCAAATCAATCAATTTATTAACCACACTCTATTATTGATTATACCATGTTCTTTTTTCAATCGGTTTAACAACATACACAAAGAATGCTACATATTTATATCATGTATGAATTATTTTTTTAATAATGGTATTATAAAAATAGTTTTATAATTAATTTTTGGAATAATTTTATATAATGGCTATATAAATATTTAATTCATTTTTTTCATACCATGTTTTGTTTCATAAAAAATTACAGAAATAGACACATAGTTGATTCTATCATCATGAAATGTAACTAAAATTATCAAAGAATTAAATTATAGCTTTATATGTTATTATAATGAATATATTACATTACCTTAGGTAATCTAGATATAACTAAGCTGATATCAATAAACCACAATCAATACTGACACTTTAAAGAATGCACAAAACATCACAAATTATGAACATCTGATAATAGAACAAATCTATCACTAACTAATAAATTTATATAAATGATTATAAAAGAACAGAATAAATGGTAAAAATAATAATTCCATAAAATAATTTCTTAATATTAATATTTTTATAACATCGGGGATTAAATAAATTTAATAGAAGTTGGGATTAAAAGTCCATAGATTCTCACCTGATTTCTTCTCCTCTGAGATTTAGGCTATATTCACCACTTCATTAATTTTTTTGTGTTGTATATAATACTAATGTTTGAATTTTTATCATATTATTCTTGAATTTAAAATTATTATCAAATACATTTTTTTATACCTTTCATGAGTTTATGATTCAAAAGATAATGAATTAATAGGGTTTTTATTTTCTTAAACCCCAATATCTGAGTTATAATGTTTCATAATAAATTTATTACATATATTTATGGTTTATTACACCCTATGATTTTATATTTAACCTTTTATTTCAATATGAGGAAAGTGAAATTACTGATTTAAATCTTCCTTTTTGAATTTGTTCCCCTAAAAATTATGACATTGTTAACAATAATTCTTGTACTATTTGACAATGATTTCAATTACATGTTCATATCTTTTCTCCTCACTAGTGTTATAATTTTTATAGGAACATTATTATATGTTATCACATGGGGAATTCATAATTAACTTATATTTTTTTAAAAATTATTCTTTTACTCTTTCTGTGATGTGTTTTTTCAACAAATGAATTTCAAAATATTGAAAATGTTTTCTATCATTCCATTATAACATATTTTTTCTTCTAGTAAACATCTACATTAGAAGACCTATATGTATTATTAAGACTCAATTATTAAATATTATTTTTAAAAGTGTGTTTATCAAATTTTTTCACTTCACCTTTCTAAAAATTACTTTTGAAAGTGATCCATAACATCATATTTTAGGAAAATGTTTAAATGAATTTTCCAAAAGAAAATTTATGGTTTTGTTATTATTTTTATCAGTATCTAAATAGAATTTATTAAATTGGAAATTATTTCCATGAACTTCCCTCTAAATTATCTTAGAATATTTTTCTTTTTGGGGTTTCAACAAGTGGTAAGAAAGGTTCCAATTATTGATACATTGTTATATGATATTGTTTGATGTGTTCTTCTTACGAGGTTTCCTTCAACAATTTCAACATATTTCAATGTTTATTATTATTTTTGTATAGGGTATATGATATTATGAAATCACAATCCATATTTCTCTATATGACTTATGAAATATTAATGAGGTTTTTCTTCAAAACCCAAATCATCTCCATGTGTTAATTATGTAATTTTATAAATATGAATATTTTTTAACTCCCATAGCTCGCATGTTTATATATTATTTTATGGTGACTTGTAGGTTCCTATATTTCCCTAAAATTATTTTTTATGATTTCGGATGACATGTGTTGATGAGTTATTATTGGAACTAGATGAGAGTATCTTTATTCACATTTTTTTCACGAGTTTGTGATGTAGGTAGCCTTTTTCATAGGTTTATAATGTGAACATGGTTGAGGTAGAATTTTATTAATTTATTGATTGAACCTGATGCAAGAAATTTTTTTCATAGGTTTCTTACATGAATACAATGATTATAGATTTTTTTAGGTTTGTTGTGTGAACATGATGAATTTAACTTTTTTTTTCATAAGTTTTTTATATGAATGTGATGTGGGTATCTTTTTCCAAAAGTTATTTTTTTGATGTGATGCAAATTGTTTTGTTCACAAGTTTTTTTTGAATGTGATATAGGTAGTTTTTTTTCGAATATTTTATATGCTTATATTTCTTCAAAGTTTATTTGTTATGCCATGTTCCAAGGGGATGATATATTTAAATGCCATATTCCAAGGATAATTTTTTATAGACCATGTTTGTTATCTCAAAAAACCACACTATTTTTCAATGTTATATGTCATTTATTTTATATTACATGTTATTCTTTCACAACTTACGAAGAAATATTTTTATTAAATGTTCTTTTAAATAATATATTTCTACCCTACTCATGTTTTATCATTGACTAATAATTTAATACTTGATTAAATGTTGATATTATTTCCCTTTTTAATATTTTTAGATAACATGATTATCATGTTTATATCAACTAGGATTTAAAGATGGATACAACATATGAAAATAATATTAACGAGTGCACTATTTTAGAATTATAGAAAAATGTAAAAAATTAATGAAAAATATGATTATTATGTTGCTAGTTGTAAAAGAAACTGAACCTTAGATTCGTAGGACTATATTTTTATTTTCAGATCTATTATATAACATATGGAAATTTTTTAATATAAAGATATAGTTAGCTTGGATCATCCAAATTGTGCTCTCATACTATGTGTGAAGTTTTTATTTTTTGTACTGTAATCAAGAGTGTGGTTAAGTGGTGCCTTAGTTGATATTAGATAAATGTTTAGATATTTTTGGGGATTAGTATAATTATTTTTAGGAATTAAAATGAGATAATATTATCATAAAATATTAGTATATTATCCTTTATTAAATAAATAAAAATAACAATTGAAAATGGAGACATAATGTGGTCAGACTTGAAATACCTGAACTCATTCAAGAATAATAGACATGCCAAAAGCCTCAAATATCATGATTATTATCATTATAACACATATAATACCTATACATACTAAAATAATTTCTATGTCCACTAAAGTAGTTAGCTTGAGGTATTCATGTATTTAGAAAATTGGTAGATCTAGTTCTCATGGTTGTTTATAGGTGAGGGTAATCCTTCCTTAGTTTTGATTTATTCTAATGAATTATTGAAAAATAATCATCTTAGATATTATTTTATATGGAAGAAACCTCTCTATAAGAGTTTTAAATTAAAGAAACATAATTCTATAAATCTACCGAATTACTTAAAATATTTCTTAATTTCCATTACTTCTTGAGATACTATATGATTTGAGAACCTTAAATAGTGGAAATACTAAAATCCACATCAATGGGTTGAACTTCAAGAACTTACAATCCATGGAACCATTGAGGAATATTTGAATCCAAATCCAGGGACAATACACTCTGATATCTCCCTTGAGTAACATTCCGACAAACCTTGTTTTTGAAACCTGAATAATCTAATTGAAGAATTTTTAAATGAGTACATCAACAAATAATATATTCACTTTCCATCTATACACTAGAATTATTATCATAATGACCAATAAACGTAAGCTTTTTAGAGTTTGGACCCTCTAGGATGGATCCAACTTGAGAATTACAAAGCTCAGGTCAGTCATTGTAGTAACGTTTTAGACCCAGATGCATCTGAATAGTTCCCCGAGCCCGATTGACCACATGGCCTCAAGTGCATCTCCCAAAATGCTAGAGGTTGTCGGCTAGTAGCGAGGGCCTAGGGTGTGTGTGTGTGGAGATAGTATTCCCACATACCTAAGTGTAACATAGTGGTATAAAAACATATAGATCAATATATGAAGCAAAAAACAATAGATAATAAATAGGAATAGACACTACAAAAATTAGACTAGTAACCCTCTATAGTGGAAGGCATATATAAACATCCAAGAGAATGGTATATACAAGAAATCCAGAAGTGACCTCTTATACATTGATGATAATTTCATGTGTCTAAAAATAAATGAAAAAAGGTATATAGGAAATGGAACAATACATGTATTAAAATACAAAAAAGAGAAAGAAGACCCATCTTCATCTTTCATCACAAGCCTTAGCTCGGTCCTGTGCTCCCCTACTTCTAAGCAGTAATAAAAAACTTATAGTAGGATGGTTTCCATTATCAAAAGATATAGAAATATGATATTCTTGGGTACCAAAGGTAGTCTTATTTGGTTGTGAGATAAAATCTCAGTAGGACACCAACAACGGTTTCTAATTCCACCCTGTCGGTAAATATACAATAATAACATTATGAATACAATAATAAAATACAAAAAGAAAGAACTAAAAGTAAAAAACCATAAGTTTTAGATTTCCATGGGCACCCGTACTCTTTTTCATGCTTCAAACTTATCAAAAATGACTCTGAATAAAAATTCAATACAATTTTAATTTATAAACAATCCTTAGGACCTATTGTGTATCCCAACATCCACCATAAATATACTTGATCATGATTTTCCAAACCAGACCATAAATAATGTATATGTCTTAGACCGAATCCAATATTTTTTTTTGTCATGGAAGACGTTACATAATAATCATTTCAATGATTAAATAGTTAATAACATAGTCCTATCCTTATAATTATTTATAGAGAATCTAGTTATTTCTATATTCCTAACACGAACTAAACACATGACAATCCAGTCCATAAAAATCCCCATCAGAACCTAGGTATTTATCTAGGTTTGGTACGACATCATCTCTATTTGAGTCCATAATTTCTGGTCTACTAATGGTTACCAAGTCTCACTACTAGTATATACTGAATTGGACCTCTAATACCGTCCTTAGTAGTCCATATAAGGAGTGAATGTTTCACTAAAGATCTTATATGTAAGTCCTCCAAGTGCATCCTTAGAAGTTCACTAAGGAGTTTAAGTATCACTCGAAATAAGTATAGAAACCTATTAATGATTCATTCTATGTATTTTTTTCTAACAACCCATTTGTTAACCAAGTCATATGATAATAATTATATCAATATCATTTAATCATTTCAATTAACAATCATCTTAGAAGGTGGATTAATAAATGGGATAAGCTTAGAAGGCTTAGTCTTTTAGTTGTCTCATGTGGGAATTTAATAATAATAAGAAAATGATTCTTAAGCTTGAAAATACATGGAAATATTCTATAGAAATGGTCTTCCATTACCTTAATTTAATCAATTACAATTACAATTAGAATTTACAATTCAAGTCATTATTTAACATCCCATAGAATGTGGATAAAGGTACACTTTAAAATATATCATTCCATAGTCAAAGCATGGTAGGCCATTTAATTTAAAAACTAACCCAATGGGTGGTTTTTTTTCAACTTACATAACTGTTAATCATTTATAAATGGGTATCATTGATTAGATAGGTTATACATATACATTTTAATAACGGAATAAATTCCGTTTCAGGGGAGTCTCTTGGAAAATCAGGCATGTGACATAATGGAATACACACACACACACACCAAATTTAAGAGAAAAGGATGATACCACCTACCATATGTCTATATTGGAGTTCAATTCCAGTATGAGCTCTATATTTTACTCATATCTGGGAAAAAATGAGGAACATAGAAAAACCCAAAAAATAGGCATATTAAATTGCACCTAAATAGTGTAGCTAATACTATGAAAAATGAAGAAAGAAATAAAAGGAATGGATTGAATATCAGTGTGGATCTAATGAGATAGATGAATCTCAATTCTGAGTCCAGATGAAAAAGATCTTTAAGTTGATAGATTTTACTTCAAAATGGTGTTTGAATTAGGCTACTATCCTATTAATGAGAAATAAAAAAAAGGATTTGGGGTGAAATTAATTTTTTTTAAATGGTCAATTTGTATCAATATAATGGAATGCATGATTTTTCAAAATTTCTACCAATCGTACACCCTCTACCATGCTATGGGGGTACCTGTGTGCTCACTACACACAATTTGACTAATCATGTGAAAACAGTGCAAAAAACTAAACTCTTAAAAATTGTAGGTTCTACAACACATGTGGGCACCTCCATCGACATGGTTTCCTAAAAATATGTGTTCAATAAGTCCACACTATCTATCCTCATAGGTTTAATATTAACCAAATGACCCGATCTACATGATTTTGACAAACACTATGACCTACCTTGATTTTCCAAAAGTGATTTGATTCATGCTTTGAACATGAATTTGGCACCCCTGATACCTGAATTAACTCAAATGGAATTCATATTTGACTATAAATAATAATTTAAACTAACAATTTTTGGAAATTAAAATATGTTTTACCCAATAAAATAATCGGTTCTTGAAAACTTCACCCCTTAAGGAAATTCATCCATGAATTTCCCTTCCGTGGGAGGTGAAGCATAATTTGTGAATAACTCTGGCCACTAAGATCATACATCTGCCTCACACTCCCTTGTACTACCCTGTAAATGGTCATGATTCCATATCACCTGTACTAATGGAACTAAACACTCTCAAATAACTTTAATTCTACATTCCACAATACGAGTAAGATTCTTACCAAATGACACATTTTCCTATAACTCAACCTCATCATGATGAAAAGAATGAGATATGTATGAATGATAATGGTGAAATTGAGATAGGTGGAGAAGGTTGTGCAGGGATTGATACCTATGAGGAAACTACACCTGATAGGCTACCAACATGAATCTTTCCAGAATCTCAAATAGCCTCATATATCATGGTGAATGTCTACCCTATCTCCTAATCCTCCTATGTAATAGCTTCATCAAGACAAAAAAATACTAGATCCATAACCTCAAAAAATAGCAGTCGTGAATGAAAATTTATGTAATATTTCAATAGGAACTATGAGGTTTCCATCTGCTTCTGAATCATGTGAACCAAATCTATATTCTAATGTACAAGATAAGGTCCAAACATAGCTACCTTTGCTGCCTCTTACTAGCACAAGGTCGATCGACATGGCCTACAATACAAAGCCTCACAAGTATCAATCTGAATAGAACTCTAAAATATATATATATATATATATATATATATATATATATTTAGGATAACTCAACCAAGAGGCCCCAAAATCTAGGATGCATACCCACAACATGTCCTCAAGAACCAATATCATGTGCTCTGATTGACCATTGTCTGATGGTGGTATAATGTGCTCCGAAGAACCAATATACTGAACACCCTCTCTAACCATTTTTAGAACAATGAAGTGAACTAGATTCCCATATCTAAAACACTAGTTAAAGGGACATAGTGAATTCATACACTCTCATAGGAATACGACATCCCAAAATTATCTAATAAAAAGGTCTCCTTGTTAGGTAGGAAATTATCTACCTTTGTGAGTCTGTCAACAAATACCCAAATGACATCATTTCCTCATGGTAACCTAAATAGACCACTCACTAAATCCATCACAATGTCGTTCCATTTCCACAAAGGAATTGGTAGCTGTAGTAAAAGTTCATCTACAAGCTAGTGTTCCAAATTCACCTACTAATTGGTGAAACACATCATGAAAATATAGTTAAATATCTTTGAAAACCTAGAAAACCACCTTGACGATATAAATCCTGATACATCTTGGTGACGTTGGAATGCACTACCCCTATTGAAACATAAATTTATCGCATCAACACCTCACACATGTCAGCATAAACCCATACACAACCATGTATTTAAATAATTTCATCCTTGGAATGGTATAACTATAAGGAGTTTTTTCACTTGACACACGTTCCCATGTGACTAGGATCTAATAATCTGAAAGTTTCCTCATCCTTACCCTATCCAAAAGGGTAGAGGTCAAAATAGTGGATGAAAAAAATATACCCCACACTGTCATGAACCTCCTAGTGAATCTTAGAGAAACAAATCCATGAGACACCACTCATTACTGGACTCATAAACTACCTGTATTAGAGTCATCCTACACAGAGCATTAACCACTACATTACCTTTTCTAGGTTTAGAGGTAGTCTTGAAGTCAAAATACTGTAGGTATTAAACCCACCTACACTGCATCAAATTTAACTCACAATGTGTAAAGATGCATTTGAATCATTTATGGTCTATTCACACCAAAAAATGATCTCCCAATAAATAAATCCTCTAAAATGGAAAATCATATAACACTATATCTAATTAGAGATCATGTGTCAGGTTATTCCACTCATGTAGCCTCAACCAATGAGACCCATATTCCACAACTATATCCTCATACGTCATAATTTCCATATGCCCAACACCTGATGCATCACTATAAATTGTTTAAATCCTACCTAATTTTGGAATATTTTTTATCAGTGTTTATGTTTATATCCATTTCATCTATTGAACGACTGAGTCGCATGCATTTAACCTTGAAAATATCAGACCATTCCTAGTCCAGACCATCAGCAGAATATCTAGGTGTGATAATCCCTATATAAAACAAGTGTGGTATATAGACAGGCTCTAGAGACTCCAAATCTCAATGAAATTCTTAGGATTCCCCTAGGAAGCTACAACACTCAAATTATCTAGGTCAATATATACACCCATATATTAGATAATGTAACATAGGAGGTGAATTTGATGCATCCATAAGTGGAACTTTTTGATATTTTCATATCAATAATGCTCTCTTTGTGTATCAAATATGATCTCAAGATGTCTGGAATGGTCACATCGAGTGTGAGAATAAAGCAATAGATAATGTAACATAGGAGGTGAATTTGATGCATCCATAAGTGGAACTTTGTGATATTTTCATATCAATAACGCTCTCTCTGTGTATCCAATATGATCTCAAGATGTCTGGAATGGTCATGTTGGGTGTGAGAATAAAGCAAGATAGCATCCATGAATACTAAGAAAAACGAATCTTGCAAAGGATAGGAAACTACATTAATTAACTCCATGAAAACCACTAACATGTTCGTATGATCAAACGATATAACCAAAGACTCGTATAGATCATAACATCTATGAATGGATATGTATGTTATGTATAATGGTCTAACACACACATGTTGATAACTTGATCTAAAATCAATTTTTTTGAACACCTGAGATCCTCAAAGCTGATCAAATTGGATATCTATTCATGGAAGAGTACATATATTCTTAATATTTATTTGGTAAAATTTACTACAATTCATGAATATCCCAAGGTTTACATCTTCTTATTTCACAAAAATGGACATACGAACCCAACAGAGAAGTATTGGGTTAGATAAACCCCTTCACCTCTAAATCCTCTAGCTGCATCTTGACCTCCCGTATCATAGTAGTAACCATACATTAAGGAATAATAGATATTGGTGTAGCTTCTGATACTAGATTTATATAAAAATATACCTCTATCACTGATGGTAATCCTAAAAAATCATCTTCTAAATCATTCTTGAAATGATCATCCCTTGGAGAAAATTTGTATATGGTATTCCATGATCATCCTGATATAGATTCACGACCTCATATGTCATTTCAACCATCCCATTATTCTTAGTTCTAGCATGGCTCACATGGATATCCCATTCAACCCTTATTTATAAACTTTCCACCCTCTAGTAATGTGAAGGTCACCCTTAAGTGATAATAATCAATGAAATCATGAAAGGGAACCAACCAGTCAATATAGATAATAATGTAAAAACCTATTATCTCTTGGGGAAAAGGGATCTCATTCGATGTGACATCAACTAATTTTTAGGGGGAACTCCTTTAAATGATTTATATCATCCATTAAAGTCCCCAATGGAGTATCAAGAACCATAGTGCCATCAGGAAACTGAATGATGGGACCAAGACTCACCAAAACAAGAAAATATATTAAGCTACAAGGAACCCTTGTATTACAAACAATAGATAATATAATGGAGGCTATTTGAATAGTACCACTAATAGTAGAGGGTATAATATTATACTCATTAGGTTTCCGTTTCACGGCATATTTCTGGCTTGATCTGTTGCCCCTTGATATAGCTTGGCTACCCTAATCAGATACACTAGGCTATCATTTCAAATTTGGGATCTGACTACCATGGTGATATCCACTTATTCATCCAGATCAGCTAGATATACTCCATATCCCTATCTGAATAGAATCTACTGACCCCACTACTACATGTTGAGTTTGTGAAGACCCTCACTCATTTTATTCCAGAGGAAAATTTCTTCAAAAGCGTTATAGGTAGACCATATTGCTGTAGGATCATTATTAAACTCAATTCTTGTGAACTGAGGGCTTTTTTCCTAATCTAATGCTCCTATGTCACCTCACTTGGCTACCTAAGTTGTAATCTGTATACTAATATCACAAATTATAATATCAAGATGGTTCTTCCTACTTTTGGTCAGTGTAGTACCATATCTAGTGTTAGAACTGCCCTGTCTCACACCCCATCCCCTCTTAAGTTATTCTCCAGGGTAAGTTCCCAATTCATGATTAAAAAATGGTAGTCAGATGAATAATATTCACCTATGGGATGATGTCCTTCCTAGGACCATCCTGCAACAACCTATATATAGATAACACATCACCCATCAGAATTGGTGTTAAGTGATGGTGTTTTGTATAACGGGCTGAATAATCAATAACTGATAACACACCCTACTCCAAGTGCATGAAATATTAGGATTTAGCATCACTAAATGTATTGGGATCAAAGTAATCAAAAAATTACATAAAAAATTCCTCCAAGACATCACATGATGATGATACTTTTGAGTAATGACATCCCACCATATCTTGGTCGAATCATGTTTCATATTAGTAAAGGGATTCTCCTCATCTTAGGAGGTGTCTTGAGATGCTTCAAGATAGAAATCATGGAATCTGGCCATGAATCCAAAACCTGTGTTCAACTATTGCATAAAAATCCAGGAGGATGATACTACGAGAACATGTACGTTAGCTCATCCCATGATGAGCATGACTTTGTTTCTCCCAAAAAGTCTACATGAAATGGATAAAGCCTTCGTAGAATTATGACTCAAACAATGTCTAATTCTATCATTGGTGCATCATCTAGAACCATGGGAGGATCAACTGGTACCCCATGGACCACCACCTTTGGATTATGGCTTCCACAACTCTCCTAGAATGTTACTGGTGGCTATCTTGAGGGAATATCTATAAAAATTCCAAGCCCACTACACTAAATAATATTGAACTCCTGGTAAATGAGTACATATTAATATAGGATAGGAATAATCCATCAAATATAACAATAAAACAACTTTTATTGATTCTTGATTTAGTTCTCTGTGATTTGTATATCATAATAAATAAAATGACACTTCCAACTACCCACTTCTAACATTAGGACTGGGTTAACTTCTCCTCTATTTCCATTCAACATCCATTGCATTTATTTCATATTTATTTCAAAATTCATTTTAAATGGTAGAACCAAATGGTTCTCTAAATTCTGATCCATAAGGCCCCATAATCCTCACAAACCTGAATATAACATCCACCTAATCAACACTATAACACGTCTAGTCCAACCGACTCTTGGTCCACAACACAACATGCAAAAATTGGATATATAGGTTGTCTTCTATAGACTAATGAGGAAAACAATTATTAGGTTATGTCATGAACTCCATGTAACAACCATGTTTCAAGATTTCGTGCATTGAAAATCTATGAAACACGCATGTATATATATCACGAAACCAATCACATCCTAATTCAAACAATAAATTCATCTTATATGTCATGAAATAATTCAAGGAATATGACTTATCTAATGTGACTAAAATGTTTCCTAAGATGTCATACCTTCATATCATATAGTTCCTACAAAAATAGAACCCTTCATCATATCAATGGCAACATTACAATTAAAATTCATCACCCAACGGTGGATTTAAATAAACAATAATAACCAAAATCCATAAAACTAAAATTTTATTTGAGGAATGTTGGATTTTTTTCTATATGTGGGTTAGCTACACCCAAAAAGAAATCATTAACAAATTTCTATTCCTTATCCCCTCATTGGAATTACTTATTTGAAATCTAGGTATCCATCCAGTCCAAACATGAACCAAAAAACCTACAAGCTCATCCATGGCGATGCACATCAGCTCCTAGGTATCACTTTAGGCATGGAATAACATCATCACCATTTGTGACTATCCTTTTTGGTCCACTAAGGGAGTCCATCTTTCAATAATTTAATATATTAAATCTTCCCTCTAACTCCATCCTTGTAAGTATATATAAGGATTCCAAGTGTCACTCACCTGCTTATTAGTAAATCTTTTGAGGCCATCCTTGGTATTCCATTAAGGAGTCCAAGTTTCACTCAATATAATTAGAAAAAAACAAAATGATTCCATACACAAAGTTGATCTCTAATGAGGCTGTTAACTAACGAATGAGAAATGAAATAAGGATTTAGGTTTAAAGATATTTTAATGTAAAAATGGTAAATTTTAATTAAAATACTAAGCCATGTGGTTTTATACACATGGTTAGAAAAACAAATCTCCAACTGTGCACCCTATGTTGTGAAAAGTGGGAACCTACTTGGTCATAGTGCACAATTTGAGTAACCATACAAAAACCATGAAAAACACCTATACCAAATATATGAGGTTCTAACTACAAACTGTCTATCCTCACGTGGTTAGTAGTAATAGTGATATATTCCATACACAATTTATAATAACCTTGTGACCTAAATTGATTTTCCAATGCATTCCATACTCCAAACAAGTCCCAAACACCGCCAATACATCCATGACCTCGAGGGGAATTCAAATTAGTCCATAATTAAGCATTTTAACTGAAAATTGATGAAGAGTAAAATCTAACATACTATACGTAAGAACTTGGTTTTTATATTTAATGAACCCCATCAATATTTCATTTTATGTAGACTAGTGATTAATTTCAGAAACCAAAACATTCAAATTCATAGTTTGAGCTAAGACACACGTATGATGAAAGTTGAAGATGAAACCATCCCCATTACTGAATTATCTAAGTGGGTGGAGGGGTGGGGGCATTTGGCTCCATAAATGATTTTCCCATTACAATGAGATATAACATGCACATTAGAGGTGAATAGATTAAGAACCATACGATCATATATATAACCAAAATACCTCTTATTCACCCAAAACCTCCTTCTATATGTTGAAATTGAATACCCTTGATGGATACAGAAAGAGAAAAAGTAGATTCAAAATTCAAAAATAAAAGGCATCTTGATGGATAAAATTTCATCATCAGAAAACATAAAAAATCTAGATAAGGTTTCTAAATATTAAATTCCACATGCATGGGGTAATTATTATTGAATTTCCCAATGAGAGTGTTCACATAGACACAAATTGAACAAATGAATGGGTTACTCAATTTATTGAGAACCACATGATTGTGTTGAGGAAGAGGAAGTCCAAAGAGACTAATCCAATGCACCTCAATGGATAGATCATGACTGGAATGAATATCCATCATCCAATGAAAGAGGATAAAGTGGTAGACTTCAAATTTTCTTGAGCATGTGGACCAGGCACGAGAACAATCCTATAGTGAAGATAATTAAATTTCAATATGACTGGGGTGAGTTTGTTAACAATATCTAAATCTTTCAGACCCCAAAAAGAATTTCAAATCTCATAAAAAATGAAATGATTGGCTAAATTGAACCAAACCTAGCGACCAAAGTGAGAGAGTTAAAGTAGGAGGCCTCTAAAAAACCTTTGAAAAGAAATATAAAATCCAATATGGATATCAAAAAACCTCAGAGCTCCAGAAAAAACACTATTGTTTTGAATAGGTAGAAGTGAGGAATGAGAGTCCTGATACCTAAGGGTATAGTGTTCGGAGAATTAGTTTGAAAAGAAATAATTAAAGGGGTCACTTCTACATTTATAGTTCGAAAAGAAAAACCCCACACATTATATTAAATGAGGAAATATTAGTGAATTTTTTTGGGATAATTTAAAATAATGTATAATATCATATGTGTTTGGTAAATACATGAGTAAGTGGGTTTCCTTGCAATGCATTCCCAGTTTAGATATTATAAGCTGCGTAAAAGATCCCACGTAGATTTACCTAATGGAAATAACTCAAAAAAGGATGGTTGATTATTAACTTCACCTTTACCTAGTGCATGGAAAAGTATTCTAACTACACGCTTGGATTACCACTTATTAGGGATATAGTTTGGTGATTCACATTCCCTATAAGAACTATTGTGAAGGAGTGAACAAAATTTTTGGATGTAATATATAACTAGTAGATTAAAGGACCTCATAACAATACAAACATAAAAAACCTAGGAGTTATAGGATGATACAATTAAATAATATTTTTACTAAAGTTATCATAGGTCTATTTAGAAATTCCATCTTAAGATTGAGATTTGAAATTCATATGACAATTTACTCTAATTTAATTGTATATTATCATATACATTTATTTTGGAAATATAATAATTAAAATGAAGAAATTAATGGTGTTTATTTGGAAACATTTAATACTTATAGATAAATATATAGGTATATTTGCAAAAATGGTTTGAAATATCTATAAATTCTTATTATAATTGAAAAAATATATTTTTTAGTTTTATACATAATAGTGAGATGGAAATTACCTCTTGAGTCTTAACTATCATATAGATTCCATTAGCTATTTTCATTAATGAGTGTTAATTAAAATTATAATGATATAGCTTATTGGGGGTATGTAACACCATGATAATTAATTATAAATTTTCCATTAATTAAATATTATATTGAATAGCTTGATTTACACATAACACCGAACCAAACAAAAACCATGAAAATATTTGTAAACATAAATATAACCATCATAAAGTTTGCTTTTAATTGGAAAGAATATATAGAGGATACCACTTTATAAAAATTTTATTATAAATAAAAATAATTGTAATTTTTAATACTTATACCATGATTAAATTTATTTAGTGATTCATAATATCTAATTATATTACCTGATGCTTAACAATATATTTTTTTCAAAAATAGTTGATTTATGCTCTTTAGTTTATGAAAATAAATATATTATATAAATTTTATACTAACATAGATTTAATTATCAATAAATTATAATAAAAATAATAAATATTTGAGAAGTATTTTTCTTTGAAAAAATATTTTTCATCTTATATTATATTTTAATTTAAAAGTTGAATTCCTAATTTTTTGAATTATCAATTTTAAAAAATGAAATATTTATTTAAATCACCATGAAAAATTTTTCTTTGGAGAAATTTTTCATATTTTTCTAAAAAGGATGAATATTTGGGTCAATAATGAAAAATAAAAATTTCTAAAATACTATCACTTTTAGGACATTATCAAAATAGAAGAATAATTTGAACTTTTTGAAACATTTTTTATATAAAAAATATAAATTTATAAATTTAAGTAATTCATAAAAAACAATTTGGAACTTATAAAACCCGTGTTTAAAATTTTCCAAATGTAATTAATATTTTACTCCATTGACAATTTTTTTTGTATCTTTTTTCTCACTAAGTATCCAAAAGGTGTAATTCAGTTTTGGATTGTTTTTAAAGACAAATTAGTCTTATTTTTTTAATAATAAACCAATTAATTTTATATAAATACATAAAGTTGATAATTGTTTCTTAATCTCAATTTTTATGCATAAAAATATACTTTTTCTAACAGTGGGGTTTATGCATAATATGTAATAATAAGAAAGTTATATTTTATCACCATTACAAATTTTATTTAAAAAATGGATTTAATTTTTGGATTCATTAGGTTCAAATTATTTAATAATAACCATTTAATTTTTAAGCATTAAAAGTAAATTATCTAGGGAAAATTTAGTTACCACGGTAAAAACAAAAAATGAAATTTTAAAAAATATATATGTAAATGACTTAAAAAAAGAAAACAAAATTTTAGAAAATGTATGGTTGAGGATTTATGAAACCTTATCCATCCCCCTAAGTCTCCAATATTTTCCATTACATGATTCATTTGAACATCGAATAGTGACTTTAAAGTTTATTTGATTGAAAATATGCCTTTATTATCCCTTATAAATGGATACACCATGACCCTAGATCTATTCATTAACCACATTCCTTTGATTTGAAATTAAAATATACACAAGTAACTCTAAAATAATTCTATACAATTACTATTTTTTTCTTTCTTTTAATACCACCTCTCAAATCCTTAATCAAATATTCAATGGAGATATTCCAAGGTGTAGGGTAAAATTATCAATTATAATCTTTTATTTACTTTTTTACTTTATTTATTCTTATTCAATATCAATATATTACTTCAAAATGTTGAAATAATTCCATTTTTATCGTAAGTGTACTAAAATTTTATTATTTTGTTGGTATAACCATTTTTTACCCTCCTTCGAATGATAATAAAAATAAAAATGTTGCTTGTGTTGCATGTGAACTGCCCGCTTCCATGTAGAACATAATAAAATTTTCATATCCTCAATAAATGGTAGGTTAAAAGAAATTATTTAATTAATAATTATTATAATTAAAATATTATTAATATTGTAAAAATATAAACCAATTCCAATGGTCTTTATATTCTTTGGAGTAGTTGAATGACATATTTTTATACATGAAAATTATCGCTTCCACAAACCAATGTATTTCATTTCACATAGTGAATCTTATTCCTTATCAAAATTTGTTAAAATATGATTAAAAAAAATATTTTTTTTTATAAAATATAATTATTCCACTATAATAATTATATTATTCCAAATAAATTAATTTCTTTTCCAAACTCACCCACTGATTATATCATGTCCTTGTTTTGGTCTAATTAACCACCTACATGAATAATGTTATACATTTTAACCATTGAATACTATGTAAATAAAAATACAAATATTATTATAAATAAAGTTCATAATAATATTTGGTTAATTTTATAGAAATTTTATATTAATATTTAACACACTAGACCCATACAAACATTTGTTAATAAAAAATCATCGAAACATACTCATCACCAATTCTTTCCTCATGAATCATGTCTATAATTATCATGGACATAAATTAATTGTTTATAAACAATTTCAAATGATATATTCTATCTACTTATATAATCTATGTGTTATGGACTTTGTATATATGAACCAGAGTCAACATTGACACTTTACTGCATGTGCGAAACTATCAAAATTGATAACATCCAATGTTGAAAATAAACTATTACTAATAAATGTATAATAAATTATTATAAATAATGTTTACAAATTAAAATATATGTTAAAAAGTTATGGAAATATGTGATTAATATAATATGTTAATAATATAGAAGATTAATGAAATATCATGGAAGTTGGGGTTAAAAGGTAATGGATTCTCGTCTGAATTTTCATTTTGTTGAGACATATGGAATATTAACCACATGTTTAATTTTTTGGGTGTATATACTAACCATTAATTTATTTTTATCATATTATTCATAATATTCATGTGATTTAAAATCTATATTATGTTATACCATTCATGGGTTTATGATTCCAAAGATAATTAAGTTTTAAGGACATAATAAGAAAATAAGGCTATTTACATGGTTTAAAACCATGGTAATAGGACTAAATACCATGGACATAGCTTAATGTCAAAGTTTACTTGATATTTCTCCCATGTATACCTTGTAATAAGTTCTATTATATAGCCATGGTTTAAAATATGGTTTTATGTGGGGGATGACCACTATCTATGTGAACCATGGCCATATGCTGCACACTATAGAGAAGTTGAACTTATTTCCATGGTTAACTAAATTGTGGTAGTATCCTTTAAAGAAAAAATAAAACCAATTTTTTTATCCTGTGAAGACTTGTGGACTCATCCCAGGACAATACCACTACGTTTGACCTACTAAATGTATTAATATAATTATATATATATATATATAATTATATATAATTATATATATAATATTTTAAAATATTAAAATTTATATTAGGAAATATATCACCACAGTTCTGAAAAAATATAGTCGTAGGTGCCACCTATCACCACAGTTTACACTAATAATTGTCGTAGGTTGTTGGGAGTGGCCTATTTCGATAGTTCTATAAATATATGGAAATATGTGGCATATATGGACATATTTATTTAAAACCATGTCCATATGTGTTTTATAGGATAATTATTGCCATATATTCTTAATTACATGGTCATAGGATAGATATATTTCTATAGTTTTGGAAGATCCAAGAAATATCTCTTTCTAAACAATTTTTTTTGTAAAAGTTTTGTTGTTTTTGAGCTTGAATATTTCCATGGATTTGTAAAACCATGGTTATATGATGACCAAGGGAGACATCCATGAATGGTTTAAAACAATCATGGATGTAGGCTTCCATATAGCCAAGTGTTTCAAAACCATGGATTTATATTATGGATGTAGGCCTATATTTAGTTGTGGGATTTTGTTTACTCATGACATCATTATTTGAGTTATAATGTTTCATTTTGATCATACTAATTATATGGTTAATTTATTCCACCATAAAATTTTATATTGGAATTTCTCTTCCCCTCTACGAGAAATGAAATTATTGATTCAAATTAACGTCGATGAATTTATTCCCTATAAAAGTATGACATTGGTACAAATAATTATGATTCTCTTTAATGATGATTTCATATCCATGTATATATTTTCTCTCCCCACCAATGTTCCATTATTTTTGAAACCAAAATTATTTGTTATCTCTTTTTAACTTTATATTTACATTTTTCATATTCTGAAAATATGTTTATTACACTTTTTATGATATAGTTTTTCAATAATTTTATTTTAAATATTTAAAATATTTTTCATCACCATCATAATAAAATATTTTATCATCCACTCTGAATTCACATTAAATTACCATTATGAACATTAAATACTTTATTATTAAAGATTATTTTAATAAGTAATTTTTTTAAAAAATTTTACATCAATTATTTGAAAATGACTTTTTAAAGTGATATGTAGATTTTAATTTTACAATAATGTTAAATTTTTTTCTAAATACTATTTTATAATTTTTATTCCATTTTATTCTTCATATAAAAAGGGTTTATTACATTTGAACTTTTTTTCAGGAATTTCCATATAAAATCTCTTATTTGTTTTATTTTGGGAGATTAAATTTATAGGTAAAAAAACTCTACTTCTTTATCCATTAAAATATTGTTTTTTTGAAGTGTTTTTTTATGAATTCGTTTATAATCTATTTCAACATACTATAATGATTCTTGAGTTATACTAGAGAGGTATTCTTATGAAACTATTCGCCTTCTTTTTTTTGATGAATTATAAAATATTTGTGTGTTGTTTGGTTGAAAACCAATATATTTTCCATAGGATGATTATGTAATGTTTTAAATATGATAATTTTTATGAATCCTTTAATTAAAAGTGGATGAATTATTATTATGATGATGGGTGGTGTCCTATATCACATTCCAGTGCATTATTATAAGTTTTATATCACATGAGATGATATATGTTTTCATGAACGAGATGTAGGACACTTTCTTTCCCATTTTTGGCTGGCGGATTCGATACGCATAACTTTGTTCATAAGGTTTTCAGGTGAATGTTATGTGGGTATGTAAAGACCTAGAATTACAATGTAATTTTTTTTCCAAATAAATGTGAATTTTATGAGTCCGTGAAAATTTACAGCGCCTGATTCTGAGGCGCGGAGTTCCCGGAATGAATTTTTGAACTTTATTTCGGGTACATTTAGTAAACATGGAAGTTAGTTTTTATAACTTTTAAACTGGTGCTCAGAATTGAAATCTAAGGGCACTGTTAAACTCGTAGTGCCGATATTTTCTTAAAAATACTTTAACCTCGATGACAGTTGGTCGAGGGTGAATGTTAATTTTTGGGTTTTTCATGAAAAGAATAAAAAAATAAAGTGTGTAACATTTTTTTTATTTTGTATTGAAACCCCCATGTGGAAGTTTTATAGGTGGGGACCACACAAATTAACCTCCCATGAGAGGTTATAGTGGTGGGGAATACCCAAGCCTAACCTCCCATGAGAGGTTATGGTGGTTGGGACCACCCGAGGCTTAACCATCTGGAACTCCCCTCTTAATGAGAGAGAAACAGCTCAACTCCCTCATTAATGTGGAGGAGCCTCTTGAGCTTCCTCCACATTAATTGTGCCAATACCACACTTTAATTTTTCCAACAGATGTGTGTGTTTGTGTTCCAACATAATTTATTCTTAATTTAAATTATATTGGAACCTCTTTCTTTTAGTGGGAAAAGGAGAAGTAGAGAACTCTTTGGAGAATCGTGGAGAATCCCATCCTCCAACGAAGAACACAATCGCCAACGAAGAATGCCTACGACTATGAAGAACCAAAGAATGATCCCAGGATCAGAGGTATGTGGTAGGTGTGATTAGCACTGATATCTTCGACTTCCTCCAATGTGGGATGTCTTCATCTATGACGAATCTATGTCCACACTTCCTTCTCACGCCAACATCAACGAACAATCCAAGGTTGGGTGTTTTTATTAAATTTTTGAATTATCTCATTTAATATCCTTTTTATTGGAAAGCATGGAGAATGTTGATCAACCAAAACCTATTTATCCACTTTTTGTATGAAATTGATTTTTTTTTGTTCTTGACACATAATTGTTTTACGTTGAGCCGCTTGCTACTGCTCTAATACAGAGTGTACGGGAAAAATAAACATGGTCTATCCTCTCTGAAATTCTTTTGATGATATGCGGTGTTCATTGCGACAGAGTAATACGACAACCAGAGCAGGATTTTAGAACCGATGAGGAAAGAGAATAGAGGTCGACACCTCCACTGGCCATGACAAAGGTGATGGTGCAATGGGGCCGCACTGCGGCCTCCGTACCCCACGATGACCACTGCCCCGCAACATCCGCGCCCCTGACCACCGCCACCCCGTGAAATCTGCCCCCCACGACACTGCCACTAGTGGCCTATGCGTCATTCCATGGCCGAACTGACCCATGAACGAGCCTCCACCGCATGGCCAAGTCGCCCTCCGCGGCTGAACCGCCGGTGTCAAGCCGTCGCCTTGCGGCCGAACCCCTGTGGCCAAGCCACCGCCTCGCGGCAGAGCCGCCATCCACTTCCAAACAGCTCGTAGTTGAGCTGTCACCCTACAGGAGAGCCATTGCCAGTGGCCAAGATTCTCTATGGTCGAGCCGCCCCATGGCATCGCCGCAGCCCCCTCAGCCAAGGTGCCCTCGCGGTTCCCTCCACGGTCGACCCACCCCAGGACCGAGCCTCCCCGCGGCCCCCATGACCCCTCTCACCCCTCGAGGCCTGACAAACTGCGCAGTGTAGGCCGGGCCGGACCTAGCAGGTCAGGCCGCATTGTGGGTTGGGCCAAACCCAGTGGGTTAGGCCGGGTCAGACTAGACTTGGACCCACTTCGAGCCATTTTACGCACATTTGGCCATAAAATTGGCACTAGACATCCGTTTGATGAACCATCAGCATCACTGGAAACATCGGAGTGAGATGATCCATTTGAGTATTCTCCACTAGATTTTTGGATTAATATGGGGGTATGGTTAGGTTGGATCGAGCACGAATCCAACCGGGCCCCCGGGACTAAAAGGCTAATAACTCATAGACCGAGTATCCGATTGACGCACCATCTGTTGGGTTGAGACCCCTATGATGTGGAAAACCATTATGATACTTCTTAGTGGGACATCATTGTATTTGGAGAATAGACCAGTGTCTTGGGGAACAGACTCTCCTAGAGACGAGCAAGCCTAGTGCAGAAACCTAGCAGCTGGTTGTGATGAGAAGAGTGCTCTTAGCGATCCTGTGTGGGTCAGCTCCTAGCGATCCAATGCGGGTCAGCTTCTAGCAATCCTGTACGGGTCAGCTCCTAGAGATCCTCTGTGTGTAAGCTCCTGGAGATCCTATGTGGTTTATCACCTAGCGATCCTTGGTGAGTCAGCTCCAAGCGATCCTCCGTGGGTCAGCTCCTAGCGAACCTGTGTGGGTCAGCTCCTAGAGATCTTGTGTGGGTCAGCTTATAGTGATCCTATGTGGGTCAGCTCCTAGAGATTCTGTGTGGGTTGGATCATAGAAATATTGTGTGGGTCCGCCTCTAGCTATTCTGTGCAGGTCAGCACTAGATCCTATTAATGGAATAAGATGATTCTATATTTATAACTAATCATCTCTACTACCATACCTAAAAATATACCTGGTGTGTTCTCAGTCAGTTCCTCTGTGTTTTCCTCACGATTGAGATAGATTACTTAAAAACTCATGTATATGTATGATCATATACCTATGTAGGGTTATCTATTGATTTCATACATTGTGGTTTATCCTTGGTGTATTTTGTGAGACCTTGAGGATCTCGGGGTACCTAATGAGTATCATTATACTCAGCTCTACACGGGCTATGCCCACACCATGTTGTGTTGGATGCAGAAGATGGACAACACTGACTGAGGATGAGGATACCGGGACTGGATGGTGCTCGAAGGTGGACCATACGATATGTCGATTCGTAGAGGAGACAAGTGGACGTGGAGTGATGAGGAAGAAATCTGTACCTACCCTTCAAGTAGGAATCATGGTGGATGATCTAGGAGCTACTTTTAACCTATCAGTCATCTTGTGTTTTCTAGTTTTCCTTGTACCTTACAGATGGATTTGTATTCTAGCCCCTTTTTCTTTCTGTACTCACTCTATTTACTATTCATTTTACTTGAGTTCATATCTTACTGTGTGTTTATAAATTATAAAAGTAATGCCTTCCCTGTTTTAGGGAATACACCTTCGGTGCTAGTCGCCAACCCCTAGCCTATGGAAGGTCAGCTTGGGGTAGTCGTGTCACGGGTCCTGGGGTTGGGTCATGATAGGGAAGCTTTGTTTAATGGCTTTTTTGTGTAAACATGATTTAGGTATCTTTTTTCACATATTTTTCATATAATCATGTTACATGTATCTTTATTCATAGGTTTTTTGTGTGAATGTATTTACTGTATATTTTATTAGATGTTTGTTGCATGAACATGATAGAAGTTTCATTATTCACTTGTTGTTTCATGAAAAAGATGTGAATTAATTTTTCAGAATTTATTTTGCATAAATAGAATTCATATAACTTTTTTAGAAGAGTTTCCATGCTTTTTTTTTCAGGTTTTCCATTCTGCTACATTCAAAGGTAATGTCACATTTTTAAGAAATATGCCAATAATTATTCTATATGGAACATATTTATTGTCTAATTAATCTAATTTTTTCATGTTTTATTTTTTTCATTTTAGATTACATGTGATTTTTTCACAACATATGGGGAAATCATATTTTTCTATGTTCTTTTTAATAAGATATTCCTCCCATGATCATGTCTTCTCATCTTCTTATGATATAATCCTTTATAAAATCATGATATTTTTTACCTTACCAAGCATCTTAACCCACACATTTCTTACGTTTCCATTACAGAAGTTATGAATATGAGTATAAGTTATGATATGTTTTAAAGTATTTAAAATTATACCAACTTTGGTGAAATGATCATAATCATCGAAAAATAACTATCATATGTAGATTGTTCTCAAATATTCTAGAATTTAAATTCAATAGATTGTGTGTTTATTATGGGATATAATGTCTATCTTATGGAAATGTTGTAAAATATAGACATACATATCTTCTATTGTCTCACTTGGTGTAAAACCTATTTGTAAATATGGGTTTATATTATGGGTCCAAGGAATTCAGGTCTGAGAAATAACCCATTTTAGTTACATAGGGAATATATCATATGAATGATTTGAATTTTTTGAATTTGTGTAGCTGGATAAAACATTATATCAGAATACATAATCTCAATTTGAGAGCCTCCATTTCAAATATTATGAGACTATTACTATGCTACTCCTCTTTTCCCATTGATTTTATTCCTATAATCTCACTTTATTCTTAACCATATTCTTATTACTGGTATTTGGAATAAAAAATATGTTATTTTATTAAAAATTTGACTAAGATTATTTTCAATCATTTTCATCCCATCTTATAAGGTAATCTTCTTCAATATTTTTTGGTTTAACTTAAGATATTTTTTGGATCAACTTAAGATACCAAGATAGTATGATTGAAACTTATCAAGATACACGAGGTATCAACACTTTATTAACCATATCAAAGGATGTTATTAATTTCCACATGATTATAAAACATTTTGAAATTAGTTACCTCTTACATGTGTGATTCCTCATCAATTTATCATTTATGAATAACATGATTTTTTTTAAAAATATTCACACGCATCAAAAATACTACCACAATATCCCACAATTCATTCAAGATAATATTCAATATCATTATCAAATAGAAATATTGTTTGGGAAAATTTTAAATTTTATAATGTAAGAAAATAAAATCTATCAATGTTTTTCTCAGTTTTATATTATAGTAGAAATTACTCCTTCCATCATATTTGTACCCAATAAATATACTATTATCTTCTATCTTAATTAAATTTCCAAAATGTTTATATTTTATCATAATGTAAAAATTTATGCCTAATACCTTTATCTAAATAATTTATTTATTATAAAATACATCTCATATGGTTTTTTGGAAGAATTTGATCACAGTAGACAACAACTTAAAATATATAATAATATAGCAGTGGAATATATCTGAAAATATTTTAACGTTACATGATATAGTAGAACAATTATTCCCATGTAAACCAATATCTATTTATTTATATTAATAAATACATTTGTTTGGGAATTTATTGAGCTCTACATTAATTCATTTCCCCATAATTTTCAAGGTATTACTCAAAATATTCATTTTTAGATTTAGATCCGTTATTAGATTTATTTTTTATAGAATTACCAATTGAATTATAGAAATTATATATAAGTGAGTGAATCTGATAATAATTTTTTATTTACTAAAAACAATATATGCTAAGTTGTAAAAGAAAATTTATAAATTAAAATCATGAAATAAAAATTTTAACGGGATTTCTTGTAGATCATTTGAGCACATACATTCAAGTAAAAAAATTAAAGGGGTTTCTCTATTTTGGTATGTGTAGGCTTATCACCCTTGTTTAATATTTTTATCTAGTGACATGTATCACAATTTATGAGTATCCGTCATTATATCATTGGAATATTCCAAACAAAATCATTTTTTATAAGCTTATCCTTGTTCTTTTGTCCCAAATATATAATACTCCCCATCCATAAGTGATTTTACACCTCCTTGATCATTTAGAAATTATCTTTTTCATTTTAATTTTTTAATTGATTACTAATTTTTATCTTTCTATTCATAATTATTATTACATTAATCAAAATCCTTTTGAAACATATATATTTTCAACTGTTAACCTCATTCCTATTGTCAAAAGGTTGATTTTTTTTAATGAATATGTTTTAAACCATCTATAAAGAGATAATCATTTAATTTATTAATATTAATATGACTAAACCCAACTCCTTTTAAACCGAGTGCTAAATCTATTTTTGAAGTAACAACTCATCCATCATACTATTGTATTTAGTTTAAGATATTTTTGTCACCAATAACTTGGGATTAGAAACCACCATTGATTATCCAAGGCTTCTCTATCATTATAAAATTATAAGAAACCACAAAATCCATTGAATTCTATTTCTTATTCCTCCTATTAATAGATTTGGAATTCTCTTTCTTTTCTATTGTGTCTCCAAAAACACCATGATACACTTTATTGGTGTTGTGTTATAGCTGATCACTCATACAATATGTTTCTTCAATAAAATTATAAGTATTATACCATTGAATCTTCTCTTTTAGATAATGTATCAGTTGTCCTCTAGGAACATTAGGCCCCCATTAAATCAAAACATCTCTATGATTAAGATACCAAAGAATTACACCAGTTCCCATATGATTTATATCTATAGAATCAACGTCACAAATATCTCCATTCAAAGTGATATTTTCTTTGATTATTGATAGTTTTTTAGAACCTTTAATTTTAATGTCTTATGATTTAAAATCATTAATGTGTTTTCAACCTTCTTGTTCTTAATAAATGTATTATTCATATTAATCTATACTATTTTATCTACATTAGTGTTATTATACTCCTACACTGTATATTATATAAAGGTTTATAAACTAATATTTATTTTCTAAATGTGGTATTGTTTTAATTCTAATATAATTTTGTATGGTACCAAAGAAAAGTATTAAAATTACATGGTATAATTTCAAAATATTTCTATTTATTTGGAGATTTCAGCAATTTCCGTAACTGAATTTTGAAACACATGGTTATTTTTCCTCAATGAATATTAAACATCAACTAATTTTTAAGTTAAGATATTATTCTTTTTTTTCAATGTCATAAAATTTGGCAATATAAAGAATCATATCCCTTTATTCGAGGATATCTTTAAGATTGGTCATTTTATATATAAAAACTTCTTAAATATCGACAATATCATTATATTTTAAATCATTAAGTGTCTTCCATAATGAAAAATTAATAATTATATATGAATTAATTTATCTCTTAATATTTTTATTTTCCTTCAATAATAAAAAGTGATAAATTGTAAATCAGAACTTTTTTGGGGTTTCATTATTACTTCATTTTTCTTATTCTAAAATTCAGTTTTTTCTTTACTAGAAGGATATTTAGAATGATTTAATATTTTCATTAAAGTAGTTTACCCTTTATCCATGGGGTTGTATTTATCCTTTTAAATTTAATCACCATAATATGTGACATCATTCCTTCAGAAAAATAATTTTACTTATTCTTTGTATTGACCTTTAGTTTTCCTATGAATAATTTAGTTTTAATTTACCCAATTACCACATTGTTTCTTCCCAATGAAATTTGAATTTTGAAATTATCTTTGTCCTATTTTTATTTCTAATGATTTTTTCAATTATGTCTAATATTTTAATAATTTAAGGACATAAATAAAATATTACCAGCATATTTAACTTTTTCTAATTACATGGATTTTTTTTGAGAAATGAGATATAAAATCATTGAAATGAATGAATCATATTCGATATTAGTTTCCTACTCATGATAATTCCTTGGATCTATTTATTTAATGAAATTTATATCATTTAAAACATTCTGATTCTATAATTTTTCATTTCATATTAAAATATTCAATCTTTACATCTAATAGGAAATGAAGACATTATTGAGTTTTCCAACGGTCAACTCATACAATGCATGATCCTCCAGGGTAGATATTTTCAAATAAAATTAATCTAAGAGTATTTTTATTATCTAATTCAACATGGTATAATGATTAAGAACTTATTTTATAGATTCAAATCTAACTCATACTTTTGTATACCTAAATAAGGAATTCATCCAAAATTTCATATTCTCTTATCTAGATATATTTTAATTGAGAATAACTTGATTATATTTAGTACTATTTAACTCTATCATCCGCATAGGATTTCATTATGTTTTATCCATTTTTTTCTTTTTATTTATAGCTTTAGTACTGAAGAAATATCCAAGTATGATAGAGTTAAAAGTAACTCATAGTATTCTAAACTATAAATTTATAAATTATTTTTTAAATATATTAATGGTTTTTTAACTATTTTAATAATTATACAATTCTTAATGATATAACAAAAATTTAAGGTATGTTACAGAATATATGGAATCATCCTTTCTCTATATATGTGTAATATATTTAGATTAGTTATAGGAACTTCATTGTGTTTATTTTGTTAATTTATTAAATAAATATCATTAATAAAAATATTTATTTTAAATAAAAACTCAAATACATGGAAAAAAATTCCTAGAACATATTCATGAATGCTCTGATAGAAAATAAAAGGTTCCAAATAGAGTATACCCCCATGAGGTGTTGGGGGTTTGTAATAGTGGTTACTATAATTAATCAAATAAAAAATATATTTTCCTAGTATTGGATAGTGTGTATATATCTCAACATGAATAAATGATTGTAAAATAATGTGTGTGAAATGAAACACATAACACAAGGTAGAATTCAAGGTTCACATACTATTATTAATCCCTACTGTGCAATAAATTTGATCCCATTTTCCATGATAATAATTTTTTGTGAGTAGGAATATGTAGAGGCGTTGGGAGTTAGACATGAAATTATATGTACATGAATGATAATTAAGTTTCAACAACTCAAACAATATATCATTCCTTTTTACCAAGAGCATTTATAATTTTGACATTGTGTGAATCCTTATTATTCTCCTTAAAAACTAAATCATGAAGATACATGGATACTATTACATAATGCTATTCTTACTCACAACTATAACCCCATATCTAACTTTATGTATAGAAAGAATAATATGGAATAGAAATTTTTTATTTTGTGTGATCCCTTTGACAACTTATTCTAGCGAGGTATTTAATTTTCACAATAAATAAACTATGCAATTATAAAATACATTGTAGGTGAATTGTTATATTACATCATGAGACCACATATTTTTCAAACTATCTTGGAACTGCTTTTTAGGTGTTATACATCATTTATAAAAATTATTTTAGAGACACTTTAGGTGAATCCTTATTTATGAAACCACTATCCTCGGGGTTTTTTTCTTTTTATATAACAGTAAAATTCACATATACTCTAACTAATTCATGGGGAATTAAATTACACTATGGTGTTAGAAAAATATGTAATAGTAAACTCATTTCCTATAGTATACCTATCATTATAAAAACCAAACATTTTCGCCAATATTCACTTAAGATAAAAAAATCAATTTCATCAATATTACATTACAAAGAGACTTAAAATAATCCTTATGAATGTTTTTATTAAATTAAACATGGAAAAAATTAAAATCATGAATTAAAATCCTAAAATTTCAAGTCATAACACTCCTTTATGTATATGTTAACTATACAAAACAACACAGAATAGAATTATGTTTATTTTAGTTCACAAACTATTGACGTATGGTTAATTCCAAATTGACCATGTATTAATTAAGATCAACTCACCACTCTCGTTTATCAATTCACTTCATGAATGGATTCTTTGAATAATGTCACTAATAAACTCCCCCAAGCATAAAAACACTTCAATATTCTAAGGACCATAGACTTGAGTTTTTTTATATTATTTTTGATATTAATATTTATTATTTACAAAAATTAAATAAATTAAATAATTTTAAATTTGGTTCTTGGATGATTGAGAACCAATAGAAAATATTTTGGATGTTCTATAATTAAATTTATGAATTTTTAATGGTTTATTCCAACGATACAAGGGGCTATATCACTTTCTTGGAATTTTTTTTGAAGTTTCTATGAGAGTCATTGGATGAAATGGGGAATACTTACAAGGAAAATACTAATTTTTAACTTGGATAGTCTATATTGTGGTGATATAATACTTTATATTGTATATTACATGGGTTGGTGTAGTGTTATATAAGATCATCCCACCTTGCCATAGGGGTCATCCAAAATATTTCCTGAGGTTATGTAGCCTTCTATATTTATCTTATTTTCTCTAGGGAACACATGTGATATAAACTAGTAACATAGTAGATATGTGTATATTATTATGAAAATTGATCGTAATCAAAAGTATCCACAATGATGTAGTCATCATTATTCACTGGATTGTGAGTTCTAAATAACCAATGAAGTAGTTATTAAACACGATGTGTATCCCCTAGCCATATTCCATGTTAGACCATGTACATGATATATACATTTTAGATTCATGTTTATTTTCACACATTATCACTCGTGTGTCAGAATAAGATAAGAAAATATTACATTTAATCATTTTTAAACCTATAATGTGATAATGCATTTAAATTCCCCAATGAAGAAATTTTATAAAATATTATATGTAGTATAAGTTATTTATATTTAGTGAATATGATCATGTGAGATGACTATAATATACACTATATTTTTAATTCCTTAGTATTATGAAGACAATAAAGTATGAGACCTCCATACTTTATAGAGTTCTATACTCCACTATAGATATGGGGTTTGTGTCCACTAATTTGACGATGGGTTATGTATTTTATTGGTCCTAACAAGGTGTGAGCCCCCAATATATTTTATTAATATATAAATTTTATTTTAGATAGGTTGTGGGTCCTCCAATCATAGATCCAAAGGTTTTACAATAATCATTATTTTCTACAACAAGGAATGGGTCCACCATGAGAGATTAATACTACCTCAACTGATGAGAATATCTTGTAATGGAATAGGTAAACCAATATGATGGTTGATATATGTAACAAAATGTTTAGGTATATCTATATGATGGATGAACAAACTAGATTACCTCTAGCTCAATGTGAATTCTCAGTCCCCACAGTTCGAAAACTTGTGTCTGGGCACAATATGATCACTCTTCTAATTTATTTCACCCAATAATCATAGTAAAAAAAATGATATATGGAATATTAAAAAACCCAACATGACAGTTTTGTATATGAAACAAAAATACTAAAAGATAATGGAAGAAAAATAATTAACTGACAATAGAACATAAAAAAGTAAACATTATGAGCACCCAAAACCTCTATGACCTTCGATCTCTCACTCCTACAAGGAAAAACACCAAACAAATTCCTTTGTTTCATCCACTGACATATATAGGAACATTCGTTACATAAAAAGTAGTATAAGACCAATTTTACCAAGTAAAACTTTAAAAGGGGATATCTGGAATGAAATTCTGTGAAAATAAAAATTGGTCCCCATAAAATCAAGTACTAGGCATATTGGCCAAATGCGGTCAAATAAAAACTAACATCAAATGGACATCATTCGTAATAGTTGCTAGGAGACGGATCCAATAACCTATAATTGAGATAATATTTTTTTGGAGAACATAAGCACTCATTAGGATACCTCTAACCAAAAACAGTCTATGGAATTTACTTTGTAAACATGTTTATAAAATGATAGTTTGATATCTGAAGTATAAACTAGGATTTTAAATGTTCTATAAAATCAAATCATACTCACTATTTAAAATGCCTACACATTTTTATACAATAAATACAAGTATATTTATATGATTTAAATTATAATTTTAAAATTAGGGAAATAGAAAAAAAAACTTTCCCCATATTTTTAACTTCTCACTGAAATCCCATTTGTAAAAGAAATTTCTTGGAAAACCCATTCCTATTAAAAACTAAAATTTGAAATAATTATATGAAAAACATTTTAAATTAATCCAAAACAAGAAAAGGGTCATGTACTAAATTCCATAAAAAGAAAAAATATTATCATAAAGAAAACCAAATAATTATAAATCTAATTCAAAAAATAACCAACAAGTCTACACATAAATAACATTACATGTGAGATACTCACACATTCAATATAAAATAGAGTATTTATAAAATAAAACATATTTTATGGGGAATCACCCAAGGGGAAATTGGAAAAATTACAAGAGGTAAAAATATAGATACATTGATGGCATGTTAATGGTCACACATCACATCAATCGAACCACTCTCACATAATCTCATAGGTATCACCCCACTAGAAAGGTATTACGTACACCTAGTAGAAATTAGAAAGTGTGTAACATAAACTATCCTAGAAACATCCCATGAATTCGAGTATAATATCATTGGGTTAATCTTGTAATTAATAAAGTCGGGGCACATTTAAAAAAAATATCATCCCATGAAAATAAAAAATCCTAAACATGCATTTGAAGTGCACTTGACCTGTAACATAGATCCATAAAAATCATTAATTTACTTCAACAACAACTAAAAAACAACTCAGACATTATAATGAAACATAATTCCATCCATTTTTTTTCAAATTATTCAGTCATTTTAAACAGTTTAATATAGTAAATTTTATGAGAAGTTGGAATGCAGTATACTCCCTTTACAAGTAAAAAAGCTTGTTGCATCACAAAAAAAGACAAATATGATATATAATAAGATTATACATAAATAAAAAATCATTTAAAATGAACATGAAAACTAATAAATGATTTAAATTGGGGGGGGTTATAGGAACACCCACTTCAATATGAGGATGGGGAAGAGAAAATAATTTGAAATAAATTTCCCTTACCAGTGGATTCTGAAATGTACTTGAATGTGACTTGTAAGATCTATAAAAAATCCAAACCATTATGAATTCCCCAAAATTAGGTCAAACCATTAACCTAGGATTTTTCTAATCTAGTGAAGGTGATTATGAAAGTGAAAATCACCAAAAATAGAAGAAGTAATGGAATCGGTGGCCATATATTGATTATTCAACCAAGAATACCCAAGATATGTGACTTGATTCATGGGAGATAAGAAGGCCACAAGAGTGGATGTTTCAATCCAGTAGAAGATGTTGGAATAGTGGTGTGTCACCTAAGGGAGATATGGGTATGGGATATGGCTATTTTTTTGGAGTTTAATTTCAAATAATTAAAATATCAAAAATTCTAAAACTCTGGAAAAACCATGTAGTGAGGCTACAATGTTCACATAATAATGCTCCAGAAATGATCAAGGAACTACTTAGAAAAACCCTACCCAAAATATTTAGAAAAACTATGGTACAACCATTCCATTGGACACTATCATGTGCTGACCCATAATGCATGGTTAAAAATAGTTACTCTTAACAATTATCACATAATGAAAAGCATAATGTCATTTTTAAAATTTTAAATTTACACCTAAATCTCTTAAGAAACAACAATATATTAAAATTATTTTAATTAATTAATTAATTAAATATAGAGTGAGATTATAGGTTTTAAAAACACCCTAGAATGATAAATTTCCCCCCTAAAATTATCAGGTTAAAGTCTAGGTCACAAGTGAATGAATAATATGTCATCTCCCAAGAAAATGATATGTCCCAAAAAAACATGGTGAATCCTTATGTAAAAACAATAAACATCATAGTTAAATAAAATATCAAAAAAATTAGACACTAAACATCAGTCTCCCCACAATAAATAATTTTTCTAATATTTTGGAACAACGGGCAACGAGTTTTCATAAAAGGATAGGACGCAACTAATAAATAATGTTGGAAAATCTACAAAGGAAATTCTAGAATCCCACCATACAAATCCAACTAAACAAATGCCACATGTAGAGAAGTACTCTAAGAAATATACAATGGAATAAACAAATTGGATCACCAAACCCATGGTATCCAAAGAACATAAAGTGTAAGAACATGATAAATATCACATTAATAAGTGACATGAAACTAACTAAAGGGAAAAAACATGAAGAAAGGGTCTTTAGATCCAACTTTCAAGAGTTACATCTGATAGTAATTACCATGGAAAATACCTTGTGCAATTCGCACCCTATATTTTAACAAAACTACTCCCCATGTATCCAAATATGTACTATAGGTCCCTATTATTCCCCAAATAGAGAACAATAAATATCTCATGGTTTATAACATTCAATAGAAATAACTATCATCAATAAGAAACATATCAAGAATAATACCCAAAAGGGACACTACTGTTAATGGGAAACCAAATGAGAACCTAAGAAAAAAATAGGCTAAAGATTTCCCAAGATAGATCTTCTCTAAACTAACAAATCATAAATCCCAAAAATATTCTAGCACTCACAAGAGAAAAAAATGAAAATTACACATGAAATGATGTCCACTCACCCATCAAAACACAAATTTTTAAAAATTCAAGTAAAGAATAATTTTCAACCAAATATCACAAAGGATTTATCATTAATAAATGATCCACACTTATCTAACTTTCAGATCCTATATCATATGTCAAATCATGGGGACACAAAAAATCTATAAAAACCATAAGGGAAACTCTAATTAAGATAATCCTAAAGTTAAATTCTCTAAAAAAAGAAAAAACACATGTCAACCATTCAGAGATTGGGTAGTGCTAAATAAAATATAGAAGATTAGCTAAGTGAAAAAGTATACTTTTATAATTGACCATTATTCGAGGTTTACATCAAATAACATGAAAAATAGATCATCAATGGTAATATACTCAAAATCATAACAATTTGACCAAAAAAATTTAAGGGATAATAAAAAACACAACTTTAATTATAAGATACTAGATATTAAATGAGGTATGTCCTTGTTGAAATTGTAGTTTATGTATTTTTATTTTCATTGAAGAGTTTTTTACTAAATGGATGTGGAGTTTAAAGGGTGTTCCAAGGGTTTGGGACCTGAAAGTGTGGAAAATGGGGCCATCCAGTGCATGTACCATGGTTGACATATGGTTACTAGTAACCAAATTCCTTAACCATGATTTCCTAGAGAGGTAAAGAATGATTAGTAAAAACATACATGGGGAAAATCCAATCTATATGTAATTGTACATAGCAAATTCACATGATTACCAAATGATTTTTCAAACTGTGTGGGTTGCCCAAGAAACTGTGTGGCTTAGCCCCACTTAGATAGAGGGTGACACATAGTTGGCACACTATTTAGTAAACCTTGTAGCAAAACTATACACCTCATTAAAGAAGGGAAAATTTTCCGTTTTCCACCTAGAGATTTAAGAAAACTCACTATATTTTCTCTATTATTCTTCCTCCAGCAACATGAGTGAAAACCCCACCTAGGATTATCATGGGCTATTCTCCTTCATTTATAAGCCATTTGGAGTGTTTTTGGGTGTAGATCAAAGCTTCAGGTGACTATAAAAATCCTCTTTGATCCTTTTTATATATTTAGGATTATGCAACCATTTTACTATTTCTTATTGATAATTTGTTGTTAAATATTTTTTCAAGGTTGGAGATTTAAAGGTGTTTTGATTCTAAATCAAAGGCTAGGTTTAAGCGAGCATTATACTTAGAAACTATGGTAGGTGGTCCAGAAGTTATATCCCATAGTCTATTTGATTTTATAATGTGTATGTGGTTGTGGTTTGGTGTTGTGGTGCTATCAATTTATTTTTCCATGGTATAATTGGCATTGTAATTTCATAATTAATAAATTTAACCCCTCGTGATCTCGTACGATGCATTGAGGTTTAACCGATTGGAATAATGGATAATAATGGGGTGTTATATACATAAGAACTTTTTATTTTTTTTATTAAATATAAAATTGAAGGGTTTATGTGATTGGGACAAGGATATTTTTGTTCATCATGTTAACACATGTTTATAAATGAAAATCTATGATATATGTATTTCATTTGTCAACATAAATTGTGAAATGAAATTTATGATTTTTTTTAATTGATAAAATGAAATATGTGGGAATATTGAATAATGTTGATGTGTTAATGAGTCATTAATTTTAATGGTAAATGTGTTAATGGGTTATGTCATAAAGATGATTTTTTTATTGAATGGACTAAAAAATGCAAATGGTATGTGTGTTTAATGTGTATGATTTGTAAATTTTTATATGTGGGAAATTATTAATGAGTAATGTGAACATGGATTGGTCATATGTGTGGGGAATTGGACATGAGAATCTATACCCACATGTTAGGGTAGACAGAGTCCCTAAACCCCACCCCCTTTAATGCATGGGAGAGTGAGTCAGACTGAGGCTCTCTTTCCCTAATGTTTTCATGTGAAGAGACTAATTGGACTTAGTATTTAAGGAAAGTGTTGTATTTTTTTGAGAAATGTTTTACTTAGTGATTTATCGGACATGATTCTTTCCCTTATTCATTGTATATATTTCCAACATAGGCTGAAGTAAAATTGATGAGAATAACTAATAAATGGGAGAAATGTTGAAAAATGTTTAAGGGAACTTTGTTTACTAATGGAAACAAGTCTAAGTTATTTTTAAAATTGTTTCTATAAGTTTCATATACTCTATGTTTAGATTGGATATTTTGTAGACAGATTTGGTAGTGGATTACTGATTTTTAGTCACCCCTTGCTTGGGTTTCTACTGATTACCTAAGAAGACTTCATGCTTATAGGTTTGGACTGGGGAAGAGGGCCTACACTCAATGGTAGATTTGGGAACGAGATATGCATGGATGATGGATTGAGACCTGGTGTCATGACATATTTTTTGTAATCATTAGTTTTTCTTTACTTTGGGATTCCATACACATCGCTATGTATGAAATGACGTAGAATATTTATTATTTAGTTTTGTTCACGAACCATGTTTTGGGAAATTTTTGATAACACATTTTCATTGGTTATAATGTATCCACTATTTATTATTATTATTGTATGTGGACTAATTTGATTAAGATGGTATATTCTCTTCCACACAACAAATTATACCCTTGCTACTAGTCAGCAGCCTCTAGCATACAGCGAGGCCTGCATAAAGTCATGTGACAACCCTTCTTGGGGAACCATATATAATGACTATTAGGTTGGGGACATTACCATGTGGTATCCATGTTTTTTTTCTAATTTGTTTCACTAAATTTGGATGTTATATGATATATTATGATATGTTGGGTCCATGGTAATTATCTATTTCCTGAGAGTAACTAGACCATGTATGCAGGAAAACCCATGTACCCAAGGGTTGGATTGTTATTATTAAGATGTGTAGTTACAGTTTAATGATATCTCACCTTGGACAATACACTCGTTGTTTTTTGAAAATTTTATGATATTAAGCATATGGATGAAATGATAAGATTATTACATACGTGCATAATTTTAGGTACCTAAAGATATATGTCATATGCATTATGGTAGGCACAAATGCATAATATGTGTGAAGCATGAGTGGTATAATATATTTCATATTTCCTTGTAAATTTTATGGGAGTGGTGATTAATAAATTTTAAGAAAATATTTAAATTGATAGAATGTGAAATAATTGTTAAATAATATGGAACAATGAAACGATATAAATGGGTTAAATTCTTGTTTATTATAAGTTTTAAATTTTTAATTGTTCCTAAAAGATAAGAATTTATGTTGTGAAAGTGGAAATGGTTAAAAGACGATGTTTATGGAAAAGACTCGTGATTATGGCAGTTGGTTTACCCTATGTGAACCATGACCCATGGTAGTGATGAATATTTTAGTGATAGATATGTGATCATATCTGTTTGTATTGTTTATATAGAATGGGGTTTTTATGGTTAGTATATATCTTTATTCTGTGAAAATGTGAAATTTTTGTTATATGTTTTAAGATATGTGTTTTTCATTATAAAGGGATTCCCTGATAAAAATTTGTGACATTTGGGAAACATGAGTATTTAACCGAGAATGGTTTACTAGTAGAAGAGAAAGAAACCACATTGGTTCTATGGCCATCGAGCGAAGGAGTAATTTCATGATAACTTTTCTCATTTTATGCAGATGATGGAATGAGACCTAGGGTGGCTTGGTTGAGTATAATTAATCTTACTAGAGAGTTTCAATAGTATCAACCACCATCTTTTGTTATAGAGGGTGGAACCAAGGAAGAAGGGTTCTGGATATAGTCCATCTCGATGATTTTGGACCACTTGGAGACTCCTCAAGAGAAGAGATCCAAGTTAAAATCTTATATACTGTGGGGGCCGACAAATCACAAGTGGGATATTCTGGTTCATATTTAGCATGAAGAAGACATGATGTAGAAATACTTCCAGGAAAAGTGTTAGGAAAATTTCTATTCTGAGTCCTTGAGAAGGGAGGAGGCTATAGAGTTTATGAGGTTGAACATAGGGACTACGTTAGTGATGGATTATTATATCCATTTAAATGACTAGAGATAATTTGTTCAATCATTGGTATGGTCTAGGTCAACTACAATGAGTTGTTTTTATGATAGACATAGATATGAGATCAAGTCCCTGGTATACATATTTCATTTGAAGAGGTTTTATTGAGGTAGGGGATCATGACCTTATTTCAGAATGAAAATTAATGCATTCTTTTAGTGTTGGACATGTGTTTCTAGTTATAAAATCCATTACTATGTTCTATGAAGGTAAGAAGAATCATTTTTGGAGTCATCACCAGGAAGGTGGTGTATAGAGTAGTCATATAAGAGGACCAACCTATTAGGGTAGTGAATAAGTGTTTTTCTATTATTGTGGTCAATCTGGACACATGTGTAGCCGGTTCCCTGACCACGAGGTGACTGCTGAGCACACTGAAGTATTGGTCTTATGTAGATGTTATGTAGGAACCCTTGATAGGTGAGAACCATTGGGGTTCTACAAACCATATCACTCAAGGTGGCAGACAAGAAACAGAAGGATAAGTGAATCCATATATATAGGGTATCATAGCACCAAGAACTCATGCCAATGCTCGGTTTAGAGGGTAAAGTTAGCTTCAAGAAGTTTAGACAGCACCTTGGGGTAGTGAGGCCATACTATAGATAGTTCGAGTTATGATTATTGTAACTTACTTGATTTCTAGTGATTTTTTTTGATACATGTGCCTCACATTTATTTAATGTATTCTCATGTTATGAGTGTGTTGGGAATAGAGGTGGAAGATATGTGTGGGGTCATGTTTATTGATACACCATTAAGAGTAAAAAAGGAGAATATTTAGAAATGAAAGGTGTGTTCTCTTGTGGTTGGCAGGTACCATTTTGCATGGGGATATTTTCTACAAGAGATATCTAGTTTTGATATGTTATTTTGTATGGATTTTATTTGGTTTTATAAAAATCATATGTAATATTAAAACTATTGGGTGATAATCATCTCCCTTGAGGGGGACACTTATGTTCAATGTGCAGAATGGGATATACAAGCTAGTTGTGTAGGGCCTATTTTTCAGTAGTTGGGAGTGCTCAAAAACCATGTCTCATGTCTTGTGTTTTTGAATGGGGGAGTAGTTCAACTTGTATTCCCACAATTATTTGTCTTTTTAGTTTGTTTTACCTAATTACTTATTTGGGATTCCACTTGAGAGAGATTTTGAGTTCAGGATAGAGTTTCCACTAGGGGAAAACTATTTTTTATTATAGCATATATAATTAAATCATCCAAACTCCAGGAACAAAACAATAAATTGGAGGTACTGGGGAAAAAGGGGTTTATTAATTTGTGTATGTCACCCTATGGATATCTAGTTCTGTTTTCCATGAAGGCTGATGGAATGTTGTTGTTGTGTGTTGATTACAAGAGGTTTAATCTGATGAAAATTCAAAAATGATACCCTCTTTCACAAATCAATGATATTTTTTGAATAGTTGAGAGGTTCTTTTGTGTTCTCCAAGATTGAATTGAGATATGGTTATCATATTTTGTGGGTGAGACCTTCTAACATACCCCTAAATGGTTTCAAGATTAGTTATGGGTTTTATGAATTTGTTTTGATCCTGTTTGTTTTGACCGATGCACTATTAGTGTTTATGGCCTTGAAGAACTAAATATTTCACGCATAACTAGATTAGTATGTAGTAGTATTTTTGGATGATATCTTGGTGTACTTCAAGACTCGTGATGATCATACCGAACATCTTCACATCATCCTAAGTACACTACTATATAATAGGCTATATGCCAAGCAGTCTAAATTTCATTTATGAATTAACATGATACATATATTAGGTCACATAATCTCTAATGAAGGTGTGATAATGGACTTGGAGAATTTAAAGCTGGTTGTATCTTGGTATCATCCCAAGAACATTTTTTATGTCAGAAGTTTTCTGGTATTATTATTCTATTATAAAAGGTTCATCAAAGACTTTTTCCATTTATTATAACTGCTATCAACTTTAATAATGAATTGAATGATGTTTTTATAGTATATGGAATGTGAGAATGATTTCTTGGAGTTAAAGAGGCAGCTGACTATTGCATCAATTTTTATTATACTTGATGAGGGAAAAGAGTATACCATGTTTTTCACTACATCAGGTGTTCGAATTGGGGCATTGTTTTTTCAAAACAATTGGGTTGTGGCATATAAGTCCTAATAGTTGAGCCCTCATGAATGAAACTACCATCCACATGATCTTTAGTTGGACATGGGGTTTATTATTTGAAATTTTTGTGACATTAATTTTTTGTAGAATGGTTTAATATATATACCAATAATGAAATCCTTATGTAAATATCCTCCAAGAATGATTTGAATATAATGCAAAAAATATGGGTTGAGTATATATATTCTTTTTATTTTTATCAAGTATACATGTTGGTAATTTGGAACAATGTTGTTGATGATTTGAGTTAGAAGAATCAAAACTAGGCTATTCATAAATCTTGTTCTGAGTAGAAGATGATGGGTTTTTTTGTTGAGATACATCTAGTGGTTCATGATGAGAAAGAAAATATCACTCTTACCTCCTTGGAAGTGGATTCCACACTTCTGAGCCCGATAAAGAAGAGTCAGTATGAGGATCCATAGTTTTTGTCCCTATGGTATAGTATTGAAGCTGGGGACTCAACATTCAGTTATAATGTTGGTGATGATGAGATATTTTATGTCTGTGACAATGTTTTCCTGGCTACTTTTATGTTGGAATAGTTGACGCTGGAGTTTCATGCCTCAAGGTGCGAGGTGCATCCAAGTTTAACCAAAATGTATCGTGATCTATGTAGATATTGTTAGTGGATATGAAATAAGAAAACGATTGAATGTTTTATGATAAGATTCTGTACTTGTCAGTAGGTGAAGGCCAAGAATTAGTGACCATGTGTTTTTTTACATCCTTTTCCCATTGTGGAATGGAAATGGGATGATGTGACATTGTAATTTTTGTTGGGTCTTCTGAGGACACCTCATAAGAGTTATGTGACATGGGTAGTTGAGGATCAGTTGACAATGGTGGGCCATTTCTTACCAATATGAGAGAACATAAATATGGAACTGTTGGGTTATTTGAAAATTTGGGAGATAATGTGGTTTCATGGTGTTCGATGAACTATAGTTCTGAAACACGATCAACATTTTATTTTGTTGTACTAATAGGGGTAACAGAAGGTTCCGAGTACCCAGTAGTTTTTGAGTATGTCTATCCACCCACAGATATATGAGTTTTCATAACATATCATTAATGTATTGGGGGACATGTTGATGTCATGTATCCTAGAATTTGGAATATCATGGGATAATCACTTGTCACTTTATGTGTTTTCTATCAAAGAAAGTTACTAGAATATGATTCCTATGGAACTGTATGAGGCTATATGTGATAGGTCTTATAGATATTTGTTATTTTTGATGAATTATGGGTAATCAGAGTTGTTAGTACTGAGTCTCATGCAAGATATGTTACAATTAGTTAAGTTGACTCAAAATATATGGTTAAAGATCAGAGTTCAAATAAGTCATATATTTATCATCATTGATGAACTCTTGAGATTGTGGTGGGAGATCCATTTCTCCTTCAGTTTTATCCATGGTTGGATCACAATTTGATTTTTAAATAGGGTTTTGTTGGTGTCATGGTACATGGGACCGTTTGAGATTGAGGAGAGGATCATATTTATGGTGTTTCGATTGTCTCTTCAAATGTGGTATTTTTGTATTAAATACGTTTTTATGTGTCAAAATATTATTAGTATAACCCTATACCATCTCATGTGATTGATATTGATAGTGTTGTGATTAACGATGATGCATCCTTTGAGGAGCATCTGGTTCGTATTGTGCATCATAGTGAGAAAAACATCCGAGACAGGACTGTACCGTTGGTTTGGGTTTTATGGAAACATGGTAATGTTAAGGAAGATACTTGAGAGAGAGATAGACATATATGCAGGCTCAATGTCCCTATACTTTTACCACATATGTTCATAGATTATTGGATGTAAAACTTGTGGATTAGTTATTACAAGGTTTGGAGGTTATAAGATCCCAAACATATAATGAGGTATTTCTTTGTTCAAATGGCGGTTTAAGTATCATTATTTTGGTGAATGATATTTTCACCAAGTTTATAAGGATTATTAGGGGTGTTTTAGGGGTTCAAGATGTGAAATAGGAGGAAATTAGGCAATCCAACAACATAATCATACATTCCACATAGTATCCAAGGTTTACTAATTGAATTACTAACAGAGGTGGTCCGTGTTAAATGAAAAATTCCTCCCATGGAAATAAAAAAATCATAAAGTATAACATCATAATCACATCCATACCACCACACCTATTTCCATTAGAAAGATCCTCATCCTATAACCACATCATGAATCATATTTCAAACATCCATACCATGGACATACATAAACAATATCAAATATTACAATGGGTCTCAACAAGGGATAAGTAATATAATCTATCAAACACCACTAAAAAAGTGTCAAATGGTCCTTTCAATTATCAATTTTAATATATACATTTTTAAATACCTTTAAAAACTATTTAGAGTCTAAAAATAAATTTAATATAAATCAAAATCAACACAAAAATCAGAAAATATAACTCATGGAAATCTACATTTCATTTCAAAACAAGATTAAATACCCACTAATTATAGAAAATTATTTTAAATATGATCAAACCCATTTTCAAAAGTGGAACCTACATTAATCATGTTTCAAAACATTTATAACCCCTATTTGAATGAATAATAGGAATTTAAAGATCACTTCACATTAAACATAGATCCATACAAAGTTCTTAATTTGTTTCTAGTCCCATTAAATACTAAATTGGACACAATGATCACACATAATTCCATAATAATCATTTAAAATCACTAAAAATATTTTGAAAGTGTCATTCAATAAATTTGACAAGCACTTTACATGAATTCTAAGACTATTCCAAGAAAATTTATAGTTGTAGCACCAAAAACAATCCTACCAAGGAATTTAACAAGAATTTAAATTCATAAAAAATATATTAAATTGAACATGAAATTTATAAAATTAATTAAAAGGGTTTTACATAGTGACACCTTCCTCAAAATTGTAGCAGGTGATCCAAAATGGCCTGAAATGATCCAACGTCGATGGTGGGTGAAGAAATGCAGAAGAAAGAATCCTTTAAGTACTATCTAACATCGTAATAATTAAGAAATTCAAAAAAATATGGAAAAAAATATGACTGAGGGTTTGACCGAGATTTGGAGGAGACATAAAGAGAAAAAATCACTAAAAATAGAAGGAATAAAGGAATTGGATTCCTTACTAAGATGATTTGACCAAGAGTCCCCATGAAATCCTACTAGAATTGTATAAAAGAAGGAGGAATCATGGGGGGAGGTGTCATGTGAGGAGAGGATGGATTTATAGGGGTGTGTTTCATGATGGAGAGAGGGGTAATGGAGATGTGTATTTTAGTTTCAGTGTTTTATTAAAAATGTATGAAAATAAAGTCAAAAATAATTTTTTTTATAAATATAGAAAAATGGACTATTAGGAAAAAATGTTTGCCTAAATATGTAATAATCATGTAAAGGAACTAACAAGACAAGAATTTATCTACATGGATTCTCCTAGTCATCAACTGATTGGGAAACAATTCTATAATTGGGAAATTTAATACCATCAAGTGAATAATCATCATGAAAGGTCGATGCGTAATTAGTCCTTACTATGAGCAAACCATCACAAAACTAAATCCATTAGAAAACTAAATATTTTGTTCCAAAACTCTCATGAACCCACAACATATTAAAATAAAATCAATTAATTATGTAAATAATTTCAGCGTGACTTGGTTGGTGTCATGAGATTTAGAAAGTATTATGAATTATTGGTTCATTTGGATATATAGGGTTTTATAGTTTACTAAATACCTCTAGTTAAACAATGAATATAACCATAAAAGATCTATGATATGATTATAGGACATTAAAAAAAGTATTATGATCCTAAAAACTAATTGATAGTTTGGTTTCATATTTTATTTTTCCTCTATACTTGGTTTCAATATTCCTTTTTATTCATTCTTCTGTTCTTCTTATTTTGATGGAATTCGGGTATGTTTGGTTACACACATCCTTTAATGGATATTATAAGAAACAATTTTCATTCCTATAAGGATAATGAATAGTTTGGGGTTGATCATATATGTTTTCTAGTTGGTGGATTTTGTGTTTAGTGTTTTTTTGGTGATGGTTACTCATATTTTTAAGGATAAGATCTGGCATTTTATTGATTTTTTTAGTAAATTAATTTTTGAAGGATATTCAAATCATGTTTTGACCATTATTTATAGTGTTATATTAGTTATAATATAATGGATGTTTATTGTGTGTAACATGGGAGGTATTATATTGATGGTTTTTATGTACAATATTACATTATTCATATATTTTATTCTTGATATTTTTTTATGCCTGAAGGTTTATTAGGATAATGTCTCCCAAGTGTCTAAAATTCATTATTTGTGTTATTCAACGGTCTATGGACTATTGTATGAAGTCTAGGGTTACAAAATATGACTAACTACTTTCCTATATGTGGTTTTAGAGAATCAACCATTGTTTATATGGTATCAATGTAGTTATATCTTGGGGAAAAAGTTTATAGTTTGAAGCCTTATGTGGTTTATCATGGGAAACATAAGGAAATGGTGTTATTTGTTTCTGATTTCGGTCATATAACTAAGTTACCTAATGTAGGTGTTGGTGGCCAATATGTCTTTATCCCAAAACTCATATTACCTACCAGGAAACTCTAGAAAACACAACATTATTTGTAGGTTATAGTCAAAATAGTGCATGCATCATTTAAAATATATGTTTTGTTTCATCCATGTCTATATTGAGTCATATCACTAAGACAATACTTACTAAACATGGTATTATATTTCCAAATACAAGATAAAACATCATATATTGATTTCTAGGTTCCAAAAGTAAGGTTGAAATGTTATGGGACCAGTGATCAGGGATCCTATCATTGATCTTTTGAGAGATAGGGATTTTAATCAATGAAAAAATTGAGAGGTATATCTCCTAGGGGTGAAGAGGTAAAATTATTATCATATTCTGAGTAGATTTGTCCTCCACTTTTTTTGAAGTGGATTGATCCATGTTAAACCCTGAAAATTATAAAAGTAAATTTCATACGATAGTATGTATGCCACACAACACTAAACAATGAAATGAATACAGCCTATTGAGAAATTATAGTATATTTAATATTCTAAATAAATTTAATACACATTATATGTTTCAGTGAACCTAGTTTTTAGTTTTCTTGCATTGCACAGAATAACAAGATTTTTTGATAGCTTATGTTACATGCAAGATCACGTTTTAATAAACAATAATATATTATAAAAATATTACTATAAGAAATAACCTATATATTAAATTATAATTTAGGAATAGTTTTAACTAAAAATTTAAAATATATAGTTTATAAAATTATAAGATGAATTCATTGGTTTTAAATTATTTAGAAACAAAAGTATAAACCAATTGAATATAGATTAAATTTTTTTATTCTCACAATGTGTTTTATCACAACAAATTAAATTAATTACTATTATTTAATGATATTATTTAAATTTATATATTATATATCAAATAAAATATTTTTTATACTCATACAATATATTTTATAACAATATGAAAATAACAAACACAATTTTATACATAAAAACATATAGTTTAAAGGTAGTTATGCCACTTTTTAATTGAGAAAATATTTTAAATAAAATTTTTAGAACATATATAAATTAAATATATCAAAATAAATTAATTTTACAAATAATGCGTCTTGAATTTAGAAATATGTTTTAAATATTCTTAATAAGTATAATTTATAATTTATTATAATTTTAATTTATATTTTGACAAAAATTATTAGTGAAAGTAATTAAAATTAATGACAATAATTAGAAGAAAAATAATATTAATACGGGAAAAATCCTTAAAAATATAAGGGCCAACATGACCGATAAACATGTGAAAAATATATTTTATGTAAATATTTAGACCATATAACCTCTTTTATATAATTGTTTCCATTATTTGATCTACTTTACACTGGAAAAATATCTATGGAATTCCCTGTTTCAAAAATTTACAAGAATGCCACTCCTCCACTATCAAAAGGCACTCACCACTTCCTCTTCCTCACATATATCAATCCATGTTGGCTACATAAAAATATTCTCAAATATATCATAACAATGCCACCGATAATCATATAATTATAATTTTTTTATTAATCTATCCTAGGAATCATTTTGGGGAAAAGGAAAACGAGTTTCCCGAATAAGAGGCAATATCCTTCCTTGAGCTATTTTTTTATTTTCATTTCAAAACAACTAAAATATTATTATTCAGAATTATAAATTATGTATCCTAAATATACTATTTTTCTATTATTTAATGGTGTATACCTACACATACACACAATTCCATATAATGGTAACGAATTTATCGTTTATGTGTATAGTGAACCACCGCTTCCCAAAACGATGTCATTCGTTTTTCCTTAACCACTTATCATGGTTGGTAATTATGATGGAAAAATTATTTATATATGATATATATGATATTTATTAGGTTTTTATACTTTGGGAATCTTTATATAAAACATACATCCATTCATTCCATTTTATGGGAATATGATAACATTGTTTGTGGATGTGTGAACTACCACCTCCAAAAAACAATATGATTTTTCACACTATACACGGTACAGGTAAAGTATGGTTTAAAAAAATATATATGAAATATATAAAATAAATATTATAATTTAATAATAATATACATATAAATATATATCATTTTCTTTTCATTCTTTTAAATATGATAACAAAATTGAAGTAATGTTCATGTATACATATAACCTAGCATCTCTATTAACTGTGAATTGAATTTATAATATCTAAATATTTTAGATTATTATAAAAACGTATATACTAGATATATATGATGAAAAAATAATGGTTTAAATTATTGAGATAATGAAATCATGACCTACTTAGGAAGAACAGAAATAACAAGTTAAAATATACATGATACACTCAACAATTATCATACAAAATAACAGAAATAATTAATGTTTACTAAAAAAAGTAATAAGATATTATGAGAAGATATTATATTATATAATAAATATTTATATGGTTATCTGATAAGTTATTAACATTATTCAAACCATTAAATTGATGTTTAATACTTATTTATTCAAAAGGACACCCAAGGTTATTGATTGTTGTCTAATTTTTCTTTACGTGAAGCATACACCATTGTCACCACTTGTTTATTTGTTTTGGTGTATATACTATCCACTTTGATATATTATAAAATTTATTCTTTTAGATTAATTTTATTTTTAGTTTCAATTTTGATTATTTTTTTTAATGTTACTTGAGTTAAAAGTTACCATGTGGTAAATATGTTTTTAAATCGATTCCTCTTCATTGAGTTACATTACTTTATCAATGTTGATAATATTATAAGATTGTGTGTGTAACCACTTTTTAATATTTATTTTTTTATTTCCACTTTTTAATGTTTATATAAATTTCACACACATAATATATTAACTAATTTATTATCACATCAATGTTGGGGAAATTCCAAGGGTTTACTTCAAAATCTTATTTTATACGGGATTATTTAAACATGAATTTAAATTAGAGGAAATTATTTTATCACTTTATAATAAACCATTTAATTTTATTCTCCTATAGTAATTCATGAAATTCATCAATAAATAGTACTATGTTTTTAAACATTGGTAGTCAAAATGTTTTAAAAAATATTTTTTAGAAAACTGAACCCCATTTCTCCCACTACTTGGAGAACCAATTTTAATCTAAAAAACCAATTTTCATAGAAGGTTTCCAAAAATATTTTTATCTATTTAAAAATTATTTATTATAGATATTTGACCTTTTTTATATAAATGGTTTCAATGGAATATTATAGTATCTTTCTAAACAACACACTTTATTATCATTTTTTGTGGAAAAAGGAATGTTTTTTTACCTTGGAAAAAATGTATGGATTTACATACCATAATTATGTAAAATAATACATTAAAAGTTTAAAAGGTTTATTTATAAGTAAAATTTTGTTTTTAAAAGTTATTTTAAAATAAATGGGTTTTGATATTTTGTTTTCAAATCAAAAGGATATTTTCCACAAGAATGATTTTAAAGTTATTATTCTATTTGATCAATGACAACAACCCTTATTCATACTCAAATGGGTACATTTCATACATAGACCACCCTTATTCTTCCTCTATTTGGATTTTTATTGATTTTGAAAAATATTTTATTGAAATTTACTTCCTTGATTCCTCTGTTATCCCCTTGAAATATTCAATTTATAGTTATCATTAAACATTATGTTTCCATTAAATATCTATATCATTTATCCAGGATATTATTATTGCCTAAAATGAATAAATTATTTACATATGTTGTGTACTTGACATTTACTTGATTAATTGGGGAAATATTGATAAATCCATAACCTTTATTCCATATGGATATTTCATAAAGAAAATTCTTAAATAAATTATTTGATATATGAGGAATTCTTTAGATAGGTACAAGATGGGTGTGGACCAATTATAGATAGCCGCTCAATGCATCGAAAGTCTCATGGGATGAGTCAATTAGAGATACATATAAATATTTTTACCCGATATGCTAAACTGTATTGTGAATGGTCTTAACAGTAAAGGTACCACGTACATAGGAAACATGGTATCCAATTATTAGGAAATTCCCTCATTCAGACACATTTACTATTTATTTATGATATATGGCATTGAACTATCTATGGATTCATTTAATTTTTACTTTATTTTTTAAATTACATGTTTTTTTGTTTTTTTACCTTTCTATATTGATTATTCCTTGTCCAGTTATTTTAAACGACGTGTATTTTCAGTTATCTACCTTTCCATATTATTTACTAACTTCTTTATCAATTATTGATCACATAGAATTTGTTATCAATTATTTACCATTCCATATTTATTATTCTCATTGATTCATTATTGATTCTACAATACGTTATCCATAATGAGAATTTCATATCACACTTATTTTGTTTCAATTTCCCAAAAATCCAATAAGTTTTTAAAGAAATATATGAATGGATATTCTAATTGTTAAAAAAATTATCCCTGAATGGTGAAACAATATGTTATAATTTGTGTATTCATTTTTAATAAGAGGCTAATGTATGTATTTTTTTACAAATACTAATAAACACTCTAGTCCTTCATGATTTAATTCCATGTTATCATGACAGTGTAATGGTAGTGGACACTAGATCTCAGATTTCTCAGGTCGAGTCACTCCAATATTCCCCTTATCAATTAGAGTATAATTATAGTTTAGGTGGATGGGATGGATAGTAGGCTGAGGGAGTTTCATGAGTTTTAGTGATAGATACCACCCATGTTTCCAAGAAATCCTGACCCATATATCACAATAAACTAGCTAGAGGTGTTGAATAAGACATTAATATTTTTTTTAATTATCACTGATCATATAGTAGGGATGAAATATTGTCTTATTGATAATACAATGAGTGATTGATGAGATTTTCTACACTGACACATGATGAGTTTACTACTATACAGTTAGTGTTTCAGAACCTATACAAAAAGGAGTAGTACCTAACAACACTTAAGATTATTAATGTTTATGTGCTTCTATATTTCTAGTGAGGGAATATCACCATAGTTAAAAATTCATCGAGGCTCATTGACATCACACGATACTCCCTATAAATGGTTACTGATATATTTTTGTGAGATATGATTTTTTAGCATGGTTTATGAAGATATATTTGAGCAAGGATTGTTACTTTATATATTTACATTAATGAAAAGATTTTGGATGGGTCCTTTGGGATATATTTTTAATTATGATAGACATAGATAGGGACAGGGGAAGGATTTAGAATCATTGGGGTAGGGACATCAACAATATCCAGTTGATGAAAAATGTTAGGATTATGAAAGATATAGGAATTGATAATCATATAAAGGATAAGGTCATATGACTTAAAAATTATTGAACTTTTTTTAGTAAAGGGAAACTAGGGCCCTATAGTCGATAGATATCCATTATATCTATAAAATTGAGATTTTTTATTTCCCTGTAGTCGTTTTTGTAGTCCCCATAATGGCCATTTAAGTAGAGGATCAGGCTATATGTCTTGAAGATTTTGTGGTGGATGTGAATATGATCAACTTACACCTCCCCCAACTCATGGTTTTCTATTCCATGCTTTTTTATGGAATTTTTATTGATGAATACTAGTATGAGACATTCACTAACTACATCATCATTAGTCAAAGATTTATAAATACCGGTGAATCCTCTATCCAAAATTTTGTGGTAAGATACTCCCACTAGTGGTGATCATAGAATCACCCTCATATGCTAGTTATTAAATCATTCCCTTAATGGGGAGGAGTTTTAGTGGGACCTCATCATATAAGGAATTAATCCCTATACCTCCAACCTTGGTATGAACTATATATATTTATTCCATGATTGGATATACTACTATCATCCGAGAGGAGTTTTCATTAGAAATGATTGATTAATTTTATATTTCAGGGATGAGTTTGATTTTAAAATGGGATTTTAGGCCATTATTACTATAGGTTAATGAAGACAACCCAATAATTATATTTTTTGGATTTTTTAGAGGATTATATGGGGGATCATATTCCTTTCTCATTACAGAAGAATTATATTTTTTTAAATGTATGGAAATTTTCTTAGGATTAAGAGATTAAATTTTAAATTTATTTACCCCATTATACCATATTGATACAATCTAAAATACATCAATGACCCCAAATTATAATAGGTAATTGAGGGTGAAATTATAGGACCATTTGATAAAAATTTTATTTTCCTAAAATGTTATCTTAGGAAACCCCATTTATATTAACAAAGAACACCAATGAAAGCCTAATTATTTTTATTGAATATCATTTATTAGGAAAGGTGGGTATAAAAAAACATCTTTGAAGGATTTATTTTATTTTTTTACATCTGAACAATGTAGAGTGGTTCATGAAGATGAACCATAGGTCGTAGTATCACTAGCCTCATGCTTGAGATGGGGACATAACATAGATAAGTTTTATGTTCTTATATGAAACATATGAGTACTTTATTATTTTATTTTTCCTAATTAATTCCTAAAAAATGTTCATGAAACTCATGAAACATATAATCAATCCATTCATATATATATTCATGGTGTCCTTAATCGAAGAAATCCATATCCATTTTTGTTTATAAAATTGGAATGTACGACATATAAGTACTTTATAAAATAAACATTAAGGGAAATTATTATACAATCAACTATTAATGTATACATTTTGGATAAAGGTATTCCTTTTTTTGGGACACATAATCATTTATGGTTTAAAATTAATATAAACCAAAATTTTTAAGGCTTTAATTATTTTTGAGACTCCAAAGAATGTGTTTTTGATGACAAAATTTCATTATTCGGATGAATATTACAAGATATTTGTGTCAAAATTTCTCTCAGATTACAACTCTTATAAATTATATTACCCAAAAGGATTAATTTAATATTTTCTAAATGATTTCATCTCCAAATTTATGATATTAGGTGGATGTTGACTTGTGATTCTATTTTTTGATTTCTAGATGAAAGTGTTGATCTTGTGGTGTTCTATGATGCCTCAGGGGAAAGTCATAGTTGTGTTCTAATAAAAAAACTTGAATTTATTTCTTATGGGTATATATGTATGACACCGTTTTGTATAATTATATATAACATGGATTATATCTTACATGACAAGTATTTTCCTTGAATCCATAGATGCATTTTTTTATTGGTGAGTGACTCATTTTCTATACAGATCATAAGGGTCCCATTTAAATTTTATCCTATGGAGATTTCAACCTTTGAAAAAGGTGATGGGTTGAGTTACTTTTAGATTATTAATATAATATAGTATAAAATCTTATAAATTAATACATGTCAAATAATTCCATTATTTATATATCCCACACATTGTTATATCATAAGCATCTAATTATCTGCCCTTGATGAAATTGATTTCAGTGTTTTATTAAATTAAAATTATCTTGGTGGGTCTCCACTACATCACTATGTGAGGGAGGTCCAAAATTCATACATAAATTATATGTTATTTAAGAAAAATTTATTCTCATGAAATAAACCTAACCTAATTTGTGAATATAGGGAACACATTAACCTTTTTGAGGGGTAGAAAATGGTTCAAGTTTGACTATTTTGGGTGGTAGTGATAATGTTTTAAAGTTCCCACTAAGAGATAAATCCCAAAGATTAAACATATTATATGATATTACTATTAAATATTAGTTCCCATAAACCATGAAATGTGCTTCTATATTTTGCCCTCGATGACTCACCCACCAACTAGTTAAGGTAGATCACCATGTTCTTGATAGATCATGCCAACACTCTTGGTTCCATCATATAAGTGAGATAGGATATCAATGGAATTAGTTACACGACTCCCAAATTTAACAAAGGGTCATGACTCTATCCTGGAGATTATTGGCTAACTAACCATGTTGTCCTACTTCCTCCCTATACGAGTGTATAGTTAACGACATATTTTAGGATATCATAACTACTAGAGTTAATTCCCAAAAAAACTAAAAATTTAATTTTGGTTTCCATGTTATTAAGAACCATCTAATCAAAAAATTATATTTATTTTGTTAAAAATTATTTTTATTACATAGTTAGAGTATTTTTGCAAAACAAAATGTTATAGTAGTTACTTTATAAATAAGAACACATATATGCTTTGAAAATATTCTAAAATCGAATTCCTTTAAAGTAAATAAAATCTATCTAATGTGACACAGGTTTTATTTTTGTATCACGCGCTAGGGACTCATTAGACATTGTGACTTCTACTCCAGATGATTACAACTAGTGATCTCTGTTAAGGGTGTTCATTATGAGAGACCTACAATATGAAATACAAATGCTTATATGTCATTGGATATTCTTTTTTGTGAATTTATGTATTGGTACTTATACTTATGATTCTTATTAATTTTTTTCATGAATAATGTACTTTTATGTGTGGATTAAAATTGTGATGATATATTACCAATGTGCGGTATCATGTGTTGGGCGCATCATTAGTGATATGAAATTAAATGAGTAAGTGAAGAAATGATAATCCCATTACATATTATAGAAAATGTTATCACTCGCATTTTTATTGAAATATAACTGTTTGATTACATAAATATCTATGGTAGTTCATTAGAAAGTTCATTTCCAAAATTCAATGAAATATAAATCACAGATATTGGGATATGACGTAATTATGAATCAATGATCATTAAATATCCATAGAAAAAGAAATTATAATATATAGTAGTATTTATATGAAGGTTTTTATCTTGGAAAAATTATATGAGAATTGATCTATTTCTAGACACTAATCATGGAATTTATGTAAATTCACTTAATTCCACTAAGCATGAGTTATATAAGTTCATACACTATGTGTATCAATATTCTCATTAAATTATATTTAATTTAATTTTAATATTCAATCCAATTTTATACTAGTTGAATAATAATTATTGAATAATGTTTATTGTATAAATTTAATGGCGAGTTATTCAGGTTCAGAATATATGTGTTAAATTTTATATCTTTTTTAATATTTACATGGAATTAATTAATAAATATTTATTTATTAGTTTTGGGAACTTATTAGTGTATAAAAATTTATTTAGTTATATGAATAATGATACAAGTCTTTAGTCACTATTTTAGTAAATATAATATTTATTTATTTATTGACTAAAAAATATTTAATTTTTTTTTATTTCTCAATGTTTGATTAACTCTATGGGAGGATTAATGAGTTGAGTTAATGTATTGGCAGAAATTAAAATTTTAATAAATGTCAATAAAATAAATATTAATTTATTTATATAAGATATAATATTTAAATAGTCATTTGTCATGGTATATAATAATAATAATAATAATATAATTATTTGATATGAGGATTGATTAGAATAAATAATTTGATAATGGGAATTTGTAGAGTTATTAATTGTTTAACAATATGTTTAAATACCCACTTATATATTTTTAAGGGAAAGAAAATAATTGTGAATAATAGAAAGATCTATTGAATTCTCTCACACCCTAGAGTGAAAATTCCCCCATCCTTCCTCTAAAAACATTTATAGAATAAAATAACTTCTTATTTAGATCAACGATGAATAATGTAAAGATCTTTTATTCTCTGTTATATCACTCAAAATATAAATATTTCAGTTTAGTGATTCATGGACCACATGAATATAGAAAGAGTAATACATGATTGGATTATCCACCATAATGACAATGACCAAAACATATAATATAGAATTGATCAAGGATATTATCACATTCTAGGTAATTGATGCTTTAAATTATTTATATAATAAATGTGAATGATATTTTATAGGAGATTCAAAGTTTTCACTTCCATATTTTTTTTGGATTTATCTATTGAAGGTAAGAAAAATAAAATAAAAAATGGCACCCTACCACCACTTCCACCTCACCCGTAAAATTTCAATGGGTATTAGAGCATGTATATTATAATTTCTAATTATTTATAATTTATTTGATAAAATTAAGTTTCTGTGTTATTCTTTAATATGAATAATTTTTTATAATTAAAAATATGATAGAACTCATTTTTCTAATTCTATATGGCCAAGAATATTCCCTAATTTTTATAGAGTGTATGTAGATCCTTTCTGAAGGTTCCCAGGTTAATTGATGCATTGAAATGATACATGATGTGTATTGGGGAATTACATGTAGTGGACCCGTGGTCAACTCATTAAAGGTGGGATCTTTGGGAATCTCAACTCACTATGTGACCTGATATGTGTTGTTATTACACACCATGTAATTAATAACAGTGTAATAGATGGTCTGATAGAGATTTGACATTGTGTAGCTACTTTTGAAGACTTATAACTTCTAATGGTTTTCAAGTCATATAAATCATGGTAATCCGTGGGGTCAAATATACATTATAATTACATTTTTTATTGACTTCTAGTTGGGTGACCTTATCAGTCATAGACTATACAAAGCGTATCTTGTCTGTTCATTCCATATTACTTGTTGAAATTATGTTAGGTAAATTTTTATTTTTACGCCATGTCATGTGGTTCAACACATGGGGTTATTAAAGTGATACATAAATTTTTGGAATGAATATGGTTATACATGATGTGTGGTTGGTGACATTTCACCCTAGGTAAATGCCATGTGTTTTCGATATGTCATATGTTCACAAATGCTTAGTAGTGAATAAAACATCAATTTTAAAAGTAAAAAATTTGAAAAAATTGTCATACTTGTTGTGTACTTCACAAGAATTACTAGTGGTACACACTGTGTATATTATGTAATTCTTAAAGGGCTTATATGCCACAAATCCTTACTTATGTGATGGATGATGTCTGTATCATTGAATATGAATATAGGGAATATTATAATGAAATTTAATTTCTTTATAATTCATATTTATATCATGGAAAATGGTTTATAGTTATCAAATTTCATTTTTGAGACATCATGCTATTCTATTATACTACATATTCCAATAGAAAAGTACATTTGAGTGGGTCATATTTCATGGTTGTTACAGGTCAACCATTGAACACATTAAGATTAAAATTATGACTAATTATGTTATTATTCATAGAATTATCCTTTGAATTAATTAATATTGGATGTTAGACATCGATCTTCCATTATAAAACCATTAATTAGCCATTTTATGTGACGTAACATAAGCTAGATTCATTAGATAATGCATATAATGCATGTGTGATAAATTATTAAGTCATAAATTATAAAAAATTAGACGTTTCTTATATTATTGAGTATAATACATCAATATTTTATATAAAAACTAATTCCTTGTGATAGTATTGGTGTAGATCTTTTTCCTAATTCCCTTAACCATTGTGCTATATTTTTTACACTCCTTACACTCATGTTTCAAAAATACTGTGAAGGACGGTAGATCATACACATGAGACGTGTGATTTATATTTACTCATTGATATATCATGGAGTGGGGAATCTATATTTATACCCATGGTGATATACCGAAATAGTTTGGGTTAGAGAATCTATTCATAAATAAAGATAAAAGAACATATAAGGATTGAGGAGTGTGGGGTAGATAATGAAACATTTTCACATACAAGGAGATTATAATAGAAACTGAAATGGGACATAAAATATTATTATCAAATTTATTATGACTCTATTAGTCATCAGTCAAATTAAAGTCTGAAAGAAAATAAATTAATTGATTCATCTATGGTTTCCTCTCCCTAGAAGCTAATGTAGTGCTCCTAGTGTGCCGGAGATAGAAATAATCATTCACGGTCTATGATTTTTAGGAGTAACTTTTTAAAAACCCTTATCACCTTGACACTTATCTTTATCTTCTATATCATTGTACGAGCTACAAATACCTTAAGGAACTTTCTAGTATTTATCAGGTGTAATAATCTCACCTGATTTCTTCGATATTGCTTAGGTTACCATAGACTCTTGAATGGATATGTTATAATTATTTCCTTGAGACACATGCTCTTATAAACCCTAGAAAAACGAGAAGTCACCACCCTCTCCTCTAAGGAGGTAATAGACATAGTTTGTACAATAAGAACATTATTCATATCCAACTATGAGGCATCTCCTTCTGAGCACTGATCAACAATTATATCTTTATGAATTGTAGATCTATCTTGAATGGCATTCACCTTTTTAGGAGAAAACACAACATTCTAATTAATGTTCCACTTTGATAAGGGACCATTGATATTTTCTTTCCAAAAATATATACCCAATCAACCCATAGTATGTACCTTATAAATTATGAGTAGTAGAGATCATACCTATATTCAAGCCTTATTCACCTTTATGAAGTTCATTATTAGATAAAAATCATGGTGCTTCTTGATGATGAATATCAACATTCCTTATATCATCATCTATATCCCAAACACCATTTTACACTAAAATGGATAAATTTTCTTCTCAACCATATCACTATCTGGAAGCCCCTATGAGGAACAAACCCCATAAACTTGATTCTATTGAATATTTTCTATTTAATGACCAATTAATTTAAATTCTATAAAAAATAGGGTAATTATTCATAACAAATATCCAATTAATATCATATTTCTATATAGAAATAATTACCTTATATATTATATTTTTACTAAGATAATCCTTCACTAAAATCTTATCTTAATGCCTAAACATCACCATCTCCGCCTCCTTGTATAAATGGAAGGGGACTCTAATAGTAGCAATAAAGTCATAAAGGATCCTTGGGTTCCAAAGAACCAAATTTATTACATATATGTTTACCAAAACCTTTGAATAGTAACTTTTAATAGAAGAAATATTGAAATAAATCATCCATTCATGGAAATAAAAAGATTCGAGCTTCAAAAACAAAGATGAAAAATCCCATGCATTTTTCTTGCACTCATCTAATGGAAACAAGCAGTGAAAAAAATACACTCTTAAGAGAAATAAAAACTCCAATTAGTATTAACACATATTTTGGAAACATAATTAACCATATTCTCAGGATTCCACAGGCTTTCACCTTTTGATTAAACCATCCTAGAAAAAAACACAAAAATATTCATTATAATATGGCTTCGATATGGGCTATCACAATTTCATGGTTTTCAAATTTATTTTCATTATAATCTTGCTGTAGGGATTTTTATTACTACAATTTAATATATTAAGTAATGATAGATGCTAATATATATCAGTAGTAGTATCCAGTAGATCCCATGTTCTGTAATTTAGTATATAATGCATTTAATGAATATAAATATAATTATATTATGTATCTATTAGTTTTCATTAAGGAAAAAACATTGAAATATTATATGGGATATATATCATGATTTCTCATATTGGATATCCTAAGACATGACACTGGTATAAAACTCATTTTTCTTCTATTTAAATAATACTATATTATGATATTATTTTATGAGATAAATGTATAGAAATTTAAAAATAAAAAATGTCTAATTATCAAAGTCATATTGAAATTTATTATTAAATAATTTTATATATCATAGTATATAAATATTATTTATAATTTTAATATATATTTAACCATACTAGTTAATGAGCACACTATCATTTATAAATTATGACTGATATTTGATGAAATGTTTTCATATCAATCATTGCTAAGGATTCATCCGAGATTATGGAAAATGACCTAATTAATATCATATGATTATGTAGAAAAATAATAATTAATAAGTAGAAAAAATTATTAATCAATATATTCAAGTAAATATTGAATGAATGAATTATTATTTTTCCATAAAAAATGATAAAAGGAAGATTAGTTATATTTTTTAATTTATAAAAAGTTTAGAAAATAATTATTTATAATGAGTTTATAATTTATTAATAATTTATTATGATTTTTTTTATAAAATGATCCTTAAAATTAAAATATAATATCATAAGAAAATTTAGTAATAATATTGTATAGATTAACTTTTTAGATAAAAAAGATAATTTGGAAATTTATAAATTGTTTATAAATTAGAAAATAAGGCCAAAATGTTAAGAATTTTAATTTATTAATGAATTGTTTTTTTATTTTGAAATTTTCAAAGAAAAAAGTGGCCTTATATGAAAATTATTTTGACCTTATTAGAATAGTTCTGATAAATTGATATAATTTAAATAATATTGTTATATGATATTACGATTATGTAAAATGATTAAAAATTATAAGATTGAAACATAAAATATTTATGCCACATGAAATATCATATAGTAAAATATAAATCAATACAATGAATATCAATTAAATCATAATAGCAATAAGTGTAAGGTGTATAAATTTATCATATAATGGAATGCATTATAAATTGTCCAAAATTATTATTTTATGAATTATTGATAAATTATTTTCTCTTATTTTATTACTTTAAATTTTAAATTATATAAATGATATTATATGGCTTATCCATATTTATAAATTATTTATATTGTGAATATGTTCATGAATTAGTTTATGGGATAAACATATTGTTATAATATTTTCAAGCCTAGTATTACCATCCAGGTGTGTCCAAATAATATTTAACTTATATTCCCATGATCATAGTCTATAGTTAATTATCATATCTTTAATTTAGTTATTGATATTAGTTTATTTTTTTAGTGTTATTGTTTTGGTTGTTTTGGATTTTCTGTTGAGAAAAGTATCCCCGGGTAGTGGGACTTTGGATGAAACATTCCACTATTCTGAAATAATATGTATTTTTCTATAAATATAGTAATTGATTATTTTTGTCTCTTTGATTACTCATGTGATTATTTTAAATATCATATAATTATAAACCTTTTCATAAAGAATTTATAAACCTTATACATGGGTTTTATTTTGATAAGTATTGATATGTTTAGCTTCTATTTTTGTATGATTAAAAAAATGTGGATTTCATATAGAGTTAGAGAATAATATGTTTTTTAAATAATAATTTCATTGATGGAATTATATTAAAAACTAAATTTTTGAATGAATTCATAAAAATTTAAATAAATAGAAAACTTAGTGAGATTAAATATCCCTCCAAACAATACATTCTAGATTCCTTATATAGTGAAATTTTTCAAGACATCAATCAATTGGTATTAGTAACCCTAACCATTAAGTTCCCATAAATTAGGTTGTATATGGAAATAATGAAATTAGGTGACCAAAACTATATATTCCTTTTAATAGAATATTATTTGGGTTACAATTTTTGAGGAAAACCTAACCATAATGAACCCAAAGGAATAGATTTTATTTTATCCATATAATTAATTGGTAAATCGTTACCTACTCAACTATCCAATAATCATATAGGTTATGGATAACAATTTTCTTTTCCTATATATAGTTATATATTTTTTATGTGAATAACCCAATTTAATTCATGATTATTTATGGATATTGGACCATTAATGGTTATGATGAATATAATTGGGTTTATCATTTTTTTGGATCACAATTAGTAAAAAACTTTATTAAGTGGTAATAATATATGAATCTCATTTGATAAATTATTCTAGTTTAAATAATTAAATATTCATAATCAAAAAAAATATTAAGGATAATCCATAGTAAGAGATGGCCTAACGTAAGTATCTAATAAGACCAGTTTCATAGAAGAGTTTTTATGTTAGTAAAATTTATCTATGTTCAAGATACACCTTTCAGATTAAATGATTATTAATGTTGTTTAATTGGAGATTATGGATGTCTTTGAGGGAAAAAATGATTCCCATGGGGTTTAAAAGTAATTATATGCATAATTTTAAATGTATTTTTAAATCTCTACTCATATACTCAATATGAATGAGTCTATTAATGACTTGGTTAGAATATAGGTATATATAAGACTTGTTATAGATTAGAAATTAAAAATATTGAAATAAATGGGAATATTATAAAAATGGGAATGTATTTAATAAATTTTTATAATTTTTTCCACAATGTATTTAGAATTATTGAATTAGGACTATGATTTATATGTTTTGGTATTTTTATAGACAATACAATTGTTTAAAAGTTAAAACTAGAAGAAGAAATATTTGTTGGAGGGCCATACACGAGTCTTTGGTAATAATTTAATGTTATTAAATCATAAAGGTAAAATCTATAACTATAATTAATGATTTAATAATATGTAATTATTTTAGATACATGAAAGTGTTTGTGAAACTCTATGGAATATTTGTGTCTAGTATTTGTTTTAGATAAATTTATTCATCAATGTTTAAGGGATTGTAATGCTAGGATGGTATGTCTGAGTATGATATACTCTATAATACCAAATGTAGGATCGAATATGTAATGAGATGCTCAAATACAAGACGGGGGGGTGAATTGTATTCTTTAAAATAATTCCTAAGGGAATTTTGCGTAACCAAAATTTGCAACACCTCTAAGTTCTAATAACTTGCTTGATTCTTGAAAAGTGATTCTAGAAATGAAACTTAACAAAAGTTTACACCAACTAAAATTCTACCTTAAAGCATATAAAATCCTATAAGATCAGAGTACAAGTTTATGGAAGTAAAAGAAAGTTATACTTTCCTCAACAACTAAAATACACAGCGGAAAAAAAGTATTACAAGTAACAAGAAACAAGTAACAACTCTTTTAACCCAAAGAGAAGGGTACCCAACAACCCTACATAAGAGGTCCCTTGATTTATAATTTCAAGAAATTCGGTCTTACCCAAACCCAGGTAAGCCCTCAATCCGAAGATCAGTATCTGTCTTACTATCCCTGTAAGCTCTCGATTTGTAAGGAAATCGGCACCTATGACTTCACAACCTGAAGTCTTTGATTTTTAAGGTAATGAAACCTCTTCACTAAGAAAATACACACAAAGCAAAGTTTAAACAAGTCGTTCAAACTTTCTGCACGAATCCTTAGAGTTTATAAGAGCCGCTCTCTCTAGAAATCACTTCTAAAAGTCCCAAGCTTCAAAATTCCAAAAGTCTCGAAAATGTCTTCAGCACGTTCAAATGAGCTCCTATTTATAGGCACATCTCCAATGGTAGGATCCCTCCTCCAATGATCATATTCTTCCTTGAATTTCAGAGGGACCTGTACATATGTCAGTCAAAAACGGTTAGTTAATAACTAAAAGCACGACATCATTTTATAACTAAGATGAGTGTAATAACTAAGATGACTAGAATATGATATTCAGAATGAGAGTTAGAAGTATAATTAAAAATGAATTCAGAATGTAAGTAGAAGAGAGTTCTATTTCTACAATACAAGGATATTTGGATTATGTTTTGTAGGAATTCAGAACCTGAATTCTGTAGAATTTTGGAGTCTAAATTTCTAGGAAATTCAAGTTCTATATTCATAAGAATTCATAACCTGAACTTACGAAGTTCAGAGTCAGAGTTCAGGATAATTTAGAGTCAGAATTCTGAGAACTCGGAGTCAGAACTTAGAGAAGTTTGTAACTATAATTCGTAATCAAAATTCATAGTAAAACATAACATAAGTTCATAATCATAATTCAGAGTCGAACTTCATGAGAGTTCGTATCCGGAATTTAGAGTTTAACATCATGAGAGTTCATATCCAAAAATCTAAGTTGAACATCATGAGAGTTCGTATCTGGAATTTTTAGTTGAACTTCATGAGAGTTTGTATCGAGAATTCAGAGTTTAACTTCATGAGAGTTCATATCCGAAATTCAGAGTCTTAAAAAGAATACCTCATATCTAAGTATTATATGATTATGAGGTTTTTGGTTTCAATCTGAGTTTTATAAATAGAAAATTTATGATATGAACAATGAAATCTAGGCAAGGGTAAATTTCCTTGGGGAACAAAATTTTCCTTATCAAAGTAAAATAGGGGTAAAATAAGATTTGCCTTATAATAAGGTGTTTGTGATTTTCAAAACAAGAGGAATAGAAAAGTCATAAGGAAACGTTAATGACTCAATAATATTACACTTACATTATGGAATGTAAAATCCATAATGAAAGACTTACTGACTTAGAAATCTCCCCCTTTTGGTAAATCACAAACATCCTTTAAAAAAGGAATATAAGGACATGGAATAAATTTCTATATTTTAAAATTAAATCTTATCTCCCTTTGTTTATTGAAAATTGTGAATACGACTATCTCCCCCTTAGGCTTTGGAACTCTAAGGATCATATTCTAGATTTTCGGAATGAGAATTTTCATTTGAATGTGGAAATATTCGTAATGCGAACCGCCCTTAGAAAAACTCCCCCTTACTTAGGGATATTTATTCTTTACTTAGATATCTTTTTCTTCTCCCCTTTAGTATGATTTTCCTTCTCCCCCATTGTAATTTTCAAAAAGTGTTTGAGGGAATGGAAAAACAATATAGTACCTGAAATATTAGTATAGATAGTCAAAAATAAGCAACCACCAATTTCATTATGATTGAATGAATTAGTACAAGGAAAAAAAATACAAAAAAAGATTGAAGTGGGATTTATTTTTCTTCTTTTTCCTTGGGCATTAGTATCTTCAAAATAGTCTTTAGCTTTTTCAGCTCTTTGTGATCCTTCTATGCGTGCTTTTCTAATGCCTTGATCCTATCTTCCTGAACCTTCAAGGCCTCTTCCTGAGCCTTAAGCAATTCATATTGTTTCAAAAGATTTTCATGCATGTCGCTCCGGAGATCTGTCTCATTTTTCAGGCTTTGAAAAATATAACTCAGCTTCCCATTTAGATCTTTAACATATTGAATCTGAGAATTTTGTTTAAGAGTTATCTTTTCCTGGAAGCTGTTTGTAAGATCCTTGATCTAGGAGTTTTCAGTGTCAAAGTCCTCTTTTACATCTTCTTGAAACTGATCAAGGTCTCCCAAATATTCATTGATTTTCTTCGACCAAAGAGTCATTTTTCTGCAGGACTTTCTGTGGGCCTCATAATTGATAAAGGAATTTTTGTGTTCTGCCTCAATCATAACACATTTGTCTATAACCAAAGAGATAGATTTTGATTTCTGATTCATGGTGTGCTGAAGCATCTGGAATCTAGAATCAATTGTAAGAGAAATTGGAATGGTTTCTACCAACTTTTTCAGAGATTAAACAATAAAGTCATGCCCTAGGGAAGATGACTTTGAATCAGACATTTTTCTAGGAGATGGTTCTTCCTCTAACTCTACAAACTTCCTATTTAAGGTTCCTATAGCTTGTTTCTTTCTGAGAATATCTTTTGTTGGGGTGTCAATAACCACATTTTTACCCTTATCAATTTTCGGAACATCTCCCTCTCCTGGAGACTCATGCTCACTTCCGGATAATTGTACAATCTTGTCTTCATCAAGTTTTTCCTTCTCTACTCCAGCTTCAAAATCCCTAGGAAGAATAAAGTCATGATTGTGACTCTATTACTTAGATGGATTGTTGAATTCCTCTTCACCCTTCTCATCATTTCTAGGTGTAAAAGGTTATGAATATCTGTCTTGAGAAGTCTGGGGTGAAAATTTATCGGAATTACTTTCCTTATCTTGAAAATCTTCTACATGCTTTGACAAGTCAGCTGTCTTTTCTGAGCATTGAGCTTCCTATACTTCTTCTACAGCTTCCCTCTTGACTTCCATATCTTTGACTTTTTCCGGAGACATAAAATTCTTTCCCAGAGTCTCAGGTAATTGTTCCACCAGAAATGATTTTGGAACATGATAACTCTCCGAATCAATTTTTGCATCCCTCAGAATGGATTGAAAAATTTCATCCTCTGTCATCGTCTTCTTGAACTTCTTCTCCTTGGCATGTTTCTCTAGATCATCAGCAGCTTTTTGTTTCAAGGCCTTAGCCTCAGCAAGATCCACACCGAACTATGCCTCCCCTTCTTTTCTATTCTTCTTATCCTTCCTCCATTTTGCTATAAATTTATCAGGGTAGGATTTTTTTCTTTTTGGGTTTAGGAGGTGCGGATTGGGTCCTTAGACTTAGGGGTTTATCTTCAGCTTCCACATCCTTCAACTTTCTTTCCTTGCCTGATTTCATTGATGGTTCAGCTTTTTCAACATTTTCCGGATTGGCTTCTTCCTCTTCATTAGGTAGATCATATAACTCACCTGACTCTTTGGAAAAACAAATTTTCATCCTCTTCGGAGTGTCATCACTGATCCGGATCGCCTTGCAATTCCTTGGCTTTGAGCTGCAGGGAATCTTGAAGGATTCTAGGCACTAAACTATCATCTTTGAGAGTAAGGCCGGATACATAATAATATGAGCTCTCAGATTTACATTCTTGATGGTCAGAATTGTAATGAGGATGTGTTTCATGAGGTTCACCTTCCTTAGGTTTACCAAAAAAATCCAAAATATACATGTCACTTTTCTTAAGGGTGTCCTTATCACCCTTTCTCGGTATGATGAGACCTTGCACCCATAACTGTAGAATCCGATTGTTGATAGATATATGGGAAATCTTGACTATCTTGACATCTTTGATCCCAAGGCATTCCATAGCCTTTGCCTTAACAAAACTGCCTTGAACCTCTAGCAGTTTGTGAGAGAAAAATTCGGCTTCACCTTCATATGAAATCCCCACCAAGCTTGCAACCTTTGTGTAAGAATGTTTATATGTCTTTCTATAACTCTTGAATGAGAATTTTTCTCTACCCTCTTCCTTCAAGAAGCAATCTGATTCATAGAATTCAATGAGAAGATCTATATACACTATATCTTGAGCTGCTGTATTCAAGATAGCTATACTTTCCAATCCATTAAGCTTGATGTTCTTGGAAATATTGGAGTCATACTTATTGAAAAATTTTGGATGAACTAACATCTCCCAGTATATTTTCCACTCCGAAATCGACTTAATAGTAGACATATCCTGGGAAGGAGCTTATGCAGACATTCGAACTGGAGTACTTTAGAAAAATCCAGAACGAGCTTTTGTAGAGGGACAGAGCTTCGAGACGCAAAATCTTGATAACGGATGTGGTAAAACCATCAAAGTTTATTTATATAGGAAATGGAAGTTACCGTTGAACATCTCATTTGAATATAATGGCTGAGAATTCTTCATATCTGATCTGACGATTGATAAAATAGCTGCAAGGAAAAAATTTGATTGAATTAGATATTTTGAGGTTTTAAAATGAAGACATTCAGATTTATGGAAACTTGTAACTGAGAAATTTTATAAGCAAAAGAAACTACCAGTAAGTAAAAGTGATTTCGAAAACATAATAAAGAACCATACCTTTCAGATTTCTAGGAAGATTATTCATACTCATAAATATTCTTCTTTAAGAACTTTGGATTCCCAAAAAAAACATGAATACGAAAAAAACTTTACTATGAAAATTTTCAAATCTGAAATGTTTTATTACGAAAATTTCAAATCTGAAAGTTTCTATTACGAAAATTTCAGATCTGAAGATTTTCATTATGAAAAATTCAGGTCCGAAGATTTTCATTTCTAATTTTTTTAAAAACTTCAATAACAAATGTACTCCCCTCTATGAAGAGGTTTTTAGTACTGTAAGAAGATTGATTTAAATAGAAATTTAATAAAGGAGGATTTCCTTATAGTTATCATTCCTAACTTCTTTTTAACGTATTCAAATCTATCAGAAGGTAATGATTTTGTGAAAATGTCAGCAAGTTGATCTTGTGTTCTGATAAATTGTAGAATGATATTTCCTTTTTATGTGTGATCCCTAAGAAGGGGATGCCTAATATCTATGTGCTTTTAATGAGAGTGATTTGCAGGGTTTTTACTATGGGCAATGAAACTTGTATTATCACACAAAATTTGTGTTTTGGTAAAACCCAAGCCATAGTCTGTGAGTGTGTGTTTCATCCACAACACTTGAGCATAAAAACTTTCAGCTGCTACATATTTAGCTTTAGCAGTGGAAAGTGCTATAAAGTGTTGCTTCTTACAAGACCAAGAAACTAATGAATCTCCTAAGAAATGACAAGCTCCAGATGTTCTTTTTTCTATCCATTCTACATCCAGTAATATCAAGAATCCAAAAAACCTTTCAGAATAAAATCATTTACAGAAGTATAAAATAGTCTTAAATCCATGGTTCCCTTTAAGTAGCGAAAAATCGTTTTCATTGCCTTTAAATGAGATTATTTATGATTGGATTGATATTATTCACATAAGAATACTGAAAACATTAAGTCTATAGGACTAGATGTTATGTAAAGTAGACTTCCTATCATACCTCTAAAAGTTGTTTGATCTACTGGTTTCCCAACTTCATCTAGATAAAGTGTATTTGAGGTAACAATGGGAGTACATATACTTTTAGTGTTGTCATATCCATATTTTTAGAAGATATTTAATATACTTATGTTGGGATATATAGATTCCTTCTGGTTTTTGAGAAATTTGAAAACTGAGGAAAAATGTTAACTCACCCATCATACTCTTTTCGAACTCAAATTTCATTATATCTTCAAAGGAATCAGTTAAATATTGCTGAGTTGAACCAAATATAATGTCATAAACAAAAATTTGAACAATAAAAACCTTTTTCATATAATTCTTTATATAAAGGGTTGGATCTACATTTCCCTTAACATAGTTATTTTTGAGCATAAATTTTTCAAGTCTATCATACTAGGCTCGAGGGGCATTTTTAAGGCCATACAAAGATTTGGTAAGTCTAAAAACATGATCACGATGTTCTGTATCTTCAAAGTCAGGAGGTTGTTCAACAAAAACTTCCTCTTGAACAAAACCGTTAAGAAAAGCACATTTCACATCCATTTGATAAAGTTTGAAATTGAATAATGCTACAAAGTATAGTAAAATATGAATATATTGAAGTATAGCTACTAGAGAATAGGTTTCATCATATTCTATTCCTTCTTGTTAATTATAGCCTTTAGCAACTAATCTAGCTTTATTTCTAACTATGATTCCATTTTCATCACACATATTTCTAAAGACCCATTTTACTCCAAAAATAGTTGTTTCCTTAGGTCTTTCAACCAAGGTCCAGATTTTATTCATTTCGAATTCATTTAGTTCATCTTGCATGGATTTATTCCAATCATCATCACTTAAAGCTTCATCAGTGCTTTTTGGTTCTAATTGGGAAAATAATGATAGATGTTCTAATTAATTTTTTAAGGAGCTTGTAGTCCTTACAAGTTGATTCATACCACAAATGAGACTATCACTGGGATGATTCTTAAGAAATGAAGGATTTGGGTTTTGTAAAACCTGTTCATCAACATAGGGTAGGAAATCTTCTAGGGAAAATGTTTTAGTAGTATCTTCTTGAAAATGTTGTTTATTAGAAGGATTTTCTATCAGTTATTGATAATCAGTTTTTGAAAACACATCTGAGGACGTAGGTTGGGGTTGTTTAAAAACAAAAGGACCAGTTTTATCAAATTTGACATGTACTGTCTCTTCAACAGTACAAGTGTTTTTATTGAAAACACTATATGCCTTAGAATTTGTGGAGTAGCCTAAGAGAATTCCTTCATCAGATTTTGGTGCGAATTTATGTAGATTATCTTTAGTATTCAGAATGAATACCTTGCAACCAAAAGCCTTAAAGTAGGAAAGTCTAGGTTTTCTACAATTCCATAACTCATAAAGAGTTTTATTAAGAAAATGTTTAATCAAAACACGATTTATTGTATAACAATATGTACTTACAGCTTCAGCCCAAAAATGTTTGGCTATAGAATAATCACTCAACATGGATATAGTTATCTCTTGAAGAATTAAATTTCTTATTTAAAAAAAACCATTCTATTGAGGTGTTCTAGGTGATGAGATGTTGTGAGTAATACCTTTTCTACTACAAAAAGTTTCAACACCAGAAATTTGGAATTCTCTACCATGATCACTATGAATAGTTTTCAATTTAAGGTTTTTCTCATTTTTGACTTGGTCTCTAAAACTTTTGAAATAAGAAAAATCTTCAGGCTTCTTTGCTATATAATAGACCCACATAAACCTAGTGTAATCATCAACCAAAACAAATACATAGTACTTGCCCCCAAATGATTCGAGTTTGTGTAGGACCAAAAAGATCAATATGCACCAGCTGTAATGCATCAGTATTTGAGACTTCACCAACTAATTTAAAACTTGATTTATGTTTCTTTCTATATTTTCATGGGTCACAAACTTTTGAAGAATCAAATCTATGCTTCGGTAAGTCCTTATCTAGACCTTAGAAGGTTTTCATATGTTCATAAGGTCATAATGTCCTAACCTTCTATGCCACAACCAAGAATGATCTTCCATTGCACTAAGGAAAGGTAATTATTTGCTCCTAATTTCTTCTATGTTTAGTGTGTAAACATTCTCTTGCCTGTTGGTAGAAAGAATAAATTCTTCCTTGGAATTGTTTACTAAGCACTTACCATTCCTAAAATTCACAAGGTAGCCTTCATCACATAATTGTCTTATTCTAATGAGGTTGTTCTTAAGACCATTAACAAATAAAACATTTTAAATCCATGTTTTTACAAGAAGAACGATGTTAACTATACCAATAATTTCTCCTTGAGCATTATCTCCAAAATTTACTTTTCATCCTTTCATCTTGATAATATTTTCAAAATAATTTTTGTTACCAGTCATATGCTTGGAACATCCACTATCCATGTACCACGTATTGCTATTTTTACCTTCTTAATTTTCATGAAAACAAATGAGTTAGACTTTTGGAATCCAAACATTCTTGGATCCAGAATTGTTAGAAAAATTTTTTTTGGGTATCCACATTTGTTTAGAAAAATAATCTTTATGAAACCCAAGTGATTGAACTCTATTCAAGGAGAAATTTTTCATCTAATTACCACCACTTTGACAATTAGTACAAAAAGTGGCTCTAGAAGGAAGAAAATAATTGTTTTTGCAAACTGGTTTTTGGTGATTATAACCTGCTCCAATAGTGTTTCCTTGAGGTTTAATTTGAGAATACATCTTGTCAAAAATTTTCTTCCCAGAGGTAATGTTTTTAAAAAGATTATTAAGATAAAATATTTCAGATTTTAGTCTGATAACTAAATTCCTATCCTCATGCATCATTTTCTTAGAGTTAGATTTTTCCTCAAAAACTTTTATCTCTAAAATAGCATTCTTAAGATCTTTAGAAGGTCGTTCTTTAACAGAATTTGCTTTCTCAAGGTCCTTAGAAAGTTTTTCTAAAAGTTATTCTTTATCTCTAAGATCTGAAGAAAGATCTGAAATCTCTTTTGTAAGAATTTATTCCCTAGTATTTGTGTTGTCTAATTTCCAAGAAATTTTACAATTTTTTTCTTCTAGTAATTTGGAAAACCAAGAAACTTCTTCCTATGAAGGTATTTATTCATTTCTTGAGGATGAAGTATCTTCATTAGAAGTACTATTTTCTGAATGGTAATTGTTATCAAGAGATAAATTTTCCAAATCCCCGGTAAAGCGTACCTTGGCCATAAGACATGTATTTGGGAAATAAGTAGTAGAAATGAATCCCATATTCTTTTGTGATAAAGAATCATATTCAGAAAATTCAATTTCGGAAGAGTCTCCATAGCTAGCAATCCAAGTATCATTAGCTTTAAGAATTTTCTTGTGTTTTAAACGATTGAATTTCTTCATGTTCCTTTCTGAATTCCTTTCCTTCTTTTCCTTCTTCTTCAACAAAGGACAATCAGGTCTGATGTAAACTGTTCTTATACATTCATAACAAGAAACTTCTACATCATTCTTATCTATATGATATTTCTTATTGTACTTATTTTGATGGTTCCTTAGAGCTATAATCTTGTTCATTCTTTGAAAAATATTAGCTTAATCATTCTCAGACTTTTCTGTGTCACTAGATTCTAACTGAATAATCACTTTCTTTTTCTTTGATCTAGTTAATCTTTCTATGGTCTTGGATTTCATATGTTTAGAAGTGGTTGTGAAAGAAACTCCTCCATTACCATTCTTCTTATTGACATTTTCAGTATCTCTCTTCATTCTGGTTTCATGTTGAAGAAGAGTTCCAAACAACTCATCTAAGGAAATCAGAGTGACTTTCCTATTCACATAAATAACTATCCTCTTGGGATCCCATTCATTAGGAATGATATCTATGATCTTATCCACAAAAGCCTCATCATCCAAACCTTTTTCTCACATAGAATGCATGCTATTCATGATAGTCAGAAACCTTTGTTGTACTTTGTTTATAGGTTCTCCATAAGGAAAGTTAAAGCCATGGTATTCAGCTCTCAACATAGCTATTCTTATCTCTATGACTTTAGATGTACCCAAATATGTAACTTCAAGTTTCTTCTATATACTGTTTTCTTCTTTACATGATGATATTTGACTATAGATGTTCCTAGTCATGGAACATAACAATGTATTTCTCACTCCAAAATTTGATTGATATTCCGATTTCTCCTGATCCGTAAAGGTTCTCCAATCCCTATCCAGAATTTTATAATCTCTAGTCAGAATTAGATATTTATCAATTCCAGTATTGATAAAAAAAAGTATTCATCCTATCTCTCCAGTACTCATAATCATTTCCATCAAAAACATGAGGTCTGGTAGGATTTATGTTATCATTAGAACCAACATTTAAACCTGACAATTTTAAGAAAATATTTGGCACAAAAACTTTTTAGTAATAAGAGTTTGTAAACAAGGGAAATATTCCTAAGAAAGAATTATATAGAGCAAGATTATCTCTATGAAAAAATAAATCCAAACTATTTGAGTCCGAAAAATAGATTCTGAAAAATAAGATTCCGGAAAATAAGATTCTGAGAAATCAATTCCGAGTATTCTCTTCTGAATCTAATCATGAGATTAATTCAGATTGAACAAGTCCTCTAATACCAAATATTAGGATGGTATGTGTGATTATGATATACTCTATAATACCAAATTTAGGATCTAATATGTTATGATATTCTCAAATACAAGTGGGGGTGAATTTTATTCTCTAAAAAAATTCCTAAAGTAATTTTGCGTAACCAAAATTCACCACACCTCTATGGTCTAAAAACTCGCTTGATTCCTGAAAAGTGATTCTAGAAATGAAACTTAACAAAAGTTTACACCAACTAATATTCTACCTTAAAGCGTATAGAATCCTATAAGATCAAAGTATAAGTTTAAGGAAGTATTAGAAATTTATACTTTCATCAACAACTAAAATACACAGTGGAAGACAAAGTATTACAAGTAACAAGAAACAAGTAATAACTCATTTAACCCAAAGAGAAGGGTATCCAAAAACCCTGGATAAGAGGTGCCTTGATTTATACTTTAAAGAAAGTCTATCTTACCCAAACCCAGGTAAGACCTCAATTCGAAGATCAGTATCTGTCTTGTTATCCCCACAAGCCCTCGATTTGTAAGGAAATTGGAACCTCTGACTTCACAACCCTAAGTCTCTGATTTTTAAGGTAATCAAACCTTTTCACTAAGAAAATATGCATGAATCAAGGTTTGAACAAGTAGTTTAAACTTTTTTCAAGAATCCTGAGAGATTATAAGAGCCTATCTTTCTAGAAATCACTTCTGAAAGTTCCCAGCTTCAAAATTTCAAAATTCTCAAAAAAGTCTCAAGCATGTTCAAATGATATCCTATTTATAGGAACAACTCCATCAGTCGGATCCCTCCTCCAACGGTCATATTCTTCCTTGAATTTTGGAGGGACCTGTACACATGTCACTCTAACAATGATTAGTTAATAACTGAAAGCATGACATCATTTTATAACTAAGATGAGTGTAAGCATAACTAGAATCTGATATTCGGAATAAGAGTTCAGAGTCTAATCAAAAATGAATTTAGAATGTAAGTAGGTGATAATTCGGTTTCTACAATACAAGGATATTCAGATTCTATTTTTTAGGAATTTATAACCTGAATTTTGTAGAATTTCAGAGTCTGAATTTTAAAGTAAATTCGGATTCTGTAATCACAAGAATTCGGAACCCAAACTTACGATGTTCGGAGTCAGAGTTCATTAGAATTCGGAGTCAGAATTCAGAGAACTCAGAGTCAGAACTTAGAGAAGTTCATAACTAGAATTCATGAAAATAATTCGTAGTCAAACTTTACATAATTTCATAATCAGAATTCGGATTCTAAATTCATGAGTGTTCATATCCATAATTCAAAGTTGAACTTCATGAGATTTCGTATCTAGAATTCAGAGTTAAACTTCATGAGAATTCATATCCGGAATTTGGAGGTGAACTTCATGAGAGTTCGTATCCATAATTCGTATTTGAACATCATGAGAGTTCGTATCCGGAATTCAAAGCCTTAAACAGAATACCTCATATCTAAGTATTATATGATTCTGAGGCTTTTAGTTTCAATCTGAGTTTTATACTTATAAAATTTATGATATGAAAAATGAAATCTATACAAGGGTAAATTTCCATAGGGACTGAAATTTTCCTTATAGATGTAAAATAGGGGTAAATTAAGATTTTCCTTAGAATAAGGAGTTTGTGATTTTCAAAAAAAGAGGAATGGAAAATTCATAAGGAAAACCTTATTGACTCAGCATGTAATATATAATGTTTCTATTAAAAGTTTCATAAATATGAATGAGTTAAAAATCTTTGTAATAATTTAATGAGATCATTTCTTGAATTCCAATAATGAAGTGAATAGTTTCTATATTAATTAATTAAATGAAAAGGGGTTCAACAGGATAAGGTGAATTATAAAATGATTTTTATCTTTATCCAAATTCTATAATACGACAAGAAAATTGATTTTAAAAAAATAGTTTTAATGAATACAATGATATAATTTTCTGTATAAACATGGTATATGATTCATTTTTATCTATTAAATTTTTTGAAAAGAAGAAATTATAAAAATATATTATCCTATAGAAATAGTATATCCCATTTGTTAAAATATGAGGGAATAATTTCCCACTACCCATTAGTGGAATATTTTAGTAAATAGTCTCATATTCATAATAAAATGAATAAAAGACATATATTATTATATATATTATTGAAACAATAGTTTATTTGTAATGTATTCATACCAATATAATATACCTGTTTTTTATCGAACAGAAATGAGTTTGTATATATCATGTTGATATTATCAAGAGAATGTAGTTTCTAAGAGAATATTTATAGAATGTTTGAACTTATAAAAGATAAAATGTAATAAATAATACATTTCTCTAATCTAAATTTACAGTTATTTCACTTAATACCATAATGAGTAATGGTTATGTGCAACTAATAAAAAATATAAAGGGTACATTTTGTTTCCATGTAAAGTGGATACCCATCTTTATTAATTGATTATTATTATTAAAATAAATGTCCCATGTGACTTTTTCTTTACGGAGTTTAGGATATGTAGTGAATAATAAATTAAATAGTTAAATTATTATTAAAATAATTTTTATGATGTAATAGGTTCCAGAAATGATTATTTTAGAATTTAAAGAGTTCTATATAAACAATTTATGTGAACATAATTACATTTTATTTCATGAAGTTAAGGAGTTTGATAATTTCATATATGTTGAAGATTAAGAATATTACTTTAAAATGTCACTATTACTCAAACTTGGTTTCATAAATGATTTTACACCGTAAAGAATTTAATGAGAGGGTTTTTTTAGATGGTTACATAGATATGTGGTAGAAATTGCATATAGATAAAATAAGTCAATAAAACCGAAGAATGTGTAAATGAATTATGATTGATGTTGAAGTATATCATTAATGATATGTTATACTATTTCTTATTTAAGGTCTTGTGTAATATATTTAAAGATATTTCTAATAATTTGAAATGTATCATGTAGAAAGGATATATCTATTTTATAATTAATTATTAATTGTTACATATATTCATATAATGATATAAATATAGTGAAATGTAATGATAATTGAAGTAAAAAATTATGTCTTTAAATATATATATATCAATGATTTATGTTCACCATGTTGTATTATAAGTAATAACAAAATGTTAATACAAGTATTAGTAAAATATATTTTTAAGATATATAATATGATCAAGAGGTATAAAAGGTGTTATTTTTCCCTAGATGACCTTATATCTATACAAAAATATGTTTTAGACACTATATATTTGTATACATGGGGTGTATGGGTCATATATGAGTCTCTATTACCAAAGGATGGTTAGATAACATGAATTAGAACATTTAAAATTTTATACCTATATAATGAATGCCATTGTGGATTATCTAATTAGGGGTTGTTGGGTATTTTTCTAATCATATCATTAGTATGATCTCTATTATGTTGGGGTTTATCCTCATGAATGACTACTATGGAATCTCAAACCGTTATCAAGATTGTTTGGGGAATGTTCAATGTCTTGTAGATAGTACATATGATGTTCTTATCAATTAGGATGAGGGATACAGAATGTGATCATCCACAAATAAGAATGATATGTGATGTATTACTCTAGTGGGTAAGTCTATAATAAGATTTAAAGAATATATATACTAGATATATGGGATTGACTTATAAATTTTCCTATGTTCACTCATCATCTTAGAAATAGGGAACACATGGGAGTGCATTCTAACATGATATGCGACTAGTCAAAAGAGGTATACAAATACTATTATTTGATACATATCACACTAAATGTATTTGTTTCTAAAATTTAATTAATAGTCACTGAAAACCACTATTTTTGTATATTTATATATTTAGTGATTCATATTTGTTTTTCAATTCTAAAAGAGACCACGGAGTCATAATTTATGGTCAAAAAATGAAAATTAAAATTGAATAAGGGAGATGACCAAACAGTTTTTTAGAGTTAATCCAATATTGTTTTTGATGGGTATTAAAAAGGTATTACATGAAATGTGATACACAGTCAAGTTAATGATAATATTTTTAATGCATTTTGGTTCATATGGAAAAGACATTTGGAATTTATGTCATAATATATTTTATAAAATATCAAATATTGTGAAATGATAATGATTCTATAAGGATTTTTTTTTCAAGTGGGACATTTAAAGAGTTATATTCCCCTAAAATATTTACCTGTGATCCATGAAGGGTTTATCATTGAATATGACTGGAGTGAATCTATTGGTATGAAATGGGACTTCATGCTATAACTAATTTCTATCATACTACATGAATGCAGGTATTTTATTTCATGGATTATGAAACAAAGCTATTGTCTTATACTACATATCCGAACCATAATGTGTGATTTTGGTGGGTCATATTTCAATATAATTGAATATATAACATGAAAAATTATATAGTCATTGAATATGAATTCTTATGTCATATGGAATATATATTTCCACTAAAATCATTTACATTGCTGTTCAGATATCAATCTTCCGTGATTCTATAATTATATAGATATTATCTGATATGTAACATAAAGAAGATTAATTTAATAATGTTTATAATGAATTTGTTCAAGGACCCATTTTATTATCAATTATTACACATGAGTTAACGATCATGTTCTTGAGGTGTGTTGACAAGTGTTTTATAAGAACCCATTTCCATGAGTTGGTAGTAGTGTGTTTATTCGTTTTGTGTACTAAACCCATATGATATATTAAAACTCATTTTTATGCATTATTTATTATCACATTACAAAGAATGTAGGATATTTCATGTATGAAATTCAATTTGTAGAAACCTATAAATATATATAAAGGGGACAAGATTCCATTTGTCTTACATTATGGATCACTATGAAATTATTTGATTGTTTGAAGAAGTTTCAGTGGAAAAAATGGTGTATTCAACTTATACTACTATTAAATTATAATGTTGAATTTTTTTATATTTCTACGTAGAGTGATATATGTAATATCCCAGAACACCAACTCCCAGATATTGTGCAAAAAGAAAATAAATGTAAAATTTATTGATTTTATTCTAATAAAGGTGACCCAATTTTTTCTATAAAAAATATTAAATTTTATAAGTAATTATTGGTTTATTTATCGACCAATGGACCTTTAGGGTTTAGAGTTTTATAGAGTTAGGAAAAATTCATAACCACATAGTTTTATAAAAAACAAGTTCATACATATCAGTATAATCTACCACTAAAATATTCACATCTATTAAACTTATGAGGAATAAAATAAATAAAAAAATTCTTCCTAACACAGAGAAGAGATAAAAATGTATAGTGTGAGATAAAATGATAATTTTGGGTTATGTATAATATAAGATATCATGAATCAATAATAAATGAGAATATTTAACAAAAAAATCTATATTTCAAGTATTTCACTGAAAATTCATGAAATATAATCAATAACTCGACTAACATTATAGAAAGTTAAATAAATGAACACACATACCATTTAATTAATATTTTTTTAAAAAAACATCAAGAGATAATATCATAGTGAAAATGTAATGGATTATAATAACTTAATTCTTAATGAAGGAAATGCTTAATTATTGGACTCCATGATCTATGAGATCATCATATCTCTAACATAAAGAACTTTCACCATGAATGTTTAAAAATAATGGTAGGAAAAAATTTAATTTGGAAAAATTATTTGTCTCATGGTACCTGCCAATGCATCGATGGGATATATAAATCTAGGCCCAAATACGAACATCATGTAAAATTAATTCGTCAAATATTTAATGATCAATTTAATTCATGTAAAATATAACCTATTAAAATATATCTATATTTAGTAAAGAATATTAGTTTATCAATAACTACCTAATCAATAAAATACTATCAAAATATAACACCATATGTAGAAATGCTATATGACTTAGGCAATAATCATATCTATGATATAGAAATATGGATGTTTAATATAAATAGACAATATAATGATACCAATTAAGTGAATATCATCAATGTATGACATAATTAAAATATATAAAAATCATATAATAAGTTAAATAAATGGCTGTTGTCAATGATGAATAAAATTATGATAAAAAGATCATTAATTGTTTTTTGAGGAAGTTATATTTTTCACTCTGAAATTACATTTTATATAGGAAATGAGACAGTAAAAAAGATTTTTTTTGAAAATATACATATAAAATTGTAAATTAATCTTGAAGGAAAATAATTAATCATGAAGGTGAGTGAAAATGGTCATGTTGAATAAGTTAAAAAAATATTCCTTTAAGACTTTTTTCAGAAATATCACAGTTTAACTCCATTGGAAAATGATAAAAATAATACATTGAAACCATTTTGTAAAAGTAAAACATTGGTAAAAAGGATTTTAAATTTTTTTTAGTAAAATTGTAAAAAAACACACTTTTTTTATAAAACATGCATTTTCAATATAAATATTCCCTATAGGGAAATTAATCATAAATAATCCCGAATAATGATGAGATTGTGAAACAAAACCTTACCAGTTCGGGTATATTTTGGAATTGAAATCACCATGAAATAATAAATTCAAATTAAAATTGAAGTACCAAGAATAAAAATATAGTATTGATATAATATAACAATGTGGTATTATATACACCACAAAAAATGAATAAGTGGTGAATATGGAATATGTCTCACAAAACTAAAAGTGAGATGAGAAAATCAGACCTCACGTTTGATGGGTAAGTGGGTGGATGATGGTAGATTCATAATCATGAAAAACATTTAAGTATATTAAGGATACCTATGTTACCATTTTTGGAAAATGAAATTGATTTTGAATAGATATAATAAGAAATAAATTGAAATAGTTTAGTAAAGACAATTAATTTTTCTTTGGGATAAATTATTTAGATCATTTATAAAGGGACTTAATGTTAGTATTTAGAGGGGAAAATAACCAAAAACACATGGAAAATGAATTTGGTCTATGTAATAGAAAGTAATTTTTCATAATAAAGGACTAAAAGTGGTGTGAAAAAGTGAGGGAGGAGGTTCCCTATTATAATTTGTGTGAGGGGAACTTTGGAAATTTATCAAAATATTAAATTATAATAAGACTTTTGTGGATCAAAATGATTCAAAATAGACTACAAATTAAAATTGGATGATATTTTAGACAATTTTTTATTCAATTTTTTCTTATTTGAACTTTTTATAATTTTTAAATAATTTAATAAAAATTGAATCCCATAAAATATCTTTATTTCCAATATGGAAACTATTAATTATTTAGTCTTGAAATTATTTGGACAACAAATCCAATATTAAAATAATATTTTAATATAACATAAAAATTTATTTTTATATAATTAGTGGATAAACATTAATTTCTCAAATTATGTTTCTTTTATTATTTTTAATAAAATTTATTTGATTATTCCATTATTAAATAATTACTCCATCAGTGTTGTTTAAGAATTTTAGTTAATTATTTGTTCACTAAAAAGTAAACTTAATTTAACATGATTTATATATCCATTTTTATTTAAAAATAATATTTATAGCTAAAACTATACTCTTGGTTACACCATAATAAAAATATTACAATTATACAAAACAAAGGTGTGGCATGCTTGACTTTTTTTCATATAACATACTGTAAAGTTCATACTCTCATCCAAGTGGCCCAAAAAAACAAAAATTATTCCATTGGATGGTTATGGTCTAGATCTACATATAAAATAACATTTTTTAAATTTATTGGGTCATTTTATGGTTCTTTTCATTTAAATTTTATCCTAAATTACCCGATTTACCCTTCATCATGGTAAAAAAATTAAAAAAACTCTATTCATGGTGACAAAAAATCAGAGGGACCTTTTTAAAATACTTGGACAAAATGATTGAAAATACAGAATTCATTTTTCTTGTTTCAAATCACAAAATTATAATAATTTAATTTAAAATTAATTTTCAAAATAGCACAAAAAACAATTTTTCTAAAAATACATTTTTAGCCAAAAAGTATTCTGACACAAAAATAATGTATAAGGATTATTAAAATGTTGTTAGTTATATTATATCTGACTAAAGAGTAATTCATTTACTATGAGATAATATTTAAATCATAAAGGATATATTTAAAAAAATCAATTTCAATTTTATAAAAAAATTTATTTTCCAGTATTCATCACACAATAAATTTTTTTTAATTTGTTTCAGAGAACATAATCAGATAATTTTAAATTGATGAATTATATAATGAAATTCATTTTTCCAAATATTTTTTCTATAAACTCAATAAATTAAATATAATATTTTCTTATAAAATAAAAAATAATAATTTTTTAAGAAAACATAATACTGTAGAATAAAATTAATTTACTAAAAGTTAAGTGTAATTTTTTATAAGAATTTACAAATAAATTTAGATTTGGTATATAATTTATATTTATTTTATAAATTAATTAGTCATATTCATACCCAAATATTAAATGGCTTGGTTATAATGGTTACATTAAAATAATAACATTTAGTTTTTCTTTTTGGATTAGTGTTACATTTTATATATGATATTAATCATAGAGTTTTTTTAAAATTTTGGGGAGTTACATTATCCAACCCCAAATAAATTGCATATTCACAACTTGAAAATTTTCTTGATAACCTAGTTTTTAATTTTCAAAATAACTTTGTTGAAATCCCACAATTTGAAGGGGTTAATGAGAATTACACTTTAGAAAAGACAAAGAAAAGTGTGAATGTAATATAGAGTAACACATACTAAGTTTACATGTTTGAAAAAATTGTTAGAAAATGAAAAAATGGATATGGAAGGCAAAACTAATGCTCAAGGACAAATAAATAGTGATAGAGACCATGTTCATGAGAAATTTGAGAATCCAAATACTGTAAATATGTGATGGGATAAAATTATATTGAGTTATCACTAATAAAATTTAAAAAATAATGTTTTTTATTTTGAAATCATATTTTATAGCTGAGGAATTAATTTATCACCTTTTCTAATTATAAGGTGAAATAAGCATTCTTGAAAAGTATAGTTTTATCCATTAATCATTTCACACTACAATATTATATATTTGTACAAAAAATGAATATTTATGATTAAATTTTCATCCTCAGAGCACTAAAATAAACTTCTAATGGATCTCATAATTGAGAAATTAATAAATATATATTCCTCATATCATAAAGAATTAAAACTGTATTCATCACTATAATATATGATAATTAAAAAAATGAATGAAAATTAAAATGAAGACTAATTACTTTTAATTTATGGAATTCAAAAATAATAACCATAGATCAAAATTGATCATTCATTAAATAGATATTCTTAAAATCTATCAAAATATTAAAGAATATGAATGGAACACTAAAATTTACACAATCATCCATGATGAATTTTGTATATATTTATAAATAACAATAATCACTCTTATCATCATATACCCAAAATTAATATACCCTAATCAGATATTCTCCAATGTATTCTATTAATTTTAAAAAATAACCTAAATCCCGATAAGGAAACATTATAATCATATATTCTTATAAAATGTTAATTGGAACTTTTTTCATCAAATAAGATCCCACAATATTCTGTTTATCTTAATCATATAATATTCCCAAAATAGTGATCGTCTTTAAAAGTAACATTAATTAATTAACACCAATTAAATTTCTAATCCCATGGTTATCTATATGATAAAACCTATGTCCCCAAATTGAAAATAACATTTACATATAAGATAGAATAAATAAAAAAGTAAAAATGTCAAATCAACAAGGACATAATGTACGCAAATGGTAGATGATGCATCCTAGTCTCCCTTCAGATGTGGGTTCAAACCATGGGGCCTTTTTATATGTGATGAGTTTTCACCCGACCTATGGGACATCATTTTAAAATATTAATATAATTTATATAAAATTTCCAAAAAAAATGGCGAATATCCTCAAATATGTAATTACATATAATTATCTCAACAGCAGAGATCACATAAACCCTAATGTTTTTCAATAACATTAAACATATATCTACAAAATATAATGGAATTATTTCCCAAATAAAAATTCAATAAAATCCATAACGAACCAAAGGGATGTATAAACAAAATTTCTCCCAAAATTAACTTAATCATATTAGTATTTCATCACATCAAATAACAAAATGGTTGTCAAATACAATGAACTTATAATAAAACATAATATTTTAAACCCTTGAGGGTATCCGCAACTCTTAAGATAACATCTCCAACAAACATCCCAATATATAATGTTGTCTAAAATGTGATATGATACCAAACATAATATCCCAAAACTCACGCTCTCAGATCCATTGCTAAATATATAATCTTTAAATTTTTGGGCATGATACCAATAATGGAGACCCAAATTTTTTCACCCAAAACACACATTTTCAGAAGGAAATATTTGTTAATTTACACACCCAATGACATTGTAGGTTTATATTTTTATATAATTAGGATAAACTCTTTACTATACGATTTCAATAAAAACTAGTTCATAAATATCAGAATCATCTCCCACAAAAACCTTCACATCTAGTAAAATTATTATGAAAAGCATACTTAAATCATTTATTAAAATAAGGGAGAAAATATTCATAAGAAATGGGTTATTTTAATTGATTAGTAAAACTTATATAAAGTTGCACATATCATGAATCAATAATAAATAAATCATATTTAATTAATAATAATCAATATTTCAATTTAAATAACCAAAAACACATTCCATTTAATCAATACCTTGACTTAAATGATTAGATAAGGCATAGAAAAGTAAATAAATGAACACATATTCTATTTAATTACTATTTGGATCTCAAAATGAAACCATGAAAAATATCAGGGAGAAAACATCATGGATACTAACAACTGAATTATTCATGAATGGTAATATTAATTATTGGATTTAATAACTTTTGAGACAATGATATGTCAACCATCAAGATGTTTTAGAAATATAGTTTAAAACTATAGTTAACAAAACATTTAATTTGTAATACTATGTTTTTCATGTGACATGTCAATGTAGGATGGGGATAAATTATTTTGCGCCCCACCCATAACTTCAAGTCCAATGTATTCCTTATATATCAAATGGTTTGTTTCATTTTTCTACAATATGACTTATAAAAAAATATCTGTATTGTTCAAAGTATACCAATTTATTACTAATTTCATAGTCAATAAAATAGTTTCAAAATGTAACACTCTATATAGAAATGGTATATGGTTTAGGTAATATTCATATCCATTATACAATGATATAGATATTTAAGAGAAATTGTATATCCAATTATAATAAGTAAGTAAATTATTCAATGGATGGAATCATTAAAACATATACCCATTAGTGAATAAGTAAAATAAATGGCTCTTTCTATTGATGAATAAAAGTACCATAAAAAGCTAATTTAACTCATTTTTTTGGAAAATAACGTTTTTAATTTGAAATAAACTTTTAAGGAAAAAATAGCAAGTACCAAAGAAAAACTTTTGTTTAAAAATAAAATAGTAAACATTTAAAGGAATATTTAAATAAAAAATTAGACTTTATTGTAGGAAAATCCTCTCATTCTATATAATTTAAAAGACATTTCTTTCATACTTGTTTTTTTAGGAAATATACAAAGCACTATTTTTTTTAAAATGACAAAAAATTCATTTGATTTTATTAAAAAAATTAAACATTGTTAAAAATGATTTTATAAAATTGTTATAGAAAAAAAAATTGAACCATATTTATAAAAAAATGGTTATGGAAGATAAATATTCCCCAGTTGGGAGTTAAACAAAAACAATACAGAATAATAAAGCGATTGGGAAATTAACCCTTCCACATGGGTATCGTTTTGAATTACAAGCCCCCTGAAAGAATAAATTCCATTGTAACATTAAAAACCATGAATAAAAAGATATTTATTATATAATATATAAAATGGGTAGTAGATAAAAAAAATTTATTCATGAATATGGAATATGCCTCAGAAAAGTAATAGTGAGATGAGAAACCGTGGTCCCTTGTTTGATTTTAATCAAAATTAATTTTTACCCAATGTATCGTATATATATATATAATAACAATATCCACATACTCATAATTATAATAAAATATATGATTTACTTATTTTATCACTCGTTTATTAAAATTCTTTTTTAAAATCACTATTTTGGGTAGACACTGCTTCCCTTTTATGTATGTTCTATTTCGGTAGTTTCCGTCCTTATAAATTGATCATGTTTTCATAATTAAAAGAAAATTAATGATGAAATAAATATCATATATACATATATTCATTATATATGTATTTGTATTATTTTTTAAAAGTTGTATATAGAAAATGAATTAAATCGTTCATGGAGACAGTAATCCATACATGTTCCCAAATATTGTTTTCATTTATTGACATATTGGAATATGAAAGGTAAATAAGAAATTTTCATTTAAAAATCATTATTTTATCATAAAATCTATATATATTCATAAAACACACCCTTATTACTAAAAATTAATATAGAAATGGAAAATGTATCACATCGCTTCATGGAGGTTGTAGTCTAGACATAACCATGAGAGATGGTATCATTTCCTAATGGATTAAAAGTTAAAAAGGTTGATATGATATTAATATAAAAAAAGTTTAATTATGTTTTAAATATAATATATAAGTATTAAACCCATCATAATTTCCATCCATAATATATGGTGATGAAAAAGTAATTATTTTTCTATGTGGAGATGGTAACTCGAAAGTACACAGGAGAAATACTTTAACTTTTCATATGATTAGAAAGTGGATGAATAATGGTGGTTTCATAAACCTGATATCATTTAAGTATATTTAGGATACATATGTAACAATTTCATAAAAAATTCAAGATATATAGAACATGTATAAGATGATATAATTTGAAAGAGTTCGGGTAAGACACTTAACTCTTTTATTACATATGTTATTTAGATCCTTTATAAATGGGATGAAGTTTGGTCTCGTGAGACAAAAAACCTACAAATAATTTCTATGAAAATTGTTAAGAGGAATGGTTTTGATTTAGTAGATCCATAAGGCTCAAAGTGGTGTGAAGAAGTAGGGGAGGATTTCCGCTTTTATTATTATTGTGTGGGGAACTTTTGGATCTTTTCAAAAGATTAATATATAATAAAACTAATCCAGAGACAAATGATTATAAATGTCCAATAAATTGAAATGGTTTGAAATTTTAGATGATTCATTATCCCATTTTTTATTATTTAATAATTTTATTATTTTTAAATAATTTAACAAAATATTAATCCCATAAAATATCATTAATGTCCATTTTGACATTATAAATTACTTTGAATTTAAAAACACACATAGAAAAGTAAAATTCAAAACATATATTTTAATATATCTTTAATATATCATGGTTTCCTATTTAGTTCATGGTTCACATTATGTATTTCAAAATATGTTACTTTTAATATATAAATAACATTTATTCAATTTTCCATTATTTAATAATTATTGCATCAATTTTGTGTTAGAATTTGAGTTAAATATTTATTTAAAAAAATTAAAGATAAATTTAAATGATGATTTTAAATATTTACTATTTTTAGAAAAAAAATATCCTGTCGATGACACCACAACAAAAATATTACTCTTATTATAAATCGGAGTGTGACATGTTTGAATTTCATGAAATAAAATATTATAAATGTGATAATATTATCCAAGTTTCCCTAGAAGGTTATAAATCATACCATTAGATTATTGTGGTCCATATATTATCATAATATATGATTTAGGTAAGTGTTTGTGTAATTTTATTATTCTGATCATTTTATTTTTCACCAAAATTACTCGGTTTACCCTTTACCGTGGTAATAAAATTATTATATTTACTTTTCATATTGACAAACAATAAAATAAAAATATATAAAACAATTTTTCCAACTGATTCCAAATATGTAATCCATTTCTCAAGATATAAAATACAGAATTTTTAGAATTTAATTTAAAAGTTATACTGGAAAATTCAATGTAAAACAATTTTACTGAATTTTTTTTGCCAAAAAATGTACTAACAACCAAATAAGGTATAAGGATGATTACAATGTTATTAATTAAATGATATATAATGGAATATTTCTTAGATTAATTTTATATAAAATTAAAATCATTAAGGGAATTTTAAAATAAATAAAATGATATTTGTATAAAAATTGTATTTTTCATTATTCAATGAAACGTTAATATTTTCAAAAAACATTAAAAAATTTATCTTAATATAATTTTGATAAGATAAATTATAAAATAAAATTCATTTTTAAAATATATTTTCTCAAATTTCAAGACATTAATTATAAAATTTACTTAAAAAGAATAAAAACACATTTATGAACAAAGAGTATTTTTAATGATTTAAAAGTCTTTACACAAAATTTAGTTATTATTTTACTGTAAATTTACTAATAAATTTAAATTAGAATAGTCCTTTATATTTTTCATAAATTATTTAATACTATTAATTGCCACCAATTTTAATGTTATGTTATAATGGTCACATTTCAATAAATATATGTATCTGTTTGTTTAAGCTCGGTGTTCAGTATCATATAGGCTATCAAATATAGTATTCAATTAAAATATCGGGGTGTTAAAATTACGACCTCTAAAATTTTTATTTACTCCATTTCTTCTTTAATTTGTTAATATACCAAAATAAATCTAAAATGTGTTGTGTGGTTGTAAATGCCTCGAAAACTACATGGAATGGCCTATGGAACCAAACAATGTGCATATTATGACATGTTTTGTTTGAATATATTCAATGTAAGTACACAATACATGATAATAACAACAAATATCTTGATAAAAATCTATTTCATGTTAAGGTATATGTCATGTGATTACTAAATTGTCTAAATAGATTTAAAATGATGCAAAAGGTACAAGTCATGTAGTATCCTTAGTACACACCCCATACGTAATTATTTTAATATTAAAATTAAACTTTTTTAATTTATATAAAATATTACTAGATAATAATATATTTATATCTCAAGGGAGTTTTAAATAAAATGTTATGATAATAAATTAATTATTTAATTATTTTATAAATTTATTACATGAAATTTATTTATCTCAATTATACTGAATTGAAATTAATTCAATCAAGTCTAAATGCATTTCCATTGTATATAATGAATGATCATCAAATAATTCAACTTACAAATTTGTCGAGTTTTTTATTTAATTTAATTACTTATTATATTATTTATATTTAATAGTTTATTAATAAATTAAATATGATAACCTATGAATCATGCCTCCCTCCATTATTATATAAGTCCCTATGTGTCTATTTTTTTATATAATACAAAACCCTGTTACCCCTCATATGCGAGTGAGTAAACAATAGTAAAGATGATTTTCATAACAAGATGAGATAGTTCCATACGTGAGATGAGGTGAATCGAACAAATGAGATACACATGAGGTGTAGAAAGTCTCTATATAAAACCAAGGATGAGGTAAAGTACATATTTACCAAATGGTAAATTTTGGTTTATTATTTCTTAATAAACCAATTAGTAGATAAGACCTCATGATCATATCACATTTTTTTCATGCATGTTTTATTTATCTATTTATGTGATTTTTAGTTTATCCGTATGATTAAACATTGTCATATAAATTAAATATATTAACTACCAAGCTCAATATAAAATAATATTAAATTATTATGCATAAATTATTTTATCAGACTTTATAAATTAATTATTTTAATCCAACATAGTATAAAAAGAACTTGAAGAGTAAAATATTTTATATGTACCAAAAGTTAAATAAATTTTTATATTCAAAATATTAATTCATATTACACTTTATAACATTGAGTTAGAATGAAACCATATTTCCAAGTACTTACAGAGCTCTGATCAGGATGATTTTAATTATTATGGAATATTAATGGAATTCAATGGATGATGTAACCATTTTAACAACAAGGGATGATTTCCTCAGAAATATATGGTGTAACTTAGAGTTACCTGTGGAGAATATGTTATAATAGGATTTTTGGATATGTGTGTCTTCTAAATAGATCTAAATGTTATGACATAAGGATTATTGTACGAAAATATTACCTAAATACCTAATAAAAATTCCAAAAGGTCCCCATTTGGGTTATTTGAAGTGTAATATGGTTTATATCCACCAGAATATCCATGTTTTAGGATATTGTCAATATAATTGTGAGAGATATTTAGATGTGTTAAAATAGTTAAATACTAACAAATTAAATTTATCACTTCATAATTGGTATTCCAGATAACATGGAAATTTTATTTTATTATTTTAGAAAAAATAAAATCAATTCAAGATAATTACTATCCATGAAATCTATTTTTGTGATATATACTTACTAGAATAGTGCTGACTTCTACTAATGGGACAAGTGGTAGCACACTGTACTATACTAAGGGAAGATATTTATTGTACTAGAGTCCCCAGTCCCTCCTGATATTTTTTAGGATTCTAGTAAGGATAGGATAAATGTATTATGGAAAAATGTGAATGATTAATTATATTTACAACTCCTCATTATATCATCAATAATTTGTGATCTCTTGAAGCTTCATGAATACATGGATGCATACACCAGGATATCTCATCTCTATGATCTCTATCTTGAGAAAAAAAGTCAAGGGTGAATTGAAATTTCCATGGAATTATTTATGTTTAATCTCGGAGAAGAAGTTCTATATGTGAATCATTTAATTAAGATGAATAGGTACAATAATAATTTATAAATTCTAGGATTGAAACTATGTATGGAATTATGCATGAACCTTATTCTATCATCACTTCATATAATATAGTAATTTTATATAATTAATTTCTATATTAAAAATAAATATTTGATGCTCCCAAATAACTTTAATTTGATTTCCTATGTAATAAAATACATGAATCATGAGAATGACTCATTCCTGATGGTGATGATGAGAGAAAAATAAAAAATTCTCCTAGTTAATTTATATGTCTGAGGAACATTCTCAAGGCCCATCCATAACATAATGGTCCAAAAGTTGGACAATGTGTTGGATTTTGTATCATATTCTTGGAGTAATAAGGGTCACTAGAAGATGGACTATTCCTCACTAAGGAATCATGATGAAGTTTCATATAGATTTTTCATTGAGTGAAATCATTTTTATAAATTGTGTATTTGATTTTTCTTTTGGTTCTTACATTTATATCTAAATATAAGAACCATATAGATTTATATGGTTTGCTAAATTAGAGTTATATTTACTAGAATCTAATGAAGCGAGACCAGATATACTGCCTATAAGCGACTACAATCTCATATTTCTAACTGTATCATTTTTATTTCTAAATAATTTTTATTACATTCCTAGTGTAACCGATAACATAATTTATGTGTCTAAATTTAACATGGATGGAATTGTTTTGAAGTTAAAAATATTTTTTTTCTAATTTTATTAATTTTTTTTATGTTATGGGATAAAAAAATTTAAAAAATTCATCAAATACTAGAATATGAAAATTGGGGTTGTGAAATGGATAATGAATCATGTTTTCACGTCTCATCTCACACCTAGTTGTGGTATCGCCGACACAGACATGAAAATGTGAAATATTTGAAGAAAAATATTATCAAGAAGCATATTAAAGATATTTTGGGTCTAATCATTTGGATATAAATAATTTATGTTTATATGATACAATTACCAAGTTACCATTTAGTGGAAAAGGTGAAATAACCACATAGCTTATAAAATTTTACCATATTGATTTTTTTTAAACTTCTTCTAATAAATACTAGAGGTGGATAATTTTAATTAATATCACTTACTAGTTAAGTTAGTAGATACTGAAATATTTACTCAATGGTGTATAATTATTATTCAATTAATAAATTTAAGGAATGTAAGAATTATGTATGGAATAATCTTGGAAAGAAGATAATGAGAATCCACCCAAACTAAGGTGTGGATTATGACAACCAATAATTCATTGAAGAATACATAAAGGAGTTTTAGATTATATCGAACCACAAACTTCATTATAAACCATAGTGGAGTGGTTCCATTGAATGTAGGAAGCAAAAATATTATGACATTGTGTGATCAATGATGAATAATTTATGCCTTTTATTATCCTTTGGAGGATATTCTTTTCATTCATAAACAAACATAGTAAACTGAGTTTTGACTAAATTAGTATGAAAATACCACATGATTTATGGTATCAGTAGAAATATATTTTTCCCACAGACATGTCTATGAATGTGAATAATTTATTTTGATAACTAATATAAAAAAAATTCATCTTAAGGCACAAAATTAATATTTTTTGGATATCCTAATGAATCAAGATGATATTTCCCCTTCAACCCTCAGAAACAAAAGTAATCATAATGTTATAATAAATTCTTTTATAATGTGTTATAATTCTTAAAGGAGATAGTTGGGGATACTTATGCTTCAATAAGAAATGAGGTTCAAGATATGCATGAGTTAGCATTGGAATGGATTCCAAAAGGCCTTGTGAGAGTAGTTGTTCTAGGAAAAATAGAGTGGTATAAAATTGTTGTCAATGAGGATGGTTTAATATAATTTGTTGAAAATAATGATCTTCTTCCAATAAAGAACAAATTTTTTAGAAGTTTCAATGTAGAAAGAAACCATGATTAATAAAGTGGATTCAATGTATCTGAGCCATGTTTTTTTGTGAATCCACTAGTTTATGTAAGGACTACTAGATATAAATAGGTATTCAATATGAAAATTAGGTTATATTGTAAATTAAATAAATATAAATAATGGATAGATACAAAATGGTTTTAGAAATATTAATGAACAATTTATTATAAAAATTTATCACTGATATATATACTAAAATCTAATATCATATAACTTTCTAGAAATTATTACTAAGATTATAAGATATGGATAATGATAATGAAGACTATTTTACTCAATATAATTATTTTAAATGATATTTATGTGACACAAACTGAAGGGGTTGTGAAACCATATATTCTAATATGTTTTTCAAGTTACAATGATTCATTTATGGGCTAAATAGAAAACTAGGACCATGGAATATTCATTTTCATGAATCCATAATAGAAATTGTTTTCATAAATAATGAATGTAGTCCCATTATTTATAATTGTTTTATAGAGAATGAAATAGTATTAGTTATGTTATGTTTTGATGATATATTAATGATGGGAAATGTGATACCACTGTTATAGTAAGACTGAAAGATGTTAAATATTCTTTCCTTTGAATAACCCAGGTAATGAGGTAAGAAATATTGGGATCAAGATCAATAGATATAGATATAAGTGGATATATTGACCAAATATAGGTACATATATTTGAATATTTATTAATTTATTTAATATGGAATAATATTGGAGTTGATTATTACCACGTGGTATATATATATATTTATGAAAATTATTCTTCCAATTCAAGAGGATATAGAATTAATAATTAGAAGAAACTAGTATGTAGCCACTCTGGGTGTCAACTGCTGCCACAAACAGAAGGCCTCCATGCCCCCACATATCACAACAGCCATCCAGGCTCACATCACAACACAAGTAGTATAAAAAAAACATCATATCAACTGTGCTCCTGGCCCTTTAACAAGAAAGTGGGTAACTCATAACCCTGCATGGAATTATCTTTTATTAAACAACTAGTTCTTTAATCCACCTTGTATTAAACAATATAATATTCATAGGTTCCAAATTCGGGAAACCTAACCAATATGCTATCACAAATAATTAAACATGCTTACTACACCAATTTGATTAACATCAAATTACGACAAGAAGAACAAGATTCATTTACCTTCCTATTTATCTTTATCCCAACAATTATCAATTAATTTTGGCTTTATGTTTTTTTACCAATTTCCATCAAGAATGAAAGGCTAAACAAAGAAATCTAATATATCACACTATCAAGAAAAACTAGAGGAAATAACCTATGATTAATATAGATTTATTTATCTGGTTCAAATATTTATTATGTCCATTACATTGAGATCTAGTGGGATGAAACATGCTAGCTATATAGTAGCACGTAAAATAAAATAGAGGAAACAAATCCCCTACCTCAAACGGTTCTTGTCGTTCTTTATACAAGAACGATCCACACAAAGGATCATGATCGCCTCCTCCCGTGACAACTATATCCACCTAAGGATGTAGTCACACCACCACACTGATCAACACCTAACAGAATCCCATCAAGAACATGGAGAAAATATCAAATAAAATGTAAAGTAGAAACATATGGATATGAACCCAAAAGATTGAAAAGAAAACATACCTTATATCGATGAAGGATGGACACTAGCTTCTTGCACCAAAACAGGGGGTGTACATGCAGCATTAAGAATCATCGAGGGAAAACGATCCAAGGATTAAGGTTTGATCACAATATTCTTATGGGAAGAAGGAACGGTTCGAGCATCTCGCACCACGGAACTAGAAGGTAGAACAAGGGAGGAATATATCTCATCCCTTTAGAAGATTTAACGGAGCTGTAGTTTAAGATACACTAGATTTTCCATTAAAAGTGGATCCCATTAAACCACATGGTTTGACCAAGTAAAGGCAGCCTGGGACTTAGGAAAATTAATATAGGTGTCAAGAGATTTTATTTGGCCTTAAATTCCTTAAAACAAGGCCTTGAAAGCATTTAATGTCAAAGAAAACGTTAAAGGGTGAAACTGTAAGAAATTGGAAACACTATTCACGATCTTAGAGACACTCTACACATACCGATCCTGTAAACACTCTAGATGATTCAAGAAACACTATAAACTCATCAATCTTGGACTCACCAATCTTAGAATCACTGTTCCTGGAAACACTATTCATAGAATGAATCACCATTCCTGGACTCACCGATGTTGGAAACACTATTCACAAAATGACTCAGCAATCCTAGAAAAACTGTTCACAGAATGACTCACCGATCCTAGACACACCAATCCTAGACTCACCAATCCTAGAAACACAGTTCACAAAATGACTTGCCGATCATGGACTCACTGATCATAGAAACACTGTTTAAAAAATTACTCACTAATCCTGGACTCACTGATCCTAGAAACACTATTCACATAATGAATCACCGATCTAGGACTCACTGTTCTCAAAATGACTTGCCGATCTTGGACTCATCAATCCTAGAAACACTATTCATGGAAAGACTCACCGATCATAGAAACATTGTTCACAAAATGACTCATTGATCCTAGAATCACCGATCCTGGAAACACTATTCATGGAATGACTCACCGAAATGGGACTCACTATTCATAAAATCACTCACCGATCCAGGATTCATCGATCCTAGAAACAATATTCACAGAACGACTCTCTGATCCAAGACTCACTGATCATAGAAACATTGTTCACAAAATGACTCACCGATCCTAGACTCACCAATCCGAGAAGGTGTATTAGCAGAATGAGTCACCGATCCTAGAAATACTATTCAAAAAATGACTCCCCAATCCTGGAATCACCAATCCTGGAAACACTGTTCAAGCAATGACTCATCGATCTGATGGAACTGTTCATAGAACAACAGACTGATCTGATGGTATTTTTCACAGAATGACAGACCAATCAGATGGAACTATTCGTATAACTATAGACCGATCTGATGGTAATATTCATAAAATAACATTCTGATCTGATTGAACTGTTCACATCGGTCTGACCGATGGAACTGTTCACATCAGTCTCACCGATGGAATTGTTCACATCGGTCTCACCGATGGAACTGTTCACATCAATCTCACCGATGGAACTCTTCACATCTTTCTCACCGATTGAAGTGTTCACATCGGTACCATCTATGGAACAATTCACATCAATCTCACTGATTTTACTGTTCACATCAGTCTCACCAATGGAACAGTTCACATTGTTCACACCCATGGAACTATTTATAGAATTGACAAAATTGGAAAAGTGTTGGGGATAAGTTACCTTGACCAACCAGAACACCTCAAACACCAGATTTTCACAAAGGAATGGATCAGAGAGGTATGGTCCATTACATAAGATACCTCTCAAAACATTCTCATCCATGAGAATTAATAACTAACCGAAATGGAAACAGAAATGAAGTATGAACAACCACATAAATAGAATCATGTCCTCCTGAAGATTGAGGTAAACTAGAAAGAAATTCCATTTATATGTCCTCCCAATTCCACTGAGTAATATCTTATCGCTAGAGAAGACCACCAGGAACACGGTGTTCGACCTTCACCTTCTAACAGACCAAACATCAAGACACAATCTTTGCAACTGCACTCTTTAGCCCAGGCCCCCAAACTAGATCCACAAGGCTCGGTACATCTTTTTCATGCTAGGATGCACCTCTAAATGAGAAATATGGAACTCTATAAGAACCGTCTCACAGATCATCAATGGAAAAAATATCCCTCCAAGATACAACACTTGGTGTTGATCATCCTTAGACCAACCATCAAGGGCCTTTCCACAAACAACTCGGTCTCTCTAGAACTCCACCTCTAGATCCCCTAACTGGGACACTTCCACCTACTGCACTAGTGATGACTGCACCGTCATCTGAAAAAGACATCCTCTACCCCCAACTTCTCCCATATCAAGATGTAATTATAACAGTTCTTCTACTACCCTTCTGGAATCAAGAAATTCATGCACCGCATCACCACGTGAGTTCCTGATCAATGCATCAGCTACAAAATTCCCATTTCTAGGTGTGTATAATATTTTGACGGCGTATTCATGTAAGAACTCCATCCACTAACACTGTCATAAGTTTAAGTCACGCTGGGAGAAAACATACCTCAAGATCATATGATCAGTGAAAACTACAAAGTGCTCACCAATGAGGTAATGTATCCACAACATCAGGGAAAACACCATGGATTCCAAATCAATATCAAGTGTCTCTTAGTTACATTCAAGAGGCCGCAACTTCCAAGAACCTTTAAGAAACAAAATATATTTGCTGAATCAGAACAAAGCTTAACCCCATATGAGAAGTGTCACAGAAAACATCAAAATGAACTGCCTCAGCTAGAATATAGAGGAATAGAGCACTTACTATCTTCTCATTTAGATAATAAAAAGCTGTCGGACACTAATCAGTTCATATGAATGACTGATCCTTCTTGTTCAAGGCTGTAAGAGGAGTTAAAACTAAAGAGGAATCGACTATGAACCTCCTGCAGTAGCCTGTGAGACTAAGGAAACTTCACACCTCTCACACTGGCTTGGGGGATACCCAAGACATGACTGCTTCTATATTTGATGGATCCCTAGCTACTCCCTACTGGGACACAACATGCCCCAACAAATGGATTTCTTGAGCCCAAAAGTCACACTTCGACAACTTCCAAAATAGCTGATGTCGACAAAGAACTCCTAAAATGGCATGTAGATGCATGACATGATCCTCCTCAGTCATGGTGTACACAAGGATTTCATCGATTAAAACCACCACAAACTTTTCCAGGAACTCTAGGAGCACAACGTTCTTTATTCCCATGAACATAGCTATAGCATTCATCACAACTAACAACATTTCAACAAACTCATAATGCCCATGATGACCACATAAAGAAGTCTACATGATATCTTCATCCTTCACACACATCTGATGATATCCTCACCTCAAGTTGATCTTTGAGAACCAAATTTCACCCTTCAATTGATCTAATTAATCTTTATTAAGTGGAAGAGGATAGTGATTCTTCACGATCACTTTGTTTAAGCGACGATAATCAACAGACAACCGCATACTATCGTCTTCCTTCATCAAGACAAAAACTGGTTCACCCCATGGGGACACAATATGCCGAACAAAACCACACTATAATAGACCATCAAGATGTATATGTATCTATCGTAACTCATAAGGGGCCATCTTATATGGGGACATAGAGATATTTGATGCTCTTTTTTGTATCTTGATCCCAAACTCGATCACCCGTCGAGTGGGGTATTGAAACAACCATATCTGGAAAGACATCAGGGTATTCTTCTATGACCCTAAGAAATGCCAACTATGGAACCACCGAAGAACTCCGCATCAGATCATCCATCATGGATGATTCGGGCAGAACATGCCTCTGGCCCATCCAAATTTCTCTCTTGCCAACAAACACCAATGGCTCTCCATCCTCATCGAAGAACACAACCTACCTCCTGAAGCAATCCACAATAGACTATACCGAATACCACCAATCCATGCTGAGGATGATATCATATTTTTTTTATTCTTAAAAATAGGAAATCTCCACAAGACCAGTGCTTCCACGACACTAGCTCACAGTCTACATACTTCAAACAAGTCAGCTCGTCCTCCAACTAGCATAGTCAAAGCCAATGGAATTGGAATCATGTATACATCAAGTCCCAAAGCATGTAAAAGGGTAGGTGATATGAAGGAGTGTGTTGCTCCTGAATCAAACAAGTCTGACACCAATGTAGAAAACACAAAAAGGGTACCTCGAATGATGTCTGACTTTCTTGGAACTGGCAACGCTAAAGCATGAAGCTGGCCACGACTTCCTCCAGAGCCTCTTTAACCATGATGACGACCACCACCATGGCTGCACTCTGCTCTGTGAAGATGTGGAGAGTCACAGAGCTTTCCTTTTCCTGACCCATCAACCCTATGCTGATCTAAAACTGCTGGAACCTGCTGTTGCTGCCTCGGCTAGAATTGCCTCAATGGAGGAGCTTGGAGAGGAAAACATGATTCATGATGACTGCTCTGAAAGGTCAGGCACTCTTACTGCTGATGAACACGACCACCAAAAGAAAAAAAGATCCTAATCCATTTTAATAGGCCTATCAACTGTTGCCCCCTAATAAACGAGAGGCTAATTGATGGGACCTACCCCTGGTCGAACGGAAACTCTTATGCCCTGAAAACTGGGAACCTCATATGAAAGCTCTGCTTCATGAGGAATTTGGATGACTTCCCTCTTGTGGTGATATGGTTCTGGAAAATGTCCTCTTGATGACCTCTTCCCTCACCAACACCTCAAGATATTTCTTCAGCATAAATGGGGTGACATGGTGATGGATCTCTAGATGAAAGGCCTCCAAGAATAGCCTCTCTCTAGCCTACTCATTGAGAAACAAGTCTGAAGCATATCATAAAACGTTCTTGAAGTGGATTCTAAACTCTTTCACATTGGAGCTCCCATATCAGAGGGTATAAAGCTTCGGGAAACTGGACTCCTTCATAGTTGAAGAAATAAACTTGACTCTAAACATGTCTCAAATCTCCTCCCATGAGTTTTCTGAATCCTCACAATCCTCTAGGAACAAGAACCACCACTACCTCACTGCTCCACGCTGCATTGTCACAACCAAGGAAACCCAGTGCTCTTCTCGAGAAAATGTCGAACTGAAGCCTATCTCAACCTCCTTCAACCAGTATTCCCTGACTGCATATGAAACGGAGTCCTCATACTTCTGTATAATATGGCACTAAAACTCTTGGAGGGTCCCCTTCCAAGTGTTGTCATCGTCATCCTATACCCGGCGGCGATCTGCTGGCACATCCTGCTGGATATCTTCTATAGGATCCTAACGAGGACGTAGACCTGGAGCCATACATGTAAAATAACAAATAGTTAGATCTTCTAAACATAAAATCTGGAAGACTCGTCCTAAATTAATTAATTTTTTTCTTTTATTCATTTTAGTTTAACCTATCCCAAGGTCTACCCATTCAAACACAAGCACAATGAAAAAGGATGCATGATCCTATCCTAGGTCACTACCCTACAACTAGTATCATATTTTTTAAAATCCATTGTAAACATAATGGTATGTATGTCAGATCATAGGGGGGCCTAAATGCCTATGTCTCATCCGGTCTCCAGTGTTTACATCACTTGATAAACTTGACTAACACTATTTCCCTACAAACCCATGAAACCTCACCTGTACCTAACTCAAACTCCATCATATCCCTCAACCAGGCCTCTGATACCACTCGCTCATGACCCCATCCCCATAATGTGTGCCCATCCTAGGCTGAAAATGTGAGATGGTAGATAATGACCCCCGATTCCCGCCACCAGTTGGCCCCTGGTTGGCGACTAGTATAGAGGGTATAGTAAACACACATATGGGAGGAATTACCGTCTAAGATAACATATGTGATAGAGAGAGATAATATAGACACCAACCTACTCCATCTTAGACTTAAATATAAATGTAATCCCAAGTGATAATTTGTAATATCATTAAACTACTACAACTAATAGGGGAAAAATTAAAAATACCCAAAAGAATGTAAAAACATCAGCAACCACTAGCCCAAACATCTCCTGCAACCCAAAGATAGTAGAAACCGGCTTGATCTCTAACTAGATTTAAGTGACCTGAAAAACAATATATATATATACCTAAGGTGATTATAATAGTGTACTCAATAGGATCCTCCCCAAAGACTCTTGTGAAATAGTAAAGAAAACATGATAAAGCATAATGAACAACAAGTGAAACAATGTCGTCACCTTAAAAGGTATACTATGTTCCCAGCCTCACCATGGATACTCTCACCAGGAAATTCATAAAAAGTATATCATATAATAAAGAATATCAAGGGTACCCTGCTACTTGTTCCCCACTGGGTTTCCTCTTTTCCCCAACCTCTTACATCTTAAGCATCTCTCTCCAAATAGACTTGCATGCAGACACATGAGCGAAGCACTACAACATGCACCTCATGCAACAAAACCACCACGTCTACCGAAGAAAGTAACAATATAGTTTTTGGGAGCTACCATAGACCACATAACTTGTATAATACATCGGGCATTATACCTCAGGCCATAACACCCCACAGACTAATTAAAAATCCTCAATCCATCATAGCTTATACATGTTATGCCTATACTAGTCCATAGGATACTATATCCAGAATATGTGTGTGTGTATAACCACAATCCATTACAGCCCTCGACACACATATATGGGGAAAACTTACTACTATGCCTACCAGCACCAGTAACTACCTAGAGAAGAGAGCATGGCCAAAGGGGGTAGTCAGCCATCCATCCTCCCACCAAAATTTTGGGGAAAACACCCGCAGGGATCAGAATCCCAGGGGTGTTAGTTTCCCTAACTTACGAGGTGAAGTAGCATATAGAAATAAAATAATTGTAGAATATAATATATCTCACAACCACACTACATGCATAACATAGTCTTTGAATCAACTATAGCTAACATCTCTCGGACTCCCGGCTGTCACTTCTAAGACTAGGTATCCTATTAGAACCTAACCATTTTAAGAGATTTATTACATTACTTCATTTCCTTTTTATCATTTTAACTTTATGATAATTAATTATTTAAACACAAATTTACCATTATCAATTTACACATTATATTTCATCAGTATCACTCCCATAGTCCACTGTCCCTTTAAATTTTATCCTCAACATTGCATCCCAGCAAGATCCTACCTCATGGGTTCACATCATTTATTCAATTATTTATTTACATCATTACATTCCCATAATCCCAGGTATTCTAGAATAACATTCTATGCTACTAAACACAATGGGCTCATCCCAATGAGTATATGAACTACTCATCGCGTCTTTTCCACCTATAGCAAGAGTGTAGACCCATCCTCCCTTAAAGAATCTAAGCATAGAAAGTATGTGGCATACCCCTTGAGTCTTCTCCCTTTTTGGAAGAAGGTTAAGAATGACTAGATGCCAAGAGATGTGGGGAATGTAAAGTAGATAACCAACCAATAAGAATCAATAAGAATCCAAACATTCAAATCCAACCCATTTCATCGTCTCTAGTGTCCTCTGAAACACCCACATGTACAAACCGGGGCATATCACCACTCTAGGCGTCATCTCCTGCCACAACCAGTAGGCCTCTAGTTCCCCACATACCAGAAAATCCATCCAAGCTCACATCACAACACAAGTAGAAGGGAAAAATATCATATCAATTGGGCTCTTGGACCTTAAAAAAGTAAGAGGGTAACTCATAACCCTATAAGGAATTATATTTTATCGAACAACCAGTTCTTTAATATACATTGTATTAATAGATTTAATATTCATAGGTTCTAAATTTTGGAAACCTAACCAGTAAGCTATCACAAATAATTAAACATGCTCACTGCAACAATTTGATTAACATCAAATTACAACAATAAGAACTAGATTCATTTACCTGCCTTTTTATCATTAGCCTAGCAATTATAAATTAATTCCATATTTAAATTATTTTCCAATATCCATCAAGAGTCAATGACTAAACAAAGCAACCATATATATCACACTATCTAGCAAAACAAGTTTCAATAACATACAATCAATATCAATTTATTTATCCATTTCAAATATTTATTATTTCATTTCCATTATGATCCAGTGGGATAAAACATGATAACTATATTGTTGCACATGAAATAAAATAGAGGCAATGATTCCCCTACCTCAAATGGATCTTGTCGTTCTTTATATGAGAACGATATACACAAAGGATCATGATCGCCTCCTCCTGTGACAACTGTATCCACCCGAGGATGCAGAGAGACCACCACACCTGTCAACACCCAAGAGAATCCCATTAGGAACATGAAGATAGAATTCCATAAATGGGAAAGGATAAATAGAAGGATACGAACCCAAAACAATGGTGATAAAAAATAAATTATCTCGATGAAGGATCGACACTTGCTTTTTGTACCAAAACTGGGGGTGCAAATGCAGCAGTAAGAAACATAAGGGGAAATGATCTGAGGATTATGTTTTGATCACACTGCTACTATGGGAAGAATTTAAGGTTCGAGCATCTCACACTAGGGAATAAAAAGGTATAATAGGGTATGAAGATATCTAATCCCTTTAGAAGATTTAATAGAGCAGTAGTATAAGATACACTGGAATTTCCATTAAAAGAGGATCGCATTAAACCATATAGTTAGACCATGTAAAGGCATCCTGGGACTTAGGAAAATTAATATATGAGTTATGAGATTTTATTTGGCCTTAAATCCCATAAAACAAGGCCTTGAATGCATTTTATGTCAAAGAAAACGTCAAAGGGGGGAAACAGTAGGAAGTTGGAAACACTGTTCATGATCATGAAAACAATGTACACATATCGATCCAGGAAACAATGTACATGGTTTTGAAAACACTATACACTCACCGATCCAAGACTCACCGATCATGGACTAAACAATCTAGGAAACAATGTTCATGGAATGACTCACCGATCCTCCACTAACAGATCATTAAAAAACTATTCATAGAATGACTCACAGTTCTTGGACTCATCAATCCTAGAAACACTATTCACAATATGACTCACTAATCTTGGAAACATTATTCACAGAATAATGCACTGATCCTGGAAACACTGTTCATGAAATGACTCACTGATCATGGAAACATTGTTCACAGAATGACTCCCCAATCATGGAAAAAACTATTCACAGAATGACTCAGCGATCCTAGATTCACTAAACCTAGAAACATTGTTCACAAAATGACTCATCGATCTTGGACTCACCAATCCTAGAAACACTGTTCATGGAATGACTCGCCTATCTGATAGAACTATTCAAAGAATAACAGACTGATCTGATGGTAATATACATAGAATGACAGACCGATCCGATGTAACTATTCATAAACTGACAGAATGATCTGATGGTACTGTTCATTTAATGATAGAACAATCTGATGGAATTGTTCACATCAGTATCACCAATGTAAGAGTTCCTATAGATCTTACTAATTTAACTTTTCACATCGTTCTCACCAATATAATAGTTCACATCGGTCTCACTAACAGAACTCTTCACATCGGTATCACCGATGGAACTGTTCACATTGGTCTCACTGATGGAACTCTTCAAATCGGTCATACCCATGGAACTATTCACATCGGTCTCACAGATGGAACTATTCACATCGGTCTCATCGATGTAACTATTTAAAAAATAGGAAAATTGAAAAAGTGTTGGGGATAAGTCACCTTGACTTCCTAGAACACCTCAGACACTATATTTTTGAAAAGTAATGGAGCAGAGTGGTCTAAGACATTACATATGGGGAGGCACATATTTAGTAATGTGACTGACTGACTGAATAAACTGGTGTATGGCATCCAGTTTGAGATATTATAAATATGTATCTGAGATATTTTATTTTATTTATCATTTTTTCTCACTATTTAGAAATTGTATATATGAAACTACAAAGAGTCAATCCTTGGGTATGATCTGATTCATGTGATTTTTCTACTCCATCTATAGGGTTGAACCCAAGTACCCCGGGTTTGAATTGTTATTATTTCTGTTTGTTGTTATAGTTTTTTATTATTCATCCATGTGTGAAATACTTTCTGTGTGATGTGAATATTTTTTCTAATAATTTATATGATTTTATTCATTTCCTAGTAATGAATGAGAGTTGAGTTTTCATGAATAATTCTAAGTACATAGTGTTATTTTGACATGCATCATTTTAGGCATTCATGAAAATCACATTCTGGGAAAGTTATTAAAAATTAAATATTATACTTTTGAAATTAAATTGAATATGCTTCCTAATAGGAGGTTGATAATGGTTAAATAATGAAGGATTTTAAAAATGTATGTATAATGAAATGTGAACAATGTGAACAATGAGAACATGTTTACCCTTGTTAACCAAGAACTAATTGTAGGATGGTTAAGGGTAGTGAGAGAACTTCTGTTTTGACAGCGTGGCAAGACATTAAGAAAAGACTTATTTTGAATTATTGTGGTTCTCCTTTTTTTCTTAAATGTGTTAATTTTTTAAGCTATATTCTAATGTGAATTTATTTTGTTTTAGAGTTAGGACTACACAATGATACATTTTGAGAAGAAAGTTAATAAAACACATAGGTGGATGATCCCGTAGTGGTGGAACCAGAGGCACCACTAGATCCATGTGAAGAACCACTGGAGAGGTTCTGTGAGTAAATTTCCCATGTCATGAAATTCATGGAAATAGGCCCAAGATGGGTTGAGAAGGGCATGTATGACATTACTAGTGACATCCAGTTTCAAAAATTCTTGGAAAGAGGCCCAAGGGAAAATATTTTGATTATCTATAATCATATGATAATGACTTCTATGAGTTAAGTATCATTTGAAATAAGCACCTTTCTTGATCATACCTGAGTCTCGTGGGGAGTATATAGTGTATTGTGATAGTTTTTGGGATTATACTTTGGGCTATGTTGATGCAAGGATATCCTGTTGTGTCGTATGTGCATAGGATGATGAGTCCACATGAATAAAACTACCCCATGCAAGATCTTATGTTAGAAGTAGTTGTTTAAACTCTGATGTTTTGGAGGTATTTTGTTTTTTGAGAAACATTTATAGTGTATACGGATCACAAGATTTTTGGGTACATCATTTCCTAATGAGATTTGAATTCTTTTATAGAAGATATGGGTGGAGTATATTCATTCATTCGATTCTAATCTCGTATATATTCCAAGAAAGAGGAAAAGTGTTTCTAGTGCATTGAGTAAGAAAATTTAGACTTTGGTAGTTCAAGAGTGTAGCGCTGAGTGGATAATGAAGAATTTTCAGGTTGAGATGTACGTGTTGGTTCTAGAGGGATATGACCCGATGAATTTAATGTCCTTTTAAGTTGAGTCAAAAATTTTGAGATATATCAAGGGAATATTGTATGTGGATATATATATTTTGACCTTTATAGAAATCCATGATGGTGGGGAGAAACCTTCAAACTAGGGTGTAGATGAGGATAAGATCATCTATGTCAAGGATTGAGTTGTTATGCTTATAAGCATTCTTGAGGTGATAATGGAGGAATTTCATGCATCAAAGTGGGAGGTACATCTAGGTGTGACAAAAAATGTATTGTGACCTATAATGATATTTTTGTGCCTAAGAATAAAAATTTATATTACAGGGTTCATTACATGATGCTATACCTATCGGTAAGTGAATATCGAGCATCAATGAAATGGAGGCTTATTAAAACCATTACCCATTCTATAGAGAAAGAGGGACGACATGACCATGGAATTTGTAGTGGTTATACCAAATATTATAAGGAAGAATGATGCTATATGTGTTATTGTGGATCGACTGATGAAAGAAGTGCATTTTCTACCTATATGAGATACTTTCTTAGTAGAGTAGCTATATGATTTGTTTGTTCGACAGATAGTAGATCTACACAGGGTTCCATAGATTATTATTTCAAATAATGACTCACTCTTCACCCCATTCTTCTTGTAGTTTTTATAAAATATGCTCGGTACATTGGTATTATTTAGTATGACCTTCACCACATAGGCAAATGAGTATTTTGAGTGTACTATACAAGTGTTTGATGATATTCTATAGGCATTTGTTCTTGAATTTGATGGGACTTGGGAGAATAACTTGGCATTAGTAATGTTTTACCATAAATCTTTTTAACAAGAAACTATATAGATGAAACCATATGAGGCTCTTTATGGTTGGCCATGCAGGTCACCACTATGTTGGATAGTGGCTGGTGAGTCGGAGATGTTGGGATAAAGTATCTTGTTAGAGATGTCGAAGCTGGTGTAGTTGATTCAAAAATGTATTTCTGTTGTCTAGATCAGGTATATGTCATTTTTTTAATAGGTAGATATTAAACCTACAGTTTATTGAGGGTGATCGGGTATTCCTTTGGGTGTCCCCTAGGTTGGGTCACAAGAGAATACATATATAGGGAAATTTGGTTCCTAGATTTTTCAGACTATTTAATGTTTTGGAGAGAATCAGGTTGGTGGAATAATGATTGGATCCTCTTTATAAATGAATACCTACACATATAATTTTCCTTGTGTCACAACTATGGTTGTATCACCCCGACCATTCTCATGCGGTCGATGTGGATGGTGTTGATATCGAGGTTGATGAACCATTGAGGAGCATTTGTTACGCATGTTGGATCAAAGTGAAAAAATGTTGTGGGTATGGACCATTCCAATAGATCATGTATTGGGGAAACAAGGGAACGGGTAAGAAGATACCTTAGAAATGGATGTATATATGAGTTCTTAGTGGCATGATATTTTTTTCCACAGAATCATAGTGATGTTTGGGAGTACAGCTCTTGGATGAGAAGTTATAAGGTGAAAATATTGTAAGATCTTAACCTTTTATAAAGTGGTGTCAACATTTTAACATGTACTATTTAGTTTAGTTTAGTGTAAAATTCATTTTCATTGTACTTTGGGGTGTTTTGGGTGAAAACTAAGGGAAATGAAAGAAAATGGGGAAATGCACGATTAATGTCAAATTTGAGAAAACTGCACACCCTAGCCTAGGAACCCATGTGACCCTAGACATTGGGGTTCCCATGGCCAACATACAGGTTGTAAAACCATACACCCCTAAAATAATGGGTTAAATAATGGAACAAATTTTGGGAAAATCATGCGCTTTTTCATGGGAAAGGTGAATGATATTTTAAATTGGATGAATTTTTTCAAATCCACCTGAACCCCCGAAACTTTACCCATTTGATGCAAACTCATACCAACTCAATTTTTGATGATTTAAGTGCTATTTGTAGGGAATACGATTCCATACAACTTCCTCTATTCATGATTCAATGCCTGAATCTATGATCCACATCTCTCCATGTAATTGGATCTTATCTCGTTGCTTTCTCATTCATCATCCTTTCTTCTCTCATTCTCTATTGGGATGTTATCTACTATGTTTATAGATCCAAATATAGATTTGGTGAATATTTATATAGGATGGTAAATCAATATCTATAGTTAATTGACATCATTTAGGATAACTTAGATTTATGGTTTTTTATTCAGATCCTAATCAAAGATGTTGTGATGCTTGAATTTTGGGGATTTCCATTGGATGATCGCTATAAAAAATTTAGGTTAGTTGTCTAATATTAAAATACCATAGTCAAGATTTTTATTATGTGTATGAAAATTGATGAAATTCTATGGTTGTTAGCAATTTATGTTTTTGAATAAATTAATTAATTTGGGGGAATTATTTAATGATGGAATTGTGAAATTTTGGGGTTTTGGAATAATTAATTGTGAAATTAATTATGAGATATTTAGATAATTATTTGAGAAAATTAATTGGGGTATTAATTATGTAATATTGATGTTATGAATTGAATAATTAATCTGTGAAATAATTATAAAATATTAAGATTGTGAATTAGATAATTAATCATGGGATTAATTATAAGATATTATAATTGCTAAAATGGATCAACTAATTGAATAATTTATTAATGGCATGTTACTGACTGCTTTTTTATTAAATTTTATAATGAAAATTATTTTGAAAAGAATAGTAATGTTGGATAATATTAAATGATGTGATATAATTATTTTTTTTATATTTGTGATATATATATATGTGTGTGTGTGTGTGTGTGTGTGTGTTGTATATATGAAATATTGATGATGATGTGTGGGACATGTTCTACTGTTTCCACTTTCCTTGTGAGGAAGAAATGAACTATTGTTTATCAATACCGTATAGATAAAGTATTCGATGAATATGTGTGGGAGATGATCTACTCCTTACAAACCCCATGAGAGCTGATCATGGGCTGTTGTTTCCAAATCTAATAGAGAAACCTATATGGGACGTGGAATACTAGTTATAAAGGATAAGTGGTCCTAGGCATGATGACATAGACTCAAATTGTTGGCATTGGAATATGGTTACTAATAACCTTTTTATAATGTTGTAATAAAATGGATTGTGAAAGACCATTAGTTTATAGAATTGTGTTTAGAAAATATGAGATGATTTAGACTCTGACATGGGATGGAGTAGGTATTGAGTTATGAGTGTTCTCAGAAACTAGGGGGAGTTGTGTGGTTAAATAAATAATGTTTGATAATATAAAAACTATTTAATTAATCATTTTACTCATTTACTTATAAAAATAAACACATTGTTTCATCGAAGATTTGTTTTAGATAGTGTTGGTGCTTTCCTACTGAGTTGTAAAAACACCCTACTTGGGCATCCAGATCGATAACCAGATTGATATTTTTGTTGATGTTTTGGCTATTGGAAAATTCCTTAGGTTAGGTTTCTAATTTCTAAATGGATCTTGGATAAGGGAACATGTCATGGTTCGATACCCTATTTGAAGTATTCCGTGTATTTATTTTTATTTTTCATTTTAGACACATGACATTTACTTTAACATGAAATGTTTTCTATTTTAGTTGGATATAGAATTTCCTTATTTGTTTTTGCTTCAGATATAAGTATTTTTAATATTATATAAGATTTTTCTATTGTTTATTTATTTATTCTAATGTACTACTATGATAAAAGTTGCTATAGTATCCCCATTTTCGACTAACAAGACCCTTTATACTAATCAACATACTCTAGAATATTTGGAGGTGCGCTTATGTTCATGTGACAGAATAACTCAGGGAAATGGTTTTTGGCACATGGGTTGGGACATTACAAAGTTGTATCGGTGTGGTTTCCTTTTCAATGTTTCTTTTAGATTACTATTTGGGAAAGGTAGAAAAGAGACTTGGAAGAGTCGAGACTTGGTTATGAGCCTGTGCATGGGAGTATCTATGACATGTATGTGGGAGAACCCAACTATTGTGGGTGGGTATTGTTATTATTATTATTTTTTGTTATGGTTGAATATTATTTCACCTTGGGTAAAAAATATACTTTGTGATGTTATTATTGTTTCTAATACTTTTATGAGATTTGACTCATGTCTCAGTAAGGAATGAGAGTTGAGTTTTCATGAATAATTTTCAGAACTCAGGGTTATTGTGACATGCATCACTTTTATGATACACTGAAAATATGTCATAATTAAGTTGTTAAATTTTAACTAATTTTCTTAATTTTAAAATTAAATTGAAAAGGGTTCCTAATATAAATATTTGAATTATAAAATGATTCAAAATTTGAATAAATGGGGTTTTATTGAAATGGGAATAATTAGAATGTGTCTATCCTTGTTATGCAAGACCAAGGTGTAGGATGGAAAAGGGTAGTGATAAAGCCTCAGTTTTGACTCCATGGAGAGACAAAGGGAAAATACTATTTGTGACTCATTGTGGATTTCCATACTATTAAAAGAGTTAATGTTGTTAACCGTGTCCTATGGTGTGTATTTGTTGTTGTAGTGTTATGCCCCCAAAATAACACTTGTTGAGAGGTTGTTTGAAGGATATAGTGGTGGATGATCCTTTAATGGTGGAATATGAAGCTCTGATAGTGCCATGTGAGGAAGAAGGGGATAAGTACTAATAGAAAATCAATTGATTCATGAAATTCTATTGAAGAGTTCCAAGGAGTGTTGAGAAGAGAGGGTATGACTAGAAATAGGTGTTTTAGTTTCATCACCCTCTGAATTTTAATAGAGATGGTGGACTCAATGGAGCAGAGTTCTTGGTTGAGTCCATCAGGAAGATACATGAACATATAGAAATTACTACTGCGAAGAAGGTAAAGTTGTCTAATTATATTCTTTGAGGATCATCTAGGAACTGGTGGGACATTCATGCATGTACTTGAGTGGATGGTTGTATGCTATGGATGGAATTTTTAGACATGTTCTTGTAGCACTCATACCTAGAGACAATGAGACATGAGAGATAAGTTCATTTCATGAGATTTAATCAGGGGAGAATGTCTATGATGAAATATTCTATATGCTTTATAGATTTTCAATGGATTCTTATAGTATTAAAGAAAATGATATTTCTACGGTGAGATTATTTCATGATGGACTAATGTACGAGATAATGTCCCATGTTAACCTTCTGCAGTTAAATCTGTTTTCCCATTTGGTGAATCAAACTCTCAAAAATGAGAGGAACCTAAGGGAATATACTAGTGTAGGACCAGTTGTCACTTCTTCTTGGCTAGGAGGTCTGACTTCCAAGAGAAGGTAGTGTCACAATGAAAAAATTTGGGAGAGCAGTGGGAATTAGAATAAATAGGCAGGGGGATGAATTGTACATGACCTTATTAATGTGTTTTTACACCAGTGTGGTAGGAAGTCAATCTCCCCAAAATATTTTCACTAACCACTAGTGGAATGATGAGGCTATAGAAATATTGGACAAATACAAAGGTTCTATAGGAATACATGATATATAGTTAGTGATTGAGGAGTTAGAATGAACCTGGGTGTGGGAAGGGGATCTTCTATTCCATATTAGTTTGGTAGCCGATGTTCTATTACTCGAGGTGGTAGAGGTATTTGAACTGGTTATTCTAGGAAAGAGTGCTCATATCAGAAGAGTGTGACAACTCTGGGGAGTCTAAGGGTATCACATGGAAGATTTCCTGGAAAGTTTCATGTAGTGAAGCCAACACTTGTGGATAGAGAGGCTGAACAATCAACAGTGATATGTACTATTTTGGTAGCTTCTAAATTACATAGTGACTTATTTGGTACTACTAACTCTCATTATTTTATTTCTATAACTCTTTTTAGTGTTTTTTCCTTGGCAATTGAGTTTTTGTGAGAGGTTATGACTAGAGATACACCATTGGGAGCACGTTATAGAGACATCTGTATGTGAAAGGGATTTCATCTTGAGAGAATAGAGTATTATCTCATGGATCTAAATATTATTGACATTTTAGGTTTCGAACTAATCATGGGTATAGACTAGATAGTAACATAAAAATCCCACATTAATTGTTTCTGTAGGAGAGTGAATTATATATCTCCTAAGGGTGACAACTTTATTCACTATGGATAGTGGGATATCCAAGAAGGCCGAGCAGGTCCAATGACTGAGTAACTAGGGGTGGTCAAACCCAAATTTCCATGTTAACTAGTAGATAAAAAAGGTTTTAATGGAGGTTTCCTTATACCCATAGAGGAAATGTTTGAGGAAGTATTTATTGAAGAATTTTCAGGGTTTCCACCTAAGAGAGTTGTGAAATTCATTGTTGCTCTCATTCCAGGGGCTTAGCCAATATGTATTCCACCTTACAGAATGGCACTTACAGAGCTTCAAGAGCTCAAGAATATTCTTGAAGAGATGGTGAATAAGGGATTTATCCATCTTAGTACATCACCTTGGGGTTTACCTGTGTTGTTTTCATAGAAGAAATATGAGAGTTTTCGGCTATCTATTTTTAACCAAAAGTTGGACAAGAATAATATAATGAAATATCATTCTCTTCTCCATATCAAAGATATATATGAACAGATAATAGAAACATGTGTGTTCTAAAATATCAACATGAGATCAGGGTATTATCAACTGATTGATTGGGATTCAGACATATCGAGGACTTCTTTCAGAAGTAGGTATGACCTATATGAGTTCATCGTAATACATTATTGGGTTGATGAATGCACCAAGAGTGTTTATAGAATTTATGAAAATGATCTTCCATGTATACCTGGACACATTTTAGATGTTTCTCTTGGATGACATCTTGGTGTAATACAAGAGACAAGACGATCATAAACAGTATCATAACATCATCTTCAGTACACTGAGAGAGAATCATCTCTATTCCAAGATAGCTAATTGTCAGTTTTGGATCGATGATTTACAAATTTTTGGAAACATCATCTTAGATTAAGGTATTTTAGTACACCCAAAGAAGATTTGGGATGTTGTTTCTTTGGAGTGTCTTAAGAATTTTTTTGATAACCAAAACATTATGGTTTTAGCTGGATATTATCATAGATTCATCCAAAACATTTCCCATTTGGAAGCACTACTTTCATCCTTGACAAAAAAGTGGATATAGTTGGATTGGTCGAAAGCATGTGAGATATTCTTCTAGGATTTTAGGATGGGTTTTACATCAACAATGATATTGATCGTATTTAATTTAGGTGAGGATTATACAATGTATTATGATGCTTCTAGGATTGGACTCATGGCTGTGTTGATGAGAAAAGTTTGATTTTTGGTATATGGGTCTATGTTGTTGAGACCACTTGAATGTAACTATGCTTCACATGACCTTGAGTTAGTAACAATGATTTACACTCCAAAATGTTAGTGTAATTATCTTTGGGGTGAAAATTTTACTATTTATATAGATCAGAAGTGTTTATGGTAGATATTTTTTCAATGAGATTTGAATATATTGAAGTGAAAATGGATATGCATTCATTCTATGTTGAGCTAGAATATGCACATAATAAGGGGAATAATGTTTCTGATTATTTTAGCAGGAAAATCAGAATTACGTAGTTCATGAGATTAGTGTTGAATGGAGGATGATGACATTGCTGGATGAGATGTGTGTTGTGGTTTCAGAGAGATAGGATCACATGACTCACGTGTATGTTTCAGTGGGGTCAACACTTTCAATATGGATCAGGGATAGAATGTATGAGGATCCAATGTGTTTTTCCTTAATGGAAATTGAAGAATTTTGGGGGACACCATCATATTGGGGTATATATCAAGATGATAACATCTACCTCAAAAATGGTGGTTTTGCACCTACGATCATAATAGATGAGCTGATGCATTAATTTCATTCCTCGATGTGGGCATTAAATCCATGTGTGGCCATAATTTACTATGACTTATGATGATCATTTTTTTGGCAAGACATGAAAAAGTAGAAAACATGGTTAATGAAATCATCATACACCTATCAGCAAGAGAAAGCAATGCATAAATGACTTAAGGGCTTGCTACTGTCATTATCCATTATAAAATTTGATGTGGGAGGATGTGACCATGGATTTTTTGGTGGGTCTCTAGAAGAAGACATGGAAGAATGATTCTATCAATGTTATTTTGTAAGGAACCAATCCCTGTTTCCTGGTGGTACTGCCTTATTTTTTTATAATGGTATATAAACAAGGAAGATGAATCCTGAAGGACCATGTAGTTTAGTAGATTTGGAAACAAGATATATATAGAAGTTCAATATTATAACTCGAAATGAAATACAACAAATATGTTTTATCGGTAACATTAAAAACTCTATGTTTATCTCATAATTTCATTCATAATAAACATATTCTTGTACTGAGAAAATTAAAAATAACTAAGGGGTTATCTCAAATGCTTAGAACGTGCAATAAACCCAGCATAATATATCAAAAACATAAACATTAGGCATGGTTAATAACTAAAAACACATGCCTTAAAAAATAAACTTGAACACATTATGGCTGGAATAAGAGAAAAATAAATGATGTCATAGTAAAGTATAATCCTGGGTATTCAACTAGTGAAATAACCTCTTGATCTTAAATTAATAGTTTCATAATTAGGGAATTCATAATGCCAGACATCATAACCATATAGTTAAGTCCTCGTTCCATGACCATAATAATAATTTTGTCAATCCTTGGGCCACGACCCTAGTTTGTCTCATGAGACCTACCGACGTATTAAGGGGATATAGTAGACCCCACCCATAACATACTATGTAATATTTATTTATTATATTAATTTGTATTAACATAAAAAACATATACATTCATATTGAATATAATATATGAAATGTAGATAACTTTCCCCAGAAACCATTCAGAGTAAATTTGTGAATGGTTTTAAGATATCAATTCAACAATAAAATTAATCACAAAACATTAAGTTAAATATGGTAGATGATATCAACTCCAGCAGTACTTAATAATCAAAAAGCGTGTTGAGAAAATGAAGATATACGTAGAAAATCAATGAGTTGTTCTTGAGATAAATTTGATTTTACTTTGAAAAGAAGAGTTATTTAAAAAAATTATAAAAAAATATGTTAATTAAGTTAGTTTTATCATAATAAAATTAATGGTTTTCGGAAAATAACGGTTTCAAAAAATAGATTATATATTTCCCATGCAATAGGTGAAAATTTGATAAATTCCTCGAATCGGGATTGTATTTTTAAAGTAACTTTTTAAAAGTTCAACTTCCTATAAAATAATGAAGTATTATGGTTGCTAGAAATATATAGTGAACTAAGATTGAATTTATGAGGATTATATTATAATAAATTAAAATTTAATTGAGGTAAGTTGGCATTAAAAGTAACCTAAATGAAAATGGATCGTTGAGTACGAAACCCTTACCTTATGACCAAAGGTGTTCGTGACATGATCTTAATGACATGAATAATCTATTTCAGTTTCAAAAATTAATGATTCCAGAACCTACACTACATTTAATTTATTTATTATAACATTATTAGGTTCATTCATGTCCTTTTGATGCATTAAGAGATTCAATATCATTGTTTAGAAGTGTCTTCCTCCTTGGTTTTCATGATTAGTTTACATATATTAATATATGGATAAACATGTAGAATGAGAATGGTAGTCCACATTAGAAGTTTTATCTTATTAGTGAAAACCCATAAGTTTACATGTTTATAATATATGTTTAGTTATAGAGATTTAAGATGAATCATTATATAAAACTTAAATGGGTATTATTTGGGTTAATTGGCGGGTTTTTTATCACCACAAACTGATTGTGATTTATTAATTAATGGCATGTTTAAAAAAAATTCAAGAACAATTAATAAGTCATAATACATATATTAGAGTCTATTTCATCCATATTAAAGGTTTAATGTCCATAAATGAAGACAGTAATAAAAACTGTAAACCCATCATCATTAAATGTCATAAATTAACATATCTTAGATGATGTTTTCATTTATAGAAAAACAATAAGGGGAAAGGAGAGATGATGAAGAATTATTCTTTTATAAAAAAAATATATTACATGTATGAAACTAGATTCGTTAAAAAATTTGGGTGAAAGGTGGTGAGGAAAGAAAAAGAAAATATTAGAACTTGAAATAAAAGAAATGATAGGAGGAATTTATCTCTTGAAGAAATCATCCTTGAGAGCCTGTATAAGGGTGAGGTTTGGGAATTTTTATGAATTCAACGGCTTCTGGATGAGGGGGAAGGTGGAACTTGGGAGGATATTTTAAAATAATTTAGGCATGGAACAAGGATTTAGAGTATTAATGAGAAGATGGAGTGATGGGGGGTTTTAAAGTGGTGGAGAGGAGGGGTTTCCCATTATTTTACTCATTATTTTATAATTTTTCCAAAGACAACCAATAGTATTGATTCTAGTGACCAAAAATAGTAATATGTGCATGTGAGTTTTAACCAAGTGGTCTAACATCATCCTTAAATCACTGATGCCTCAATAAATCATGAATTTAGTGTTTATCATAAATTATCATATTTCACTATTCACCTAAAATTGAAGTATTTTAGAAAAATCCAAAAACATCACCATGTCCATATTTCAGCATGTAGAATAAGAAAATTAATTTAATTTTCTCTGAAAAATTTTCTAAATATGTGAAATTTTATTTTTAAATAAAATCATTATTAACTAGAAAAATACTGATTTTAAATTTAAAACTCATTCAATAATACGATCAAATATTAATTGAGGTATCATAAAATTATCCTAAAATCATAAGAAAAAAAATAATTATTTTATAATATTTTTTATGTAAAATTATTTGAATAATATATTATTTTATAATTGTTATAAAATATTTATTACACACAAAAGTACAAACACATAATTATTAATTTCTAAAATAATCTATTTTAATATAAAGTCTATAAATATTAATTATAATTTCATGGGTGTGGTTAATATTCATAAGGGACACCTTACTATTCATAAGGGTCCATTAACATTCACCATCAATGTATGTTGATCTTATAATAATCTAAATATCTTACTTTACACAACAAGGTTTGTTCAGTTTTCAGAATTCAAATCATAGTGGTTGAATAATTATCATTACTGGAAAGGATATGAAAATGTGTTGTTTTGTAGAGACTTGGTGATTCATGCATTCAATATTAATTTTAATTTCCAAAATCTTGGGGTTTTACATTATCCCCTCCTTATAAAAATTTCATCTTCAAAATTACCTAAATTTTACCTCACAAAAAGAATTGGTCAGTTCTTCATCATATGATCCTCAGGATCCCATGTTGCCTCATTGATTTTATGATTTTTCCAAAGTATCTTTACTAGTAAAGTCTTAATATACTGCAAAACATGTTCTTTAGTGTCCAAAATATGGATAGGATCTTCACAGTAATATAGGATAGGTTCTAATTATATACCTTCATAAGTGAGGACTTGTGTTGGGTCTGGCATGTTCTTTCTCATATATGAGTCATGAAACATATAGTGTACTCTAGAAAGTATAGGTGGCATGTCCCAATGACATTAAATAGCTCCAATTCTCCCCAGAAATTCAAAAGAGCCTATTTACCTGGGGATTATTTTCCCTTTCTCCACAAATCTTATAACACCCTTCCATGGATATACTTATAAGAAAACATGATCTCATACTTGAAATTCCAAATCCTTTCATTGATTGGATGAATATATTTTTTGTTTGTATTGAGATGCTTTAATATGGCCTAAAATAGTCTCTACCTTCGCTGTTGATTCCTCCAAATGCTCTAGGCCCACATATTTCCTTTCTCCAACTGCATCTCAACAAGTTGGTGTATGACATCTCATTCCGTACAATGCATCATATGGTGCCATTTGAATACATAAATGGAAACTATTATTACTGGAAAACTCCACTAAAGGTGAATATTGATCCCATATACCTTTATTTTTAAGTGAACATGATATAAAAATATCCTCTATGGATTGGATCATTCATTCTTATTTCCCATCTTTTTGAAGATTATAATGAGTACTCAGACAATGCTAAATACCCAAATATTTCTAACAACTTTTCCATAATTTCAATGTAAAATGTGGATCATGATCAGACACTATTGAATAGGCACTCCATAAATTCTTACAAATTCATTCATTTAAATTTATGCAAGATGCTCTAGTGGAAAATCCTCTCTTATAATGATTAAATGTGAATGTTTTTCAAGTCGATCAATAATTACCCATATTGCATCGTTATTTCTTGGAATTTTGGGTAATCTAGTGAAAAAATGCACGGTGATGTCATCCCATTTCAATATAGGAATAGGTATAGTTTTCATAAATCCTCTAGGATGTTATCATCTAACCTTCACTACATGTTGTGTCACTAGAAATATTCCTTCAAATCTCTATAAATTTTAGTTCTATGATGGTTTTTAGAGAAATTTGAACTATGAACATCATCTAATAACTCTATTTTCAATTTTTTATAGAGGGATTTCATAGCCTCTTCCCAAATTTATGAATTCAAACTTATTATATGAAGTTACCCAAGATCCCATCTTTTGTATCATTAATTTTATTTTGATGGTTCTCATCATCAGGATGAGAGATTTTAATCCTTTCTAATAGTGATGGTTGGGAAATAAATTAAAAAATTAATGATGTTTCACTTCCATTGATAATTCCTATGTCCATCCTTATTAGATCCTTGGATACATGATCAATTTGAATCCTAACTTTTTTTAGAACTCCATGATTCTTCCCAATCAATGCTTCAGCTACCATGTTTTCCATTCATAGGTGGTAGTGTATCAAACACTAATAATCCTCAAGTATTTAGAGAAATATAATCTTCCTAGTATTGAGTTATTTCTATGAGAATATATACTTTAGAAACTTCTGATATGTATATATCTCACATCTTTCACCATAGATATAGTGTCTCAATATTTTTAGATGAAATATTATAGAATCTAACTCAAGATCAAGAGTATGATGGTTTTTTCATAAAATTTTAACTACCTTGATGCATAGTTAATAAATCTATCATTCTACATAAGGACACAACCATGTCCTTTCATTAATGCATCATTATAGATCACAAACCCCTCATTCATTGATGTTAGAGTTAGGATAAGATCATTCACTAATCTCATATTGATATATTTGAAATAGTCCTCAAATTCATTTTCCATACAAACTTAACCCCTTTATGTGTAATCTTGGTCATTAGGTTGGCTAAATAGGAAAACTTCTGAACAAAATGATGATAATAACCTTACAAACCAACAAAACTCTGTACATTTTTTTGGAGTAGGCCATTCAAGAAAATCCATCTTCATCATATGATAAAAAAATATTCCATACTTAGAGATAATTTTTCAAAGAATGAAAACTAATTGAAACCAAAATTCACACTTTCTAAATTTCTCATATAATTCATTTCATATAAGAGTATTCAGAATATTTCACAAGTGATTTTCATGATCTTAGTTGCTTTTGGGGTATACCAAGATATTATCAATAAATACCACCATAATTTCATCAAGATTTTCCTGGAAAACTCTATTCATTATATCCATAAAAACAGAGGGTGCATTAGTCTGTCCAAAAGGAATTACTGTAAACTCGTAATTCCTCAACCTGGTTCAAAATGATGTCTTTGTAATATATTCCTTCTTCACGCCCAACTAATGATATCCCGATAAATGATCAATCTTTTAATAATATTGGGCTCTAGGAATTTGATCTACCAAATCATCAATTTGAGGTAGGGGATACACGTTCTTTATTGTTATAACATTGATCTCTCTATAGTCAATGCACAACCTAATGGATCTATCATTTATCATAATAAAATGAATAGGGGCTCCTCCTTGAGAAACACTAGGGATAGTAAATAATTTATCACTAAATTACTATAGTTTTTTCTTTAGTTCCACTAATTCCAATATGAACATTCTATAAGGGGTATTTGATATCATCCTTGAATTAAGAATTTATTCAACGAAAAACCTTATTTTCCACTCCAAAGGATGTCTAGGTGAACCCTCTATTTGAGCATTACTTTCCTCACCAATTGTTATTTCATTCCCTTCCTACCAAATAAGAATATCCAATAGATCAATTGGGTGTGGATCTTGATTTGAATTATATGGGGATGTTTCTCCACAAAAAGATATGGGATTCCAAAACTACATTAGAAATTGTACCCTCATTCTTCTTGCAATATTTTTTCATATCACGGTTAGAAATCCAATCCATACCAAGAATTATAAAAAATTCAATTATAGGGATGATAATAAAATTAGTAGATAAAGCATGTTTTTATTCCATAATGGTGACTGCCTGACATAACTTTATTACAATGATACTTCCCTAAGGAGTTTTAACTAAAAACTCTTTTATTAAATCAATTTGGAAATATCTATTATTCATAGTAAACTAGGAGGATATAAAATAATTCCATGATCCAGAATGAAAAAAATCATTTTTTATGTTTGACGAAACGATTAATGTACCTTCCACCAAATAATTAGGAACTTAAACCTCCACCGTTGTGACCACATAATCTTGGCCTTCTTTGTGGAATGTTTCCAACATGCCTAGGAAATTAATTTTCATAATTTCCCCTCTTAATGAAATTGTAGCATTGAATATTGATAGCTTCTTTATTCCCCTTACAAACCCAGGATAGGTGTTATTTTTATACACACTAGTAACAAACACCCATACCCTTTTGGAAGGTACATGGGTGCAAATCCCACAATTATCATAGGGTGGAAGGTCAACTCTTCCATTATTCCCAATTTCATTATTTCTACTTACAGATTTTTCAGTAGCCCTCTTAGTCCCTTACATTACCTTAAAATCGTAATACATGGATAATTAATTTTTCAATCTTGACATCACTTCAGACTATATCTTCATACGATGATAAACTTTGGGAGAGTAGAGCCCTTTTGAGGAATGGTTTTAAAAAAGAAAATTATTGATTAATCTTGATCCTTGGATTACATATGTATTCTATGACTTGTCTTTCTAACTTTGTGTAGGTAACTTCATAATTTTCAACATTCTCATCTTATTCTTCCACCAGACATAGAAAACGCTTTTCTATATATGTTTATTGATCATGAAGTAAGTATTTTTATATGAAATTTTCCATAAAATACCTCCATTTAATTTCATCTATTTCTTCCACCCCCTTTTCTTGAATTAAATACCACCACTAGTCCAAATATTTTTATAGACAGTAATCCTCCAGGAAAAAATTCTCTCTTTCATTCATATCAAAGTGAGAAACATCTTATCTAATGAACTTATCGACTGTTGCACTATGAATGGGTTTGTAGTCCCATTATATGATAAAGGTTGTTATCGCATAAAGTGATTTAACATATCTCCTCCACATTCTGTATTTAGATACCCCATATGGGTAAGGCTATTGTACATAACATGAGTATGTTGTCCTAGTATAGTTATATGATTCTCTACACAAGTCGTAGATCTAGAGCCAACATCGTTATCTTTCATAAGATGAAAATCCATACATAGGATATGAGCATTCACAGAGCTTCCATTCATTTTACTAGGTGCTATTTCTAAATAATGGAATACACTATATTACGTTAGGAATTATAATGTATAATCCCAGATTAAAATACTTAGAATAAATTTAAATCCTATATATGGAAAATCTCATTATCCTAAACATGGTTTATTTGAGGAAAAATTTACATTTAAATACATCCTAATGAATTGTAAAGAAAATAGGAATTATCCTAAGCATTTCCCCTTGGAGTGTCAAACTAGGTGCACAGTGAGGCCTTTTTTTGTTTACTAGGGTACCTGGGGGCATACTTGAAACTCTTTTTCGGAGTTCCCACTCATAGGTACATTTGTTCTAGAACCAGATCCACTTGTAGTATCTATACAAGGATGTATTTTCTATAAATATTCACATAATAAGTTCCTTAAAAAAATACAAGTTGTTCTTGTATGTTTATCCAAAAATAATTTTTTAGGGGGTTTTTCCCAAATCTATGTTTTCTAAATCTAGTTTCCATGTTTTCTACAAAACTGACACTAATACAAACTCTAAGGACACAACCCTAGTTTCCCAGATCCAGTTCCTAATTTTATTAGATTGGAATATAAATAAGGTATTTTTTTCTCGATGGACCGATTAGTTTAGTATATTTGGGGACAAGATTCATACATACGTTCAACATTACAACTTGAAAATAAATACAACATATAAGTTTTATTGGGAACATCCAAAAATCTATGTTTATCCTTGGAGGTCATTAATAATAAAAAAATTCATTTCCTAAGAAAATGAAACATAATAAAGGGGTGAGATCAAATGCTCAGTAAGGGTATGAAATACATTGGAATATATCATAAAAATAAACATTAGAATGGTGAATAACTAAAAACACATGCCTTTAATAATCAATTTCAACACATTATAGAAGGAATAATATCTGAATAAATAATTACATAATAAAGAATAATCATTGGTATTATACTATTTGAATAACCTCATGAATATTGAATTATTATTTTCATAACTTTGGAATGAATAATTATATACTTCATAACCATACTGTCAGTTCGTCATGCCAAAACCATAATAATCATTTTTTCAAGGCATTGTCCCATGACCGTAGTTTGTCTGATGAGACCTACCAATGCATTGAGGGTATAAAGAGGGCTCCAAACATCACTTAATAAGTTAAATATATTCCTCACATGAATAGGGATAAACATAAACAACATATAAATTTATATTGAAACTAATATATGAAATGTAAATACCTTTCCCCAAACATTAAGCATAAACAACAACCCTTCAATGTAAATTTATTAATGGTTTTATGATAGCACATACATAATAAAACTAATAATTAACCATTAAATTTAATATTTAATATTATATCATAAAATTTTGACTCTAACAATACATAATAATCAATAAGAGTGTTTAAGAAGTTGAAGATGCACTTATAAAATGATTGATTAATTCTTGCGATAAATACAGTTTTACTTTGAAATGAAGAGTTACGTTAGAAAACTTGTTGTATAAAACCAGAACATAATTAAGGTAGTTTTCTAATAGTAAATTTATAGGTTTTAGGATAATAATTGTTGCTTATAATAGATAATAGAGTGAACATGAAATTGGTGAAAATTTGATAAATTCCCTTGAATCGGGTTATATTTTGGAATGAATTTTGAATGTTCCTTTTAATTTGTGTAACTACCAATAAAATAATGATAGATTTTTTTTTTAAAATAGTGAACTCACACAGAATTTATGAGGAGTACCTAATATTACATAATAATTTAAATGAGGTATGTATTAAATAAAATTAACCTGAATAAAAATCGAGGTTCGTGTTAGAAACCCTTACCTCAAGTCCGTAGGTGTTTCTTAAATGATCTCAGTGACCTGAATAATAAAATTTAGGATTATAAATTATTTATTAAAAAAAAATTATACACGTAATTGTTTTATTATAATCTTATTTGGTTTATTCATTTCCTTTTGTTGGGTTTAAGAGATTCAATTTCATTGTTTAGGAGTGATTTCTTCTGTGGTTTTCATGATCGATTTACTTACATTCATGTATTGATAAACATGTAGAGAATGGTTGTATAGAATAGAAGTTTTATTTTATTAGTTTACAACAATAATATAACATGGCTATAATTTATTTTGTTTATTGGGAGTGAATATGAATCATTATATTAAACATTAATGACAATTGTTTGGGTTAATTGATGGGTTCTTGATCACAACGAACTCATTTTGATTTATAAATTAATATCATGTGTAAAAAGGGATTATAAAACCATAAATAAGTTGTAATACATGTATTATTGTCTGGTTCAACCATCTAAATGGTTTCATGACCAAATTTGAAGATGGTAATAGAAAACCCGTCACCCTTGATTGTGATAAATTAACACAACTTAGATGGTGTTTTCATTTCTAGTATAAAAGAAGGGGAAAGGAGATATTATAAAGAATTATTCCTTCATCAATAAACATTCTAGTATATTTATGGTACTGGTTTCATCACAACATTTGTATGAAAGGAGGTGATGAAAGAAAAATAAAAGAAATGAACTTGAAATTAAAGAAATGAAAAGAGAAATTTACCTCTTGAAGTAGTCTTCCTTGAGAACATATTTAGGGGAGTGGTTTTTGTATTTTTATGATACAATGGGACACTAGAGGGAGGGAGTATATTGTAATGGAATTTGAGTATAATTTAGTCAAGGTTCAAGGCTTGATAGGAGTGACGAGAAGAGGATGTGAGGGGGATTTTTTATAGTGTAAGAGAAGAGGGGTTTCCAATTATTTTACACATTATTCTATTATTGTGCCAAAGAAATCCAATTGTATTGATTATTATGTCAATAAATAGTAATATGTGCATTATATTTCTATCCATCTTGTCTTACATCATCCCTACATTACCTATGACTCGATAGACATTGTTTCTAATATTTATCGTAAATTATTGTATTTTACTATTCACCAAAAAGTTAAGTATTAAAAAAAAAATCACCATAACCATTTTTTGACATGCAGAATTAAAAAATGAATTTCATTTTATCAAAATTATTTTCTAATTATATTAATTTATTTTAAATAAAATATTTATTTACTTGAAAAATGCAGAGTTTAAATTTTAAATTGATTTTATAATACATTCAAAAATTAACCGAGGTCTCCTAAAATTATCCTAAAGTCATAGAAAAAATAAATTTTTATTTTGGAATAAATTTGATGAAAAATAATTTGGTTAATTTATTAATTTAAAATTTTTGTTTAATATTTATTAATCAAAATAATATTTACACTTAATTATTAATTTCTAAAATACATTATTTTTTTATAATGTTTTTAAATAATATTTATACTTTCATGGGTGTGGTCATTATTCATAAGGGTCATATTAATATTCATAAGGGTACATTACTCTTCACTAAACATGTATTTTGATCTTTTCTGACTCTAAATATCTTACAGAATGCAACTATGTATGTCAGTATTTCGAAGTTCAAATCATAGAGGTTGAAAATTTATGTTTACTAGCTTGGATATAAGAAATTGGATTTATGTAGAGACATAGTGTTTCATGCATTCAATATTAATTTTATTTGAAAAACTCCTAGGGTGTTATATACTACGGATCGACTAACAAAATTAGATAATTCCTTTCGTACATGTGTGACTTTCTCAGCGGAGAAGATTGTAGATTTGAATTTGAGGGTGATAGTGCATCTATATGTGGTGGCATATAATATAGTTTTAGATCCTGAATCACACATCACATAATGATTTTGGTGTTTATTGTATAATTTTCTTGGTATAAAGGTAATATTGAGCATCATCTTTCACCCACAATTAGATGGGTAGTCAGAGCGTACTACACAACTGCTTGAAGATATGATGGGGGAATGTGTTCTTTACATTAGTGGGACTACGGATTATATAAATTTTATTTAGTGAATACTTATTATAAAAATAGTTATTAGAAAAATATATAGAGATGGAACTATAAAAGGTACTTCATTATAGGTTATGAAGGTCACTTATATGCACGAATGATGTTGTGGATATAGATTTGTTGGGAATAAGTCTCCTGTAAGAGAATTCAGAGTAGTTTTTATTGATTTGGAAACATATGGATATTTATCAGTGTAGGAAGATGTATTAGGATGACTGTTTGATATCACCCCAGGATTTCACATAGGGTGATAATTTTTTCAATTAGGTTTTTTTGAGTTTGGATTACCATAAGATACATAGATTGGGAAAGTTGGCACCCATATTCATCAGGTTGTTTTATGTTGTGAAGAGAATCCGGCCAGTGGCTTACCAATTATCTCTTGCATGGGAATAAAATTCATTTAATGATGTTTTCAAAGTGTTACAACTAGGGAAGTATCATCCTACCCTTCTCATGTGATCTAGGTGGATTACGTTGATCTTTTGGTAAATGGGTCCTTTGAGGATCATCTGATACATGTGTTGGATCATAGTGAGAAAGTGCTACAAGGAAGGACCATGCCTGTTGTTCATGTATTGTGGAAACATGGAAATGTACAATCGGAGACATGTGAAAGGGAATAATATATGGTGGCATAATTTCCTGATATTTTTGGCTCGAAATCATAAAGAATCATGGGAGTGGAGCTCGAGGAAAAGCTATTATAAGTTGGGGAGATTTTATGATCCCAACCATTTATGGAGTGGTCTCAAACATGTTTATATAAACTGTTTTATTTATTTTTGAGTTCATTTTAATTGGATTTTACATTGGGGTGTATTTGGGTGAAAGCTAAGAAATATTTAAGAAAAAGGGGGCTTTGTATGGTTGGTTCATTGTTAGAGTATACCGTGTGCCACAAACCAGAAAACCGTGCATCAATGAATAGTGGGGGTCCACAAAGATGGCGTATAGTCTGTGAAAACATGCATTGGTTCACCATTATGGAAAACTATGTGACCTTTCCCAATAAACCATGAAAGACATTTTAAATGGACTGAAAATTAATTTTTAATCCACCAAAACCCCCCAAAATTCCTCTATTCAACCAAAACAATGACCAACTTAGTTTTTTAAGATTTATGTAATTTATAAGAGAATTAAATGGATATATAACCACCATTATTATCAATTTTTATCCTAGATCAAAGATCCACAACTCTCCTGATAAGTGGATATTATCCCATTACTTCTTCGTTGATCTTCTTTACTCATCTCATTCATTGGTTTGAAGTTATAATTCATTTTTCTATATCAATATTTGGTGAATATATATCTAGGATAGTGAATCTAGATCTAAAATTAAGAGATACCATTTTGATTAATCTTAATTTTAGGTTTTTAATCTGGATCCTGATCTACGTCGTTGTGAGACTTAAATTTTTTGTATTCTCACTGGACGACAGCTTCAAAAAATGGAGGTTTGGGGTCTAATATAACTATCCCATAGTCATTATTTTGATATTGTGTATGAAAATTGTTGAATTTATAGGATTTTTAGGAAGTGAAGATATTTATTGAATTAATTAAGTTGGGTGAATTTATTAATGACGGATTTTTAAAATTTTAAAATTTTGGAAAAAAATAATTGCGAAATTAATAATGTGATATTGAGATACTTATTTGAGAAAAATAAATTTGGAAATTATTTTATGATAATTATTTTATGAATTTAATAATTAATCTGTTAATTGATTAAGAGATATTTAGATTTAGAATTAGATAATTAATTGTGGGGTTAATTATGAGATATTGTAAATATTGAAATTGATTAATTAATTACAGAATTGATTACTGGACTATGTGTGATTAATTAATTTCTATATTTATAAAATAGAATCATTGTCATATTTGGATTAATGTTGGTTAATCTAGATTGATGTGATATAATGATTTTTTTTATACTGGTGATATATATACATGGAATATATTTGGATTTTCGATGAACATGTTTGAGACATAGTCTTCAATTTACAAAGCCCATGTGAGTATGAAATTGTCTTATATTTCTGAATCTAGTAGTGATAAACTATTTGATGAATGTGTGTGGGACATGGTATGTTGTTTCTAAATACCACAGAAGTGGGGCATGTTCTGCTGTTTCCAATGCCCGTAACGATAAACCTGTGTGATACATAGTCTTCTAGTTCTGAAGCCCACATGGTCCTAGGTATGAAGACCTAGACCCAAATTAATGGAATTGGAATATGGTTCTAATAGAAATTTTAAAATATTTAAATGAAATTTATAATGAATACCCCATTTTTTATTAAATTGCGATTTTAAAATGTGAAATGATTCAGACTGTAGAACAAGATGATGTAGGTATTGAGGACCAGGTGTTTTAGAAATATAGTGGGTTGTGTGTTTAAATAAAGAAATATTATAATGTGAGAATTGTTTAATTAATAACTATAAATTTTTCTTCATATAACTACATAAATGTTTTTAGTTTGGATTGGTTTTAGACACCATCGGTTGATGCCTAATGATTTGTACTTAGGCCCTACTAGGGCTACCTGATCTATACCCGAATAAACATTATTGTTGCAGGATAGGTTAATGGAAAATTCCATGGGTAATATTTTTAAGGGGTAATGAATATTGGATGAGTGAACTAGTTGTGATTTGCCACATGTTTTTTAGTCGTCGGTGTGTTTATTTTTAATTATCATTTTAAACAGTTGACACTTACTTTGGCATGACATGTTTTCTATTTTAGTTCAATAATTTGTTTCTTAATTTTTTATCCCAATATATTTTTATTTCTTTTGATTTAATAATATTATGATATTGTTTATTTATTTCTCTTGGATTTTTACTATGATAATATAGGGTATAGTCTATCCATGATAAAATAAATAACCCTCATTACTAGTAACAAACTTCTAGTGTACGGGGAGGTGCAAATGAGGTCATGTGACTGACTGGCTTTGGACCTCGGTTTCATTCACCTAGGACTAGACCATACACCTACTCTCCCGGTAAGAGGCCATATAAGGTTGACTATCCATAAATAAATAATACTTGGGACTATAAAGTATCCTGTAAGGATGGTCTATCTCTAATTGAAAAACAAGAGTATTCATATCATTTTTCTGAGCATGCTCTACCTGATTGAGTTCCCCCCTAAGAGTAACACCCTAACCATGAATCATATCAATTAGTGGAGAAGGGGATATATATAAATGTACTTATAGTTGATGGTGAATCTAGTATTAAACATCATAATGGGTAATCAGAAACTATGGAGGTTGTTCTACTCATGGTCTGGTATTTTATAAACAAAAGTAGTGAGGATAATATGAGGGAAGATCAAAAGAAGAAACTATTTTCAACATTTGAGCTCACTGGGGATGATTTCATTTTATTATAGGATCATCAGGGTATATACATCAAAAATGATATCAAGGTGTCTTACATATCTTTGTAAATAATAAGAAAATAGGGTGATATTAACATGGGTAAATATGACAACAACTAAGGTAGAAAGTCTACTTATAAATAAAAAGTGATCTAAGGAATAAGGGGGATAAAAAGAAGTATCTCATACTATTAGGAATAAGTGAAGAATGAGAAGAAGTTACTCCAATATCAGGGTAAAACACATCAACAGGAACAATCCTTTGGTGGAAAATATTGTGATGTATTTCCACATGTTAATCGCATTGAGTGATTAATTTATGTCATTAACTAGTCTATGATTCCATTTAACTCGACAACTACATCGGCCCATGGCATAACCCGAAGGGAATTCCCATAACTGCATGATGGAAATGTCCTCATGGGTATACAAAATATACATTTGGGAATGATTCCCCAATGAAGAACAACCATGAAGAATTCTAAAAAAATCACATCAATACAAATATACATAACCGTAGAGATACTACAATTTGAAGTTAAAATTTAAAAAAATTTAACAAAAACCAAAATGGGAGGGGAGACAACTAGACTAAAACCTAAAAATATCCACACAATATGAGGGCCATCACCATCAAGACAGTTCCACCAACACCTGAAAGATTCAAACACTAGAAACCATATACACTATCACCACCAGAAAACATTTTCCCTTTACATGGGTCAAATATAACTTAATCTACAAACACCCAAGGGTGTATGTGGGGTGTGAAATAATTCCTTATAGGATTCCACCAAAAATAAATATTCCATTTGGAAACATTATAAGAAAAATTAACATTGAATTTATAAAATGTGAAACAATGAAATGTTTTCAAGGAAAACATTATAAAGAAAACTTATTAACGAAACCAAATTTATAATAAAAATTATTTGAAAATAGAGGGAAAAAGTTCCACCATATGTTGATGGTAATCACCAAATCACAAGAGGGAGAACCACATCATAAGAAAACCATACATGTACTAGCACTATTGGGGCCCTATGAACATCAAATCTTGGTGGAAAATTGTTTTACAACCACAAACCACAACATCCTTGGGAAAGAGACACTAGAGAGGATTAATCCAAAGTTCTAGTGGTTTACAATAATCATCAAAGTTTGTTTAGTGTTTTAGAATCAATATATATATAAGAAACTAGGTCTCTTCTCCACCGATCTAACTAGGATAATAGTCATACTCCTCCCACCTAGATACATAGGATTTCCTTTATGTTGAATTTCATTAATCACATCACATAGATAACCAATTTTACATACATATGTCAATAAAAATTAATTCATAAGGAAACACCATTTTTTATAATAAAAACCTCTCTAAAATCAATACACATACCAAAACCATCTAGAAACACACTTTATACCACATACACAATTTATAGAACACATTCAGAATGCAGAATAAGGAAGAAGATATGAATAACAACCAATTTCTTTATAAACCCATTTTTCAAGCCATACACACCGAAAAAACATTATAAAACACATTTCTCATCTTTCATAAAATCCATATAACACTTTTAAGAAGTCAATTAAGCATATCAATATCATGAAATGATGATTAAACATTGAATAACATAACTCACACTTGGAAACTTTTGTAATCCAATGGAAAACCATAAATACACCACAATAGGTCTTATAAAGGCAATATCAAACCAAAAACATAATTATTTTACCCAAAAAATCATGATTGTAATATTTTTAAGTTATCCAATCTGATGGGGAAAGAATAACTAAAAGAGGGAGGAAAGAAGGACCCTAGAAGATGGATGGACTCAAGAAAAAGTGTTAGACATGATCATTATTGAATATCACACACTAAATCCACCTTAATATTTTAGTTCAAGTGGGATAATAGAAAGAGAAGGATTCTCCTAGGGATTCAAATAGTGTATTGTTCATATTAAGAGTGCATTGGGGATAAAATTAGGGAAGTGTAGAAAAGTAATTCACTAAAATTAATGACCTAGATAGGACGTACAATTAGCCAAAGTAGATTTCCAATCTGTTCAAAAACCATGTTGTCTCCTCTGTCTAAGAAGAAACATGCTGAATGGTTACTCAGGAGAGTGTGCAAGCCTATGTGGTATGCCTTGTTACCTTGATAGTTCCATTGTCCAAGGTACATAGTTCCTTATATGATGGAACATAATTTCTCTTAATCATTTGATAACCATGTGACTCCTTCTTAAGGGTCCAGAAATCCTAATTTTCTCCACAATCTCTTGGTAAAACAAAGGGAATATTATAAGAGAAAAAATATATAAAATAATACTTAAAAATAAAATCATTGATGTTAATATTATCACCACCATGAAAATATCCCACCATTTGAAAGTCTAATTGATGTCTGGTCGAAGAATAAAAGATGATATCACTCTTCAACCAAAGGCTTACACTCCCATGTATCATGATTATCATTTACATGCTAGTAGAGAACCTGAACAAATAATTTATTCTTCCCATGAATAATGTTATTATTTAAATACACAATCCACACTAGTATCTGAAACACAAATAAATCAAATTCCTACTCCAATTATTCCCAGTTAAACAATAGAGATAGATCTAGATTATACTTCCTTAACTAAGAGACATGTAACATGTCATGAAAATTTTTCAACTGAGAAGAAAAACTGAAGAATATTCCACCTTTCCTACTCTATTAGTAATCTCAAGATGTATGACACACCTGAGAGTTTTTCTTCAAATTTTACTAAAAATACAGTGACCCAAGTGAGGTGCCACATTCAGAAAGACTTGGTCACCCCCAAAAAATTCCTATGGTAGGTTTCTCTAGTCTACATATGACATTTGGTGACTTTAAGATATCGGAAACTGCTTCTAGATCAACATCAATTTATCATTGGTTTCTTCTAGAAAGCACAGTCCCAACATCAAGGCCTAACATACCACTTCCTAACATAATAGATACCGGAATGGATGACCATAAAGCTCCTTAAAGGTTTCCATTTTTATCAAGTATTAGTAACTATTATTATATGAAAATTTGACTAATCTCAAATGGATATACTAAGAGCCTAAAAAATTATAAACACATGCCTGGATCATGCCTTCCATGATCTCGTTTGGCCTCTTTTTTGACCATCCATATGAGGATGGTATGTCAGGATCAACTTTACCAGCAACCCCATATTATTCTGAATGCCTTCCAAAAACTGCGATGTAAAACGAGGACCCATGTCTGAATTGATTTCCGAAAACACAACATGTAGACTCACCATCTCTTAAATGTAAAACCATTCTAACTAATCCACTTTGGTTGAATTTCTAATAGGAATTAAATGCGATGATGTTGTTAATATGGTCAATTAATACAAAAATAACATTCCATCCCCAAGAGGTATGAAGTAAGAAAATAATAAATTCCATATCCATTGCATCCCACTTCTTGGTAGGAATGGGAAATGGATAAAACAATCAGATGGTATTTGGTGGTCTAATTTAACTTACTGTCATGTATAACACCTATATATGAATTTAGCTATGCCCCATCTCATACATGGACACTGAGATTGATGAATCAAATCATAAAATATCACGGTGAACCTAACATGTACTAACCACTTATGATGATGGATATCATTAATTACCACATTCTATAATGATGATGACACAATGAAGTGAGCCTTAAAACATATAACTCCCTCAATAGAAAAATACCAGCACAAGAAACCTCCCTTCCATTTCGAAACTGCAAAAAATGTTACCACAACTTATCACTCAACAACTCTCACCAAATCATCTCCACAAGGGATGTTTTTAGATAAAAAATAGATAACAAATCATCTCCAATATGCTTCTTTGCCTCTAAATGAATTTGAAAAAAACACCCATCAAATTACACTCATCTCTGCACTCATTCAATGATTGTAATAAATATTTTTTGATCAAATCATCCATCGCCACATTACCTTTTCTAAGGGTATAAATGATATCAAAGTTCAAACCATGAAGGTATTAAAACCAATGATACTCCCGGAGATTTAGTTACTTTTTGGAGAAAATGAATGCCAAAATCTTAGAATCATAATAGATCCCAAACTTCTCCATGATGATATAATTATGAAACTTCATTAATAAATGAATCACCACCACAAATTCCAGGTCATTGGTGGATTACTCTTTTTCAATTAGTTTTAGTTAGCGAGACTCCTATACCTCCACTTGGACAACATGGATCATCTCACACCAAAGACCTATACCCAAATCACACATCAGACCACATATCCTTTTCCCTATACAAGTAGGATAAAAAAGGACCAGGTAAAACCCCTAATTAATCTTTTAAAAATATTCATCACGCTCTGGGATCCATTAAAAATTTACCCATTTCAAGGTAAGTGACATCATGGGAGAAGAATGATGGGAGAAATGATGAAAAAACCACCTATAATAACCTACGAGGACCCTAAAGCTCTGGATCTCAAAATAATTATTCAGCTTCTCCCATGAAATCACTATACTGATCTTATCTGAGTACATTGAAACACGTTATTTTGGGATCAGATGACCTAGAAAATTCACCTCGCAATCCACAAAGTTCACTGGGAAAACATCACATTGATATGACGATCTCAAATATTTCCCAATAAAAAACACAAATTCCATGCATTATCCACCTTGGTTACAGAGTAAACATGGATATCATTGAAAAATACTAGGACAAAGGAGTTGAGAAACTAGAAAAACATCTAGTTCATGAACTCTATAAAGAATGATGACTATTTTTTCAACCCGAAAGGAATTAATAGATACTCAAAGTGATCATACATTTTTTGAAATCTATTTTTAGAAAATACCTATCTTTATCTCTAACATAGAGTTACATAGAACACAGATCAATCTTGGAGAACCAAATTTACAAAATATGTTGTTTGAAAATGTCATCAGTATAGGGAAAAGGGTATTTTTTCTAGATCATTACATATTTCAGATTCCATAATCCATAAATAATAAGAGATATCCATCAAATTTCCTCACAAACAATGTTAGGGAGGACCAAAGTGAGATGTTTATTGGATGAATAATTTGGATTCAAAATTTTTTAGTTGTACCACTAATTCCATCAAATCAGTGGGGATCATACAATATAAGGGAAGATATATTGGTTGTATTCTCAATGTCAAATCAAAGGTGAGATTCACATCACATTATAGGGAAAAACTAGAAAAGTAATCATGAAATACCACTGGAAACTCATCCACTATAGGAGGTAATCCACCCTATGAAAATATATCATCACCCCCAATGTGAGTGAAACGTTCTGAAAAAAGAGATTTCCCAATTCCCAAAGTTGTGCTACAACACAACCTAATTAAGGATCCCAATTAACATAAAAAACTTAATATCTCTCATCAGCTACCACAAAACCCAGTCATGGTAGATAAAAATCAATGTGAAACTTGAAATTCACCTTACAATCGATACTAGGGATTATATCGAAATGTCCATTTATAAAAACTAGGGAATCCCATTCTAGATCAGACCTTAACACGGTGAGTGCACAAGATAGAAACTCGAAACCCTACTTCTTATTATTACAAATAGACATCACTAACTCCATGAAATTTTATTTAATATCCAACAAAAAATTCAACCCATCCAAAAGGAGGGAATAACTGAAAGAAATAGAGGCACTAATATCTCACCAAACATCAAATATTGATGATACAATAAGAAAGGCACCTTTTATTTCATAGGCCCTAAATTTGATGCTTCTGGAGCCAATTCCACAGAATAAAGATGCATCATCTCTACCTAAGCCTAATAATGAACACTACCATGTGGCTCTACCTTAGGGTGAACCTATACAGAAAAATATATAGCCATGCCACTAACCTTTGAAATCGAGAACTTGTTGTTCTATATGGTTATGACTGGGCTAACATTCTTCTAAAATCTAAAAAACAGATCCACATTGATATGAATGTGTGTTTATAATAAACTATTACAATTTCCCCCTATGTTCATACTTATGGAAAGGTATAATTGGAACTGAGTACATAGACCTCACATTACCCTGTAACATCCTAGGTAAATAAAGAATAAAGCATTTTCATATTTATTAATATTTACAAATTAAATATTAATTTTACTTTAAAGGGGTTGCTATGTTTGATAGCATACCCGATACGCAACAAAGAGTTTCATTGAAATCTTACGTTGCACACTAGTAATAAAATAATATTATTTTAAATGGTAGTTAACACATAGACGTTGTATTGGCGGGAATGGATAGAAATAACTAAAATATGATTATATATGTTTTTTAAATGTTTTTACTTTTCTCTAATAAAAGATAAAGGCTTCAAATACGGAAAGAATTCAATTTTAGGCGTATATGCCCTAGTTTTCACTAAAGGTTCACTTATCGCCTTTTGATGGCGAACCGTCATTAAATATAGTTTTGTTCACTCTTATACATTCTATTGGACCAAATAAAACTCTTCTTTATAATCGGGACATCAAAATTTACTTTGTGTAAATTTTTGGTATTTTTCCGATAAAGTTCATTTTTTTAATGAATAGTGTAAAATATTGTATTTTAATTCAAACCCCCTTTTTAATCTAATTTTTTAATATGCTTAGATTATCTTTTGAAGTGGTTTTAAAGTGAAATTAGAATATATCTTTACCATTTAATCCAATATTGGTCGTTGGAATTAATTTCACTTTGAAATTGGACTTGAACTAGTGTCAATCTTTTGATACTTATTGTTTCATAAAAACACGCTATTTGCTCTGACAGCGGGAATTAATTATTAAATTAATTAATGAAACTTATATTTATTGAATTTTGTAAAATATACTTCATTTTTGAATTCGGAATATCAAATATATCTTAGGGTGAATTTTTGGTATTTTTCTGAAAAACATCATTTTTTGATGAATAGTGAAACCACTAAGTGGTACTTATAAAAACTGATTCTTTGTTTAAATGAAATTTTACCACTTCTGTGTTTTTAATTTCAAAAATACAACATACATGGTTTTCATTAAGAAGTAAAATGTGGTTCAATGGGATTAAAATAATTTTTTGGTGAATAGTAACTTTTATGTTTTTAATCGCGATTAGAGGTAATTAGTGTAATTTAAGGTAATAATAATGTTGTAATAATATGAAATGATCTTGACACATGTCATAACCTCCTTTTATGTGTCATGTACAACCAAGAAAATCCATGGGTCAACTTGGGGACCCCATGGAGCCACTTTAGTTGGAAAATAACATTAATATCTTTTTATTTAATGTTAAAATAAAAATGTCACAAACATGAGTTGTTTTACTAAAAAACTTTTTACATGGGGTTATACAAATAATATTTTTGACTATAAATATTAATTGGAAAGGTAAAAATATTTCCTACATCATAGTTGTTTTTTTATAATTTTTAGACATTAAATAAATTAAATTATTTACGACACCATGATGATGCAGCGATTACCTCATTATTTAACGATTTAAATAAAATGGAAAGATAATGTAAAATCTAAGACCTACACATGTCCTAAACCTATTGGATGGGTTGATTTCGAACCCTTATCACCTTATCCTCAAATTATATTAATTTTGGACCATTTAAATCTGAAAATCATTTTAAAATAATGTAACATTTCTTTACTTTCCAAGAGTGCCCCTCCTCTCCTCTTATAAAAGGCCCCCACCTCTACCTCTTTACCCACACTTCCAAAGCCTTTGGCTCGGCCAAACCCTGCACATTTTGTCTCTAAACATCCCTCTATTACTCCTTGAAGCCTCAATTTGGGCAGAAGTCTTCCCAAGTAAGCCTTTGAGCTCAAATCTAAGAGAGTTACCCGATTTTAAGGTGATGTCTTCACTTGTGTTCTTTTGTTTTATTTTGCTTCTCCAATCCCCTAAACTCTTTTTATTCATTTCTTTTCTAACACCTCCAGTATATTCAATATACTAGGATGTTTTTATAAGAATATTTTGAGCTACACTTACACACATCTACATCTAATGGTTAAATAACATACTGTTTCTGTGGTTGGCGAATTTCTGCCTCACGAAACGATGATTGTTCAATATTCTTTTAAACACCTTTAATGGTGGCCATTAAGATGTCACTATATTTATATATGATATATATTATGTTTATGTTTTCCTTATGATTCTTTATTTTTCATTTGGGGTTTACCTTTATGGTTTCCATTGTGGGTAAACAAGATAATTTCATTTTAGGAAGTGCGGACTACCGCCCCCTCAAAGTGATGTGATTCGTTAATGCCATATGTGGGACGTATAAAGGATGGATTTAAAGTTATTATATATGATGTTATACTGTAATTATAATATACCTCTATATCATTATTATTTCTTTCCATTAATGTAAGAGATAGAAATGAAAGTAGCATTCATGCGTACGTACGGCTTACCGTCTCCATGAACGGTGCATTTCTTTTCTTATCCCCAAATGTAATGTACTATTATAAGTACATATACATAATGGATATAAATTATTTATGTTACATCTAAATTATTAATATAATTTTGGAATTAAAATATACATACTGCTCATTTAGTTTTAATTCCATTAATATGACATAGAAATGAAAGTAGGGTTCATGCGTACGTACGGCTTACCGTCTCCATGAATGGTGAATTTCATTTCTTACCTATAAATGATTATGTGATATTATAAATACATGTATATGATAGATATATATGATATATATGATATCCAAATCAGGAATTTCATTCTAGATATAAAGAACCTTTGACCACACGAACAACATGTAATTGTAAGAAGTCCACTTTCGACTTAAGAACCAAATATCGACAAAACAAACATTATTAACATAAATGATTACATAATGTTTATAACATGGAAATAAGTGATATAAAAGTAATAATGAACCTGAAAAAGGTTCTTAAGAAAATAGAAATTAACTCATGTTTATTATTCAGGATGTTAAATAACGATCGAGTCAAGTCGGACCTGAGGTAAGGGACTTCGTCTCAATCTCCTTTCATTGAGGCATATTTCGTTTTATACACAACTTTCTTTTATACGGTGTATAAACCACTTTGAATTTTACTTTTATACAAAAGGAATTTTTTTCTATGAATCATTTTACAAAACTACAAAAAGGAATGTTTCTTTTAACGTACGCAGTGACAACGACCTTTTCCTCCGCCGTGAGTATTATTTGGTCTTTGGCTTCCTGAACAAGCCGTAATGTTTTTTTAAAAATGAAATAAATACCATATACTCTTTTATGTATTTTGGTATTGAAAATGGTTTTTTATAATGGATTTGTTTTTTCAGTATATTTAAGTGATATATTGTGATCAAAGTGTGGAAATGTTTTCTTTCCATTATATTTGTTTTATGTCTTATGATTTTTATAATGGTACTTGGACATTTGACGGGTGGTTACGTGATAAACCATATGACGGGTGGTGCCATGAATACCAGGATGGGTGGTTACGTTATAACCTCAAACGCATTGGGTATGGAAGTCAGTCGTATGGCTATTCCATTAATTATGTATGGAATTCGGTCGTATGGCTATTCCATTAAGTATGTGTGGAAGTCGACCGTATGGTTATTCCATTTAAGTATGTTTATGTCCCAAGTTACCTTTATATGTTATGTGATCTTTATATGGGTTTTATGGTAATATTTTGGTTACAAAAGGGTAAGTAATGATCTTTTATTCAGTGAAGAGTTTTTACTACTTCATAAAGGTGATAAGTATTACTTTGATAAAGTATACATGGTTTACTTATTTTTTTGATAAACTAACAGTTTTTATTCTTTGTGTATCCCTTACTGAGCTTTTTATGCTCACCCCAAGTTTTTTTGAAATTTTTTTCATAGTTCTTAATTTGGAATAGGTTCAAGGATGGGATCAAGGTAAAGTCATCTAAAACATGGAACTAGACATGTTTCTTTTTAAGAGTTTTTATTTTATGGAAACTTAGTAGAAGTGTCTAATTTGTAATATTTTGAGATGAAATAGTTATGATATAATTCTCTAAAACTCTAAACCTGAAAAGATCCTCAATGTGAATTATTCATTTAATTCGATATTAAGTATGGTTTAAGGCTGAGGCCTTATATTTGGTATCAAAGGTTGGTTTAGACAACTTTAGGATTTATAAAATTGTTAAATTATAAGTTAATTTATGGTATGACTGAAATGATATAGAATTTAAAGATTACCATGTTGCTTCGCCTAAGATATTTCTGTGTTAAGAATGGTTTTTCATAGAGGAAACAGAAAAGATTTTCTGGGAAGGCATACAGAGGGAAATGACCTTTCAAATCAATATCCTGAGATGGTCAGAATCAGAACTAAATAGTTTGTTGTAGTGATGGCTCATTTAACTCAGGTGAAAAAGGTTGGTTGTTTTTATTGATGATATTTTGGTGTTTTCTAAAAGTAAAGAGGAGAATGAAAGTCATTTAAGTGTTATCTTGCAAACCTTAAAATAAAAGAAACTCTATGGAAAATTCAGCAAGTGTGAGTTTTGGTTACAACAAATTTCTTTCCTTGGTCACATTGTTTCAAAAAATGGCATAAATGTTGATCCTGCTAAAACAAAAGTTGTTGAAGAATGGAAAAGACCCACAAATGTAGCCGAGATCCATAGTTTTCTTGGTATGGAAGGTTAATACCGAAGGTTTGTTGAAAACTTTTCATGATTATCTAGTCCAATGACTAAGAAAACTCGGAAGGGTGTTAAGTTTATCTGGAAAAAAGAATGTGATGATTGTTTTCAGGAGTTGAAAAGAAGATTGGTGAATGCGCCAGTTTTGGCACTTCCTTCTAGGGATGGTGAGTTTTTTATATACAGTGATACTTGGTTGAAGGGACTTGGTTGTGTCCTTATGAAAAATGATCAGGTAATTGCATATGTTTCACGTCAGTTGAAAACTCATGAGGTAAATTACCCTACACATGACTTGAATTAGCTACTATTTGTTTTTCTTTAAAAATTTGGAGGCATCATTTGTATGGAGTAAAATGTGAAATATATACTGATCACAAAAGTTTAAAGTATATATTCACTCATAAAGAGTTTAACATGAGACAAAGGAGATGGCTATAATTAATCAAGGATTATGATTGTAAAATTAATTACCATCCGGGAAAAGCAAATAAAGTGGTTGATGCTTTGAGTCGAAAAAGTAATGTTTCATTAACAATGTTGCATTTGGAACGTGATCCTTTGGTTAAGGATTTTATGAACTTTGGCATAGAAGTTGTTTGTGTAGGAAGTCCTTATGTTTTGTTTCAGGTATCAGTGAAATATTCTCTATCAGATAGAATCAAGAAAGCACAGAAGCAAGACAGTGAGTTGCAGAAAAAGGTAGAGTTGTTTCAAAAGGGTAAGTTGCCTGAATTCAACATTGATAATGATTGTGTTTTGAGGTTTGGGAAGAGATTATGTTTTCCTGGTGATTCACAGTTGAATAATGAGTTGTTATGTGAGGCTCATAGTTCCCTGTTTTCAGTTTATCCTGGTAGTAGTAAGATGTATAGAGTTTTGTGGGAGTATTACTGGTGGGATGGAATGAAAAGATATATTGCAGATTTTACTGTGAAGTGTTTGACTTGTTAGAAGGTTAAAGCATAGCGGAAGTTACCGAAAGGGATCCTTCAGCCTTTACCGGTTCCAGAGTGGAAATGGGAAAACATATCCATGGACTTTGTTGTGGGATTACTGAGGACATCTCGAGTTAATAATGCAATCTGGGTTATTGTTGATCGCTTGACTAAATCTGATCATTTCCTTGCTATACGAGATACTTTTTCACTAGATCAACTTTCTCGTTTGTATCTTAAAGAGATAGTCAGGTTACATGGATTTCCTCTCTCCATTGTATCTGACCATGATCCCAGGTTTACTTCTAACTTTTGGAAAGGACTTCAGAAGTCGTTGGGTACTGAATTAAATTTTAGTACAGCTTTTCATCTGCAATCAGATGGGCAGTCAGAATGAACAATTCAGACCTTGGAGGATATGCTACGAGCTTGTTCGATGGATTATCTAGGAAGTTGGGACCAACATATTTCTTTGGTTGAGTTTTCTTATAATAATAGTTTTCATTCCAGCATACAGATGGCACCATTTGAGGCATTATATGGGAAGTAGTGTCGAACTCTAGAATTTTGGGATGAAGTGGGTGAAAGGAAGGTGATGGGACCAGAATTGTTAGAAAAGATGGCAGGAAAAATTCAGTTGATTCAGAAACACATGAGAACAGCTCAGAGTAGACAGAAAAGTTATGCGGATAGCCGGAGGAAGGATCTATCTTTAGAGGTAGGTGATCATGTTTTTCTCAAGGTTTCTCCATGGAAAAGTGTGATATGATTTGGTAAGAAAGGAAAGCTGAGTCTAAGGTTCATTGGACCATATGAAATTCTGGAGAAAGTTGGATTAGTTGCTTACCGAGTGGCTTTACCTCAGATTTTATCTCAGGCACACAATGTTTTTCATGTTTCGATGTTGAGGAAGTATATGCCAGATCCATCTCATGTTTTGAGCCCAGAGGTAGTTCAGTTGGAAGATAATCTATCTTATGAAGAACAACCAGTCCAGATTCTTGACTGAAGAGAGCAAGTGTTGCAAGATAAGGTAATCCACCAGGTAAAGGTTTTGTGGAAAAACCATACGGTTGAAGAGGCAACGTGGGAATCTGAAAATGCTATGAGGGATAAATACCCCCACTTATTTTGATAAGTGAATAAAATTGAGAGGACGCAATTTCCAAAAGGTGGGAAGGATGTAACATCCCAAGTAAATAAAGAATAAAGCATTTCATATTTAATAATATTTACGAATTAAATATTAATTTTATTTTAAAAGGGTTTCTATGTTTGATAGCGTACCCGATACGCAACAAAGAGTTTCATTGAAATCTTACGTTGCACACTAGTAATAAAATAATATTTTTTTAAATGGTAGTTAACACATAGCCGTTTTATTGGTGGGAATGGATATAAATAACTAAAATATTATTATATATGTTTTTTAAATGTTTTTACTTTTATCTAATAAAAGATAAAGGCTTAAAATACGGAAAGAATTCAATTTTAGGCGTATATGCCCTCGTTTTCACTAAAGGTTCACTTATCGCCTTTTGATGGTGAACCGTCATTAAATATAGTTTTGTTCAATCTTATACATTATATTAGACCAAATAAAACTCTTCTTTACAATCGGGACATCAAAATTTACTTTGTGTAAATTTTTGGTATTTTTCCGATAAAGTTCATTTTTTTAATGAATAGTGTAAAATATTGTATTTTAATTCAAAACATCTTTTTAATATAATTTTTTAATATGATTAGATTATCTTTTGAAGTGGTTTTAAAGTTAAATTATAATATATTTTTACCATTTAATCCAATAGTGGTTGTTGGAATTAATTTCACTTTGAAATCAGACTTGAACTAGTGTCAATCTTTTGATACTTATTATTTCATAAAAACACGCTATTTGCTATGACAGCGGGAATTAATTATTAAATTAATTAATGCAAATTATATTTTTTGAATTTTGTAAAATTTACTTCATTTTTGAATTCGGAATATCAAATATATCTTAGGGTGAATTTTTGGTATTTTTATGAAAAACTTCAATTTTGATGAATAGTGAAACCACTAAGTGGTACTTATAAAAACTGATTCTTCGTTTAAATGAAATTTTACCACTTATGTGTTTTGAATTTAAAAAATATGACATACATGGATGTCATTAAGAAGTAAAATTTGGTTCAATGGGATTAAAATAATTTTTTGGTGAATAGTAACTTTTAAGTTTTTAATCGCGATTAGAGGTAATTAGTGTAATTTAAGGTAAAAATAATGTTGTAATAATATGAAATGATCTTGACACATGTCCTAACCTCATTGGATGTGTCATGGTCGACCAAGAAAATCCATGGGTCATCTTGGGGACCCCATGGATCCACTTTAGTTGGAAAATGACCTTAATATCATTTTATTTAATGTTAAAATAAAAATGTCACAAACATGAGTTGTTTTTTTAAAAGAATTTTTACATGGGGTTATAAAAATAAGATTTTTTATTATAAATATTCATTGGAAAGGTAAAACTACTTCCTACATCTTAGTAATTTTTTTATAATTTTTAGACATTAAATAAATTAAATTATTTAGGACACCATGATGATGCAGCGATTACCTCATTATTTAACGATTTAAATAAAATGGGAAGATAATGTAAAATATAAGACCTACACATGTCTAAAACCTATTGGATGGATGGATTTCGAACCATTATCACCTTATACTCAAATTATATCAATGTGGGACCTTTTAAATCCGAAACTCATTTTAAAATAATGTAACATTTCTTTACTATCTAAGAGTTCCCCTCCTCTCCTCTTATAAAAGGCCCCCACCTCTTCCTCTTTACCCACACTTCCAAAGCCTTTGGTGTAACACCCCAAGTAAATAAAGAATATGAAATTTTCATATTTATCCATATTTGTGAATAAAATATTAATATTACTTTAAAGGGGACACTATGCACAATGGCATACCCAATACGCAACAATGAGTTTCTTGGGAATCATGCATTGCATTCTAATAATAAAATAATATTATTTTAAATGATAGTTAATGCCTAGCCGTTGTAATGGAGGGAATGAACAGAACTAACTAAAAAATAATTATATATGTTTTTCAAATATTTTTACTCTTTACAATAAATGTTATAGATTTTAAAAATGCGAATTAATCTAATTTTAAGCGTAAACATTCCAATATTCTTTAAAAGGTCGATTAACCGCCTTTTAAACCTCTTTTAAATCCACTTTTTGACAATTTTATGTGTTATATTTGACAAAATAAAATTATTCTTTAGAATCGGGACATCAAAATTTACTTTGTGTAAATTTTTGGTATTTTTCCGAAAAAGTTCAATTTTTAATGAATAGTGAAAAATGTTGTATTTTAATTCCAAACCTCCTTTTAATATAATTTATTTATATGATTAGATTATTTTTTTTAATTGGTTTTAAAGTTAAATTAGAATATATTTTTACCATTTAATCTAATAGTGTTCGTTGGAATTAATTTCACTTTGAAATCGGACTTAAACTAGTGTCAATCTTTTGATACATTTTGTTTCATAAAAACACGCTATTTGTTTTGACAGCGGGAATTAATTATTAAATTAATTAATGCAACTTATATGTTTTGAATTTTTTAAAATAGACATCATTTTTGAATTCGTAATATCCAATATAGCTTAGGGTGAATTTTTGGTAATTTTCTGAAAAACTTCAATTTTTGATGAATAGTGAAACCACTAAGTGGTACTTATAAAAACTGATTTTTCCATTTAAATGAAATTTTTCCATATTTGTGTTTTTAATTTCTAAAATCCGACATACATGGTTTTCATTAAGAAGTAAAATGTGGTTAAATGGGATTAGAATAATTTTTTGGTGAATAGTAACTTATTAAGTTTTTAATCGCGATTAGAGGTAATTAGTGTAGTTTAAGGTAAAAATAATGTTTTAATAAAATGAAATGACCTAGACACATGTCCTAACCTCATTTTATGTGTCATGGCCGACCAATAAAATCCATGGGTCAACTTGGGGACCCCATGGAACCACTTTGGTTGGAAAATGACATAAATACCTTTTTATTTAATGTTAAAGTAAAAATGACACAAACATGAGATGTTTTACTAAAACAATTTTTACATGAGGTTATACAACTCAGAGGTTTTACTATAAATAGTCATTGTAAATTTAAAAAGATTTCATACATCATAGTATTTTTTTATAATTTTTAGACATTAAATAAATTAAATTATTTATGACATCATGATGATGCAGCGATGACCTCATTATTTAATGATTTAAATAAAATGGAAAGATAATGTAAAATATAAGACCTAAACATGTCCAAAACCTATTGTATGGGTGTATTTCGAACCCTTATCACCTTATCCTCGAAAAACATCAATGTGGGACCATTAAAATCCGAAACTCATTCTAAAATAAAGTAATATTTCTTTACTTTCCAAGAGTTCCCCTCCTCTCCTCTTATAAAAGGCCCCCACCTCTACCTCCTTACCTACACTTCCAAAGCCTTTGGCTCAGCCAAAACCTACCCATTTTGTCTCTCCAAATCCCTCTATAACTCCTTGAAGCCTCACTTTGGGAAGAAGTCTTCCCAAGGAAGCCTTTGTGCTCAGACCAAAGGGAGTTACCCGATTTTAAGGTAATGTCTTCACTTGTGTCCTTTTGTTTTATTTTGCTTCTCCAACCCCATAAACTCTTTTTATTCATTTATTTTGTAACAAATACAGTATCTTAATTATACTAGGATGTTTTTATAAGAATTATTCTATATACACTTACACACACCTACATCTAATGGTTAAAGAACATATTGTTTCTGTGGATGGTGAATTTCTGCCTCACGAAACGATGATTGTTCAACATTCTTCTAACACCTTCAAAGGTGTCCATTAAGATGAAAATATATTTATATATGATATATAATATGTTTATATTTTACTTAAGATTCTGTATTTTTAATTTAATGCATACCTTTATGGTTTCCATTATGGGTAAACGCGATATCTTCATTTAAGGAAGTACGGACTACCGCCCCCTCAAAGTGATTTGATTCATTAATACCATATGTGGTATGTATAAAGGATATATTTAATGATATTATATGTGATACCATACTGGAATTAAAATACTATTATGTATCATTCTGTTTTAATTCCATTAAATATGAAATAGAAATGGAAGTACTGTTCATGTGTACGTACGGCTAACCGTCTCCATGAACGGTACATTTCATTTCTTATCTCAAAATGTTATGTACTATTATAAGTACATATATATAATGGATATATATGTAATATATTACATATAAATTATGGATATCATTTTGGAATTATAACATATATATATATATATATCATTTTGTTTTAATTCCATTAATATGACAAAAAATGAAAGTAGCATTCATGCGTACGTGCAGCCTACCGTCTCCATGAACGGTGCTTTTAATTTTTATCTCCAAATGCTATGTAAGTGTATAAAATGAATATATACTGGATATATATGATATTTAAAACATAAATACTATTCTGGATATGATGTACTTATAACTACATGGAAAATTATTTTCCAACAAGTTCAATTTTTGACTCATGTACCAAACATCGACAAAAACGTCTGATATGAACTCATATTATTAACCAATTATTATAACATTAAAATATGTGATATGAACTGAATAATAATATTTATAGGAGGTCCTTAGGAAATTATAAATTTACCAAAGTTTATTATTCAGGAATATAAAGAAATGAACAAGACAAGTTGGACTTGAGGTAGGGGATCATACTCCTCTCTTTCTTTTTAAGTACACTCTTTTATGTCATTCCTTTTAAAGCTCATATTTCTTGTTATTGGGATGTTCTTTTATATTAATCTTACTGTAATTTTTATGTTCATATGATTAGAGACCCTATTCTCTCTCATCATTCTATTTTGGAAGTTTTAAGTGGCGTCATTAGGCTGCCGAGTTTTCGTAAGGTATTTTTCATCTCACTTTTATTCCTGTGAGATTTATGCTACATGTTCAACAATTTCCTTTGAGTGGTGTATGTACTGGCCATTATTTTACTCATTGTGTAATATACTTTCATTTATGAGTATTTACATCAATGTTTTATTGTCCTCCTTTCACGGGGTGCATGTCTTGAAAGATACCCATGTCGGTAAGGGAACCTTTCACCCTCTTCTTTTTAAAAGACTTATTTTGTTAGGTCTTTTAATTCAGATACTATTATGTTGGGATATTTTATTCTATATCCTTATTGATTTAAATTTTATGTACATGTGATGAGATACCCTTTTTATCTCTCATCAACTCATTTTCTTAATTTTGTAGTGACGCCATTAGGCTGTCAAATTTTTGCAAGGGAACTTCTTAACACAAATTTGATTCTTTGGGATAAGCTTGTACTCCTTTAATATGTCGTTCAATGAATATGTGTGAATAACCTCTGATTTTTTACACTTAATATCCACTTATATTTGGTGTATTAGTTTGTCACACATAATTATGTAATTGATTTATCCTTAATCCAAGGATACCGTCTTTGTATGGGACTTCGTCTCAATCTCCTTTCATTGAGGCATATTTTGTTTTATACACAACCTTCTTTTATACGGTGTATAAACCCCTTTGACTTTTACATTTATTCAAAAGGAATCTTTTTTTATACGAAGCGTTTACTAAATGACAAAAGGATATGTTTTTGTCATACGTATGCGGCGACAATAACTTCTCTGCCGCCGTGACCATTATTTGAGTTTTGGCTTCCTCTACAAGCCATACCTTTTTTTTAAAGAAAAATAAATACCATGTTTTACTTTTCATTTGTTTTGGTATTGAAAATGGTTTTCATAATGTATTTATATCAATTTGTTATATTGACATCTTGTGATTGAAAAGTGGAAATGTTAGGTTTCCTTTATTCATGTTTTATGTGATACGATTATGTTATGGTTCTTGGAAATTATTATGAAGACGGGTGGTTCCATGATAATCTAAGGGCGGGTGAGCCCGATATAGATCTCCAATGCATTGGGTAATGCAAAGGAGTGAAACATTAAGGTTTCTCCGAAGAGATTTAGGGAATATACTGTGGTGGGTATTCCAAACGTAACCAAGAGGGTTACTCCCTATGTAAGAATGTTATGAATGCCTCAAGCTACCTTTTATGTCTTATGATTTATATGATTTATTCATGATTTGATGAGGTATGTTAAAGTGCCTATGTTTTATGGGTAAATTATCATTTAATTCTTATGTATATATGAACTCATGTGTCCTTTCCATGTTTTTTATAACCCTTACTGAGCTTTTTATGCTCATCCCATGTTTTTTGAAATGTTTTTCACAGGTCAAGGGAAAGGTACATGATATGATGATAGTGTCAAGGAAGTGTCAAGAAAGAATCCATGTTTTATTTTAAATATGTCTCTGTTGATGGGAAAAAATGAATACTATCTTTATGTAACCACTTTTTTTAAATGTGATATGTAATGCAAGTTTTATGATCTAATTCTCTAAAACTCTAAACCTGAAAAGATCCTCAATGTGTAATCTTGTAATAACTCAAGATTAAGTAAGGTTTAAGGCTGTGGACTTATATTTGGCTCGGCCAACTCCTGCCCATTTTGTCTCTCCACATCTATCTCTTACTCCTTGAAGCCTCACTTTGGGCAGAAGTCTTCCCAAGGAATCCTTTGATCTCAAATCTAAGAGAGTTACCCGATTTTAAGGTGATGTCTTCACTTGTGTTCTTTTGTTTAATTTTGCTTCTCCAACCCCAAAAACTCTCTTTATTCATTTCTTTTGTAACAACTTCAGTATCATCAATATACTAGGATGTTTTTATAAGAAGCTTTTGAGCTACACTTACACACATCTACATCTAATGGTTAAAGAACATACTGTTTCTGTGGTTGGCGAATTTCTGCCTCACGAAATGATGATTGTTCAATCTTCTTTTAAACACCTTTAATGGTTTCAATTAAGATGTCACTATATTTATATATGATATATATTATGTTTATGTTTTCCTTATGCTTCTTTATTTTTCATTTGTGGTTTACCTTTATGGTTTCCATTGTGGGTAAACGCGATAATTTATTTTAGGAAGTGCGGACTACCGCCCCCTCAAAGTGATGTGATTCGTTAATGCCATATGTGGGACGAATAAAGGATGGATTTAAAGTTATTATATATGATGTTATACTGAAATTATAATATACCTCTATATCATTATTATTTCTTTCCATTAATGTATGAGATAGAAATGAAAGTAGCGTTCATGCGTACGTACGGCTTACCGTCTCCATGAACGGTGCATTTCTTTTCTTATCCCCAAATGTAATTTACTATTATAAGTACATATATATAATGGATATATATGATTTATGTTACATAAAAATGATTAATATAATTCTGGAATTAAAATATACATACCTCTCATTTAGTTTTAATTCCATTAATATGACATAGAAATGAAAGTAGCGTTCATGCGTACGTACGACTTACCGTCTCCATGAAGGGTGCATTTCATTTCTTACCTCTAAATGATTATGTAATCTTATAAATACATGTATATACTAGATATATATGATATATATGATATCCAAATCTGGAATGTCATTCTGGATATAAACAACCTCTGACCACACGAACAACATGTAATTGTAAGAAGTCCACTTTCGACTTAAGAACCAAATATCCACAAAACAAACATTATTAACATAAATGATTACATAATGTTTATAACATGGAAATAAGTGATATAAAATGTATAATGAACTTGAAAAAGGTTCTTAAGAAAATATAAATTTACTCAAGTTTATTATTCAGGACGTTAAAGAATGATCGAGTCAAGTCGGACCCGAGGTAAGGGACTTCGTCTCAATCTCCTTTCATTGAGGCATATTTCATTTTATACACAACTTTCTTTTATACGGTGTATAAACCCCTTTGACTTTGACTTTTATACCAAAGGAATATTTTTCTACGAAGCATTTTACAAAATGACCAAAAGGAATGTTTCTTTTAACGTACGCGGTGATAATGACCTTTTCCGCCGCCATGAGTATTATTTCGTCTTTGGCTTCCTGAACAGCCGTAATGTTTTTTTTAAATGAAATAAATACCATATACTCTTTTATGTATTTTGGTATTGAAAATGGTTTTTTATAATGGATTTGTTATGTCGATATATTTAAGTGATATATTGTGATCAAAGTGTGGAAATTTTTTCTTTCCATTATATTTGTTTTATGTATTATGATTTTTATAATGGTACTTGGACATTTGACGGGTGGTTACATGATAAACCATATGACGGGTGGTGCCGTGAATACCAGGATGGGTGGTTACGTTATAACATCCAATGCATTGGGTATGGAAGTCGGCCATATGGCTATTTCATTGAGTATGTATGGAAGTCGGCCGTATGGCTATTCCATTAAGTATGTGTAGAAGTTGACTGTATGGTTATTCCATTTAAGTATGTTTATGTCCCAAGTTACCTTTAAATGTTATGTGATCTTTATATGGGTTTTATGGTAATATTTTGGTTACATATGGGTAAGTAATGATCTTTTATTCAGTGAAGAGTTTTTACTACTTCATAAAGGTGATAAGTATTACTTTGATAAAGTATACATGGTTTACTTATTGTTTTGATAAACTAACAGTTTTCATTCTTTGTGTATCCCTTGCTGAGCTTTTTATGCTCACCCCGTGTTTTTTTTGAAATGTTTTTCACAGGTCTTAATGTGGAATAGGGTCAAGGGTGGGATCAAGGGAATGTCATGCTATCTAAAACATGGAACTAGACATGTTTCTTTTTAAGAGTTTTTATTTTATGGAAACTTAGTAGAAGTGTCTACTTTGTAATATTTTGAGATGTAATAGTTATGATCTAATTCTCTAAAACTCTAAACCTGAAAAGATCATCAATGTGAATTATTCATTTAATTCAATATTAAGTAAGGTTTAAGGCTGAGGCCTTATATACCATCCTTCCCACACAGATGGTATATGATTGATCTGTAATCTGAAGATGTGTATGGAGTATGTTGGGAAGGATGAACGTAAATACTGCCTCCCTTCCTCTCTTGATCATCCCATATTCTCTTCTTATTTGTATAATTTACACATTGTTGGACCAATGTGGAAACTAATACAGAAAATTTAGACTTTCCACTATGATCAATATCTTCCATCAAAGCATGACCAACCACCTCAGGACACATATTAAACATAAACAAGACAAATTGGGAGAAGATATCTTCCCAAAACCCCATATTAAAATATTGATCCCTTAGGTGCTCATTTGAGACCATCATAGGTTCAAAATGAACAAATTCCAAAGAATGGTTAGTGTACTTCATCACGGTCTGATCCTATTGGAAGAGATATAAAAAATCATAGGTCATGGTAATGTCTATATACTCAAGGAATTATTTCTAATTGAACATGACATGGAACCCCTCCCAACCTATCTTTTCATGCTTCCCATCATGAACCAATGATTTACACAACATGTGACTAGGACCGTCCAACATGAATGAGGGTCACTTCATTTTTAATTCCTTATGAGTATCAAGAAACTAAAACATCCCATCCATTTTCTGAATCCACTACTCACCTTCTTGGGGATCCATGCAACTCCAGAAAGAAGGAGGCTTATTCTAGAGGAAATCCTAAGACATATCCTTTCCAAGAACTAGTTTGGATTCCCCAATATGATCAGGAACAAATCTCTCTCCTTGACCTAAGGCCTAGACAACCTGAACTATGTATTCCATTAGTCATTGATCAACTTGTGAGAGATAAATATCTACATCATCTTCCCGTGGTTTAACAGGAAATCAACAGGTAGGAATCTATCTAAAAAAATAAAAAACCACAAAAAACCATAAATACACCATTATGATTTTTTTCATCAATGAAGATAAATTCCAGAAACATATATTAATCAAAACATAACTGCATGCATCACAATAAAAAACCAAACCACCTTACCCCCACCCAGTTTCCATGCATAGTTTGTAACCTCTACATATCACTTGGTGGAAAATTCAAACCAAATCCCAATATCACATTGTTAATCAGGGACTGATACGAGGTGTGTTGGCCAGAAAACCCACTCTCAACGAAGACCCCAAGCCCCAACAATCCATGCACCGACCTGTCTAGACTCTCCCAAATAACCTAACCTAATGAAAGAGAGATAACCGAATTTGATATAGTTATTTCACGAACCAGTTTGGGATGAAATCCGACTCAACACCTGACTAGGACCATGGCACGACCTGAAGGGTGATCCAGATTTCCATAGGTTGGAAACCATTTCATAGGTATTAATAATATATTGTTGGGAATGATTTCACTCCTAAGAAAAACTATGAAAAATGCACAAAAATAAAATATCACACAAAGACAAATATCGCTAAACAAATAAATGAAAAAATTTCAGATTAATCATTTTAAAAATTCAATAAAAAATAAAAATAGGATGGAAGAAAAGTAAAAAACAACATAAAAACCATAATGAAATAAAGGGTTGTCACACTCAATATACCTCCATCCACACCAAAAAGAGTTGAACCCTAGGAATCAAATCCACCACCACAACCACCAACTAGATTTCCATTACCTATTTCCAAAATAGCATAGTATACATATCCCTAATAGTGTATGTAGGTTGTTCATCTATTTATAGTAGGATGACACCAAAATTAATTATCCAATATGAATCATTAATAGAAAAATTAAAATTTAAGTATTATGAAGAGAAACATGATACAGTTTCAAGGAAAACATATTATGTTAAACACATTAAACAAAAAAATCATAGGAAGTATGATTTTCAAATATAATGAAAATAAGGTCCCCCAGATGTCGATAGTGAGTACTATATCACAAGATAGAGAACCAAATCCCAAGATAACCCTATAAACAGTACCACTATTTGGTCCAAGGGAACCTCATATCTTGGTGAATAATTTTATAACAACCGTGATAGAAAACATACTCATGAACGATCCACTATAGAGGATTCCATATAATGTAATAATGGTTTCCAATAATTATTAGAGTTTATTTAGTGTTGTATTTCCAAACTTTCTATAATAATACAAACCTCTACCTAGCTGATCCAATAAGCATTCCACTCTTAGCCCACCACCCAGATACTTAGAATTCCCATTATGATCAATTTAAATTATCACATCACATAGATCACTAATTTCATATAAAAAAATATGTAATATGAATATATAAGTGAACCACCAATTTTTATTAGAAAAAACACTTTTAAACACATACACACAACAAAACCATATTGAAACACACTTTTCAACACCTATAGAATATATAGAACACATTTAAAATGCATAACAATGAAGAAAAAATAAAATAACCAATTTCCTTTAGAATCCCATTTTCCAGAAACACAAAACTGAAAACCTTTATTAAACTTATTTAATAGCTTTTAGAAAATCCATAAAAAAAAATATAAGTATAATATAAAGTATAAAAAAAATATAATGACTCCAAAACATTGAATCATGTAGCTCTAACAAGGAAATATATAGAATATGGTGGAAAAACAAAACTACACTTCAGTAGAACCCCATAAAAGCAAGATCAAAATAATAAAATCACTATTTTAAGAAAATAATAAATATTGAACCCTTATTAGGTAAACCAATCCACTTGAGAGATAAGAAGATTGAGAGGGAGGAATTATAACTCTAGGATATATAAAAATTCAAGAAAATAGAGACTTACTTTATGTTTCATGAAGTTGCTAAACTAAATCAACCCCAAAAATTTAGTTCAAGGGGGACAAGAGGGAGATAAAGAGGTTATCATGATTTCTAATCCCATAGAATTTAAATTAGTTGATTTTTGGGGTTAAAATTGGTGAAGGATTTAAAGGTAATTACCAAATTTTAATGAATTTTAAAAACACATAGATACCCACATGGTTTTCCAAATCATTCGACAAATGTACAATATCATCTTTCCAGAAGTAAATTGTCTTTGTGAATTCCCAGGGGAGGGTGCATGCCCTTGCAGGAGGTTGTTTCACCTAGATAGTATTAATATCCTCGGAAAAATGTTACTCCTTGGATGGAACATGGTTCCCTTTAACCATGCACCAAACTTGTGCCACCTTCTTTATTGTAGAAAAATACCATTTTTCACTAAAAACTTCTATGAAATCTGATGAATGATTACAAGACCAATTTTTTTAAAAAATACCTCATAATAAATTCAAAAATGGGAAAATTAAATAGCTGTGATTTAAGATATTATTATCAAAATGATTATGACTTAATGTTTTTTAGTTTATGAGATTTGTTAGCGATCATTGGTTTTTGATTGAGGAAAGAGATGTTGTATCTAACTCCTCTATCCTTTGCCAACATTTTTTATTTTCATTTTTTTAATAAAAGGATCTTTGACCCCAGACCATTTTTATTATACGTGGTTCTATGTATATTCCTTATTCTATGACCTGCAATGTATGTGGTATTACTTCTTGGTTCCATCACTATAACCTAAAAAAAATGAGGTACTTTTTTGGAGGTACACCTGACCTTAATATCAAACTTGGTGGGGATCGGTATGTTGGTTCATATCATGATCAATCATTTCAATGAAAAAACATATGTTTTTAGAGATGAAAACCTTATTAATGAGAATATATTTTATTTCCAATGATATATAATTTTTATATAATAATAGCTACATATAATTGTCACATAAATATTTTCAAAGTGAGTCCCTAATACCTATGTTAGGATATTGGAGTCCATGATATGGGGTTACATTGATAGTTAGTGTCCATGTATTAATCCATCCGATACTATCCTTAGTAGGGAAAGTATTCTTTATTAATACCCCTCATTAGGGCCATGTGCGTTAGTGGTATTGTGGTAAATGGGGTTGTATCCCACATAAGATAGAACATCAAACCTCTAAATTTTCATTAGTGTGTTTACCCATGTTATTATGGGTGTGCTTTATTTTTGGATTTTATATTAGTTCATTTCTATTTATATAAAATTTCATAAAGTCCAATTAACAGGGTATAGTATGAGAAATATCACTATGTGTTTTATGTAGGTATTTTTGTATATGTGTAATATCACTTGGTGTGATATGCATGTTAATTAAGATATTGTATAGGTTTGAGATGAGTATTAATTCAAGGTGAGTTGTCATCCCTCTAAATCACATGCCATAATGTGTTATGAATGTTATAAACTTATCATATTAATTATTTAAACAATTAATAAAATAATTTAATTATATGTTATGGATTTAATAATACCTTATTGCAAAATGAGAAATGCACTACCTGTATATAACCTTCCATTTGAGAAACTTTAGGAATAAATTATACATATTTACTTAGATAATAATGGGATATAATATATTATCTCTAAAATTTTTCAGGGTAAAAAATATGTAGTATAATTATTTTAAAAAAATTATATTTACTATTTTATTATTTAACCATGGAGGCACTATCATTACATTAAAATTAAAATATATCTAATGGATATGATCTTTAATTCATATATTATTAATATTAAATATATAGTCAAGATTTTTATGGTTTTTTTTTTCAGGAACCAAGCTGATTAAATTTCACATCAATAAAAAAGTGGTATGTATGGTTTTATGAAAATCATTATTATTATTCAATACTTATTTTAAAAGATCGTGGTTTTCTATTATAACATTACATTTAAAATAGATTTTTTTATATTCTTTCTAAAAATATCACTTACTTATGATCTAAATTAAGGGATATTTGGGTGAACATTGTTTTTTAATATATAATTTTATATATAACTAGATATCATAGTTAATTATGTAGGGATATAAATAACTATAATTTGCCAGGAATAAATATAAACCATCTATTTTTTATCACTACAATGTAAAATAGGTTTAATATCTATAATATGACTACCTTTTTTTGAAAACAACATTTCATATTGTCTATTTAGATATGGTGATTTAACATGTTAGGATATAATAAAATTCTTTATTTTTTGGGTTATAGTTTTTATCAATATAGTGATTTGACATTGAATGATTTTAAATACATCCAACAATATGAATCTTTTTATGGGATAAAAAGAGAAAATTTATCATAGGGGAAATAAATTATATCATTTTTACAATAATATTTTTCACTTATCGATATAAAAACACAATATGGACAATTTATATATTTTAACTATTTCAAATATATTAAAATGGGATGTGTTACTATATATTATATAGTCATTTGAGATTTTTTTTAAAAACCATAAATAGTTTTTCATTAATAATACTTTAGGTCTTTCCAAATTATTTTCTATCTATGATTACAATATGAAGATTATTTTTTAAAACAAAATGTTATTAAAAATTATAATATTTTAAAATTTCAATATTTTTAAATTATAAAATATGATGTGTTTATATGAATTTGTGTATAAATTATGAAGAGTTCATTCTATACTGAATTTTATGTTTTCAAGAATATCATAGTTTATATTTTTTATATAATTAAAAATATTAAGTGTTCATATTTTCATAATAAATATAAAAAGTTTTATTTAAGATGCAAATATAAATAATAATATATTAATTTTTTAGAAATTAAATTGTTTATATTTAGGTTTATATTATTTATTCATGTAAATTATAATTAAATTATGTTTTATTTATAAAATTCATATAAAATATATGAAATGTACATTTATTTTATTATTTTAAATTTTCATACATACGATTTATTCATTTAAATATTATTTTTGTTCTATATTTAACTTATCTATATTTATTCTATATATATCACGAAATTAATTAAAGGATTTACATGTTAGATATTTTATGACATTTAATTTAGATTAACCATGGATATTGATTTTTTTCATAATTTCATGGTTTTAGTATATCAATTATTGATATAAATTTGGGATTAAAATCTTCATAGAATCATTAAATCAATTTCGATTTATAATATATGAATAATGGGTTTTTGATTTAGTCTTTTCATGGGATTATAGATTATGATATTAAAATAAATGTTGAATTTGAATACTTATCAGGAGATAAATTTTCTTAATTATGGGATTTTTAAGATTTTAATCCTCCAAATATAAATTTTTATTAAAAGGCCACTTTAAGGGGAAGTGGGAAACCAAGTTCACATGGAAAAGCACTATGTGCTAAAAGAGCTCACAGAAGTACAATGAGTGTTTTAAATAAATTTTTCTTATTGATATATAACATAATTTAATTTTTTATAATACGAATAAATGAAAAATACCAAAACATGTAATTTTTTTGATTGTATAAAAAGCTTAAATCAAATCATTAGAACCATACATACAAATATTTAAGGAATAAAATTAAATGTCCATATGTTTTATTCATGTTATGTCATAAATACACCAAAATCATCACACACATACCACTTTCTCAAGAACAAGTTATCTTACAATTAAAAAAATAATTAAAAATATAAGAACATGAGAAGAATATTTCTGATTTAAACTAATAAAATATAATATAAAATCTGTTTATCCATTACATACATTTTCCATACCCATTTTATATTCAATAACAGACATAGAAATTTATGGCATGAAAACCTTAAAGAAATGAGTGTTAACTCATCTATCTTCTAAGTTGATCATTGGTGGTAATCCATCCAATCCCGGTAGTACACCACCAGCCTAAATTTAGTGTCTATCTATAATGAAAAAGAAAACACATAATACCACATATTATAAGAGTCCATATCCATTTATTTCAAATTAATCAATTCTACACTTAAAATCATTTAATCAAACATTTTACTTATGTTAATTCAATACAATAATTTGAAAACAAAATTTAAGGGGTCATCCAAAAAACATTCAATTTTTAATGTTTTCTAAATCATAAACAAAAGGATTTAACATAAATAAATAAATACATGATTACTTTTTAAATCAAGTAAAATTATTTAACAAAAACAAATTCTTCATGTTATAGAATGATTTGAGAAAATATACAGGTCACCTACCTCATAATGTCTGAATAAACCAAAGAAGGACATGATGAAACCACTAGAATTGGGGTTAAATTTTCATTCCTATAATTTATGTAGTAAATATCTCATAAAAAACATCATAGATAATAAATATATCTAAAACCGAATATATTAAACATTCAATTTAGGAAATATGAGAAGATAAAGAGAAAAAGAGATATACTATAAACATAAAATTGATTTTGGAGATCCAACACACATATAATTGTTAAAAACTGTTTGGGGGGGGGATTTTCAAAAAAAATCATATAAGAGTATTAAGATTCAAGGGCCAATGTGGATGAGAGAAAAGTGGGATTTGTTAGGTTTGAAATAGAAAAAATACTATTTTTGGATGTTATTAATACATGTCACAGAATTAGGTTGCACTATTTAACAATCCATGCATCAACCACATGATGATAATCTCTCAAAAATATCAATTATCATGGTTAGTTTCATTATTAAGACAATCCTTTCACCAAATATACACCAACAAAGTAACTCATTGATCCCCTTGTATGATTTTCTAGAGAATATACATGATTTATCCTAACCATTATCAAATTTTTCATCCATAGAATTTATTTCAAACACACTAAAACATCCAAAAAATCATAGAACTCATCCTGAACAATATATAACATGAATATAATTAACAAAATGTTGAAGTACATTAAAATATGGGTGTTACATTCTCCCCAATATTACCCTTTACCTACACTAAAATATGGAGATTGTCTATTATTTTTTAGAGTTATAACCATCATTTCATCATTTCATTCTCATGTTACAATTTCTCATCATGAATTCCAATGTGATTCTATATTAATTGAAATAATATAATATTTTATCCACATAATATTTTATATTTTTGGTCCAAAATATTAATTTTTGCAACAATTACTATAGAATTTTCTTCAAGATCAACATGATCATTGAAAATCACATGTCTTGGATCAGAATGGTACTTCCTCAATTTATGTACTTAGAAAAAATTATGAAACTAAATAAACAAAAGAGGTAAATAAAATAGATAATAAAGACCACTGAATTCACTAAATTATTTTAAAATGTCTAATATATCGATCTAAAAAGTTTCATTTCTTATCAAATTAATGGTGTGCTTGACATTGTGAGAATATAAAGAACACATGATCTCCCTAGATATGGATAAATGGTGTAATTCATGATATGTATAGATTTTTTATTGGATTTGGGGATGAGACCATCCTTTTACAGATCTGTTGAATCTTCTCAGTCATTTCATATACAAGGACATTCCCCAATTGTAACGTGTCTCTAATCACTGCCCAAGAAATTGGAAGATTGACATAGATAACTATATAATTCCTCAAAAAGAACCTTTTATTTTTTGTAATTTTTAATATTTCTATATGAAAATGATTCTTAGGGAAAATGATCTTTCCTTGAACCACAAAAATATTTTACATAAGATCAAATAATATATTATGGTGTCAGGATCATTCTTTCTGATTTACCACACATATGAAGATGATACACTATGATCATGGTCAATTGGGTACGTAATTATTTTTCATGTGATATTAATATATGATAGGTAAAATTAGGATCTCATTAAAAGTTGATGAAAATTTTAATTCAATTTAATTTAATAAATTTCAAAATGTATATCTTTTATAATTCATCTACAATATTGAATTAATGAATCCTAATGAAGTGGGATGACTTTTTTGAGTTGGTCTATAAGCACCCATATTGAATCATTCTTGAAAATACTTCTTGGTAAACATGTGAAAAAATATATTTTAATTTTATCCCACTTCCATATGGTTATATGAAAAAATTGGATCATTATAGTTGTCTGTTGATACTTATCCATGATCTGCTGGCAGGTTATGAATTTTGTAACACAATAAAACACATCTCATTTCATTAATGAAAACCAAAAATTAGTTCTTATAGACATATACATATTTTGGATACGTAGATTATAGATACCCAAAGCTTGGCGTACATGGACATTACATTACTTTTGCGGAATACTTAATACATAACAAAAATAGACACACAAGGACCGTAATAGTTTATTGTCTTTGGAAACTCGTAACGTAATCTTCTAATCGTGGTGAAAGATCTTCAACATGTCCAATAAAGATCTTCTCCTTTTGGTTTTCTTACCTAAAACATTTTTGTAAATCCTGGGGAAAAGAAAACATATAAAGGGTGATCTCAAATGCTCAGTAAGGGTAGGCATGGAGAAAATAAAACAAACCATATAAGTTCGAACATAAAAACATGAACATAATGTTTAAACATCAAAATCTTGAGCAATAACATAAAACACGGAAGTACATAAGGCATAGAACATAAAGAAACATTAATAATGATAAAATTGAATGGGAATAAAACATGTGATTGTGGAAACCATTAAGCACATGGTATGATTTCCATAGTAGCCAAGGAATTGCTACCAAGACCATCTTAGTGGACAAAGTCCCTTTCTGAATCAAGTTCACTCCTCATTCCAGTCCTGTATTACTGAACCGGGCTAACTTACTGTTCCAACCATGTCTATCGTATGAGATATAAATCTTTACCCAATGAATTGGAGGGAGATATAGGTCCCACCCATCTCATAATGAAATAATTCTTTCGTGTGATGCAAAATCATAAATCATATATCACAGCATAACTCATGTAATAGAATGGGATTCTAAAACATCATGACATCATAACATAATCCATATAAAAAATGGATATCATTTCATCATAAGAAGAATAAAACCATGTAAATAATGGAGACATTATAATTGAAACATAAACATATTAAATAATTTAATTTTTAGATGGAAAATATTTTTGATAAAACACTTGAAATTAATTCTTGAAGAAAATATCATTTCTTCTTCAAAATCATTTTATTTTCACAAAATACCCTGAAATTTTAAAAGAAAATGGTTTTGTTGAAAATAATCATACAATATTGTATAGGAAGTTTCATGAAAATGAGGCGTTATGAAATTGTAAAAATTCTTTTCACGCCGTATAAGTTAAGAATAACATTCTCCTCGTACTTTTGTTGGAAAAGTCAAAAAGTCCCTCGTATGGTAAAAAAAGAAAGATTCCTTACATACCATGTAGTAAAAGTAAAAAATGGTTAAAAAGGATTTTAAAAATACATGAAACCATTTTTAAGAAACATGGACATTGATGATAACAATAACCCCAGTAAATACTTACGAATAAACAATCTCGGATAAGAATGAGATTGAAATAGTTATCCCTTAACTTATGTCTGATATGCTTTGTATGTATCCGGAACTCCTATATAATGATTTAAATAATATCATTGAATTATTACAGAATCATATTAATTGTTATTATATCATATATGGTTCATTAATGACTTTATATTACCCGTTTTTTTGTAAATTCCATGTTAAAGCAGCATTTTTGGTAAAATTATTTCATTTATCGTACGTGTTTCAACTTTTTGTTCTTGATATTATTACTTATATACTGATTTACATTATTCCAGAATGTAAAACATGATTTATATATAATATATATTCATCATATACATATATATATGATAGATCGATAAATAGAATGAAATACACTGTTCATGGAGACGGTAGGTTGTACCTACGCATGAACGCTATTTTCGTTTCCTTGTTGAATTGAATGGAATTAAGTAGATGACATACATATATATATATACATAAATAAAGTATCATTATTATGTAATATATTTCATTATTATTCATTATATATACTTTATAATCATTCATTGATGGATAACATGAAAAATGAATCTCATCACGTCGTGGAGACGGTAGTCCGTACGTACGCACGAGCGATGATATCATTCCCATGATCGTGTAATTTTATTTAAGTGTATGTATAATATTTTAGAATCAATACAACTTTAAAATAATCATATATAGTTATTTATTCACACCATTATACCCATACAAGTAAGGTAGTGGTCGAAAATAGATTACGCCACGGCGTGGAGACGGTATTCCGTACGTACGCACACGCGGTGATTTTATTTTCCATAGTATGGATAAAAGGTGAAATAAGGTTGCTTAATATTTATAATAACAAATAAATAGATAAGTAATACTGATGTTATTACTTTATAATGAGACAACTAAAGAAGAAGAAGTATAAGAAGAAAGAAACTTGAGAGAATCGGAAGAAGAGATTACCTCTTCTTCGACGCACCTCCTTTAAGCTTCCTCTTAAGGAAGTAGAGTTGGTCTTTTGAGAAGAATAGAACCTCCAAAAATTTTCTAAGGAAGTGGATAAGAGAAATGGGTAGGGGTTGGCTGAGTTTAGAGGCTCAAAATGGTGTGAAGAGAAGTGGGAAGGGGTTCCCTTTTTATAAGGGAGGAGAAGGGCACCTTTTGAAATATTAAAAATATTAATTTATAATAAATCTAAACCAACTTAAAAACCTCCAAAAATGACTCATATTCTATGACTAGATTATATCGGGCTGTAATCACATCAACCAATAAAATTTAGACATGTAGGGAATTTATTTTAAACATTATCAACTTGATTTATCCTTATTTAATCTATTAAATTTTATTTGTGGTAATAAGATTCTAAATTTAAAATTGTTATAAATAATTACTTATGTTCTATGAATTATCCATAATTAGATAATTTATGACAATTTGGACTATATAAATTTCAATTTATAATTTTTAAATATTTTTGTGATATTTAAACAATTTAATAATATGTTATTATTATAAAATAACAATAGTGTCAATTTTGACACTATTCATTTATTTGAATTTAAATAAAATCCAAACAGAGGATATATTTGGACTAAAATATTTAATAGGTTCCTAAAATGTCATATGAATCAATAAAATTAGTGGATCACATTAAATAGTTCATAAAATATTTATTTTACTATTTTTAAAACCGTTATTTGATATTTCTCTTAATAAAATAATTACTACGACATTTTTGTATAATTATTAAATATACATATTTGATTCATAAAAATTAAAAATAAAATACTAGGATAAAGATAAATCTTATATATTTTATAATAATACATTTATTCTGATTTATCTTTTAAAACACCCAAATTTCAAAATGTTATATTTATTTAATTATGAATGTGACAACTTTGACATCATATAAATTAAAATAATATAAGTGTAATAATCACTTTTATAAGACTCCAAATGGTCATATATTCAGTAATTGGATGATTATGGTGTATATATACATCAACAATAAGTTTTTATCAGGTTTTTGGGCCCTTTAAAATATATTACTATTTCAATAGAAACAATATTATTGATTTTTTTACTAAATAAATAATTTCTGCATCATTAATGTATAAGCTAATAAGTTAATTAAATAACAATTAAAAATTACAAATAAATTGCCATGATAAAGAAAAAAAATTTAGATTTCAAATGAGTATTTATAAACGAATTTATATTCGGTATAACCTTATATTAAAAATACTTTAATTATTAAATTTGGGTGAGCCATATTTCACTTTCCTTTAAATAAAATAAACTAAAGGTCTTAATCACCTCCAAGTGGGTTCAAATGGATTCCATTTCGACCCAAATATTGCTTATAACAAATTATAATAATCTAATTATACTAATACAAGTGTTAGGGTAATTTTATAATATTATATTTACCCTTAATTACCCGATTTACCTTTTACTAGTGTAAATAAAATTTACCTTAGTTACTATTCATAATGCCCAAAAATAAAAAGTAGCCTATTAACATAATTTGGACCCACTGATTCAAAATATGGAATAAATTTTTCTAAATTCAATACACAAAAGTTTTAGAAATTATTTTAAAATTAATCCCATTGTTAAGAAAACGAGTTTTAAAAGTTAAAACATTGCAAATGATTGAAATGATTTTACCTATGAATTCAATGTAAAATAAATGCTAATGACATACATTATACTAAATGGTAAAAATATAATCTATTTATACTTTAAAACCATTCAATATTATAATTTAACCACATAAATTTTTACGATGAAAAAGTTGTTTTTAATTAAAATATAGCATGTTTTTATTATTCATTAAAATATGAAATTTATCAGAATAATATTAAAAATTTATCCAACGTAAAATTTTATATCCTGATTCTAAATAATAGTTTTATTTTGTGAAATTGAACTTATGAACATGTCAAAAATTATATTTAAAATTGGTGCGCCATCAAAAGGTAGTAAAACTTCATTTTTTTTGAAAAATACTTATTTTATGAAAAAAAATTATTTTTTTATCATACCATGTTCTATAAAATGTGTAAGATGAATTATAATGTCATAAAATTAAAAATGTATTTAATACTATTCATAACGGCTAGTTTATAATAATATTATAACCATCTATCATTATTTAGTGAAACCTGGTATTGCGTACAACACACGCTATCGAGGAAGGTTGTGATTGCGTGTAATGCAAGCCAAGTCAGGGTTTCATGTAGTGAAAGACTCCTTTGTTGTTTCATATAACAAAATCCAACCATATTTCATTTATAAAATGGATATATATATATTTATATATACACTCAATGTTGCGTCGAATAAATACTATCAAACAAACTTGAAATTGTGTGTAACACGATCCATGATTAGTGTTGCGTATACTGCAAGCTAATACGGTGTTGCGTATAGCGCAAGATAATCTTGATGTAGCGTACAACAGAAGATATGAAAGAAATTAAAAGGAATATATCTTATAAAATATCAGGTTGTTACATTCTACCCCCCTTAAAAGATATTTCTCCCTCGAAATTCATCAGGGTTATAAATCATTTACTATTCATAGAAACCCACATCGTAAAAAGGAATACTAAAACTTAATTTTAAAAAATAAAGTATGAAACGTAACGATTACCCAAAGTAACTCATCACTGGGTTTCCATATAGGATAAAATAGGTGAATATATGGATATGGAAGAAAAATATAACCACCTAGCTTTGATGGAGAGTGGTAGAGAACATGGCTATGAAAAAGACAACAATCACAAAGCCATTAATTTGTGATGATCTAAGGTGCGATCTGATTCATCATATATGAGAGCACTAGGACAACATTTTTTTGTTTTCAATATCATTTCCCTGAAGGTGAAGAATTATTGAATTAAAAGAAATACTTATTTATTTTGGTACAATCTCACCGTTGCTCGTGCCTCAAACAATTTCCACTTCATCTCTTAAAGAAATGAAGTTGAATTTGTCTTTTGTGAAGTGTTAGCAGATTATGAGATATAATGATAGGTCATTATATCTATTTCTATCGCAAAAAGTTTAGCACAATTTATTAAATATACAGAAGTCCATCTATACTGAGATTAATCATATATGGTTGCTAAAATGGACTTATAATTCATCTATCATAGTGCTTAATAAAATTAAACTAGTTTCTACTAACTAGGGACTTCCTGTAGGATAGTGGTTGGCGATAAAGGCCTGTCGCACTTTGGTTGTGGGTTTGATTCCTGCATCCTTGTCCGACGCGACGGGTTGTCGCCCGTTCTGCAGGTTGTCCTTTTTCTAAAACTACATTATTATAACATTCCATTAATAATATCGAAAAAGTTATATCCTTAATCAATACTAACTTATGTACAACATAATCCATTCCAATATTTAGGCTTATCCAAAATACTTTTTCCAATCTTATAGTATAAAGAAAACGATTACTAGAAATGTCATCTACCTAGAATGTGAATACCATCATTTATCCCCCATATAAGATATATCTTGTTGGTCACATTCAAAACATGTTAATACCTTAATCATGTATTCTCTTGAAAAATGAATACCCATTGAATCTTAGAGAAAACATTAATGCTGTCAAAAGTTAACTCATTCCAAATACCAAAATAAAAAAATTCTATATACTCAAACCATGATATAACTTTTCCCTTATATCATTCATGAGCTCATGAATACTATCAAACATATTATTTTCTCTTTATCCCTTCATTATGCGCATATCATCTGCTTTCAAAAATATTTCAATCACTTTTCATGGTTATTGATGCCATATTCTTATGGAAAACCACAATGGACCAATACATAGATATTCCAATATACCATAATAGTACCTCAACAACATTATTCATGAATACCAATACTTAAACACTTTAATACATCCGCTTGAATGATTTCCATAGAATAAGTCCTTCCTTGATTTAGAAGTAACCTCTTAGGTTAGGGCATTGAGTTGGGTAATGCCCATGTTCCCCACAGATAAGACATTGAACTCCATAACAGTCTATCACTCTATGACCCTTCTCTCCACAAAAATAACATCTTCCCCTCCATTTGATGTATTCATCAAGGTTTTTCTTCCCTTATTTAGAAATCTCAATCTTCCTTTCTCTATTCTACACAACATGAGAACATGCAAAAAAGGCCATCTTCCTCTGATTTGATGAATTGATAATACCACTAAAGTTCTCCTTGTTAATCATATATCATGATGACTGATTCGGAAAAATCACAAAAATCTTTCTTTCTAGGCATTACACAATTTCTTAGCTCATAGTCACCAATTTTTCCATTGGATTCAATGTTAACCCAATTCTTTCTGGTTCACTCCATTGACTAAAACCAAATACCACGGTGTAAGAAACAATTAAAATAATGAGGAACCACGTAATCATAAAAAGTTACTTATGGGATGTCTAACTTATCACACATTCTTTAATCCATGACACCTTAGGGTCACCCTAGGTAATTCATGATCATTAAAATAATTCTAGGACTCTAACCTATATGTGTACTTAACCTTAGGGACATTATTAAACCTTAGGGACATCCTTATACATACCTTATAAATATATCTAGGGATATCACTAAAGTTTTCTCATCCTAGTTTCCAAAGGTTAACTAAACCTTTCATCTGATACCAACTATATAGACCCAAATATTGATGTACATGGAAATTACATTACTTTTGAAAAATAATTAATACATAATAAAAATAAACACACAAGGACAGTAATAGTTTATTTACTTTGGAAACTCGGAACGTAATCTTTTAATTGTTGTGAAAGATCTTCAAAATCTCCCATAAAGATCTTCCCCTTTTAGATTTATTACCTAATACCTTTTTTTAAATCCCGGGGAAAAGAAAACATATAAAGGGTGAGCTCAAATGCTCAGTAAGGGTAAGCATGTAGAAAATAAAACAAACCATATACATTTGAACATAAAAACATGAACATAATGTTTAAACATAAAAATATTGAGCAATGACATAAAACATGGAAGTACATATGGCATAGATCATAAAAAACATTAATCGTGATAAAATAGCATGGTAATAAAACATGTGATTGTGGAAAGCATTGAGAACATGATATGATTTCCATAGTAGCCAAGGCAATGCTTCCAAGACCATCTTAGTGGACAAAGTCCCTTTCTGAATCGAGTTCACTCCTCGTTCCAGTCCTGTATTACTGAACCAAATTAACTTACCGTTCCAGCCGTGTCTATCTAATGAGATATAAATCTTTACCCAATGCATTGGAGGGAGATATAGGTCCCACCCATCTCATAATGAAATCATTCTTTCGTGTGCCACAAAATCATAAATCATACATCATAGCATAACCCATGTAATAGAATGAGATTCTTAAACATCATGCCATCATAACGTAATCAATATAAATAAATGGATATCATTTCATCATAAGAAGAATCAAACCATGTAAATAATGGAAACATTATACATGAAACATAAACATATTAAATAATGTCATTTTGAGATGGAAAATAGTTTTGATAAAACACTTGAAATGAATTCTTAAGGAAAATATCCTTTCTTCTTCAAAATAATTTTCTTTTCAAAAAAAAAGACATGCAATTTTAAAAGAAAAGGGTTTTATTGAAAATAATCATGTAATATTGTATAGTAATTTTCATCAAAATGAGGCGTTATGAAACCGTAAAAATCTGTTCATGCCGTATAAGTTAAAAATGACATTCTTCTCGTACTTTTGTCGAAAAAGGCAAAAAGTACCTCATATGGTAAAAAAAAGAAAGATTCCTTACATACCATGCAGTAAAAGTAAAAAATGGTTAAAAATGAATTTAAGCATACATGAAACAATTTTTATGAAACATGTATATGGATGATAACAACAACCCCGGTAAATACTTACGAATAAACAATCTCGGATAAGAACGAGATTGAAATAGTTATCCCTTACCTTATGTTTGATATGTTTCATATGTATCCAAACCTCCTGTATAATGATTTGAATAATTACATTGAATTATTACAGAATCATATTCATTGTTATGATATCATATATTGTTCACTTATGACTTTATATTACCCGTTCTTTTGTAAATTCCATGTTAAAGCAGCATTTTGGGTAAAATCGTTTCATTTATCGTACGTGTTTCAACTTGTTGTTCTTGATATTATTATTTATATACTGATTTACATAATTCCAGAATTTAACACATGATTTATATATAATATATATTTATCATATACATATATATATATGATAGATCGATAAATGGAATGAAATACACCGTTCATGGAGATGGTAGGTCGTACGTACGCATGAACGCTGTTTTCGTTTCCTTGTTGAATTGAATGGAATTAAGTAGATGACATAAATATATATATACATAAATCTAGTATCATTATTATGTCATATATTTCATTATTATTCATTATATATACTTTATTATCATTCATGAATTGATAACAGGGAGAATGAATCTCATCGCGTCGTGGAGACGGTAGTCCTTACGTATGCATGAGCGATGATATCATTCCCATGATCGTGGAATTGTATTGAAGTGTATGTATAATATTTAAAAATCAATATCACTTTATAATAATCATATATAGTTATTTATTTACACCATTATACCCATCCATGTAAGGTGGTGGTCAAAAACAGATTACACCAAGGCGTGGAGATGGTATTCCGTACGTACGCACGCGCGGTGATTTCATTTTACGTAGGATGGATAGAAGGTGAAATAAGGTTGTTTAATATTTATAATAACATATAAGTATATAATTAATACTGATTTTATTACTTTACAATGATAAAACTAAATAATAATAAGTATAAGAAGGATGAAACTTGAGAGAATCGGAAGAAGAGATTACCTCTTGTTCGACGCACCTCCTTTAAGCTTCCTCTTAAGGAAGTAGAGTTGGTCTTTTGAGAAGAACAGAACCTCCAGAATTTTTCTAGGGAAGTGGAGAAGTGAAATGGGAAGGGGTCGGCTGAGATTCAAGGCTCAAAAGGGTGTGAAGAGAAGTGGGAAGGGGTTCCCTTTTTATATGGGAGGAGAGAGGCACCTTTTGAAATCTTAAAAATATTAACTTATAATAAATCTAAACCTACTTAAAAACCACCAAAAATGACTCATATTCAAAGATTAAATGATATAGGGTTGTAATCTTATCAACCAATATAATTTAGACATGTAGGGAATTTATTTTAAACATTATCAACTTTATTAATCCTTATTTAATCTATTAAATTTTATTTGTGGTAATAAAATTGTAAATTTAAAATTGTGATAAATAATTACTTATGTGATGTGAATTATCCATAATTAGATAATTTATGACATTTTCGACAATATAAATATAAATTTATAATTTTTAAATATTTTTTTGATTTTTAAACAATTTAATAATATTTTATTTTTATAAAATAACAATAGTGTCAATTTTGACACTATTCATTTATTTGAATTTAAATAAAATACACAAAGAGGATATATTCGAACTAAAATATTTACTAGGTTACTAACATGTCATAGGAATCTAGAAAATTAGTGGAGCACATTAAATAGTTCATAAAATATTTATTTTAATATTTTTAAAATCATTATTTGATATTTCTCTTAATAAAATAATTACTACAACATTTTTGTATAATTATTAAATATACTTATTTGTTGCATAAAAATTAAAAATAAAATAATAGGATGAAGATAAATCTTATATATTTCATAATAAAGCATTTAGTAGGATTTATATTCTAAAACACCCAAATTATAAAATGTTATATTTATTAAATTATGAAGGTGACAAAATTGACATCATATAAAATAAAATAATATAAGTGTCATAATCAATTTTATAAGACTCCAAACGGTCATATATTCGGTTATTGGATGATTATGGTGTATATATATATCACTAATAAGTTTTTATCAGGTTTGTGGGCCCTTTAATATGTATTACTATTTCAATAAAAACAATATTATTGATTTTTTTAATAAATAAATAATTTCTGCATCATTAACGTATAAGCTAATAAGGTAATTAAATTACTCTTAAAAACTAAAAATAAATTACCATGATAAAGAAAAACATTTTATATTTAAAATTATTATTTATAACCGAATTTTTTTTCTGTATAACTTTATATTAAAAATACTGTAATTATTAATGTTTGATTGAGACATATTTCACTTTCCTTTAAATAAAATAAACTAAAGGTCTTAATACCCTCCAAGTGGGTTCCAATGGATTCCATTTCAACCCGAATATGCCTTAAGACAAAATATAATCATCCAATTATATTAAGAAAAGTGTTAGGGTAATTTTATAATATTATATTTACCCTTAATTACCCGATTTACCTTTTACTATGGTAAATAAAATTTACCGTAGCTACTATTCATAATGCCCAAAAATAAAAAGTATCTTATTAACATAATTCGGACCCACTGATTCCAAATATGGAATCCATTTTTCTGAATTCAATACACAAAAGTTTCATAAATTAATTTAAAATTAATCCAATTGTTAAGAAAATGTGTTTTAAAAGTTAAAACATTGCAAAAGATTGAAATGATTTTACCTATGAATTCAATGTAAAATAAATGATAATGTCATACATTATATTAAATGGTAAAAATATATTCTATTTATACTTTAAAACCATTCAATATTATAATTTAACCACATTAATTTTTATGATGAAAAAAGTTGTTTTTAATTAAAATATAGCGTGTGTTTACTATTCATTAAAATATGAAATTTATCAGAATAAAATGAAAAATTTATCCAAGGTAAAATATTATATCTTGATTCTAAAGAATAATTTTATTTTTTAAAATTGAACTTATAAAGATGTCAAAAATTATATTTAAAATGGGTGCGCCATCAAAAGGCGACAAAAATGCATTTTTTTGAAAAATACTTATTTTACCCGAAAAATTTATTTTGTTCTCATACCATGTTCTATAAAATGTGTAAGATGAATTATAATGTCATAAAATTTAAAATTTATTTACAACTATTCATAACGGCTAGTTTATAATAATATTATATCCATATATCGTTGTTTAGTGAAACCCGGTATTGCGTACAACACACGCTATCGAGAAAGGTTGCGATTGCGTGTAACGCAAGCCAAGTCAGGGTTCCGTGTAGTGAAAGAATCCTTTGTTGTTTCATATAACAAAATCAACCATATTTTATTTATACATTTGATATATATATATATTTATATATACACTCAATGTTGCGTAGAATAACTACAATCAAACAAACTTGAAATTCTGTGTAACACGATCCAAGATTAGTGTTGCATATACTGCAAGATAATACAGTGTTGCGTATATAGCAAGATAATCTTGGTTTAGTGTACAACAGTAGATATGAAAGAAATTAAAAGGAATATATCTTATAAAATCTCAGGTTTTTACATAGATGAGTAACTGACATATAATGGTTTTTTTGATGAAAGATGTTTTTCCTAATATGGTGATGGAATGGCTATTAAATCTTGAAAAACAATCATGGAGTTCCCATATAGTTTCAATCTATAAATGTTATCCCCTATTTTATTTGACATAATGGTAAGGACATTAGATTATTATTTTTTATATTCTTCATCTTTCTCAACTGAATCTGGTACTTGTGTGATTAGAATGAATTTTTTTTTCTTCATTCGGGTAATTGAAATCTAAATTCATAGTATCAAACATACTCATAAATTTATAATTATCATAAGATTATTATTTTAATTAATTATATGACATTAAACATAATCCATCAACCACAAAATTTCTTTTTACTACTGTATAAACATTGTCAAAGTCAAACATTTTAGAATATTAAATCCATCATATTTGTCTCAAGTTCAAATGTATTTGGGAAAAAATATTTTTCATGGTTTTTTTGGTCTATGAACACATGGGACTTATCTAAAAGTTGATAATGTCATCATGTTTTCAGACAATAAGCACCCCCGCCTATTACAAGTAATGTGTTTGATATTCTTTTCTGAATTCACAAATAATTATGGTCCACTACCTTTGAAATGATCTCCTTACATAATAACAAATATTTTGTACCAATCATAAGGAATAACAAAGAGAAATACCACATTTCCCATATTATATAAACACAATAATTGGTGCCGAACTGATCATGGCCTTCAATTCCATAAAGGATTGTTTATAATTATCAATATGGGAATAGAGTTCCATTAATTGTGAGTATTTTTAATAAATATTCAAGACTTGAGATTTCCAAATTGAAGACATGATAACAATCTTATACGGTCATAAAACTATATATATGAAATATGTTCTTTAGTGGTTTCAAGGAGATGACATCTTTTATCTTCTTAGGATCTAATATGACACATTTCTCATAAATTACATTTCCAAGGAAGTTGACTTATTATATCAATCATTAAAATTTAAAAAAGATTACACATAACTGGTTCTCTAGAAATATACTCATTAAAATATAAAAATGGTCTTTATTCATTTTTATATTTTGATAATATACTATATTTTTATCAAAAAATACCAAAAAATAAGTCTATATATCTTTACAAAACTCAATTCATTTATTCCACGAAAACTGCTGGTACATTGTTAAGACTAAAGGGTATAATCCACTTCTCATTAGCACTATAGAGACTCCTCATTGTTATTTTATAAAATTCATCTTTCTTCACTGATAGTTGATAATATCTAGAATATATTTAATTTTTATAGAAATATTTGTGTTTATTCAATTGATCCAAAATATCATATATGAATGGAATATGATATCTATTCATTATTATAAAATGAATCATTTTGTGATAATTAACACAAAGTGATAATGAACAATCTTAATTCTCTACACAGAGATCTAGATAACTCCAGGGCGACGTTCTTGGTGTCATAACACTATTACATTTCAATTCATCCAATAAGACCTTCAATTCCCCTAATTCACTCGGTTTAATTTAATATAATGGAACTGAAATAATATTTTTTCTAGGTGGAAGGTAAATTAACAATTAAACTTTTTATTTAAGTGGAAAGATAGTGAAATTTTCAGGAAATATATCAAGATAATAATCCATAAGAGTATTAAAATTTACAGTATCAGTTATATCATCAATCCCCAAAGCGACTGATGGTAATGAATAAGAAATAATTTTATACACTAGTGATAAAGGTAATTTTTTTTTCATTTTCATCCCCACATGAATTAAAAAAAAATTCTATCCTATCAGATGATAAAAAATTTACCCATCACACATAAAAATATTGATATAACGGATTGTAGAACAATATTCACATTTAAATACACTGGAATCTCACTGCTATAGAGGTGTATTGATACTCATCACCTACAAAATCATCATTATAATCGACATTATTTCACTAATGATACATGATAAAATAAATGATATGGGCAAGCCATTTTAAAACAAAACATTTATAATTGTTTAATTAAGAAAAATTTTACCTTATTTATTTGAAGGACTTAATTTTTCATCTATTATCATCATCTTATCACCATTAAACATCTTACTCGATCCCCATTGTCCCTTTCTTCCCTTCTATAGATTAATTATATGATGGGTTTTGGCATTCCTGGAATCACAATGAACCAATTGGAAACATTGATACAAAATTTTATCTTTTGATCGTCTAATAGAAGAATAATATTTATAAGGAACATGAGATGAATTTCTAGAAAATGAAATTTTAGAATTTTTGAACTAATGGAAAATATGGCCCATATGAATACTGTTGCGACACGATTTATGTGGTTCCTTAATATAGAACATTATATGATATAATGAACCATAATGGAAGAATTTGGTCTTACTACTAGGGTGAAGAGGAAAGTTAACATATCATATGGGTTTTATCTATCATTCTTTACCACTTTTTTGTAGGTGTACTTCTTCATATTGTATCTATCATTAGACATATCTCTCATGAAAGTGTAAAAAATGTATTTTTAGTAGGATTCCTTGTAATATCTACTTCCACCAATGTTTCTCTATTTATGGTGTTCTTATAAATATCAATATAGAACATGAATATCTTGTAATGAATTAGTGGTCAATGTATAAAATCGAATATGCATTCCTTGAAGGACATAATGTGAACAATATCTAGAGTAAAATTTATAATGTTCATTATGATAGTTGTATCTTCTGTCACATCTAAATTTCTTATATTACAACTGATGTAACAATTCATTATAGATTTCTTGACTGTGTACATGTATAATTATTTATTTTACAATACTTCAAATACCTCACACATATAAATTTGTTGAATTTATATTGGAAAACTGTATCCTACCATTGGTGTGAAAGATCCTCCAATATATATACTATCAACATCACCTTTGTATTATTTGGGGTTTGTTAGATTACTATGATTTGGTTCATTCTTTTGATCTATGATTTTACATTTTCTGGTCAGGAATCCCACTAAATAATTACTGGATTCTATTTCTAAAACAATATAGAATGATCCAAATGATATTTCTCATAATTATGATTTTCATTATCAGCACTAGGAAATGTATGAACAATTATTTGTACATGCTATTGGTTCCCTTGTGGTTCATGTGAAATTACATTCTCACTAATATCTTCTTGTAGGTATCTATGTTATCAACCAGTTCCATTTTCCTTAGTAAAAAAACACTACATTGTCAATAATCACTAGTATACTAAAGTATAAGAATATTTCAAATTATTAAAATAAGTAATTTTTATTATCAATTTCATAGAATCGTCAAATATAATATGAGAAATGAAATTATAATGGTAAGCCTCATTAATAATCCATGTTAATTTATAGAAATTGGAGAAAACCATTAGTATGAGATAATGAAACTTATATAGGTGTATCAATACTTAATTTCAATATAAAAACCCTATAAACAAGAATCAAAACATAAATATGATATATTCTTCAATTTTCAATATACATTTCAAAATAATACTTTTCCTTTCCCCTATTTACTATTCCAAAATGATTAATCAACCAAAAAGGATACAATTTTTCACAATACAATGTACATTATTGTCTTGGAAATAGTAGAGTTTCCAATAAAATTATGTGATTTAAATAAGGGAAAAACGATGGAATTATATTTTAAGGTCCTTCAAAAACACTGGAGTAAAATTTTCTCTTTTAAAAAAACGAATTATGTCCATGAAAAATAAAAACAACCAAGAAAAAATATATGATTTTTTATGTATAAATAACAAAACTAAAATGAAATAATCAATGTAAACAAAAATATCATAGTAAAAAAATATTATATAGGAATAAAAGGTCATTAAAATGAAGTACGACATAGTAATTAAGATAACAACATTGTAGACTCTAAGAACATAACCTACTCCAAAGTGCAGAATTCGGATAAATATATATAGGGGCACTAATAGGGATGTTTGAAATCGTACCCTGTAATATATCATGGAGAACATCATCTACATATGAAATGTTTTTGAATATATTAGGGATGATTAATTTTAACATCTAATAAATCTTCCAAAATCTTCCCACACACACCACTAAGACTAAAACAATATATATCATATTTTAAAGAATATTTAAAACCTATGTTTGGAATATCACAAGTAGTTCATAATTTTAAGCCAATTAATATTTAAATTAAAATAGTTTATCCATTATCCCTATTGGAATACACATTCTACATTCATAAACACATAGACATGAAATCAAAGATTTTTCAAAATACACCAAATAAATAAACCACCCATTAAAAAATCATGTTGTTCGTGAGGATCCCTCATGTGCCACCATTCTGGCATAACATGTTATTTAAACTCTATGTCCAATGTAAATGAACACACACCATTTCACATATTTCATGTTCTCACATGCATTTATTTAACATAAATCAATTATTACATTTAAAAAGACAATTAAACATGTTTGTTATCATAAACCAATATGATTATTTAAAACAAAAAATCAACATGGTTTTCCAAAATCCATTCAAATTGTAATGTTTTAATAGTAAAAAAATTATTTTAATTAAATAAATAATCGCATTTTTTTATTGAAACTATAAATAAAATTTTTAGTAAAAAATAATCCACTATTGTTATGACACCCACCCTTCAAAGATACTACAATGAGGAGAGAGAGAGATAATGACCCCAAGTACCACCTCCAGTAGGCCTCAAGTTGGTGACTAGAATCAAGGGTATAAAAATCTCATGTGTGAGATGAATTGCCATATAATTTGAATATGACTAGAAGATAAGATGTATTATCCAAAAAACTCCATGAAATAATATAAAATTAAACAAAAACCATCCCACATTTCTGTACAAATAAAACTGATACAAATAAATGTAACCAAAGTAAATACCCAAAAGTAATGAAGAAATAAAGACACTACACTAATCCTATAAAGAAACCGACCCAATATCTTTGTGATAGTGCTTTTATTAAATGAATTAGTGTTATGGAAAAGAGTTTTTATCCCAAAAGACCGAATAACCTAGTATCTTCGGAAAAATAGATTCAAAAATAATTATTACAATATTACTTTAAATGAAAAACAATAAGTAAACACCATTGGAAATGTCAATAAACTACTAGACTATCCATGAAAGTGAATCATAATACATATCTTCGCATCTTGGGGAAAAATTAAAACATAAAAAAGGGGTTATCAAAGAAGATCAGTAAGGTATTGTAATATAGAGAATGCAAACATAAATAATAAAGCGCAGTGAATGACTAAAAACAGATTCCATTAGAACAGAATATTGATCGTAATAGGGAAGGAATAAAATATGAAAAAATAATTCCATACAAATAATCACATGAGAATAAAACATAAACATGGATATTCTACTAGTAGAATAATCACACGGGTTATAAATTACCAATATCCTAAAAAGGGATTAATTATAAAATAAATATATACCCGAATAAAAAGTCAAGTAATATTGATGAAAACATAGATGATTGACATATCTAATCTATGAATTATATTAATGGACATATAAACATAATTTAAACATAAAATAATAGATTTTATCGTTTATAATTTTTTCATAAGAATAGTTCACATAACTGATAACATTTATTTTTTTAATTAAATTATACACATAAAATATTAATCTTAATAGATTAAACAAAATGATGTATCTTCTCATAGATATTTTATTTATAAAAGAAACAATTTAGGGATATCAATAATAAAATAACTAAATTAAAAGTATAGAGTTATTATTTAAATCATTATTTCTCAAATATATATATATATATACCAATATTGACATATCAATATATCAATATATATATTTATATATATTTCCTTAAAAATAACTAGATAATGGTATTTATTAAATGGGTTATAAATTAAATTATAGTAAAAAATAAGTGGGACACTTCATTTTCTAAAACACAGTCCATGTAAAATTATTGAAATACTATTAACACTTTTATTGTTTAATTTGAAGGTATAAATATAATTAAACATATACATATTTATATACAAATTTGTAAATAATAAACACCTTTCTTTATTTTCATAAAATTCGAAAACCAACTTCTACTACACTTCAAACACTAATAAAACAACTAGAATGAATTGGGGGGGTCAGGTTTCTTTTTGGGTTTTTAGAATGAGAGTTACACACACACACACATCTTTACATATTTGTAAAATTTAATCATTTTAATTTTAAAACAATTATTGTTATTAAAATATTTTATTTTAACAAATACTCTAAATATATTTATTTTAAAATAAGATTTACAAAATTATTACCCAATTTTAAAAAATAGTATTTGTTTAAAGAAAATCATATTTCTTTAAAGTAATATTTTATAATTTTGAATCCAAATAACATAGTTTTATTAAATGGTTTAATAAAACCTGTCTTGATTGGTTTCCAATTATAAAAATTTATTAAATAAATACCTGATTAAAATAAATTATTGTTTATATTTATTGGGGTGTTACATTCTTCCCCCCTTAATTGAATTTCACCCTTTAAATTCATTTTTTAGAATCTAGAAATTTTTTAATTTTCATCTTCATAATTAATTAAAACTAGAACAATATAAATTCTATACTCTACCTATTAGAAATCATTTAATCTCTAAAGTTATATAGACCATTCATCTGATACCAACTGTAAAGAAACCAAGCCCAGTAGTTGAGAGACTGTGCCTTGCTTAAATAAATTGACACTGTGAACAAGTACACACATCTCAAAGGATGTCTATTTTGAGAACTGGATACCAACATAATTGTTACATTAGAACAAGAAATGAAAAAAAACTCTTTTGAAAACACCGGTAAAATCCTATATTTTTCTTAAAATTCAATCATAATACACACTTTTGCATCCCCAGAAAAATAAAACATTAGAAATGGGTGAGATTAGATGACCAGTAAGGTTATGAAATATGGAAGAAGCTAACATAATTAAAAAGGCATGGTGACAGACTAAAACCAAATTCCATTAAAACATAATTTTATGAAAAATATGTTAGGAATTGAAATATATATATAAATCCATATAAATGACCACATGAGAAAAAAATTAACCATCTATATCCTATTAGTCAAATAATCACAGGGATTATCAATTTATAATATCCTAATTAGGGAAATTGAAATTAAAATAACTAAAAAAATGAATTAAAATGCATGGAATAATGATGATAACTTAGACGATGGCCATATATAATGCTATGAATTACATTCACTAACATATTAAAATAACTCACATGTAAAATAATAACTTTTTTCATTTATAATTGCTTTCACATGAATAGTTGAAATAAAATGGTAACATTCATCATTTATGATAATATGATATAGATAAAATGTTAATATTAATAGATCACATAAAATTATATCTTCTCTCCGGGAGATAGAATTTATAAAAGAAACAATTTAATGGCATGAAGAATAAAATATCTCATTGAAAGTCCTAGAGTTGTTATTTAAATCATCAATTCTCAATGATATATATATATATATCAATATGTATATATAGAGCTCCATAAAAATAACAAGATAATATGACTTCCTGTAACACCCCAAGCTTCAACGGTACGCTTCTCTTTGAATAATGCAATAGCCTGTGTTGTACGCAACATCGAGTTCTAACACACACTACAACCGATCAAACTAGCCGTTATAAATAGTAATACCTACTTTTTGAAATTTTATAAATTTTATCTCTCAAAATGGACTTCATTTTTAGATTCTGAGTATCAAATTTAGCCTAAGGTGAAATTTTGGTACTTTTCGGATAACTTTAATATTTTGATGAATAGCGAAAATTACTAAATTTTAATTAAAAACAATTTTTTTTAATAAAAATAATTAATAGTGATAAATTATGAATTTGAGTGGTTTTAAAGTATATTTAGAATATATTTTTACCATTCAATATAATGTTGGTCATTGGACATAATTTCACAATTAAACCGAACATAAACAAGTATCAATCTTTTGATAGTTATTATATCTTAAAAATACGCTTTTTGTTTTGATAACGGGAATTAATTTTAAATTAATTTCTGCCACTTCTGGGTTTTGAATTTGGAAAAATGGATTCTATATTTGGAATCAGGATATTCAAATTGTGTAAATAGATAACTTTTATCTTTAGACATTTTGAATAATTACTTCGGTAAATATTTTATTTACCATGGTTAAAGGGTAAATCCGGTAAATAAGGGTTAAAAAATAATATTATAATAATAAAAAATTATCCTAAAACATGTCCTAACATTATTTGTTGATACATGTCCGACCATGGGCATCTTTGGGTCGATTTTGGGACCCCATGGTGCAACTTGTAAGTGATAGAGACACTTTATTTTAATTAAGTTAAAATGAATAAAACAATGACACAAGCATATATCTTTTAGAAAAACAATTTTTACATAGGGTTATATATGTTTTATTTTCGACTATAAATATTAATTATAAATCTAACAAGATTTCCTACATAATTGTATTTTATTTATAATTTTTAGACATTAAATAATTTAATTTATATATGACACAATGGTGATGCAGTAATTACAATAATAATGAAAAATTAAAATGATTGATATTATAGATACCCAAATAAATATAATTTGAGACTTTTTATGAATTACAATAATTTTATAGGTTAATATGAAATGTTAGAAATGATTTAATTAACGTTTTTCGAAGTAATAATTCTGTTATGAGTTTTTCAAAAATCAATTATTGAATAGTGTCAAAATTGACATAAAAGAGTTTTTAAAAAATATATTATATTATTAATTGATATTAAATTCAGAAAAATCTAAGGTTCGGCCAAGAGACTTATATCATGATAGGTGTATCATTAATGGAACACTTGTGGGTCTATTGTATGTATATAGTATGTTTATTAACCATATAATATAAAAAAACAAAGAGACATTATAAAAGTAAAACTAATTAACTAAGAGTTAATACTTAAAGATATGGTTAGTATAATGACCCAAACCTCTCTAAATTATATTGGTTGAGTGGTTTTCTATCTATCCCCAACTTAACATTTAAATAATCAACTTTGGAGCCATTAGAAACCGAATATGAATTTATTATAAAATAATATTTCTAGCTTTTCCAAAGGTGCCCATCACCCCTCTTATAAAAGGGCATTCCCCCTTCTCTTCAATTCACACCCTCAAAGCCTTTTGGTTCGGCCAAACTATACCCAAATACTCTCTCAAATTCCATATCTTTATCCTAGATGCGTTACATTAGTCATAAAGCCAACCTAAGAGCCCTTTTGATCAAATCAAAATGAAGAACCTGAAGAAGAGGTAATGATTTCACCACCCTTTTCCAAGTTCATTTCTTCTTCCACTTCTTATTCCCTTGTTATTACCATTATAAAATAATAAGTCCAGTATCTTATATATAATGTGATGTTATTATAAATATGGTACAACCATATTCAGTATTCTATCCATCCTTTGAATAAGATGTCACCATACGTACGTACGTACGGCTTACCGTCTCCACGTCGTGGTGTAATTGTTATTCAATAAATTATTATTTGGATGGGTATAATAATGATTTATAATTCATGTAAATAATAAATATAACATGATAATAATTCTGTATATATGATACACCATCCAATTATATGTTATTTTAATATCAAAAGAATGATATTTTTGCTCGTGCGTACGTACGGACTACCGTCTCCACGAACGTGATGAGATTCATTTTCCATCGTATCCATTCAAGTATAATTATCATTTGATGATTTAAAAATAATGGTTAAGGACTTGATATCATTCTTAATATGAATAAGATAAAACCTATCCATTACAAACATGGCTTATGTAACAAAACATATAAAAGAAAACAAGTAAGTTAACACCCGAAACAACGATAATACTAAGATATTATTAACAAATAAATGTTAAAAGATCATATATGATATCATATTAATGTATATGATTCTTGTATAATTTAATGACAATTATTTCACCATTATACAGGAGGTTAAACTACCCCCAACCAAGGAAAAGTACAAGGTAAGGGTTTATTTCGCAATCTCTTCATTATCCGAGGTTGTTTATACGTAATAATCTATCGGGATCTCTTTATCATCCACATCCATGTTTCTAAAAAATTTATTTCAAAACATTTTTACTATTTAAAAGAATATGGTTTGAAGTCATTTATACCCTTGTTTGACTTTTTATAAGAGTTTTATAAAGTAATATTTCCGTCGTTTTCCAAACAAGGTGCTTTTTAACCTTTTTGACAGAATTAAGGTAAGAATGTTTTTTTAACTTATACGGCGGGTGCGGCTATTTTCCGCCGTTATAAAATTGTCGAAGCTTCCCTTACAAGCTTATAAGAATATTTTCAAAGAAAATGTTTTATTTTATAAATATATGACTCTTAAATGATTTCAAAATAGAAAGAGATATTTATCTAAAAAGAGTATTGATTTCATCTATGTCAATATCCTTTGATGGATTTTATGCTTAATTGAAGTTGATTTATTATGATACTAAACCTCAATATTTTATTGAAGGTTTTGTGATATGTTTGACTCTGGATGTGATATTTTTATACCATTCATGGTTTATGGTGAAAGTATTGACATTTCGTATGTTAGTTTTCATACGAATGTGTATGTTATGTTTAAACCTTTTCATATGGGAATGCATTGGACTTAATATGTGATGGGTGGAGCCCGCTATAGATCCTCGATGCATCGGTAGGATTCATAAGACAAACTAGTGTCTTGGCACAAGGCCTTGGCAAAATCATATTTTTAGTCTTGGCACGAGGCCTTGGCTATGTGGTTATGATAGTCTGGCATTATGCATTCCATCATTATGAAAGTGGTTATTGATATTGCATGTGATTATTCGATTAGTAGAATATCCATGTGAATAAGTAAATGGAATTATTTCATTTTATTTTTTCCATACTATGTTGAAGTTTAAGATTAAAAGGCTATTGTTTTAGTTATACACTGCCTTAAATGTTTATTCTTATTTATAAAAGTTACTACTATATTGTTATCCTTACTAGGCATTTGAGCTCATCCCTTTTCTATGTTTTATTTTTCCCAGGATGTGAAGAAGTAAATTATGAATGACCTGCAGGGATATTATGAGGGGATAATAGTGTGGACTATGGAGACAATATGTTGTTTTAGTAGTTTTTTACTTTATGATGTAATGTAAAACTTTATGAATATATCTAGTGTTTCCAAGGCTACTAAACCAACCGGTCTTTCGAGATTTGATCTTTCTTGTGATCATGCCAATGTTATGTAATAATGCACCGACTCTAGGTAACTGGGTTTCGGGCATTATAGTTGTTATCATAGGAAGTTTAGTACAACCCTTGGAAGCTAGATTTAGATAAACTCTGATTAGATCCATAGACCTAAGATGGACTTTGAGGATTAGTATAGAAGAACTTCCTAGAATTTTGGTATTGTAGAGATTTTTTGAGTTTTCCAAGCAATAAATCCTTTTCTGGATACGAGCAGGTAGAGGTGGCTCTGGCACAGATGTACCTAGGGGTAAAACATGAAAACACCGCTTTGAGCTAGACTCGAACGGGAACTGGTGCACGGCAATGGGAATTGCTGCACTCTTGGTTACGACACTCCCAGGGGATATGCTTAGGATAACTCTCATTTTCTTTACAAATAATTATGAAGGTTTTATGAGTATATACTTCCTCAAAGAAAACATTTTTATGATAATGGATTATATCCATAAATAGTTCAATTTATGTTAAGTATTTTATATGTATGGAATTATGTATTTTGATTCATAAACTGATCTAGTTTATGCCATTGTTTAGAAATGGCGCCTATTGGAAGAAATGGAAACCAAATCAATGCACGCACTCCATGTAGGGATTTCCCTCCTACTCAAGATAATTATAGTGGAGATGGTGATGCAACTAGTGCCGATCAGCTAATCACCATACTGGGACAACTCACTCAAGTTATGAATAATAACCTTACCCGTATGGAGCACCCTGATCCGTAGAGTGGAGGATCAATGTTAGATCGATTCATGAGGCAACAACCACCAACTTTCAATTGGAGTACAAATACCTTTGTAGATGAGCAACGGATAAATTCCCTAGAAAAAATATTTCAGGCTTTGGGGAGTAGTGAAAGGGAAAAAGTTATCATGGCAGTTTACCGCCTCACTGGAGATGCTGATCAATGGTGGTCATTGATTCAAAACATGAAGGAAGATGATGAAGTATCAAATATGGAATGGAGGGAGTTCAAAGATCTGTTTTTAGAAAAATACTTTCCTTGTGACCATCAAGCAGATATGGAAAGACAATTTCTGAGTCTGAGACAAAAGGAGGATGAGAATGTCGCAAAGTATGAGGCTAACTTTACAAGGTAAGCAAGGTATGCTGGAAATTATATACGTAACCCAAGAAGTAAGATTGATCATTTATTTGATGGGTTAAAACCATTTCTCCATCGAGCATTAGTCTCACAATCCTTCTCGTCGTACGAAGACATTGTCTCATGTGCTATCAAGACAGAAAAAGAATTCTCTAAGTCTTATGACTTTAAAGAAAAACAAGAGAAGAAGATATCTTCTGATCAATCTGGGAATGGAAATAAGGGGAAGAAGGGAAAGGCTGAATATCCATCCTGTGGTAAATGTGGGAAGAAACACCTCGGTACTTGCTTGAAGGGAATGGGCATCTGTTACAAGTTTGGTGAAAAAGGCCACCAAGCTTGTGATTGCAAAGGGAATAAGGAAGCTACCAATGTTCAGTGATACAATTGCAGGGAGATGAGAAATTATGAAAATTAATGTCCTAATCGTCAGGGGAACTTACCTAAAACGGCCAAGGGATCAAGGCGAAGCTTTTTCTATCACTACTGCTGAGTTAGAAGCTCCAAAAGATGTGGTGGCAGGTAATTTAATGGTTTCCTCAAGTTTAGGAAATGTATTATTTGATTCTGGATCATCGCATTGTTCCATATCTTCCCAGTTTGCTAAGAAAATTAGATATTTCCAATTTGATTTGACAAGGGAGTTGTCAGTTAAAACTCCTAAGGGAAGTATCATTGCAACAATGTTTTGTGAATCAGTCCCCATTAGAGCACATAAATGTTCTTTATCCGCTGATCTCATCGTCATACCTATGAGTGAGTTTGATATAATCCTCGGTATGGATTGGATTTCGGATTATGATGAGAAGATTTATTGTAAGAGGAATGAGGTTACGATTTTTGATGATGATGATAAGGAACACCTTATCTTTAGAGCAGAATCGTCACCACCGAATTCTTATCTAGATCCACCCCCAGTAGCTCAACTAAATTCAATTATTGGGGAGGAAGAGAATGAAATGACTGTGGGTGAGGAAAGGAATGTTCAAATAGAGGATGTACCTGTTGTGAAAGAATTTGTAGATGTATTTCTAGAAGATTTACCTGGACATCCTCTAGAATGAGAACTTGAGTTTTCCATTGATTTAATTCCTGGATCAAGGCCTATATTGAAGACCCCTTATATAATGGCCACTGTAGAATTAGTTGAACTAAAGAAACAACTAGAGGAATTGAGTAATAAGGTATTTATTTTCCCTAGTGTTTCTCCATGGGGAGCCCCTGTTCTTTTTGTTAAAAAGAAAGATGGATCTATGAGGTTATGTATCGACTATAGGGAGATCAATGCTATAACAGTAAAGAACAAGTATCCCCTACCTCGCATTGATGATTTATTTGACCAACTGCATGGATCTCAATACCTTTCAAAGATTGACCTTCGATCTGGATACCATCATTTGTGTGTAAAGAAGGAAGAAATTCTGAAGATAGCATTTCGAACCAGGTACGGGCATTACGAGTTTACTGTAATGCCTTTTGGATTGACTAATGCACCCTCTGTATTCATGGATCTGATGAATAGAGTTTTCAAGGAATATCTCGATGAATTTGTGGTGGTATTTTTTGATGATATCTTGGTATACTCCAAAAGCTATGAAGATCATGAAAATCATTTGCGCATTATCCTAAATACTCTGAGAAGACATGAATTATATGGGAAGTTTAGCAGGTGTGAATTCTGGCTTCATGAGATTTCTTTTCTTGGCCATATTGTCTCTAAAGATAGAATCTCTGTTGATCCTTCTAAGACCAAGGCAATCCAAGAATGGCCAGCACCTACGAGTATAACGGAGGTACGCAGTTTTATTGGTTTGGCAGGTTATTATCGACGTTTCTTCCATAATTTTTCCCGATTGGCTAACCCATTAACGAAGCTCACACGTAAAGGGGTTAAATTTGTTTCGACAAAAGAGTGTGAGAAATTTTTCGAAGAACTGAAGAGAAGATTAGTCAATGTACCTCTATTGACTCTAACATCGAGGAATTATGGGTTTGTTATTTATAGTGATGCATCGAAGAAATGACTTGGTTGTGTCCTTATGCAGAATGATAGGGTTATTGCCTATGCATCATGACAGTTGAAAATTCATGACCAAAACTATCTTACTCATGATCTCGAGTTAGCAGCAGTGATCTTTTCTTTGAAGATATGGAGTCACTACCTCTATGGTGAAAAATGTGAGATTTATACTGATCACAAGAGTTTGAAGTATATTTTCTCACAAAAAGAACTCAACATGAGGCAAAGGAGATGGCTTGAATTATTCATGGATTATGATTGCACGATACACTACCACTCGGGGAAGGCAAACAAGGTGGCAGATGCTTTGAGCAGAAAAGACCATGGAGTTTTGAACAATATGAGAATTGAAAGGGATCCAATTTTCATGGATCTAGTGAAGATGGACATAGGAATAACCAGTGAAGGTGAAACATCAATTCTTTTTCAAATGGTTGCCAAACCATATTTACTAGAATGGAATAAGAGTTCTCAGATCGATGATGAATAATTTCAAAAGAAGATTAAAGCTATGAATGATGGGAGATTGAGAGACTTTGTGTATGAAGATGGAATTTTGAAATTCGGGAAGAGACTTTTTGTTTCTGATATACCTGATCTAAAAAGGGAATTGCTGGATGATGCTCATAGTTACAATTTCTCTATACACCTTGGGAGCACTAAAATGTATAGAGATTTGAAGGAACATTTTTGGTGGGACAACATGAAGAGGGAGATTGCTGATTTTGTGTCAAGATGTACGGTTTGTCAACAAGTGAAAGCTGGAAGGCAACAGCCTGGAGGAGTCATGCAACCTCTTCCCATACCAGAGTGGAAATGGGACAATATTACGATGGACTTTGTCATGGGGCTACCAAAGACTCTTAGAAGGAACTATGCAATATGGGTCATTGTTGATCTTCTTACCAAGTCAGCACATTTTCTTTCTATAAGGGAAGATCTACCACTGGAACGTCTAACAAGACTATATATTGATGACGTTTTGAGACTTCATAGAGTACCCCTATCGATTGTTTCTAATCATGATCCCCATTTTACTTCATGATTCTGGAAAAGTCTTCAGAAAGCCTTTGATACTGAACTTCATTTGAGCACTACCTACCACCCTCAAACAGATGGACAATCAGAATGAACTATTCAAACCTTAGAAGACATGTTGAGATCCTTCTCACTTGACTTTCAGGGTATGTGGGATCAATATTTACCTCTGGTAGAATTTTCCTATAACAATAGCTTCCATTCGAGTATTCAGATGGCACCATATGAAGCGTTATATGGAAAGAGATGTCGTACCCCAGCCTATTGGGATGACGTTGGTGAAAGAAAACTTGTAGGCCCAGAACTGGTGGAGGAAACGATAGAAAAGGTGAATGTAATCTAAAATCACATCAAAGCAGCTCAAAGTAGGTAGAATAGCTATGCCGATATTCGAAGGAAGGATTTGGAATTTCAAGTTGGTGATCATGTTTTCCTGAAGGTATCTACATGGAAAGGGAGTTATATGTTTTGGTAAGAAAGCTAAATTGAGTCCCAGGTACATCGGACCTTTCGAAATTCTAGAACGAATTGGGGCTGTAGCTTACCGATTGGCAATGCCGCTAAGTCTCTCCAAAGTTCACGATGTGTTCCACATATCTCTGTTGAGGAAATACATGCCTGACCCAACGCATGTACTCACCTATGAGTAATTAGAACTGGAACCTGATCTGTCCTATTATGAAGAACCCGTCAAGATTATTGATACAAGAGAACAAGTACTGAGAAACTGGACGATGTGTTTGGTAAAAGTTTTGTGGAGAAACCATAAGATGGGAGAGGCAACGTGGGAACCCGAGGAACTTATGATGAAGAACCACCCGAGTCTTTTCATGTGGTAGTATTCTAGAAATATTGAGGAAAAAATTATTTTAATGAGGGGAGAATGTAACACCCTAAGCTTCTACGGTACGCTTCTATTTGAATAATGCAATAGCGTGTGTTGTACGCAACATCGAGTTCTAACATACACCACAACCGATCAAACTAGCCGTTATGAATAGTAATACCTACTTTTTGAAATTTTATAAATTTTATCTCTCAAAATGGACTTCATTTTTGTATTCGGAGTATCAAATTTAGCCTAAGGTGAAATTTTGTACTTTTCGGATAATTTAATATTTTGATGAATAGTGAAAATTAATAAATTTTAATTAAAAACAACTTCTTTTAATCAAAATAATTATTAGTGATAAATTATGAATTTGAGTGGTTTTAAATTATATTTAGAATATATTTTTACCATTTAATACAATGTTGGTCATTGGACATAATTTCACAATTAAACCAAACATAAACAAGTATCAATCTTTTAATAGTTATTATATCTTAAAAACATGCTTTTTTGTTTTGACACCGGGAATTAATTTTAAATTAATTTCTGCCACTTCTGTGTTTTGAATTTGGAAAAATGGATTCCATATTTGGAATCAGGATGTTCAAATTGTGTAAATAGGTAACTTTTATTTTTAGACATTTTGAATAATTACTTCGGTAAATATTTTATTTATCATGGTTAAAGGGTAAATCCGGTAAATAAGGGTTAAAAAATAATATTATAATAATATAAAATTACCCTAAAATGTCTCCTAACCTTATTTGTTGATACATGTCCGACCATGGGCATCTTTGGGTCGATTTTGGGACCCCATGGTGTCACTTGTAAGTGATAGGGACACTTTATTTTAATTAAGTTAAAATGAATACAAAAAGGACACAGGCATATATCTTTTAGAAAAACAATTTTTACATAGGGTTATATATGATGGATTTTCGACTATAAATGTTCATTATAAATCTAACAAGATTTCCTACATAATGTTATTTTATTTATAATTTTTAGACATTAATTTTTTTAATTTATGTATGACACAATGGTGATGCTGTAATTACCATAATAGCGAATAATTATAATGATTGATATTATAGATACCCAAATAAATATAATTTGAGACTTTTTATGGATTACACTAATTTTATAGGTTAATAAGACATGTTAGGAATGATTTAATTAACGTTTTTTAAGTAATCATTCTGTTATGATTTTTAAAAAAATAAATTATTGAATAGTGTCCAAATTGACATAAAAGAGTTTTTTAAAAAACTATTATATTATTAATTGATATTAAGTTCCTAAAAATCTAAGGTTTGGCCAAGAGACTTATATAATGATAGGTGTATCTTTAATGGAACACTTGTGGGTCTATTGGATGTATATAGTATGTTTATTAACCATATAATATAAAAATACAAAGAAACATTGTAAAAGTGAAACTAATTAACTAAGAGTTAATACTTAAAGATAAGGTTAGTATAATGACCCAAACCTATCTAAATTCTATTAGTTGAGTGGTTTTAGACCTATAACCACCTTAAAATTTAAATAATCCACTTTGGAGCCATTAGAAACTGAATATGAATTTATTATAAAATAATATTTTTTGTTTTTCCAAAGGTGCCCCTCACCCCTCTTATAAAAGGGCACTCCCCCTTATCTTTAATTCACACCCTCAAAGCTTTTTGGTTCAGCAAAACTCTGCCCAAATACTCTCTAAAATTCCTTCACTTAATCCTAGAGGCCTTACATTAGTCATAAAGCCATCCTAAGAGCCCTTCTGATCAAATCAAAAGGAAGAACCCGAAGAAGAGGTAATGATTTCACCACCCTTTTCCAAATTCCTTTTTCTTCCACTTCTTCTTCCTTTGTTATTACCATTATAAAATAATAACTCTAGTATCTTATATATAATTTGATGTTATTATAAATATGGTACAACCATATTCAGTATTCTATCCATCCTTTGAATAATATGTCACCATACGTGTGTACGTACGGCTTACCGTCTCCACGTCGTGGTGTAATTGTTATTCAATGAATTATTATTTGGATGGATATAATAATGATTTATAATTCATGTAAATAATAAATATAAAATGATAATAATTCTGTATATATGATATACCATCCAATTATATATTATTTTAATATCAAAAGTATGATATTGTTGCTCGTGCGTACGGACGGACTACCGTCTCTACGAACGCGATGAGATTCATTCTGCATCGTATCCATTCAAGTATAATTATCATTTGATGATTTAAAAATAATGTTTAAGGACTTGATATCATTCTGGATATGAATAAGATACAACCTATCCATTATAAACATGGCTTACGTAACAAAACATACAAAATAAAACGAGTAAGTTACCACCCGAAACAACGATAATACTAAGATATTATTAAAAAATCAATGTTAAAAGATAATATATGATATCATATTAATGTATATGATTCTTGTATAATTTAATAACAATTATTTCACCATTATACAGGAGGTTAACCTACCCCCAACCAAGGAAAAACTCCTATACCATTATAAATTTCAATTTAACCATTTATTTATCTTGAATTATTCTATGAAAACATAAATCAATGATAAAAATAAAACCCCTCCAACATGATGAAAAATAAAGGGAAAAAATGGATTCCATACCACAGTGAATCTTTACTAACTCTTTATGCACTTCATGGAGAAGAAGAACACCCAAAAACCACATCCTCACCACAAGAAACCATAGATTATCCTAAAACACACAGAAGAATTATCATAACACCTCAGATTAAAACAACCAAAACCAAAAAACACCACCATAGAGAAAATATGAGGAAAATGGGAGGAAACCAACCAAGAATAAATAATGACTTACCATTGATTTGCAACAAAACCACAGGAAACAAATGATCAAAAAGGGATGAAGTGGGAACGAAGAACTTATTAGGGTGCCTAGATGTATGAAAACATGAGAGAGAAGGGTGGGGGAAAATTGAAAGAATATTCAGATGAGAAATGTTTTTAAAACCTTGAATTGGGTCATTTTCAGGTTTTATAATAATTACATGACATTTAAGTCATGACTTTCTAAAAATTACAATTTTCACAAAAAAAAACTTGTTTCATTTTTATTAATTAACCCCAATAAATATACATGTCATGTAACTCCCTATGAACCTACCTTTACAATCTGTGAACCACATTTATGTGTCGTTTATGTTTTACACATATTGTATTCACCGTGATTTCAAAATCTAATGGACAAACTACTCTAGGACTAGTCGAGACCTCATCCAAAAAAAATATGACCAAACAACATGGAAAAGTTACAGGCTGTAAGGGAACATATCGTTACATCAAATACCACTCAAATGAGTCTCGACCATGAGACTATAAAACCAAGACTCGATGCAAAGGGGTCCGAACACCCACTTGACAAGATTCATTTCGAAGATCTTGTCATTCCTCAAATTTTACCATCATCCAAACATTCCAAAAGAAGTGGCCACAAAACATCTATAAAAAAATAACTACCACTAAACCACACACCAAATCTTCCCACATAACTACACCACCACATAAACCTCAAACCACACTTCCCTGACCAATTGAATTTTGGAATTCCATTATCCATTTGAAGACACTATATTATATATGTGAAACTAACATTACCACAAGGGTTTAATCACATTGAAATTAATTTGTCTATGTTTTTTTTATGGTCCACACCTTTTAATATGTCAATACTTTATCAAAAATAATAAAAAAAAACCATCATAAAAAGGGACAAATACTCATCTGATAAAATAAATTCCAAAAATAACATCACAAGGACAAAAAGTGAATATAAAAACTCAAAATATATCTGGGTATTGGGTTGACATATGCTTTTATCACTCCCAATTACTATCAACTATTCCTCCATTCCTTCACAACATAGAAAAAATAGAATGGCCCATCCAATCAGTGAATTCTCTTAATGATATTGGATCTCTACTATCCATTCCATGAACTTCACGTCATCATAAATTTCCAACTCTAGCAATTCATTGATATGGGATTCATCATAAATATTCGAAGGAAGATATGTTATTTGGAAGACCTCTTGGATCTTCTCAATCTATAGTGAAAACACCAACTAATATAACACCTCTCCAACTCTCCCTAACACCTCAAAGGAAAAAAAATCCTTGGAAATTGATTACTCCCCCCAAAAAATCATAAATAGAAACGTATAGGGTAACATTAAACAACAAATGGTCCATAACCTATAACTCTAAGGACCTCCTCCTTCAAACATCATAAGAATTATACTAGTCATAATTCTTCCATCCACTCATGGACGAGCTTAACCATCTCTATCATACAATACACCACATCGGGAACAAGAACTGCTGCATCCCCAACCTCTGTCTAGCTAAATTGAGAATGACAAAGTATGCCACATAGATACTCAAATGGATCCATTCCTATAGAAGTGTGATAGATATTAATATATGAAAACTCAACCAATGGTCTGTTTTCTACCCAATATCCTCTAAATTTCAATATAGATGATCATAACATATCCTCCAAAGTCTGAATAATTCTATCCAGTTGAAAATCTGTCATAGGTTCGAAAGAAATGTTGAGGCTTAACTGAGTTCCAAAAAAATGATAAAATTACCTCTAGAATCACAAGGTAAAAAATTATCTCAATCAAAGATAATGGATCCCAGGACACCATGAAACTACACCAACTCAACCAGATACCTCTTGTACAAAGAATCCTCTGCGCATGACACCTTGATCACTATGAACTGGTCCAATTTCATCAAATGATACCGGATCAACCATATAACATCCCAGCTTCCCTAATATTAGGGTAACAATGTGAAGAAAACTTTCATGATATCATCCCATTTCCACTTAAGAATATCCAAGGGCTGCAACAGACCACCAAGAATATGATGATCAAACTTTACCTCCTGGGAAACTAAGAACTTCACCACAATTTCCACCACCAACCACTTCTTTATGGTTCCCCAAAACTACATCCTCAAACAATGGTACATCATGGAAATTACAAGGTGTAACACCAATGTTAAGTGATGAAACCCACGAAGGATCCCTCATTCATCAATTCTAGAAAAAATTATCTCCCACAATACAATATACGATTATGACCATCCTACGAACATCCTTTCCAAGAATAACCATAGATAACACAATATCTAATCACATATACCTCAGAGTCTCTTTATTTGGACACCTCCACCTACTGTATAAGAGAAAACTACACCTTCATCATAAAAAAAGAGATTCTACTACTATCCACATAGAATTTATGTGAAAGGGTTTAAACTCCCCCATCAATCTTTAAGAATCCACAGACCCCTGAAAAACACCATTACATGACTTCTTTCTGAAAGTGTCATCCTCAATATTCCCCATTCATAAGGTGTAAGAGATCTCGAAATCTTAATCTTGAATAATATCCATCAACTCCCTGACCGCATGTTTAGATTAAACTAAGAATAAATAGATGTAAAACACTTATATCCTATGAAGATAAGGATGTGTTTCCCAATGAGGTAGTGCCCCCACATAATTTTAACAAACAAAAATCCTAATAACTCTAAATCATGTGTGGAATAACTATTCTCATGGTGAAATAACATCCTAGATCCATAGAAGATAACCACACATTATTGAATCAACACCCATCTAGAGGTTTGTTGATAAGCATCAAAAAACACCTTAAACATCACACTATCCTTAGTCATCTGATGCACTGTCCCAAACCCCCATTACGTAAACATAAACTACCTAGAATTGATCATTATCTACAAAATCATTGTACTTCCTAGTAAAATATATCAATGGGGCTGCAACTCAAGGGAAATTGGAAAAAACCATTGATAATAGCCTTATAAAACAAGAAAACTGGGACACTAATCCATGTTCTTGGGTGCTTCCCCATTAACAATTTCCTCAAAATTCGATGGGACCACTGCTACACCCTAATGAGACACCACATGCTTGAGGAATTAAACCTACCACCAAATAAATTTATTTTATTTCAAATGCAAAGGCGAGGAAGAACAAAGGAAAAGAGAACAAAGTATCCATACAAAAAGAGAGGGATCATGGGGGTATATAATGATGAAGACCTATTTCATCCCCAATGACAAAAGCCATGTAATCTAGAGGAAGGGAGCCAAGACTGGAATAACATGAGAGCCTATCACTGGGGCCGGCCATGGAGGTAAGAAGATCAGACACTCTATTTCCCTCCCTCCACGTATAAAGAACCTATATCTGGGAGTTAATGAGGCTATGACGCTTATAGATAGGATATGCTATGAAATAGGGTGTAGTACCATAGCCTTGAAGATCATGCAGAATAATTGTGGAATCAGTTTCAATGGTAGAAAGGGTAATATGCATCTCACTACATAAAGTAAGACCAGTGAGCATAGCTTTCACCTTTACATGGAGAGAGTTGTCGCTGCCAAAGAAAGATGAAAATAATAGAAATGCAGAACCAGAGTGGTTCCTTATGATACCTCCACCGCATATGAACCCAATTCCATAGGAACCGTCCATGTTGAGTTTGAAGCCAAAGCTGGGCGGTATCCAACGCACCCAATGTCCATGAGGGGCTCTAGGGTGGGGAGCTCTGTTAGTCAAAATGCCGCTAAGGGAGGCCACCTCTTCTTAGCTCTTGAGAAGATGAGAAAGATCAATGATCATGGCCTTCATTCTGAAGATGAGCGTAGACTACGATGTTGTGATACCCTCATACCTTACATGATTCTGGGGTTTCCAAATTATCCAGCACCTGGCCAGAACAATATACACCAAAGCCTTTTTTTCGATGAAGGCATCAGCACCCTGGAACCATGATTGCAGGAAATTACTGCCGCTATATACCTAAAACACACACCCGTTAAAAGCGCCAAAGACCTCCCATACCGATCGACCCCATGTGATTTCAAAAAAGAGGCGAGCCACTGATTCTTCCTGAGAAATAGGGCATCAAACACATCTAGACACCAGGAATATTCCTCTGCATTTAATGTTGTCGTTAGTGGAAAGAGATTGGTTCCTTAAAGGCCACAAGATTAAATTAAGCTTGGTCGGAGCTTCCTTACACCAAAGCAGATCTCCCCACTGATCTAAGTAAGAAGCACTCCCCAAGAGTTGATGATAACCCTTACTCGAGAAAACACCCACTGAAGAGGTATAAAAAAACACATGTCCGGATCGTTTTTCAGAATAATGGAGTCAAATATGTCCTGCTGCGTGTCATCCAGAATAGCGTTGATAAATAGAGGATAAACGCTAGCCTACCTGATGGTGATATCGAGAGTTGGGAAACCTCGGAAGGCTATCTTGGATCCTACCCAATTATGATTCCATAAACTAATGTTTCCCCTCCCAATAATCCATCTACTGTGTTCCTAGAGAGTGACAACAAGCACCTGAACAATACTCAAGAGAGGAGATGAGGTCCTCCTAACAGATTCCAGAGTCCTACCATATTTGATCTGTATGAATTAGCCCCAGACAATATCTCCCACAACGGACACCCAGTCAAGTTTCCCATTCAAGCATTTCATGGTGATGGCTAGATCTTTCATATTGATACCTCCCTCATGGGTAGGTCTTACTAGCCTTTTCCAGGACACCCAATGAAGTCCCCCTTCCAAGTGTGCATCCCAAATGAAAGAGTTAAGGATATTTTCAAGAATGTGCATGACCCCTTTTGGGACCATAAGGGTAGATAGGATATGAATGGGAATAGAAGACAAAATGTGGTAAGCCAATGGGATCATCCCACTGAAATAGAGAAATATGTTTTTCCAATTAGAAATCCGATTGGAGATTTTGGAAACAGTTTTGTCTAAATGTTGAATGTTTAGGCACCATGGAGATACTGAAGCACCACAATAGTCAAAAGGGAAAGATTTTCTAAGAATACCTAGGCTTTGCTCCACTTTCCCCACCCTCCTACCAGGATAGTTTCTAGAGATAAACATGTTACTCTATTCCCTATTGACAAGTTTCCCCCTCCATTTCCCATACGACTCTAGAACCAAGTTCATTCCCTGAATGGATCTCTTGTCGGCATTGAGAAAAAAGATAGTTTCGTCGGCAAACATCAGGTGCGAGATCCCGTTGGAGGCTGGCCTGCAATGGTAAGGAAGAATTCCACCAACACTGATGCTCTTCTTGATAAGACGAGAAATGGAATCTTGGGAAATAATAAAGTGACTTGAGGAGAGAGGGTCTCCTTGTCTTAGACCACGTACCGATTTGAAGAAGACACAATTGGTTCACATGAAAGAAATAGAAAACCATTGCGAGCTAAAACATCTGAATAGAAGGTCGATGGACTAGAATGATAGACCAATACATCAAAACACTTTGATGATGAATATCCACTCAAGTGTATCATAGGCTTTATCCATGTCAATTTTAAGAATCATATCTGAACTGCTCACTTTGACATTGTGCTGCTCCAAGGAAATCCATTGGGGATGATAATGCGCTAGCTGAATGTTGAGAACCATAGCCAAAACTTTGTAAGGGAAATTGCACATACTAATAGGTTTGAATTGATTGATAGAGTATGGGTTCTTGACATTGGGAATTAGGACCAGCGTGGTAATACTAGTCACACGCGGGAGGTGGCCACCCTTAATGATGTATCGAATGGCATTGGATAGGTCTTCCTTAACCAGGTCCCACGAGGCAATGTAAAAGAATCCAGGAATCCTGTATGGCCCAGAGCTCTCTCTGAGTTGATGGATTTAACAGATTCAAGGATTTCCTCATCATCCGAACCAGCAGAGAGCACAAAATTGACGTGACTTGAGGCTAGGAAAAGAATAGTGTCAAATAGGTCTACATGGATCGAAGGGTACCCATTATGCATGTTTGAGGTGGGGCTAGCAAGCAGAGTAGAGAAGTGAGACATATATATGCCGCCAATCACCGTACGATCATCAATGAAAGAACCATCTTGTAGGACAATATTTGGATGAAACTAAATCCTTCCCTCTTTAATAAAATCATGAAAAAAGGTTGTATTGCGATCTCCCTCCTGTAGCCATTTGAACCTAGCCGTCTTTTGAGAAAGACGTTCCCACAAGAGAAGCATATCTGTCAACATGGCATTGTTATGAGTAAGGACCCCAAACATCGACTCATCCCAACCATTCTCCAAAGAAATCTTCAGTTGGTTAACTTCCACTTTAATTGTGTCCAAGTCCCCCATCTGGGAGGGAAGGGAATTACTCCACTGAGTGAGGTAACCTCTTAGGCGACGATGTTTTTTATGAAGCTTGGTCCAGTACCTACACCAATAGGGCTTCGTCAAAGAGGATTGGACAGCTTGGAGGAAGCCGCTGAAGCCAGACCATGACTGATGATAGAAGAAACGATCTTCACATATTATGCCAGGGCTCAGAGAGACAAAAAATGGGAGAGTGGTCTGATATATTTCAGACAAAATGAGATTCATTAGCATCCATGATTGTTGATATCATGTTGAAGTTAGCAAGAAATTGATCTAGACGACACCATGTGCATCTACTTCCCTTTTGGTTGTTACACCAAGTGAACTGGTCCCCTGTGTACCCCAAGTCCATGAGACCTGTAGATGAAAAACAGGATGCGAACTCCATGCTAGCCCTCTGACGGAAGTCGCCTCTGCCTTTCTTCTCAATTGGATGCAATATACCATTGAAATCACCACTAACAAGCCAAGCTGTGTCTCCCGGGTCAAAGGTGCTGAGATCAGCCCATAAGCTTCGTCTATCCTGAACTTCACATTTTGCATATATAAAGGAGATGAAAAAAGAGACAGATCAAGAGGGAATCTTGATGGTAACATACTAATCTGAAGCCGCTACATGATCCACATAGACATCATGCCACCAGATGATCCAGCTGTGTTAGTTAAGAGGTTCAACATGCATATAATTGCGTACTTCAATTCTTCTAGTACATTCCTTGATTTTAGACCCAGACATCTTGGAATCAAGACCTGTGAATATAGAATCACAAGGCTTATGGAATTCTGAAGAAATAAAATCTATTTTTGCATGGGTGCCAAGGCCGCGTGCATTCTATAATATGAAAGAGATCATTGGACATTGAGAAGCTTGGCTATGGCCCCATTCTTTTTTGAGCCAGCTGCATTAGTGGTGGAACCAAGAGAAAGCATTATGTATTTCAAACAGGTAACCACCACCATGGTGGCAGGTGATTCTGTAACTGGAAGGGTAGTATGATCATCCTGCTCTTGTGCTAGGACACGGAAGGAGTTTGTTAGGCAAAGGGGGGGACTGCCGGGGGGATAGGGCGCTTGAGCAATTAAATCCAGACAGTAGGGGTTGTTAAAAGGGACAATGTTTGGGGGCCATCCATCCAGAAACCCGAAACTCTCCGGAGGCTCATAGGGAATCAGGGCCATACAGGAGGCCAAGCAGGTCTTCTAAGGCATGAGAGCAGCTACCTGTCTAGAATGCTTCAACGGAAGGGAGGAGTTTGGGGGAGCCACAACATTGAATCCTGAAGTACCTTCGCAGACCTCCAGGGGACCCTGCGCCATGGGAGGTTGATTGAAGTTCCTGGGCGTAGAGGAGGGGCCATGCTCAGAGCATGGAACCGACTAAGGAGCTTCAGGACGTTGGAAAAGCTTCCTGCAAACTGAGGTGGAATGAACATATAGGAAACAGCCCATGAAGAATCGCCCATGCCCCGAATAGAAAAACTTCTACCGCCATGAAAAGAAGTCCCCCACCTAAAGAAAAATCCGGTCTGGCTGAGGCTTCTAAAGGTCCAATTCCACATAGATCATGGATGAGGATGAGTCCAAAAGCTAAGAGAAATTTATATCCGCGCACAGAAAGGACCCGATGGTACCTCCAATGCCCCACAAAAACCCTAGGTTGAAGAACGGTAAGGGAAGACCTGGTAGGGAGATCCAGGTAGCAGCTTGGGGGGAGTCAAGGCCCTGATGCACCTCCAAGGACCATCTGAAAAGGTGGAATCTCCATCATCCCACAGCACAGACCCGCCTCGACCACACCTGCACAAAGTCGTCCCTAGAGCCAAGCACGATTCAGAAAGACTTCATGGAGAGCTCTGATACCCGAGGCACTTCTGCGAGTCCCCATGATGCCACAAAGTTCTTGAAGACGGCAAGAGAAGGTTTTTCCACACCGAAACGAGCAACCAAAGACCAACGATGGAGGTCAACAGCGACCGTGAAGGACGCATCCGAGAAGGAGACCGCCAGAAAACGCTTTCCTTACCCGACCTAGCGCGAAGGTCATCAGGGGAGGAGTAGATGCCGTCGGAGCAACAGGACGAGAACTTGGAAAATATAGTTCATGAGATAATTGATGAATAAAATAATGATCTGATCAAGGATCTCAGGGAAAATTTTGTTCATAATCCCCATGAACATGGATGGTGAGTTCATAACAATTAACAGAATTACTAAATACTCAAAGTTCCCATATCTCTATATAAAGGGTGTATTTGGGATATCCACCTCATTTACACTCAACTAGTTACATGCAAACTAAATATCGATATTATAAGACCAAATCACACCTCTTAGATAGTCAAAAATACTAAATATCTCTAAAAGAGGTTAACAATTCTTGATCTTCACTTGATTCAAACTCGGGTAGTCCTCAGACTACCATCCTCCTTCTGGGAGAATAATAATGGAGCACCCCATAAAACCACACTTGGATGAATAAAATACTTCTACATCAGATCAAATGTATAAATTTATAACTCTATTAATGTAAAAGGTTCCACCCAATAAAAATCCATTTAAATAAGATAATTATTATGTTTCATGTCTTTCCAAAACTCAACATCACATCAAGATGGTATCATCACAACATTGTTGGGGAAAATATCCAAGAACACCCTAACCACCCTAGGGACCTATAATATCCTAAAATTTTCTAATTCCAATGTAAATTAATCCAAAATAAGTTATAATAAGATCTATATGCTGACCTCCCACCTTCAAACCCCAATCACCAATTAAAACCACACACTGACCATCAACATATGATAAAATTACACTCCAATAAATGATGTCGATAACATCACATAAGGAATACAACCATTTGATCCTGAAGATAGCATCGTATAGTTGCATATATAGCAAGTAAAGATCCCCATGGGATTGATGTAGCCCATCATCAATCTACACCGGTGGTACACATCATAAAGTATGGAATGACCTCCAACTGGTGTAGAAAATACCATGTGTATAGGGAGACACACTACAGATTATCCAAGAGCATGGACTAGGGTGTCTGAAAAAAAGAGTGTGAAACTCTAAAATAAAACAAGAAACATAAATGTGTACTAAAAACAAATCATATCTCTAAGGATAACTAGCACCTCTGATACTTCTGCCTCCACTACATGAAACTAACCTTGCCCAGCTCCTCGAAAATTATACTTAAGACCACCTCCATGACCTCGATTGGTTTGAAGTCCCTGAAGAAGATGAATATCATAATGTTATCCTTTACCTACCCCATATCCCCTTGTCTTAGAAAAATCATTCTTCCTGTGCTCGAGGAATGGACTCACTAGAGACTGCTGATATGGTTGGTGATAAACCTATCAACATCCACCAAAATGGTATCGGTGAACCACTATGCACTAGTTCTGGTGATGGCCATGAAACCCACAACGAAAACATGCTAGTACAAAGATCCTTGGGAAATCAGGGACACCACTGGACCCATAAGATCAGAAAGGAAACTACTAAGTTTTCAATTACAGCGGTTGAAACCTTTAATGTCCCATTACCTAAGAACTGCAACTAAAAATTCATGTCCTTGATGAACTATGTTGCTCCCCCTCCATGATAAACCTCCATGTGAGTGAATCTAATAGATCACCTTCATCTTCTTATGAACATCTATATACATTGGAAGCATAAAAGGTTTAATTGTATATTGGATAGAAGGATGTATTTCATCCTCAATATGTGTCACACATGACTCCTCATCTGGAAAAAGAACAGGGGAAAATGTAAGAAGGACTTTGAACTTGATTTTTATCTCTTACACTGACATACAATCCTACTGAAGAGAAATATGCTCTACCTCTTCAACCCCTTCATTTTTGATAGAGGAAAATATTCCAAGAACTATTTAATGAATTCTACCCACAAAATATTATCCAAATTTCACTCACCAAGATAAGCATCCGACACTGATGCGTAACTCCCCACATCTGACTGAATGCCAAATGAACCCAATAATCTATTGGGGCCAAGATTATACTAAAAAAAATCTAAATATCCTCCCATCGTCTCTCTATCTCAATATATGAAACACTACCCCCATAAATTCCAAAATATTTCAACTAAAAATCACACTATTCCATCTTCCCATCTTCATCCTTATCTTTTGGATCCACCCTACGGTAATCAACCAGATTATCCAGATGAATATCAGCTTCATGATCCCCATGGGCACAACAAACATAAACAATAACTGAAAAAGGAAACAATGATTTTCTTTCCTTAGGTAGTATGAATTTTTATTAAGATTCATTTTAATTCATATTATTCACTTTATCATACCAAAAAAACCAAATGAAAAGAAAAAAAGAAGTAATTATGATGTGTGAACCTCTCATAGGTCTCTACCTTGTAACAAGATCTACCTCACTTGGTCATTCAATATGCATAGAGTTTATGCACTATATCACGGAGGCCCTCAAATCTGGTGTCCTAGACGATCTCCCCATCATATTACATGAACTAAGGCCAAGTGTTAATTCTACCATAAAAATTCATTTAATCCTCATTGTTCCTAACCCAAAACTCTATCCCATCTCTCTACCATATCCTTCCATACCACTCCATCATAACCCCCTCCCTTCAATGAAACCACAATGATGGGAGAGTGATAATCCCCCCCTGAGTCCCACCTCCAGTAAAATTTAACTGAAGACTAGAACTGAGGGTATAAAAATATCTTGTATGGGAGGTATTAACCTCTATAATTTCAATAGTATCAGGATATAAGATGAATAATCCAAAAATAATTCAAATAAAAACCATAAAAATAAAACAAAACCATACCACATGAATGTATAAATAAAACTAATACAAAAATAATTATCCTAAGTAAATACCCAAAAGAAATACCAAAGCAACAACAGAACATCTTTCAAAGATTCAAGTTTGTAATATCTAGTATAGTACACATAATTCTCATAAAAACATGAAAATATTTTAAATACATTGGATGAGAATACATGAATATTGAGAAGAAGACCAAAGTCTCATATGCACATGTGAAAAAATGAAAACAATGCACCTATGATAAAACAATAGAACCAAAATAACCTAAACATGTAAACTATCCACCCCAACCTAACTAAGGAACGTATACAAAATAAATCAAGACAATTAACATATTATAATGAGAATCACATCGATAAAGGATACAATGGACCACTATCCCATCAGTATGCCACCATCACACTACAACATCACATGTCTTGGTGCTCCCATCCCTTCCGTATACCACACTTCCCCATAATCACAGTCACAAAACCTCACACCCAAAAACCACGGGCTCACTACCCCTCTAGCACAACCATATCACTTCCCACCCAAAAAACACTTGTTCCAAAACACAACCACTACCATAACTAGAATTGTAGTACATCATGAATATTTAAAAGGTCAACCTTGTTCCCTCATTTTACAATTAATTACCCCCACAAGAATCCCCCCATAAGAAATATCATATCAAATATCTCTCAAAAACACTTATGCCACCACCCCATAAGAACAACCACATCTCACCCGAAAACAATAAGGCCATAAAAACACCATCTAATTCACTAATAAAGATCAAAAAATTATAGCCTCTGAAATAGCTAACTCACGTAGAAGATAGAGTGGGAAATTGTGAGCACCCAACCATCTGTAATCCTCAATAGAGGTCTGGAAAAAAATCCCCATGCATGACTATGTAGGTTTCAGTACATAGTTCTCAACGTGAAAAGTAAGTGTATTAGAACAGAAAACAATATAGAAGTACATAAATATATCCACACACACATAATACCAACTTATGAGTTCACAACCAAACACTAAAATACATTGCTACCTTTTCTTCCACCTCTAATTGCATAACACACAACAACATGAAAAAATACCCATTTCTTATTTCTAACCAATTTAATTTAATAATCCCTATATTTACATTACGTAGAATCAACCACTTATAATTAAAAAAAACTTATAATTTAGTTATTAGTCAGCCATTATCTTCCCTCTAACCAAACAAAACCACTCCATTTCAAATAATATTAAACATGTTATTTATCCATTCAGTACATGGGAATCTACCAAACAAAACCACACATCACAAGAAAATCATCCATCCCATTATACCTTAACATTGCCTCCCCATAAGCAAGGCCAAACAACCACTACCTTACCACCCCAAAATCAAGACTTCACAACAACCACCTTGCCAACCTAAAACTATAACAACACAACAACCACATCCCCACCCCAAAAAGAATGACCTCACAAAAACCACCTCACTACCCTAAAGGAATGGACACAAATCACAACACATCAAGATCATTTTGTTCATTTAAAATGGGATTTTGTCACATTATAATTTATTTTAGGGGTTATATCACACAAGACGTAATCCTGAGTAAACCGTTTCAGTAGCTAAATAATAGTGGTAAACCAATTTCCATTTTTATAGTCATATAACAATAATCAGAAGATCCACAACATGCACAACACATATCAAACACTACAAATAATTCCCCAAATGGACACAATGTTTAGAAAGGAATGAAGCTTATATAATTGATAATATCACAATCATATCAAATCCATATAAAATTGAGAAACAAACCCCTTCATACCTTTCTATTTCAATTAAACCAACTATTTATCATGAATTAATATATAAAAACCATATCTCAAAACTAAAAAAAGTAATCCCCACACACAAGATGAAAAATAAAATGAAATGGTGGATTCCCTAGATCAAAAAATATTTTAAGGTTATCTTTGCATCCTAGGGAGAAGAAGAATACACTTAAACTACAACCTAACCATAAAAAACCACAGACCCATTATCACCCCATCCAACTTCAACAAAAAATACTTCCCAGGAATACAACCCAATCAAAACTGCACAACCATATTGAAACTATAATGATGAATGAGAGTAAAACAAAAAAGAAGAAGGAAGGTCCTACCATATATTTCAATGAAAACCCACCAGAACCAACCGATCTAAGAGAGAGGATGTGGACATAAAGAACACCTCAAGGCGATTAGGATATTCCCAAATGAGAGATAAGGGAGGCATGTAAATGAAAGAAACATTAATTGAAAAACGGTTTTTAGTATCTATAATTCAGAAATTTTTATTTCATTAAATAATTACATTAGGTGCAAGAAATTGTTTTCCGAAAATTACATCTTTCATCAAAAAAACATATCGATTTTATTAATTAACCAAGAAAATGTAGGTCATGTATAACCCTGTGAACCTTAATTCACATGAAATGAACCATAAATACATGGTTTGTAATGTTTATACATCTTGTACTCACTTGAATTTTAGTGTTTGTCATAAAAAACCTTTAGGCCCGCTCGAAGAAACATCCAAGAACATCCAACACCATAACCTAACAAAGAAATAACCCAGGAAGGCATGAACCATTACATTAATTTTATTGTTTGATTATATAAAAATGAGAAGCCACCTACCTCACAATGGGTGATGAAACTGACGTATAATATAGAAAAACCATTAAACCAATATTGATTTTTTTTATTTAGATCGAATCATGATCTCATAAATAACACATCATAGATCATTGATCTATATAAAGGAGATCATATATAAAGTTTCCTGTGGGAGGAGATAAGAATCCCTAGAGTGAAATAGATAAAAAAGACATAGAATTTATTATAGACATCTAAAACACATATGGTCTTTTAAAACATGATCTATAGGGATTTTATTTTCCAAAAAATCCTCGAGGAATCATCTGGTTCAAGAGCCTACATGAATAATATAAAAATGATAAATTTTGGGGTGTAAAATGGAATGAAAATAAAATTATCAAATCTTGTTCATACCCTTTACACAGTTAGGAAACAATTTAAAAAAACATCATCTAACCATGAGAGTGTTATTGGGAATTGCCCAGGAGGCGGAATGATTGTACCACAGAGCTCAAAAAATAGTTCACCAAATGTGAAATACTACTATCCCAAAATTCCCAATTTGTATGGTAAGTTGTATATTTTGTCCAAACCATGCCCTAATTATGAACTATAATAGTGAAAAAATTCCATTACATAGTTTTATATTTAATTATCATGACTTATAAAAACAACCATCAAAATTGTTACCCATAAAAAGATTTTGGGACACATTAAACAGTCCTGAAATTCTTATAACACAAGAAAATAAATATATAACTTTAAAATATGTAATAAATGGTTGAATTAACTTATAAATATGGTGTTAAAAATATATAATTAATATATGAACATTTTGATGTTAATAAATGATGAAATATTGATCTCAAATAATGAATATAAAATATTTACCCATGAATATTCCATACGGGTCTCTACAATACTTGAAGTGAACCTTCCGATCACTAGATGTTGGCTGAAGCATCGTGGGTTTGAATAATATTACATGATATGTTAGTTGGAAAATAATTTTATGAATATCATCTTATTGAGTCTATATACATCATTTCATTATCAAATGAGTTTCGAGAACTTAGTGAGTATAAAATGGAAACCATCCAAGAAAGTGTGATGATAAATTTCCAAAAATTCATGATATGGTATCAACCTAAAAGGAATATATTCTATAGGTTTAATAACAACCACTCAAAATTCTATAAATTTTTATAGTGAAACAATATTATTTAATTAAAAATGATATAAAAAACATAATAAGGGTGACTCACGTGTGAAAAATATAAGAAGAAGTGTCATGTAAATCCCATATTACACATTTAAAGTATTCTATAGGTTTCAAAAATGAGTCAATATGGGTTTCAATATCTATATATATTAAATTACCCCGATTATAAACATTTTTATTATTTGATACAATTTGTAAAATGATTTTAAAACATATAAATAGTGGCCCATATAGGGAGTGAGTATGATATACCAAAGAGGAATTCACTATCAACCTCGACCACGTATCAAATACTCAATTGTATACAAAATTATAAAAATACATTAGAAATAGATATATAATGAATCCAATGTCCCAAATTATGTTAAATAATTGACTTTTTTTAATCAAAATTATGATCTCTCTTATCCAAGAGGGTCCTTAGTAGCCAAAAAATACCTCAGGCCTAACCGAGGTTATGAGATGAACCAAAATGGATGTCATGGTAATCCTACCACCCTATTTGAAAAAAATAAAACTGTGGGAATATAATTTAGAAAATTAATTTAACCTCCCCATATGGGTAGGATAAAGATGAATAATAGCATCTAGGAAATTATTACCTTATTATTCCTTTAAGCTAGGAAATGACAATATATATTTACCTAGTAAATTATCATATATGAACAATAAAACCCTTTAAATAATTATATACCAACTCTAAAAATCAAAATAATAACAATTACCAAATAAGAAAATGATACTTACATTAAAAGAACATTAAAAAAACTTATTTCATCTTCATAATATGGTTATCTTTTAATACAAGTGACAAGATTGAAACTTAAATCCTTTGTGAAATATAATTACAACACAACTTTTTTTTAATTTTTACCACATTGATCAAGGGAAAAAAATTTAAAAAATAAATAAACAGTATTTAAATGAGGTTTTACTACTAATAAATTGAATATGTAAAACATTTTCTTCTTTAAATTATATTAGTAAACGTTATTAAAAGAAAACCCGTTGGATTTAATTAAATTCAATCAAATATATTCCATTTTAAATGAAACATTAATGAAAATTAAAGAATGAATTTTATTTCCTTCTAATTAAATTTCATAATATGTTCTCAAGGTATATGGATGTTTATTAGTCCACCATTCAAACCTATTAGTAATTGTTGAAGAAAAAATCAAGGCATGTAATGTTCTTAACCCAAAATATGAAACAAAGAATGAAAATAATGGTATTATTCTGATATCACCTTAGAATTGTGGTCTCCAAAACAATTTCATGAGTGGAATCAAGAAATTGAATGATCCACTAAGACATATGAAAATAATACTATAGATTTGAAATCTTTTGTGAGTGAAAATGAAATAATGAATATAGATGAAAGACATTTTTTAACATATCATGAATGAGAAATAAAATACCATTAGTATTAGGATAGGCATGAGTTTGAGAAATTAACAAAAAAATGGAGGAGATTGAAATGAATCAACCAGAAAATACATATATAATACATAATATTACATGAATATTCAATTCATGTCCTAATAAATCACACCCCAGAAGTAGTAGGATTAATATCTTTGGAGGAAATTTTTATTACTGAGGCTTTTTATAACCGTACTTCTAAATTTCCAAAAAATAATAATGACTATGATATTATTCTAGAAATTTCATACAAAATTATTTTCTAGATATCATATATAATGGAAACATAAGAATGAATGATCTCAGACACTCAATATAGAGTGAACATAAAGAGATAAAAATCAAATACAACAAATGAGAATAAAATGAGCATGATAGTGTGGGAACACAATCAAGATTTATGAACACAAAATAGAGTAATTATAATTAATTAAACATGGATAATAAATCATGAATCATTATAAAAATTCTTTGGTAATAATATAATATATGATTCATATAAATGGGGAATCATGAATCAATAATTACAATACATGAAAACATAACATAGCTATGTTTTATAATATGTAAATATATAATAATATTTTTAACGAATATAAAAAATATAAAATCACATATTATGATAATGATTACTACTAATTCCATTATAATAATTATTAAAGAGTTTCATAGTGGATTACATTCACTCAAAACCATCATAAACATAGTGTATATATATTCATATTTTGGTTTTGGATCAAATCCCAATTCTATATATATCATATAATGAGATATAAATCATTAACTGATGTATTGAAAGGATGAATAATTTTAATACCACTCATCACATAATGAAAAACCAAACATAAGTGTGAAATAGGAACAAAAGAACATTCATATGTCTAACAGATCTAAATTAACCAATTTGAAATAAATGAGTTTCATTAAAACATACAGAATCCTTGATATTAAGATATATTGATAGAGAAGGTGGATGATATAACTTGGTAATATCTATAGAGTCAAAATATATCCCCTAAACACATTATGTCCTTAGTTTTTAAAAACACCACACAATTTTCTCAAAAATTAGGCATTTCTATTTTAATATTTCCCAAGGGTTTTATATTTTTTTTGTAGAAAACTATTTATCATATAGAATAGAAAATTATTTATAAGTTAATGAATAAAATCTTTTTATATATTTTTAGTTCATCAAATTGACTAATCCATGTCCATGAGAATGTCTATATTTGGTCCATCAGACTGAATAAGGTTGGTTAGTTAGACTGACTATGTATAGTACATTATACATATGAAGTATAATCCATTGAATTGAGAAAATCTTGTCCATCAGATTGATCAAGTCCAATCCATCAGAATGATTGAGTTTAGTTCATTAGACTAACTGAGTTCAGTTTATCAGACAAACTTAGTTGAGAACAACAAACTGACCAAGTCTCGTTTATTTGAATGACATAGAATTTGATCCATTGGGATAAAAAAATGATTCCATCATAATAATATATTTTATAATCATTTGGTTAGAATTAATTCGGCTAGATGGAATAATTTTACAGAATTGTAATTATGCTATCAAAATGACCTCAGATGAATATTTACAAAATATTTTGGGCTTTTAAGTTAGAGATCATATGAGGATCATGCAATCAACTCTAAGAATCATGTAACACGACCACCTAAGAAGTTCCTATAAATAGTGTTGCATTCAAGGAGCTATTAGATTATTCTTTTATGACTCGTCTCATCTGAATTTTTCTCTACTATAATATCTGGTTACTTTTCCTTAGTAAATATTCAAATAGTTTTTTGTTCTAGGTAGTCTGAGTGAGGATTGTAAATTCCATAGACCTTTTTCATGTGATTTTCTTTTCATGTGGGTTTAAATTGAGGGATTCCATAAATAAGAAGAATTTTGTTTTCAATCAGGTTGATAAATGAATTATAGTGATTGGGAAGAGAAAGTATATTATGATATTTATGATGGATCCATTTTATATAGAATAAAGAGAAGCCTTATAGTAAGTTTTAAAACAAGTAATAACCAATATTAGGGTTTGTGACATCCTTAACTATTGCAAATAGTGAGTATAAATATTTTACAAAATACTTTTGTAATTAATTATTTCTTTTTTGATTAAATCATAGTATTCAATTGCTTCTACGAATTTTATTATTTTTTTATCATTTTTATAAATTTTTTATTTTACTAATTTTTTTAAAACTCAGATATTTTGGATGACATGTTTTTCTTTTTAGTAAACTATGATGATCAGATGATATATATCGATTAACTCAAAAATAAGAGGTATTTGTTTCTTAGTTTGTTTATTTTTTCAAAGTAAAATTAACCCCCTTTTATAGAAATTTATATAATCTAATATACTACAAATAGTATCATATCATGCTCTACTACATAACATTCTTGATTTACTATTATAATTTTAAGAAAATCTATAATATTTTATAAATTTATTTGTGAAATATTTTTTCAATATTATTTATATACTATTTTACACTAACCCATATATTAGAGAATACTTATTTTTTGGGTTTACAAATATAGAAGGTTTAATGGTTTTAACTCATGAGAATCCCAATATGATAACAGAACCAATTTTTGATGGGCCATATTATTTGAATAAGAGTAATCATATGAATAATTTTTTTAAAAATGCTAGAGTAGTTAACTTTGATATGATAACATAAAATATTAAAATCAGTAAATAGAATATATCTATGTTTACGAAGAAATATATGCTAGAATGACAACTAAATTATCTGGTACAAAATAATTTTCCATGTTCCCTGCCAATAAATATTTACAACCAATTTTTTCTTTTTTAGAAATGAATAGTATTTGGATGAAGTTATAAGTTATTAATTTTGGTAATTCTACAGCGATTGATAGTAGAGGATATATTTCAAGGTGATATTGTCAATATTTTTTATTATTCTTGGCGAATTTACAAATAATTTTCATCAGAGGTTTGTGAAAATTGTGAATAGTTTAAAATATTTTAGTGGAAAGGATCTTATTGTTGAAATTCTAGTATAAAATATCAATGATATTATGCCCTTATTGTAATGACCTAGTGTTTTTAATGGAAATTCCATTCTTATAAATATGCCATAAAATCACATAATAATGAACTACTTGAGTGATAAGTGACCTTTAAACCTGTGTTTGTCACTTCTGTGTTTGGAATTTTGAAAATTTGGCATACACGGTTGTGTTAAAGATTTTTTTGGAGTCTAATAAAACAAAATATTTTATGTTGAATAGTAACCTACCCTAATGAATAGTAACATACCCTTATGAATAGTGATATACCCTAATTAATAGTAACCTCACCGATGGTGGTATAAAAATAATATTAATGTTGGAAGTACGATATACCTATAGTTTATAATGAGTTAATGAATGTTTTAAAACTGGTTTTGATAATAAATTATTATTTTAATTAAATATTAAAATAAACATATTTAGAAAATTATTTTTAAAAAATGAAATTCATTTTTGGATTCTACTCATCAAAAACTGGTCAGGGTGATTTTTTTGTATTTTTCTAAAATACTTGAATATTTTGATGAATAATAGAATCTGATAATTCACAATAAATGCTAAATAATAGATTAATTGAGTCATCGATGATGTTCTGTATATGTAAGCCCACTTGGTTCGAATTAACATGACACATTTACTATTCCTTGTCATGGAATACTTACTACTCTTTTTCTTGTGAAGAAATAATAAATTAAGTATTATAATATCATGAAATCCCTCCTCTCCTCCACTATAAAAACCCCCTTAACGCCCTATTCTCTCCACTATTCTCAAGTTCCAAGACTTCTCTAAATTCTGCCCAAATCACTCCCCAAGGTCCTCCCCCACGTACAAAATCTCTCAGCCTCCTCAAAATACAAAAACCACTCCCCTTAATTGGTTCTCAAAGGAGGAAGTCTCAAGAGGTAAATTCCTCTTCCCAAATTTCTTCTTTTCTTTTATGTTCTTTTCTTTTTATTTCTTTCCTCACATCCCTTCACCATAATAGTATGACAAATACAGGAACATACGTGTACTGGAATGTCTTCATTCTAGTGGTATATTTCATTATATTCTCTCCTTTCCCCACCCTTTTATTTGAAAGAAATTAAAACACCGTTTGAGATGTGCTAATTTAGCACATTCAAGGACAACAGTTTATCAATTTCTATTGTTATATTTAATTCTGGTCAAGAAACCATTTTTATAATGGTTGAAACTGATTTATATATATGTAATATATCCTATTTTTGGTTCTGTAATCCTTTCGTACAAATTTAATTAAGTTATAAATCAAAATACATTCTTTATAATCAAATCCACCGATTAACAAAAACGGTTACCACTAAGGTTATATATATAATAATTAGACTTCACTCTAAGTAACCTAATTAATATTAAAACCGTCTAATCTCTTGGATATGAACTAAAGAATATAACTTTAATTCTGAACAACCACTTTCATCTTGCATATAATCCAAACTTGAATATAAGTGAACCGATCATTTAAAGCCATGTAAACAAATGATCCCGAACAATGAAATTGAACCTTATAACTAATGAAAAATGCATTGAATGAACTAAAAAGGTTCATAATAAATAAATTAAATATATAAGAGTTTCTGGACTTATTAATTAATAATCCTAATTTGTTTATTCAGGTCATTAATAACAAGTGGAGAACACCAACAGATTTAAGGTAAGAGATCCTCTCCTTTTCTCTCTTAATCAAGATTTTCCTCTATACTATGCATTTTTATGTGTAATAGAATATGATGGGGTATGTTTAAGAACTTCCCCCATACTTCCTTCTAGATTTATATGTGATGATAAACCCCATTTCTCTCTCAAAAATCTCTCTTGGTCAAACCCGACACTATGCCGATAAAATCTTAACGAATTCTACCCGAACCTTATTTGTTCTTTCGGGTTGCCTTATCATTATTTATAAATGGTGTTATCTTATATATTTATGTGATTATTATGACTTCTGGTTAGTTGTACATGATTCTTATTTCAAGACCCTTTCATGACATTCTTTCGAGGATATACGTGATTTTGATATATTCCCTCCTTAGAACCTTCCGATAAGCAAACATGTTTAAAGGGGACTTCCCAAATTTTTACCCAAATTTCAAGTGCAATCTATCTTATGTTTTAAAACACCATTGTATTTATAAAATCATTATTTTTAATAATAAAACCTTTGAAGTTCAATTCTGGTTTTATATAAAAGAATTTCCTTTTTTCTATTTGAAAATCTCAAGATTGTTTTCCTTAAAACCACAAAAAAGGTTTTAATGATATTGTTCCTAAAATACATTTTTAATATGTTGTCACCACTTTCAATGTTATATTCCTATTTTACCCTATGAATTTCCATGTATGTTATAATCCTTTCCTTTCATGGACACTTTCATGATATTCCTATTGGATATATTTTATGTCAAGATTGTGGTACCCAATTCTTTCAATGGGTACCTTTATGTTTATGTATGGTTGATTATGTATGATTATTTATATAGAATGATTATTTATGTGGAAAGAATATTCATGAATATGTTGAGATGGGTGTGCCCAGATAGCGCTCCAATGCATTGCGTATGGTTAATTCTCCTGAGATGCGATGTGAAACGGGATTGGCAGATAGAATTGACCCGTACTAAAATGGGAAACGGGATTGGTCGTTAGCCTTGACCCGAACTAAAGATATGATTTAGGATTCTGCCACATTTATATGATTCCATGTTTATATGATCCCATGCTTAAATTAAATGATTTTATAAGTTTCATGCTTTTTATTTCATTATGTCATGCCTCTTAACTCATGTGCTTGAGATGTATCCTTATGTTCATTCCCTTACTGGGCATTTTTAGCTCATCCCTTTGTTCATGTGTTCCCCAGGGTACCCGCCTATGCGGATGTAAGGGCTCAAAGGAAGTTAGGAGATATTTATGGAGATTAAATAAATATGTTTTTTAGCCCCATGTTTTATGTTATATGTACCGTATCTTCCAAGACAATAGACATAACGATCATTTTCATGTACTCTAATGATTAATTATGCTTAAAATAAAGAAATGTTATATGTAAAAGGCATGGGTAGCTATAGTTGGTATCAGAGGATTGTCTAGTTATTTTTAGAGATTAGGAATAGAGCACCTTAGTGAGAACTTTAAGGATGAGACTAAATATAAGGAAGCAGTCCTAAATTTTGGTGAGTATAGAGTAAGTGGTTTATCGAGAAAATACATCCCTGTTTGGATACGAGCAGGTAGAGGCGGCTCTGGAACAGATGTTTCCAAGGGTAAAACCCAAAAAAACCGCTTTGAGAAAGACTCAAAAGGGAACTAGTGCATGATAATGGGGCTTGCTTCACTCTTGGTTACGACACTCTTGAGGGATATGATTTGGTAGATTCACGAGTTTAGTACAAAACCGTATTAAGGGACAAAAAAGAAGAAGCCCATAAGAATATAAGTTATGAAATATATCGAGGATAACATATATATAAAAATAAGGAATCAAAAGTCAGGATATAATTCTTCTTTATAAGTTCATAATTTTATGTCCAAAGTTTCTTTTTATGCTCAATAGCTATGTATTCAAGACCTCAAATTATACTTCCTTTTTCATAGCGAATGGCGTGAAATAGAAGAACACATTCCAACAACCAATGTGATAGGACATGTAATGATTTCCCTAATGGCATGCCTGATGTGATGGAAGTGGGTGCTCAAAACTTCATGGTAGTACTTTCTCAGTTGGCTCGAGTTATGAATAATAACTTGAATCAGGTGGAACATCCCTCTCCTCCATGGAAAGACCAAGTTGCCATAGAATCTTTCATGCTGCAAATGACTCCCATGTTTAGCGGTACTACTGATCCCCTCCTCCCTGAACAATGGATTAATTCCATTGAAAATATTTTTTTATCCTCCAATGCTTGGAAGAAGAGAAGGTCGTACTGGCAGTCTATCATTTTGATGGGGAAGCTGATCAGTGGTGGACACTGATCATGAATAAAAAGTCCCAAGAGGAAATTGATTCCATAGATTGGGAGGAATTCAAGAGGATGTTTTTCAACAAATATTTTCCTCGAACCCTCCATCTCAAGATGGAAAGAGAGTTCCTTGGACTCAAGTAGAAGGAAGATGAGTCCATCAGGGCATATGAAGAGAAATTTACAAGGCTTTCAAGGTACACCTATGGCTTTGTCATGAACACTGAAAGCAAGGTGGAGCCCTTCTTTAATGGACTAAAGCTGTATATACGAAAAGTGTTGGCAAGTTGAGTCTTTGAAAGCTATGAGGAGATTTTCCGTTGTGCCCTCAAGGTTGAAATGGAGATGGGAGACTCTTAGTGGACTCCTGGGCTTAGTGACAAGAAGTGGAAAATGGAGAACAACATGGGTGGTTAATGAAGCAAATCCAATGATGGAAAGAAGCCTCACATTTCCCTTTCCAAGTGTTGTGGGAAGAATCATCTTGGTGAGTATCTTGAGGGAACCAGGAATTACTTCAAATAGAGAATTTTTGGTCATTTGTCCATGAACTACTGATGGGATATGAAAAATCCCACTAATGTTAAAGATGAATGGATGGTTCAGATCAACACTCAGCCTGCGGTGCAGTGTTTTAACTGCAAGGATCTTGAGCATTATGCGAACAATTTCCCAAAGATGAGGGTTGTCAGAGGCAATCAAAAAAAACCTCCCATGCAACAAAGAAGGTCTTATTCTATCACCACTACTGAGGTGGAGACGAAAAATGATGTGGTAATGGGTACGGTTTTTATTCATTCAAGAATAGAGAAAATATTATTTGATTATGGTTCTACACATTCTTTCATATCTTGAAAGTTTAGTAGAACTATTAAAACACCACCTCAAAATTTGGAGGACAAGTTATCTATGAGAACATTTAATGGGGAAATTATTGAATCAATGGTTTATAACTCCTCCCCGGTTAATGTTTGTGGACTGAACCTCCCATCAAATCTTGTCATACTTACTTTAGGGGAGTTCTATGCTATCTTGGGAATGGATTGACTATCTTTGTATAAGGCCAACATCAATTTTCCGAAAAGGGAGATTACTCTTCATATCCCGAAGAATCCTTCAATTATTTACAAGTGCAAGGAGGAAGATGAGTCTCCTTTTGAATCTTCATCTCAAGTTTAGATACTGCTTCCTTGTAAGAAAGCATATCTAGCTCAAATGATTGGGACAAAGGATTGAATCATTCTTGAAGACATGCCCATCGCGAGGGATTACACCAATGTATTTTTAGAAGAGTTGCCTGGGTCATCATCCTAACCAAGATGTTGAGTTCTCAATTGAACTTATCCCTGGATCTCTGTCAATCTCAAAGAAACCTTAAAGAATGGCCACTATAGAGTTAGAATAGCTGAAGAAGTAGTTACATGAGAATATGGAGAAGGGTTTTATATGCCCGAGTGCTTCACCGTGGGGTGCTCTACTCCTCTTCATCAAGAAGGAGGATGGATCAATGCACCTCTGCAATGATTATCGTGAGTTCAATAAAATCACTATAAAGAACATGTATCCCCTTCCATAGATAGATGAATAGTTTGATCAGATTTTTTGGGTCAGTTATTTCTCTAAGTTTGACCTTCAGTCGAGATATCACCAACTAAAGGTGAGGAAGGAAGATATTCACAAGACTGCCTTTCGAACGAGGTATGGACACTATGAGTTCATAGTGATGCCCTTTGGACTCACTAATGCTGCAAAAATTTTCATGGATTTAATGAATAGAGTCTTTATAGATTACCTGGACAAATTTGTGGTGGTCTTTATTGATGATATTCTGATATACTCCAAGAGCAAGGAAGAACATGAGGAGCATTTGAAAACTGTGTTAAAAACTTTTCGAAGGGAGAAGTTGTATGAAATGTACAGTAAATGTGAGTTCGGGATAGAGGAAATATCATTCTTGGGGCATGTTATCACAAGGAAGAGGATATCTGTGGACCCTTCCAAGATAAAGGCAATTGAAGAGTTGCTGAGGCCAACTTCTGTAACAGATATCCAAAACTTTTTAGGTTTAGCTGGGTATTATTGAAAATTTGTAAAGAACGTTTCACAATTGTCAAGCCCAATGACCAAGCTGACACATACGGGAGTAAAGTTCATCTGGACAAAGGAATGTGAAGACTATTTCAAGTAGTTGAAAAAGAGGCTTACCACTGCGCCGGTACTCACACTCCCTTCAAGTAGAGAACTATTTGTGGTGTATAGTGATGCTTATAAGAAAGGGTTAGGCTGTGTGATACTTCAAAATGATAAATTGATAGCCTATTCCTTATGTTAGCTAAAAATCCATGAGAAAAACTATCACACACACGATCTGGAGTTGGCAGCTGTGATCTTTGGGTTGAAAATCTGTGGGCATTATCTCAATGGGGAAAATGTGAGATATATGCTGAACACAAGAGTCTCAAATATATATTCTCACAGAAAGTGATTAATATGTACCAACAAAGATGGATATAGCTCATCAAGGATTATGACTACTCAATCCACTACCATCCTGGTAAGGCAAACAAGGTGGCAGATGCTCTGAGTAGAAATGATCCTGCATCTTTATCAATGATAAGAATTGAAAAGGATCTGATCTACTTGGATTTGCAAAGGATGGACATGGGAATCATTAAGGGAGGAACATCATCAATCCATTCTGAAATTATTCCTCAACCATCTATCATGGAGAAAATAATGGTTTCTCAAAGAAAGGAAGTGGAAATTCAGAAAAGGGTGGAAGCTGTTAAAAATGGGAAATCTTCCGATTTCAAAATTGATGAGGAAGGAGTTGTAAGATTTGGGACATGATTATGCATACCATATAATCCAGAGATAAATAAGGATCTATTGAATGATTCACATAGCTCGACCTTCTCTATCTATCATGGGAGTACCAAAATGTACCATGATCTCCGAGAACACTTCTGGTGGGATAACATGAATAAAGAGATTGCAGAATATATATCAATGTGGTTGGTATGTCAGCAAGTTAAATTTGAGTGACAAAAGTCCAAAGGTATGATGAATCCATTACCTATAACCATGTGGAAATGGGAAAATGTTACTATGGACTTTGTCACAGGTCTCCCGAAGACATCAAAGGGAAATAATGCGATATGGGTTGTGGTTGGCCGACTCACCAAGAAATCCCATTTCATCGCTAGTCGGGAAGATCTCTGGCTAGAAAAACTTGAAAAGTTATATGTGATGGAAGTAGTGAGACTGCACAGTGTTCCAATATCAATTGTCTCTGACCGTGATCCAAGGTTAATGTCTAAATTCTGGAGGATCCTTCAACATTATTTGAGTACTGAATTAAATTTTAGCACGACCTATCACCCCCAAAATGATGGCCAGTCTGGAAGAACTATTTAGACGCTTGATGATAAGCTTAGAGCCTGCTCTCTAGAATTCAATGGTGGATGGGATCAGAATCTCCCATTGGTTGAGTTCTCATAAAAAAATAGATCTCACTCGAGTATTCAAATAGATCCATATGAAGCTCAGTATGGAGAGTGATGTAGAACCCTAACCGGTTGGGATGAAGTTGGGGAAAGAAAGCAACTTGGACCCGATGTTGTTCAAGATATAAAAGAGAAGGTTCAAGTCATCCAGAAACACATCAAAGCTGCTCAAAGTTGGAAAAGGAGCTATGCTGACAACCATCTAAGGGAATTTGAATTTGACGTTGTAGATAAAGTCTTCCTTCAAATATCTCCATGGAAGAGAGTCATGCAATTCGGAAAGAAAGGGAAGCTAAGCCCAAGGTATATTGGCCCCTTTGAGATCATTGAACACATAGGAGTCGTGGACTATAGGCTTGCACTTCCACCAAATATGGCTCGAGTTCATGATGTTTTCCATGTATCACTCTTGAGGAAGTCCATACCTGATCCCTCACATGTACCTAACTCAGAGGTGGTGCAGCTGGAAGATGATCTCTCCTATGAGGAGCAGCCAGTAAAGATTTTGGATCGGAGAGATAAGGTTCTACGCAATAAGACAACCCATCTTGTCAAAGTGTTGTGGAGGAACCATAAGTTTGAGGAAGCATCATGGGAACTGGAGGAAGAAATGAAGGAAAAGTACCCACATATGTTTTTTTCCTAGAATGTAAAATGAAATTTCGAGGGAGAAATTTCTTAAGTGGGGAAGAATGTAATGACCCAATGTTTTTAATGGAAATTACCTTCCTATAAATATTCAATAAAATCACATAATAATGAACTAATAAGTGATAAGTGACTTTTAAACAAATTTTTGTCACTTCGTTGTTTGGAATTTTGAAAATCTGACATACACGGTTGTGTTCAAGATGTTTTTTGGAGTCTAAAAAAACAAAAATAATTTTTGGTGAATAGTAACCTACACTAATGAATAGTAACATACCCTTATGAATAGTGATGTACCCTAATGAATAGTAACCTCACCTATGGTGGTATAAAAATAATATTCATGTTGGAAGTATGATATACCAATAGTTTAGAATGAGTTAATGAATGTTTTAAAACTGATTTTGATAATAAATTATTATTTTTATTAAATATTAATATAATCATATTTAAAAAATTATTTTTGAAAAATGGACTTCATTTTTGGATTCTACACATCGAAAAATGGTCAGGGAAAAATTTGGGATTTTTCTGAAATACAAGAATTTTTTGATGAATAGTAAAATGCGATAATTTAAAATAAATGCAAAATAATGGATTAATTGAGTCATCGACGATGTTCTGCTAATGTAAGCCTTCTTGGTTCGAATTCACATGACCCATTTACTATTCTTGGTCATCTAATACTTACTATTCTTTGCCTTGTGAAGAAATAATAAATTTAGGATTATAATATCATATAATCCCTCCTCTCCTCCACTATAAAAACCCCCTTCACGCCCTCTTCTCTCCACTCCTCTCAAGCTTCAATCCTTCACTAAATTCTGCCCAAATCTCTCCCCAAGGTCCTCCCCCACGTCCAAAATCTCTCAGCCTCTTCAAAATACCAAAACCCATTGCCTTAAAAGGTTCTCAAAGGAGGAATTATCAAGAGGTAAATTCCTCTTCCCAAATTGATTCTTTTTCTTTTATGTTCTTTTCTTTTTATTTATTTCCTCACCTCCCTTCACCATAATAGAATGAAAAATAAAGTAACATAAATGTAATGAAATTTCTTCATTCTAGTGGTATATTTCATTATATTCTCTCCTTTCCCCACCCTTTTATTTGAATGAAATTAAAGCACCGTTTGAGATGTGCTAATTTAACACATTCAAGGACTACGATTTATCAATTTCTATTGTTATCTTTAATTTTAGTCATGAAACCATTTGTGTTATGGTTGAACTAGATTATTATATATGTAATATATACTATTTTGTTTCTATAATACTTCGGTACAAATGGAATTATGTTATATATCAAAACACATTCTTTGTAATCAAATCCATCGATTAACAAAAAATGGTTATCACTAAGGTTATATATATAACAATTAGAATTCACTCAACGTAACCTAATTAAAATTAAAACCATGTAATAAACTAGATATTAACTAAATAATATAACTTCAATTCTGGGTAACCACTTTCATCTTTCATATAATCCAAACTTGAATATAAGTTAACCGATCTTTTAAATCCACGTAAACAAACGAGCCCAAACAATGAAATTGAACCTTATAACTAACCAAAAGGCTTTGAATGAACTAAAAAAGGTCATAATAAATAAATTAAATATATAAGAAGTTATATAATTATTAATTAATAAGACTAATTTGTTTATTCTGGTCATTAACAACAAGTGGAGAACACGAACGGATTTAAGGTAAGGGATCTTCTCTTGTTCTCTCTTAATCAAGATTGTCCTCTATAATATTCCTTTTTACGTGTACTAGAAAATTATGGGGTATGTTTAAGAGACTCCCCCATACTTCCTTTTGGATTTAAAAGTGATGAGAAACCCCATTTCTCTCTCATCAATCCCTCTTGGTCACACCCGAAACCATGCCGATAAAATCATCACAAATTCTACCTGAACCTTCTTTGTTCTTTTGGGTTGCCTTATCTTTATTTTGAAATTGTGTTATCTTATCTATTTATGTGACCCTTATGAATTATGGTTAGTTGTACAAGATTATTATATCAAGACCCTTTCATCACATTCTTTAGGGGATATACATGATTTTGAAAGATTCCCTCTTAAGAACTTTCCGATCATCATACCTTTTTTAAGGGGACTTCCCAAATTTTTACCCAAATTTCATGTGAAATCTATCCTATGTTTTAAAACAACATTGTATTTATAAAATAAGTATTTTTATTAATAAAACCTTCTTGTTTCAATTCTGGTTTTATATAAAAAAATGTCCTCTTTTCAATTTGAAAAGCTCTAGACTGTTTTCCTTAAAACTGCAAAAAAATGTTTTAATGCTAATGTTTCTAAAATACATTTTTAACATGTCGTCACCACTTACCATGTTATATTCCTATTTTACCCTATTAATTTCCATGTATTTTCTAATCATTTCCTTTCACGGACACTTTTTTGATACGCCAATTGGGTAGGTTTTATGTCATGATTGTGGTACCCAATTCTTTCCGTGGGTACCCTTATGTTTATGTATGGTTGATTATATATGATTATTTATGTGGAAAGATTATTTATGTGGAAAGAATATTCATGAATATGTTGAGATGGGTGTGCTTATATAGTGCTCCAATGCATTGGTTAAGGTTAAGCCTCATGAGATGCGATGTGAAACGAGATTGGCGGTTAGCCTTGACCCGTACTAAAATGGGAAATGGGATTGGCGATTATCCTTGACCCGTACTAAAGATATGATTTATGATTCTGCCACATTTATATGATTCAATGTTTATATGATCCCATGGTTAAATTAAATTATTTTATAAGTTCCATGCTTTTGTTGTCATTAGGTTATGCCTCTTAACTCAAGTGCTTGATATGTATCCTTATGTTCATTCCCTCACTAGGAATTTTTAGCTCATCCCTTTGTTAATGTGTTTCCAAGGGTACCCTATACAGATGTAAGGGCTCAAAGGAAGTTAGTAGCTCTTTATGGAGGTCAAATAAAGATGTTTTTCCCCATGTTTTATGTTATATGTACCATGTCTTCCAATACAGTAGACTTAACGATCCATGGCTTGTACTCTCATGATTAATTATTCTTAAAATAACGAAATGTTATATGTAAAAGGATCGGGTCACTATACGTATAATGTTAATTAAAATGAACATATTGAGATGATACATGGAGGATAACACATTTGAAGTTGGATTATTTTATTAGAAATCTCATGTAATATGATGGTACCCTAAATATGGATGTTAAAAAGATAAACAAAATTAATAGAGGAGTTTATTTTTCATGTAAATAAAATTTCACTCTATAATTTTGTTCATTTGATAAATATTTTATGACTTCAATGAAAAATTATGTTCATGTAGAAATAATGAGTACTTCTTATAAACTATTTGACAATGAGTTGTCTAATATTTCTAAGAGAATGAAGAATAATTTTGTGTAGAAAAGTTTTATAAATAATTATCATAAAATTGATAAGGAATAAAATGAGTTGAAAAATTCTTTTGAAATGATTTTTCATTATTGTAGGTATTCTAGTCATACAAAGAAAAATTGTCCCATGTTTAAGGAAATATATAATAAGGATAAAAATTATGAGAGGAATTATAAGATGTTCTATAGACAGAAGGGTACAAATTTCATGAAAGCGTAAAATACTTTGAGTGCTAGTAGAGATGATAGTTATTCAGATAATAAATTACATATTAAAATTGATGATCCACACAATATAAATTTGTTTTTTAAAATGAAAAAGAATTTGAAATTTTTTATGGAAAAGGTATTTACTGAAACCATGAATAATTTTACATTGAATGATAATTATCATGAAAATGAAAATGTGAATAATTCTATATCTTCATATGAGGAATCAAATTCATTCATAGAGAATAATAATTTTCCTAGATTTGAGGTATTTTTTCTATTTTCTAACTATTAAATAAAAAACTGCAATGTTTCTAAAAAACATGATGATACTGAAGAAAAACTATCTAAAAACATTCAAAAATATATACTCTTACTACTGAAATTATTAATAATTTAAAAGAGATAGATAAATATTAATTTTGAGAAAAAAAATTCATCAAAATATTTCCCAAATCTAAATTATAGTAAAAATTTACTAAGTATACAAATCAAGTTGTAAAACTAAAATTTAAAATTTAAAATTTGAATAAATTATAATAAATATATACTACTCGTAGATAAATATTTTTAAAATTTTAAAAATATATAAAATATAATAGGGATGTGTCTAGAATGAGTTTTACTAATAAAAACCAAAATTTCAAGGCAACTAGTTTTTGAAAGAATAACCAATTATAATAAAACTGCTAATGTGGAACAAATTGAACAAATATATTGTTATAAAATAATTTATAATCATTTTTATTTCAAAATGCTAATTTTTTCTCAAGAATTTATATCATCGATATAATGTTGGATCGATGATTATTATGAAAATTGAATTTTCTAACAACGATAGCCTCATGCCGATTTTTTATTCTAAATTAAAAATATACATAATTTTAAGAAAATAGGTATCATACCAACATATATAAGATTAGGTACATTTATATTGTATATTAAAGGAATATTCTTAGGAATATAGATTTCATTAATAATTTTTCTAAAATTAATGTGAAAAATTTACCTTAAATGACAATGATCATGGAGAAATTATTGGAATAGGTATCATTTCTATTCCTGGTAAAGATTTGATTTACAATGTTAAAATTTTATATGTCTTAATAACAACCTTATTAGATAAATATAATTTTATGAGTTTGGATATGTTTTGAACATAAAGACTGATAAATGTGTTTTTCATAGTTCAAAATATGAATTCATTATCTCCACCAACAGTCGTAACTATATTTAAAAACATAACATAAAATTCCATATAATCCAAGATCTAATATTCCTTAGTTAAATGGAATATCAATATTGGTTATAGAATAGATGCTTATGACATAATATTGTTTGAAATTTTATTAATCTAATTAACAAAGGACTAGTTAATGATCTACCAGAGCTTATCATTGATTATTCTAAATATTTTCATCCTTATAAATTTGTAAATAAATTTAATTTGTGATTTGAATCGTTTAATAAATTCTACACATATGATGATTTATTGTTATTGTATGTGGATTTATTTGGTACTACATAAATCAGAAGTATATTTTTCAAATAAAATGTATATTTTTCAATTCAATATTTCACTAAATATTTAAGTGAACATTTTATATCAAAAAATTATGATTCCTTTTTTATGTTTTGAATCATTTGTAGCATTTTTCAAAAATGAAAAAAATATGATTAGTAACTATTCATTTTGATCATGGTGGATAATTTTTAAATTATGAATTTAAAAAATTATTTAGTAAAAGGTTATGATAGAAATATTTTTCTCACATGGAAATTCATTGTAAAAATGTTTATCTAATTGAATAAATATAATTATTCATGTGATTATAGGAGCTATGCTAAGTAAATTATCAGTTTCTATTTATTTATATTGATGTAGATAATACTATAAATCATTTTTTAATAATTCCTTTTATTAATAAATCTCTTTATGAGTTGTTGATTTTAATAAAAACAAAACATTCTTATATTAATTTTGTTTGGATGAAAATTTATCATTCTAAAATCTAATGATAAATTATGTACATTTTCTACGAAATATGGTTAATTTATATTTATAAGATTATCTATAATTATAAATGAAAATAAGAATCTTAAAAAATGTACTATTGGGGAAATATTGCATGTGAAATTTTATGAAATAAATCCTTTTGTTTTCTAGAAACCACAATTCAAATATTTGGATGTAATTTAAAAAAGAAATTTTCAACATATAAGGGAATGTTCCTATTATGAGAGAATAATGGAAGAAAATATTTCAAAAGTTCTACCTTAAGAATAATTTAGACCTCATGATAAAGAATATAGTTTTATAAATCCAAGGAATAATTTTAACCTTAGGAATAATTCGAGAGATATTTTCATTTATGACATAGATCAACATGTAAGAACTAGACATTCTTTAATAAAAAAATTGATAATTTTACATTTTTATCAAATCATGAACCTAATACTCATAATGAATATTTTTGTTAGAAAGATTGGATTAATGATATAAAATAATATCTTAATAAAATCTACAGAAATAATGTTTGGACTTTATTTGAACAACCTAAAGATAATTATGTAATTGGAATAAAATGGGTTTTTTGAAATTAAAATGATAAAAATGGATTTATAGTTAGGAATAAAACTAGACTTCTTGAAAATGTTTATAATAAATAATAGGTTTTATAATTTGAATAAACTTATGATCTAGTAGCTTGACTTGAAGCTATATATATTCTTCTAGCATATATAGTAATCATTACATTTCATGATTTTCACATGGAAGTGATGAGTACTTTTAATAATAGATATAGTTAGGAGGAAATTTTTGAAGAAAAACCCTGGTGCTGAAAAACAATATCCAAAACAAGTATTTAAAATTAAAAAAATCACTTTATGGGGTTAAATAAGCCCCTAGTGTAACACCGTGATTTGTTAAAAGTGAAATTTATGTTTTATTGCATATGCGATACAGAAAACTAAACAAAAAAAAATTGATTATTTAAATAACACCATTATAAGATATCATTTAAATTTATGCATATAAATAGCACTAACCATTTTTTTAAATATATTAATATATATATATACACGTCATTCTCAAAAATTAACTTAGTCATAAAATCATTGTAAATAATCATTCAATTTTTACCGATGTAATTTTTCTATTCAAAAACATGCTTTGATAAAAAACGATATTTATTTATTCTTATGGGAAATATTATAATTAACTTATATAAAATGTAGATGTTTTTCATAAAATGATATTCATTTTTTATGTAATTATATCAAAATTAAATTATGAAATTTTTTTGTTTTTTCTAAAAATGTTGATTTTTCAGAAAATAATGAAAAAATAATCTTTTGTTTAAAAGTATAATTTATTTTGATATATTAAGTAATTTAATATTAAAATTATTATTTGATTTATATGTATCATAATTAATTAATATTTATATTTAATCCAATGAATTAAAATTAAATATTAGATTTTAGAATAAATTTTTTAGTCTTTAAAACATATTTTTTGAAAAATATATTAAAATGAATAAGGTTTCTACGTTGTAATTGTTGGAAATAAGTCCCAATTAGAAATTAATTAAATTAAATATATATACATATATCATATATCTATAGCATTACAAATTTAAATTATTATAATGAATATTAATAGTTATAAAGTTAATGTAAAATTGTCATTTCATTAAAAAAGGTATTTTTCAGAAACTCTTTCGCATCGCGAATGAGATCTTTCAATTAAATTAAATTCTACCACCTCCATGAGTTAATTTTTATCCAATGGGTCCCATATTTTTAATAATAATAATTTATATTTTTTAATAAGGTCAACTTAACTATTGGACAATATGAATAGTAACTACCATACAAAAAGTAAAATATGTTAATTATGGGTAAGAAGAAATTAAAAATAATTTAAAAAGGGAAATGGGTAACCCTTAGAGGATGACTATAAAAATTTAATTTTATGTTAAATAATTATAATATGTATTTATGTAATTTTTTAATTTATAAATGTTTTTGTACTAGGTTTAATAAAAACTAGTTTTTAATAATGCAAAAATGGATTTGTATTTGTATTTTATTTTATGAAATTTCAAGGAAGAAATTACTTTTGATGAATTCATGAAATTTGAAAATAAAAATTATTTTAATAAAATAATATTATTTTTTAATTTATATTAATTATAAGTAAAATTATAATTTTTATAATGTCAAATGTAATTTCTATAAGGGTTCAAAAATTGATATTGTCAAAAAAAATAACTTATCAATAATTGTAGATTTTTGTTTTAAAATTGGAAATTAACATATTTAGTAAGCTATTTTGATAAAATAAATAATATTTTTTGGATTATAATGTTGAAATGGTCGATGTAAATCCTTTACATGGAATAATAAGGAATGATTTTTTTTGTTCAATATATTATTTGTGGAGAATAAGTGAATTAATGAAGAAAATTACCTAATCCAAGGATTAAATCATTGATTAAGGAAGGACCAATGATAGGTAAATTTTTCATGTGTTTGAATAATTTATAATTATGTTGTAGAAGTAGAATTTTTGTTAATGATTGGATATAAGAATCATTGAAAATTTAAGGATTATTCTACAATAGATTTTTCCATTATGAATTGAAATATATATGGAATAGTATTAATAATTTATAAATGTTATTTATTGATAAGGTCATATTTTTTAAAACACATAATTGATGTATTTATCACTGAGAATATGAGAAGTGTCCAGATCATGTGAATCACAGAGAGGGGGAGGGGGTGAATCAATGACCCCTTTAATTTTTTATAATAATTGATTCTTTTCAATTAAACCTATATGGATGGTTAAGGACTTCATCCATTCTTATAGTGTCTCTCAGCCTTACCTCAAATAATTCTATAAATGTAAAGGCATTGAACAGAATGATTAACAAGGTTCTGTTCAAAGATATACTCTCTGCTATGTTGGTTATTATTCCCAATATAGATTCCCCACTGTAATCAGATGAGTAATTTCAATGGTTGATACATAGTCGCACTGTATCTCCCCTAAGTCCCATTGGGGGGTCTTTATACTACATCCCATAGTGTTACTAGAGTCCCACTAGACTACTTCATTGTCTCACTAAAGTCTTCTTCTCGTCCCTAAAACACAGAGGGGTTTTCTAGCTCTCGAGTCACATAAGAATCTTTCTACATTGTTCTCTTTTGATTCACTATGGATTGATATTTTTATCTTCCAACATTGGATTTCTGGATCAAACATGCATGTGTATATATTCAAGAATATTCAAAAACCTTTTCTAAGGTCTGTTGACCTTTCTCAATAACTCTAATCACTCATTCTGATCAGTCCTCACATTCACAATGCTGAGGAAATTATTTCTTCTTCTGATGAAGACCTGGCCTCACTTGTATGAGTGAATGTGATGCCCAAAACTGCTTAAAAAATATTTATAGGTTTGAATGACCATGCACTATGTTGTATCTGGTTGTCTTCTTGAGTCCTCAAACACTATAAATTCAGATAAAAGATCATCTTTTTATTCTGTTTGTCTTCAGTCTAAAAACATCAATCATGGATTACATGGGATCCAATACCTCTTGTATTTGGATGTCTCAATCAATTATTCTTCATGAATGAGTTTCATGGCACTGCTTCTTCTTTTTTGACACACGTGCACTTACAATCTTGATTCCTCTATTACGTGTCTTCATGTGTGTATGTGCATGCATGCATGCATGATCAATCCTTTTCCTCTTTGTGTGAAAACCCCAAAGGGTATAACCTTTTAAGAACACACAATTCCTCTTTCTTTTTCTCAATTTATATCAGACACACATTTTTTCTTTGGTTCTTTTCACACACACACTTATTATTTAGTTTTGGTTAAATATAAGTGTCTATTTTTTTAACAAGACGGGATTTAGTTCTTATGTGCGATCTTACTCTTTATTAATCCTTCTTCAAATGTATACATATTGTAATTTCTTGATTTTTTCTATTTTTCAAACTTGAATGGGTATATTCAATGTTTTTATTGTTCATTAACACTTGTTTGTCTCAATTCATTCATAATAATGCATGTGCATCCCGAATGTACTCTCCATCCACCTTTTTGAATACACAAGGGCTTATGTTTCTTCTTCAAAAAAATCACACAAGAGATTCATCCTCCATGAACTCACTATATTATTCAAAGAAAAAACCCTACAAACAGTATATATATAAGATGTAAATATGAGGATGTTCTTCTTCTTTGTGAAAACAGGAGGGAACTAGGTAATCCTGCTCCTTGTTTAGGGTGCACGAGAGTCTCCTTCAAAAAATCAAGGAGGGTTGTTCTTGGTTCTATTTTCACAAATCACAACAAGGGTGTTGAGCAAAAATTGTTTTTCTTATGGTCTTCTCCTCAAAAATATGTGACAAGGGTTCAAAGAACCAATCACATTCTTGTAGGTAACATTTCATATTTATGTGAGTTATTTTGAGAACTAGGGGGTTCACACTTCATCTCTTTCCACAAGGGATAGATGAGACTATTTCAAAAAAGAGATGTGCGACTTCCCTTTTTGAAATATTTGCGTAGGTCTCTACCATTCTCGAACTAGAGAGGTTCTCTTTAGCTTTTTTTCTTCTTCAGAGAAACATGAGATCCTTTGTTAGAGAATGGATGCAACCTCTTCACGACATGGGATCCTCTTTTTATAGGTGAGGAGCACGTTCAAAAACACAGGGTTCAAATATTTGAACTCCCTAGATAGATGGATTTAAATATTTTCAAACAAGGATTATGATATGGTGAAAGTCATGGGTGTTTTCTTTTCAACTGTGGTATCCTTATTTACATGGAAGAAATCACGTGCATGTGTTTTCGACTGTATACCAACCCTCCTACCTGAGATTCATCCTTGCAAGATGAGGACTCACGACTTCTTTTTCTTTAGCATCATTATATTTTCATCATTAATTAAATGCATTAAACTATTAATACATGCTTATTTTTTTTGATGCTCAGACAATCAGAATGAGATTGACAGGAATTAAATAGTGGATGGAGTGGCAAGATCATCATTCGGCTGGAGGTCCTGGTTCATGGGTGCTACAGATGTCCAGAGGTCGATGAAAACCTCAGTTTATGAGATCAGACAACCATTATTTAATCTCTGACTGAAGATATCTTATGGATGACCTGGATGCTTGCGATCGATCTATCTATTAATCAAACAGTTGATGACATGTCTGTGATGCATCTGATGACTGAGATCACGTCTGCGTTTTTAAAAATCGTCCCACAACGAAATTTGGATACAGGAGGCTCGTAGTTTAAGTATCAACTCAAGGATTCCAACCCTTCGAATTCTCCTCCACCCCTCATGGTACCTCCCCATACCATGTTCACCCTACGAGCATGCTTCTACGACCACTCTATGCTCATCAGACACACTCCGAGCACCAACTATGCACCCTACCGCATGAGTTGAACACATTGCATGGACCGTGCTCTAGTGCCTCTTTTGAAGATGGGTTGAGGGTTCCCTCAGGTGCGATTGACCCTCAGGTCTCACATGTTTTTATGGCCGAGGACCTCGACTGGCCCCCTTGGTTTACCTATCTTTTTAGTAAACCAAGTATTAAATGTGAAATTTGTTAACAAACAAAAGTTCAATACAAATGTCATTCATGGAAAACTCTTCTTTTAAATAACAATCCTATGAAACTTTTCTCTTCCCTTCTTGAATTTATTTTTGGAACCAACAAATCCAAGATCTTAAACATTCCTATAATCAAATCATGGATGATGGATGTATCATTTATTTAAATCATGCACTAAAGCATAATGAATTTCCTTCAATGTAGTAATGATTAATGTGTTAACCATTAAACACATGTCTTTAAATTTGAGGATTGGATCAAGCAATTGCCTAATTTTTTTACAACCTTCATCTAATTTGAACTTATTGTATGTATCTTGCACTTTCATCATGCAAGAGGTTATTGTATGGAATTCTTCAAATGATGAAACAATGTGTCATTCAGTGACCCTGGTCATGGAATTTTGGATCAGTAATACAATCATCTAAATTAATTCCCAACCTTCATCCAATTATAAGTCATTGGATGGAATTTTAACTTTCATCATGCAATAAAGTATTGCATGGGGTTCTTCAAGATGGTGTAAACATGTATCACTTTGATACATGACTTTGGAATTTAGGACAAGCTCAATGAATCATCTAATTTTTAAACTTTAACTATTTAGATTTAATGGATGGATCTTGTCATGACCCATCCTCGGGGCCCATGCCGTGACTACCCCAAGCCCACCTTCCATAGGCTAGGGGCTGGTGACTAGCACCAAGGCGTAAATCCCGGTAAAGGGAAGGCATTTCTTTTGCAAATTAAACAAGAACCACAGAGTAAGCAAGCGTAAGAAGTAAACACTAAGTAAAAACTGAGTACAACAGTAAGTGTGGAAAGGTAAGTGGGCCAGTATACAAACTCAAACTGAAAGTAAAGTACAACTAGAAAGGGAAAACAACAACTGAAATGTAAATCCGCAACGTTGAGCTGTCCACTAGAAATCCCACCAGAAGGGTGGGTACAGAAAGCCTCCACTGCTCCTCGGGTCCAGCCTACCGCTCCGAGTACGTGCCGCCCAATGGTCCACCTCTAGGTACCGTCCTGCTCCGTAAGCCTCCACCACGATCAGCGCTGTCCATCGACTGCAACCAACACAACATAGTGCAAGAATAGCCCATGTAGGGGTGAGTATAATCTACTCAGTAGGGACCCCGAGACCCCCGAAGGTCTCCTAGAATCCACAAAGGATAAACCACAAAGGAAAGATACAATCACAAAGTAACAACCGACACTGCTTAGGTATATGCCCATACATATACCTAAGTCATCAATTCCAATACGCTCCAACCTCCGAGCCCAAGTACAACCCAGTCCACACAGGAAAGCATACGTATTCCACACAGGAAAGCAAAATGTAATCCACACAGGATAGCACAGCACAATCCACATAGGAAAGCAAACATGATTCAGCTCACACAGGTATACCTCTTCGAAAGACGATATAGATGATCACTGATCCATATAAGTCTTCGGACCCACAAAGGATCGATACGTACTAACCCCCGCAATGACCCACACAGGATCGGTATGAAACTAACCCCCGCAATGACCCACACAGGATCGGTAGGAAACTAACCCCCGCAATGACCCACACAGGATCGGACCCACACAGGATCTGTAGGCGCTGGCTCACACAGAACCGTTGAGCGCTGACCCACACTGGATCAGACCCACACAGGATCGGTAGCACTGATCCACACAGGATCGCTGAGTGCTGTAGTCGTCATCGTCGAATCCACTGAGGATCTCTGCACAGTCGTCGTCGCAGTCACAGTAGCAGTCGTAGCCAGCTCTTGGGTTCCCGCACACAACAAGATCGTTCGGGAGGGTCCGCTCCATGAGCCGAGAGGCTGATACATCAAATGACACATAGTTCAGAGTTGATGTATCCAAAAGTTCCGTATCGTCAACAGGAACTCAACGTCACAGACGGCGCGTCAATCGGACGCCCGGTCTGAGAGTTATTGGCTTTTTTGTCCCAGGGGCCCGGTTGGTTTTCAAGGCAAAACCAACCCGACCATACTCCACCTGCATCAAAACCTCAGGCAGAGTAAGCCAAAATTTCCGTCTCACTTAGTGGAATCCAACAAAGTCGACGACACGTCAATCGGACGTCCGAAGCTCAAAATATGAGCGTTTCCGCTCCGAGGGCCCGGTTGGTTTCGTGTACGAACCAACCCGTCCAAACTCAATGTAATCCGAAACCTTGAGTGCGATATACGGAAACGACCGTCTCGATTCAAGGATCGCATCACAACTAACGGTGCGTCGATCGGAAGTCCGTAGCCCAGGTTATGGGAAAAAGATCGAAGACGGTCCGAAAACGGGGGTTTCGGGCCCGGACCGACCCGGCCTGAGACCCCCCCTGGTCGGCCCGAACTAGGTCGACCCACCCCGGGTCCGGGTCAGCCCGGCCCGGCTTGGGCACTGCGCGCCCAGCGCACTGGCCGTTTGGCAGGGGGGGGGGGGGGCGCCTACCCCCTTGGTGTAACCGCGACCCCTTTAATGGGGGCCGTTTTGTAGGCCGGCCGAGGGAATTAATTCCCCCAGTTTCCCTTTGTCCGGCTGGCCCACACCGGTCGGCCGGTTCTGCCAACAAGGACCAGCGTCGGCCGGTCCTTCCTCCTTCGCCGTCACCGGCGGCCCGGAACCGGCCGCCTGTCACCCTGCTCCGCTGCGGCCCGGAACTGGTCGTGGCTTGGTTCCTCCGGCACGGTGCAATGGCACCGCACCCTTCCGCCACGGCCCCACTCTGACCGCGGTGTATTTGGTCTTCTTCGACGCGGCGCGACGATGTCACGTCCTTGTTCAACTTCACGGCGCGGCGTGACGGCGCCGCGCATTACTTGTCGTACGATCCCGCATGGTGCGACGACACCACGCCATTCCGTCCCAACCACAAAGAATCAAACAAGGATAAAGGAGGAGGGTCGACCGTGTTTGTGCGGTCTGGACCCCTCTCGTTAATCGATATCATTTGTTCGTATAACTACGAAGAACGGCAAACTAGAAATCACGAATGAAAATAATTAAATAAATTTAAACCCCTACCTTGACAAAAGAGATGACGAATGTCGGCGTCGCAAAGTGAGGATTTGAATACATTGACGGAGATTTCGTCGTGGAAAACCGTCACGAAAAGAGACGTCACGGAAGGAAAACTTCATGGAAGAAGACGTCGCGTCATGGGTCGGTGTTGAGGAAGACGGTCTCCGAGGGCTCGGCGCTCTACGTCGGAGATCGTTCGTTCTTCGCGTTCTTCATCAAAGAGAATGAAGAACTCAAGACTTCCTTAGCTTTTTCTCCAAAGGCTCTCAAACAACTAAACACCAACCCAATAAAATAAGTTCTCGACTTATTTTATTAACACATCAAGGCTTTTGAAATTCAAGTGTTTGAATTCCACATTAACTCACCTCATTAATTCCATAAGTTAAATAAACTTAAGTTAACAAAATGAATGGGAGTTGAGGGGGTTAGAGGATATGAAGGGGTGGGGTTCGTGTGGGCCCCACCACCCTCATAACCTCCCAAGTGAGGTTGGGTTGTTACCCAACTTCCATCCAAAGGATTAAACACTTAGAGTAAAAATAAAAATTGTTTTTAAATTTTTATTTTTAACTTCCACAATTTTTATCATCAACTCTCGTGAAAATGCAACACCAGAACAGGTGTTCCTAAGAAATTACTGGCACTACGGTTCCATCGGTGCCCTCAGAATTCGATTCCGAGCACCGGTTAAAAAGTTAGAAATTCCCGCTCGTTCGTTCACTGAACGTACCCGAGCTAAACTTCGGATAGAAATTCCGGGCACACTGGGCCTCGGAATCAAGTGCCGTCTGAAACTGCGTTCTTGTAAAATCCCAAAGAAAATTAAGAAAAAATTTTTCCTTGAATTTTATGGGTCTTTACATTACTCCCACCTCAGGGATTTACATCCCCGTAAAGATACATCGAAAACTAGGGGAACAAATGTGGGTACTGAGCACGCATCTGAGCCTCTCGCTCCCAAGAACTCTCCTGGAGGTTCCCGTGCTGCCATCTGATGCGCACTAGTGGAATTGACCGTCCATGTAGGACCTGCTCCTTTCGATCCTTGATCTTCACTGGAACCTCCACAAAAGTCACCCCATCATCAATGTTGAGCTCCCCATGGTCAATGATATGCATCAGGTCGTGCACGTATCTGCTTAGCTGAGACACATGGAAAACGTCGTGCACCCGGTGCAACTGAGGTGGTAGATCCAGATGATAAGCCACCTCACCAATCCTACCGAGGACCTGGAACGGTCCAATGAATCATGGAGTCAACTTTTCGCCTCAGCCAAATCTCCTTATCCACGTCGAGGTGAGACACGCAAGAAGACGTGGTCGCCATACTCGAACTCTAGTGGCCTCCGCCTCCTGCCAACAGATGAATTCTACCGGCTCTGAGCTGTCCTCATCTGCCCCTGGATGACCTGGACCTTCTATGTCGTGGCATGAACCATCTCCGGTCCCAAAAGTGCTGACTCCCCAGGGTATGTCTAGCACAAAGGAGATCTGCAAGGTCAGCCGTACAACGCCTCGTATGGTGCCATCCCGATGGTGGAGTGGTAGCTGTTGTTGTTCGAGAACTCCACCAAGGGTAGGTGGTCCTCCCAACTATGACCAAAGTCTAGGACACATGCGTGGAGCATTTCCTCGAGAGTCTGAATGGTCCTCTCCGTATGACCATTCTTCTGAGGGTGAAAGGTTGTGCTCAGACGTAGTTGCATCCCGAACGCCTCCTACAACCCCTTCCAAAGTCGGGAAGTAAAGCGAGCATCTCGATCGGAGACGATAGATGATGGAACACCTTGAAGCTGCACAATCTCCTGAACGTAAAGACGTCCAAGCTCTCCACTGATCCCTGCTCTCTGATGGGTAAGAAGTGTGATGACTTGGTGAGTCGGTCGACAATCAACCAAATGGAGTCATGACCTCTGGAAGTGCGTGGAAGTCCAGTCATGAAGTCCATAGATATTCCGTCACATTTCCACTCCGAGACCTCCAAAGGCTGTACTAAGCCTGCTGGTACCTGGTGCTCTGCCTTCACCTACTGGCAGGTGAGGCATCGAGAAACGAACTCCGCCACATCCTTCTTAATGCCCGGCCACCAGTTCTATCGCCTGAGATCCGGGTACATCTTCGCCACTCCGGGATGTACCGCTAAGGGAGAAGTGTGAAACTCTCTCAGCACCTCCTCCCGTAAAGCAACTGGTACCAAGGTACGTCCTCTGAAAAGAACGTCGTGCTCTGCTCCAAAGGAGAAACCATCAGGTGCCTGTCCTGAGGATATCTGTGCACGTCACGTCTCACAGTCTGCGTCCCCATGCTGTGCCTCTCTGACCCGCTGCAGTAGTGGAGGAGTGACTGTGAGAGACTGGAGAAAGGCTACTCCATCTCTATCTATGAAGGATATCTGCAAAGAGGCTAGCTGCTCTGTCGCCTCCTCTAGTATCTGAATGCCCGTCTTCCTGCTGAGAGCATTGGATACTACGTTCCCCTTCCCAGGAGTATAGACTATCTCAAAGTCATAGTCCTGGAGGAACTCGAGCCATCGCCACTGTCTCAGGTTCAGGTTCTTCTGAGAGAAGATGTACCTGAGACTCTGATGTCCAGAAAAGACTATAAAGCGCTCGCCCATCAGGTAGTGTCGCCATGTCTTTAGAGCGAAGACCACTGCTACTAACTCCAGGTCATGGGTATCGTAGTTCTGCTCATGCGGTCTCAAATGACGTGATCTATAGGCGATCAGAGCCCGCTCCTGCATCAAGACACATTTGAGTCCAGTCCCTGATGCATCTCAGTAGACTATGTACCCTACTCCCTCCTCAGGCAACCTCAAGATAGGTACGCTGGTAAATCTCTGTATCAGCTCCTGGAAGCTCTGCTGACATCTGTCTGACCACACGAAGGGTTTCCCCTTCCTCCTTAACGTTCTGCAAAGCTGAAAAAATTTCTCCTTTGCCGAAAAGGGAAATCCGGTCTCATCCCCTGGATGAACGACATTCCTTGCCTAATACAGTCAATCCCATCATGATTAGTTAATTCATGTTATGGATGACGTCGTAAGGCCTCAACGCTGCTACCAAGAGATCCAACCGTTACTCTTTCCTCCAAGGGTTGATTCACACTGTCGGCATCAGTGTGTGGTCACTGGGTCTCCTCCAGTAAGAATATCGCAAGTGAGGGTCAAGTCAATAGTTTTTAACCGACACCTCTTAGTAATAACAAACAAAAGACAAGAAAGAAAACATCACCAATGCAAGTGTCTTTTATTTCTTCAACTCAAAGTACAAGGAAACAAGGCAACACAAACTACGAAGCTAGAGGCATTATGGGCAAAGGCCTCTATGCCTGGAGCTAGTACCACACTAGTCCACCCGCTTCCGGAGCTCCCTGATCATAAGCTTCAGTTGCCTGAAGCTGTGCTCTCCCCTGAGGTTGGGGTGGACCTCCCGATGGTGGTGGTGGTAGAGCCTCAAAACATCGTCCACCACCTGCTGCTCGGCCAGCTCCTCTGCCTCGTCCGCCTGCTCCCTGCGGACCGCCACGGTCGAACCTCTACCTCTACCTAGGTGGTTCCTCAACCGTCTGCTACTCCTCTGCATGGTGGGTCGGGCAGTCATGAGCCATGTGTCCCTGTCCGCCGCATGAGTAGCACTGCCTACCTCTCGAAAGACTGGGTCCGTGCTGTGTGCCCCGCACTGCTGAGCCAGTGTCCTGAGGTCGTCTGCTTGAGGGTCTTGTCTTGCTGGACCCATGAGTCATCCGTCGACTGCCTGCTGTAGAAGACTCTGCTATGTGCCGCCCTGCGGTGGGTCTCGGCGCTGGTGTAGACTCAGCAAGGAAGCTCTCGATCAAAAGGGCCTGCTCCAGTACTCCTGTCTGAGTCAAAATGCTGAGGGAGATCAGTGATGCCCTGATCTCGTGTCTCAATCCCTTCTCAAAGGTCCAGGCCCGGAAGAATGGGTCCCGTACCATGTCTGTCGAGTAGTGCAAGAGATCGGTAAATCTCACCGAGTACTGGGAGACTGTCAAGCTGCCCTGCCGCAGCTGAAGAAGCTCTTGAATACGCACCGCACGGAGGGTGGCTGGGACGAACTCCGAGTGGAAGAGGCTCTCAAAGTCAGTCCAGAGGAGAGATGCCTCATCATGAACCTAGAGCATCAAGCTCCACCATCGGCCCGCTGCCGCATGCAGTAGGCTCGCTACGTGGATCACCATGAGGTCTGCTGGTGTCCTCACTAACCTGAAGACTCTCACCACTACCTCCAGCCAGTCCTCGGCTGCCTGGGGGTCCGTCTCTCCATGGAACCTGGGTGGTCGCTGGCGCTGGAACTCATGCAGTGCACTGAGGCGACGTGCATCGTCAGCGGCTGGTGCTGGAAGCATCGGTGGCTCGGTGGGTAGAGGTACCGCCGGTGCCACTGCTGACAAAGTTCCCTGCACCGAGGCCTTATCGCTCGGTGGGCTGTCGTCATGCTCAAATCTCGAAACCCTAGATGGCTGCCGTCGTGGGGCCATCTTGAAAAGGAAACAGGTGAGCCACGGTCAGAACAGTATACCTGGTGAGCTGACACAAAGTAATCACAATGAAAACTTGAAACACACACGCAATCAATGTTTTCGTACATTAAGTCGGAAATCAGAAGTCAGGGTCCTAGTGTACGGATACATCGGCCGCCGCACCAACACTGGACTCCCTGGACTGATAACCACACCCAATATGCTAAACACTATTGATTCACATAGAAAAAGATCAGAGTCCCAAGTTCTGCGGTAGAACCGAACTCCTCTGATACCAATTTGTCACGACCCGTCCTCAGGGCCCGTGTCGTGACTACCCCAAGCCTTCCTTCCATAGGCCAGGGGCTGGCGACTAGCACCAAGGCGTAAATCCGGGTAAAGGGAAGGCATTGCCTTTGCAAAGTAAACAGACACCACAAAGTAAGCAAGCAGAAGAAGTAAACTCTAAGTAAAAACTGAGTACAATAGTAAGTGTGGAAAGGTAAGTGGGCCAGTATACAAACCCAAACTGAAAGTAAAGTACAACTGGAAAGGGAAAACAACAACTGAAAAATAAAGCCGCAACGTTGAGCTGCCCACTGGAAATCCCACCTGAAGGGTGGGTACATAAAGCCTCCACTGCTCCTCGGGTCCAGCCTACCGCTCCGAGTACGTCCCACCCAGTGGTCCACCTCTAGGTACCGTCCTACTCCGCAAGCCTCCACCACGATCAGCACTGTCCATCGTCTGCAACCAACACAACGTAGTGCGGGCATAGCCCGTGTAGGGGTGAGTATAAGCTACTCATTAGGGACCCCGAGACCCTCTAAGGTCTCCCAGAATCCACAAAGGATAAACAAAAAAGGAAAGATACAATCACAAAGCAACAACCGAAACTTCTTAGGTATATGCCCATACATATACCTAAGTCATCAATTTCAATACGCTCCAACCTCTGAGACCAAGTACAACCCAGTCCACACAGGAAAGCATACGTATTCCACACAGGAAAGCAAAACGTAATCCATACAGGATAGCACAACACAATCCACATAGGAAAGCAAACAGGATTCAGCTCACACAGGTATACCTCTTCGAAAGATGATAGAGATGATCACTGATCCATCTAAGTCGTCGGACCCACAAAGGATCGATAGTTACTAACCCCCGCAATGACCCACATAGGATCAGTAGGAAACTAACCCCCGCAATGACCCACACAAGATCGGTAGGAAACTAATCCACACAATGACCCACACAGGATCGGACCCACACAGGATATGTAAGCGTTGGCTCACATAGAACCGCTGAGCGCTGACCCACACAAGATCGGACCCACACAATATCGGTAACAATGATCCACACAGGATCGCTGAGTGCTGTAGTCATCGTCGTTGAATCCACTGAGGATCTCTGAACAGTCGTTGTCGCAGTCACAGTAGCAGTCGCAGCCAGCTCTAGGGTTCCCGCACACAACAAGCTCGTTCGGGAGGGTCCGCTCCACGAGCAGAGAGGCTGATACATCAACTGACCCATAGTCCAGAGTTGATGTATCCAAAATTTCTATATCGTCAACAGAAACTCAATGTCGTAGATGGCGCGTCAATCGGACGCCTGGTCTGAGAGTTATTGGCTTTTTCGTCCTAGGGGCGCTGTTGGTTTTTAAGGAAAAACCAACCCGACCGTACTCCACCTGCGTCCAAACCTCGGGCAGAGTAAGCCAAAAGATCCGTCTCACTTAGAGGAATCCAACAAAGTCGACGACACGTCAATCAGACGTCCGAAGCTCAAGATATGAGTATTTCCGCTCCGAGGGCAGGGTTGGTTTCGTGTACGAACCATCCCAGCCGAACTCAAAGTAATCCAAAACCTTGAGTGCGATATACCAAAAATACCGTCTCGATTCAAGGATCGCATCGCAACTGACGGTGCGTCGATCGGAGGTCTGTAGACCATTTTATGGGAAAAACACCGAAGACGGTCCGAAAACAGGGGTTTCGGGCCCGGACTGACCCGGCCCGAGACCCCCCCGGTCAGCCCGAACCGGGTCGACCCGCCCAGGGTCCGGGTCGGCCCAGCCCAGCCTGGGCACAGAGCACCCAGCGCGCTGGCCATCTTGGCCAACGGCTGAGCCGTTTGGCAGGGGGGGGGGGGGGGGCGCCTGCCCCCTTGTGTAACCGCAACCCCCCTTTAGTGGGGTCCGCTTTGTAGGTCGGCCGGGGGAATTAATTCCCCCATTTTACCTTTGTCCGGCCGGCCCGCACCGGCCGGCCGGTTCTGCCAACAAGGACCGGCATCGGTCGGTCCTTCCTCCTTCGCCGTCACCGGCGTCCCGGAACCGGCCGCCTGTCACCCTGCTCCACCGCGGCCCGGAACTGGCCGCGGCTTGGTTCGTCCGGTGCGGTGCGACGACATCGCACCCTTCCACCGCAGCCCCACTCCAGCCGTGGTGTCTTCGGTTTTCTTTGACGCGGCGCGACGGCGTCACGTCCTTGTTCAACTTCACGGCGCTGCGCGACGGCGCCGCGCATTACTTGCCGTATGATCCCGCGTGGTGCGACAACACCACGCCATTCCGTCCCAACCACAAAGAATCAAACAAGGATAAAGGAGGAGGGTCGGCCGTGTTTGTGCGGTCCGACCCCCACTCGTTAATCGATATCATTTGGTCATATAACTACGAAGAACGACAAACTAGAAATCACGGACGGAAATAATTAAATAAATTTAAACCCCCTACATTGATAAAAGAGATGATGAATGTCGGCGTCGCCAAGCGAGGATTCAAAGACGTTGACAGAGATTTCGTCGCGGAAAACCGTTGCGAAAAGAGACCCCGCGGAAGGAAAACGTCATGGAAGAAGACGTCGCGTCGCGGGTCGGTGTCACGGAAGACGATCTCCGAGGGCTCGACGCTCTACGTCGAAGATCGTTCGTTCTTCACGTTCTTCGTCAAAGAGAATGAAGAACTCAAGACTTCCATAGCTTTTTCTCCAAAGGCTCTCAAACAACTAAACACCAACCCAATAAAATAAGTTCTCAACTTATTTTATTAACACGTCAAGGCTTTTGAAATTCAAGTGTTTGAATTCCACATTAACTCACCTCATTAATTCCATAAGTTAAATATACTTAAGTTAACAAAATTAATGGGAGTTGAGGGGGTTAGAGGATATGAAGGGGTGAGGTTCGTGTGGGCCCCACCACCCTCATAACCTCCCATGGGAGTTTGGGTAGTTACACAACTTCCATCCAAAGGATTAAACACTTAGAGTAAAAATAAAAATTGTTCTTAAATTTTTATTTCTAACTTCCATAATTTTTATCATCAACTCTCGTGAAAACGCAACTCCAGAACAGGGGTTACTAAGAAATTACCGCCGCTATGGTTCCATCGGTGCCCTCAGAATTTGATTCTGAGCACCGGTTCAAAAGTTATAAATTCCCACTCGTTCTTTCACTGAACGTACCCGAGCTAAACTTCGGATAGAAATTCCGGGCACACTGGGCCTCGGAATCAAGTGCCGTCTGAAACTGCGTTCTTGTAAAATACCAAAGAAAATTAAGAAAATTTTTTTCCTTGATTTTTATTGGTATTTAAAGATATTCAACACTTAATCAACTTAGTGACTATGGACGGATCTTTACTTGTTTACTCATGCAATTGAGAATTTTATAGACTTCTTCAAATGTCGTTATAATGTATCAACTTGATACAAGTATTTTAAATTGGTATTAGTTAAACAATTTGACGATGTGTTATGGAGAACATATCAACATATCATCCAATGATAAATAGTAATTTTCCTTATTATATTGTCTATGGATGATCTTCATAATAAAAATGGGGTCTTTACTGAGTCAGCAATATTAATTTCAGAATCACCACTTCAGTAATAATCATATATTCCATCACTACCTTTACACACACAAGTTGATAATTGAAACCTTATTGAAATCTTTTTGGAAACAAATGAAAAATCATGCTCGACAATATCCCCATTTGTATTTTGTTTTCAATATCACATGCACACCCTTTGAATGGTTTAATACGTGTGATAATCTTTTATCCCCATTAGAATGGTTCAATTCTTGACCAGGGGATTGGAGATCATCATATTTATAAATAAAATGACAAATAATGCACATACTTCACCAAACATATTAAAACATTCAAGTGAAAAGATAAATCTCCCCCTTTCTCCCATATTTTCATCAATCAAGCACCCCCTTGATTGACATGATAAATAAAATTAAGAACAAGGGATGAAATTGTGATTGGAATATCAGAGTTTCATGTTCTTGAGATGATATTAATTTCAATATTTTTCAGGACATAATACTTGATATCACATCCTTCATATTTTCTCCCCCTCAAGGGGTAAAATCCCTTTGATTCATCAGGAGGTAAAATATCATCACATATTCTTCAAGATATTCATATTGATAGTCTTTTACAGTGGAAAACATCATGTTGTTATCAAATTAGGAATAATGAGTCCAACTTGTTGTTCTTCACTTTTCTCATTCAACTTACATCTTAAGAATGACATTCATTTTCATTCCCCAAAATGTATGTACACATAAAATACCTAAATACAAGGTAATAATATGGAACACTTGTGAGCTTCGTAGTAGAAGAACTAGGGTTGAGAATTTTCTCTCAACCCAAGAACTCCTTTCCTTGTAGCTTTAAAGTGTCTGGTACTCTTCAACCTGGTGTTTCCTCTCCATTTCTAATTAGGTATTTCATTGTCAGAATGGACTATTTACTTCCATTTACCTTTATCCTTTGTGGATTATTTGTCTTTACTTCTTACAGTAGTGAAGTATCTTCCAATGGTCTATGTTCTCCAATTTTCAGCATCTCTATTTAGCCTGGTAAAATATGTATACATTTGATTAAATAATTTCTATATTTCTTTCACATTCCAAATAGTAGTTTTGAGACACATATGTCACCATGAAATGACAACATCTCATGAAATTATAATTTTCCTTAATGTGGAATGACCTGTTTCCCTTTTTTCATTTGTTTTAGCTAGTACTTCATCTTTTGCTGTTTGCAGTTCTCTAGAAATTTTCAATTGATAAGTCCAGATAACTAATCAATCCTTCTTATTATTTTCTTATTTGGAGAATCCATATGGAATCTTCATTTTATTCATGTTACCATTCTTATGAAACTTATTAATATTTTCTTCAGGGATGTCTTCAGTCAATCCCATATTCTTCTAGATTGATTCTCCTTTTAGATTCATCTTTCTTTCATTCCTTTTCATGGCATGTTTTTAGTAATCATTGGAATGTCCTTTAATTCAATAATAGAAGCATCTTTTCTTATTTTAGATGTCATTTTTGGAATCCAGATAGAACTTATTCCTGGGAATAATTTCTTTCACTATTTTCTAGACTTCATTGTATTTCGTATTCCCAATGGAATACTTTTTAACACCTTTTTCATTCGACTTCCTTTTTTGTGGTCTATACTTCTTATCAATATATTCCAGAGGCATGGTAGAAATAAAACATAACTAATCATAACTACGAAAACTTCTTTTAAAATTATCCCCTAAGTCTTCAAGATAGTCAAATTTATTCTTGATAGAAAGACTCTTCTTCATCAGTGTTTTCCACCTTTTCTTTGCAGGATGCTGTATTTCATTACATATAATTTACTTGAATATAGGCCTTTCATAAATTTCAATTACTATAATATTACACCAGAAATCATTGGCCTAATGCCCAAAATTTCAGCAACACCAACAATAGACAATAAATTTCATTATTTTTCTTGTTTTATTTTCCTGGATAGATTCAATTCTTTTTTTCTAAAATTATCTTTCATTCATTGGAGAATCCATTTCAGATTGGTTCTTTTTAATCATCCTAGAATCCGTCTATGAAATTTTAATTTATGTATTAACATTTTTATCAATGCATATATTCCTAGATTTTAGCATTGAACCTGTACTTGTAGAAGCAACTACATTAGTAGAAATAAAAATAAATGGGTTACAGTATACCTTCCTCTTGGAGGATGTTTCCATTAGATTAAAGGGTGATCTGATGTTCCTATTGAAATCATATTCATAAATACAAACATTAGTGGAATCATCTATTCTTTCAGATATTTGGGAAGTTTCTTCTTGGAGTGATTGTTGATTCTTCAATTCCACCTCCAACTCTAAACACTTGTTTTTGAGGGGGCTCTTGTCTTTCTTAAATGATTTCATCATTCTTTCCATATTATTTTTCATATTTATTATTTGTTCTTCAGGCATATTTTTTAATTATTTTAAAGATATGGCAAGATACATGACCTTTTTAGATATTTCTTCTAGTGGAGTAGCTTTGATAACCATAGACACTTTTGGGAAATTTTCAAATGCATGCAAAGCTTCTACAAATACCATAAAAAATAATTATTTCTCACAAATACTTCACATAAAATTATTAGTGAATTCATCATATTTGTCATTGCAAAGAGAAATATTTTCAACATTTTCCTTCATAAGTTTTGTGAGAGTGTTGGATAAATCAACCCTTTTAGACAACCCATCATCCATAGCGTACATGATCCTTAGACAAGTTGGTGAGGGATCCTTAGGTGCCTCCACAAGACACAGGTTCAAAAACAAGAAGAGGAATATTTCTAGCTACTGTAGTAGTAATGTAGTAGGCACTGTACACTATGTAGGTACTTTAGTAGAGCTGTACACTATATAGGTACTGAAGGAAAACTGTACACTGTGTGGGTACTATATGAGGCACTATAGCAGGTACTGTTAGATACTTTAGCTACTATAACTATTCACCTTGGGCCACTGGTTTGGTCTTGGAGTCCTTAAGGCATTCATACCACCCAGGACTTCAGGTCAGTAGGGCTTTTGGGCTACCTTTATGGCCTTCGGGCCTCCTCAAGGCCTTTAGGCCACATGCAGTTTCCCCAGACACACTACAAAAAAAGGACCAACCCTAGAAGAGGATTTAGAGCTAGTGAACTCACCAGAGTAGAGACAAATTAATTTTTCAGAATTAGAGGGTATGGCCGTGCCATCGGGACCAGCCTTTGTTTACACGGGATTTCTACACAGATGACCATGCAAAGGTGGTGAGCTACTGTCATGATGCAGATGCTGGGGAGGGGCAGTTCTTGGTAGATAGTCTGGTTGAATTCCTTAAGACCTTCATGTCATGTTATCTCCTAAGCCTACAATCCATGTAATATCTGAACCTACATTCCTTGTAAGGGTTCTCCATTATCCCTTGAAAGGGGGGGGGGGTTATCAAAAATCAATAAAAATGAAGGCAATCGGGCCATTTGGGCTCGGGCTCTTCCATGGAATCAACCTCTTCTCCCAGTTATAATTTTTCATATTGAAGAGTACTAATTCTTGCAGCAATGTGCATTGCCACTTCTATAGGGACATTATTCAGATGACCATTGAGTGAAGTACGAAGATCACTAATTGATATATCATCATCACATCTTGAGATCACTTTATTATAAGAGTCATAATAATAAAAGGAATTATCACATGTTGTACCTTTCAGATTACAATCATTAGAATGTGTCTCCCCATTAACAGTAAGATCATTCTTCACCTTCCTTGCATGTTTCTTCATTCTGGTTTTCTATATCATGGTAGATATCTATATTAGAGTTTGTTCACTCAAATACTCAAATACGAACATCATTAATATTCCCTTGGATCATTTAGTGTTAATCTCCCTCTGCTTCCAATTGAAGTGCCCAGATGAGTGTGAATCACTGAGAGGGGGAGGCGGTGAATTTGTGATACTTTTATGTCTTTTAACTAATTGATTATTTTAAATCAAAACAATATGGACGGTTAAAGTCTCGATCCACTCTTCTTTTGTCTCTCAGCCTTACCTCTAATGATGTCATAAATGTAAAGGCACTGAACACCAGGATTTACAGGGATCCTTTCAAATACCTACTCCTTGCTGTGTTGGTTATTCTCCTCAAAATAGATTCTACACTATAATAAAATGAGTAATTAAAATGGTGAATACAGAGACACACTATATCTATCCTAAATCTCATAGGAGGGTCTTTATACTACATACCAGAATGTTACCAGAGCCCCATTGGCCTACTTTAGAGTCTCAATGAAGCTTTCTTCTCCTCCCTGAATCTCACAAGTGTGTTCTAGACCTCAATCAAATGAACATATTCCTTCTTTGTTCTGATTTGATTGACTGTGGATTGATCCTATTATCTTCCCACACAGGATTTCTAAACCACACTTTCCTATGTATCTCTTCAAGAATCATGAACTTCTTTTGCTAAGGTCTATTTTCCTTTCTCAATAGCTGTGATCACTTTTTCGGTCAATTCTCAGTTTCAAAATCATCATCAAATTCTTTCTTCTTCTAAAGAAGATAGGGCCTCACTTGTAGATGTATAGGTGATGCACAATAATACTTCAAGAATCTTGATAGGTAAGAATTATATTTCACTATGTTAGATCTGTCATTCTTCTTGTGTAATAAAAAACTATAAACTCAGAAAAAAGATATTTTTAAATTCATTCTTGTTTCAGTATCAAAACATAAAGAATGGATTTTATGGGATCCGATACATCTTGTATTTTCTTATCTCAGTATATTATTCTCCATGCATGAGTTTCATGGAACATATTCTTCTTGTTTACATATTTTCACTTACAATCATGATTCTTCTTTTATGTTTCTTTATGTGTGTATGTGCATGCGTTCATGAATGCAAAAACCTTTTATTAATTATTTGAAAACCCTAATGGGCATAACCATTTGAGAACAAACACATCCACTTTATTTTTCTGACTTAATATTACACACTTTTTGTCTTTGGTTCTATTCACACACACACCTATTATCTAGTTTAGGTTCAATATAAATGTCTGTTTATGCAAACCCAAATAGGTTTAGTTTATGCTTGTGATATTCCTCTTTCTTCATCTTTCATAAAATGTGCACACACAACATTTTATTTATTTTTTTCCTTTTTAAAACCCAAATGGTTATATTCAATGTTTGTCTTGTTCTTACACACTTGGGTGTCTCAATTAATGCATATGAAAGCATGTGCATCATGAATGAACTTTCCATACACCTTTGTGAATAAAAGAGGGATTATGTTTCTTCTTATTGAAACAAATATCACAAGAGACTCAACCTTCTTGTAATCGGCTTATATTTCAACGATGAACTCTTGAAAGAAGTATATATATAAGTTGAAAATAGGGGGTATTCTTCTTCTTTGTGAAAACCATAGGGAACAAGATTCTCCTATTTTGTGCTTAGGTTGCTTGAGAGTCTCTATTACTGAACCAAAGAGGCTTGTTCTTGGTTCTGTTTTTGAAAATCACAATAAGGGTATCAATCAATTGTTGTTTTACCAATGAGATGATCCTCATAATAACACAAAGGGGGATTGAAGAACCTATTGTGTTCTTTTGGGTAACATCTCATTGAGGTTGCTGATCTTTTGCAAACTAGGGGTTTCACCATTCTTCTATTCACGCAAGGGATGTGTGGGACTCCTTCATGTAATATATGCACTACTCTCCTTCACACAAGGGATGCATGATAATATTTATTTATCAAACCAGAGAAGTTCTAATTATATCAATTTATTTATGAAACAAGAGCTACTGTCTCCGAGAATGGAAGCTACCAAATCACGACTTGGGCTCATCCCTTTATAGGCGAAGAGCGTATTCAAAACCACAGGGTTCAAATACTTGAATGCCCACGATATCCCGCATTGAATATTATGAAACATGGATTAATATATGGTGAAATTCATGGGTGTTTCCATTTCAACCAATGGATCATAATTTATAGGGAGGAAATCATGTTCATGTGTTTTATAACACATGAAAACCATACTAACCAAGATTTATACATAAAAGACGAGGCCTATCAACTTCTTTTGATTCAGCATCATTCAATTGTCTTCATTTTTTCATGCAAGAATCTCTTAATGCATAGATGTTATCGTGATGACCAGACAATTAAAACGGGCTTGATCAAAGCTCAAATGGTTGCGAGAGAGGAGAGATCATGATTTGGATGGTGGTTCTAGTTCATGGGTGCATCATATTTCTGGAGGTTGAAGACAACCTCAGGGGATGAGATCAGATGGCCATAGTTCAATATCAGACTGTAGTGATCAAATGGGTAGCCTTGCGACACACGATTGATCCCATGATTGATTGGATGGTGGGATTTATGTCTGCGATTCATCGCATGACTGAGATCACATATGAGTTTTAAAAATTTTCCCTCATCGAAACACGACTATAGGATGCTCGGGTTTACATATAATCTCATGACAGCCAACTCTCATAATTTTCCTCCACCCCTCACGGTACCACCCTGTACCGTGTTTACCTTTTGGAGTGCTTAAATGTCCACCATATGCTCCATGGGTGAGATCCTAGCACCAACAATGCACCATGCCGCACGGGTTGATCATCCTACTTGATCCTGTGGGATTATACACAGCCCAAACTCATGCGCCTCTTGTGGGGAGGGCTTGAGTATTCCCTTAGGAGACATAGACCTTTGGGTCCCACATGTGCCTATGGTCAAGGACATAATCTATTTCTATTGTTTGCCCTATCTTTTTTGTAATCCCAATATTAAATATTCACATTGTTAACAAACAAAATTTCAATTCAAATGTAAATCATGGACACTACTTCTTTAAATACCCATCCTATGCATATTTTCTCATCTATTCCTAACTTTCTTTTTGAAATAATAAATTCCAAGATAATCAAAATTCCATTAATCCAATTATTGATGCTTCATAGATCATTTCGTCACCTCATGCTATAATTCAAAATTTATTGCCTTCAATGTTGTATTGATTAATGTGATATCCTTTTAACACATGTCTTGGACTTCGAGGATCGTCTCAATCAATTGTCTGATTTTATTCACAGCCTTCTTCCAATTAGTATTTATTGGATGGATTTTCCAATTTCCTCATGCTATATATCATGGCATAGAATTCTTCAAATGGTTTAACAAAATGTCATTCAGTGACACATGTCATGGAGCATTGGATCAGTTCAACAACCGTCTTAATTGATTCATATCCTTAATAAAATTAGAATTAATTGGATGGAGCTTCCACTTTCATCATGCAATAATGAATTGCATGGGGTTCTTCAACATGGTGTAAAAATGTATCAATTTGATACCTGTCTTTGGAACTTAGGACTAGTTCAATCATTCATCTGAATTTTAAAACTTCTCCCATTTAAAATAAATGGATGGATCTTCAACACTTCATCAACTTAGTGACTATGGATGGACATTTACTTCTTTATTCATCCAATTGAGTATTGCATGGACTTCATCAAATGTAGTTACAATGTATCACCTTGATACAAGTTTTGGAACTTTGGATCAGTTCAACAATCATCTCACGTGTTATGAAGAATGTCAAAACATGTCATCCAATGATAAATAGTAATTATCTATGGTCCATTGGTTGTGGCACATATTCATAATCAAAGTGGCTTTTTCACTGAGTCAACAACATTACTTTAAGAATAATCACTTATATCATCATTATAGCTTCCATTACTACTTTTTCTATACAAATATATTCAATTAACACCTTATTCACATCTTACTAACAAAAAATGCAACATCATACTCAACAATATGTATTTAATATTGGGATAAATATAAAGTGACTTGCGTTGATATTTATATTTCTAGTATTATGAATAAATTCATTCATTCTACCTTTTATGATTTATTTGATGGAATTTATGCATGATAAAGTATATTTTGGTAAACCAAATATGGAATCAAATCTCTTTGATTTTGAGGTTATTAATGATATTTTAGTATATGTTTTATAGGGTTGATTTATACACCAATTATGTTTAATATAATGAATTATATGAGAATAATCCTGTTATGTTTTTAGAGGTGTAAGAAGAATATAAAAAGTTAATCTTTATGGTTATAACATTTTTTAATGTTGAGTTAATTTGTGTTATTTGGGATATAGGGATATTTCATTCAATAATAATCTATTCTAAGACATTGGGATTTTTTGATGATTTTTTTAGGTTAATGTATAAAAATTTATTACTTTTTAGTATTATTTTATTTTATGGTAAACTTTTTTGATTTTAAAAAGGAAGGTGAAAAACTTTCTATTCTTTATCGGAATATGTGATCTATTAGAAGCTTATTTTAGTTCTTCTCGAATAAAAAATTTATCTTTACTTATCAATGTTTTGAAAAAAAATATCTTATTTTTGTGTATATTAACAAATGGATGAAACTATAATATCGATAAATTATATTTTCTTAGGTTCCTAGTATGGATGATAAAGGAATTCTTTAACCTCAGGAAAAGAATCTAGAAACAAAAATGTTGTTATGTTATTATCATTTCTAATGAATTGATTGTCTTTTCACCCATAATAGATTTTTTGTCATTATATTTCTCCTAACCATACTTTTGATAATTCTTTATTAGTTATTGGGTGTTATTTTTTTCTTTTATGTATATATATTCACTTCACACTAATGTTATTGTACATAGAAACATATTTATGTGATGAAATTATTACATCCCTTTATCTCAATTCAGTTGGATGTTTTCATAACCCTTTTTATAGTGTGGCTCCTCAATAATGATATTTTCAAGTATCAAAATGTTTCTCACCATGATCAAGTATAAATTATAAGGAAATAATTTATTAAAGTGGGAATAATGTAACATGAAAAAATTTTAAAATAGAAAATTATTTTTGATTGGGTATGCTTTATGAAACACCGAACCCCAACAAATAATGATTATTTAAATATGAATGTTATAACCAAGTAGTTAATGTTTTTTGATATAAAAAAGATTAAATAATTTATGGAATATATATATATATATATACATCCATATAAACATAAATCTAATCACAAATAGCTAGTAAATAATAACTCCATTTTTGGTGATATCATTTTATTCTTAAAAAATATATTTTCACAAAAAATGATTTTTATTTAGATTTAAAAAAATAGAAATTTATTTCAATAGTATTCAAAAAGGCATTTGATAAAATGAATGTTATTTTTTATATCATCATCGCAAAATTAAATTAGGATGAAATTTTTGGATATTTCAGAAAATATTTATTTTTAATGAATATTGGAGAACACCAATTTACTTAAAAGTGTGATTTATTTTGATATATTATTTAACATAAGAGTCCCATTATTTATTTACATAAAATAAAATTTATTATACATGATTTATATTTAATCCAATTCATTAAATTTAAAAACATGATTTTAGAATAACTTTATTTTTATGCTTGAAATTTTTCATCCTAATAATTATTTTAAAACGCATATTAATTATTCATTTTAATTAAATAAAATTACCTGTAATGGGGAATGAATTAAATGAAATATGAATATTTTATATACATAATTATGAATTTAAAATATTATAATGAATATTACTAACTATAGAGTTAATGTAAAACCATTTGTTCTTTGAAAAATTCATTTTTTAGAAAACTGCTTCCCATCACACTTTTAGATTTTATAATGAATTAAATTATTCAGCCTCTTTGAATTTATTTTTATCCATGGTAACCCAAGTTTGGAATCACCATAATCTCTATTTGGTAATAATATCAACAAAATCTTTGCAAAATATGAATAGTAACTATAGTATATATTTATAACTGCTGTAAAAGTAAAATAGGATAATTATGGGTAAGTTCAAAATAATTATAATTTAACAGGTAAAAGAAGGTAACCCTAATAGTTTTAATATTCATATTTTCTTTTCCATGAAATAATTATTATATTTATTCCTTAGTGGTTTAAATTTATTAAATATTAAGTAATGGGTCAGATAAAAATTATTTTTTAATACGGAAAAACATTTAAATTATTTTTTTATTATCTATAATTTTGGACCTTACATTTTATGAAATCATGAATTTTTTAAATAAAATATATTTTAATGAAATAATAATTTTATAAAACTTTTATTAATAATAACTTGGAATATTATTTTTATGAAGTCAAATGTAAATGTTATAAGGATTTGAAAATGATTATTGTCACAAAATCAATATTTCTCAACAGATGTAGTTATTTATTTTAAATGTAAAAATGGAAATATTTATAGAATATTTTTTTAAAATAAATTTCTATTTTTAGAATAATAACAATGAAATTATACAATTATTAATTTTTCCTAATTTTATGAGACAATCAAATTTTTGAGTTTAAAATAAATATGTTCCAAATAAGCTATGTGTATTAAGACATAATAAAGACCAAAATGTGATTTATTAAATTATATTAACGATATCCCTGACCAAATATATGGGTTACTTTTAAAATAATGTGATTTTTAGTACATTTTATTAATTTTATAAATCCAATATGAATCCTCCAAAACCTATATTATATTTTTTGGTTTCAAAATGAATTCCTTATATGCAGGAATCAATTAAACATCAATAAGTTTTATATTCTAATTATTTCTTATGATATCCTTATTAAATAATGAAAACACTATTATTTTGTATAAAAATTAAAATACTAGGGTTTGATTTTTAATTTTCAAAACATTATTATATAGAATCAAAAACCTATATTTGAAAAAAATAAACAAATCCCATATATCTTCCTCTATAAAACAACCCAATATCCCATGATTATTCACTAATAAAACACGGATAACATACTTACTATATCATTCCCTCTCAATATTCTACCCAAGGATCCACCAATCCCTCATGAATTTCCTGCCAAGTTTTTGGAATCACCCTCTCAATGTAAGAGACCCCCTCTCTATATTTTATTTACGAACCTATTTTATCTTATGCATCTTAATTTTCTTCTATTCTTATTTGGGTATGTTTTAATAAAAGAATATTTCTTTCCATTTTATATCCATGTGATTTGATACACCTTGAACTCTCATTAAACCCTCCCATGAACATTTATGTACTCCTGTTATACTGGATAATGTTTCTCATGATCTTCTATCCCAAAAGTAAGGGATCTATATATACTTTGTTCAATTCAAGAACCATGTTTGTATTTATCATTTTAAATACACTTTTTATGTTTTCATGAACATATAAATATATTTCTAATATCAAATTGATACTCTAATACATAGTGATCATTTATCCCCTCTAATTAAATAATTTACCAATGCTGTTAAAATGATGAAATTTAGTATGATATCCTTTCCTTCTTCTATTTATTCATGAATATTTTTAATTTTAGTCATTTTATTTAAATATCCTAATGTTGGGAAACATATTTAATCATCTTTATTACATTTAATTTGTTATAATAATTATGATAGAGCCTATAATTTCTCATCAAACCATTTTATTGATCTTTATGTACTTCCATCATGCTACTAAAATTTCACTGTGATTTTCCCACAACAAACCTTTGAATTGTAGATACAATATTTATTTAAACTCAATTTTATTAACATGGAAATACCTATAATAATTTTTTTCGGTATTTCATGTATTTAGTCTATATTCAATTATCATGAAATTAAATTTTATGAAAAATGATTTTATGTTGAATGATCTATATAGAAAACATATTCACATACATGATTTGAATGAAATGAGAGTTCCATAATTATATAGTGCTCTAATGAATTCGTTAGTTTTTTAGTTTAATGAGACATCATGCAGTAGATTAGAAGGTGAAACTAATCTGTCATGAAAGTTTTTTACCATGTAATGATGTCTTGGAGGTTATCCTTCACATATGTTTATGATTTTTTGTTTAATGTTGTTTCTCTATTCTAATATTTCCTTTTTGTTACCATAATATATCAAGAATTATTATTCATGTTTATGATCCTCACCCATTTTATATTACATTTAAATTCCTATTTTCTAACATGTTATTCTTATTTTATATTCCCTTACTCATCTTTATAGCACACCCCTTTTCTTATGTACGTCCCGAGGTGATCACAAAACGTTTTAGAGGAATATTGGTTTCTAAGAGCATGTAAATGAGGAATTAAACAATGTTGTTGTGTCCTATATGCAATATGTAATGTTATTTAACTTTTTATAAATTACACAAGACTTATCCAAATTTTGGGTTGTATTAGGGGTATTATAATGTTGTACATGATGAATTAACTTGTAATAAAGACATAGTTTTTCATATGTAAACCATAACATGATAGAAAAATTGTATTTTTTATAAATTTTTTTAAGGGAGGTGAGGATCCTACATATTTTTATTAAAAATGATTTCAAAAGAACCATCATTATTTAAAAATCATGTAAACTACAATATATTTTGATAAAATCTGGAATTTTTTAACGATTCCATTATGAATATTATGAATTGTTAGTTTGAGATGAGAATAATTGGTGATATTACATATTTTCATGCTTTCCAATTTTCAGAAAAAATAGAATTATCTTTTATATATCAATATATGTTTATAAAATATCGTATTAATAAAGTTGGATATAAAAATATCATAACTATTAATACTCATATAAAAAGCAAAAATACATTACGTCTTGATGAACCTAGGAAACTAGTTGATCGAAGGAATTTTAGATGAATGATTCATAGTTTAATATAATTAATAGATTATAATCTTGAACTAATGTTTTATATATGATTTTTTAATGTATTAAGGTAATCTAAATTATTCCAATATTAGGGATGTAAAAATAGTTTTTCATTATAGTTGGAACTATAAAACATGTCTATATAATTCACCCATTGCTGAAAAGCATGATCTCATAGAATATACCATTTTAAAATCATATATTTGATTAGTTGTGGAGACCGAAGGGAGTTACAAACCATATTTTTTGGTCTTTTGAAGTTAGAAAACAAAAATTGACATCCGAGATGATTTGGGGAGAAGAGTATGAATTTGTGCTCATGAATTGAAGCTTTTCGTACTAGAATAGAATATCACATGCTATAACGAAATCTTGTGCACAACCCATCATGGAAACCTGTTATACGCCTAATGTGACATAAAATCTTTATCCCCGACCACCCAAAAACATCCACATATGGTGTGTGACTTTATTATGATGTTCATGCATGATTGGAATCTACACTTAAGCCTCTTATGAACCCAATACAATATTAAATTCCCCTTTTCACCCAGACCCACTGGAGGTCGTGAGAAAGACCTGTTACACACTGAAGATCTTCCATGCCACTGCTGAGATTTTATCATATAAATAGAAGTTGACCCCCTTCTTCGGTGACCTTTTGATGGTTGGCCACTACTCTATTGTGCATAAGACCTATATTCGGCACCCTTTGTGGAGGAATCGAACCCTCCATGTAGAGATCTTGCAAGAAAGGTACCATATGGGTCCACCTTCATGCATACCCACACTAGTTTGATCCTTACATGACATATTTTTTTCCAAATTCAGGTGCGTGCAAGACAACCTCTTACAACCAACCATGTTCTTTCATGAAAACCCTATATTTTTCTCAATAGTTACAAGGTACCCATTCTTGTGTGAAAAACACCCAGACATCACAATTCTAGGTAGAATAGTGTTCAACACTTCTCTAGCTTGTGTATACTGTGGGTTATTCAGCCCCTGCTCGTGATTAGTGTTGTGCTGTAGTCTCGGCACTCCAGGATGGTCCCTTAACTACCGTCACTGACCCCCATGAAAATTTTGGACTCATACCATTAAATCAATGGTCTGGGGTGATGAAATTTTATCTTGCAACCTTATGGAGCCCTAACTTTCACCTATAAAATACCATGGTTTGAGATACTCCTCCAAACTCCATCAAACACCTTGGGTCGACATATTCCTCTTGGTCCCCCTTATATATCGTGAGTTGAGATTCTCATCTTTAATTACCAATGTTTCTTGAGTTGAACCATTCTTCAAGAGAGCCCTAAAATCCCATGACCTGAATCCTATGCCTGGTCTAACTAGATAGGTCTCCTCTTACTTATTTCCCACAAAATCCAATACTAGGTTAGTTCCACCCATTAGACCACACTACTTAAAATTGAACTATATCAAACACTATCATTGAAAAATATTATGTCTTATGCATGAAACAGAAGATTCATCATCATGAGATGTAGATAAATCTACCACCACAGGCCTCCTCTTATGGGGAAATCCCCAAATTTTGTTCCCTCAGCCAATAATTATTTCAAGATTCCCTCATGGCCTCAAAATGGAGATGACCAAAAGGAAATGTCATTGAATAAGTGCGAAACACCTCATCCATTCACATGATGTTAAATTGAATCTATACCCCTTTCAATAGATATGGGATCCACTCATGACCTTATATTTGGATGAAACCAAGGAAGCTTCCACATATATACTCCATTAATTATTTATACTCCATAAAGTCACCCTTGAATCTTCCAAGAATAAGTTCTATCAAACATTGTGGCTCCATAGCGGTACCCATGTAGCTTCTACACATAATCCACATCCACTATTTCTTCTCCAAAGAGGATCCCATGTAGCTTCAACATATAATCCCCATTCACCTTTTCCTCTCCATAACGTTACATGGGAAATATCCAAGCACAAGACCCATTCACCATTTATACTCTATAGCATCAACTTGGAAAGGTCCATGAATAAACTTTATTCCCAATTACTTCTCCACAGAAGCACTTGAGAAACATCCACTCAAAATCCCATTTCACCATTGTCACTCTATTGCGGAACATGTGATGCTTCAAACTAAAAGACCCACTCAATATTTCCTATCTACACCTCCACCATATAAACTTCAATGTGTAACCCCCATAAATAGTTTCCACTCCATAGAGGCACCTGGGTAGATTCCTTGTGTAACCCCCCCCCCCCATAATTTCCACTCCTTAGAAGAACATGGGTAGCTTCCAACCATAAGACCCATCCACCATTTCCACTCCACAATGGTGCCCGGGAAGCTTTCATGTATAAGGGTCATTCACTGTTTCTTCTCCTTAGCAGCACACATGATGCTTCCACACATAAGACCCGTGTAATCTCTCATTACCACCCCTCTCATGACATGACTGACAGTTCTGATACTTACTATTGTTTCTCATAGTAAGCATGAATCACATGGGATTAGGTGTTTGCAGATACAAAGACACTTATCCATCCTGCTGGGTTATTGTTACATGTATGCCCAAGCTTCCAACTTTCTAGATAGATAATCGGGCATAATCCTTGAATTACTAGACTACACTAGTTTGATCCATTTCTTCTACACTTGGTATGTAGGATTCCTCCCTGATATTCAATCCCATGATATGGTTATCCTTTAACAAACTATATGGTGTTTGATCCCAGTCTTCTACACAGGGTACTTAGGAATCCTACTTGAGTTTCAATCCCATCTAATGGTAAACATTTGTTCCCCTCCTTTTCATGTACCCTCTCTGACCCACCTCTATTAGTGTCCAGTCTAGTGTTTTAGATGCGACATCTTCCCATTATGGGACACACCAACCAGGGTCATCTCTCATGGGAATTATGATATATCCTCTAGGTAATCTTTGGTGCTCCCTCCTTGGGATATACCCTCATAATCTATGGAATTAAAATTATGGGGAACATCCCATGGATCATCCTACCCGAGGTGTTCTAATCCATCCACAATCACGTCATCCATAACCTCACCCTTATCTCAGTGAGATAACTTCATCCACTTGAATCCATTTGGGCCGACAACCATGCATAACCCCCATCATTTCAAATGGAGGCTAGCCATGTGTAAGCCTTAATTTTATACAGAACTATGTATAATCAGATCATTTTCTTCTAAAAAGGGTACATCAGAATCCTCCCAGAGGTTCGATCTCAACAAACCCACACACTATATCTATCAAAGCCATCCCATTATAGTAATTCCACCATTTCTAACACAATTTTTATCCAGCTACCACACTCTGATGAGATCATTACATCCATTCCATTACTGATCATATGATAACTAAGGTAGCTAACCATGTATAATCCCTACACAACCCATATTCATTCAACATAGAGTTATTCTCTTATGACAGGACAAAAACCATGTGTATTTCCCAAACCACCCCATCAATATACACAAGTTTTTAACCTTATCTTCTACACAGGGTATCTTGGAAGCATCCCTGAAGATCTATCCCATCTAATTGTAAACCATGGTATTCCCAAATTTGGGGATCACCTCTATGAACCACCCTAAATGGTTTCCAGATCAGCCTTCACTGTGTGGAAACATTGCTTTATGGGATATGCCATTCCCTAGTATGTCCTCTTAGGGAATTCTGATCCATCCATCTAGTGCCCCCTCAATAGGGCCCACCTTCCATGATCCACACAGAGTGGTGTTAAAATCACACTTCATGTTAAGAAACCTTTCTTTAATGGGGCACGACATTCCCAAATCCACCATCATGTGGGGTTCTGATCCATCCATCTAGTTAATACTCAAGGTTCTCCCCTATATGGATAAACCTATCTGAACCACCATCATAAGTTCTCTGATATGTCTGATCCATTTCTCCTAGATGTTAAACATGCGACATACAACATGTTAAACAAGTGAATCTAATTAAATACATGGAGACATGCCTCTAGCTTATGATACCCAAAGATTGACAAGGGAAGAGTTGGGTTTATGATCCCCTGAGAATCCCTCTTATAAAGAAGAATAAATGAGACCATTCTTCTAGTGTCAAGATATGACCAAACATGATTGATGTCACTATCTACTTTGAATGAAGGTTTCTACCATGATACAACCCTTTAGAATGATTTGATAGAAGCTGCGTAATTAAACGGTGTCCACAAAGTGATGGCACCGAGAACGAGTGTCATGAACCATGTGTTAATCTATGAGGGAACCTATAATTGGAAAATAATTTTGAGGATGAATCCACAAAAGGAGGAAAAATCATCCAATAATCGTGTTTTGATCCAGGAGTAGACCTTGATGAAGAAGTGTTGAATGACACCCGCATTTGTAAAGTATTAATGTAGGGCGATAACTTTTCCCATTCCCTCTCGAGTTAATGGAAATTTTAGCGGGCCCCTAAATAAAGTTTCTAATGAAATTATCTTGTAGGAATTGTGGATCTAGGTTATTTAACTCTGCTGGCAATGTTTTTGAGCTTATCATTTCTTTAGATGATGACTTTGGTGTAAATAAAATGGATAGGAAAAGTAAACCAGTAACATTATTTTATTAGGAGATGTTTTAATCAATTAGCATCATGTGAAAAAAATTTCTTTGAACTTTACACCACTAATGTAGAATACATGGTATCTAGAAGTTGTCACACTCAATGTTGTCTATGCAACCCTCACTCATTGACTTTGGATAGAGTTTATGTAAAAATAAAATATTTTTTATAATATAAGTTCCATAACATTATGTAAAATCCTATTACATTAATAATGATCTAATAAAACTTATATAAGACACAATTTCCTTCAAGATCACACCCAAAAAGGATATATTATTTTAAAATTCATTTGATCTTAAGAACAACATACTATTAGAATTATGAAACCTTTTTATTTTGGTAGAAATAAATTTATTAAAAACAAACTAGGAATGGTTTTTACTAAAAGATCATTCTTATATAATTCTTTTTATCCATCTCCATAATGTAATTTACTCATTTTGAAAGGAGGAGTACATATATCACTTACTTTTTTTTCTAATAATTTTATTTATAAAAAATTAGTTTTATAATTTTGATAGTATTTTTAAAAACATTCATTTACATAAAAATTTTAATTTTTTAAATATTCGTTTTTCTAATTTTTTTCTAAAAAATTTCTCTTTTTAATTTTTAATTTTTTTTTCAAAAAACATTTTTTTTGTAAATTTTTTAGTTTTAAAACAAATGTTTTTAATATTTTATTGTTTTCTAAAATTTGTTTAATCAGATAATATTTATTTTATAAAATCATGAATTTCAATAATAAAGAGAAATTTTCTATAGAATGTTTAAATTTAGTTCTATATGAAAATTAAAAATGGTATGTTTTAATTATCCTTCAATATTATCTTTATGTGTTATTTTCATTTCTTGTTGTTTTATAAACAATCAATTTTTTTTAAAAATTATTTTATAATTTATTTTTGGAGAATCATCTTGTCCGATGATAACTCTCTTAAAAAAATTAAGAGTTTAGAATTTATATTAAAGAATTATTTGATAAATATCAACCTATGAATCGTATCTTAAGAACAAAGTGGAAAAGAAACCTATTGATATAGTATTTGGTTTGGATAAGGTAGAGACCATATCATTGAATGAAAATAATCATGATTTTTTGAAGGATGAGTAAAAGAAGATGAAGAAAAAGATATTTTTTGATGATACTAAAGGTGTTGAATGTTTAGTGGAATTTTTGGAGTGAGATCATAGGGAATACTTTTCTATTCATATATATGGAATTCTTTCAATATCTCAATTTTTTGTTATTAACCTGAAACATCCATCAATTGGTTTTTCTTAGCCTACTCCATTATAACTCGAAAAATTTAGAACCTCAATAGTTCCCCTTTCTGTTGATTAAGATAAAAAGTGATTTTGATGAAGTTGAAAATTTTGTTTTTGAATGTATTGATGTTCATGTTTTAAAAAGTATATTGTAATTTGGGAAAGCTGATTTAAGAAGGAATGTGTTGTTGGAAAAAGATTTAAGGAAATAGTTAGAAGAAGATTTAAAATAATCATTAGAAGGTGAAGAGGATGAAAAAGGAGAAGAAAAATATGAAGGCGAGACTTTTACAGATACCTTATATTTTACCAGTCTTTTTGAAAAAGGATTCTATGTTTTATGTTTTTTAGAAAAATAAATGTTTTAAGAAGGAAGTAGGAAATAAAGAAATATTTTTCAAATTTACCATATGATATTGAGTTAGATAATTATTTCAATTTGGTTGTAGTATCATATGTTGAGAAAGTGAGAATGAATGAGAAAATAGATGATGGTAGTACTATTCAGTACATTATTGATTTGTCCTTAGAGTTAACCGTTTCATTATCTAGTGAATCTGGTCAATGTGTTGAAATGAGAGTTACTTATTTTAATGAATCTTTGAAAATTATTGTTAGTGATATACAATATCTGGACCTTATTGTATCTCTATGAAAGCACATTCAAAGAAGGTTGAATGTTTTGGGAATGAACAATTCTTTAAAATAGTTAGCTGAAACCATTGTGAAAAATAAAGATGATTTTAAATACATAAAATATTATTCTAAGGAATAAATAGAAATGAAAAATAATATTGTTAAATTTTTGGAATAAATAGAAGGTTACAAAAACATTCATGATGACCAAATAGATTTTGCTGGGAATTCATGTGTCAATAAAGATGATTATTTTGGAATTTTATCATCTTCTTTTTCTATGATGTTCAATATTATTTATTAGTTAATTTTTTTCAGAGTCTCATTATTATATAATCATGTGTTTGAATAAAAATAATTTCTCTTGAAGAAATGGTTGTGATATTAAAATAAGGTAATAAAAAATTCCATTTTCTTGATGAATAGTTTTCTATACTGAATCCCTAGATTTAAAAGTTTGATGTTATAAAAGAGATGGTTGCTATATTCAAATAATTAGAAACAAAATCAGAGAAGAATAAATAATAACTTGGAAATATGATAGTTATTTTAATGAAATTATGGAAGAATAATTTATTTCTTCCTTGAAATAATAATATTATAAAAAACATGTATTTGATAAAATATTGGTTTGATTTAATCATTCCCCATATATTTTAATTTGAATGGTTTCAAAATTAATATTTGGTGAATATTCATAATAATTTCTTAGATGAATTCTTATGTAAACTAAATTTTATTTTAGTTTAGTTTTTTAACATTTTAGGTACACTCAATACCTCCCTTATTCTTTTCAAAACTCAAAAGAGGTAGAATTTATTTGAAGATAATTTATTAGAGAAATTAGTTTCAAGAATTTATTATATTAATAATGTAATTAAAATATTTTAAGGATATTCTTATCAAATAAAATGTAAGATACAATGATAGGGGAGTTAAGAAAGATATGGGGTGATGTTTTTTTTGACATGGAAAAATAATTAAGATCTTGAACATATAAGTTGTTTGTAAGTTTGACAATATTTTTTGTATTTATTTTTAAAGTGTTGTTTTTTTATTTTCTAGATGGGGGATATTGTTGACTTGAATGGTATACTTTTTATCCTTAGTTTTGGAAATCAAAACAAAAATTCCCAAAAACTACATACTAATAACATTAAATTTCCCATGTATTTTACAATGTTTTGGTAGAAAACTTTTTGTTCTTACAAATAAGAAAATACATCTAAAGTGAAGAATATAATATTTTTACACTAAGTATTTTACATAAAAATGGACATGTCTAGTCTATTGAAGTTAATATGGCTGGTTCATTGGACTGACTAAGTATGATCCATCAGACTGATGACTTCCAGTGTATCAGAATGAAAAATTCTAGTCCAATGGATTTATGAATTCAGGTACATCACTAAAGTTTTTTTATTCCTTCGATATGATTGAGTTTAGTTCATCAGATGAAAAATGATTAGTCCCTGAGACTAATTATATATGGATTGTTTGAAAAACATAATTAGTGATTCACTACATGAAAAATAATATTTTCTGTTGGAATAATAATGTTTATAGTATGATGGTCATATTTATTTTTACCAAACAAAAGAAAATTAAAACATTTTAATGGTTCAATCAAAATGACATCAGATTAAGATGTACAGAATAAGATGAGCTATCATGATGAAGTTCATCTAAGGCTCTTGTAATTAACTCTATTAATCAGGGAATTTGACTTTTGGAGTTATGTCTAGAGATAGAGGGGAATTAGAGGACCTGTTTTCTTATTCTTTTCAAATTCAACTCAAATAATGCTTTATCTACTATAACATCTTGTTAAATGAAGTGTGTATATATTTAGAGTGTAATTTCATATGGTATTAGATTTAGAAATATACATTCCATATAACCATTCAATTTTATTTTTAGTGTTTTATCAGGGTATAGATAGAGGGATTATATGAATAATTAAACCATGGATTCTGATCAGGATGATCAAGATCATTCATTTCATGGAAGACAGATATGGTTCTAATCATTATTATTGAGAAATTTCTTACAATTTAATGATATACCACATGGTTATGATGAAAACTAGTAATACAAAAAGTTAAAGATTTTTAATTCCTTATCACTTATGTTTTATTAATAAATAAATTTTATAAATCATTTCTTATTCATTCATGATTTTTAAGATCTTTTATACTTGTTCTTATATGTTTATTATTTACATTATGCTTTTGTATATAATTCTTACTTTTTTAAACATTACTGTAGCATGATATTTCAGATGACTTATGCATCTAATTAATAAAATCATAAAAAAATTATGGTATTAGTGTTTGATAAATCATAATTAAGAGTTTTTTAATTTTTGTTAGTATAATTTTTTAATATACAATTCACCTCCCTCTTGTGTCCATTTATATACTCATAGATCCTACAATAACCCCAATAAAACATTGAAAATGTTTATGAAAATTAAAATAAATGAAAAAAAAATTTGAATAACATTTAAAAATAATGTTGAAACATAAAAAGAAATTCTGATTTAAAATTTTAATAAAATTTATTTTTTAAAGAAATTATTTACAAAATAATTAGAAAAAAATTACATTAGAAAACATTGAACATGTAAAAGGAATATTAAAAAAACCAAATAAATACTAGGAGAAAGGAACCATAAATATAATATTTAAAAATATTCCATTAAAAAATTTATAAAGAAATATAAATTCATTATAAAATAAACTTAATCAATCACAAAAGTAGTGAAGAGAAAATATGAGATACAAAAACATAGATGAAAAATATTTCTAATTGAAAAAGAAAAATTAAGGCCTGATCCACTTACAAGATTCCTTTTAATTTAACTAGGAAACAAATGGAGGTGAAATAGTAAGAATAAATTTAATGCATATTTAATGTACAGTTTTTCTCTATAAAAATAACAGAAGTAGGGTTGAAAAAAATATTGTTATAATAAATTATTATAATTTTATTTTATTAATTAATTAATATATATAAATCACTCTATTTTTAATTTTCTATAAACAGTTGTTGAACTTCCAAGTACATGTTAGATACAGGTATATCGAATGACCATATGTCTGTTTATTGTCAATTTTATGAACATATTGTGAAGTGATAATGGATTAAAAAAATATAAAACCTTTTTTTACACACAGTTGTTTTTAAGGAGTTAAATATCATATCATAACACATTTGTTTAAATTATATATTAATGATTAACTATTTGAAACAAAAGTTATGATTTTTTCAAATTTAAATCTATTTTTAGATATTTTCATTTAATGGAATGGTTAGAAAAATAAATTTGGTTATGGATTTATCTAAATGTTAATAAAAATTCTCTTTTTTATTGAATAGAAAAATAAATTCATGGGAATCAAGTTCCCTAAAAATTTTATGGTAGGGTTATTTTTAAAACTCAATCGAGTAATTTTTTTAAAAATGATTTATATGTGTTTGGTTTACTTATATTAAATATATTTTATATTACCTATATATTTTTTATGTGATAAAATGGATTCTATATTTGGAATCATAATTTCAAAATTTGATAGAATTTCCCTTTTATTTTGACCCAGTAATTATGTTATCATGGTAAAAAGTTGTGTTACTATGAATATAGTCAAAATTGATAAAATTGGATTAAACTAAGAGATAATGATAAACATATATCTCAAAATTTTCTTGATGTAATCCAATGAGAGTATTTATATATTATTCCCTAACATAATTTAAATTCCTCAAATTGTGCCTCCTGATATTGAATATTAATTAATGTTAATTAAAAGATTGGGTAATTTCAAGATTGTCACTCACTATAATTATAATAGGTAAACTCATTTTCACACATATTAAACTATATGGGAACAAAATTTTCCCCAATACCTACCAAAATTCCTTCCAGACTCTTATACCCACTTCCTAGAGGTCTAAGTTTGACAAAAAGTCCAATCATTGAGGGCTTAATTTGTATGCCAAACGAGGTCTTCCAAAGAGGAGGTATAATTCTTTACTGACCATTTCATTTTTATTTAGTCTTATACCTAAAAAAATATTCACCAGTCATGATGAAATTATAAAATAATTATATTCCATATAATAAAATGATTTTATTATCATGTTATAAATCATTTTCAACTTATTTTCCATCTTATGGGTATTGAAATCATCGAACATGTGTACATGGGGACTAACACTTCCATGATGATATGAGTTTTGTTTTCAAACCCAAATTATATGGATTAATAAAATAATGGATAAAATTAATATATATGATATTTATGAAATAATTAAATTTTTTTAAAGACAATATAATACTTCCTTTCTCACCCACTATGTTTTTTAGAATTTTAAAACATCGCTTGTGAATACGTGTGAAATACCACCTCTATGATGCAATGTGTTTATTGTTTCATTTTCTCATTATATAGATCATCATATGTATGATAATAATTAGTTTATAGAAATTAATGACATATTTATTGTAGGATCCTAGTTATTTATAGAATAATACATTCCTATTTCTATTAATATTTATGAATAAGAATTTATTTTTATTTCAAAGTGGATGCTTCGTCTGATAGCTCACTCAACCTGCAAGAATGAGTTTCCATGATATATTACACTGCACGGAACGTTGAGTTATACCAAAAAATATTATAATTTTAAATGGTAGTTAAACCTTATCTATTGTATTAAGCAAAATTAAAAGAACTAAATACAATATGATTATAAATATTTGTTAAATGTTGTTACATTTATCAAGTAAACATTAGAGGATTAAAAGAAAAATGAATCTGATTTTATGAATGAAATACTCTAAGATTTTTAAAAGCTCATTTTACCTCCTTTTGATGATGAACACTTTATAAATATAATTTTTGACTTTTATTTGTTATATTTCACAAAATAAAATTCTCCTTTAGATGTGGGAAATCAAAATTTACTATGGATGAAATTTTGGTATTTTTCTAGTAAAGTTAAATTTTTTAAAGAAAAGTGAAAAATGGTGCATTTTAATTCAAACTTGCATTTTTATCTAATTTATTTATATAATTAGTTTGTAATTTTAGTTTTTTTAATGTTTAACTTGATTATATGTTTATAATTTAAAACAATAATGGTATTTGGAAGTAATTTCTCATTTTAATTGGACATAAACACTTGTCAATCTTTTGATAAAGACTAATTCTTAAAAACACACTTTTTGGTTTTGACAATGAGAATTAATTTTAGAATAATTACCACAACATCGGTATTTTGAATTTTGTAAAATAGATTCCATATTCAGAATCATAAGTTCCAAATTGTGTGAATATGTTCATATCATTTTTGGACATTATCAATAATAACTTTAGTAATTATTTTTTTTACCACAGTTAATGTGCAAATTGAGTAAATAAGGTTAAAAAAATAATATTATAATAATATTAAACTACCCTAACAGATGTAATAAACCTAATTAATTAAATATATATTACTATGGGAATATTTGGGTTGATTTTGGGATCCCACAGATCGACATGGGAGTGATAATGACATTTTATAAGAATTAATTTTAATTTAATGAGAAATTTAACATAAACATGTATCTTTTAATAAAAATTTTTTTATATGGAGTTATATAAGTGTTTTATTCGAATATAAATATTCATTAGAAATATAAATAGATTTTCTATGTGATTGTATTTTTTTTTTATAATTTTTAGACATCAAATTAATATATATATTTATGACCTAATGATGATGTATTGATTAACATGTAAATGAATGATTTTAATAAATGAGATGATAAATATTTAAAAAAATTTATTCTAAAAAAATTTATTCCATAAAAAATTTTATGCTTAATTATAACTGTCTATCTTATAAAACTTGATTTTTTTTTGAAATAATCATGTTTTTATGGATTTTTAAAAATTTATGATATGAATAGTATAAAAAAGACATAAACGGTTATTTATAATAAATACTATTTTATTAAATGATATATTAATCCTAAAAATATATTATTCAGCCAAATTTGATAGATAATATTGAATAATTCATTAATTAACCACTTGAGGTTATATTGGAATTTTATAGTAACTATATTAACCATATAGTATGAATCTAAAAGAAGACATGGTAAAAGTAAAATTAGTTAACTGAAGATTAAAACATAAAGATAAGGTTAAATTTGTGACCTATAATTTTCTAAAACCTATTGGTTGAGACTTTTTCGACCCAAAAAATATTATATTTGAAATAAATGACTTTGGTACCATTTTAACCTGAAGATAATTTTAAAATAAAATAATATTTCAACACCTTTATAAAGTGCCCCCATATAAAAGGGAATCAACTGTACCCATTTACTCAGAACTCTCAAGCATCTTTCCCTGTCAAAATTATGATAAAATAATCTCTCAATACCCCTCCATTAATACTATAATCCATACCTTGTGATGAATTCCATTCAATAAAGCCTTTCTCTCAAATGAAATGAAGTCGCCCTATTTAGAGGTAACGTCTTCTCCCAATATATTTTATTATATTTTCCTTCTCCAGTCTCTATTTTATTCTTATTCCTTGTTTACATAAAAAAACCTGTATCCTAAATAATCTAGGATGTTTTTATGAGATGGATTCGAACAACACATACACACACCTCCATTTAATGGATACAAATATATTGTTTCTGTGTATGATGAACTACTGCCTCACGAGACGAAGATTGATCAAAATTTCCCTACCGCCTATCATGGTGTCCGTTATAATGAAAATTTATTTATATATGATATATATTATATTTATATTGTCTCTATGCTTCTTTATTTTTATTTACAACACACCTTTATTCTTTCCATAATGTGTAAATATGATAATTTCAGTTGAGAAAGTTCGGACTACCACCCTCTCAAAGTGATATGACTCATTCATTCCATACATGGAACATATAAAGGATGGAGTTAATGAAATTATTTAATGTATATAAAATATAATATTATACTAGAAATATAATATACGTATGTATCATTTAGTTTTCATTCCTTTAAATAAGAAAAATAAATTAAATTAGCATTCATCCGTAAGTACGACTTACTATTTCGATGAACAATGCATTTCATTTATTATCTTAAAATGTTATGTAATATTTTAAATACATATATATACTATATATATATATATATGATTTTTTAATCATTAATATCATTCTGGAGATGATTAAATTTTTACTACATGGATAATTTACCTTAAAACAAGTTCATTTTCGACAGAAGTACCAAATATCAACAAAATGACAGATATTAACTTAAATAATTATGTAATTCATATAATGTTGTAATAAGATATATAAATGGAATAATAAACTTTAAAAAGGTTTCGAGGAATGTCAAAATTAACTTAATTTTAATTTTCAGGATAAACAAGGAACGTACAAGATAAGTTAGACTCAAGGTAAGGGACTTTATCTCAATCTCCTTTCATTGAGGCATATTTTGGTTTATACAGGACCTTATTTTATATGGTGTATAATTATAAACATTTTCAATTAATTTTATTTAATGGTCTTCAAAATGAATAATTTTATTATAGGCTTTGTACTAAATGAAAAAAGGAATGGTTCTTATTAATTTATACGGTGACAACGACCTTTTTTCCTCTGTGAGTATTGTTTGATATTTGGATACCTGAACAATACGTAATGTTTTTAAAAGGATGAGAATAAAATATACCATTTTTACTTATTTTAGTATTGAAAATGTTATTGAATAATCATTAATTATGTCAATATCTTGAGATTATATAATTTTATTACATTATGGAAATGTTATCTTTAATTTATTCTTGTTTTCAGTGTCATGAATATGTATGGTTCATGGGAATTATTCACATATATGGGTGGTTCCATGATAAACCGATGGATTTTGAGCCCAAGATATATCTCCAATGCCTTTGGAAATGTAATAGAGGTAAATAGTAATATTTCTTCTAAGAGATTTAGTGAATCTATTGTGATGGGAATTCCAAACACAACTCCCTATGTGCCGTGAAAGCTAAAATGTAAGTATGTTAAGGATTCCACAAGGTACCTTTATGATTTAAGATTTCATTACGTTACTCATAAGTATTTTGATTCATGAGGTATGTTAAAGATCGTATGTTTTGTGATTGAAAAATATGATTTCATTGATTTGTATGTATTAATGGACTAATGTTTTCATTCTCTAATTTATAACCCTTGCTAAGAATTTTATTCTAATCCCATGAATTTGAAATTATTTTTATAATGTATAAGGAAGGGTAATAGAAAGGAACAATTCAAGATGATTTATATCATGAAAATAAATCTTGTTTTATTAAAGGAATTTTATTATTTTGAAAAAATTGGATAGAGTATAAGTGTCTTCTTTATCATTTTTGAGATGTAATGTAATAGTTTTGGCATAATTCTCTAAAACTATAAACCAAAAAAGGATCCCCAATGTGAATTGTTCGATTAAATCATGATTAAGTAATGTTTAAGGCAGGGGCCTTATAATTGGTATCAAAGGTCGGTTTATAAAATAGTAAGAGTTAAAATATTGTTAATTTAATATCCATAAATTATTTTTACATCATGTTATGATTGAAATGATATTAATTTTGAAGATTCCATTTTTTTATCGCCTAAGATATTGCTGTCTTCAAAATAGTTTTTCACATAGGAAACAAAGTAGCTATGATGGGATGAAATAAATGAGATTAAACCCATCCAAATTAGAAACCAAAGATGGCCAGAATTAGAACTAAACAGTTTATTGCTATGATAGCACACATGACTCAAAGAAATAAATAGTGGTCCTATTCATGCACGAGATCATCCAGATCAACCACTAAGGAAAATGTCAGTAGTTGATCATTTCATGTCTTAACATCCCCCATCATTCAGATTAACATCTGAACCTGTTCTAGAAGAAAGGTGGATAAAAGCACTAGAAAAAATTTCAATGTCATGGGGTGTTCAGAACATCACAAGGAATATCTTTCTATTTACTGTATTGAAGGTGAATCTGATCAGTGATGGTCTATGGTTAAAAATATCAAGGATAATGAGGAGATTGATGCACTTTATTGGGATGAATACAAATGTATGTTCCTTGAAAAATATTTTCCTATGGTGGTTTGACTTAATATGGAAAAATATTTATGGAAGTGAGGTATGAGGATGAATCAATTTATTCTTATGAAGGAAAATTCACTTGACAGGAAAGGTATTTTATAATTTTCATATGGGATTATGATAGTAAAACCAATTGTTTTTACTCATGAATTAAGACATATTATACAAGGGATTTAGATTCTCGTGAGTTCAAAATTTATGAAAAACTTGTTTGATGTGCAGAGAAGGTTGAGATGGAGTTTTTTAGTGATCACATATTCTTCAATAAATAATATAATATGATATCTAGGTGGTAGATTAATTGGAAGAAATATCAAAATAATTATTATAATAAGAAAATTAAGATTATAGGTTTTGAAAATTGAGGTAAAAAGAACATTGTATAAAGTATTGGAATTATGGTAAGTGATTCTGATGTGGTAAAATAGGAAATATGGATCAGAATTGCGCTAAAAAAGATTAGAGTAGTGGAAAGACAAAATATTATTTCTAGTCTGTAAAATGTTTTAAATTTAATGAAATGGGTTATTGTTCAAATGTGTGTCTAACATAGAAATAAAATGATGTAATGCATCCCAAATACAAGAAATAAGGGCTGGAGAAATCCTTTGCAACTATATTATCAGATATTAGTCCATAAAATGAATTAGTGTCAAGAACATTGATTTTTATTCAAATTATGCCAATGTGTAGTTGTATTCAGGGTCGACACATTCTTTCATTTCTAAGAAATTTTCTTGTAAATTGGGAATTCCATATCAATATATGAATCCTAAACTTGTGGTAAAAACACCAAGAAGAAATTTTGTGTTAAAAAGATATTATAAAAAACTTCTTATCCTTGTGCGAAGAAATAATCTACATGAAAACTGTATTATTTTTCCTCTAATATAGTTTGATATTATTTTTGGTATGGATTAGCTTTAGTTCTTTCATGCTAAGATTTGCTGCATAGATAAAGAGGTTAAATTATAGAATGAATTTCATTTAGTGTAAATAAATGATTTATTACATTCTATATCATATCAGGAAGATAAGAAACTAGTAAAATATGGAAACAAATGTTACCTTGAACATATTGTTGAAAACAAATGAACTATTCAGATTTCAGATGATCCAGTGGTAACTGAGTATATTTATGGTTTTTATGATGAGTTTCATAGTATAATACCTGATTAGAAAGGGGAATTTATAGTTGAATTAGTTCATGATGTTTATCCAATTTCAGAACCCCCATATCAAATGGATCAAATTGAACTTTTAGTGTTAATGAAGCTACTACAAGAGTTATTAAAAAATGGTTTCATCTGACCTACCACATCAACATGGGGTTCTCCTATATTTTTTTAAAAAAGAAAGATGGTTCAATGAGATTTATCATTGATCATAGAGACTTGCATAACATAAATGTTAAGAACAAGTATCTATAGCCTCATATTGACGATTTGTTTGATCCGATCTATAGAGCTCAGTATTTTGGTAAGATTGACTTGAGGTCGGGGTACCACCAGTTGAAAGTAAAAGAAGTATTCATTCTAAAGAATTGCATGAAATTCATTTAAGGGTTTTCTTTCAATCCATAAATGAATAAAAATTTAATGGGAAATTTAGAACATGTGAGTTTTGGTTACAAAAACCTTCATTCCTTGGTTACATTGTTTCCATAGATGGAATAACTGTTGATCCTACTAAAATAAAAGTAGTTAAAGAATGGAAAAGTGCAAAAAATATAATATAGATTCATAGTTTTCTTGGATTAGTAGGTTATTACCAGAGTTTTGTTGATAATTTTGCATGGTTATATAGTCCACTGACAAATTTAACTCAAAAAGGTGTTATGATCATCTAAAAAAACGAATGTGATGAATGTTTAGAGGAATTGAAAATAATATTGGTGAATGCTATAGGTTTGGAACAACTTTTGAGAAATGGTGAATTTGTTTTCTATAGTGATACTTTGTTGAAATGACTTGATTGTGTCCTAATGTAGAATGATTAGGTAATTGCTTATGCTTCATGTTAGTTGAAAACTCATGAGATAAATTACTGTACACATGATTTGGAATTATATGTTTTTATTTTTAATTTGAATCTTTAGAGGCATCATTTATATATAGTAAAGTGTGATATTTATACTAATAAAAAATGTTTGAAGAATATATTCACACAGAAATAATTAAAATGAGATAAAAGATATGGCTATAGTTAATCAAGGATTATGATTACATGATTCATTACAACCAATGAAATGAAAACAAGGTGGATGATGATTTGAGTTAGAAATGTAATTCTACATTAACCATGATTCCATTGGAATAAGAATCTTAGGTTTTCATTTGATGAATTCTGGATTGGATGTTGTTGGGGAAGGAAATTCCTATGTTTTGGTTCAGGTGGTAGTGAAATTGTCAATAGAAAACAGAAAAAATCATGTATAGAAAGAAGAAAATGAGTTTCCGAAAAAGTTAGAATTGGTTTAGAGGGGTAAGTAACCTGAATTTAACATTGATAAAGACTGTGTTTTGATGTTGGGAAAGAGATTATGTGTTCCTTGTGATTCACAGTTGAATAAGGTGCTTTTATGTGATGCTCATAGTTATTTGTTTTCAGTTTATTCTAGAAGTACTAAGATATACCAAGATCTTCGAGAATATTACTTGTGGGATGTAATTAAAATAGATATTACTGACCTTACCCTGAGATGTTTTATTTTCCAATAGGTTAAACTAGAGTGGAAGTTATTGAATGGGATACTTCTGCCTTTTAAAGTGCCCGAGTGGAAATGGGAACATGTGTCCATTGATTTTGTAGTGGGATTACCAAAGAATTCTTGAGGTGACAATGCAATCTACTTTATTGTTGACCAATTGAATAAATCTGCTCATTTTCTTCCTATTCGAGATAATTTGTCTCTAGATCAAATTTCATGATTATATATTAAAATGATTTCCAGGTTACATAGAGTTACCCTATCTATTCTATCTTATCATGATCTGAGGTTTACTTATATCTTTTTAAAGGTCTTCAGAAGTCATTGGTTACTAAATTAAATTTAATTACTACTTTTCATCTGCAATTAGATGGGCAGTTAGAACAAACAATTCAGACATTAGAAGATAAACTACGTTCTTGTTCAATGTATTTCTAGGGAAGTTGGGACAAATATAATTCATTGGGTGGATTATATTTTAATATAAGGTTTTCATTCCAGTATACATATGGATCCATTTGTGGAATTATATGGAAATCGTTGTCGAACTACTACTTTTTGGCATGAAGTAGGTGAAAAGAATTTGATGGGACCAAAATTGGAAGAAGAGATGGTCGAAGAAGTTCACTTGATTTAGAAATACATGAGAACATATCAGGGTAGGAAGAAATGTTATAATGATAACAGGAGGAAGGATGTTTCTTTGGAGGTAGGTGATCATGTATTACTTAAAGCTTCTCCATAGAAAAGTGGGATACCTTTTGGTAAAAAGCGAAAGCTGAGTCTGAGGTACATTGGACCCTATGAAATTTGGGAGAATGTTGGATCAGTAGCCTATAGAGTGGCTTTACATCCATGTTTTTCCCAGATACACAATTGTTTTCCTGATTAAATGTTGAGAAAGTATATGCGGGATCCAACTCATGTTTTGATCCCATAAGTAGTTCTGTTGTTAGAGAATCATTTTTATGGGGAATAACTAGTCAAAATTATTGAACACCAAGGGAAAGTGTTACAGAATAAGGAAATTCATTAGGTAATGGTTTTGATGAAAAAAATATATGGTTGAAGAGGAAATAAGGGAATATCAAAAATCTATGAAGTATAAATAGCCCCACTTATTTGATAAGTGAATAGAATTGTGAGGCCACAATTCCCAAAAGGGGGGAATGATGTAGGATCCCAGGTATTTATTGAATAAAACATTTTCATTTCTATTAATATTTATGAAAAAAAATTATTTTTTATTTTAAAGGGGAAGCTTCGTATGATAGAGTACTCAATATGGAATAATAACTTTCTTTGAAATATAATGCTTCACACCACTACGAGTTACACGAAAAAAATATAATATTATCATTATATTAATTAGTAGTTAACGCCTAGCCATTGTATTAGTGGGAATGAATAGAACTAAAGAAATATGAATATATATATTTTTAATTTTTTTAAATTTATCAAATAAATTTTAGAGGCGTAATATAAGAATGAATGTTATTTGAAGCATGAAATACTCTAATATTTTTAAGAGTTCTTTTTAACACCTTTTCATAATGAATCATTTTTACATATAGTTGTTTTACTTTTATATTTTCTATTTGACAAAATAAAATTATTATTTATAAGAGGGACATAGAAATTTACTTTGGATGATTTTTTTAATTATTTATGATAAAGTTCATTTTTAAATGAATAGTGAAAACTACAACAATTTCATTCAAAACATCCATTTAATATAATTTTTCTATATTGTTTGACTATCATTTAAATTTTTTTAAAGTATAATTTGATTATATTGTTATCATTTAATAGAATTATGGTCATTATAATATATTTCACATTTTAATTGTACATTAACACATGTAAATATTTTGATAGTTATTACTTCTTCAAAACACACTTTTTGGTTTCGATAGTGGAAATTAATTTTAAATTAATCACTGAAACTTATGAATTTTGAATTTGGAAAGTGGGATTCCATATTTGAAACCAAAAGGTCCAAATTTTGTGAATAGGTAATTTTTTTGTAAATTATTAATTGTAACTTCAATAATTATTATTTTTACCATGGTTAAAGGGTAAATCGAGTAAATATGGATAAAAAATAATATTTTAATAATATTAAACTACTGTAACACATGTTCGAATCCTATTGGATTAGATATTTCTGACCATGGGAATCCTTGGGTTGATTTTGGGACCTCATTGATCCACTTGGGAATGATAATGATGTTTTATAAGATTTAATATAAAGTAAAGAGAAATATAACATAAACATGTATATTTTTTTAAAAAAATTATGGGGTTATATAAGTGATATATTCCAATATAAAAATTAATTAAAAAGATAAAAATATTTCCTACATTATGGTATTTTGTTTATAATTTTATGAAATCAAATAAATAAAAATATTTGTGACACAATGATGATGTAGTGTTAACCTTATTAATAAATGATTTAAATATGTCAGAATATAAATATGAAAATTAATATGTTTCAATTAAAGTTAGTAAATACACTAAATTTATGAATTCTTATGACTTGTTATATTTTAATTAATGATGTTTTGTTTGATATAATTATTTTTAAGGATTTTTAAAAACTTATGATTTGAATATTATAAAAAATTACATAAATAAGTTTTTATAAAAAATACTATTTTTAAATGATTTAATAGTCCTAAAAATCATGGATTTTGCCAAATGACATAGATAATGTTGAACATTTCATTAATGATCCACTTGAGGTTCTATTTTCATTTTATAGTAACTATGTTAACAATATAGTACGGACATACAAGAAGACATGGTAAGAGTTAAATTTGATAATCAAGGGTTAAAGCTAAAAGAAAAGGTTACATTTGTGACCTATACTTATCTAAAACCTATTGGTTGAGAGATTTTAGACCCAAAAAATATTATATATTATATAAAAAACTTTAGGACCATTTGAAACCAAAAATCATTTTATAATATAATAATATTTCAATACCATCAAAAGTTCCCCTCCTCCCTCTTATAAAAGGGAATTACCTCTACCCATTTAATCACACCTCTAAAGCCGCTTGTATCTTACAAATTATACCTTAATGTGCTCCCAATATGCCTACCATCCCCATAGAATTCCTACCTTGGAAAAAATGGAATTCAATAAATCCTTTTGGCTTAAATCAAAAGGAGTTACCCGATTTAGAGTAACATATTATCTCATGTTCTTTTCTTTTATTTTCCTTCTCAAATCCATATATTATTATAATTATTTGATTACATAACAACACCAATGACCTCAATACACGAGGATTATATTATGATATGGATTAAAAATACACTTACACACCTCCATGTAATGGATACCGACATATTGATTCTTTGTATGACCAACTACAATCTCAGGAAATGATTATTATTCAATTTTCACTTACCACATCTCATGTTGACCATTATGATATAATTGTATTTGTAGAAGATATAAATTTTATTTTATTGTACTATGTGATTCTATTTCTATTTTAAAAATATACTTTTATTCTTTCCATAATTTTTAAATATGATAATTTCAATTGAGGAAGTGCAGACTACCGCCCCCTCAATGTGATATGAATAATTCATTCCAAACATGGAACACATAAAGAATATCAATAATGAACATATGAAATACAAATAAAATATTATATTATACTGGATTTATAATATTCCTATGTATGATTTTTACTCATTCCATTAAATCTAAAAAATAAATGAGAGTAGCAATCATGCGTTTGTATGACTTACCGTATCCATGAACAATGAATTTTATTTATTATCTAAAAATGTTATTTTCTATTCTAAACACAAATATATATTAGATATAAATGATATTTAAATAATTAATATCATTATAGAGATGATTTACTTTTGATTATATGGACAATTTACCACCAAAAAGTTCATTTTAAACTCAAGTACCGAAGATCAAAAAAAAGACCGATATTAACTTAAATAATTATATAATGCTTATAACATTATAAGATGTCATATAAAAGGAATAATAAACATAAAAATGTATCTAAATAAAGTAGAAATTCACTTATGTTTATTATTTAGTATGAATAAAGAACATACTTGACGAGTCAGACTCAAGGTAAAGGACTTCATGTCAATATCCTTTCATTGAGGCATATTTTGGTTTAAACAAGACCTTATTTTATACGAAATATAATTATAAAATTTTCCTTTTAATTTAACTGAATGGTCTTTAAATGGAATCTTTTTTTATGAAGAATTTTACCAAAAAAAATAATGTTTCTTTTTAACGTTCGCGGTGAGGACAACCTTTTTGCTGCAATGAGTATTATTTGATATTGGTCTTCCTTAACAAGATGTAATGTTTTTAAAAGGGAAATAAATAAAATATAACATTTTTAGGTATTTTTTTTATTGAAAATTGTTTTGATATATAATTCATTATGTCAATATCTTGAAATGATATATTTTTATTTCAATCTTTAAATGTTATCATTCCTTGAGGTTTGTTTTATGTGTTATGAATATGTTATGGTTCTTGGGAATTGTTTACGTATATGGGTGGTTCAATTATAAACAGAGGGTGGGTGATCCCAAGATAACTCTCAAATGCATTGGGTAACATGATTGAGGTTAACGTTAATGTTTCTCCAATGAGATTTAGATTATATACTATGATGGGAATTCCAAACATAACTCTCTATGTGGTCATGAAAGCTACAATGTTTGTATATTATGGATTACATAAGTTAAGTTTATGATTTATGATATCCGTTGGTTACTCATAAATTTTATGATTTCATGAGTTGTAAATAGATTATGTTTTTTGACTGAAAACTTTGATTTCATTGATTTGTATATATTGATGAAAAAATGATTTATTTCATTATTTTATAATACATACAGAGCTATTTATGCTTATACCATGTTTTTGAAATTTCATTTCATAGTGTATAAGGAAGGGTAAGAGAAAGAAATAATTAAAGAACATTTATATCGAGAAAATAATTCATGTTTTAATTAAACTGTTTTATTTTTTTTATAAATTTGATAGAGTAGAAGTCTCTACTTGGTATTTTTGGAGATGTAATGTAATAGTATTGGAATAATTATCTAAAACACTAAAATAAAAAAAATCCTTCATGTGAATTCATGACTTAACTAAAGAATAAGTATTGTTTAAAGATGGGAATTTATGGTTGGTATGAGAGTTTAGTTTAGAAAACTTTAATTGTTAATAAATTATTACATTAATATGCATAACCTAATTTTACATTATTATAAGATTGAAATGATTATGCATTTGATTATTACCATGTTTCTTATCTTAAGATATTTATTTTTTCAGAATGGGTTTCCACAGAGGAAACATGGTAGCTATGATGGGATGACGTCAAGAGGAAAATAACCTTCCAAATCAACAACTTGAGATGGTGGACATCGATACTAAATAGTTTGTGGTAGTGTTGGAATAGTTGAATAAGGATATAAATGTTGTTGGTATCCATTCAAGATATCGAACAGATCAACCATAAAGGAACATGTTAGTTGGGGATCATTTCATGAGGCAACATCCCCCATCTTTTAGAGGATAATCTACCCCTGTTCTAGCCAATGGGCGTATTAATGAACTAGAAAAGAATTCGATGTCATGGTGTGTTCAAACCATGAAATGGTTAGTCTTTCAATTTATCGCATTAAAGGTGAAGCCGATTGGTGGTGGTTGATGGTTAAAAATATCAAGGATTATGAGAAGATTTGTGCTCTTGAATCGGAGGAATTCAAAGTATGTTCCTTGAATAATATTTCCATTAGGCGGTTTGGAAAAGGATACAAATACAATTATTAGATTTGAGGTAGGTGGATAAATCAGTGGCTTCTTATGATGAGAAATTCACTCGACTGATAAGGTATTCTCCAAATTTTGTATGGTATCTTGAAAATAAAATCAATTGTTTTCACATAGTATTAAATGGAATTAATTGAAGGGAATTAGTTTCTCATGAGTTCAAAAGTTATGAAAATATTTTTTGATGTGTATATTAGGCAGAAATGGATTTTTTAATGATAATGTGTTATTTGAAAAACAAAATAATAAGTGGTCGAGGTGGCAGATGAAAGGGAATAACTCTTAAAAAATGTTTGAGTAAGAAACTTAAGTTTATAGTTTGTGAAAAAATGTGGTAAAAATCAAACTATAGAATGACTTTTGAATTATGGTAAGTGATTTTGATGTGGTTAAATGGTACATAAGGTTTGTAATTGTGATAAAAAGATCATAGTAGTGGTAAGACAAAATTTTATTTAATGTCAAAAAATGTTTTTTTTTGAAATGGAATGGGTCATTATTTATATGAGTGTCCAACGAGGATATCAGTTGAATGATAGGAGTCTAAAAACAAGTAGAAAGTGGTGGAGAAATTCTTAGCAACTAATTTAGTGTACATTGGGCTATCAAATGAAGTAGTATCATGTACAATATTTTTTTTTCAGATTATGCCAAAGTGTTGTTTGATTTAGGGTCTACACATTATTTCTTTTCAGAGATATTTTCTAGTAAATTGGGAATTCCATCTTAAGATATGAATCCTCAAATTATGGTGAAAACCTTATGGGGAAATGATGAGACATAAATATATTTTAAGAACATTCTTATCCTTGTGTGTGGAAATAATACACTGAAAAACCTTTCTGTTTTACCTATAGTAGCGTTTGATGTTATTTTAGGTGTGGATTTGATTTCCGTCTTTCATGATGAGATTTACTATCAGTCTAAAGAGGTTTTTTTCTGAAATAATTTGAGTTTGTGTACAAGAATTAACCCTTACATTTTATAACACATCAGGATGTAGAGAAACTAGTAAAATATGGAAATTAATGTAAATGTTAACTTATTATTGAAAACAAATGAACTATTCAGATTAATGATGCAGCATTGGTAAATGAGTATGTTGATATTTTTTCTGACGAGTTTTCTGGTATAATACCTTACCAGAAAGTTTGATATACAATGGCTCAAATTGAATTTTATAGTTAATGATGAAATTTTAGGAGTTATTAGAGAACAGTTTCATTCATCCTAGAAAATTACAATGGGGTGATCCAGTCTTGTGTGTTAAAAATAAAGATGGTTTAATGAGACTTTTCATTGATTATAGTGCCTTGAAAAACATAACCATTAATAACAAGTATCCTTTGCATCATATCGATGTTTATTTTGATTATCTATAAATAGCTCAGTATTTTGCAAAGATTTAATTGAGGTCGAGGTACCATCAGGTGAATGTCACTATTGATCTTTCTAAAATAAAAGTCATTGAATAATGTCCAAGACCCCAAAATATACCCTAGATTCATATTTTTCTTGGTTTAGTGAGTGATTACAAGATGTTCCTTGAAAGGTTTTCATGTGTATCTATAATATAGACTATGTTAACACAAAAAGGTGTTAACATCATCTGGATAAAAGTATGTGATGAATTATTTTAGTAATTTAAAAGAAGATTGGTGAATGCTCTAGTTTTGGAACTACCTAACAAAAATTATTAATTTGTTTTCTATAGTGATACTTTATTTAATGGACTTGGTTGTGTCCTAATGAAGAATGATCGGGTAATTTCTTATGCTTCACATTAGTTGAGAAATCATGAGTCATTTTACCATACTCATGATTTGGAATAAGCTTATATTTTTTTAATTAAAAATTTAGAGAAATCATTTGTATGGAGTAAAGTGTGAAATATATTTTGATCACAAAATTTTGAAGTATATATTCACTCAAAAATATTTAAACTAGAGACAGAAGAGATGGATAGAATTAATCAAGTATTATGATCTATCAATTCATTACTATCTAGGGAATGAAAACAAAGTGGAAGATTCTTTGAGTTAGAAAATTAATTCTACCTTAACCATGATATGTTTTTAAGAATATCATTTGGATTTTGATTTGATGAATTTTGGATTGGATGTTGATGATGCAGGGAATTCCTCTGCTTTGCTTCAGTTAGTTGTGAAATCGTCTCGAGAAGGAAAAATAATGCAAGTGCATAAAGAATACAGTGATTTGGAGAAAAATGTAGAATTGGTTCAGAAGGGTAAGTTGCATGAATATAACATTGATAAAGAATGTGTTTCAATGTTTGGAAATAGATTATGTGTGCCTTGTGATTCATAGTTGAAGAAAGAGTTATTATGTGAAGCTTATAGTTCTCCATTTTTAGTTCATCCTAGAAGAGATAGTTGGGTTACATGGAGTTCCTCTCTATATTGTATCTGATCGTGATCTAAGGATTACTTCTAACTTTTGGAAAGGCCTTCAGAAATCACTGGGAACTGAATAAAATTTTAGTACAACTTCTCATTCACAATCATATGCTCAGTCAGAATGATCAATTTATACATTTGATGATATGCAATGTTCTTGTTCAATGGATTACCAGGGAAGTTGGGAATGAAATATTTCATTGGTTGAGTTTTCGTACAATAACATTTTTCATTCTAATATTCATAAGGCACCATTTGAGGAACTATATGGAATGCGGTGTAGAACACCAACTTTTTAGGATCATGTTGGTGAAAGGAAGATTATGAAATATGAATTGGTAGAAGAGATGGTGGGAAATGTTCATTTGGTTTAGAAGTATATGAGAACAAATTAGAGCATGAAGAAATGTTATGCGGATAACTAGAGGAAGGATAATTCTCTTGAGGTAGGTGATCTTATCTTTCTCAATGTTTTTCCTTGGAAAGGTGTTATTCATTATGGTAAAAAGGGAAAGCTAAGTCTGAGGTTCATTGAACACTATTAAATCCTAAATAATGTTGGATCAGTTTCCTACAAAGTGTCATTACCTCCACATTTATCCTAGGTACACAATGTTTTTTCTGCATTAATGTTGAGAAAGTATATTCTGGTTTCATCCCATGTTTTAAGTCTGGAGGTACATCATTTGGAAGAGAATCTCTCTTACGAGGAATGACATGTCCAGATTCTTGACCACAAAGGGAAAGAATTGTAGAATAAGGTACTTCATCAGGTAATGATTTTGTGGAAAACCTATATTGTTGAAGAAGAAAATGGGAATATGAAAACTCTATGAGAGATAAATGACCCCACTTATTTGATAAGTGATTAAAATTTCAAGGACACAATTCAGAAATGGGTTTAAGAGGTAGGATCCTTGGTATTTATAGAATAATAAATTTTCATTTCTATTAAAATTTACGAATAAGAAATTATTATTATTTTAAATTGGATGATTCATCTAATAGCATACTCAACACGCAATACTGGTTTTCTTTGAAATCATATATTGCAGAGAACATTGATTTATACCAAAAAATAATATTATAATATTATTACATTAAATGGTAGTTAACACCTAGCTGTTGCATTATAAGGAATGAGCATAACTAAGCACAATATAATTATAATGTTTTTGTTAAATTTCATTACATTTATCCTACAAATTTTTGAGGCTTAAAATAATAATGAATCTTATTTGAAGCATGGAATACACTAATATTCTTAAATGGTCATTTTATCACCTTTTGTTGGGGAACCAATTTTATGTTTTGTTTTTGTCACTTTTATATATTATATAGAAAAAAATAAAATTCTTCCATAGAATTAAGACATCGATATTTACTTTGGATTAAATTTTGGTATTTTTCTAACAAAGTTCATTTTTAATGAATAGGAAAAAATACTTTATTTTAATTCAAAACTGCCTTTTTATCTTATTTATTTATATGGTTATATTTTCCTTTTAATTGGTTTTAAATTATAATTGCATTTTATTTTTATCATTTAATCGAATTATGGTCATTGGAAGTAATTTCAAATTTTAATTGGACATAAACACATTTCAATCTTTTGGTAGTTATTACTTCTTAAATAACCGCTTAATTTGTTTCGATAGTAGGAATTAATTTTAAATTTATAATTGGAAGGTTTGTGTTTGGAATTTAGAAAAATGGATTCCATTTTTATAATTTGAAGGTGATTTTTTTTGAATAGTTACTTTTTATTTATGGAAATTATGAATAATAACTTCAGTAATTATTTTATTTACAATGGTGACAGGGTAAATCGAGTAAATAAGTGTAATAAATAATATTATAATAATATTAAACTACCATAATGCATGTACTAATCTAATTTTATTATATATTTCCAACCATTGGTATCATTGGGTCGATTTTGGGAATCCATGGATCCACTTGGTAGTGATATTGATATCTTATAAGAATTAATTCAATGTAATGAGAAATATAACAAAAACATTTATCATTTAATAAAAAAATTATATAGAGTTATATACATGATCTATTAGACAATAGATATACATTAGAATGAAAAGCGTTTTCCTAAAATATTATTATTATAAATTATAGACATCAAATAAATAAATTTAATTATGTCACAATAATGATGTTGTAATTACCTTATTACTGAATGATTTAAATAAATGATATTATACATATTAAAATAAAATTAATTTAATACTATTTATTTGATATATGGAATTTGTTAATGAGTGTAACTTGTTAGATTTTAATTGATGATTTATTTTTTAAAGAAGTTAGTTTTTCTATATTTTTTAAAAGTAATAATATAGATCGTATAAAAAATGACATTAATGAGTTTTTAGAAATAAAACTATTTAATTAAATGATCTAATAGTACTAAAAATCTACGATTCATCCAAATGACTTAGATAATGTCTCATATGTCATTATTGACCCACTTAGGTTTCTATTGGAATTTTAAAGTAATTATATTAACCATATTGTATGAATATTAATGAATACTTGTTAAGTGTTAAAATAGTTAACTAAGGGTTAAAGCTTAATAATAAGGTTGAGTTTGTGACCTATACTTTTCTAAAACCAATTGGTTTATAGGTTTGAGACCCAAAGGAATCTTATCTTTGAGATAAATAACTTTTGGACTATTTTAATATGATAATAATTTTATAATAAAATAATATTTCAATACCTTCCTAAAGTACCCCTCCTACCTCTTATAAAACTGCATCACCTCTACCCATTCAATCACACCTCTCATGCCACATGGCTCGTCCAAATTCTATTCAAATAATCACCAGTAGCCCTACCTTTTTTTTGGAGTCCTTACCTTAGGTAGATGGAAATTAAATAAATCCTTTGGATCAAATCAATGAGAGTTACCTGATTTAGAGGCAACATATTCTCTCAAGTTCATTTCATTTATTTTAATTCTCCACTACCTATTTAATTATTATTCATTGATTACATAACCCAAACTGTATTTCCAATATAATTTTGTGTTTTTATGTGAAGTATTCGAACATAACATACACATACCACTATCTAATAAATACAAACATTTTGTCTCTGTGTATAATGAACTACTACCTCACAAAAAGATGATTGTTCGATTTTTCCCTACCACATGTCATATTAGACATTATGATGGAACTATATTTATTTAATATATATATTATATTTATATTTCCTTTATTATTTTGTACTTTTTTTACAATATAACATTATTTTTTCTATAATGTGTAAATACGATGATTTCAATTGAAGAAATGCACACTACAACCCCCCAAAATGATATAACTCATTCATGCATTAAATTTAGCATATAAAGGATAGAGTTAATTAACATATCTAAAATATATAAAATATTATATTATACTAGATTTATAATATACCTACATATCATTTAGTTTTAATTTATTTATATATGAAAAATAAATGAATTTAGCATTCATGCGTACGTAAGGCTTACCATCTCCATGAATGGTGAATTTCATTTGTTATCATCAATTGTTATGTAATATTTTAAATATATATATATACTTGATATATATATGATATTTTAATCATGTATATAATTCTAGAGATGATTTACTCTTGACTACATGGAAAATTTACCTCAAAACAAGTTCATTTTCGACTCATGTACCGAATATCGACAAAATGACCGATATTATCTTAAATAATTATGTAATTATTATAATGTTGTTATAAATGATAGAAAAATAATAATAAACTTGGAAATGTTTTTTAGGAAACTTCAATATAACTTTTTTTTTCTATTCCGAAAAAATAGGTAGATACATGAGGAGTCAAACTAAAAGAAAGGTACTTTATCTCAATCGCCTTTCATTGAGGCATATTTTGGTTTATACACAGACATCTTTTAAATGGTTTATAATTGTAACCTTTTTCAATTAATTTCATTCAATGGTTTTTAGAAATAATATTTTTCTAGGAACATTAGTACTAAAATATATAAGGAATGTACCTTTTTTAATGTACATAATGACAAAAAACTTTCTACCGCTATGAGTATTATTTGATACACGGCTTCCAAAAACAACCCGTAATGTATTTTAAAGAAAAATAAATAACATATACCCTTTTTACGTATTTTGGTATTGAAAATTGTTTTTATAAATCATTGATTATGTCAATTTATAGAATTGATATATTGTGATTGTAATGTGGAAATGTTATTTTTTCTTTTATGCTTGTTTTAGGTGTCATGAATTTCTTATGGTTTTTGGTCATTGTTTACCTCATATAAGGTAATTTTTTATTTTCAAACACTTTTAATGGGAAAGTGAGAGCCCTCACAGATTACCAGTTTCAACACCAAAAGAAACTACAAATTTTTTAAATAACAACTTGAGTTGATTGGAACCAATATCCAAAAATACTATATAGGGAATGGAATTTACCTGAGTGTCCTAGTATTCATATAAGATGTCTTCATATGGATTCACCATGTTATCAAAATATTTTCTATTTTCCACCTTATTAATCATGACCTTGATAATTTTGAATTGTTTTCATATATTGGTTTTTATGTGATAAACCAAGGGAGGGTGAGCCCGAGATGGATCTTCAATGAATTGGTTAATGTGAAATAGGTAAATTTTAATTTTTTTAAGTGATTTAGAGAATATAATCTGATGGGTATTCCAAACGTAACTCCCTATGTGGTTGTGAAATCTACAATGTATGTTTATGGATTCAACATGTTACCTTTATGATTTATGATTTCCATGCATTACTCATAAATGTTAGGATTTCATGAGGTAAGGTAAAGAGATTTTGTTATATAATTTAAAATTATGATTTCATTGATTTGTATGTATTGGTGGAATAAGGATTTCTTTCTTTATTTTATAACCCTTAATGAGATTTTTATTCCCACCCCATGTTTTTGAAATGTTTTCCACAACATATAAGGATGTGTAAGATAAAAGAAGAATTTTTGAATATTTATATCAATAAAATAATTCATTTTTTATTTATGGATTTTTATTTTTGTGAAAAAAATTGATAGAGTAGAAGTGTATAATTTTTAATTTTTGAGATGTCATGTAATATTTTTGGCCTAATTATCTGGTAATTTAAACCTAAAAAATATCCTCAATGTGAATTGCAGACATAACTCAAGATTAAGTAATGTTTATAGCATGTGACTTATATTTATCATTATATAAATTTTAAATATAGCATACTTTACTTACTTTTCACCCATTATAAAAATGAAAAATTCTTTCATGCATGAGTATCGACTGCCGTCTCCATGAATAAACACAGAGAATTTTAAATGACAACTTTAATGGTTGGTATTGAAAAGAATTTCTAATGAAAATATTTGATTATTTAATTTTTTTAATATTTTGGATATAATTTAACCATAACCCCTTTTGATATTATCAACTAAACATTATTTATTTGAGGTTATTAACTGATCTTCCTCAATAAAACCACCATGAACATAATCATTATCGTTATAAGATAAAATAAATTAATAAATGATATAAAAGGAATAATGATAATGTAATGAAAATAATTTTTTTTCTTAAGAATATATAAAACTCATATTATTTAATTATTCTATGGGAATATAACATTAATTATTGGACATTACATAAGGTGTCAAATTTCTCACCCTAAATTCCATCCATTGAGACTCATTTTATTTTCACTTCATGTTTTATTTTGTGTGCGGTCCATATAGATAACTTTTAATGTTAATTTAATTAAATTAAATTTTTTAAAATATATTTTTCATGTTATCTCATTCAATGTTATTTTGATTCACATTTGCAAAAGTCATATGTTACTTTCATTAAAATATTATTTTATATTATTCATTTAAACTATTTTCATAAAATCCATGTTCTTTAAAATGATTCAAGAATGATCTAATATCCAAATTAAGTGTCATGAAATTTCATTGTATTGCGATTTTCTATTTCATTTAAAAGAATTAAAAAGGAATCATATGAATGTTTTATATATGGGTTGTTTTACATTTTTATAATAGTGAAAAAGAATTTTTTTAATGTATATGTCTTAACAAACTGTTCCTACTTTAATATTAGTTATTAATTGTCAAATTTTTTCTACAAGTTGACATGGGAATTCAAAGAATATCATTTTTTTATAATTTATTATTTTTTAAAATTTTAATAGCATTAAATGAAAAATTATATTTTTCATTATGGTTATGTTAAAATGGAAAATTGGTTTCTTACTGGATCAAATAATTTATTCTAGGGTTTTATAAATAATAAGTGAAAGTTAATTTTTTTTCATAATAATATACTTGTGTACTATTTATGATGATGAATGAGACAAATATAAATTATAAATATGGTGATATCAATATTGTTCTATATTTACTTAAGTAATGAATTGTCATTTAATGTGAAAAAAAGGGAGAAATAGGTTAGGTTATTCCTATAGAATTAAATGGGATTATATTATTTTAACATCAAGTACACATGAGTGAACATTGGATATGAATACGTTTCACCAAGTTACATATATAATTTCCTAAAAATAATTTTTTATATATTTTTTATATCTCATGGGGTAGGTAATGTTTAATAATTAAATATTGTTTTGTAGAGGAATGTTTTATGAGATCCCACACACCTCAACATTATATAATTGGTGTTAGTAATCAATCTAACATATTAAAGACGTCATTTTTGAGAAAATGATTATTATTTTTTGAATGTTTTATTTATCTTCCCATGGTTTTATCTTGAAAATGGAAAATTATTTCTTGGTTATCATGTTTCGAAATAGACTAACGAGATTCTATTATTTTTCTATCACATAGTGAGTGTTGTTTTTCTCATCCCAAATTATAAAATGATTTTAAAAATGAATAAATATGAGTAGGAATTATTATAATGTCTCAACATGAATAATGGAAGTTGTACTTGAACTAATTAATTGTTTATTGAATGAAAAACAGTGTAAACTTAGGTTTCTTAGTTTTGATAAAAACGAAGATTATGATTTTTGGTAACCTATTAATATTAATGGATTTACTAATAATATAAAAAAACATAAAAGATTATGGAAATGTAATAATGCGAAATCTTTTTTCATAAATCATGTAATTATGGGTTGATTATGATACATGGTGTTATTGTTCACATTATAAAATTGGTTTAAATAACATATATTGTCAGAGTGATGGTAATGTAGTCATTTAAAAGAATATGAATATATTATCATGGGATTTATTTTAAAAATTATCTGATTTCCTCATCTAGTGAAAATCTATTGAGAATTTGTTTCCATAGAAAAAATAATTAAACGAAATTAAAAAGGAATTTGTTGTATAATAAAATTCCAATTCACTAACATGGGTTGATTTGAACTGAGTATCTTATAGAAGTTTTTACATATATAACATAGATAGTTAATAGGGGAACCGATGAAAAAGAGAGTCCAAATTACCAATAGTGGAACATTTTTCTGGTGGATCATTTCACGAAATAGTACCACTAGAAATTCGGTGAATCATTCAACCTATTGAAAGATAATAGATAGGAAAATTAACTAGAGAATATATTTTATAGTTTTGGATGTAAATAAATAAAATATAAATTTTTATCTATAATTCTAAAGTTATGTTATTCCATGGTTTTATGCATTGAATAATACTAAGGAAAAGGGTGATATTAATTCAATGAGTTGGAATTACATTTAAGAATTTTTTTGGAGATGTATATTAAAAAATTTATTATGCTTATAATGGAGAGGAAACATATATATTGAATGAAAAATGAAGAAGTCTATCTGGTCTCCTAGGAGTAAAATTTTGCCAGAGTAGTTGGGTATTAACCAAATTTCATTTCGAACAATGTGATTCAAATTAATTGACTTTAAATCACTTAAAACTTTGTTTAAAATGTGTGTTTTCCTCACATGAATATAAATTTCATGAGAATTTTTTAAACTATGAAATTAGAGGGGGAGTTTTGTTACATATATGTTAAAAGAAATAAATGAAAACCATCATTGATGTATTTTATAGAGTTTTGTCCTATTATTCACTTTTGGGGGATAGTATTTTATTTTTTAAAAGAAATATGGTTCACCGAGTATTTTCGTTGATTTTAGTTTTCTTAATAATCTAACTAAAAAAAGTAAATATTGACTTATATTGGTGATTTTTATCATCATATCCACAAACCTCAACATTTTTCGATGGTAGATCTCAGGTTCCATTATAATTAACTAAATTGAAAGGAGGAAGACATTCTAAATAGAAATTTTATATGGGTAATTTTCCATATGAGTTTTTGTTTTTTCCTTTAATGATAACCGATTCACTAACTATATTTATGGATAAAATGAATAGATTATTACATGTATTTATGTATAATTTTATTATGGTTAAAATTTATGAAATTTTTACTTTTCTAAACCTTAAGATGAATATGAGAAACACCTAGGAATATGTTTATATACACAAAGAAATATTAATATATATGGAAAATTAAGAGTATATTTATTTTAGTGATAGTGTAGTCAATTACATGGGAATATTGGTTCTAAATAATACCAATCTATTTATCACTCTAAAAAAATAATATTATGTATTTCCAAAAACCATAAATATGTTTTAGATTCAATGATTTCTTGAATTTGTGGATTAATATCTACCCATTGTGGAAAAGAATTCATGGATTTTTTACCAATAAAAAAGGTAACATGAAATAGAGTTAAATTAATCGAGATTGAGAATGTGATCAATGTTTTAGGAATTGAAAATAATATTGATTAATGGTCTAAATACTGACTTTTCTAAATAAAATAGTGAATATCTTATTTATAATTACTATTATTTAAATGGACATGGTTGTGTATCAATATATGAGAACTGATTATGTGAATATTTTTCATATTAATTGAAACATCATGAGAATAAATAACCTATGAATGATCAATGGCTTTTAGTATTGGGGGTTTCTTTTGAAATTTTTTGGCATTTGTAAATGAGGTAAGAATTAAAATATATATTAACCATAAAACTTTAAAGTATATATTTAATGAAACATAATGAAAATAATTTGGATAGATCTTATAAAGGATTAATATTTTAAAAAATCAGTTAATTTTACGTTAAATAATATTCATATATTAATTACTTATATTTTGTATTCTTTGGTTCATTTTAAGAATAAAACATAATTATTCATTCAAAAAATCAATGATTTATTTCAATTTTTTAATTCATTATATAGTTTATTTAAATTAATTCTATAAAAATTATTTAATTTTGATTGGTGGTTTTTAATTCCCCATTCAAAAATTACATTAAGATAAATTTATGAGAAAATTAATTTTTTTTGAATTTTCAATGAATACTGAAAATACATATATTTATTAGAATTTGTAATTTTTGTCAAGTGTTTACAGTTTAAATCACTCATTTTGATTATTTCTGAAATAGTAATGAATAATTAAAATTAATTAGAATATAATTATGATATTTATAATGAAATTTGATCGTTAAATTGTTATAAAAACATTTCTATATATAAAAATTAATTTTTTATAAATAATATTATTTCATAACGTTTTTTAGGATTGATTTTAAATTAATTTCTTCCACATTTACGAATTAGATCAGGAAAAATGGATTCAATATTTGGAATCCTGAGTTATAAATATTGTTAATATGCCCCTTTTATTTTATGTCATTATGAGTAGTAAACAGAATAAATTTTGTAAGTAATGTACAAGTAAAATAGCTTAATTAAGAGTTAAGATAATGTGATAAGGAATAATAGGTAAACATAAAACTTACTTTACATTATTTTGAATGGGTATATTTTATCCTTAGGTATATATAAGTATAATATAAAACCTTTTGTTTCTATTTTACCATTATTTGGATATAAATAATATTCTATGTAAAGAAAAGTAAAAATTGTTTTCAATTTTATTATCCTTAAAATTTTAACAAATGGATATAAATAATTTATATTAAATTCCAATATTTTATTTGAAAGATAATTTTTTTATTGTCATTGAAATTTATTACTCTTTTTTAGTGATTAAATAACTACATTAAATACTTATGTTTCACTAAAACAATATCTATTCAATTAATATATAAATAAGATAAATGATTTAATTTTTTAAAACTAGATCAATTTGATTTATTTATATTATACAATGATTTATTTGGATAATTAAATCAAATTTTTTTGAGTGAATGGTTTATATTATATTAAATATTTTTTTTCATTCTTTTATTGTCAAATGAAATAAATAGTTTAGAAAAACATTATTTTTTCTTAAATAATATTTTATTTAATTATTTAAATTTTTTAAAAATAATATATTAGTTCTATTAACATAAATATGGTTTAAAATGTAATTTATTGTGTATTTATGGGTAAATTTCATTATATAGTAACTTCAATGACTCCCTAGATGTAAAAAAATTGTTATTATTGTAATTTTTAATAGGATTTATGGTGGTTAAGACTAAAAGATAATTATAAAAGCATTGTCTAAACTTTTGAAAATTTTAACGGATTAAAATATTGAAATATATCAAAATATTAAATTTAAAATACATACTTTTGGATCCATTTGTAAATAAAATTAATTAATATAAATATAATACGCTATGTAATTTTAAGAGTACCCCTCTTCTATCTTATAGAAGTGGACGTCCTCTATTATTTTTATAACAGTTCCAAATACCTATATATTAGCATATATATAAAAAGTAATTTCCTATAATCCATCAAAAAATTATAGTGGTCTTGATATAGGTAATATAGTAACCTTAAATACCTTAAAGTCTAAATAAATGAAGATTTTTTGAAGAAGAAGTATAACTTTAAACCAAATGTTTTAGTTTTATTTCTTCATGAACCTCATTGAAATATTATTGAACCATGATGAAAAAAAAATGTTATTATATAAAATACAATAATTTTTTCTTATGTCAATTTCATCACTTATATATATATATAAATCTTTTTTAATAAAATTTGAATCAAAACCATCATGTATGTGTATAATAGACTTTTACGTCACAAATTAATGAATTTATTTTCCATCCGCACATCTAACAGTCAGATACAATGATGGATTAAATGTATATATTATATTAATAACATATTTATCATTTTTAATCAAAATATATTATATAATTTCTTGTATTTATATTCATTGGAAATGATAACGTTGTCCGTGCGTACATATGGACAACAACCTCCACAGAGCGATGTGTTTCGTTTTCCATCACCCCATTTTATAGATGATATATAATATTATTAAAATATATAAAAGGATATGAAATATATAATTATAATTATAGGATTAAAAAATAACACTTACCATCATTCAATCAGAATCACTGAAAATGAAAATGTTTCTCAAGTATACGTACGACCAACTATATCTATGATTATAACATATTTTAATCGTAAAAACCATATTTCATGGTTTGTTTAAATGAATTTAATTAATGTATAATAATAATTATACATATTTTCTTACATTTATTTGGGATATGATAAAATAATTGGCTTTTTAACTTTAATTATCCAACCATATTCATTTTGGACATATGTGCCTAATATCGTCGAAAGGTTCGATGAGAAAATAATTAATTAATTAATTCAATAATATAAGGTATTAAATATAATGATATAGATAATTGAAATGATATATGTTCTAAAATAAATAAATAATTCACATATATTTATTATATATAAATACAATGAACTTACTTGATGAGTTGGACTCATGGTAAGAGACACTATACACTAAAAGCATCATTCAAAATATTTTATTTTCGAAACCTTTTTATTGAATGTTGTTAATTATAAATTATTAAATAAGTATATTTATGTGGATATTAAGTAAATATAATATCATTTCTTCTTTTTTATATTTTCATTCCAATTTTTTCAAAATGAATTATTTTCTGTATTTTATATGGAACGTTTTGACTAAAATACTAAAAGAATAATCTATTTTTTCAAATACAATATAAAATATTTTCCACCACACTATAAATGAAATTTTATATATGTATTCCTTTAAATTATTACATATCTTCTTAAAAAATATTCCTTCCCTATGTTCTAGTTATTTTCAGAGAGGTTGTTTAATGGATTGGATATATAAATATATTATAATGATTATTTATGGGTACAAAGAATATATTTATGAGGGTAATTATTAAAATTATATATTTAATATAATATGATTATATATTGGCTATTAGGAATTTTTAGGATTACATTTTTTTATCTTATAAACAAAGGATTTGTGGTTACATTATTAATGATGGATGAATTGTTTTTTTATAATACAAAGATGAGTGGGTCCAATATTGTCTTACAATGAATTGGTTTATCTTATGAATTATAGAAGTTTAACATATAGGTTATTGCATTTTTTGAAGTGATATGGGAAATTATTTCAGAAGTAACCTATATGATTTATTTTTCTCTTCTATGGTATTTATAGAAATCTCAAGATTTCATAAGGTAAATTTTTATGCTTATGTTTAATAGATAATATTTTCTACTTTTAAGGGTGAAATGTATAACATTGTGAATTTTTGTTATATTTTTTCTTCATTGAAATTAAAAATCTAAAATTTTTATTTATCATTTAATATTACATATGATTTATTTTAAGAAAATAATATTGTGGAGAAATTTATTTCTTGGATAAGAAAATGTTTACTTAAAAAAAATATTTATCCTGAAAAATAATTTTTTTTAAATTATTCATGGACTAATATATTAATTAATTTATTTTTTCCATCAATTTTATTTTAATTCTAATCACCCAATATAAATTTTTATTGGGTTTTAATGATATTAGGGAAAATAATGAGGCCAAGTTAAAAATTGAGAATATTTTTCATGAAAATAAAACATTTAATATCATAAAACATTTTATATATGTGGGAAAATGGATACTAAGAGATAGTGTAAACATTATGATGAAATATTTATTTATGTAAGGGAGGTGAATTAATTCTCTAAAATCCACACTAAAAAATATATTAATGTATGAATGAGAATGGATTCCGGTCTAATAATAATTAGAAAATAAATTGTTTTTTGGGTCCTTGTAGATGGTATCATAGAAGAGAATAATAAAATAATAGATATTTGGATAAACTATGTTAGTATATCTAATATATTCTTATATATAGTTTTAAGATATATCTTTTAAATATTATTTTTTTTCATGTCCAAAATAATGTTTTCTTGAAATTTTTTTTATAGTGAAAATAAGGAAGTAGTAGTATGATGAAACCCAACAGAAAATATCCATCCGAATCCAAAACCTATAAAGGTTAGAATTGGATATGAGTTTTTTTATTAATGTGATTATTTCATTGATGAAGGATATATAAATATGTGGTATACATGATAGAGTGTAACCGTATCTACCAAAGGGAAAAAATTGTTAGTGGATAATTTTATAAGACAACACCCTCCCGAATTCAACAAATCATATGACACGGTGGAATCCGGACGATGGATTAAATACCATGAAATTATTTTCAATGTTATGTGTTATCAAGATCATCAAACGTTAACTCTTTAGTTTGAAATTTTTTTATTGAATCTATCTAGTGTTTTAGTGGTTATGAATATTAGATTTATGAAATAGATTGAATCGGGATAATTGGATGAATAATTTCATTTATAAATACTTCCAAATCATTTTTCGACATAATATGGAAAATAAATTCATGAAATTTTGACAAAAGTAGGAACATACATTTTTTTTGTGAAGAGAGTTTCACCAAATTATAAAGCTACACATCAAATTTTATCTAGGGTCTTGAAATTATAATTTATTAATTTTCATAGTATTTAACCCAAGATATTGAGTGGAATTAAATTCCCATGAATTTAAAAGTTATGAGAGAATTGTTCATTTGTTTTGAATGTAGAAATGGAGTTTTCTAATTTTAATGTTTTCCATGACAAATACAAGAATAAATGTTCTAGACGATGGGAAATGAGTACACCACAATCAATGAAATCTAAATGGAAAAGGCAATATTTTCATTTGAGATATGTGTTGTAAAAAACACTATGGGGAGTGTATTACAAAATATGGGATGTTCTTATGATTTAGTAATTTAAGTAAAATGATCTTGGTATTGGATAGAAAAATTTTGTGAAGCAATTAGTAAGGTTTTTTAAATGTAACGAGATGGGTCATTATATAGATTCTGGTCAGAAGAAGAGAACAAATGATGGTAAGTAACATGGATATATATAGAAAGGTGTGGTAAGAGCCTTGGAAACCACATTAGAAGACGATTTTTCATAAATTGATTTTTCAACATATATATTTCATATTTATTCATTTTATTCAAATTTCTTATCTAATTTTGGGTTTACACACTTTTTATTTTTTGATATTTTCTTAATAAATTGTGAATTTACCCTTTTGAAATGAAGATAGAACTTATGAAAAACCACTAGGGGGAAGTAATAATGAAAAAAGAAATTATAATATCCTTACTATTATTTTTTGTGTAAATATGTTACTGACATTCCTTGATTTCATTCCCAAAGAATACATTTGTTTAATTTTGATTATGGATTGGTTCTCTTAAAAACATACTAAGATAGATTATTGATCTAAATACGTTTTTTATAAATAATTTTAATTTTCAAATAATATTGAATTCTTATATAAAATAACATATCTTGAAGCTGATCGATTATTAAAAAAAGGAAATTAATGTCACTTTGCCTTCAATTTTTAAATTAAGAGAACTATTTTGGTTCATTATTCAACAATAGTAAAAGAATACTTGGATTTTTTCATTATATGCCTATGTGTGTTAAACATGATCAATAATTTTAATTAAAAATCGACTTAGTTCTTAATCCTATTCCAATTTAAAAAACCCTTATGAAGAAGATTTGGTAGAATTTCAAGAATTGAAAAATAAGTCACACAAATTTCTTAATAATGGTTTCATTCATCATACCACTTAACCATGGGGGCCCCTATTTTGTTTTTTTAAAAAGAAATAGGATTCCATATGGATTTGAATTTATTATAGAGATTTGGATAACATTACTATAAAGAATACATATTTATTTCCTCATATAGATGACTTGTTTGATCGGCTCTAGGGAGATCAACATTTTCAAAGGTTGAACACGGGTCCAAGTAACGGAAATTAGTGAAGATGGGCGACGAAATTTCAAAAATATAATTTTTAAATACTCATGGGTATTATGAGATTTTCTATTCCATTTGGGTTAAGCAATTCCACATAAATATTTATGGATGTTATGAATATATTTTTCACAGAATATTTGGATGAAATTTTGGTTTTCTTCATTGAAAATATTTTAAATTATTTAAAAATTTATAATGATAATGAAAAAATATAAGGATTATTCTAAAAACTATATCTGGGAAAAAATATTTTAAAAATTTATCAATTTTTTCTTTGATATAAAATAATTTATTCTTTAGCTACATTATAAATATAAATGTGATAATAGTTGAACTATGTAAAATAATGTGTTTTGTGAGTGGTCAAGACCTATCATTTCTATTAAGATTCATTATTTCGATGGATTAATAGGTTGTTAAATATAGTTTATTGAATTTTTTTAAATTTTAATGGTCATCCTTCCCACTATATAGGCTATCATGAAAGAGACATAGGTTTATATGGACAATTAAATGTGATGGTTATTTCAATTAATGAAAAATAAGAATAGTTAATTCTCCTATTTAGGAACTACTATAAAAAAATAATGACTCTGTTATATATAGTTATTCTTCAATGAATTGTCTGGGTTTTTCATAATATTGAATGATTAGGTAATTTAATATTACTCTTGTAATCCGAAATAGAAGTTGTCAAATTATCTGATGCATGTCCTTGAATTGGACTCCATTATATTTACTAAAAAAATTTGAGATACCATTTATATAGCGTAAAGCGTGAGATATATATATTAATAAAAAATGTTTTATGTATATCATCACTCAAGAAAGATTAAAAAATGGTAATGGAGATGGATATAATTGATAAACGACTACGTGAGAAAAATTCATTTCAATCTAGGTAATGAAAATAGAGGAGATGATTCATTGAGTTGGTAAGATAATGAATTATAAACTACGCTATTTATAGAACATGATCCTTTAGTTAATTATTTAATTAATTGTGTATTTTAAATGATTTTTGTGTAAAATATTTACAATTTGTATCAGGTATAATTAAAATCCTCTTTAGAATGATAAATTACAGAATTTTAGAATAATTATTGTGAGTTATTGGAAAATTTATATTTAGTTATGAAATGTATGTTTTCTGAATTTAATATAAGAAATGTATTTTCGAGAATCATAAAGAAATTATTATTTTCTTGTGAGCCCCATTTGAAGAAATAATTTTTGAATGTGTCTCAGAGTTCTTTATTTTATATTCATCATGGTTGAAATTTTTTTCTAGTCCTTTGTGACCACTTTTAGTTATAAGGAATGAAAAAAATATATTACATATTTTACTATTAAATAAATAAATTTTTAACTGGTTTAACCCATATGAAAATTTCAAAATGGACTGATTTTTTCTCTTAGTATTTCTAAAATATAAATGTGGGAATGTATCAATGGATTTAATGGGTGAGATTACCAAGAACATATCAAGGTATCAACGTCACTTGGGTAATTGATGATTGATTAATTGGAATATACACATTTTCTTCCAATTCGAGACAAAAAGAAATTTGATTAACATTTAATTTTTTTTTAAAATGATAACTGAATTAAATTGAGTTTATTTTTCTATTTTATCTGATCATGATCCCATATCCACCTCTTATTTTTTTAAATGTCTTTATAAGTCATGTGTTATAAAATAAATTCCAGAATAACATTTTATTATCAATATGATAGAATGTGAAAGAGGATGATTCAAATTCTAGATGAGATGTGCAGATCTTTTTCAATGGATTATCAAGTATGTTGGGATCTACATCTATCTATGGTTGGGTTTTCTTATAATAACAATTTTCAATACTATATAAAGATGATACATTTTTGGGATTCATATGGATAGTAGCATTATACTCCAATTCATTGGGAATAACTAGGGGAAATAAATTTCTGAGGAAGATAATTGATGGAATAAATGGCTGATATAGTGAATACAATTTTACCCCCATGATGATAGATCTAAGTAAGAAAAAAATTTATGTAGATAATTTGAGAAAATCATTCTTATGAGGTATGAGATCTTATTTTTGTTTATGTTTATTCATGGAAAAGTGTAGTGTTTTTGGTAAAAAATAAATGTAAAGTTGTTGGACCAGTATATTGTATGAAATCCCATAAAATATTGGATTGTTTTTCTACCATTTGGACTTACATCCATGTGTATCTTAGGTTTATGACATATTTTATGTATCATTATTAAGAAAATATGTGTCAAAATCATCTCATGATTTGATCATTGATATAGATGATTTGGAAGAGAACATCTATTATATGCAATATCTTATTTGTATTCGTGATCATAGACATTAAGAGTTACATAATATTGTAACTTTAAAATTTATTATTTTACGTAAAAATGATATGTTTGAAGAAAAAACATGGAAATTATAAAAATCTACAATGGAAGGATACACACACTTGTTCAAGTAATTATTAAAATCATGAGGAAAAAACTTCCAAAAGGGGGAATATTATAGAAACCCATCTAATATTAAGATAAAAAATTTCATATATTAATTAATTATATTTTATATAGTTATATTTATTTAATTATTATAAATTAATTTTTATATCAAAATCCAAAAAGGAATTATTGGTAACCAAATTGGGTTTTCCTAAATTATATTGTTTAGTTAATATTATTATATCAATATTAATGAATTGTAAATTATTATTGTTAATTATTAATATCAAAATTAACTTAATATTTTTTTTTATATTTTCACAAACATTGATTTTTCATAGAATGGTGAATAATACTATTTTTTTGGAAACTATATATCCATTTAAAGTGTTTAAAAAGTGAAATTATACATTAAATTATTTTTATATTTTAAAAAGACCCTTTTGATTAATAAAAATATAATTATGGTCATAGGAATGAGTTTTATATGGGAATTTGATATGAAATTATTTATATAATTTGAATGTTTTTTCATCAAAGAAACTATTTTTCGTCATGTTTTGTTAGTTAAATTTTTAATTAAATTCTTCCAATTAAATTAAATATATCAAAACAAATTATTCCATTTTTTGAATAGTGAGGTCCAATTATTTAAATTAGGTCACTTTTTTGTCATTCTGAATTTAAAACATAGAAAATTTTGTTAACACTATAAAGGAATAATTTGTTATTTAATGGTAAAATTATTTTCATAAGGACTAAAAATTAAACATAACACTTCAATTAATTTTATTATATAATTTTATTTTATCCATCATATCCATAAAATTATAATATATGACATTTTTTTTTTCATTTTTCAATGTTTTTTCCTTTAATAATATTATACACAATGAAAAGGGAAAAATGTATTTCCCTTTGTTTTATTATCATTAATATTTTAAAATAGGGATAAAAAATTATATTTTTAGATTATAAATGGTAAATTTAAGGATAAATAATTTTCTATAATGTTAAATTATTATTAATTTTTAGTGTTGAAGTAATTTCTTTAAATTCTTATGCAACACTTAAACCTCATTTATTCAATATATATAAATAAAATAAATGATATTAAATATAAAAAATAGTAAAATTTGAGTGATTTATGGTGTCATGCTAATTTGGAACATAATTGAATGATATTTTTGGTGTTTTAAAGGTTTATATTCGAATTGTATCTTTTTATTATTGTGTTTAATTTCAAAATTAAACGAGTAGTGTAAAAAATTCCATCTGGGATATTATATGTTCAATAATAATTTATTAAATGATTTAAAATTTTGAGAAATTAATTTTTTTTTTCAATATAATATTATGTTGTTTTAAATATAAAAAATGGTACATTTATGGGCCACTTTCCCATTTATAGTAACATTCCTAACAACTACTACATAAAAAATTGTTGTTGTTGTAATTGTTAAATTGGTTAAAAAGATGTTTAAATAAAAATAAAAGTGATATATGAAAATATAAAATTGTTAGAAAATGTTTTTATGAGTGAATTTATATCCATAGTCATGTTAACTAATTTTTATGTCATTTTAGAGCCATTCTCCCTAAAATATTATTTAAATTAATTTAATACTATATGTAATTCTAAGAGTGACCGTGCACTCTTATAAAAAGAAACACAAAGTCCACTTTTTTCAAAGTTTAAAATAATTTTGGGTTCATCCATTAAATTTAAAAATATTTTATTATAATACATTCCTTATTTATAGGGGCCTTTCAATTGGAATAATACATACCTTAGAGGGATTAGGGTCCAAGGAAGGGGAGATTTTCTGAAGTAATGGTATAAGTTTTATCCAAAGGTTTCTGAATTATTTTTTATTCAAGTTCCCTTAAATATTATTCAACCATAATGATACCAAAAATTCAGTATCCCCCCTAAAATTATATTTTATTATGTTATTGTTATCCCAAAAATCCATCATAGTTTTCAATCAAATTTTAAACCAAACTATCATTCATGTGTGAAAAATATCACCGCCTCCCAAACTAATATAATTCATTTTCCATCAGTACCTATCACAGATTTATTAAATGATAGATTTAATGTATATATATATATACAAAATTAAGGAAATAGTTATCAATTCAATAAGTTTATATATTATATAATTTTAAACCTTTCTATTTATTGAAAATTAAAATTACATTGGTGTGTACCTATGGACTACCACATCCCCGAATCAATGTGATTCATTTTTCATCACCACATAATATAGATGATATATATATATATATATATTTGAAATATATAATATGATATTAATTATATTATTTTTATTCATTAATGATAAAATAAAAATTACATTTTTTCCATCATGATCATTGAATATTGGAAATGTTACACATGAATATGAATGACATACCATCTCCATGATGGTAGCATAAATAATTTATAATAACAATATTTCATGGTCAAATTTAAAAACTGAAATTGATTTACAAATATAAGAAATATTTATTTATTACTATTATCGAGAAAAATAAATAATGAATTCTTTGACAACATTCAAACTACCAAAGTCATTTCAGACCTATGATCTACAAATCATCGAAACATTTGATGTAAAAAAAATTGATTTAGTAATTGAATATAACATGGTTGTAAATAAAAATAAAATGAATAATTAGGAGGGTAATATTTCTTATTAATGTAAATAATTTTCTTATTTTTAATATCTAGGATTATAAAGGACATTATGGGCTAGACTCGAGTTTGGGGCCACTTTAATTTAAAAACATCATTTTAAATAGTTTTTTTCTAAATATTCTTCCTACATATGCATATTTTTAATACGACTTTATAAAAATATTAATATATAAATAAATGAATAATAAATAACATTTTTATAACTTTTAAATATCTTAAAAACATTTCCAAAAAGATAAATATTATAGATTTTATGTGGAATTCTTTTCCTTAAATAAAAAAAGAAGATTATATTTTATCACAGATTACATTAATGGTATTAGAGCAACAAAATTCATTATATGATGTATGTATTACATAATATGACTACATTTTTAATCAAGTAAAAACCGTACTATATTATTTGGGTATTTTAAATGAGGGGTTTAAATGGAATAGATACTTGAAAAACCATAAATGTTTCTTTATGGGTGAAAATAATATTTTTATAATGGTAATGAAAAAAAATATATTTCATGTTATATGATTATGTTATGAAAATTTTAAATTGACTACGATGATATTTGGTTCCATTATATACCATGGATGGGTGGGTATATCGATAACCAATCATGGGTGGATTCTTTACTGAGATTTTTTTTGCTCGTCCCAAATTTTGAAATGATTCTCACATTATATTGATGATGAGACATGAAAAGGATGACGTAAAGATGAAAATTTTGAATTTTTTTTCATGAAAATAAAACTTTTTATATCGTAATGGGTTAGTTTTTTATGTAAAATGGATTCTGATTAGAAATTTACTCTTTCTGATTTAATAATTATTCATGTAACAATGATGAACTAATTGTTATAAACTATAATCCTAAAATATTTTTGTGAATGAAATAAAATGAATTAATTTCTAAAGACATGATAATATATATTTTTATGGCCAGTACCTTATAATGATTTTAAAATTGACTATTTATAGGAAAACAAAACACATTTTTGAATTCATTTTGTTGAAAAGGTAATTCACCTTTGACTATGATGTGTTTGGAACATGATCCTTTAATAAATGATTTAATGAATGTTGGACCAATAAATACATATGTGAAATATTATTGTATATTTTTTCTTGTATCAGAGTTGTAATATTTTTTAGAATTATTTTTTCATCCTCAGAATGTTGATATTGGTTTATAGGAAATAGTAAAATCAATCAAGAAGGTTATGATGTTTTAGTTTAATGTTCAAAAAGAAGGTGTCATCTGATTTGGTAAGAGGTTATATGTATTGAGTGATTCTTAGTTGAATTATGAACTATTAAATGAATCACATATCTCATTTTTTATATTCATCCCCATATCATAAATATATATAGATAACATTAGGAATATTAGTGTGGGGATTGAATAAAAATGGATATTCCTGATTTTACTATTAAATGATCAACTTGGTTGTAGGTTAATGTTGAATGAAAATTAACATGGGAGATGGTTAAACATTTTTTAGTTCCAAAATTGAAATATGAAAACATATCAATTGATTTCATTGGGGTATTTTAGAATAAATCTCATGTTAATTATAATATTTTGGTTATTATTGATCATTTTAATAATTCTCCACATCATATTCCTATGTAAGATATATTGAATTTGGATTAGTTCTTTGAATTATAATTTAATGAAATAGTTAGGTTACATGTAGTTATTGTATCGATTATATCTGTATGTGACCATTATTTACAATATGTTCATTGAATGGTTTTCAGGAGTTCATGGGTACTTAGTTAAAAATCTATATTTCTTTTCATCTAAAATATAATTAACAATTAGAGAACATAATTCACACTTTGGTGGATACACTTTGAGATTTCTCTCCAGATAACTAGTTATTGTTTCATCAATATCATTCATTTTTTAACATTCTTATAATGAAAACAATCATTATAGAAGATAGATGACACACTTTCATGTGTTATAGGGAATAGTGGTCTCATATTCTAACATGTTGGGTCAAATTTAGTGAAAGGAAGTTATTTTGACAAAAAATTTCTAGAATATATAATAGTTAATGTAATGATTTTTTATAAACAAAAGATGTTATATTTGAAAAGGTAAAAGAGTTATGTAGTTAACAAGATGAAATAACCCTATTTTATATAGGCATCATAGTTATCATATATTATTTACGTTGAAATATTTTATGAATGTTTGAATAATGTGATATAAAATTCAATAGTTTAATTATTTGTATAAAATTATTGATGTGTTTGGATCATTTTCTTATATATTGGATTTACCTACAATTTTATCTCATCTACATGATGTGTTGAACGTTTGTTAAATGATAATTAAAATACCTTAGGCATGAAAAGTTTTAAGACATAATGTGGTAGAATCAAAAGATAATAACACTTATTAAGAGAAGAAGGATCATATTTTTTTTATCATAGTTTTTAGGTACAATGAAAAAAATTTATTTACTGGGTAATGGTTTTATGGAAGAATCACATGATTGAGAATTCCACATGGTAATGGAAAAACTATATGAAGGAAAAATACCATTACTTTTTTAAATTTAAAAAATTAAAAGGTCTTAATTTATTAAGGGTGGAAGATTGTAGTAAAGCTGCAAATATAATAAATAAATTTATTTTGTTATTTATAAGTATTCATATAATGGGTTATTATTCATCATTATTATGTAAATAATTGTATAAATGTTTTCAACTAAAAAATAAATAGTTTGATTTAATAAATATATTTTCTATTAATTACATGGGTTTATTTAAAAGATTAATTAACTAATTTTACGAATTTAATATATTAAATTTGACTTTATTTTTCTATTAAGAATATAAAATTTATCTTATTGTTTATTTTTTTAGATTTTTTAAAAATATTTTTTTGTATATAAAAAATAATTCTTTTTCATTTAATTATATAGTTGAAAGTTTCCATTATTTTACAGATTTATAAAATTATAAAATAATTTTTTTATTAATAAAAAAATAAACTAAATAAAAGAAATGTAATAAATTATGTCGTGATGAATTGATTTTCATGCTTAAATTAGATTATTTTTTAAAAATCTATTTTCCTAGGTCCTCAAAAATGATAATGAATATGAATGATGATACCTAAATATTTTTAATTTGATAAAATATATTCCATATTTGCAATCATAATTTCTTATTTTTTAGGGAACCCTTTTTATATTTAGTAATACAATTAATATATCATGGTAACGAATTTAAATTATCTTGCTAATGGATAAAATGAATTAAAAAAGATTAAACTACCATATAATGATTACAATGCATCATAAAACTATATAAAAGTGATTTTTTAATAATTTTTTTTAACTATATAACCACTTATATTTTAAATCGATTTTCCTTTTTTCCACTTTTCCGGGAAAATGAGTTAATAATAATTTGAAACATTGTGTACTTCCAATAGTGCCCCTACATTCATATATAAATGAGAACATCCTATTTAAAATTCGTTACGCGCATAGATCCATATAGTTTATAATATCCCTACAATAATCCCTAAACAAATGCTATATAAACATCCTAGCCATTATGTTTTTACCAATAGACCAACTATAGAAGTTTTAATTTTATGTTCAAAGGATTTTTTATGAAGAATATGTCAAATTATTAGTCGAGTATTTGATATTTATTTCACCATTGAACTCCATAAAATTTTAGTTATCCATGATGAAATAATGATATTTGTATCTTTCATATACTTAAATATTTATATGATAATGCAAAAATTAATTTTTATATAATTTTCGATCTTTCTGTGAATTGAATACATCACTTGTTCATGCATGTTAACTACCACCTCTATAAAGTTATGTGTTTTTATTTTCATCACCAAAGTATATGGATTGTTAACATTATGGATCAAAATAATAATAATTTTTTTATGAATCAATTTTGATTCTATTAATAAAATATATTACTTATCTTCTTCTCATTTCTATCAGGTGGAAATTTTAAACATCGATCATGCATACGTGAGGAATACCACCTCCCCAAATCAATGTGGTTCCATTTCTATTTCCATTTTATATGTATGGTTATAATAATTAAAATAATTAATAAATATGGAACATATAACATATTTGTGATTCTTTTAAATTATGATATTATCCAATTTATTTCTTTTCTACCCATTATATGAATAAAAATTTATTCCTACTTAATTATGGATGATCATCTCCATTAAACGATGTTGTTCAATTTCTATGAAAACAATAAATGGTATGTTTTAATGGTTTATTTAATTTAAATTTTTGTTAATTATAACATGTTTAATATTCTTGATTTAATGGAACCATAAACCCTTTCACCACCATTAATGTACTAAATTGTTTTTGTGGTTATAAAGTAAACATCTTCTAAACTTGTAATGGAAAAATAACCATTTTGGCAACTAAATAAAACATAATAAAAAGGAATAAATGGAATAATTATAAAATAATGAAACTAAAATTTGTTATAAATAATATATACTTGTAATTTTTTTATTATTCAAGATTTATGTAGAATATTAAGATATATGAGATCTATGGTATTGTATTAATCATCTCAAATTCCATTCATTGTGACTCCATCCATTTTAACCACATGTTTTATTTTGTGTGATTTATATAATTCTATATGGATTCATTTTAATATTAATTTACTTAATTTAATTTACTTAACAAATCATTTTTAATTTCAATCATTCATTGATCTCTTTATTCATATGTTATTAAAGTCATAAGTTATTCAAGATTGTTTTAAATTAATATCATAACACTTTTTACTCCATATCCATGTTATACAAAAAGATTCAAGAATATTAGTATTTAGTATTTATTACCTTTTTAATTCCATTTTATACAATATATGAATATATTTTCAATGTATTCAATAGTAATCTTACATATTATTTAAGAATGGTTTATTTTCAACTTTTAAAAAAAGTTAAATAGAATATTTATTAACTTATTTGTATTTGTTTCTTTGTATCACTAATATATCTATTTATTTAGTGTAATGATTCCATTATATTATATCCTATTATACAAAATAATAAACTTTCCCCTATCTTGTATAATTTTTTTAATTTTAAGAGTTTTTAAAGAAAGGTGTTATTTCTCGTTATGGTTATGTGAGAATGTAGATTATTTTAATTATATATTTAAATGAGTATTTCATGTTTTTTATGAATAAAAATGAAAATTTTAAATTTAGTTTGTTAATTTTATAGATCTTTTGCATGATAAATGATTATGGGTGAGCCCAATGTTTCTTGTGATATTGGGAGAGTATGATATATTTTCAACTGAATTGGTTAATGAATAGTCATCACAAAAAAATATGAGGCCGTTAATCATGTAGGTTAATCCTATGGAATAAAATGGGAATATTTTATCCCAGTATGTGTAAGAGACAAGTGAATATAGGTTATGAATATCATGATTCATCATACCATTCTTGTGATTCCCAAACAGATTTTTATGAAAATAATTTTTTCTTTTAATGATTGGAATGTATAAAGCTGAATGGTTTTTTCCTATAAATGAATTTTCTATGTTCCAAGGATACTCTGGTGTCCTTAATGGGTTTTCCAATTATTTTTATGGGTTTTACTGGTTTTTTGAGTGAAGTATTATTTTCTTTTATAAACCATTATTATCTATGTGCCCATGTTTTTATTGGGGAAAAGGAAAATTGCTAGATGGGTATTTATGTTTTTAATAGACTAGTTTGATTCCTTATTTTTATATATATCTCTAATAATTTTCTTCTCATTCATAATTTTAAATTGTTTTATATAGGGAATATATAAAAGGATAAAGTATTTTTATTTATATATTTGAATAATGAAAATAATCCTTGAATAAAGAATGTGTCTTACAAATGATGTAGGAATTTGAACATCAAAATATTATTTTTCTTAGAAAAAAATGAAAATGATGTTTTAGTATTCCCTATGCAAAGTTATAGTTTTTATAATTCTCAAAAACTCTAGACCTGAAAGATCGCTAATTTGTACGAAATTGAAATCCTTATCGCAAATCATGTAATTATAGGTCATTTATGATTCAAAGAGTAATGAAAAACAATAAAAAAACCCTCTATTAACATCCTTTACCATGTCCACAAGCCTCTAGAGTGACCATAAACCTCTCATTCAATAGTTTTAAACTCCATAAAAAGTACAAGAAAAGAAGTGGAGGAATAATTATCAACTAATTTTTTATGATTATTCCTTTTAATACCCCTTTCGAATATACCTTAACCAAGATGATATAAAAATATAAGTACATATACTATAATAAAATGTTAATATATTCATGGTATAAAATTTTGGATCCCTATATCTAAAAAATGAAAAAGGAAAGAATCGTTTACGCGTACACATGGAATACCATCTCTATAATGGAGTCCATTTCTTTTTTTATCACTTCCTCACATGAATTGTTATAAATATAGAACTAAATGATATATATTATGTATATGAAATTATTATATATCTATAAAGTTAATGTATATTTTACCTTCTAACATGTTCTATTCATTGTAAAATGATAATGTCACTCATGCATACATGTGCACTGCCACCAGAAAGAAGTGTTCTGAATTTGTTTCTTATATAGATTACATAAATATTCACAAGGGTTGAAACAATGAATAAATATGAAATATATAAAATATTTATAATTTTTTAATGTAAAATATTATCAAATTTATTTATTTTCTACCATGTATAAAAATTAAAACATTGTTCATGTGTACATATGAACTACCATCTCCATTGAACGACATGATTCATTTTGGATAAATATATTTAATTGATTTCAAGAAATTATTAAGAAAAAAATATAATTATAGTATGTTTATGATTTTAGTGACAATATAATGTTGAAACCTTTTCCATATATAATATATACAACTTATTTTGACTTTAAAAAACAGATAACTACAAAATGTCTTATATACACCTAACAAAATTTATAAATAATAAAACATTTTATTAATTGAAATAAAAGAAATAAAAATATGTGAATGAACATGAAATAGGTTACTAAGTATGGAAAATTTTTATAAATTTTTATTTTGAGATTAATTTAATGATGTATGTGACAAGTTAGGAATCACGGTAAGAAATTTCACATCTTAATTTATTTTATGAAAAAATTATGTTGGTTTCACCCCATGTTATATTTTTTGTGGTGTATAATGATCAATTAGTATATATTTCATAGTTAATTTTATATAATTTCAGTGTATTAAAATTAAATTCATGTTTATCCTTCAATTTCATTTTTATTTATAAGATACTAAAAAGGTATGAAATTTTCAATTAAAATTATTTTTTTAATTATTAATTTGAATTCTGTCCTCTCTATATAAATTTTCTTATATTTTTTTATTTATAAAATTATAATGTATAAATTATAATTTCAAATTCATTTTGGATTTTTTTTGGAAATTTATACTTTTAACATTTGACTTACAAATAATTTTTAATTTTTAAATAAAAAAATGTACGTTTTTTATTATTTTTGGATTGACCACTTTTTACCGTTATTAGGACCCTTAACCATTATAATGATTAATATACCAGTTGACATGGATTCATAGAATATCCTATACCCTATAATTTTTTAAATAACCATTTTAGTGTTTTGGGAAGAAATTAATATTTATATTCAATTTTGATACGAAAATGGAATGTCCATTTTTAGAATTGGTTCAAATGATTTTAAATTATTTTTGTGACAAAAATTTATCATTTAAATTTTTTGGTAGATGATTTCGTATATGATAATTGTAGATAATTGGTGGTGATATCTATGATGGACTATAATAGATTATGTTGGCTATAAGATGGGATATATGAATTTTATTTGAAAAAAAATTACTAAGAAAAAAAAATTACTCTTATTTCAAAAAATTGTACTCATAGATCATCTCATGATCAAAGAAATAAAATTGTATATTGTAACTGTAAAATAAATAAGAGTTCTTATCATTATCACAGACACCCCAATATATGTAATATTTAAAAGTAAATAAAAAACTAACTATTTAATGTATATAAGAACGGCAATATATATCTTATAAATACATGTAAAAAACCATATTATAATAGTAAGAATAAATTAAAATATTAATAAAATACTTTACCCATTAAACTTAAGAATTAATGATGCTACAAATACTAACATTAGATATACACTATTTTCATTCTTATTTTTATGATTAGTCTTAACATACCAAGAAAAGACACAATATAATAATTAGAATAGTTTTATCCTCTTATCACCAGAAACCCATGATAGGATTATTAGTATTATTATTCCTAACCAAAGAAGTCCTTGATTTAATGGATCATATTATACCATCATCGTATCTGTGAAATCCCATGATCTAAAAGTTATCATGATAATAATGTAAAAAAGATAAAGTTATATGTAATTTACATTCCTCATTAGGTTTCATTAGAACTACGATTCACTAAAAAATTACAAAGCACTTGGAATGAGTTGATTAAGTAGAGTAAAAACATAGAATACTTCAATTAAAAATTATTCATCTCCAATCTCTTATAATGACATTTTATTTATATGTGATTATCCAATGGTTATATTATTGAGTCGGTTGCAATGACATTGGACAACATTCACATTGACAGATCATAATGATATTGATATTGATATTGATAGCTATGTATGAACTCTATTTTAATTATTTAACATTATTTTTACATAAAATATAATGATATAAATTATTCCATAAAAAATAAAATAAAAAATATATACTGATTATAAAATTTGTATAGTCAGATGGACTATACTAATGATTTTCATTTTGATAAACTGAATAAAGTCCAATCTGATGTATCAAAACTAATGTGAATATAATGGTGATGGGTTTCATTCGTATAGTAGATAATACATATTTTTAACCACTAGTTAGAACAATAGTTGGTCTAATGTATCAGACTCTCCTTTAGTCTAATTGATCTGAATGAATAATAGATGACTATTTTTATTTTATTTAATAACTATTTCTACATTTTGTATAGTAGTACACTCTCCAAAAAACATACTAAAACACATGGGACATAAAAAAGTCATAAAATAATGTCTTAAGAACGTGTCTATGATATCCAAAAAATAAGGAATGATAATGCATGAATTATATCTTTTGAATTAATAATTTTCCCCTTTCTGGAAATCCAAAAACACAACACTTAAAATCAAAATTAATTAATTTTAAAAATATACAAATTTTTTTTATAATATTCAAAGATATAATTCATATCGTAAGTATAACATAGTTTATTACATTTTTCATAATTCTATGTAATGTATTGATGATTTGGACTCACCCCTTTGGATAATAACCCTTTGTAATGAAAAACATTAAAAAAATCTTGGCTAGAACATCTCAAAGACTTATTTAAAATATTAGAACTCTCTCCATTAAACATAGCTCGTTAAAACATCTCCCTAAGTGTGATTTTCATAAATAATATAGAAATTATAAAATCACATGAAATGTTAGATAAGAATAACATAAAAAATAATTGTGTGTGAGGTAACGAATAATCCATGATATAAAATAAAGAACATTCATCCAAAAGTAATTGGATTAAATTTAGACATAATGTAAATGCATAAATATTTATTCTAATTAAACATTTATTCAAATAATTTTAAAATAGATTGAGAGTTTAGGAAAAAATTACCTATTTCTTATAGAGTTTCATGTTGATGGCCTTTTACTTCTTTATTTCTTAATGATCCTTCCAAGTTGCCAATTTTGATGACTTAATATTCAATATTTAAACCTATTTTATTATTCACTTCAGAAATTATTCCTCCAACCATTTACCATAAACAAATATATTATTATTTTCATCATTCACAGGACAATACTCTTATTTCCAGGAATACAGTGAATTGTTTTATAATTCTATCTTGTGAACCATCTTTATCAAAGTATTTACTTTATCATCCCGTCCATCAATCATATCTTGGAGCTCTTTATAAATCCTAACTCTATAATAAACATCTATTGATAATTTTTTAGTAAATTAATCTATTTCAATAAATTGTTTTATCACTTATATAGTCTAACCTTTATGGTCTATGATATCATTACCATCTTGGTTTGAACATTTTTTTCATATAATTACAAGATATATTTTATGCATTGGTATTTTATTTGAATGATTTTAAGTATAACACAATCAAAAATATGTATTCATTAAATACCTTTAGTGAATTATGTTTTCCATTCATGATATTATGAACCATTTTACAACTAGAATATATATTCGGGAGATAAATTATTAAATTAATTATACTTTTCAGATTTTGTAAACTGAAATTAAATCCTTTATGAACTATTATTTTCTTAATGTCTGACGATATTAAAAAAACTTAAGAAGAAAGTGGAATATTTGGTCTAATTTATGGTTGTTTTTTCTTTTAAAATATATTCTTCAAATTTTTTACAAAATTTAACTTCTTATATAAAATTAATATTATCCAATTTCTTATTAGTGTGAGATTTTTTGATATTTTTTCAAATAGGATATTGTTCATCTCCTATTGATGAGGATTTTTCTTCCACTTTAGATAATGATTTTACTTCCCTAGAAACATTTATCTATTCATTCATATCATTCTATGATAATAATTTATTTGATATTGAATATGGATACAATGAAGTTTTCCCTTCATTTTTTTCTTCCATAGTTTATGGTTTTTTCTTTTCCATATTATTCTACTTATTTTTATTCTTCTTCATCTTCATTATATTTTTATTTAACATGTTCCTTCTCTAACATACATGATGTTTTAAGAACTTTTGTTCCATCTTTATTTCCAATTAATGAATTTTCCTACTCAAACTTCGTATCAACATGTTTTGGATCTAATTTTTAATCCTATTCTACAACATATTTAGCATTCCACTTCTTATAAACATTATAAATAACTAAAGGAAATATTGAATATTCAAAAATTTATAAACAATAATTAATAATAAATAGATTAGTATAATGGATTATTATAGAATATTGATCGGGTTACACCACTATTAAAATTGAAACTGATAGAATTGATTTATATGAATATTTTTCTATACAGTTCACTAAAATAACTATAATTCATTCTTACAATAACCTCTTATTATGTTAATTTATTTTATATGTTTCTTTTAACTATTCAACCATCAAAATTTCGAAAATTTTGACCTCATCCATATAATGACCAAACTTAGGATCCCCATGTTTGTTTTTGGAATTTATTTACCATGAGTTTCTTTAACTTATCATTTTGAAGTTGTTTTTAGTTTATTTATATTTTTTGGAGGGGGATTCACTTTTAATCATTTTTTTAAAAAATTATTTTTTTTGGTTCTACATTAAATGTAGTTCCTTCCACTATATCAATAGAATTTTATAACTTAGTATAAAAAAAATAAGTTCATCCTAGACATTGTCTCCTCACAAATTAGTAAGGTATTTTCCCTCATTGTATATTCCTAAATATTTATCCAAAAATGATGCATGAAATTGAACAAAAAATAGCTAAAAATAGAGATATAAAAAAATATTGGAGTTTATTTAAAAATTCTTAATTGAATCTTTTTTTAGAAATAAAAAATTTACTTAATTTATCATCATCATATTCACAGTAATGCATAATAGAAAAATATAAAAAACATATGGGGTTTCTATATCATCCACACTCACAATTATATATCTCTACATCCACAATGTTATGACCCCTCTTTCATGTGTTAGGTGTGAGACCCTTATAAATTTCAAAGAATACATACTAAAATTTTCTTCTACAAAATATTTCACAAAACTCATAATATTTTAAGGTAATTTTTGAGATTGGAGATACACTTAATCATAAAAAAGCACCCACACTAATTATATTAATTATTGTTATGAATTAATATATTTTAAGGAAAAATACTAAAGACAATGATTTATTATCATATTCTAATGAAAACTCTACAGAATCCTAAAATTGTCTTAAAATTTTTAGGTAATGCATTTCTAACTCATTAATTTTTTTTAGATAAATAATTTTTCTAATCCTAAGAAAATAGAAAACATCTTAAAATGTGAATAATGTTCTCCATACCCTTCCATTCCAATAAAACCATCCCTAATTAATTCTCCTCAGATAAAATATTCTGTAGTTTTTGTCATACAAAGTCTTTTACTGGAAATCAGATTAATAGTAAAATATTAGTATGAGATTTATTAGATGTGGGGAGAGTTCGGTGAAAAAATATTATAAATAATATTGGAAATTGGGTGACCCATAATTACATAGGTTCTTGATAACATGATTACTATTCTAGAAAAATGAAACATCTTGGGTGAACATTCATTTACAAACTTACAGTCATGATATAATCGATTTTTTTGAATATAAATATGAACACTTATGTTTTTTAAGAAAACATTTATTGGATAAAAGAATACTATGATTCTAAAATCTTTTAGGTTTTTTATGAAAACCAATTTTTTTTTAAAATAAAATAATATATACAATAACACAAATAAACTTAAGTAATGAATAAATGGAAAATCTAAACAATGAATACCTTTTAGAGTAGAAAACATTCATTTGTATGGGTAACTTGTTCTATATGGGTTTTATAATTAAAATTTATTATGATATAGTTTAAAATAAAATGTATTTCCTAGTAAATTTTTGTATAAATTTTTTAATCTATAAATTGACTGAATAATTTTTTATTATAATGCGATTTTTACTTTGAAGGATATTTTTCAAAAAAATTGAACAACGAAAAAATGGTTTTGATTTTTTTAACTATTCATTCTGAATTATTTAAATATAGAGAATCATTAAAAAAATATTGTTATGAACTGTTTATTAGTTTTTATCATGTAAAATATTTTATTATGAAATTATTTCATGCAAAACATTAATTGCAGAAAAATAGTGAGAAAGGGAAAAAAAATTTAGGGAACAATGTTTTAGACAAATAATATGTTTTAAGAAATCCAATAAAAAATATTCACTCACCCATTTAAAAGGAGTAAATTTATATAAGGATATTGGTAAATAATAAGGTGATATGAATAATCATTAAATATTTAGAATTGTTACCTTTTTTAATATATTCAAATATATCTGAAAAAAAGGTTTAATAAAAATACCATCATATTGTTGTTTCATTATAATGAATTATGAAATTATATTTCCTTAATGTGTGTGATCTTGATGGAAATGGGTTAAATTTTATATTTTCTTATCATTTCAGTTATGTGATGTGTTTTTATTAATAAAATGTTACTTGTGTTGTTATAAATTATTATTTTTTAAACTAATTCCATAGTTAGTGAGTGTATGTTACATCTAAAAAGCATGAGGAAAAAATATTCTAGCTACAACATATTTTTTTTCAGTAGTTAGAACTTCTACTAAGTGTTGTCTATTACATGATGGAAAAATAGAAACATTACCTAATAAATGACATGTTCTTGATATTTTTTTCCTATCTGTTCTACATCCTTAAAAGTCATCATCAAGAAAAACATTTTAACTATAAATCATTTCTAGAAGTTTAAAAGAAAACCAAACTCATTGTTCCCCTAATTTAAGGAAAAAATCATTTAATATCCCTAATATGGGACTCTTTTCGATATCCTTGATATCTATTAGAAATCATAATGAAAAAAATAATATATAGATTAAAAACAATTATGAAATTTATGATTCCAATCTTAACATTAAAAGTATTTTGATTAACTGGTTTCCTAGATTCATCATTATCTAATAGATTTGAGGTTACAATAGAAGTAATAACACTTTTAGTGTTTTCATTGATGAATTTTTTAATATTATATTTTATATAAGTTTTTGGAGATGTAAAACTTATAACTGGTTTTTGTTATATTTGAAAATCAAGAAAGTATCTTAACTCAACCACCACATACTCACTTCAAACCTCGATTTCATATGATTCAAAAAGTAAACTATTAAATATTTTAAGTTGAAAAAAATATAATGTCATCATAATATTCTTTTAAAACCATAAAATTTTCATTAAATTATTTTATAAAAAGAGTTTCATAATTACCTCCCTTGAAAATATTGTTTTACAACAAAACTAGAGTTAACCTATCATACCCTGATCTAGGGGATTCAATAAGATAATATTGTTCCATATAATGTTTATAATAATGTTATGTATGTTTTTTACCATCAAAACCTTGTTATTGTTATACGTAAACATCCTACAAAACACAACCATTAAGGAAAAGCAAACTTCCTATCCATTTAAAATTTAAGAATACTACATAATACAGAAGAATAAAAATAGCCTCATGTCTAGGTTCTAGAGCATAAGTTTTTTCATTGTCTATTCATTAATTTTGATTATAACCCTAATCAATAGGTATAGATTTACTCCTAACTATTGTTACATTTTAATAAAATTTATTCTGAAAAAATTATTTTAATGTCATTGTAAAAGTATATTTAGTTCCCTCAATCAAAGTCCCAAATTCGTTCCTTTAGTTATCATTGTGTTAATATTACATCTCCATTATAGAATCCTTATATGCTATATATTCAACAACATTCATAGTATTAAATATTAATAATAATTATATATTTACAATAACATTTCTAAAATAATTTCTAGCTATATCTAGTTTATCTACATCACCAATGATATTATCATATATATTATAACTAAGAAACAAATAATTTAGTGGATTTATAAAACTCCATTATGAAAATATATGTTGAAAATTTTGTTGATAAATAACTCTACAAATATATTCTTCCATTTTTTTCTCATGAGAAGAGCTTTCATACAAACACTGAAAATATTTTTAAAGGTAACATCTGAGGATGTAGATTAGGAATGTTTGAAAAAAGACTAGCTTTATCAAACATAATATGTAATATTTCTTCAATATCATTTTTATGATTATTTGACTCTTTAAAAGATATACTAGTTATAGATTATCCAAAATATATTCCTTCATCATATTTTGTAGGAAATTTACGTAGGTAATCATTTTCAATCTAGTTGAAAAATTTTCATCCAAATAAATGATGTAAGAATGCCTTCGAATTATTCATATCCACAAATTATAAGTAGTTTTATTAATAAAATGCCTCATTAAAAATTGATTTATAGTGTAAAAGGAAGTATTAGATTCTTCACCCCAATAATGTTCATAAAATGAGTATTTACTCACCATGTGATTCATTCACAGACCACATTGAAGTAATAAAGAGGGGTTTAGTGAACATATATGATATAATAATAATACTGGAATAATATATATATATATATATATATATATATTTCATTTACATACTTTGTTTCAGTATGACAACAAAAAACAGAAACATTGTTCATGCATAAGTTCGGCCTAGCGTCTCCATGAATGGTGTATTCCATTTCAAACATAATTATGACATATATTTAATTATAATATAAATATAATGGATATACATAATAATTATATCATTATATACATTCTATAATAATGATATAAGTATAATTACCAATGATATAACAAATTAAGACACTTGGGTAGAACAAAGTGAATATTACCGGAAGTAAAACCATAACATAAGTCCATTAACAAGAGGGTAATATAAAGTCATAATAAAACAATATATAGTGTTATATATAGTAATATTCTTCTGTAATGGATTTATAATAAATTTATATTTCTTCTACTTGAGGCTTGTATGAGTAGGAAGAGAGTCAAGACAGAAGGTAATGGAATCTCATCCCAATATTTATTTCTATGAGATACATGATTTATAAACCACCCATTCCTTTTGAGTTGTGTGTATACATCCCATGGATGTAATATATGATTCTTATACTTAAATCTAAGGTGTTTTACATATCCATTATATGGTCTTTATTTCATGGGGTTGATGTTTTAAAGGTTACCAAATCAGTAAAGTAGTTTGGTCTCAAATTGATTTCATTAAGAAACATATTTTGTTATGCAACAATGTTTTTTAACATGATGTTTATGATTCCAATTTACATGTTATATAACGAATATAATTATTTTCATTATATATTATGCTTAATTAATTTTTTTATTTCATGATGTTTATGATCCCAATTAACCAATAGGAAAGAGTTTATTGAAACAATCACATCAATTATTGAGATTGTCAATTGATTATACTTATTTTGATGAAAATGGAAACAATGTTCATTTATACATATAGCTTACTACCTCCATGAACTGTGTATTCCATTCCACACTTCATTATGATTTAGACTAGTATAATATACATATACTGAATATAATTGATATTTATATCATTAATTACATTCTGAAATCATGATATACGTATAAGGACCAATGATATAACAAACAAATATATATGAGAAGAACAAAGAAAATATTACCCGAACCGAATCATTAATAGTGTATCATTAATAGGAATGTTATATAAGGACATAATAATACCATATATTGTATTATATAAAATAATAGTATGTGTTAATAGATTTATATTAAAATTATATTTAATATAAAGTAATATTGTATCACTATGAATATATTAAAGACACAAGGTAAGTGAATTTGAACTCACTCTTTTTCATTGGGAGATATATGCTTTATCAACCACCCATTTATTTTATATGGTATGTGTACATAGCATGGATGTGATCTATGATCCATATATTCAAATTTATTGGTATTTACATAAAATTTTTTGGTTCTTCCAGTTGATGATGATGATGACCACAACTCTGGCTGCTCCCCCCTTAGAGGGGGAGGGGGCATCGTTGTCCCTTGGGAGAGAAGGGTCCTAATTCCACTACTTCTGTAATCCAAATTTTCTTCCCCATTTTTTGATATCATCTCAAATCCCTAATGATCCAGAACTTCTTAATGGACATTCAAACCTTTCGATTTCGACTTCTGAGTTCACAGAAACCTCGACGGTACTGATCTTCACACTTGTTTCTTGATTTAAGTAGATGCGCCCTTCCGGCGATGCATTTGATAGATTCATCTTTTCCTCATAGGATCTTCAAGAAAGGGAGATATTTGTCTTGCTTGACAACCACCACATAATTATTCTCATTGAATCAGAGGTGGACATAATCAATGCTTGATTGAGGGCCCCACGTATATTCAATGGGATTCGCTTCTTCCTTCTATGCTGTCCTTAGACTTCCATTAGAAATGTGATTCATCCTATACAGTGGTCTTGGTAAGCCTCCCTATAATCCTATTTCCTTTTCAATATCCATATGTTATTAGAATGTTGGGTAACCTCGTTTGTAGGTTTTCATGATCTGCTAGCCACATTGAGGCAATGTGTCATTCGGTCAACACATGAGTCTGTGTAGATGAGGTCACATCTTGATTACCTTTTTAATTTTTTGGGATCACTATTTATGAGGAATAATGGTTCTAGAAATAGGAGGTTTAGGAGAATTGGACTAACATTTGTTCAACATGCAATCGCCTGGGACACTCTTCAGATGTTTGTCGAAGGGGACGACAACCTAGTAAATGGAGACTTTCCATCTGGAATCCCACATTTCAGCATCAAGAGGGTAAGTTTCAAAGGGTAAAGCTTCTATGGTTTAGCGGGGGCTGGTCCGAAAGAAATGAAACTTGGCTGAGATGGCTGCGTTGGGGGTTCTCAATGATCGCACCCTTTGGAGTAATAATCCTTCGAGGGAATTCACAAGCTGGATGAGGTGAGAATTAATGATCCCAATTCGATTGAAGCTATGGTGACCCAAGCTAATATGATGGCATCCAAAGTGTTTAACATGATGAGGCAAGATTTGGAGGGCCCTTCCATGTTGTGTTTACAGAAGGATGTTGATTGAGAATTCCACATGGGAATGGAAAAAATATATGAAGGAAAAATACCATTACTTTTTTAAATTTAAAAAATTAAAAGGTCTTAATTTATTAATTGTGGAAGAATGTAGTAAAGCTATAAATCTGATAAATAAATTTATTTTGTTATTTTTATGTATTCATATAATGGGTTATTATTCATTATTATTATGTAAATAATTGTATAAATGTTTTCAACTAAAAAATAAATAGTTTGATTTAATATAATTATTTTCTATTAATTACATGTGTTTATTTCAAAGATTAATTTACTAATTTTAGAAATTTAATATATTAAATTTGACATTATTTTTCTATTAAGAATATTAAATTTATCTTATTGTGTATTTTTTTTAGATTTTTTAAAAATATTTTTATTTTTATATAAAAAGTAATTATTTTTCATTTAATTATATAGTTGTAATTTTCCATTATTTTACGGATTTATAAAATTATAAAATAATTAATTTATTAATAAAAAAATAATCTAAATAAAATAAACATAATAAATTATGTCGTGATGAATTGATTTTCATGCTTAAATTGGGTTATTTTTTAAAAATCTATTTTCTTGGGTCTTCATAAATGATAATGAATATGAATTATGATACAAAAATATTTTTAATTTGATAAAATATATTCCATATTTGCAATCATAATTTCTTATTTTTTTAGGGAGCCCTTTTTATATTCAGTAATACAATTAATATATCATGGTATCCAATTTAAATTATCATGCTAATGGATAAAATGAATTAAAAAAGATTAAACTACCATACAATGATTACAATGCATCATAAAAATATATAAAAGTGATTTTTTATTAATTTTTTTTAACTATATGTCCACTTATATTTTAAATCGATTTTCCTTTTTTCCACTTTACCGGGAACATGAGTTAATAATAATTTGAAACATTGTGTTCTTCCAATAGTGCCCCTACATTCATATATAAATGAGAACATCCTATTTAAAATTCGTTACGCGCATAGATCCATATAGTTTATAATATTCCTACCATAATCCCTAAACAAATGCTATATAAACATCCTAGGCACTATGTTTTCACCAATAGACCAACCATAGAAGTTTTAATTTTATGTTCAAAGGAATTTTTATGAAGAATATGTAAAATTATTAGTCGATTATTTGATATTTATTTCATCATTGAACTCCTTAAAATTTTAGTTATCCAAGATGAAATAATGATATTTGTATCTTTCATATACTTAAATATTTATATGATAATGCAAAAATTATTTTTTATATAATTTTCCATATTCTATGAATTGAATACATTACTTGTGCATGCATGTTAACTACAACCTCTATGAAGTTATGTGTTTTTATTTTCATCACCAAAGTATATGGATTGTTAACATTATGGATAAAAATAATAATAATTTTTTATGAATCAATTTTGATTCTATTAATAAAATATATTACTTATCTTCTTCTCATTTCTATCAGGTGGAAATTTTAAACATCGATCATGCATACGTGGGGAATACCACCTCCCCAAATCAATGTGGTTCCGTTTCTATTTCAATTTTATAAGTATGGTTATAATAATTAAAATAATTAATAAATATGGAACATATAACATATTTGTGATTCTTTTAAATTATCATATTATCCAATTTATTTCTTTTCTACCCATTATATGAATACAAAATTTATTCCTACTTAATTATGGATGATCATCTCCATGAAACGATGCTGTTCAATTTCTATAAAAACAATAAATGGTATGTTTTAATGGTTTATTTAATTTAAATTTTTATTAATTATAACATGTTTAATATTCTTGATTTAATGGAACCATAAAACCTTTCACCACCATTAATGTACTAAATTGTTTTTGTGGTTATAAACTAAACATCCTCTAAACTTGTAATGGAAAAATAACCATTTTGGAAACTAAATAAAACATAATAAAAAGGAATAAATGTAATAATTATAAAATAATGAAAATAAAATTTGTTATAAATAATATATACTTTAAATTTTTTTATTATTCAAGATTTATGTAGAATAGTAAGATATATGAGATCTATGGTATTGTATTAATCATCTAAAATTCCATTCATTGTGACTCCATCAATTTTAACCACATGTTTTATTTTTTGTGATTTATATAATTTTATATGGATTCATTTTAATAATAATTTACCTAATTTAATGTAGTTAACAAATCATTTTTCATTTTAATCATTCATTGTTCTCTTTATTCATATGTTATTAAACTCATAAGTTATTCAAGATTGTTTTAATGTAATATCATAACACTTTTTCCTCCATATCCATGTTATACAAAAAGATTCAAGAATATTAGTATTTAGTATTTATTACCTTTTTAATTCCATTTTATACAATATATGAATTTATTTGCAATGTATTCAACAGTAATCTTACATATTTTTTCCGAATGGTTTATTTTCAACTTTTAAAAAAAGTTCAACAGAATTTTTATTAACTTATTTGTATTTGTTTCTTTGTATCACTAATATAACTATTTATTTAGTGTAATTATTCCATTATATTATAACCTAGTATAAAAAATAATAACCTTTCCCCTATCTTGTATAATTTTTTTCATTTTAATAGTTTTCAAGGAAAGATGTTATTTCCTGTTATGGTTATGTGAGAATGTAGAGTATTTTAATTATATATTTAAATGAGTATTTCATGTTTTTTATGAATAAAAATGAAAATTTTAAATTTAGTTTGTTAATTTTATAGATCTTTTTCATGATAAATGATTATGGGTGAGCCCAATGTTTCTTGTGATATTGGGAGAGTATGATATATTTTCAACTGAATTGGTTAATAAATAGTCATCACAAAAAAATATGAGGCAGTTAATCATGTAGGTTAATTATATGGAATAAAATGGGAATTTTTTATCCCAGTATGTGTAAGAAACAAGTGAATATATGTTTTGAATATCATGATTCATTATACCATTCTTGTGATTCCCAAACAGATTTTTATGAAAATAATTTTTTCTTTTAATGATTGGAATGTATAAAGCTGAATGGTTTTTTCCTATAAATGAATTTTCTATGTTCCAAGGATACTCTGGTGTCCTTAATGGGTTTTCCAATAATTTTTATGGGGTTTAATGGTTTTTTGAGTGAAGTATTATTTTCTTTTATAAACCATTATTATATATGTGCCCATGTTTTGATTGGGGAAAAGGTAAATTGCTAGATGGGTATTTATGTTTTTTAATAGACTAGTTTGATTCCTTATTTTTTTATATATCTCTAATAATTTTCATCTCATTCGTCATTTTAAAATGTTTTATATAGGGAATATATTAAAGGATAATGTATTTTGATTTATATATTTGAATAATGAAAATAATCCTTGAATAAAGAATGTGTCTTACAAATGATGTAGGAATTTGAACATCAAAATATTATTTTTCTTAGAAAGAAATGAAAATGATGTTTTAGTATTCCTTATGCAATGTTATAGTTTTTATAATTCTAAAAAACTCTAGACCTGAAAGATCTCTAATTTGTACGAAATTGAAATCCTTATCACAAATCATGTAATTATAGGTCATTTATGATTCAAAGAGTAATGAAAAAATATAAAAAAACCCTCTATTAACATCCTTTACCATGGACACAAGCCTCTAGAGTGACCATAAACCTCTAATTCAATAGTTTTAAACTCCATAAAAAGTACAGTAATAGAAGTGGAAGAATAATTATCAACTATTTTTTTATGATTATTTCTTTTAATACCTCTTTCAAATATACCTTAACCAAGATGATATAAAAATATAAGTACATATACTGTAATAAAATGTTTATATATTCATGGTATAACATTTTGAATCCCTATATCTAACCAATGACAAAGGAAATAATCGTTTATGCGTACACATGGAATACCATCTCTATAAAGAAATCCATTTATTTTTTTATCACTTCCTCACATGACTTGTTATAAATATAGAATTAAATGATATATATTATGTATATGAAATTATTATATATCTATAAATTTAATGTATATTTTACCTTCTAACATGTTCTATTCATTGTAAAATGATAACGTCACTCATGCATACATGTGGACTACCACCAGAAAGAAGTGTTCTGATTTTTTTTCTTATATAGATTACATAAATATTCACAAGGGTTGAAAAATGAATAAATATGAAATATATAAAATATTTATAATTTATTAATGTAAAATATTATCAAAATTATTTATTTTCTACCATGTATAAAAATTAAAACTTTGTTCATGTGTACATATGAACTACCATCTCCATGGAATGACATGATTCATTTTGGATAAATATATTGAATTGATTTCAAGAAATTATTAAGAAAAAAATATAATTATAGTATGTTTATTATTTTAGTGACAATATAATATTGAAATTTTTTCCACATACAATATATACACGTTATTTTGACTTTAAAAAACAGATAACTACAAAATGTCTTATATGCACCTAACAAAATTTATAAATAATAAAACATTTTATTAATTTAAATAATAGAATTAAAAATATGTGAATGAACATGAAATAGGTTACTAAAGATGGAAATTTTTTATAAAATTTTATTTTTAGATTAATTTAATGATGTATGTGTCAAGTTAGGAATCATGTTAAGAAATTTCACATCTTAATTTATTTTATGAAAAAATTATGTTGGTTTCACCCCATGTTATATTTTTTGTGGTGTATAATGCTCTATTAATATATATTTCACAATTAATTTTATATAATTTTAGTGTATTAAAATTAAATTCATGTTTATCCTTCAATATCATTTTTATTTATAAGATACTAAAAAGGTATGAAATTTTCCATTAAAATTATTTTTTAAATTATTAATTTGAATTCTGTCCTCTCTATATAAATTTTCTTATATTTTTTTATTTATACAATTATAATGTATAAATTCTAATTTCAAATTCTTTTGGATTTTTTTTGGAAATTTATACTTTTAACATTTGATGTACAAGTAATTTTTAATTTTTAAATAAAAAACAAATGTATGTTTTTTATTATTTTTGGATTGACCACTTTTTACCGCTATTAGGACCCTTAATCATTATAATTATTAATATACCAGTTGACATGGATTCATAGAATATCCTATACCCTATATTTTTTAAATAACCATTTTAGTGTTTTGAGAAAAAATTAATATTTATATTCAATTTTGATGTGAAAATGGAATGTCCATTTTTAGAATTTGTTCAAATGATTTTAAATTATTTTTGTGAGAAACATTTATCATTTAATTTTTTTGGTAGATGATTTAACACATTATAATTGTAGATAATTGGTGGTGATATCTATGATAGACCATAATAGATTATGTTATCTATAAGAGGTGGTATATGAATTTTATTTTAAAAAAAATTACTAAGAAAAAAACAATTATCTTATTTCAAAAAATTGGACTCATAGATCGTCTCATGATCAAAACAATAAAATTGTATATTGTAACTATAAAATAAATCAGAGTGCTTATCAGTATCATAGACACCCCAATAGATGTAATATTAAAAAGTTAATAAAAAACTCACTATTTAATGTATATAAGAAATGCAATATATATCTTATAAATACATGTAAAAAACCATATTATAATAGTAAGAATAAATTAAGATATTAATTAAATAATTTATCCATTAAACTTAAGAATTAAGGATGTTACAAATCCTAACATTAGATATACACTATTTTCATTCTTATTTTTATGATTAGTCTTAACATACCAATAAAAGAGTCAATATAATTATTAGAATAGTTTTATCCTCTTATCACTAGAAACCCATGATAGGATTATTAGTATTATTTTTCCTAACCAAATAAGTCCTTGATTTGATGTATCATATTATACCATCGTCCTATCCCTGAAATCCCATGATTTAAAAGATATCATGATAATAATGTAAAAATGATAAATTTATATGTAATTTACATTCCTCATTAGGTTTCATTAGAACTACAATTCACTAAAAAATTAAAAAGCACTTGAAATGAGTTGATTAAGTAGAGTAAAAACATAGAATACTTCAATTAAAAATTATTCATCTCTAATCTCTTATAATGACATTTGATTTATATGTGATTATCCAATGGTTATATTATTGAGTCGGTTGCAATGAAATTAGACAACATTCACATTGACAGATCATAATGATATGGAAATTGATATTGATAACTATGTATAAACTCTATTTTGATTATTTAACATTATTTTTTACAGAAAATATAATGATATAAATTATTCCATAAAAAATAAAATAATATATATATATTGATTATAAAATTTGTATAGTCAGATGGACTATACTAATGATTTTCATTTTGATAAACTGAATAAAGCCCAATCTGATGTATCAATACTAATGTGAATATAATGGTGATGGGTTTCATTCGTATAATAGAAAATACATAGGTTTAACCACTAGTCAAAACAATAGTTGGTATAATGTATCAGACTCTCCTTTAGTCTAATTGATCTAAATGAATAATAGATGATTATTTTTATTTTATTAAAGAACTATTTCTACATTTTGTATAGTAGTAGACTCTACAAAAAACATACTAAAACACATGGGACATAAAAAAGTTGTAAAATAATGTCTTAAGAACATTTCTTTGATATCCAAAAAATAAGGAATGATAACGCATGAATTATATCTTTTGAATTAATAATTTTCCCCTTTCTAGAAATCTAAAAACACAACACTGAAAATCAAAATTAATTAATTTTAAAAATATACAACAAATATTTTATAATATTCAACGATATAATTCATATCTTAAGTATCACATAGTTTATTACATTTTTCATAATTCTATGGAATGTATTGATGATTTGGACTCACCCCTTTGGATAATAACCCTCCATAATGAAAAACATTAAAAAAATCTTGGATAGAACATCTCAAAGACTTATTTAAAATTTTAGAACTCTCTCCATTAAACATATCCCATTAAAACATCTCCCTATGTGTGATTTTCATAAATAATATAGAAATCATATAATCACATGAAATGTTAGATAAGAATAACATAAAAAATAATTGTTTGTGAAGTAACTAAAAATCCATGATATAAAATAAAGAACATTCATCCAAAAGTAATTGGATTAAATTTAGACATATTGTAAATGCATAAATATTTATTCTAATTAATCATTTATTCAATTAATTTTAAAATCGATAGAGAGTTTAGTAAAAAATTACCTATTTCTTATAGAGTTTCATGATGACGGCCTTTTACTTCTTTATTTCTTAATGATCCTTCCAAGATACCAATTTTGATGACTTAATATTCAATATTTAAACCTATTTTATTATTCACTTCCGAACTTATTCCTCCAACCATATAATATATTCAAATATATTATTATTTTCATCATTCACAGGAAAATACTCTTATTTCCAAGAATACAGTGAATTGTTTTATACTTCTAGCTGGTAAACTATCTCTATCAAAATATTTACTTTATCATCCCGTCCATCAATTATATCTTGGATCTCTTTATAAATCCTAACTCTATAATAAACATCTATTGATAATTTTTTAATTAATTATTCTATTTCAATAAATTACTTTATCACTTCTATAGTCTAACCTTTATGGTCTGTTATATCATTACTATCTTGCATTGAACATTTTTTTCATATAATTACAAGATATATTTTGTGCATTGGTATTTTATTTGAATGATTTTAACTATAAAACAATATAAAATATGTATTCATTAAATACCTTTAGTGAATTATGTTTTCCATTCATGATATTATAAACCATTTTACAACTAGGATATATATTTGGGTGATAAAGTATTAAATTACTTATTCTTTTCAGATTTTGTAAACTGAAATTAAATCCTTTCTCGACTATTATTTTCTTAATGTCTGATGATCTTAATAAATCCTAAGAATAAAGTGGAATAATTGGCCCAATTCATGGTTGTTGTTTCTTTTCAAATCTATTCATCAAATTGTTTACAAAATTTAACTTCTTATATAAAATTAATATTATCCAATTCCTTATTAGTGTGAGATTTTTTGACATTTTTTCAAATAGGATATTGTTCATCTCCTTTTGATGACGATTTTTTTTCGACTTTAGATAATTATTTTACTTCCCTAGAAACATCTATCTATGCATTCATATCATTTTATGATAATAATTGATTTGATATTGAATATGGATACAGTGAAGTTTTCCCTTCATTTTTTCCATAGTTTATGGTTTTTTCTTTTCCATCTTATTCTACTTATTTTTATTCTTCTTCATCTTCATTATATTTTTATTTAACATGCTCCTTATCTAACATACATGATGTTTTAATAACTTTTGTTCCATATTTATTTCCAATTAATGATTTTTCCTACTCAAACTTCGTATCAACATGTTTTGGAACTAATTTTTAATCATATTCTACAACATATTTAGAATTCCACTTCTTATAAACATTATAAATAACTAAAGAAAATATTTAATATTCAAAAATTAATAAACAAAAATTAATAATAAATAGATTAGTATAATGGATTATTATAGAATATTGATCGGGTTACACCACTATTAAAATTGAAACTGATAGAATCGGTTTATATGAATATATTTCTATACCGTTCACTAAAATAACTATAATTTATTCTTCTAATAACCTGTTATTATGTTAATTTATTTTATATGGTTCTTTTAACTGTTCAACCATCAAAAGTTTGAAAATTTTGGCCTCATCCATATAATGACCAAACTTAGGGTCCCCATGTTTGTTTTTGGACTTTATTTACCATGAGTTTATTTAACTTATCATTTTGAAGTTGTTTTTAGTTTATTTATATTTTTTGGAGGGGGATTCACTTTTAATAATTTGTTTTAAAAATTATTTTTTTTGGTTCTACATAAAATGTAGTTACTTCCACTATATCAATAGAATTTTATAACTTAGTATAAAAAAATTAGTTCATCCTAGACATTGCCTCCTCAAAAATTAATAAGGTATTTTTTATCATTGTATATTCCTAAATATTTATCCAAAAATGATGCATGAAATTGAACAAAAAATATCTATAAAACATATGTATATAAAAATATTAGATTTTATTTAAAAATTCTTAATTGATTCTATTTTTAGAAATAAAAAATTTACTTAATTTATCATCGTCATATTCACAATAATGTATAATAGAAAAATATAAAAAACATATAGGGTGTCTATGTCATCCACACTCACAATTAGATATCCATACATCCACAATGTTATGATCCCTCTTTCATGTGTTAGGTGTGAGACCCTTATAAATTTCATAGAATACATACTAAAATTTTCTTCTACAAAATATTTCACAAAACTCCTAATATTTTAAGGTAATTTTTGAGACTGGAGATACAATTAATCATAAAAAAGCACCCACACTAATTCTATTAATTATTGTTATGAATTAATTTATTTTAAGGAAAAATACTAAAGACAATTATTTATTATCATATTCTGACAAAAACTCTACAGAATCCTAAAATTGTCTTAAAATTTTTAGGTAATGCATTTCTAACTCATTAATTTTTTGTAGATAAATAATTTTTCTAATCCTAAGAAAATAAAAAACATATTAAAATGGGAATAATGTTCTCCATACCCTTCCATTCCAATAAAACCAACCCTAATTTATTCTCCACGGATAAAATATTCCGTAGTTTCAATCATACAAAGTCTTTTACTGGAAATCGTATTAATAGAAAAATATTAGTATGAGAATTATTAGATATGGAGAGAGTTCGGTGAAAAAATATTATAAATAATATAGGAAATTGGGTAACCCATAATTACATAGGTTCATGATAATATGATTAATATTATAGAAAAATGAAACAGCTTGGGTGAATATTCATTTACAAACATACAGTCATGATATAATCAATTATTTTGAATATAAATATGAACACTTATGTTTATTAAGAAAAAATTTGTTGGATAAAATAATACTATGATTCTAAACTCTTTCACATTTTTTATGAAAACCTAGTTTTAAAAAAAATAAAATAATATATACAACAACATAAATAAACTTAAGTAATGAATAAATGGAAAATCTAATCAATGAATACCTTTTAGAGTAGAAAATATTCATTTTTATGGGTAACTAGTTCTACATGGGTTTAATAATTAAAATTTATTATGATATAGTTTAAAATAAAATGTATTTCCTAGTAAATTTTTGTATAAATTTTTTAATCTATAAATTGATTGAATAATTTTTTATTATAATGCTATTTTTACATTGAAGAATATTTTTCAAAAAATTGAACAACGAAAAAACGGTTTTGATTTTTTTAAATATTCATTCTGAATTATTTGAATATATAGAATGATTAAAAAAATATGGTTATGAATTGTTTATTAGTTTTTATCATGTAAAATATTTTATTATGAAATTATTTCAGGCAAAAAATTTATTGCAGAAAAATAATAAGAAAGGGAAAAAATTTTAGGGAACAATTTTTTAGAAAAATAGTATATTTTAAGAAATCCAATAAAAAATATTCACTCAACCATTGAAATGGAGTAAATTTATATAAGGATATTGGTAAATAATAAGGTGATATGAATAATCATTAAATATTTATAATTGTTACCTTTTTTAATATATTCAAATATATCTGAACAAAAAGGTTTAATAAAAATACCATCATATTGTTGTTTCATTATAATGAATTATGAAATTATATTTCCTTAATGTGTGTGATCTTGATGAAAATGGGTTCAATTTTCTATTTTCTTATCATTTCAGTTATGTGATGTGTTTTTTCTTAATAAAATGCTACTTGTGATGTTATAAATTATTATTTTTTAAACTAATTCCATAGTTAGTGAGTGTGTGTTGCATCTAAAAAGCATGAGGAAAAAATATTCTAGCTACAACATATTTTTTTTTCAGTAGTTAGAATTTTTACTAAGTGTTGTTTATTACATGATGGAAAAATAGAAACATTACCTAATAAATGACATGTTCTTTATATTTTTTCCTATCTGTTTTACATCCTTCCAAGTCATCGTCAAGAAAAATATTTTAACTATAAATCATTTCTAGAAGGTTAAAAGAAAACCAAACCCATTGTTCCCCTAATTTAATGAAAAAATCATTTAATAGCCCTAATATTAGACTCTTTTCGATTTACTTGATATCTATTAGAAATAATAATGAAAAAATAATATACAGATTAAAAACAATTATGAAATTTATGATTCCAATCTTAACATTAAAAGTATTTTGATTAACTGGTTTCCAAGCTTCATCATTATCTAATAGATTTGAGGTTACAATATAAGTAATAACACTTTTAGTGTTTTCATTGATGAATTTTTTAATATTATATTTTATATAATTTTTTGGAGATGTAAAAATTATAACTGGTTTTTGTTATATTTGAAAATCAAGAAAGTATGTTCACTCAACCACCACATACTCAGTTCAAACCTCGATTTCATATGATTGAAAAAGTAAACTATTAAATATTTTTAGGTGAAACAAATATAATGTCATCAACATATTCTTTTAAAACCATAAAATTTTCATTAAATTATTTTATAAAAAGAGTTTCATAATTACTTCCCTTGAAAATATTGTTTTCCAACACAACTAGAGTTAAACTATCATACCATGATCTAGGGGATTATATAAGATAATATTGTTCCATATAATGTTTATAATAATGTTATGTATGTTTTTTACCATCGAAACCTTGTTATTGTTATACATAAACATCCTACAAAACACAACCATTAAGGAAAAGCACACTTCATATCCATTTAAAATTTAAGAATGCTACATAATACAGAAGAATAAAAATAGCCTCATGTCTAGGTACTAGAGCATAAGTTTATTCATTGTCTATTCATTAATTTTGATTATAACCCTAATCAATAGGTATAGCTTTACTCCTAACTATTATTACATTTCAATAAAATTTATTCTGAAAAAATTATTTTAATGTAATTGTAAAAGTATATTTAGTTCCCTCAATCAAAGTCCCAAATTCGATCCTTTAGTTATCATTGTGTTAATATTACATCTCCATTATAGAATCCTGATATGCTAAATATTCAACAACATTCATAGTATTAAATTTTAATAATAATTATATATTTTCAATAACATTTCTAAAATAATTTCTAGATCTATCTAGTTTTTCTACATCACCAATGATATTATCAGATATATTATTAGTAAGAAACAAACAATTTATTGGATTTATAAAACTCCATTATGCAAATATATATGGAAACTTTTATTGATAAATAACTCTACAAATATATTCTTCCATTTTTTTCTCATGAGAAGAGCTTTCATACAAACAATGAAAATATTATTAAAGGTAACATCTGAGGATGTAGATTAATAATTTTTAAAAAAAGACTAGATTTATCAAACATAATATGTAATATTTCTTCAATATCATTTTTATGATTATTTGACTCTTTATAAGATATACTGGTTATAGATTATCCAAAAAATATTCCTTCATCATATTTTTTAGGAAATTTATGTAGGTAATCATTATCATTCAAGATGAAAAATTTTCATCCAAATAAATGAAGTAAGAATGCCTTCGAATTGTTCATATCCACAAATTATAAATATTTTTATTAATAAAATGCCTCAATAAAAATTTATTTATAGTGTAAAATGAATTATTAGATTCTTCACCCCAATAATGTTCAGAAAATGAGTATTTACTCACCATGTGATTCATTCACAGACCACATTGAAGTAATAAAGAGGGGTTTAGTGAACATACATGATATAATAATCATACTGGAATAATATATATATATATATATATATATATATATATATATTTCATTTACATACTTTCTTTCAATACGACAACAAAAAACAGAAACATTGTTCACGCATAAGTTCGGCCTTCCATCTCCATGAATGGTGTATTCCATTTCAAAAATAATTATGATATATATATAATTATAATATAAATATAATGGATATACATGATAATTATATCATTATTTACATTCTATAATCATGATATAAGTATAATTACCAATGATATAACAAATTAAGACACTTCGGTAGAACAAAGTGAATATTACCGGAAGTAAAACCATAACATAAGTCCATTAACAACGGGGTAATATAAATTCGTAATAAAACAATATATAGTGTTATATATAGTAATATTCTTCTGTAAAGGATTTATAATAAATCTATATTTCTTATACATGATGCTTGTATGAGTACGAAGAGAGTCGAGACACATGGTAATGGAATCTCATCCCAATATTTATTTCTATGAGATACATGATTTATAAACCACCTATTCCTTTTTAGTTGTGTGTATACATCCCATGGATGTAATATATGATTCTTATACTTAGATATAAGGTGTTTTACATATCCATTATATGGTCTTTATTTCATGGGGTTGATGTTTTAAATGTTACCAAATCAGTAAAGTAGTTTGGTCTCAAATTGATTTCATTAAGAAACATATTTTGTTATGCAACAATGTTTTTTTAACATGATGATTATGATTCCAATTGACATTTTATATGAAAAATATAATTATTTTCATTATATTTTATGCTTAATTAATTTTTTATTTCATGATGTGTATGATCCCAATTAACCAATGGGAATGATTTTATTGAAACAACCACATCAATTGTTGAGATTGTCAATGATTATGCTTATTTTGATGAAAATGGAAACAATGTTCATTTATACATATATATTAATAACTTCATGAACTGTGTATTCCATTCCACACTTCATTATGATTTAGACTAGTATAATATACATATACTGAATATACTTTATTTATATCATTAATTACATTCTGAAATCGTGATATACGTATAAGGACCAATGATATAACAAACTAATATATATGAGAAGAACAAAGAAAATATTACCCGAACCGAAACATTAATAGTGTATCATTAATAGGAATGTTATATAAGGTCACAATCATACCATATATTTTATTATATAAAATAATAGTATGTTTTAATATATTTATATTAAACTTATATTTAATATAAAGTAATATTGTATCACTATGAAGAGATTAAAGACACAAGGTAAGTGAATTTGAACTCACTCTTTTTCATTGTGAGATATATAATTTATCAACAACCCATTTATTTTATTTGGTATGTGTACATAGTATGGATGTGATATATGATCCATATATTTAAATTTATTGGTATTTACATAAACATTTTTGGTTCTTCCAGTTGGTGATGATGATGACCACAACTCTGGCTGCTCCCCCCTTAGAGGGGGGGGGGGGGGAGCATCATTGTCCCTTGGGAGAGAAGGGTCCTAATCCCGCTACTTCTCTAATCCATATTTTCTTCCCCATTTTTTGACAGCATCTCTAATCCCTAAAGATCCGGAACTTCTTAATGGACATTAAAACCTTTCGATTTCGACTTCTAAGTTCACAGAAACCTTGGCGGTACTGATCTTCACACTTGTTTCTTGATTTAAGTAGATTCACCCTTCCGACGATGCGTTTGATAGATTCATCTTTGCCTCACAGGATCTTCAAGAAAGGGAGATATTTTTCTTGCTTGACAACCACCATATAATTATTCTCATTGAATCAGAGGTGGACATCATCAATGCTTGATTGAGGGCCCCATGTATATTCAATGGGATTCACTTCTTCCTTCTACGCTGTCCTTAGACTTCCATTAGAAATGTGATTCAGCCTCTACAACGGTCTTAGTAAGCCTAACCATAATCTTATTTCCTTTTCAATATCTATACGTTATCAAAATGTTGGGTAACCTCGTTTGTAGGTTTTCATGCTCTGCTAGCCGCACTGAGGCAATGTGTCATTCGGTCAACACATGAGTCTGTGTAGATGAGGTCACGTCTTGATTACCTTTTGAATTTTTTTGGATCACTATTTATGAGGAATAAAGGTTCTAGAAATATGAGGTTTAGGCGAATTGGACTGATATTATTTCAACATGCAATCACCTGGGACACTCTTCAGATGTTTGTCGAAGGGGACCACAACCTAGGAAATGGAGACTTGCCATCTAGAATCCCACGTTTTAGCATCGAGAGAGTAAGTTTCAAAGGGTAAAGCTTCTATGGTTTAGTGGGGGCTGGTCTGAAAGAAATGAAACTTGGCTCAGATGGCTGCGTTGGGGGTTCTCAATGATCGCACCCTTTGGAGCAATAATCCTTCAAGGGAATTCACAAGCTGGATGAGGTGATAATTAATGATCCCAATTCGATTGAAGCTATGCTGACCCAAGCTAATATGATGGGATCCAAAGTGTTTAACATGATGAGGCAAGATTTGGAGGGCCCTTCCATGTTGTGTTTATGGAAGGATGTTGATTCGATCCTTGAGGAGGATAAGGCGTAATTACACTGGAATAGAGCTGCATAGGTTATGGAGAAACTGGTGGAAGAAGAGGGAGTCATCACTTCTTCGGAAGTGGTCAGTCTAATCAGAAGTAGGGAAATTGGGGGTCCAATTCCTTCAGCCAGGCCAGTGATTCCATTGAAAAATAGGTTTGATGGTATCACAAAACCATGATTCAATCTCAATCATGAGAAATCTGGTGATGCTAATGGGGGATACAAGGAGAACAGAATTGATGAAGGTGGGGGTCATGAGGAGGCCTCTATGGTTGTGGAAGATCCTCCTAATCTGGATATCAACAAAATGAAGTACAATACAGAGTACTTAAGTGTTGTAGTTGAGGGCGAGGGAAAGGAAACTATTAATGTTAACGGAATTGTGGTGAGGTATATTTCTATGATTGAATTCAAAACTCATGAACTAAGGTGTGGGAATGACAAGGGATGTAGGGAACCTGTTTAAGGGAATCTCTTTGGCAGGAGGCAAGGTATTTCTGTGGATGATAAAAATATATGAGTGTTTTGTCCAACCGGACCTATTTTGATATTGTAATAGGTTTGGAAAATAGGATGATTGATGATGGTGTGTTGTCTGCTACTCCAAGACTAAGAACAAGGAAGGACTACTCTAATTTTTTGTGACCGGTGTATACTAGAGATTCATCTAGGTGGGACTGTGGGGTGATCCTTGCTTTCAAAAAAGACTACTTGTCAAAGAAATATTGTCCAAAGGAAGATTCCACTAGATCAAATTAGGAGTTTGGACCAAGGGGATAATATCTTGAGGCATTACAATCTATCTTTGGAATGGGAATACACTACTACGGAGGATGACTCCTGTGTTGGTTGTAGTGATGAGTATGGATATTGTGATTTGTCGTGGTTGTGTTGGTATGTTCTTGTGGACTGATTTTATACTCTGATTTTGTGGTTAGTGTCTGTTGTGAGCTTTTATGGTTTATTACATTCCCCTAAAGTGAATCTTGGTTTCACAAATTTCCTAAAAGTGTTTGAAAATAAAAATTTAATTTTTTTTCAGTCAGACACATGTCTTGTTGTGAAATTTTTACAATGAGGTGTATATGATTCAAATTTAAATATTATATAATGAGTATCCTTATTTTACTGATATTGTATTTTCCATGTAATTCTATTTTCTTAAATAAATTTTATGATCCCAATTAAGAATGTGGTAAGAGTTTATTAAAATAATCTCATCACTTTTTGAGATATTAAATGATTATGTTTCTTTTGATGAAATCTTATGACCCATTTCTCAAGAAAACTCATTTGTTTCTTTATCCTCTATTTATTAAAGATATAACCATGTATTTGAACCATTTTCCATACATTTTTTCAGAATATAATTATATATCCATTTAAGAAAAATATGACCATATCTCCCTCTAGTAAATTGGGTAATGACAACTATTTTATGAACTCACAGGGTACACATGAGGGAATACCAAGCCTGAAACAAGAGGGTATATGGGAGGAAACCCCAAACCTAAAAAAGAGGGTAAAAAAAGAAAAAAAAATCCCAAGCTTCAAATAGGATGGTAAATATTAATAAATCCCAAACTCGAAACAAGATGATAAATGGGAGGAAATCCCAATCCCGATACAAGAGGGTTAATGGGAGAAAATCCAATATTGAAGAAATAGGTTAAAAAAGAGGAGATCTCAAGCCCAAAATAAGAGGTTAAATAAGAGGAAATCCTATGCCTGAAGTAAGAGGGGAAACATGAGGACATGTGAAGCCTGAAACAAGAGGGTAAATGGGGGGACATACCAAACCCTAAATAGTAGGGTACACAGATAGAAATCCCATGATTGAAACAAGAGGATACATATGAGGGAATATTAAGTACAAATAAGGTACAAAGGTGATTAACCCTAGACTAACGTGCTATAAAGACCTTGGTAGGCCTCCGTGACTTTGGTATTTTATTTGTGTTTTCCATAATTCTATGTTTATTGTTATGTTATGATTTCTTGAATTTTGTTATTTATTTCCTTACGATTATTTTCTTATGAACGGAATATCGTTATTATTATATCTGATATGCATTTTTAAATCTTCAAATGTTATGCTCATATTTCATACCCTCTTATTCATATTAATCTTACAAATTATATTTATTTGCAAAAACTAAGAATATACGCTTACTCCATTATTTTCTAACTTTATATATGTTATAAAGAAAGATTTTATATAGAATCAAGAAAGGTGTAGATATTTATGGGATATTTTTATGATCTTTTAATATGATTAAAGATTTTGTTTCCAAGTTTCCAAAGACCCTGAACTGTTATTGTAATTGGGCATGTATTTCTTTCAATGTAATAAATATTCTACTAAATTGTTGTTATATTATTTTATATTATAGATAAGTTGATATAATTAGTATAAAAGGAATGTTTTATCCACAATTTAAAAAATAAAATGATTAATCTTTAGTGAGATACATAGGTATAATTGTAAGGATATGTCTAGGTATGTCTCCAAGGATTTGTATAAGGATGAGTCAACCTTTAAGAAAATGCCCTGGATTTTTTGTAAAGGGTAGAGTGAGTGGTTTTATAGAAATACACATATGTTGGGATACATAAGTTTATATGGATCTGGAAAAGATGTACATAGTAGTAACAACCCATACAAAATGTTCTAGTCTTACTCGGGGTAATATGGTACATGAAAACCGGCCATGCTGCAAGCCTTGTTTGACAGTCTCGGGGTATATACTCTGGGAATTCAAAAAATCTGTGAGACTATAATAAACAATTTAAATATAGTATTACTATGAATAACATTGGATAAGACTATGATTTCATATATGAATAACACATAATCTTGGAATAATATAAGTACTTTTTCATGATTATATTGTATCCCATTATGATAAATGTTTCTCACACTATGCCTTCATGTTTTAGTCAATGGTGAGAACTTGAAGGAACATGTTTGGCATCTTTTTTTTTTTCAGATGTGTAAAATATTGGTATTATGTGTATCGATTTCCTAGGTGGAAATCTCATAATGAGAATTTGGAAAGAGTTATGATTATTTGTTATAATTCTGAATATAATGAGTTTGAAAACAACATGTAAAAGGTATGTAGTGTTCATGAAGTATTTTTTACATTAAACATAATAATCATAATCAAATTTAGGTTATGGAAATTTTAGACATGATTAATATTTCATATTCTAGGAAAGAGGTATTAAAGAATAAGTTGATGACGCCTAAGTAATGGTTTATGAATAATTTTTGAAGAATATAGTATTTATGATTTGGAATTCAGATATTATGTTATGTGAATAATGGAATATATAAGTACTATTAGTATAAGTTTCTCTTAAGTATTAGAATGTACATGTTTAATATTGAAAAATATATAGAAGATGTATGTAATGGAAAGGTGACATTTGGATCAAGGGAAGGTAACCCTTAATAAACCCCTAACATTAAAATAATGATGTTTGGATAAATATAAGATGGATATGAATTTTTATATTAGATGGAAATGATATCCCAAGAACTGATTGTTGAAAAATTGATCTATGTCATCATGGGGTAAGTATACAACATCTTGGATTTAAAGTATATATTGAGTAATCATTGGAATAAAGAATCATAGATGATTTCCAAAAAGGATTTATGGTAACTAGGTTTGATTACTTATTACAAGGGAAGATATGATGATGTTTTTCACATTTTTTGGAATGTTTCAACCAATTGGTAAATTTTTATATATGTTCAATCAATGTTAAGTCATTTTTTTGTCATTCTTTCAAAATAATTGAATTTTTCCTCTTTTGGATTTTTTATAAGGATATATATTTATGGAATGTTTATTTTAAAATTTAGATGATGTGTGTAATATTAAAGTGTTATCTTTCTATATGAGGATTTATATATGTTAGATAGCCTATCAAAACTACATTGTGTGGAGGGAAATTAATGACAAATGGAATTTCATATCAGGGATCTGATGATCTGTTAGTAAATCCAGAATAAAAAAGTTACGTTCGTTTTTAGAGAAAGAGCTGAAGTGCATCATGGAATAATAAATGGTGAGGTTATCTTGAAACCGTGAAAGTAAATATTTCCCAGAAAATAATTCCACTTAAAAAAAGGATCTTGAAACCAAAAATGTTTTTCTAGTACATTTAGTTTTGAATAATTAGTAGGTCACTTTGGTCAATGAAGTATTATTTATTTGTGATTGTTAACTTTATCCTGACCTTATTCTCAATCACTCTTTATCAGAACATGATGGTAATATTTCTCTTCTTTATAAAAGTTTTAACTTCCTACTATTGTTATCAAATGTTGAAATCCCATTATGAGTAACTTTGGGTAACCGTTATGGTTAAAACATTCCCTCTTTAAGGAATGTTTTATTATTCATTTTTATGATGTGGGATTATAGGAATGAAACATTCAAGTATGGAAACCTTTAGAACCCAAATGAATTTATAAGGAGATAATAATTTTAAGGTGGGTATAATGTAACAATTTAGGATTTTGTGAATAATTTTTTTTAAATTAATTTATCTTTTTGATATTCTACATTTCAGTTGACACTAAAATTAGTTCTTTATATATATATATATATATATATATTAAAACACTAAGTGAAATATTACATTCACATAGTAACAACTTTTCTTATGATATATTAAATTCCAAATTTTCTTGCACTAAAACCAATACTATCTTGGTTTGTGCTGCCCGCAATAATGACTTGAAATATATTACACACAACACTTATGTTTCTACAAAAAATCATTGTGTTGTTATAATTATTTAACTAAGAGAATCATAACCTAGAAATTAAACATACTTATATGAGTATTAATAAATAAAATTTAAATATTTTTTGTAATGGTTTTATATAAATAAATCATATTGATAAAAAAATATAATTTTAAATAATGCCCTTATTCATTTAGAAATATAATATTCTCAAATGAACTATAGTTCTTTAAAAAATAATAAAATTATATGTATAAAAATATAGAAATTTAATTTGATAAAATAAACATTATTTTTTAATTCACAATGCTTATATTAGCTTCTGGTGAATTTTTAGGATGTTTCTAAGAAAATTCATTTTTAATGAATGAAGAAAAATACTTCTTTTTAGTTAAAAAATATCTTTTCGTTTAAAAAATTAATTAGGTAAAATTATATTTTAAATATATTTTAAGGTCCCATTACATAAAATATTAATATATTAATAAAATTTAGTTCATTATAATCAATTTCACATTGAAATTGAATATACAAACTTAATAATCTTTTGAAACTTTAACTTTAAAAGCCCTATTTCTCACCACATATGCGGGATTATCATTAATCTTAATTTTAAAACTACTATGAATTGTATTTAAAAACATTGAATTATTTCATTATAATTAGTTTAATATTTTGATTCTAAAAAGATCAAATTATTTATGATCAGAAATATTAGTAAATGTAATTAAAATTAATCAATATGATTAATGTCAAATTAAGCTAAATTAGTAACTAACATTTAATTTTAAGGGACTAAATAAACTAGAAATGTGTCCAAAGTCCATAGATTGGCCATATTTAGGCCATAAACCATAAATGTAAGATTTTTGTGGGGTTGAATGACATTTTTAGGTAATAAAATGTGTAAACCTAACTTGTTTTAAAAAATTCTATACCAGTAGTTTTGATTCCCAACAAAATGACTCCACCACTCCCTCTTCCTCACTCCCCAAAACCCCCTTGGCTCCCTCAAACTATTATAAAATAATATAAAAACATCCCTCCCATACTCTTTGGTGCATAAATTTTGGAATATATTTTTCTATTGAATTTCTTTGGCATAAACAAAAATAAGTTACCCAATTATGAGGTAACATCTTTTCTCAAGATCACTATTTGCATGTCCTTTATCCACCCCTTAAATATTTTATTTTCCATTATTATATATCTAAAAAATTATAATCAATATAATATTATTTCTTTATTTAAATATTTTTACCTACACATTTATACACCTCCATATAATTTGTAAAAAATATAATGTTTCTGTGTATGAGGAACTAATTCCTCACAAAACGATGATTGTACATTTTTTTACTTTACCACCAATCTTGGTGGACATATTGATGGACACTATTTTTATAGAAGTTATATATGAAATTTATTATGAATTTATGTTTCTTTAATACTTTTTGTAACACATATCTTTATGGGTATTTACATATCCATTCAATTTCATTTATTTCATGGTGTTGATGTTTCAAAAGTTAAAAAATTAGTAAATTAGTTTTGTCTCAAATTATCCAAGTGGTAAGAGTTTATTGAAATTTTATTTTATTTCTTGAAGAGTATGATCCAAATTAACCAAGTGGAAAGAGTTTATTAAAACAATCTCACCGCTTTTCAAGATGGTTAATGATTAGGATTATTTTTTTTAATCTTACGATCCATCTATCAAGAAAACTCATGAGTTTCCTTAGCGTCTATTTATTTAAGATATATCCATTTATTAATACTGTTTTCACTTTTTTGTAAATAAAATAATTCAGAAATGTTTGTAAAGAAAAATATGATTGTATCTCTCTCTTCGGATTGAAATATTTTTTATTTCAAAAAAATGTTTTGAGAAATGTTTTTAAAATCATTTTAAAATGATTATTGAATATAAAATTCAAGGAAAAAGCGGTTTTTAATTTTTTATGGTTTTAAAGAATTATTATATTTTTTCAAGGAGATTTTCAATGGAATGTATTTAAAATGATTTCAAGACTACTTTACTTGTTTTTAAAATAATATCAAATAAGCGTGTTTTTGAAAAGTTTAATGAAACTTTCAGATGTTTACAAGTAAGAAAATTTCAATTTTTTTGAATTAATTTTATCTTTTAAAATTTTATTAAATGAATAATGTTTTTAAAATGTTTTGTTGCTTATTTTATAAATTTTCTTGGAAAAATATTTTAAAAATAAATTCACGTAGTTATTATAATTTTCAAGTTATTTTATAAGAAGATAATTCATAAATGGTTTTATTTATTAAAATGTATTTATCAACAAATAAAGGATATTTTTCACATGAATTTGTTTTGATGATGTTAAAAATTATTTTCATTTATGATGACATCTATTGATCATTCTCATGTAATTCTAGGAAATGATCTAACAGTTAAATTCCTATCATTTTGATAAATGTGTTATGACTAATTTCTTGGTTTTTCTGAATCCCATTTTTTTTCCTCATGTTATATATCTATGAATTCCATTTCATTTGCACTAGTTATCTACTTTTGAAACCCGTTTATTTTTTCCAAGATACACTTAGATGAAATGATTATGAAACTTATCTATTTTCTATAGGTTATAATGTTACTAAATGATATTTATTCCCATTTCCATTCGTGGGTTATGATTTTATGTCTATAGGACCCATCAATATTCATGGGTCATGATATGGTAAAATTTTGGTTACACATGCATGTATGATTTGATTATGTGATTGGTAGAACTTATATCTTTATTGAATGACTTAAGTATTGATAAATGTTTTTTAGATCAAATTGTACATGAAAGGGTATCCCAATCCTGAAATAATAGGGTAAATAAGTGGAAATCCAAAGCCTAAAAAAGAGTGTAAGAAGGAAGAAATCATAATCCCTAAAAAAAGGTTCAGTAGGAGGAAATTCCAATCCTTTAAAAAGAGGGTTTACCAAAAGAAATTAGAATCCTAAAATAAGAGGGTAAATGGGACAAAATAAGAATCTTGAAACTATAAGGATCCTGATTTAAACATTAAATAATATTGAGTTAAATCAAGAATTAACATTGAGGATCTTTTCAGGTTTAGAGTATTAGAGAATTAGGCCATAACTGTTACAAAAAATATTTAATATTACATTTAGACACTTCAAATCATTATCCATTTTTTTCATAAAATATAAAACTCCTAAAAGAAAATAGGAATTTTATTCTTTATATAAGTCTTGTTGAATTTTTCCTTTCTCTTACCCTTCCTTATAGCTATGAAAAACATTTCAAAAAACATGGGATGGGCATAAAAAGCTCTGTAAGGGTTATAAAAATTAATGAAAACATTATTTCATCAATACATACAAAAATAATATCTTTAACATACCTCATAAATTCATAAGATTCATGAATAACACATAGAAATCATAAATCATAAAGGTATCTTGCTGCATCTTTATCATACTTACATTATAGTTTTCACAGCTACATTGGGAGTTATGTTTGGAATACCCATCACATTACATTACCTAAATCTCTCAAGAGAAACATTAATGTTAAACTTTATCATGTAACCCAATGAATTGGAGAGATATATAGGGCTAATCCACCCTAGTTTTATCACATAACCACCCATATAAATAAAAAATTCACCAGAACCATAACAGAATCATAACACATGAACAAAAATAATGAGAAGTTAAAATTTCCACATTGCAATCACAATATTAAATTTCAATATATTGACATAATCAAACCATTTTAAAAACTATATTCAATTCAAAATACATAAAAATAGTATGTGGTGTTTATTATTTTTAAGAATACTATGACTTGTTAAGAAAGCCAAATATCAAATAATACTCACGGTGGCAGAATGGTCATTGTTGCCACATATGTTAAAAATATACATTCCTTTTGTCATTGAGTAAAATGATTCATAGAAAAATATTCCTTTTTACTAAAATGAAGAGTCAAAGGGGTTTATACACCATATAAATGAATGTCGTGTATAAATCAGAATATGCCTCAATGAATGGAGACCGAGACGACGTCCTTTACCTCGGGTCTGACTTGACTTGTTCATTATTTAATCTCTTGAATAACAAACTAAAGTTAAATTATACATGATTAAGAACCCCTTTCTCATTTATTATTCCTTTTATATCACTTATTACCACGTTATATACATTACATAACCATTTAAGTTAATAACGATTGTTTTGAAGATATTTGGTACTGGAGTTAAAAATGAACTTTATATATTTAAAAGTTGTCTATGTGTTAAAAATTACATTATCTCCAGAATGAAATTCATGATTTAGATATAACATATATCATATATATCCTATATATATATATATATATGTATTTATAACAGTACATAACATTTGGAGATAAGAAATGAAATTCACCTTTCATAGAGACAGTAAGTCGTACCTACACATGAACGACACATTCATTTCAATTTCATATTTAACGGAATGAAAAAATAATGATACAAAGATATATTATAATTCCATTATAATATCATATATAATTTTATTAATTACATCCTTTATACGTTGAACATATTTCATGAATGAGTCATATTACATTGAGGGGCGTTTCTCCGTACTTCCTTAAATGAAATTATCGTATTTACCCATTATGGAATCCATAATGGTATGATATAAATAAAAAATAAAAAATAATTTAGGAAATATATATATAATATATATCACATATAAATACAATACCATCATAATGGACACTATGAGGGGCAGTATGAGATATTTTAATAATCATCGTTTCATGAGGCTGTAGTTCTCCATCCAATGAAAGAATATGTTCATATCTTTTAGATGGAGTTCTGTGGAAGTGTAGTTTGAAACATTATCATAAAAATATCATATTATATTGATGATACTGGTGTTGTTATAAAAAAAATGGAATAATGGGTGTTTAGGGTGTTGGAGAAAGAAAATAAAAGAGAAGAACTTGATAGAAGACATTACCTTTAAATCACGTAACTCCCTTTGGTTTGAACCAAAAGGATTTAATTATTTTTTTCGTCCCAATGTAAGTAATATAGGGGAGAGGTAAGAATGTTGGGAGATTATTGGAGCAGAGTATGGAGATCCAAGTTGATTTAGAGGTGTGAGTAATGGGTTATAGTTGGTGGCCTTTTATAAGAGGGAGGATGGTCTCTTCATGAATGTTTGAATGTATTTTTTTATTATAAAATGATTCTCATTTTAAAAAGGTCCAAAAATTATTTAATTCAAATATAATGTGCATATAAGTCGAAATAAAATCATCAAATAAGAATTATATATTGTTTGAAAGTTTTATAATCCTTATCTTTTAAAATTAACCCATAGTTTATATTATTTATCTTGTACCATGCCCTCCTATATATTTAGACTATATGGTTAATATAATTGCATTAAAATTATAAGTTACCCAAAGTAGATTATTAATGACATTTTTAACATCAGATATGTTAGTTGGATGAATCATATATTTTTAGTATTATTTTATCATTTAATAAACTATTAATTGTTTTAAAAACTCATTTAGGTTAATTTATAAACTATTCATATAAAGCCTTTGAAAAAATATGTAGAAACATGAATGTTTTGGAAAAACTTAATTAATTAAAAGATAACAAGTCATTATTATCCCAAATATTTGTGGATGGTATAAAAAGTATCAAAATATATTTATTTTATTATTTAAAATATCATTTATTTGAATCCTTTATTAATGAAATTACTGCATCACCATTGCATAATAATACATTAATTTATTTCATGTCTGAAAATTATAAATAAAATACCATGATGTTGTAAATATTTTTAGATTTATAATTACTATTTATAGTCGAAATTATCACTTATATAACAAATTATAAATTTTTTTTGACTAAAATAAATATGTTTATGTTACATTTTCCTTAGATTTAAATTAATTTTAATAATGTCATTTTCACTTATATGTGGGTCCATTGTAACACCCCGAGATTTTATGAAAATATTCTTTTAATTTCATTGATGTCTTGTGTTGTATGCTATACCAAGATTACCTTTCACTATACGCAACACCGTATTAGCTTGTAGTCTTCACAACACTATTCTTGGATCATGTTACACAAAATTTTGATAGTAGTTATTCTACGCAAAATTGAGAGTATATATATATATATATTTATATACATATTCAATGTATAAATAAAATATGGTTGAATTCTGTTATACTAAACAATGAAGGAGTCTTACACAACGTGCAACCCTGACTTGGATTGCATTACAAGCAATCACAACATTCCTAGTTAGCGTGTGTTGTACGCAATACCAGGTTTCACTAAACAACAATATATGGTTATAATATTTTCATGAACTAGACATTATGAATAGTATCAACTAAATTTTGAATTTTATAACATTATTATTCATCTTACACATTTTCTAGAACATGGTATGAGAACAAAATAAAATTTTCGGGTTAAATAAGCATTTTTAAAAAAATACAGTATTGCCGCTATTTGATGGCGCACCCACATTAAATCTAGTTCTTGATATTTTTATATGCTCAATTTGAAAAAATAAAATTCTTCCTTGGAATCAGTATATAAAAATTTAATTTGGATAAAATTTTCATATTATTCTGATAACTTTCATATTTTGATGAATAGTTAAAACACACTATATTTTAATTAAAAACAACTTTTTTCATTGCAATAATTTATAAAGTTTGATTATCTTTTTAATTGGTTTTGAAGTGTAATTAGAATATATTTTTACCATTTAATCCAATTTTGGTCAATTTAATTAATTTCACTTTGAATTTGGACATAACCAAATGTCGATCATTTGATAGTTATTGTTTCTTAAAAACACGCTATTTGTTTAGATAACGGGAATTAATTTTAAAATTAATTAATGCCACTTATATGTTTTTAATTTCAAAAAATGGACAACATTTTTGAATTCGGAATATTAAATATAGCTTAGGCTTAATTTTTGGTATTTTTCTGAAAAATTTCAATTTTTGATGAATAGTGAAACCACTTAGAGGTAGTTAAAAAACTGAATCTTCCATTTAAATGAAAAATTACCACTTCTGTGAATTGAATTTCAAAAATCTGACATAAATGATTGTTATAAAGAAGTAAAATATGGTTCCCTAACATGAAAATAATTTTTGGTGAATAGTAAATTTTGACTTTTATTTACTCTGGTTAAAGGTAAATATTGTAATCCAAGGATAAAAGAATATTATAATAATTCAAAATTACCATAACACTTGTCCAAACCTTGTTGGACGAATAATGGACGACCATGGGTATCCTTGGGTCGACTTTAGGACCCCATGGAGCAAATTATTAAAGACAATGACACATTAGATTAATTAATATAATGTAAAGAAAAAATTGACATTAACAAAAATATTTTAGTAAATTAATTTTTATATGGTGTTATATAAGTCATATTTTATACTATAAATATTCCTTATAAATATAAAAATATTTTCTATATCATGGTTTTTTTTCATAATTTTTAGACATCAAATGAATTTAATTATTTATGACACAATAATAATGCAGTGTTTACCTCATTAATAAATGATTTAAATAAATAAGATTATAATGATTAAAATATTTTCCAAAACATGTAAAATTATGATTGAATGATTATATTTTGTCCTTGATTCATATTATCTTTGACTATAATGATATTTGGGCCATTAGAAACATAATATCCTTAAATTATAAAATAATATTTTCACTCTTTCCTAAAGAGCCCCTCCTCTCCCTTATAAAAGGAGACCATTTCTATCCAATTCCTCACACCTCTCAAGCCATTTGGATCATCCAAACTATGCCCAATTAATTTCCCTACATTAATCTACTCCCCCTAGAAGCCTTAACTTAGGCAGAAGTCACTTCAAGAAGTCCCTTTTGGTTCAAACCAAAAGAAGTTACCCAAATTAAAGGTAACCGTTTCTCTTTAGTTGTTTTCTTTTATTCTACTTATCCAACCCCTAAAATCTTATTAATCCTTTATTTTGTAAGAAAAACAGTATCCTAAATATACTAGGATGTTTTATGAGACTTATTAGAACTACACTTACAAACACCTCTATCTAATGGATGATGAACACAATGTTTCTGTGGATGACATACTAGCACCTCACGAAAAGACGATTGTTCGATTTTATCCTACCACCTCTCATGGTGGAAATTATAATGGAACTATATTCATATATTATATATATTATTATTATTATTTCCTTATGATTATTTACTTCCCAATTATATCAAGCCTTTATGGTTTCCATAGTGGGTAAATACGATAATCTCATTTGAGAATGTGCAGACTATCGCCCCCTCAAAGTGATGTGATTTGTTAATGCCTTATGTGGGATGTATAAAGGATGTAGTTAATGATATTATATATGATATTATACTGGAATTATAATATACCTATGTATCATTATGTTTTAATTTCATTAAAATAAGAAATTGAAATGAAAGTAGCGTTCATGTGTACGTACGGCTTACCGTCTCAATGAACGGTACATTTCATTTATTACCTCCAAATATTATGTAATATTATAAATACATGTATATGATGGATATATATGATATATATGAGATATAAATAATTAATATCATTCTAGATATAATGATCGTTTGACCACATGAACAACATGTAATTATAAGAAGTCCATTTTTGACTCAAGTATCAAATATCGATAAAATGAACATTATTAACTTAAATGGTTACATAATGTTTATAACATGGTAATAAGTGATATAAAAGGAATAATAATACTGAAAAAGGTTTTTAAGAAAGTATAAATTAACTTTTGTTTATTATTCAGGATATTAAAAAACGATCGAGTCAATTCGGTCACGATGTAAGGGAACATCTTAACCCAATTTCTGTTCTTTGGGTTGATCTTCTTTTTCATGTTTATGTAATTCTTTAATTATGTGAGAAATTAATTATTATTTTTATCATGTATTTATAATTTCTTTATGTGACCTTATAGTGAATACCCATAAGTGATCTATATTATTTACAAAAATATGTTTGTAAGGGATAAATTTTCCAATCTCATATTTATCCGAGATTGTTTATTGGTAAGTATTCACTGGGGGTATATTTATTATCCATGCCCCTATTTTCTAAAAATGATTTCATGTATGTTTAAAGTCCTTTTTACCCATTTTTGACTTTTCCTACATGGTATTTATGGAACCTTTCTTTTATTTACCCTATCAGGTACTTTTTGACTTTTCAAGAAAAAGTACGAGAAAAATGTTTTTTTAACTTATACGGTATAAAATGATTTTTACGGTTTTATAAAGCCTTATTTTAATGAAGCTTCCTACAAAATATTTAATGACTCTTTTCAACAAAATCTCTTTCTTTTAAAATTTCATGTAATTTTGTGAAAATAAAATTATATTCAAGAAGAGAGGATATTTCCTCAAGAATTCATTTCAAGTGTTTTATCAAATCCATTTTCCATCCAACATGACATTATTTCATATGTGTATGTTTCAAGTATAATGTCTCTATGATTTATATGGTTTCTAATTTCTTATGATGAAATTATATCCATTTGTTTTATATGGATTATGTTATGATGGGATGATGTTTATGAAACCCATTTTATTCTTTGGGTTATGATGAATGATATATGTTTATGTTGTGGTACATGTAAGAATGATTTCATTTTGAGATGGGTGGGACCTATATATCCCTCCAATGCATTTGGTAAAGATTTATATCTCCTGATATAGACATGGATGAAAAAGAAAGTAAATCTGGTTCAGTAATATAGGGCTGGAACAGAATGTAAACCCGGTTCAGTAAGGGGCTTTGTCCACTAAGATGGTCTTGGCAATAATACCTTGGATACTGTGGAAATCATATCATGTTCTTATTGTTTTTCCACAATTACATGTTTTATTCCCATGCTATTTTATCATGATTTATGTTCCATTATGATCTATGCCTTATGTACTTCCATGTTTTATCTCATTTCTCAATATTTTCATGTTTAAACATTATGGTCATATTTTTAAGTTCAAATGTATACGGTTTGTTTTATTTTCTCCATGATTACCCTTAATAATTATTTGATCTCATCCTTTATATGTTTTCTTTTCCGCAGGATATAAAGAAAGGATTTAGGTAAGAAAAAAATGGGAAGATCTTTATGGGAGATGTTGAAGATCTTTCACCATGATTAGAAGATTATGTTCCATGTTTCCAAATACACTAAACTATTATAGTCCTTGTGTGCTGGTTTTTGTTATATATTAAGTACTCCACCAAAGTAATGTAATGTATATGTACATCAATCTTTGGGTATCTACAGTTGGTATCATAGGAAAGATTTAGTTAACCTTTGGAAACTAGGACGCAAAAACTTTAGAGAGATCCCTAGAGATATTTCTAAGGTATGTATAGGGATGTCCCTAAGGTTTAATATAACTATAGGATATAGTCCTAGAATTATTTTGACGATCATGAATAAACTAGGGTGAACCTGAGGTGTCATGGATTAAAGAATGTGTGATAAGTTATAATTTTTATGATTATGTGGTTCCTTGTGATTTTAACTGCCTCTTACACCATGTTTTTTTGGTTTTAGTCAATGGAGGGAATGAGAACGAATTTAGTTGACATTGATTCCAATGGAAAAATTGGTGACTATGATCAGAAAAATTATGTAATGACTAGAAAGAAAGATATTATGATTATGCTGAATTAGTCATCGCAATATAGGATTAACAAGGTGAACTTTAGTTATATTACTAAGTCATCAAATAAGAGGAAGATAAACTTTTATGCATGTTCGCATAGTGAGGATCATAGAGAAAGAATGATTGTGATTTCTAAAGAAGGGAAGAAGAACCTTGATGAATAAATCAAATGGAGGGGAAGATGTTATCTGTGTGGAGATAAGTGTCATAGAGTAACATACTGCAATGAAGTTCAATGTATTATCTGTGGAGAACATGGGAATTACCCAACTCAATTCCCAGACCTAAGAGGTTACTTCTAAAACAAGGAAGGAATTATTCCATTAAAATCATTAAAGAGGATGGATTGAAGTGTTTATGTATTGGTATTCAAGAATAATGTTGTTGACGTACTTTTATTGTATATTGGAATATCTATGTGTTGGTCCATTGTGATTGTCAATAATTATATGGTACCAGTAACCATGAAAAGTGATTGAAATATTTTTGAAAAGCCGAAGATATGTGCATAATGAAGGGATAAAGGGAAAATGAAATGAGCTCAGGACTAGTATAAGGAAAAAGTTATATCATGGTTTGAGTATATAGAAATTTTTTTATTTTGGTATGTGTAAAGAGTTACCTTATGACAGCACTCATGTTTTCACTAAGGTTCTGTTGTACTTTCTATTTCAAGAGAACACATGATTAAGGAATTCACATGTTTGGAATGTTACCAAGAAGACATATCATATGATAAATGATTTTATGCATGCTCTTGTTATGTGACCTTTCCAGTAATCATTTTCTAATTAATATGAGATTGGACAGATGTATTTTGTATAAGTCTAAAGATTGGAATGGATTGTGTTGGTCATAAGTCAGTATTGTTTAAGGCTAGAACTTATTTTGATATTATTTATGTAATGTTATAATAATGTAGTTTTAGAAAAAAGACAACCTACAGGACGGGAGACAACTTGTTGTGTTGGAAAAGGCTGTGGGAATCGAATCCACAACCGAAGTACGACAGGCCTTTATCTCCTACCACTGGCCTATAAGAAGTCCCTGGTCAGTAGAAACTAGTTTTATTTTATTAAGCGGTATGATAGATGAAGTATAAGTCCATTTTTGGAATCATATCTGATTAACCTCGCCATAAATGGACTTATGTATTGGATAACTTTTTCTAACCTTTTCTTTGAGAGAGATGGAATGACCCATCATTCTATAACATGATCTTCTAACACGTCAATAATGACAAATTCAACTTCATTTCTGTAAGAAATGAAGTGGAAATTGTTCAAGGCAGAAACAACAGTGAGAATCTACCGAAATAAAGTATGTATTTATTGTAATTCAAATTATTCAACTTTAGGAAATGATATTGAAAACAAAATGTTATCCTACTGCTCTTATATCTGATGAATCAGATGGAACCTTAGATCATCACAAATTTATGGCTTTGTGATTGGTGGCTTTTTCATAGCCATGTTCTCTACCACTCTCAATCAGAACTTGATGGTTAGATTTTTCTTCCATATCTATATTTTCACCTATGTTCTCTTATGTGGAAACCTAGCAATTAGTTAAGTTGGATAACCATTACATTTCATACTTTAGTTGCTAAGGATACTTTTTGGTATTCCCTTTTTACGATGTGGGTTTCTATTAAAGAAACTTTCAAGTATTATGCCATTTATAACCTCGACGAATTTCGAGGGTGAAATTCATTTTAAGGGGGGTAGAATGTAACACCCCGAGATTTTATGAAAAAGATTCATTTAATTTCATTGATGTCTTATGTTGTACACTACACCAAGATTACCTTGTTCTATACACAACACCATATTAGCTTGCAGTATACGCTACACTATTCTTGGATCATGTTACAAACAATTTTGATAGTAGTTATTCTACACAATATTGAGTGTATATATATATATATTTATATACATATTCAATGTATAAATGAAATATGTTTGGATCTTGTTATACAAAAAAATTAAGGAGTCTTGCACAACACGCAACCTTGACATGACTTGCAATACACGCAATCACGACCTTGCTCGATAGCGTGTGTTGTACGCAATAACAGGTTTCACTAAACAACGATATATGGTTATAATATTATTATGAAATAGCCATTATGAATAGTATCAACTAAATTTTTAATTTTATAACATTATATTTCATCTTACACATTTTATAGAACATGGTATGAGAACAAAATAATTTTTTCAGGTAAAATAAGCATTTTTTTAAAAAAATGCAGTTTTGTCGCCTTTTGATTGAGCATCCACATTAAATCTGGTTTTTGACATGTTTATAAGTTCAATTTGACAAAATAAAATTCTTCCTTGGAATCAGGATATAAAAATTTAATTTGGATAATGTTTTCATATTATTCTGATAACTTTCATATTTTGATGAATATTAAAAACATGCTATATTTTAATTAAAAAAAACATTTTTCATACAAATAATTTATATTGTTAGATTATCTTTTTAATTGGTTTTAAAGTATAATTATTATATATTTTTACCATTTAATCCAATGTTGGTCATTGGAATTAATTTCACTTTGAATTTGGACATAAACAAACGTCAGTCTTTTGATAGTTATTGTTTCTTAAAAACACGCTATTTGTTTTGATAACGAGAATTAATTTTAAAATAAATTAATTCTACTTATAGGTTTTGAATTTGAAAAAATGGACAAAATTTTTTAATTTGAAATATTAAATATATCTTAGGCTGAATGTTTTATATTTTTATGAAAAACATCAATTTTTGATGAATAGTGAAACCACTTAGTGGTAGTTAAAAAACTGAATCTTTCATTTAAATGAAATTTTACCACTTCTGTGAATTGAATTTAAAACATACTACATAAATGGTTGTTATAAAGGAGTGAAATGTGGTTTAATAAGTTGAAAATAATTTTTTGTGAATAGTAAATTTTCACTTTTATTTACTGCGGTTAAAGGTAAATAGGGTAATTCAAGGTTAAAGGAATATTATAATAATTCAAAATTACCTACCTACATGTCCAAACAATATTTTATGAGTAATGTCAAACCATGGGAATCCTTGGGTCGATTTTAGGACCCCATTGAGCCACTAATGAAAGACAATGACACATTAGATTAATTAATTTAATTTGAAGACAAAATTCACATTAACAAAAATCTTTTAGTAAATTAATTTTTATATGGTGTTATATATGTCATATTTTAGACTATAAATATTCATTAGAAATATAAAAATATTTCCTACATCAAGGTATGTTTTTAATAATTTTTAGACATCAAATGAATTAAATTATTTATGACACAATAATGATGCAGGGTTTAACTCATTAATAAATGATTTAAATAAATAAGATTATAATGATTAAACTATTATCCAAAACATGTAAAATTCTTATTGGATGATTATATTTAAACCATGAGTCATCTTATCTTCGACTATAATTATTTTTGGACCATTATAAAGTGAATATAATTATATTATAAAATAATATTTTCACTCTTTCTTAAAGAGCCCCTCCTCTCCCTTATAAAAGGAGACCATTTATATCCAATTCCTCAGACCTCTCAAGCTATTTGGCTCTTCCAAACTCTGCCCAATTAATCTCCCTACATCCCTCTACTCCCCTTAAAAGCCTTAAATTAGGCATAAGGATCTTTAAGAAGTCCCTTTTGGTTCAAACCAACGGAAGTTACCCAAATCAAAGGTAAACGTTTCTCTTAAGTTGTTTTCTTTTATTCTACTTCTCCAACCCCTAAACTATTTTTAATCTTTTATTTTGTAACAAAACCATTATCCTAAATATACTAGGGTTGTTTATGATAATTATTAGAACTAAAATTACACACACCTCTATCTAATGGATGAAGAACATCATGTTTCTGTGGATGGAAAACTAATGTCTCACAAAACGATGATTGTTCGATTTTCTCCTACCGCCTCTCATGGTGGCCATTATGATGGAAATGTATTTAAATATGATATATATTATGTTTATTATTTCCTTATTCTTATTTACTTCCCAATTAAATCAAGCCTTTATGGTTTCCATAGTGGGTAAATACGATAATCTCTTTTGAGGAAGTGCGGACTACCGCCCCTCAAAGTGATGTGATTCGTTAATGCCTTATGTGGGATGTATAAAGTATGTAGTTAATGATATTATATTTGATATTATATTATAAATATAATAAAACTATGTATCATTATTGTTTAATTCCATTAAAATAAGAAATATAAATGAAAGTAGCATTCATGTGTATGTACGGCTTACCGTCTCCATAAACGGTGCATTTCGTTTCTTACATTCATATGTTATGTAATATTATAAATACATGTATATGCTGGATATATATGATATATATGATATATAAATCCTGAATATAATTCTGGATATAATGAACCTTTGACCACATGAACAACATGTAATTATAAGAAGTCCATTTTGACTCAAGTACCAAATATCGACAAAACAAACATTATTAAGTTAAATGGTTACATAATGTTTATAACATGGTAGTAAGTGATATAAAAGGAATATGAATTTGAAAAAGGTTCTCAATCAAGTAGAAATTAACTTTGGTTTATTATTCAGGATATTAAAGAATGATCTATTCAAGTTGGACACGAGGTAAGGGAACATCTTAACCCAATCTCTTTTCTTTGGGTTGATCTTCTCTTTCTTGTTTTTGTCGTTCTTTGATTATGTGAGAAGTGAATTTTTTATATCTAATCATGTATTTATAATTAATTTATTTGAAGTTATATTGAATACACATAAGTGATATATTTTATTTACAAAAAGATATTTGTAAGGGATAACTTTTCCAATCTCGTTTTTATCCAAAATTTTTTATTCGTAAGTATTCACTGGGGTTATATTTATCATCCATGTAAATATTTTTTAAAAATTATTTCATGTATGTTTAAAGTCATTTTTACCCATTTTTGACTTTTACTACATGGTTTGTGTGGAATCTTTATTTCTTTTTTACCATATCAGGTACTTTTTGACATTTCCAGTAAAAGTACGAGAAAAATGTTTTTTTAACTTATACGACATGAAATTATTTTTACGGTTTTATAAAGCCTTATTTTCATGAAGCTTACTAAAAAACCTTTCATGACTATTTTCAACAAGATATATTTCTTTTAAAATTTCATGGAATTTTGTGAAAAGAAAATGATTTTCAATAAGAAAGTATATTTTCCGCAGTAATTCATTTCAAGTGCTTTATCAAATCTATTTTCCATCTAAGATGACATTATTTCATATGTTTATGTCTCAAGTATAATGTCTCTATGATTTATATGGTTTCACTTTTCTTATGATGAAATGATATCCATTTGTTTTATATAGATTACGTTATGATGGGATGATGTTTATGAAACCCATTTTATTCTTTGGGTTATGATGAATGATATATGTTTATGTTGTGGCACATGTAAGAATGATTTCATTATGAGATGGGTGGGACATATATCTCCCTCCAATGCATTGGGTAAAGATTTATATCTCATGAGATAGACATGGATGAAACTGAAAGTAAATCTGGTTCAGTAATATAGGGATGTAATGACAAGTAAACCTGGTTCAGTAAGGGACTTTATCCACTAAGATGGTCTTGGCAGCAATGCATTGGCTACTATGGAAATCATATCATGTGCTTAATTTTTTTTTCCACAATTACAAGATTTATTCCCATGCTATTTTATCATGATTGATGTTCCATTATGATCTATGCCTTATGTATTTCCATGTTTTATCTCATTGCTCAAGATTTTGAAGTTTAAGCATTATAGTCATGTTTTTAAGTTCAAATGTATACGGTTTGTTTTATTTTTTCCATGCTTACCCTTACTGAGAATTTGAGCTCACCCTTTATATGTTTTCTTTTCCCCAGGATATAAATAAAGGTTTTAGGTAAGAAAACAAAATGGGAAGATCATTATGGGAGATGTTGAAGATCTTTCACCATGATTAGAAGATTATGTTCAATGTTTCCAAAGACCCTAAACTATTACGATCCTTTTGTGTTGGTTTTTGTTATGTATTAAGTACTCCGCCAAAGTAATGTAATTTCCATGTACATCAAGATTTGGGTCTCTACATCCATGGTATACAAAAATCAACCCATGTATTCTTGTGTACAGACATGTATCAGCCAATAGGACTGGGACATGTGTTAGTGTAATTTATTATTAGTTTAATATTATGTTTTACCCTTATTTACATGATTTACCCTTTAACAATTGTAAATAAAATATTTACTAAAGTTACTATTCATAATGTATAAAAATAAAATTTACCTATTTACAAAATATGGAACAACTAATCCCAAATATTGAATAAATTTTTCCAAATTCAAAATATCGATGTTTTAGAAATTAATTTAAAATTAATTCCTGTTGTCAAAACACAAAAGCGTGTTTTTAAGAAACAATATCTATCAAAATATTGACACTTGTTTATATGGAATTTCAAAGTGAAACTACTTCCAATGAATAAAACTTTATTAAATAGTAACACTATAATTTAATTAAAATTTTAATCCAAATAAAAATTTCATCTATCCATATAAATTAATTTTTTTAAAAGGTGGTTTTGAATTAAAATGCAATATTTTTCACTATTTATTAAAAAATGAACTTTATTGAAAAAATACCAAAATATCATCCATGTAAAATTTGATGTCCTGATTCTAAATTAGAATTTTATTTTTTAAAATACAGCATATACAAGTGACAAATACCAGATTTAAAAAAGGTTATCAATCAAATGGAGGTAAATTTTCCTATTAAAGAATATTAGTGTATTTATACTTAAAATTGAATTCATTCACATTAAATCCTGTAACTTATATTGTATAAATGTAAAAATATTTGACAAACTTGTGTAATCATATTGTAGTTAGTTCGGTTCATTCCTCCATTTACAATTTCAAGTAATTAACTACCATTTAAAATAATAATATTTTATTATTATTATTTTCTGTATGACTTAGAATTGTGTGCAACATAAGATTTCAGATAAACTCATCGTTGCATGTAGGGTGACTCCTTCGATGGTAGAATACCCTTTAATGTAAAATTAATATTTAATTCTCAAATATAAATAAATATAAAAATGTCTTATTCATTATTTACCTGCGATGTTACATCCTCCATCTCTTTTGAAATTGCGTCCTCACAATTTTATTCACTTATCAAATAAATGGGGGTATTCATCTCTCATACCATTATCAGATAACCAAATTTCATTTTCAACTATTTGGTTTTTTACAAAACTTGTACCTGATTGATAAACTTATTCTGCAACACATTCTCTCTATGGTCAAAAATATTGATTGGTTGTTCCTCAAAAGAAAGATTCTATTACAAATGAACAACTTCTCAACTCAAAACATGAGATAGATCTAGCATATACATTCTCAACTTTGAAACATGTTAAACATTGTGTACCTATGATAAACATGGAGGTAAATCCACATTTTATGCAACTAATCCAACTACCTCCAATATTTCATAGGGTCCATTGAACCTCAGACTCAGTATTCCCTTATAACCAAAACACATCACACCTTTCCATAGAGAAAACATTTTGAAAGACAAGAACACCTTACTCGAAAGAAATATACTTCCTTCGGTCATCCTCATAACTTTTCTGTTTCTTTGAGCTATTCTCATGTGCTTTGGAATTAACTGAACTTTTTCTACCATCTCTTCTATCGATTCTGGTCCCATCAACATCCTTTCACCTACTTTATCCCAAAAATTTAGACATTGAAACCACTTTCTATATAATGCCTTGAATATATCCATATGTATACTAGAATAAAAACTATTATTCCTAAAAATCTTAACCAAATAAATATGTTGATCCCAATATCCATGGTAACCCATTGAGAGAACATGTAGCATATCTTACGAGGTCTGAATTGTTCTTTATGTCTACCCATCTGATTGTGGATGAAAAATTTTACTAAAATCTAATTCAATACCCAATGAATTCTAAAGGCCTTTCCAAAAGTTATAAATTAATTAGGGATCAGAATCAGATAAAATAGAGAGTGGAACTCCTTGAAACCTGAAAATATTTTTAACATACAACTGAGAAAGATGATCTAGAGGCAGAGTATCTGGAATAGAAAATGAATGAGATTATTTAGTCAATAAATAAACAATAACCTAGATTGAATTATTACCTTGAGATTCCTTTGGTAATCCCACGATGAATCCCATGGATATATTTTCCCATTTCCTCTATACCATTGGTAAATGATGAATCATTCCTTTTGGTAACTTCCACTCTGCTTTAACTTGTTAAAAAGTCAAAAAATTCATATTAAAGTTATAAATATCTATTTTCATTCTATCCCTCCAACAATACTCTTGATGATCTCTATACATCTTAGTATTACCGAGATAAATTGACAACAGAAAAATATAAGCTTCACATAACAACTATTTCTTTAACCGTGAATCACAAGGCCCACAAAGTCTCTTCTTAAACCTCAAAACACAATCTTTGTCAATGTTAAATTCATGTAACATACCCTTATCAAACAACTCTACCTTTTTCTAGAACTCATTGTCTTTCTTCTGTGCTTTCATAATTCTATCTTATAGAGATGTTTTCACTGACACATGAAAAAAAATAATGGAATATACTTCACCAATAACTTATATTCCAAAGTTTATCAAATCATTAATCAATGTATCTTGTTCCAAATGTAATATGGTTAATGTAGCATTGAATTTTCAACTCAAAGCACCGACCACTTTATTTTCCTTTCCCGTATGGTAATGGATCGTAAAATAATAATCTTTGATTAATTACAACAATCTTCTATGTCTCATTTTGAATCATTTCTAAGTGAATATATACTTCAAACCATTTTTGTCAATATATATTTCAGATTTTACTCCATACAGAATAATCCTCCAAATTATTAAAGAAAAAACAATATCACCTTTTCCCAATCATGTGTAGGGTAATATAACTCATGAGATTTCAATTGACGTGAAGGTAAATCAACTAACTGGTCATTTTTCATTATGAAACAACCAAGTACTTTTATCAAATAATCACCATTGAATACATACTCACCATTTCCAGAAGGCTGTGCCAAAACTAGAGCATTCACCAATCTTTTTTTTTTCAGTTCATGAAAACAATTGTCACATTCTTTTGTCCAAATAAAATTAACACTATTTCAAGTTAATTTAGTCACTAGGATAGATAACCATGAAAATTTTTCAACAAACCTATAGTAATAACATTTTAAAACAAGAAAACTATATATCTTAGAAATATTTGGGGGTCTTTCCATTCTTTATTAACTTTTGTTTTAGTAGGAACAAAAGTTATGCCATTTTTTTGAAACTATGTGACCAAGGAATGAAATATGATGTAACCAAAGATCTCACTTGTTGAATTTTCTATATTGTTTTTTTATTTTAAGGATTTCAAGACAAACCTAAAATTACATTCATGTTATTCACTACTTTTGGAATAAACCAAAATAACATCAATGAATACAACCACAACCTTATCCTGGAAGTCACAGAAAATTATATTCATAAGATCCATAAATACTATAGGTACATTGGGTAACCTAAATTAATAACTAAAAATTCATAATGGCCATATATAGTATGAAACATGGTCTTAGAAATATCTACTTCCTTTACATTCAACTGATGGTACCCCAACCTCAATTCAATATTCAAAAAATACTAAGCTCCCAAGAGCTGATCAAAAAAATCATTAATATGAGGAAAATGACACTTGTTATTAATAGTGATGTTATTCAACACTTTATAATAAATTCAAAGTCTCCATGAACCATCTTTTTTTAACAAAAAAAACCACATCACCCCATGGTGATGTGCTAAGTGAAATTAATCCTTTATCTAATAACTCATGTTATTTTTTCTTTAACTCTAAAAGTCACATTGTAGCTATTTGACAAGGGGGTTGGGATATTGGATAAGCATCAGGAACTAAGTCAACATTAAATTTAATATTACAATATAGTATTATACAAGGAAACTCATTAGGAAAAACATCAAGATACTAATTTACCACTAGCAAATCATTAATCTGAACAGTTCCTTTGTTTTTATCAATATGTGGAAGGTAACATTCACATCCATCTTTAACTTTTTTCTTACATTTCTAATGTGTTATCAAATGTAAGGGTTCATTCTTGTACACAAACTGAAATTATTTCTATAATTAAACCTCTTTATCCCTAAAACCTATCTTAGCAGGACAACCAGAATGCCAATCCATACCTAAAATTACATCAAACTCTAATAGAGGAAAAAACGGTTTTCACATAGATTCTTTCTGCACACAAGGACATGAAGGTTCTTATAATTTTTTTTCTTAAAATTTCCTCCTGGTGTTTTTACCAAAGGTTCGACATTCATATATTGAGATGGAATTACCAATTTTCTAAAAAATTTCTCAAACATGAAATAATGTGTATGCCTTAAAAGAAACAACAGATTGGAATAATATGAATAAATACATAGTGTACCTTATATTTCTTTATTTGATGGCCCAACATCTGTTTATGTAGTTTCAAAGGATTTCACCACCCCTTTCTGCTTGTAGTCTGGATTCTTTCTCTCATTTGAGTTCTTCTTTGGACACTCATTTGTATAATGGACAATTTAGTTGCACTTCATACATTTTATTGAATATAAAAATTATTCTTTTCTTTCCATTACCCTAATATTTTTAGTGCAATTACGATCCTTATGTCCCATTTTACCACATCAGTTACACTAACTATAATTTAAAAGAAATTTCCCAGAATTCTTTTTACCACAGTTTTTACAAACAGTAAACTTTTGTTTTGTACCATCCGAATTTATTGAAGTTTTAATCCCTTTTTCTACCACCTAGACCTCTTATTAAATTGTTTTTAAAAGAAAACATGATAATAAACAAACTATATTTCCACCTTCTACACACATTAATCTTGATTTTTTATAACTTTTTAACTCACAAGAAGCTAAATCCCTTCGATACCTTGGTTGTCACATCCCAAGTAAGTAATGAATAATAGATATTCTTATCTATGTCTAATTATGAATTAGATAGTGTTTTAGAGGCTTAAAATGAGAATAAATCCAATCTTAAGCATAGAATTCTCTAATATTTTTGAATGCTTATTTTACCACCTTTTGATGGTGAACCATTTTTAAATATACATTTTGACATTTTTATAATATCTATTTATCAAAATAACCTTATTCATTATTATTGTGACATTGAAATTTACTTTGGATAAATTTATGGTATTTTTCTAACAATGTTCATTTTTAATGAATAGTGAAAAATACTGCATTTTACATCAAAACTGCTTTTTCATAAAATTTAATTATATGGTTATATTATCTTTTAAATTGGTTTTAAATTTTATTTAGAATATATTTTTACTATTTAATCCAATGGTGTTCATTATAATAAATTTCACTTTGGAATTGGTCATAAACAAGTGCCATAGTTTTCATAGATATTGTTTGAAAAAAACCTGCTATTTGTTTTAACAACTGGAATTATTTTTAAATTAATTATTGTGATTTCTGTGTTTGGAATTTGGTAAAATGGATTACATATTTGGAATCATAAGTTAAAAATTATGTAATTAAGACTATTTTGTTTTTGGACATTATGAATAGTAACGACAATAATTATCATTAATTATCTTGATTAATTAGTAATCGGGTAGTTAAGGATAATAAAATAATGTCATAATAATAAGAAATGACCCCAACATGTGTCCTAATGATACGGGTTGTGTCATGGCCAACCATGGGATGCCTTGTGCCAAACTTAGGGACCCCATGGAATCACTTTAGGGTGGAAGTGACACTTTATCATTTTATTTTAAAAGAAAGGAGAATATCACTATAGAATATATCACTCGAGTAAAACATTTTTACTTTTGTATAAAAAATTATAAATTAAACTATAAATATTCATTGGATAGGAAAAAATATTTCCAAGATCATAGTATTTTTTTTTATAATTTTTAGACATTAAATAAATTAAATTATTTATGACATCATTATGATGCAGCGATTACCTCATTAATGAACGATTTAAATAAAATCAAATGATAATGTAAACTCTAAGACTTAAAATTGTCAAAGACCTATTGGATAAGTATATTTAGAACCCTTATCACCTTATCCTCAAAATATATCAATGTGGGACCTTTAAAATCCGAAACTCATTTTAATATAAATTAACATTTTATAACTTTCCAAGAGTTCCCCTCCTCTCCTCTTATAAAAGGCCCCCACCTCTACCTCCTTACCCACACCTCTCAAGTCATTGGATCAGACAACATTTGAAAATTTTATCTCTCCAAATCCATTTCTTCATCCTAGATGCCTTACCTTAGGTAGAAAGCTCTTCAAGAAACCCTTTTGTTACAAACCAAGAGGAGTTACCCGATTTAAAGGTAAAGTCTTCTCTAATGTTCTTTTGTTTTATTTTTCTTCTCCACCCCCAAAACTCTATTTATTCATGTATTTTGTAATAAAACTAGTATATTAAATATACTAGGATGTTGTTATAAGATTTATTCGAGCTACACTTACTCACACCTACAACTAATGGTTAAAGAACATACTGTTTCCGTGGATGGCGAATTTCTGTCTCACGAAACGATGATTGTTGGATATTCTTATAACACATTAAAAGGTGGACATTAAGTTGTCAATATATTTATATATGATATATGATATGTTAATGTTTCCCTTAATCTTCTTTATTGTTCATTTATGTCATGCCTTTATGGTTTCCATTATGGGTAAACGCGATATCTTCATTTTAGGAAGTTTATACTACCGCCCCCTCAATGTGATTTGATTCGTTAATGAAATATGTGGGACATATAAAGGATGGAGTTAATGATATTATATATGATATTATACTGGAATTATAATATACCTTTATATCATTATGATTCAATTTCATTAAATAGGAAGTAGAAATGAAAGTAGCGTTCATGCGTACATACGACTTACCGTCTCCATGAACAGTGCATTTCATTTCTTACCTCTAAATGTTACGTAATATTATAAATTCATGTATATACTGGATATATATGATATATATGATATCTACATCATGAATATAATTTTGTATATAATTAATATTTTACCACATGAACAACTTGTAATTATAAATAGTTTATTTTTGACTCAAGTACCAATGATCGAAAAAACGACCATTATTAACTTAAATAATTACATAGTGTTCATAACATGGTAATAAGTGATATTAAAGGAGTAATGAACTTTTAAAAGGTTCTTAAGAAAGTAGAAATTAACTCATGTTTATTATTCATGAGATTAAAGAGTGATCAAGTCAAGTCGAACCCGAGGTAAGGGACTTCTTCTCAATCTCCTTTCGTTGTGGAATATTTTGTTTTATACACAACTTTCTTTTATATAGTGTATAAACCCTGTTGACATTTATGTCTATTCAAAAGGAATATTTTTTTATATGAAGTATTTTACTAAACAAGAAAATGAATGTTTTTTTGTCGTACGTATGCGGCGACAATGACTTCTCCGCCACTATGACCATTATTTGAGTTTCGGCTTCCTTTACAAGCCATAATTTTTTTTTAAAATGAAAAATAAATAACATGTTTTACTTTTCTTTTATTTTGTTATTGAAAATTGTTTTCATAATGTTTTTATTATATCAATGTGTCGTATTGATATCTTGTGATTGAAATGCGGAAATTTAATGTTTCCTTTATGCATGTTTTATGTGATATGATTATGTTATGGTTCTTGGGAATTTGTATGAAGACGGGTGGTTCCGTGATAAACTATGGGAGGGTGAGCCCGATATAACTCTCCAATTCATTGGTTAATGCGAAGGGGTTAAACGTTAAGGTTTCTCCAAAGATATTTAGGGATAATACTGTGATGGGTATTCCAAACGTAACCATGAGGGTACTCTCTACGTAAGAATGTTATGAATGCCTCAAGTTACCTTTATGTATTATGATTTCTATGATTTATTCATAAATATTACGATTTCATGAGGTATGTTAATGTGCTTAGGTTTTATGAGTAAAATATGATTTCCTTGATTCTTATGTATACATGTACTAATGTTTCCTGTCCATATTTTTATATCCCTTACTGATCTTTTTTATGCTCATCCCAAGTTTTTGAAAAGTTTTTCACAGGTCAAGGGAAAGGTACATGATGTGATGATAGTGTCAAGGATGTTTCATGAAAGAATCCATGTTTTGATTTAAATATATTTCCATTGATGGGAAAAAATTAATACTATCTTTTATGTAACCACTTTGTTTAAATGTGGAATGTAATGCATGATTTATGATCTAATTCTCTAGAACTCTAAACCTGAAATGATCCTCAACTTGTATTCTTGAAATAACTCAAGATTAAGTAATGTTTAAGGTGGGGGCCTTATAGTTGCCATCAAAGGTCAGTTTAGATAACTTTAGGAGTTAGAATTCAATTAAATGATTATCTAAAAATATATTTTTTGATATGATATAGCATTTGAAGATTACCATGTTGCTTCATCTAAGACATGTTTGTTCAGAATGGTTTTCTGCATAGGAAATAGGGAAGCATTTCTAGGAAGGCATACAAAAGGAAATGACCTTCTAAATCAGCATCCTGATATGGTCGGAATTGGAACTGAACAGTTTGCTACAGTAATGGTGTATTAGACTCAAGCGATAAGTGGCAGTGGTATCCATGCACAAGATCAGCCATATTAACCACAGATGAACATGTCAGTGGTGGAACATTTCATGCGGAAACATCCCCCATCATTCAGAAGGTAATATGACCCTGTTCTAGCTGAAGGGTGGATTAAAGAACTGGAGAAGATTTTTGATGTCATGGGGTGTTCAGACAATAAAAAGGTTAGTTTTTCTATTTACCGTTTGGAGGGTGAAGCAAATCAGTAGTGGTTGATGGTTAAAAATATCAGGGACGCTGATGATATTGATGCTCTCGACTGGGATGAATTCAAAGGTATGTTTCTTGAGAAGTATTTTCCTAAGGCTGTTCGACTTTGGATGGAAAAAAAATTCATGGAATTGAGGAAATAGGACGACTCAGTGGATGCTTATGAAGAAAGGTTCACTCTATTAGCGAGGTATGCTCCAAATTTTATCCGAGACCTTGAGAGTAAAATCAATCGTTTTACTCATGATTAAAGCCAAAATATTGAAGAGAATTAGCTTCTCGTGAGTTCAAGAGTTATGAAAACCTTGTTCAATGTACTGAGAAGGTGGAAATAGAGTTTTCCGATGATAAAGTGTTCTATAACAACCAACAGAAGAGGAGACCAAGGTGGCAGGAGAAAGGGACAATTCTTCAAAAAGGTCTGAAGGTAAGAAAACTAAGCTTCCAGTTTGTGAAAAATGTGGTAAAAGGCATGTTGGATAATGTCTTCTGAATTTTGGAAAGTGCTACTGATGTGGAAATATGGGACATAAGGCCCGTTATTTCACTGAAAAATATCAGGGTAATGGTAAGACCAAAATTTACTTACAATTAGTTAAATGTTTCAAGTGCAATGAGATGAGTCACTATGCAAACAAGTGTCCTACAAAGAGCTTAAGTGATGGGAAAACAGTTAGACTACAAGTAGAAAGGGGTGGTGAAATCCTTTGCAACTACTTCAGTAGATGTTGGGCCATCAAATGAAGTGGTATCAGGTACATTGTTTGTTTTTTCAGATTATGTCAGTGTGTTGTTTGATTCAGGGTCTACACATTCCTTCATCTTTGAAAACTTTTTTAGTAAATTGGGAATTACATTTCAAGAAATGACTCCTGAACTTGTGGTAAAAACACATGGGGGAAATGTTGAGGAAATTTTTTTTATAAGAATCTTCATATCCTTATCTTTGGAAAGAACCTACTTGCAAACCTTATTGTTTTACCTCTAGTAGAGTTTGATATTATCCTGGGTATGGATTGGCTCTCTATTCACCATGCTAAGATTGACTGTAGAGCTAAAGAAGTTTCTTTTCAGAAAGACTTTCAGTTTGTGTACAAGAATGAACCCTTATTGTTGATAACATATCAAGAGGCTGCGAAACTTTTAAAAGATGGAAATTAATGTTACATTGCACATATTGTTGAAAACAAAGGAACCATTCAGATTAATGATGTGCCAGTGGTAAATGAGTATCCTGATGTTTTTCTTGATGAGTTGCCTGGAATAAAACCAGATTAGGAAGTTGAATTTACTGTCGACTTAGTTCCCGTTGCTAATCCAATTTCAAAACCCCCTTATCGAATGGATCAAATTGTACTTTTAGAGTTGAAGTAGAAATTGCAAGATTTATTAGAGAAAGTTTTCATTCGACCACATTTCGTACGAGATATGGCCATTATGAATTTGTAGTAATGCCTTTTGGGCTAACCAATGAACCTACTGTATTCACAGACCTTATGAATATAATTTTCCATGAGTTGTTTAATACTTTTGTGGTTGTTTTCATTGATGATATTTTGGTTTTTTCTAAAAGTAAAGAAAAGAATGAAAGTAATTTAAGTTTCATTTTTCAAACCTTAAAAGAGAAGAAATTGTATGGGAAATTCCGCATGTGTGAGTTTTGGTTGCAACAAATTTCTTTCCTTGGTCACATTGTTTCAAAAGATGGGATAACTGTTGATCCTATAAAAACAAAGGTTGTTGAAGAATGGACAAGACCCACAAATGTAACTGAGATTCGTAGCTTCCTTGGTTTGGCAGGATATTATTGAAGGTTTGTTTGAAATGTTTCCCGGTTATCTAGTCCAATGACTAAGCTAAATCGGATGGGTGTTAAGTTTATCTGGAAAAAAGAATATGATGATTGATTTTAGGAATTAAAAATAAGATGGGTGAATGCTCCAGTTTTGGCACTACCTTCCAGGAATGGGGAGTTTGTCATCTACAGTGATGCTTCATTGAAAGGCCTTGGTAGCATCCTAATGCAGAATGATCAGGTAATTTCTTATGCTTCACATGAGTTGAAAACTCATGAGGTAAATTACCATAAACATTATTTGGAATTAGCTGCTTTTGTTTTCACTTTAAAAATTTGGAGGCATCATTTGTATGGTGTAAAGTGTGAAATATACACTGATCACAAAAGTTTAAAGTATATATTCACTAAGAAATAATTGAACATGAGATAGAGGATATGGTTAGAATTAATCAAGGATTATGATTGTGAAATTAATTACCATCCGGGAAAAGTAAATAAAGTGGCTGATGATTTGAGTTAAAAAAGTAATGCTTCATTAACAATCTTGTGTTTGGAACGTAATCCTTTGGTTAAAAATTTTATGAACTTTGGCATAAAAGTTGTTGGTGCAGGATTTCCTTCTATTTTGTTTCAGGTATCAGTTAAATATTCTCTATCAGATAGAATTAAGCAAGCACAGAAGAAAGACAGTGAGTCATAGAAAAAGGTAGAGCTGGTTCAGAAGGGTAAGTTGTCTGAATTCAAGATTGATAATGATTGTGTTTTGAGATTTCGGAAGAGATTGTGTGTGCCTTGTGATTCACAGTTCAAGAGAGAGTTATTATGTGAAGCTCGTAGTTCTCCGTTTTCAGTTCATCCAGGTAGTACTAAGATGTATTGAGATATTCGAGAGTGTTACTGGTGGGACAGAATGAAAAGATATATTTCTGATTTTACTGTGAAGTATTTGACTTGTCAATAGGTTAAAGGAGAGTGTTAGTTACCGACAGGGATGCTTCAACTTTTACCAGTTCCAGAGTGGAAATGGGAAAATAAATCCATGGACTTCTTTGTGGGATTGCCGAAGACACCTCGAGGTAATAATGCAATCTGGGTTATTGTTGACCACTTGACTAAATCTTCTCATTTCCTTGCTATAAGAGATACATTTTCACTAGATCAACATTCCCATTTGTATCTTAAAGAGATTTTCATGTTACATGGAGTTCCTCTCTCCATTGTATCCGATCGTGATCCCAAGATTACATCTAACTTTTTGAAAGGCCTTCAGAAGTCGTTGGGAACTGAATTAAATTTTAGTACAGCTTTTCATCCTCAATCAGATGGGCAGTCAGAATGAAAAATTCAGACTTTGGATTAAATGCTATGTGCTTGTTGGATGGATTATCAGGGCTGTTGGGACCAACATCTTTCTTTGGTTGAGTTTTACTATAATAACAGTTTTCATTCTAGTATACAGATGGAACCATTTGAGGCATTATATAGGAAGCGGTGTCAAACTCTAGCTTTCTAAGATGAAGTAGGTGAAAGAACGTTTATGGGAATGGAATTAGTAGATAAGTTGGTAGGAAATGTTCAGCCGATACAGAGACACATGAGTACAACTCAGAGCAGGCAGAAGAGTTATGCATACAACATGAGGAAGGATCTCTCTTTTGAGGTAGGTGATCTTGTTTTTATCAAAGTATCACCATGGAAATGTGTGATGCGATTTAGTAAGAAAAGAAAGTTGAGTCCATGGTTCGTTGGACCATATGAAATTATGGAGAGAGTTGGATCAGTTGAATACTAAGTGGCTTTACCTCCGAGTTTATCTCATGTACACAATGCTTTTCATGTTTCAATGTTAAGGAAGTACATGCCAGATCCATCTCATGTTTTGAGTCCAGAGGTAGTTCAGTTGGAAGAGAATATATCTTATGATGAACAACCGGTCCATATTCTTGACCACAGGGACAAAGTGTTGTGGAATAAGGTGATTCATCAAGTAAAGGTTTTTTTTAAAAACCACATGATTTAAGAGGCAACATGGGAATCTGAAAATGTAATGAGGGATAAATACCCCCACTTATTCGATAAGTAAATAAATTGCGAGGATGAAATTTTATAAATAGGGGAAGTATGTAACATCCCAAGTAAGTAATGAATAATATATATTCTTATCTATGTATATTTATGAATTATATAGTGTAGTAGAGGCTTAAAATGAGAATAAATCCAATCTTAAGCATAGAATTCTTTAATATTTTTGAAAGATTGTTTTACCGCCTTTTGATGGCGAACCATTTGTAAATATATATTTTTAAAATTTTATAAGATCTATATGTCAAAATAAACTTATTCATTTTGATTGGGTCATTGAAATTTACTTTGGATAAATTTTTGGTATTTTTCTGAAAATGTTCATTTTTTAATGAATAGTGAAAAATACTGCATTTTACATCAAAAATTCTTTTTCATATAATTTAATTATACGGTTAGATTATCTTTTTAATTGGTTTTAAAGTTTAATTATAATATATTTATACCATTTAATCCAATTTTGTTCATTATAATTAATTTCACTTTGTAATTGGGCATAAACAAGTGCCAAACTTTAAATAGATATTGTTTTAAAAAAACCCGCTATTTGTTTTAAAAACAGGAATTATTTTTAAATTAATTATTACAATTTCTGTGTTTGGAATTTGGTAAAATGTATTCCATATTTTGAATCATATGGTCCAAATTATGTAATTAACACTCTTTTGTTTTTGAACATTATGAATAGTAACAACGTTAATTATCTTTAATTATCTTGATTAATTAGTAATCAGGTAGTTAAGCATAATAAAATAATATCATAATAATAAAAAATGACCCCTACATGTGTCCTAATTCTACTTGTTGTATCATGGACGACCATGGGATGCCTTGTTCCAAACATAGGGACCCCATGGAATCACTTTTGGGTGAAAGTGACACTTTATCATTTTATTTTTAAAGAAAGGAGAATATCACTAAAGAATGTATCACCCGAGTAAAACTTTTTTAATTTTTTATACATAAATGATCTATTGGACTATAAATATAAATTGTAAAGATAAAAATATTTCCTACATCATAGTATTTTTTTATAATTTTTATACTTTAAATAAATTAAATTATTTATGAAATCATGATGATGCAGCGATTACCTCATTAATGAACGATTTAAATAAAATGAAATGATAATTTAAAATCTAAGACTTACACTTGTCAAAGACCTATTGGATCAGTATATTTCGAACCCTAATAACCTCATCTTTGAAATATATCAATGTGGGACCTTTAAAATCCAAAACTCATTTTAATATGAAGTAACATTTTATAACATTCCAAGAGTGCCCCTCCTCTCCTCTTATAAAAGGCCCCCACCTCTACCTCCTTACCCACACCTCTCAAGTCATTGGCTCTGCCAAGATCTGCTAATTTTATCTCTCCAAATCCCTCTCTTCATCCTATAATCCAAAATTTAGGCAGAAATCTCTTCAATAAATCCTTTTGTAACAAACCAAGAGGAGTTACCCGATTTAAAGGTAAAGTCTTCTCTAATGTTCTTTTGTTTTATTTTGATTCTACAAACCCATAAAATCTTTTAATTAATTTATTTAATAAAAAAACAGTAACTTAAATATAATAGGATGTTGTTATAATATGTATTAGAGCTACACTTACACACACCTACATCTAATGGTTAAAGAACTTATTGTTTCCGTGGATGGCGGATTTCTGTCTCACGAAATGATGATTGTTCGATATTCTTCTAACACCTTCAAAGGAGGCCATTAAGATGTCACTATATTTATATATGATATATAATATTATTATGTTTTCCTTAAGCTTCTGTATTGTTCATTTATGGCATAACTTTATGGTTTCCATTTTGGGTAAACGCAATATCTTCATTTTAGGAAGTGCGGACTACCGTCCCCTCAAAGTGATTTGATTCGTTAATGCCATATGTGGGACATATAAAGGATGGAGTTAATGATACTATATATGATATTATACTGGAATTTTATATACCTTTATATGATTATGATTTAATTCCATTAAATAAAAAATAGAAATGAAAGTAGCGTTCATGCGTACGTACGACTTACCATCTCCATGAACGGTGCATTTCATTTCTTACCTCTAAATGTTATGTAATTTTATAAATGAATGTATATACTAGATATATATGATATATATGATATCTAAATCATGAATATAATTCTGGATATAATGGATATTTTACCACATGGACAACTTGTAATTATAAAGAGTTTATTTTTGACTCAAGTACCAATGATTGACAAAATGACCATTATTAACTTAAATAATTACATAGTGTTCATAACATGATAATAAGTTATATAAAAGGAATAATAAAGTTGAAAAAGGTTCTTAATAAAGTATAAATTAACTCATGTTTATTATTCAGGAGATTAAAGAGGGATCGATTCAATTCAGCCCCGAGGTAAGGGACTTCGTCTCAATCTCCTTTTGTTGAGGCATATTTTGTTTTATACACAAATTTCTTTTATACAGTGTATAAATTCCATTGGATTTTATTTATATTGAAAATTAATCTTTTTTTATATGAATAATTTTACTAAATGACAAAAGTATTGTTTTTTTGTCGTACGTATGTGGCGACAACAACTTCTCCGTCACCGTGACCATTATTTGAGTTTCGACTTCCCCTACAAACCATAACTCTTTTTTAAATGAAAAATAAATACAATATTTTACTTTTAATTTTTTTTTGTATTAAAAATGGTTTTCATAATGATTTTATTATATCAATGTGTTTTATTGATATCTTGTGATTGAAATGTGGAAATGTTATGTTTGCTTTATGCAAGTTTTATGTGATACAATTATGTTATGGTTCTTGGGAATTGTTATGAAGACGGGTGGTTCCGTGATAAACTAAGGGCGGGTGAGCCCGATATAGCTCTCCAATGCATTGGGTAACGTGAATGGGTTAAACGTTAAGGTTTATATGAAGAGATTTAGGGAATATATTGTGATGGGTATTCCAAATGTAACCATGTGGGTTACTCCCTATGTAAGAATGTTATGAGTGCCTCAAGTTACCATTATGTCATATGATTTGTATGAGTTATTAATAAATCTTATGATTTCATGAGGTATGTTAACGTTCTTATGGTTTATGAGTAATGTAGGATTTCATTGATTCTTATGTATACATGTACTAATGTTTCCTTTCCGTATTTTTATATCCCTTACTGAGCTTTTTATGCTCATCCCATGTTTTTGAAATGTTTTTCACAGGTCAAGGGAAAGGTACATGATGTGATGATAGTGTCAAGGAAGTGTCATGAAAGAATCCATGTTTTGTTTTAAATATGTTTCTGTTGATGGGAAAAAAATGAATACTATCTTTTATGTAACCACTTTGTTTAAATGTGGAATGTAATGCATGATTTATGATCTAATTCTCTAAAACTCTCATCCTAAAAAGATCCTCAACGTGTATTCTTGAAATAACTCAAGTTTAAGTCATGTTTAAGGCTGGGGCCTCATATTGACATTAATCCCAAGTAAAAATGATAGATTTTATTATTAAGATCCCGTATAAAACTTGGAGAATACCTTACTAGTATAGTGAATTTTTCTTCATAACTACCTGTTGAGTCATCATCTTGCTTCAATTCCAAGAATTGTTTTTCCATCATAATACGAACCATCATAGGAAAATATTTTTTAAGAAACATACCATTAAATTAATTCCAACAGTGATAATCAATCTACTAACTATCCTTGATATTTTTCACCATCGACCACCACTAATCGACTTTACCTTCAAAACAGTAAACAACAAGACTAACCTTTTGATTTTATGTACACCAAATGACATCAAAAATATTATCCAATTCATTAATCCATATTCTAGATAGCCCAAGGTCAGATGGTCCTCTGAATGATGGGGGATGTTTTTTTATGAAATGATCCAATATTGAAATGTTCTCTGTGGTTGATATGGATGATCTCATTCTTTGATACCACCAACATTTATAGCCTGAGTCAACTGTTCCAACACTATAACAAACTCCTCAGTTCTGATTCTGACTATCTCAGGTTGCTGATTTGGGATGATGTTCTCCTCTGCATGTCATCTCATCATATCTACCCTTTTTTTCTATAGAAAACCATTCTGAACAAAGAAATATCTTAGGTGAAGCAACATGGTAATTTGTAAATGCTATATCATTTCAAAATTCCCATAAATTAATTTGTGGATTTTAATTTAACAATATCCTAACCCCTAATGTTATCTAAATGGATAATCGATACCAATAGGGCCCCAGAATTAAAAATTACATAATCTTGAGATATATCATGAATTAACATTGTAGAGCTTTTCAGAATTAGTGTTTTTGAGAACAAGGCCATAACTTTTACAATACATCTTGAATATTACATGTAGACACTTTTACTCAGTATTCATTTTTTCATAAAATAAAAACTCATGAATGTAAAAAAAATTATTTTCTTCATATAAATAAACTAGAAATCATCCTTTCTCTTACATTTCTTTATACCCTACGAAAAACAATTCAGAAAACATGAGATGATCATAAAAATCAGAGTGAGGGTTTTAAAATAAAAAAATAAAACCTTAGTCTACCAATAAATTCAAAAAATAAGCTCTTTAACATGCTTAATGAAATAATATGTTTTATGAATAATGCACAAAAATCATAAATCATAATGGTAAATTTTGGAATCTATATCAAACTTTATATCTTTCACAACCACATAGGGAGTTATGTTTGGAATACCCATCAAAATATATATTCCTAAATCTCTTAGGTGAAACATTGTTGTTTTCCTTTTTCACATTACCCAATGCATTTGAGAGCTATCTTGGGATCCCCCACCCTATGTTAATCATGGAACCACCAATATATGTAAACAATTCTCATGAACCAAAATATAATCATAAAACATGAATAAGAATAAAAGAAAGATAACATTTCCACATCGTAATAATAATATAGAATTTATATATATTGACATAATCAATCCATTCTCAAAACCAATTTCTACATGAAAATATCTTAAAACGTATATACTATTTATTTTCCTTTTAAAAACACTACGACTTGTTTATGGATGCCAAATATCAAATAATAATCATGGTGGCCGAAACTTCATTTTCACCATGTATGTTAAAAGGAAACATTTATTTTATCATTTAGTAAAATGATGCGAAGAAAAAGATTCCATTTGAATGATCTGAAATATCAAAGGAGTTTATACAATGTACAAAATAAAGTCATGTATAAATCAAAATATGCCACAATGAAAGGAAATTGAGATGAAGTCCCTTACCTCGTGTCTGACTTGACTCATTCATTCTTTAATCTCCTAAATTATAAAATAAAGTTAATTTCTAATTGATTCAGAAAACATTTAATGTTTATTATTCCTTTTATGTCACTTATTAAAACGTTATAAACATTACATAATCATTTAATCTAATAAGCAATGTGTTTTTCCGATATTTGGTACTTGAGTCAAAAATGAACTTCGTATAATTACAAGTTGTATATGTGGTCAAAATTCCATTATATCCAGAATGATATTCAAGATTTAGATATTATATATATAATATATATCTAGTATATATATATATATGTATTTATAACAGTATATAACATTTTGAGATAGAAAATGAAATTCACCGTTCATGGAGACGGTAAGCCGTACGTATGCATGAACACCAGTTTTATTTTTATTTTATATTAAATGGAATGAAAAATTAAGGATACATAGGTATATTATATTTAAAGTATAATTTCATATATAATTTCTTTAACTCCATCCATTATACATTCCACGTATGGCATGAACGAGTCATATCACCTTGAGGGGGCAATAGTCTGCACTTCGTCAAATGGAACTATTGTATTTACCCATTATGGAAGCATTAAATGTATTATATAAATAAAACCTAAAGAATAATAGAGATAATATAAATCTAATATATATAACATATATATATATATATATATATATTTCCACCATAATGGCCACCATAAGAGGCGGTAGAAGATATTTGAACAATAATGTTTTTGTGAGCCAGTAGTTTTCCATCCACAGAAACAGTGTGTTCGTATCCATTAGATAGAGGTGTGTGGAATTTTAGTTCGAATTGTTCTCATAAAAACAACCTATTATATATTGATGATACTAGTTTTTTATAAAATAGTGTAATAAAGAATGTTTAGGGGGTTGAAGAAGGAAAATAAAAGAAAAGAACATGAGGGAAGACATTACATTTAAATTGGGTAACTCCCATTAGTTTGGACCAAAAGGATTTATTGAATTGCCTTTTACCAAATGTAAGGCTTATAGGTGGGAGATAAAAATGTTGGGATATTATTAGAGAAGAGTTTGGATAAGCCAAGGGGATTGAGAGGTGTAAATAATGGGATATATGTGGTGGCCTTTTATAATAGGGAGGAGGGGCTCTTTAAGAATATTTTAAAGTACTATTTTATTATAAAGTGATTCTCTATTTCATAAGAACCAAAATATAATTAATTTTAATATAAGGTGCATAAAGTATAAATAAAATAATCTAATAGTAATTGGAATGGTTTTCTATATTTTTTAATCATTATATTTCTAATTTAACCATTTGTAAATCTTATCTAAGTTTTACCATATCCTCTTATATAGTCATACTGTATTGTTATATTAATTACTATAAAATTTCAAGTGACCCAAATTGGATCATTAATGGAATTTTTAACATCATATATATAAGTAGTTTGAATCTTAGATTTTAGAATTATTTTACAATTTAATAAAATAATAATTATTTTAATAATTCATTTATGTCAATTTATAAACAATTCTTATCAATAATTTTAAAAAATCTATAATAACTTTATTATTTCAAAAAACCTCCATTAATAGAAATATAACAAGTAATTACTGTCCCTAAAATTAGTGGATGGCATAAAAAGTTTCAAAATAAATTTATTTTAATATTTATAATATCATTTATTTGAATCCATTAATAATAAATCATTTACTTCATCACCATTGTGTCATAATTAATTTTTTTTATTTAATTTAAAAAAATTCTAAATAAAATACCATGATGTAGGAAATATTTTCATATTTATAATGAATATTTATTATCTGATAAATATCTTAGATAACCCTTTATAAAAATTGGGCTACTAAGAAATATATTTTTATGTTACATTTTCCTTAACATTAAATTAATTTTTATAGTGTCATTTTCACTTACTTGTGGCCCCATTGGGTTTTAAAAAACGACACATGGAAGCCCATGGCCGAACTTATATCATCCAATATGTTTTGAACCCATTTTAGGGTAATTTAATATTATTATAATATTATTTTTACCCTTATTTACCAGATTAACCCATTAACTATGGTAAATAAAATAATTTCGGAAGTAAATATTCCAAATGTCTAAAAGTAAAAGTTACCTATTTACAAAATTTGTACCTAGTGCTTCCAAATATTGAATAATTTTTTCCCAATTCAAAATAATGATGTTTCATAAATTAATTTGAACACGATTCATATTGTCAAAACAAAAATCTTACTTTTAAGATATAAAAATTATTAAAATACTGACACATGTTAATGTTAAATTTCAAAGTAAATTACTTCCAATTACCATAATTTTACTGAATGATAAAAATATAATCAAATTACACATTAAATATAAATAAAAATATAATATACCTGTATAAAAATATTATATTAAAATTGATTTTTGAATCAAAATGCATTATTTTTCACTATTCATTAAAAAAAGATCTTTATAAAAAAATTCCATAATTTCATACAAAGTAAATTTTTATGTCCTAATTGCAAAGAATAATTACATTTTGTCAAATAGTAGATATAAAAGTGACAAAACCAATAATTAAAAGAGGGTCTCTATGAAAAGGTTGTAAATTGGCATTTGAATGAATATTAGAGTGTTTATAATTAAAATTGAAATCATTCAAATTATTAGCCATTAAATTTTATTGGATAAATGTAAAAACAATTAAAAAACACATTTAATCTTATTATATTTATTTCTTTCATTCTCACCAATACAATATCTTGGCATTAACTACCATTTAAAATAATAATAATTTATTAATATTTTATTCAGTATTACTCATCATTGTCTGCAACAAAAGATATCATATAATCCCATTGTTGCATGTAAGGTGCGTCATTGAATAATTAATCCAATTAGAAGTAATATTTATATTTAATTAAAAAATATTAACAAATATGAAAATTTAATAATCTTTATCTACCTGGGATGTTATAGAAACAAGAGGGTAAACATGAGGAAATAAAAAACCTAAAACAAGTGGGTAAATAGGAGGAAATATCAATCCCAAAACTAGAGGGAAAATTGGATGAAATACAATGTTCAAAACAAGAGGGTAAATGCGAGTACATCCCAAACTTGATATAATAGGATAAATGGGAGGACATCCCAATCCTAAATCAAGAGGGTACGTGGGAAGAAATCTTTTTCCCAAATTATAAGGTTACATAGGAGGGAATGTCATGACCGAAGTAGGTATATAAGTGATTAACCTAGGCCTTGAATTCTATAAAGTCCTTGGTTGACTGCATGGAATTAGAAGTTGTATATATGTTTTAAACAATTCAATGTTTTATTTTTATGTTATGTTTTCCTTGATTATATTCTTTATTTTAATATGATTCATGTCTTATAAACTTTCATTTATTTTTATGATTTATGATCTGTAGGGTATGATATAAAAATTTTATTCTCTTGTTCTATACTCCTTTTTATGTTATTGTTACACATTTTTTTACTTACCATTATTGAATATTTGATCTTACCCCTTTTATGTGTTCTTTATCGAGGTAACCAATAATAATATTAGATATAAGTACTAATGGTGTATATATTTATAGGAGACATTGAATATATTTAAATCAGATAGATAAATTTTATTCCATGTTTCCATAGATTTAAAACTATTAAGGCTGCGTGACATGTATTTTTTTCAATATACTAAATATTCATAGAAAAATGATGTAATATCCATTCCTGTTAAGCATGGGTCTCTATATACTACAAAACTAAACAAGAGGATTATGATCATTAAAATAAATCAATCCAAGGATTATTAATTGTAGATTTCTAATCAGGTAGAATATTTGAAAGAAAGGTGCATTTTATTGGCCTGAGAAATAGCATTTATCCATATGATGTCTTACTTTTTTAGGGGTATGAAAAACATATTATGTAAATGGTTTTAAATTTAAATTAAATGTATAAAAATGGTAATTATAGAAATTTTAAGATTCTTTTTATAATGAAATAATGAACCCTTTGAACATGATTAATGTAGCTTTATTATTTTCAGGTTACAAAAAAATGACCTCAAAACATCTGACATAATGTTAACTGATTTAATGTATAAAACATGAATCATAAAAAATTAAAGTTGATGAATAATACTAATTTAATTAACTCAAATTCGTTTTGTAAATTATAGAATCCCCAAACCCCCATTATCAGATCTGGTGTGGAAAACCTAAAAATTACATTTATGGATTCAATATTGATGAATATGACCCAATTTTTTCTATCCAAAACAGAACACAAAAAAATGAAATATTGATTCACTTAAATAACCATGGAAATTTTAAATATGAATATATGTAGAATTTAAAAAACAATTTAACAAATACCAATGAATTCAATGGTGTAATTTTTCTAGTATACCCATCTATAAACATTCCATATTAACTCTTCATCATCTCCGACAAACATTTTCATGTTAGAAACCATTTTAAACAAATAACATTTAATCACCATATTTCATTACATAGGGAAATGAGAACATATATGGGTGATACCAAATTCTCATTAATAGTAAATATAAAAATTATATAAATAATTTCCAATATTATTATAAGAATTGAATAAGGGTATGATTAAATAATTGAAGTGCATGGGCATGAAATAAGATACATGATACAAATTAAACCTGAATCAACAAATATGTGGAATGACATAAAATTTTAACAACTATATTTTTCATGAGATTATATAATTGTGAGCTATGCGATGTCTATATTTATTATATGAAACATTTAAAAACCACAAAAGGTATAATGAAAATGTGTTGGAATCATGGAAGCATTATTTTCATAACCAATTTCAATCCCATGTAAAAAATAACTAAAGTCTAGTAATATCTATAAGAGAAACCATTCAGTACCACCCTTTTTCTTTTTCCAATAAAGAAAATGAACATTAATTAATTCATTAAATATATAAAATAATTCCCAAGCTTTATATAATATATATTTGGGTCACCCAGTTCTATATAGGAACAATCATCATATATTATATATTGGGCTCACTAGGGACAATGTGGGAACAAACGTAACAGAAGAAATATCGATCTTGCAAGGTGGTGTTTTGGTGCACCCATAGTATTATCTATATAGGGTTCACTTGTGAGATAAAATGGGGTTATCCCATTATATATGAAATATTTAGGAACCAAAAAATAAATAGTGTACATAATGTCTGACTTTTAATACAGTATTATTAAAAAAATCATTATTCTTTTATAACATCGTTTAACAATGTAAAAGAAATATATTCAATGAAAGTATCCTGAAAAAATTATTATCTATCTAGAGATAAATAAGATGGTGTCATTACCCCATATCCTAGTGGATAATAGGTAACCTAAAAGATTATTGATTTTTATTAATGGAAATGCAATTAAATTATATTTAAAAATATTCTTAAGTAAAATAACCTTTTAACTTTGACTAACATCAATGTTATTCATATTAGACTAAAAATGATTTTAGAAGATCACTTGGATTATTTATTGTGAATAATATAATTTAGATTTTGAAAACACGAATTTAAAATCAAAATAAACAAAAACATTAAAAAAATAGTTTTTAAAGGAAATATAATTTGAAATTTAAAAAGGATGCTTTTAAAAAATGAGTTATCGTGATGGTGGAAAGTTGCATTTATGGGAATATATTGAAAAAAAATATTCTTTTAACATTTTTCCAGAAAAGTAAAAAATAACCATGTTGATAAAATGATAAGAATGTTCATTTTCCAAAATTTTGTAAAACAAAATTAATTGTTATCAATGAATTTAAATAGTAATAGTAAATCATTAAAGGTAAAATTATTAGAAGACATGTATTGGTAGAAATCATATTTTTTACTATAGAGAGAAAAATGTTAGATTTTTAAGAAAAAATTTAAATCATTTTAATCCCAAAAGAGAGGAAAATTATTGTATTACTTCAAAATACCAGGACTAACCTGATGATAATGAAATTAAAGTGTTTTTCTTATTCATTAATTAAATAATTTCTTTCAATGTAAATTCAAGTATATACAGCCCCTATTATAATACTTATTTTAACATAAATAATTTTCCACATTTGAAAAATTTCAATCATAATACCCAAGAAACAATAACATCAAATGAAACATAAAATATCCTGGGAAATCATAAATTCATGATATAAAATATCGAAGTGGAATTATATACTCCTAATAAAAGAATATATGTGTACAATATTATATATATAACAAAATGAAAATTTGAGAAAAGAAACCCATTTAATGATTATGCCATTGAATTCATATTCAGACAATGAATCTATTATGTGGATCAATTTTAAATAATAATAATTAAGTGTAAAACAAAAAATTTAATAAAATCCATTACACATATAATTTAAAAATATCAAAGAAAATGAATAGGTAATTTTACCTAATGAAAAGAAATTGAGTTATGAAATTAATTACAATACGGTAAACTTCAAGTAAAATCCCCATGGCTCATATTGGATCTTAAAATACCATAATTTATAACGGTAAAATAGAATAACATGTAAAATGGGAATAATATACAACATACAAAATAAATTTAGTTAATAACATTAAAATATTCCTCAGCGAAAGAAAAATGAGATTTAGACCAATACATAACTTGCAAATATTCCATTTGTGTCTTTTAATTCATGTATAATAGTATTATATAAATATTGAGATTTCATAGTAAAATATTAATGGTGTATTAACTTATTTATAATTTATTTATTTTATAGATTTTAATAAAATATTTAAATAAAAAATCAGTTAAGTCCACCTTATTTGTTTTTAGGATATTTGGTTTGTTGCTTCAAAACAGGTTTGATGTGATTACCATGGTAAAAGAGGCAATTATTACATCATATATAGAATAATAATAATGAAATATTTATCATTTTTATACATAATATCATATATCTAAACCAATCATGAATGAACTTTGTGAAATATAAACTATGTTACAATCATAGAAAATATATGTCATATGTACACATTAGTAATGTTTATATTTTTCTATAATCATATAGAAAGAAGGTATGTAATATTTCATATTACCATTATTATAATATTTTATAAATACCAAATAATTTATTTAAATATTCTTATATATTTCATATATTTTATGTGGTGATGAAAAAAACCGCATCACATTGCAGAGCTGGTAGTCCCCAAGTACACATGAATAACATTATTAATTCTAAATGAGTTGTATGTTAATAAATAATGTTATATTAATTTTTAGTAATGATAAATTTTTTATAAATATCATAATTATTTCATGAATATCAAATATATCAATTAAAGTTATCCTCACCGCCTTCTATATAAATTGTGTGTGAAAAATGAATTACATCACCTCATGAGGTGGTAGCCCATTTTACAAATGAGCGATGATTTTATATCCCACAAAGAATGGAAAGTATATATATAATTTGTATACATAATTAAAACCAACCATATTAAGAGGTGTTGGAAAATGAATTACATTATCTCACCAGATGGTAATCCATCATACACACGAATGAGAGTTTGGTAATATATTTAAAATAAGATGAGATATATTTAGCTTATTTGATTTACATAGTAATGTATTATTAAATGGAATAAAAGTTTTTTTTATATATTATTAATTTAAAAATATTTTAATGATGTGTAAGAATAATGAAAATAAACATTCTTGTTTAATAACGATACCTTTTCCATGAACAAACATCATAAATTTGATGAAAAATCTATATTAGGATTGAATAATGCACAAAAAATAAATCTAGTTATTTATTAGATTATTAACTGCGGTATTTAGGTTAGTATGGGCTGATAAAAAGTTATTTTAAGGCATGGATATGTGAGGATCGTAGGTGGCCTTTTATAAGCATGAAGACTAATACAGTTGTAATTTTTAATGAGAACGTGGTTTACCCATGTTTTTCACATGTCAAAAGGATAACAAATGGACTATAATTGACAATTTGACATGATAAGGTAAAACTATGTCCAGGAAATATATTTAATACATATTTTTGGATAATTTTAACACATAGTTTTATATTTAACTACTGGTAAACTCGTATTGACTATTACTATACATAATATTTTAAATTGATCTAACTATTCGTTATGACCAAAAAATATGTTGAAATTGTAAGATAATATAAAATGTTATAAATAAAAATATATATTCAAAATTTTCAAGTCTAATTCAAATATTTTCATTATTTAATTTAATAAAACACACTAATGCGATGAAAATGCAGTTTTACACAAAATGTATTTTTCACACATAAGATGATTTTATATTAGCTCCATGACTAGTAATAATCATTTTTTGAAAATAAATTGATATTTATTTTAATAAAATATAAAAATTTAATTAAAATAATTCCGCATTTGGGTAATTTTTATTTAATTATACAGGGAAAACAATGTGCACTTTAAAATATTATTTTAAATAAAATCAGTTTTAAACAAAAAATTATCATTTAAAAATATAGTATAATTAAGAGTCAAATGTGTTTAATTAGAACAAATATAAAAAAAATAATACTTATTTTAAATGAAATTATAGTCAAATCATTATGATAGTTTTTAAATAATTAATTTGTTGGAATGAAATAACAAGTTTACAAAAATAGATATTTTTCACTATTCCTAGAAAAACCAACATTTTTCCATGAAAAATTTCTTATTTTTACAATATGATAACTTTGATATTATTTTATAAAAAATAAATACAATTTTATATATTAATTTTTTAATTTATCAAAAAAAATATTGTCTTTAAAACAATAAAGTAATATCTTTTTTGTAGAAAACATATTTTTAAAAAATAAAACGACATTACTAAAAATTGATTAATCATTTACTAACGATCATTTAAAATATATATTTATTGGGAAATATATATATATATACCATAAATTAATTAATATTTTTCATTCCCACTAATTTTACGGCTTGGTTGTAATAATTATATTTAAAGTAATATCATTTCACGGTTTGTTTAAGCTTGGTGCTGCATGTATTATACGCTATTTAGAATAACATATTTTTTTATAAAATAATAATATATTACATAATCTACCATTTAACAAATTTTATGCCCAAAAGTTCAAAATTTTATCCATAATTAACGGTTTAATGTTTTAAAACACATTTTGGAAGCCCCATGTCGTAAAAATGGTTAATAAAAATTTCACCTAAAAGCAGTAAATGGATGTAAAAAATTTATCTAGAAACAAAAACTACGTTTTAAAATAAGATAACATTTTTTGAAGTGAATATGAGTGCATGGATAAAAATTTTAGTTCTCACAAAATTACATATATCGATAAATAATATAGTTAACATGAAAGTGAGTATTCATGAGAAAAACAATATCTGCAAAACCATAATCGAAATATGTTTTAAAATACCATCATTTCATATAAAATGAATTTAATTGGATCAAAGGTTTATTTTCAAGATTTTTTAATATATTTTAGGATTCAATTACATTTTATACTATAAAAATAAGGAAATTTAATTACTTGTTAAATTGAATTTCATCCTTTAAATAATTTCCACCAAAATATGATCATTTTATAAAAAGAAGTATTCATTTTTATATTTTCTTAAATGAAGAATTAAAACAAACCTATTATGGGTAACATAACCATAAAATGGATAATAAATATATTATACCTATCTTTATGTATTGGTGAAAACAAAAATAGTTATCACAAAATTATATAAAAAATGATTAAACCATCAAAAAACTAAATTACATGTTAATATCCATTATTCATGAGTAACACATTATTTTACAAAAAAATCATTCCATAAATAAATAACAAAATTTCCCAAATAACTTCTACCCCATTAAAATTAAATACTTTTTCAACCTCAATGGTATCTCATACATTCTATCAAACATGACCTAAAATATTATGAACATATTTTGAAATAATATCAATCAAATAGATACCAAATTACATTTAAATACAATGGTTATATTTATGATTAATATTATTTTACTATAAATAAATAAATATCCATGATCATATAAACCCAAAATATTATCAATTCCAAGAAAAATTTGAACAAAACATGTAAATTCATAATTCATGTTAAATCAAATAATCAAATATACATAAATATAGTAAGACATTTCCAAAAATTTTATTAATCAGTTTATGATATAATCCCATAAAATATAAAATATTATGTATAATACTTTGAACATATGGCCAAGACCAATATCATAAAGTCATGATTTCACCCAACTATCAAAAGACAACCTATCCGGAAAACATCCAAATCTCCAATGTTACATAAATATTTCCTTTGATAAAAACCATTACAATTCAATACCCACATTCCTAGATCAAATTCTAAAAACACAAACCATACATTTCTATCTTTGATACCCATGAAGGTGACCCAATTTTTACCACCACAAACTCACATAATAAAAGTAAATATTGGTCCACTTTTATACCCAAGGATGTTTTAGGTCTATAACTTTTGATAAAGTGTAAAAAATCATATATAAATAATACACATGAATTAAAGGGAGTATTTTTACCACTATACCATGATTTTTGTATTCCACGTTAATTCATCAACATATAAAAAAACTACATCACATAAGAAACCATTTTAAAAAAAATTATTTGATAGAATGAACGTGTCACGTGAATCAATAATCACGAGCAATGTGATGTTAATCTTGAAAAAGATGTCTTTGAAAAAACATAGGAATCATCTATAAAAAGAGGTTTGTATATTGGAAATAATGTCTTTATAACCAATTTTAAATCCATCATAGAAATAATATGAGACTAGTCAAATTTAAACGATAAACCCTATGTTGCTCCCTCTTGCGTGAATATGAATACAAGGAACATTAGAGATATATAATGGGGATAAACAACATTAGAAGCTATATTGATCTCACCAGTCTCAATCTAGGTGAACCCATCACATTATATATATTGGGCCCACCATGTTCTATCTAGGAGAACCCATCCTATAAGCTACATCTCACATACCAGATGCTATTTGGGAGAAGCCATTGTATAATAATTATTAATCTCAGACATGAGTTAAATTAGGTCTTAATACATATTATATAAAATATGAAAGAATAAAAACGTGAATAAAATTTGTAGATCAATAATTTTATAAAATAATTCTTCACAAATAAATTCCATTCACAAATTCATCAACTTTTGGAAATGAAACGGGTTTCATTAAAAACTATTAAAATAATGATAATCCATTTAGAGAATCAAATGTATTCTTCTACACCATATGATAGAAGACCATAAGTAGAAAAATGGTATTTTTTAATTTTTAAATAGAAATGTTACTAAAATATAAATAAAATCATTTGTTATGAAAATTCTATTTTTTACTTTTTTAATGTCAAAAGATGACATCTTCCATGGAATATTATTTTGAATGATCACTTGGAACATATTGGGTGGAAAATATCTATTACATTTTTTAAAAAATAATTAAAAATATAGAAATATTTAAAAAATAAACCATTTTCATTAGAAATAATATTTGAAACATAAAAAAGACCACTTAAAACATTGAAAGTTCATGATTAAAGAAAGTTCTGTTAATTCTAAATATGTTGAAAAATGATTATTTTCAAATTTTAGTTAAAAATGTTAATAAGTACATTAACGTAAAAATAACATGGGTTCGATATTAAAAAAACATAAAAAATTATTTTATGGGTAAAAATGAGTTGAAACAATCATATTAAAACAGGATTGATAAATTTTTTATAAAACATAAATTTAGAAAAAAAGGATTTTTGACTGAAGAGAAAAACTATATTGAATTTTCTAAAAAAATATTTTATCAACCTTTTTAAGTAAAAAAGGGGGGAAAATGGAACTATCCCCTGAAAATTTCATAAATAGTTAGTGAATATAAAATTCATGGGTTTTATAAAACAATTATTAAATATTTTCATTGAATTTAAATATAATAATTACAAATTCTTATTAAATATGATATTAAAACATAAATCCTTTTCCACATGTGTAACTTTTCGATCATAATCCCCACCAACAAACAAAATCAAATTAATATTTAAATATCATTACCATATGTATATTTTTATGATAAATATAAAAGTTTTTTAAGATAGACCTCATAAAAAATATTTCTATACCACATAAATATGTCATAAAGAATAATATTTGAGTTGGGAAACCCTTACAACGATCAAAAAGTTTAAGTAAAAATTAATCAATCAACAAATAATGTGTATCAACCATAAATCCAAAATAATATAAATAAAAAATAATATAATAAAATGGAGTTTCACTTTTAATCTTAAAATATCAATGATAATGAAGTTCTAATATAACCTAATTAAAATAAATTGTGTTTTGAATTGCTTTAGCACTTGGTAAAATTTAATTAAAATCTCTATAAAATAAAAAAATAAAAATAAAACATAATATACCATGATATATTAATAATTAAACAGATTACATGTAGAAGGGGTATTATGTACACCATATTAATAAAATTAAGTGCATAATAATAAAATCTCCCTCAGTAAAGGAAAAATGAGAATATGTCCCTTACCACAAGTCTAGAGTTTCCAACAATTCCCTTTACATATTGTTTAATAAGATTATATAAATTATTTTATTTCTTAAGAAACATTTAATATATTATTATATTATTCTTAAGCCAATGATTTAATTTATTTTAATGAAATATTTAAATACTCAATTAGTAATGTCAACATCATGTGTTTTTCGGATATTTGGTTAATTATTTCAAATTGGATTCGGTGTGTTGAATGTGGGGAAAGAGTTAATTATAACATCATCACCAAAATTATACTGTTGAAATAATTTTCATTTTATAGATATTTTATACATATAAAACCTATCGTGAACTATAGTTTTTGATAATGAACTATTGTATAACCATAGAGATGGAAGGCTATATGTATTCATGAGTAACATGTTCAATTTTAATGATCATTGCAGAAAAATATTATGATTTATTTTAAATTTCCACAATAATCATAGTAAAATATTATTTTTTAAATATACTTATATATATTCATCATTTTATGTGATTATGAAAAAAAATCACATAGCATTAGGGAGGTGGTAGTCCATATGTACACACAAATAATATTTTCATTTATCAGTAAATGAAAATGTCAGAAGGAAAATTCTATATTATTTTCTTATAATGAAAAATATGTAATGAATATCGTAATTATTTCATATATTTAACTTATATTCATTAAAATTATCATCATATTGTATTTGTGAAAAATGAATCACATCGCTTCACTAGCTATACTCCGTACTACACACGAGAAACATTAGGATATCCCCTATGGAATAGAAATTAAGAATTTATATGTAATATAATAATTAAATTACAATAATTATTTTATAAATATAATTTATACACACTAAATATGGAAATATAACTATAAGAACTCGTATCCTCATATCAGGCATGGGTCTTCATTTTGGGTGTTTTTGAGGGAAATATAATAATTGGGAATTTTTCTATGTACACACCATGTAATCCTGAGTACACACCATGTTCCTGATTACTGCGGGTAGCCGTGTACTGGCCATGTAATGACCAATTATTAGGTCGTGTTAAGCACCAATAGATAGGGCCATTTGAGGAATGTAAATAGTGTAAACATTAAATGATCACGTTGTGTACTGATATTTTTTATTTGATTAATTGCACCGTGATCATGTCTCATCTCCCGAACTCCTATCATATTCCAATGTCTCGTATAGGAGAGAAACACATGACTGTTTATCTTTGAGCGCCTCCATTTCTTCAATCCGAGCTCCGACGAAGAAGATTTTGTTTGTATTGGATTCCCACAAGTGAGTTCTCTATTTCCCTAGAGCCTCTCTTTTTAATTTTTCCTCTCTCTCAAGTTTTCCAAGGTGGAATATTTTGGACCATTTTGTAGATGTATGATGTTCTAGGCCAATTCAATGGTCGATGTTTGAGATTTTTCATCATGTAACATCATGGTAGGTGGTTTGTTGCCTTTAAGAGTTTATATTTTATATATATATATATATATGTGCCTATATGCCGATTACCCGTGATTTGGGTATTTCTTGTTAGGTAATTGAACCATGTTATCAGTTACATTAGATTGATTGATATATTATGGGTTTCTGTAGATTAATCATGTTAAATATCATTTTTATGGGTCACCCATTGGGTGTGTTTCCTTGGATGATCGTTTATGGCCATTTGGTCTTGGTTTTCTATGAGTCACAACATGTTTTCTTTTCCCTTCTTGTTAGGTTGGAATTGATTTATTATTCTTTCTACTTGTTAAATTCATGTGTTATGCATTGTACTTGCATTGACATGTTGTTGTTGAGAATACATTGGGATACTGTATAGAATTATTGTACGATTGTATTACACATAACTGTGAGAACATGTTGTACTTAGACTATAGGTGGAATTGAAGTTCAGTGCTTCCCCCGAGAGTCTCTTCTATTTATTTAGTTAGTCCATATGGGGGATTTATGGTGGGTTCTCTCTCAGAGTGTCTATAGTATTGCATTACGATACCATATAGGGAATGGATGTTTAGTGATTCATGAGAGAGTCTATAGTTATCATTAAAATACCACTAGGGGAATTGACGACGTGTGCTTTCTCAGGGAGTCTTTACATTTTTTGGAACAATTGAACATAGGGGTTAGACTGTGCGACTCACCCAGAGGGTCAATGTGATATTTTTACTGTTGATTATGACGAGCCTTTCAAGGTAAAGAAAAATATTAGACTTAGTCTTACTTTATTGATTGGTTCCCTTCTAAGAAATATTTTTTTTCTATTACACAGGGGATATAGAGCTTAGGCTAAATCCCGAGATTTCATTATTCAGCGATTTGAATAATTTATAAATGTATATGAATGTAATTGGAAACTTTAGGATTTTTTATTTTTGAGTATGTCCTTATTTCTTAATTTATTTTTCATATTACCTACTATAACACCCCAAGACTTCGAAGTACGTTATTTCTTCAAAGTAATTCAAGATTATGCACTACACGCAACACCGAGTTGAAGCGCACCACAACTTACCAAAATTTCCATTCAAAAGAATTTATGAATAATATTAACTGAATTTTGACCTTTATATAATATTTATAATTTTAGAATCCATATTATGAGTTTCTTATACATAATGTAAGAACAAATACATTTTTTCAGATAAAAAAATTAGTTTTCAAAAAAATGCAATTTTAACGCCTTTTAATGGTGAACCCTTTTCAAATCCAATATTTGAAACTTTTATATATTAAATTTGAAAGAAGAAACTTTTTCTTTAGAATCGGGACATAAGAATATAATTTCAATAAAATTTTGGTGTTTTTATGATAACTTTTGATATTTGGATGAATAGTAAAAAATACTATATTTTAACTAAAAACATCTTTTTTAATCAAAATAAATTATAGTGTTGAATTATACATTTTAGTGTTTTGGAAGTTTAATTCGATTATATTGTTAACCTTAAATACAATTTTGGTCATTTGAGTTAATTTCACATTGTAAATATACATAAACAAGTTTCAATCTTTTGTTATTTAGTGTTTCTTAGAAACACGCTATTTGTTCTGACAACGATATTTAATTTTAAATTAATAAATGAAACATCTATGTTTTTAATTTTGTAAAATATACATCTTTTTAGATTTTGAATATCAAAATTAGCCTCAGGTGAAGTTTTGTTATTTTTCTGAAAACGTTCAATTTTTTTATGAATAGTGAAAAAACACTGAGCTATCATTTAAAACTGAATTTTTATTTAAATAATTATTTATTTTATTTACATTTATTTTAGGTCAAAATAGATACATAATACCAATATAAGTTCATTTTAATTCATTGGAGTCAATTTATAATAATTTTAGATATAAAATAAATTTATCAAACTTTTACCATCTTCTACCCACCTCCTAAGAGCATTTGAAAATTTACATAAAACACAATTTTACCACTTTTGTGTGTTGAATTTCATAAATCCGAGAGACACAGTTAATATCAAAGAGTAAAATGTGGTTCAATAAGATAAAAATATTTTTTTGGTGAATAATACCTTTTTACTTTTATTTTCCACATTTAAAAGTAAATTGGGTAATTATGGGTAAAAAAGATATTATTATTACCCTAACACATGTCTCAATTCTATTGGATAAGTGTAATCTGACCAAAAAAAACCTTAGGAATAAAATATTACCCTTTTGGTCCACTTGGATTATATTAAGACATTTATTATTATTTAGTTTTAAAAAAGTGGTAAAAGAGTTAAAATCAAATTTTAATGAATAAACAATTTTTATTATAGGGTTATACTTAAGATAAATTCAACAATAAATATTCATTAGAAATCTAAAAATATTTCCTACATAATGGTATTTTATTTATAATATTTAGAGATTAAATAATTAAATTTATTAATGACACAATGATGTTTCAGTAATTACCTTATTAATGAAAGAATCAAATAAATGGTATTATAAATATTAAAATAAATATAATTTCAAAGTTTTTTGACATCCACGAAATTTCTAGGTGCATATGACATGTTAGGGTTGATTCAATGTATTTTTTTGATGTAATAATGCAGTTAATATTTTAACAAAAAACAAAAACCAAATAGTGTACAAATTTACATAAAATAGTTTTTTAAAACAAATATTACATTATTAATTGATATTCTATTCTTAAAAATCCAAGGTTCAGGAAAGGAACTTATATAATGATAGGTTTATTATTAATGGACCACATGGGGGTCGATTGATGTTTAATGTAAGTTTATTAACCATATAATATAAAAGTACATAGAGACATGGAAAATGTGAAACTAATTAACTAAGAGTTAAAACTAAAAGATAAGGTTAATAAAATGACCCAAACCTTTTTAAAACCTATTTGTGGAGTGGATATAGACCCATCCCCACCTTATAATTTAAATAATACATTTTGGATCCATTAGAAACCGAAAATTATTTAATTATTAAATAATATTTTAAGTTTTTCCAAAAGTGCCCTTACCCCTCTTATAAAAGGGAACTTCCCCTTCTCTCAAATTCACACCTCCAAAGAAAATTGGCTTCGCAAAAACCTGCCCAAATATTCTTTCAAGATTCCTCAATTCAACCCATAGTCCTTAGTTTTATCAGAAAGTCAACCTATGTAGCCCGTTTGTTCAAATAAAAATGAAGAACCCAAAGAAGAGGTAATGTTTTCACCACCGTCTTTCAAGTTCCATTCTTATTCCACTTCTTCTTTATTTGTTATTTCCAATCTAAAATAATTACTATAGTATATTCTATATACTGTGATGTTATTGTAAGTATTTCACAACTATATTAATTATTCTATCCATCTTATGAATGATAATGTCACCATGCGTGCATGCGTACGGCTTACCGTCTCCACACCGGGGTGTAATTTGATATTCAACACTATCTTTTTTGGATGGATATAATGACGAGTAATATGTATATAAGTAATGAAGATAACCTGATAATGTCTCTGTAAAATTAATATACCACCCAATTTCCCACTGTTAAGGAAATGATATTGCTGCTCGTGCGTACGTACAGATTACTGTCTCCACAACGCGATGAGATTCATTTTCACATTCACCATTCATTGAAGATTATAAAAATATATATTACTAATATGTTTGTAATATATGAAATAATAACAATAAAAGATATATATATATATATATATATATATGTACTTACATATATTTTATTCACTTAGTTTCGTTCAATACGTTAAGAAAACGGAGACAAAGTTTATGCGTACGTACGGACTACCGTCTCCATAAAAAGTGTTTTCCATTTGACACATATATCTATTATAAATAATTATATTCTAAATATATATTATATATAAATCATGTTTTATATTCTATAAGTATTTAAATCATGATCTATGTGATACAATCAAGAGTAACAAGTTAAAACACGTACGATAAAGAAAGCAATTATTACCCGAAATGTTAATTTAACATGGAAATTATTATTAAATGGGTAGTAAAAAGTCATAAATGAATAATGTATGTTATCATAAATATTAATATGGTTCTGGTATAATATAATAAGATACTACGGTTTTCATATAGGAGGTTAAACGTACCCTCGACTAAAGGAAAGTTCAAGGTAAGGGGTTTTCATCTCACTCCTTAATCCCCTAAGATTTGTACCATATTATCACTATTACCTTCTGTGTGGTGTATGTACTACCCATAATTGTATTATTTGTGTAATACACTTTACTTTATGTGTATTTACATATTCATTGTATGATATCTCTTTCATGTGGTGTATGTTTAAGTTACCAAATTTGTAAGGGTTAATTTCGTTATTTCTTTATTATCCGAGGTTGTTTTTACATAAGTATCTAATGGGACACATTTATTATCCATGTCCATGATTCATAAAATAGTTTTAAAAGGGATTATTTTAAGGTAATTTTTACTAAAAAATCATTTTAAATGTTTTAAAGATTTATTGTTGCAAACCATTCTCATTAATGACCATGTTTTCAAAATGGTTTTAAGGATTTATCTAAATGGACATGAATGTTTTAAAATGATAATTACTTTAAAAAGATTTAAAGTGGTATAGAACACTTTGATTAAAAAATGTATTTAAATGTATTCCTTTCTAAATTGTGTGACTTTTAAATGTTTTCACAAAAAAGGGATATTTCTCTCAAATAATTTTACAAATCATTTTCATCTATGTCAAAATCCATTAATGGATTTTAAACTTGTCTGAAGTTGATTTATTATGATACAAATCTTCCATACTGTATTGAAGGTTTTGTGATATGTTTGACTGTGGATTTTTTATTTTTATTCCATTCATGCTTTATAGGTAAAGTATTAAAATTTTGTATGCCAGTTTTAATATGAATGTTTATGTTATGTTTAAACTTTTTCATATAAGGAATTCATTGGACTTAGTATGTGACTGGTGGAGCCCGCTATATCTCCTCGATGCATCATTAGGTCTCATGATACAAACTAGTGTCTTGGCATAAGGGCTTGAAAAAATAATATTTATAGTCATGGCACAAGGCCTTGACTACGTGGTTATGATAGTCTGGCATTATGCATTCCATCATTATGAAAGTGGCTAGTGATATTTCATGTGATTATTCGACTAGTAGAATATCCATGTGAATATGTAAATGGAATTAATTCATTTTATTTTTTCCATATTATGCTGATGTTCAAGTTTAAAAAGGGTTTGTTTTAGTTATACATTGCCTTAAATGCTTACACCTACTCATTAAAGTTTCCACTGTTTTGTTATCCTTACTGAGCATCTGAGCTCAGCCCTTTCTATGTTTTATTTTTCCCAGGATTCCAAGTAGTGTATTGTGATTGATATGCATGGTTAAGCCAAGGGAATAATGGAATTCGTGAAGGATTATTTATGTTTTTTTGTATGTTATAAAGTGTAATGTAACATTCATTTATGTAATCTTTTTTCCAAGACTGCTAAACCGATCGGTACTTCGGGACTTGGTTCCTTGTAATCACGCCAATGTATTAAAATAATGCACTGAATATGGGTAACTGGGGTCGGGGCATTAAAATTGGTATCAGAAGAAGTTTGTAAATAACCTTGGAAACTAGATTCAGATAAACTCTAATTAGAGAACATTACCCTAAGATAGACTTTGAAGATTAGTATAGCAGAAAATTCTAGAATTTTCTTAATGTATATATTTTTGTGAGTTTTCTAAGAAAATACTTCCCTGTCTAGATATGAGTAGGTAGAGGCGGATCTGGCATAGATGTACCTAGGGCTAAAACCCGAAAACACTGCTTTGAGCTAGACTCGAATGAGAACTGGTGCACGACAATGGGCCTTGCTGCAGTCATGGTTACGACAGTACCGGGGGATATGCTTGGGATAATTCTTTTTCTCTTTACAAACCAATATGAAGGGTTTATGAGTATATACCTCCTCAAAGAAATCATTTTTGTGATTATAGATTATATCGATAAACTGTTCAATTTATGATAGGTATTTTACATGTTCAGAATTATGAATTCCGATTCATAAACTGAACTAGCGTATGCCATTATTTAGAAATGGTGCCTAGTAGAAGGAATGTGAACTCCAACAATACGTATGATCCAAAGAGTAAGAAGGATCATATCTTTCATTGTATTAATCCATCATTTAGAAGGGAAATAGTCTACCATGTATTCTCAACATATGAAGAAATATTATCTCGTTTTAATAAGATAAGTAAAGGATTCTCTGATTCCTAAGGCTTTTAAGGGAAGAAAGAGAAGAAAAGGATGGAAGATATAAATATGGATAAAGCGAAGAGGGAAAAGAAGGATTTTAGAATATGCGATAAATGTGGAATGAATCACCTGTGTAATTGCTTGAAGGGAATGTGAGTTTGTTATAAGTATGGAGAAAAAGGACACCAAGTACGTGATTTCAAGGGTATGAAAATGTTTTCAAATGTTTAATGCTTCATCTGCAATGCATTTAGACACTACGTGAATCAATGTCCCATTCATAAGTGTACACTGCAAATGATGTTATTGGATAATAATCAAGTTATGATACTACCTCAGATGAAGAGGAATGTCTATTGTTCTTATGTTGTTATTATAGAATTATTTTATTTCAGTGTTGCATCAACAATATACTGGTTACATAAATTATGGTGATAAATAAGGATTGTACTGCAGTACTATTATATTGAGGATTTGAGAATATATGGTTCTAAGAAAAGTGACTTAATAGTAAGCTACACTTTTTGGAAAATACATGGTTAAAGGAAATTTAATCCTTAATATGGTCCAGATAATGAGGTAGTGATTCTGGAATAAGAGATGGTTGATTTTGGTAATTTAGGATGTTGCGGTTTTGTAAAAGAATACACGATGGAGGCGTTCACATGTTATTACCTGGAAAAAATGATCCTCATTATGTTTAACTTCCTTAAAACTTTTGGACTAAGAGTTTGAATATAAGTATTTTGGAAAATATTAAAGACTGGAATGGATTATGTTTCAAATTGGATACTGTTATTAAGGTTATTTTTGGATTTCCATAAAAAGGACAACCCAGAGGTCAGGTGACAACCCGTCATATCTGGCAAGGCCTCGAGACTTGAACACGCAACCGAAGGGAGACAAGGGTGTATCAACTTTCCCTAACCCACCTGATGTCCTGGATTGAATAATGTAGTTTGTAAGGGTCTGGTAGATGAATTATAAAATCATTTTTTTGGAACCCTAACTGAATAGGATAAATAGAATATATTTTTTTGTTCTATTATTTTTAGAGTGAAAGATGAGATTGTTATAGAAATTAGTTGAAGGATGAAACTCTACTTGTCAAGTATATATATATTCTCTCTTATTTTATGGATAAATTAATTATTAAACTTTATGGAAGGGATCTTAAACAAAAAATGTATGATCCTAATACCTTACGTTTTGTTAAAGTGATGCTATTTTAAATCATCAAAGATTAGTGGCTTTATGGCCCATAATTCTACAATTTTTTGTGATTGATAACCTCAATAACTCCATATAAATATTTACGTTTTCCTCCAATTATGTGTCTCTAATTTCCACCAGTGTTCTCCTAATCGAGATCATAATTTGGTGGTGACTTTTTCATTCCCCTTTTCCTCTTATTATGACGAAATTTTATTAACCCAATTTCCAATGTGGGGTTTCCAACAAAGGTATTTTCTATTTTCAACCTTTTATTTTCAAAGAACAATTTCAAATTGCGAAGACGAAATTTATTGAAGGAGGGAATAATATAACACCCCAGGACTTCGAAGTACATTATTTCTTCAAAGTAATTCAACAACTTGCACTACACACGCAACACCGAGTTCAAGCGCACCACAACTTACCAAACTAGCAGTTCAAAAGCAGTTATGAATAGTATTAATGGAATTTTGAACTTTTAATAATCCTTATAATTTTATAATCTATATTATGAGTTTCTTAGACATATTGTGCAAACAAATACATTTTTTCAGATATTAGAATTATTTTATAAAAAAATTCAATTTTATTAAATTTTAATGAAGAACCATTTTTAAATCCAATATTTGAAACCTTTATATAATCAATTTGACCAAATAAAATTCTTCTTTATAATTTTATAATTGGGACATAGGAATTAAGATTCAATAATTATTTGGTATATTTATGATAACTTTCATATTTGTGTGAATAGTGAAAAATACTATATTTTAACTGAAAAAAACTTTTTTAATCAAAATAATATATAGTATTGAATTATAAATTTTAATGTTTTTGAAGTATAATTAGATTATATTCTTACCCTTTTATCCAATGTTGGTAATTGTAATTAATTTCACATTGAAATTATACATAAACAAGTGTCAATCTTTTGATAGTTAATGTTTCTTAAAAACACGCTATTTGTTTTGACAACGAGAATTAATTTTAAATAAATAAATGCAACTTCTATGTTTTGAATTTGGTAAAATAGACTTCATTTTTTGATTTGAAATATTGAAATTTTCATAGGGTGAAGTTTTGGTATTTTTTCTGAAAATGTTCAATTTTTTATTAATAGTGAAAAAACAGTGAGTTATCGTTTAAAACCAAATTTTTATTTAAAAAATTATTTATTTTATTTAAATTTATTTTAGGTCAAAATAGATACATAATACCTATATAAGTTCATTGTAATTCATTGGAGTCAATTTATAATAATTTTAGATATATAAAAATCTTATCAAACTTTTACCGACTTTTACCCACCTCCTAGGAGCATTTGCAAATTTACAGAAAACATAATTGTAAAGATTATGTGAGTTTACTTTCAAAAATCCAAGAGACATGGTTAATATCAAGGAGTAAAATGAGGTATAATAAGGTAAAAATTATTTTTTGTGAATATTAACTTTTTTACTTTTATTTTCGACAGTTAAAAGTAAATAGGGTAATTAAGGGAAAAAAAGATTTTACTATTATCATAACACATGTCCTAATTCTATTTGATAAGTGTAATTCGACCAAATACAACCTTAGGATTAAAATATTACCCTTTAAGTTCTCTTGGATTAGATTAAGACATTTATTATTATTTTGTTTAAATAAAGTGTTAAAAGAGTTAAAATTAATGTTTAATGAATAAACCATTTTTAATATAGGGTTATACATAAGATAAATTCAACTACAAATACTAATTAGAAAGATAAGAATGTTTCTACATAATGGTATTATATTTATAATTTTTAGAAATTAAATAATTAAATTTATTAATGACACAATGATGATGCAGTAACTACCTTATTAATGAAAGAATCAAATAAATAGTATTATCAATATTAAAATAAATATAATTTCAAAGTTTTAATGACATCCACGAATTTTATAGGGGAATATGACAGTTATAATGGATTTAATGTATTCTATTTTTAATTAATCATGTTTTTATTATTTTAACAAAAAACAAATACCAAATAGTGTCAAAATTGACAAAAAATAGTTTTTTAAATAAAATATTATGTTATTAATTGATATTATATTCCTAAAAAGCCATGGTTCGGCCAAAGGACTTATATCATGATAGGTTTATCATTAAGCAAGCACTTGGGAGTCAATTGGAAGTTTATAGTAAGTTTATTAACCATATAATATAAAAATACAAAGAGCCATCGTAAATGTCAAACTAATTAACTAAGTGTTAAAACTAAAAGATATGGTTAATAGAATGACCCAAACCTGTCTAAAACCTATTGGTTGGGTGGTTTCCGAACCATCCCCACATTAGACTTTAAATAATACTTTTTGGAGCCATTATAAACCGAAAACTCTTTTATTATAAAATTATATTTTAAGTTTTTCTAAAGGTGCCCCTCACCCCTCTTATAAAAGGGGACTTCCCCTTCTCTCAAATTCGCACCCCCAATGCCATTTGGCTTGGAAAAACCCTACCCAAATATTATCTCAACTTCCCTAACTTCATCCTAGAAGAATAATTTAGATCATAAATCCAACCTATGGAGCCCTTTTGATCAAATCAAAAGGAAGAACCTGAAGAAGAGGTAATGTTTTCACCATCCTCTTTCAGGTTCCTTTCTTCTTCCACTTCTTCTTTATTTTTTATTTCCTTTATAAAATAATAACTCCGTTATCTTATATATACTGTGATGTTATTATAAATATTTCACAACTATATTCATTATTTTATCCATCTTATGAATGATAATGTCACCATGCATGCGTGCGTACGACTTACCGTCTCCAAGTCGTGGTGTAATTTTTTATTCAACACTATGTTATTTGGATGGATATAAGGTTGAGTAGTATGTATATAAATAATGAAAATAAAATGGTAATGTCTTTGTAAAAATAATATACCATCCAATTCCACACCTTTAAGGAAATGATATTGTTGCTCATGCGTACGTACGGATTACCGTCTCCACGATGCGATGAGATTAATTTCCACAATCACCATTCATCAATGATTATAAAAATATATATTACTAATATTATTGTAATATATGAAATAATAATTATACAGGAGATATATAAATATTTTATATATAAATATGTACATACATATATTTTATTCACTTATTTCCGTTCAATACGTTATTAAAACGGAAACAATGTTTATGTGTACGTATGGACTACCGTCTCCGTAAACGGTGTTTTCCATATCATATATATATATATATTATACATAATTATATTCTAAATATATATGATATATAAATCATGTTTTATATTTTTTAATTATTTAAATCATGATCTAAGTGATACAATCAAGAGTAACAAGTTAAAAAACGTACGATAAAGAAAGTGATTATTACCCGAAATGTTAATATAACAGGGAAATTATTATTAAATGGGTAGTAAAAAGTCATAAATGAATTACTTATGATATCATAAATATTAATATGGTTATGTTATATTTTAATAACATACTACAGTCTTCATACATGATGTTAAACATACCCTCGACTAAAGGAAAGTGCAAGGTAAGGGGTTTTCAACTCACTCCTTATTCTCATGAGATTCGTACCATATTTAAACTATTAAATTTTGTGTGGTATATGTACTGAACATAATTGTATTATTTTTGTAATTCACTTTAATTTATTTTTATTTACATATTGATTGTATGCTACCTCTTTCATGGGGTTTATGTTTCATAAGTTACCAAATTGGGAAGGGTTAATTTCACAATCTCTTTACTATCTGAGGGTGTTTTTACGAAAGTATCTATTGGGACACATTTATTATCAATGTCCATGTTTCATAAAATAGTTTTCAAAGGGATTATTTTAAGGGACTTTTTAATAAAACATCATTTTTAATTTTTTAAAGATTTATTATTCTAAACCATTCTCATTAATGTCCATGTTTTCAAAATGGTTCTAAGGATTTATTTAAATGGGTATGAATGTTATAAAATGTTAATTACTTTCAAAAGATTCATAATGGTATGGGACACTTTGATTCAAAAATTTATTTAAATGTCTTCCTTTTAAAATTGTGTGAATTTTAAATGTTTTCATGAAAAGGGATATTTCTATCAAAGAGTTTTACAAATCATTTTCATCAATGTCAAAATACATTAATGGATTTTAAACTTGTTTGAAGTCAATTTATTATGATACAAATTTTCTTGTATTGTAATTATGGTTTTTTTGATATGTTTGACTGTGTATTTGTTATTTTTATGCCACTCATGGTTTATGGGTAAATTATTGACATTTTGTATGACAATTTTAATATGAATGTTTATGTTTTGATTAAATGTTTTCATATGAAGAATGCATTGGACTTATTAAGTGATGGGTGGAGCCCACTATAGCTTCTCGATGAATCGGTAGGTCTCATGAGACAAACTAGTGTCTTGGCACAAGTCCTTGACAAAATATTATTTGTAGTCTTTGCACAAGGCCTTGACTATGTGGTTATGAGAATCTGGCATTATGCATTCCATCATTATGAAAGTATTTAGTGATATTGGATGTGATTATTCAACTAGTAGAATATCCATGTGAATAAGTAAATGGAATTACCTAATTTTATTTTTGTCATATTATAATGATATTCAAGTTTAAAAGGTTTTTGTTTTAGTTATACATTGCCTTAAATTTTTATGCTTATTAATGAAAGTTTCCACTGTATTGTTATCCTTACTGAGCATCTGAGCTCTCCCCTTTCTATTTTTTATTTTTACCAGGATTCTAAGAAGTGTATTATGATTGATATGTAGGGTTAATCCAAGGGAATAATGGAATTCATGAATGATTATTTATTTTGTTTTGTATTTTATGAAGTGTAATGTAACTTTAATGTATGTAATATATTTTCCAAGAGTGCTAAACCGATCGGTCCTTCGGGACTTGATTCCTTGTAATCATGCAAATGTATTAAAACAATGCACCGAATATGGGTAACTAGGGTTGGGGAATTACACTTAATATATATAATCATTGATAGTTAGGAATATATCTTTTTGTGGTTTCCTATTAGGATTCCTCTCACACCTTTTTTGGGTCTAGATTTTGTGTTGAAACTGATTATATGGTTGCAGGTATAGATAAGGGAATGTTCTGTTTTTCATTAGGTACATGACTGCTAATGGAGCTCGAGAGCTTGGGACTAAGACTAGGATTGTGATACTATATGTGTTTAATTGATTTTTTTTAATTTGGGTAAGTTTAGTATTTTTAGTATTTTTACTTGTTTGGATACTCTACTAGACATATGTGATATGCATCGTTTATATATGTACCCTTATTTTTTATTTACTATCAGCATTTCACTATTTTCTCTCTTTCTTGTTATTATTGATTTTCATATTGTTTACTATTTTTTTCCATGGTGTTGATTTTCTAATGAGATAATAGTATCCTCAATATCACACCCAGTAGCCTAGAAACTAGTTGGAAGACTTTGGCAGTAACAGAAATGTTCTTGAGGCCATATGACTAACTAGGTACAAGGCAACATTGGGCAACACCCTAATCTGGGACATTATAATGTTGTATCAATTGATGTTTTCTATTTTTCTTTGTATTACTATTATGATCCTATAGATATGTATAGAAATGTGTTGGTAGTTGGTAATAATTTGTTCCCATGTGTAGCTAACTTGTGTGGAGAGAAAAACCAATTCACCACGAATACTACAATTTTTCTTGTTTTTCAATTATTAAAATTGATTTGATTTCACCCTAGTGTTACTCAACTATATTGTGCTATTATCATTGATATTATTGAGGTTCTATTTACGATTCAACTAGATGAGATGAGGGTATTCCATATCATACATTGTATATGTACTTTTTGGAGTTCACATGTAATTCATTCTTATCATCCAATTTTGGGTGCATTACTAATTTCATGTTGTTGTGATAGATGTTGTCCAAGATTTGAATCCTATTAAGATATCTTACATAATAGAATACCAAATATTTTCATAGGGTATTGGAATATGTAAATTTTCATTTGAATGGGTTCTAAACATTTGTCCTTGAGGTGTTATAGTCCCTTTGGTATCATAATTTGGTGAATAATGTTTGAAAACTAATTGATTTTTTTGAGTTTTAAAGTAAAAATTGATTTCAATCTTCATTTGCAGGATTATGGTCTCTCAGTTGCCAATGGTTTTCATTCATTGGAAAATGTTTTATGTTTTTAAGGCTTCTTGGGGAGTTTTAGGGGTCTACTTTCTGGAAACTCAAACAACACGACATGTGTTGTTATGAACACACTCCATATGTTCTTAAGTTCTTGAAGAAAAAATGTGTCTTAAGTAAATGTTGTGTACTATATGTACACACAATTTAGACATTAACCGGGTGACTAACTATGTTTTTAGAGACATATGTTTGAGAATATTGGGTAGAATATGCATCATGCTGGGAGTACACGCCATGCTGAAGATGGATTGTATTTGGTTGTGTGACCAATGACACATGTGGATAAAATATAGGTTGTACACACTATGTCCCATTATTACAAACCATGTAGGGTCAAAAGTGTCTCCATCCATTTGAATTATTACAGGGGCTGATGGAACTTTAATGGTACACACTATGAGTAGGGTGAACACGCTTTGTAGTGTTACCCAAGAGAGAATAGTGTGGTTTGGCAGTGTTAAAGAACTTGGGTAGGAGGGAAAGATTTCAATTACACGTTGTGTCATAGGAGGAATATGCCATGTGTTGGGGTGTTACATGACCTGGTTTATAAAAGTTACATGCCCATATTAAAACCTAAAGGATCACACCATGTGGAGGGTGTGCACACCATTTAACAATGTTTTGATAACCTAGAACGTTTTCTTATCTTTTTTCCTTTATTTCACTTCCATGTTGTAGTCCTTGACAATATTGAACTAAGGTGTGTGTTTGACCTTACAGATTCATTCCACCGAGATGTCCTTTGGTGAAACATGAGATACAAGGCAATGATCAGACCCCATAAATGGTAGATCAAAGAATATAAAAAATATCCTCAGGTTGTGCTTGTATTTGTACTAGATGTAATACCAGACCCAGGTGATGATGCATAATTCTGGGAAGGATTTATGGGGTCTATGTAGGCCTGTAGGGAGCACTGTATCATACCCCATCTATGGTAGAGTTGACGAATCTTTTTCAGTAACAACATCCTCTCTCATTATAATGGGATGGAGGACCTCAGGAAGCAGAGTCATGGTTAGAATCCATGTTTTCTATATCTAAGCATTATGAAACTACTATTGATAGGAGGGTGAATCTCAGAACAAGCCCTCTTTGAGATTCCCCCATGAAATGGTGGGAAGTGATATCATAGGTGGGATTCCAATTAGTTATGGCTTGGGATGAGTTCTAGTGGACCATCTATGACTATATCTACCAGGAGACCATGAGGGATGACTGAGACCTAGTGTTTATGGGTCTGGAATATGGTACTCTTTTAGCCACAGATTATTAATCTCACTTCACTTAGATACAACACATAACACCCACTACGAGTGGTGATGAGTTATTTATGGGAAGGTTGTTTTAGTATGGTCTCAGAAATGAAATCTGATCCTAGGTGAAAATCTTCAGTTTGACTACCATATCTTCTATAGTCAACAAGTCACTAATCACCAAGCATAAATTGAGGGAGGCTGAATGTGTGATCCAGGGTTGTTTGGGATCAAGAGTTGGTACTCCTCAATCAAATAGTGAGAATCATTTTAGGGAGTCTACGTGTGAAGATATGAGTAGACTAAATATTTCTTTAGGTAGTGAATTGGTTTTCTACTAGTGTTGTAAGAGTGAAAATACAAGACCACAATTCTTGAGAGACCCAGTTGAGTGCCAATTGTGCAACAAGATGGTTCACCTTTAGTTATTTTTCTAGTTTTTCTGAATAGAAGATAGTGATAGGAGTTCTGTTATGACTCCACATTCTGGACCAGGACCACCAATTACTCATTAGTCTAGGAAATGAAGTTCTTCAATCCATTTAGTTCGAGGAGGAGGTCAAAGTTGTGGTATCCAGTTAGTAGGATTTGGGAAAAAATAGGGTGGATCAGCTCTGGGAAGTCAGGTAAGGCCACGGGGCGGAAGTACCAGTCAGACTTTTGCAATGGAGTAGACTCAGTAAGAGCAGGATCCCAGACCCTCTATGGTTAGTGGTATAATTCTAGTTTCATATGTTTTAGCTTCTACTGTTCCTGATACAGGGGATTCCCAATGTTTCATAATTGTTTCCATTTTGAAGAGTCTTAGGCTTTTATAAATTTACATATGAAGATTTTATGACACTAAACACTAAATTTGGGATTATAAAGACTACTGTACGTCAGTTCAAGAAGTTTTCTCTTATGGCTGGTGGGTGTCACATCTTATGGTACCTCAATGTCTTATAGAAGACATGATTTGATGTCATTCTTAGAATATACTGGCTAGACACTTTCAAAGCCATTTTTGACTTCTATCACCATAGGATGACTTCCACATCACCAGAAGGTGGGGATCTTATACAAAATGGTGAATGGGATGTCTTGGTGGGTAGAAATTAACCATAACATCATGTGTTGGGAGAAATTATATCCTATATTTCTATTTAATATTTGGATGACCACGGTACATCACAGATGGACATTCCACCAGTGGTGGATCATTTCAGGGATGGATTTCTAGATGACTTTTCTGGTTTACCTCTAGAACGAGAGGTATATTTTTCTATTTATATTATTCCAAGAGTGGGATCAATTTCTATTCCTCCTTTTTGGATGGCTACACTAGTGCTACATGCGATCAAGAAGCATCTAGAAGAGTTACATGCAAAGGGTTTCAACCGACCCACTAGTTCACCTTGAGGTTCACTTGTCCTTTTAATAAAGAAGGTGGAATATACGCTCAGACTTTGTTTGGATTATTGGAATATGAACCATTTGTCCGTCAAAAACCGATATCCATTTTCGATGAATGATTATTTTTTTGATCATCCTCAAGGATCCCGGGTCTTCTTGAATATTGAATTGAGATACAGTTTTCACCAGTTGTGCATTAAACAATAAGATATACCACTTACAGACTTCCAGAGTAGGTTTCATCTATATGAGTATGTGGTAATTCCATTCAATCTCATGAACTTGCTAGCAGTTTTCAAGGATATGATGAACCATGTGTTCAATCCTTACTTAGACTCCTTTGTGGTGGTTTCTGTGGATTTTATCTTGGTTTACTCTCACATTAAACACAACCCAACCACCCATCTTGATATTGTTTTGTGTACACTGAGGGAGAATTAGTTATATGCAAAGATCTCAAAATTCCACTTTTGGATAGAGCAGATACTCTTCTTGGGTCATGTTATATCAGAGACATGAGCATCAGTAGACCCAAAGAAAGTGAGAGCAATATATTCTTAGGAGCATCCAAAGAACGTCTGTGAAGTACAATGTTTTTTTGGGGATTGATATTTACTAAAAATGGTTATTATAGGACTTTTAACAATTTTTAGTGCCACTGAAGAGCCTGAAAAAGAAGGGTGATAAGTACTAGTAGACAGAATCCTACGAATCAGGCCTTAAGGAGATAAACAGGAGATTAACTTCAGCATCGATACTGATTTATCTAGAGCCAATAAAGAGTCACACTGTTTACTGCAAGACCATTAGTATCAGGCTGGGGTGTATTGCTTATGTAGTGGGATGGAGTATTCATATATGGGTCTCAAATGTTGGGGCTACATGAGAGGGATTACCTGACACACGATCTTGATTTTTTTATAGTTCTTCATTTTTTTCACTGTTGGAGACCTTATATTTTCTGAGGGAATCTTGTGGTTTTCCCTAACCACATAATTCTCAAGTATATCTTTACTCATCCTGATCATAATTTGAGACAATGAAGTTTGGTTGAGTACCTTCAGTATTTTGACTTTGACGTGCCTACATGCCTTGGAAAGGCAATGTAGTGGCTTATGTTCTGAGCAGGATGACTCAGATACAAGTAGTTCAAGAGATCATTACTGAGTGGAGGCTTATGGATCTGTTCTCAGAGATGAATTTGGAGGTGCATGATAGATAGTGGCTTATATTTATTTCTTCTATAGTTATTACATCTACTCTACTGGATCAAGTCTGAATGAGTAAGCTATCAGATTCAAAGGCCTAGTTCTATGATAGAGTGTGTCAGGAGAGGACACTACTTTTGGATGGACTTTAGGAGAGGATGAGATCGTGCGCTTTCATGGATTTGTATCAGTGTCAACATACATATGTGAAGAGTTGATGCATGATTTTCATTCCCTAGTATGGGCAGTTCATTCTGGAATCACTGAGATGTAACGAGATTTACACTGTCAGTATTGGTGGAAATGTATGAATAAAGACATTACTATCTTTATGATGATATGTTTCACCTATCAGCAGGTGAAGGAGAAGTAGCAAAAACCTACAAGTCTTTTCAATATTTAACCATTATCGAGTTAAAGAGGAATGATGTCATGATGGAATTTAGGACATGTTTACAGAGGTTTCCTGAAGGGAATGATGCAGTCTGGGTTTCCATTGACACACTCACAAAGGATTCACACTTCTTACCAATCAGGGAGACCTTCAGTTTTGATGAGCTTAGAATGTTGTACATCCGAGAGATTGTACAGTTCTATGGGGTTACACAATCTATTATTTCAGACAGATACACCCAATTTACTTCTCATATCTGGAAGGGACTATTGAGGGCATTGGGTATATTGGTAAATATGTGTATAGCTAACCATCCCCAGATAGACATCAGGTCTGAGAACACAATTTAGGAGTATATAGACATGATTCAATAATGGGTCATATATTTCTAGGGTTATTGGGAGATACATACACCCTTAGTGGAGTTTCCTACAATAAAAAGTTTTAGGAGATGATTCAGATGGAACTTTATGAGGCTTTGTACGGTAGGCCATTCCGATCATCACTATTTTGGATGGAGGTAGGAGCGGTAGCTATGATTGGTCCCCGTCTTGTCTAGGAGACCACTAAGTAGGTGGAGTTGATTCAGAATAGGATGGATACTACAATGTCTCACCAGAAATTTTATGACAATCGATGGAGAAGACATCTATAGATTGAGGTTGGTGATCAGGTTTTCTTCTGGGTCACACCGAGGTTGGAACACATGAGGATTACGAGATAGGGAATGCTTTCACCATGATACGTCAGGTCATTTGGGTTTTTGGAGAGTGTCGGGCCAGTTAACTATCGTTTTTAGTTACCTCAGACATATCAGGCTCTGTACAACATCATCCATGTTTCTAAGCATTGACATTACTTTTCTGACCCATATCACATTTTTCAACATGATAAGGTTAAGTTGGAGGTGGATTATTCCTTCTAAGAGAACCCTATATGGATGGGGGATTGCAGTACAAAGGTTCTATAGGGCCTGTGTATTCCTCTGGTATGGGTTTTATGGAAGCATGGGGGAGTCCACAATGAGACTTGGATGAGGGAGGCCAGCGTACTATCCCGGCAGTAAGATTTGTTTGATGTTTTTTATTCACCACCCTTGGAAGGGAAATTTGGGGAGAAATTTTTTTAATGGAGGAGTTTTTAAGAACACGAACATTCATTTCATGTATGGGTCTTGATTTATGGTGTTGTTTATTGAAAAGGATGAATTTGGAAATTTTCTATGTACACGCCGTGTAATCCTAAGAACACACAATGTACCCAGTTTCCGTGCTTAGCCGTGTAAGGGCCATGTAACAGTCGGACTGACCAAAGAGGGGACCAGTTGAGGTATATACACAACGTGTGCATTAAATGAAAAAACAATATACTTTTTATTTGATTAATAATACTAAGGTCATGTATTATCCCCAGAACACATTCTTCATCCCATGTCTTGTACTGGAGAGTGACATATGACCTTTTATCTTTGAGTGCCTCATGTTCCTCCATCCGAGCTCCGATTGAGGTGTTACTAGGTTCATTGGATTTCCACCAGTGAGTTTTCTATTTCCCTATATCATCTCTTCATGATTTCTCTTCTCTCTCAAGTTATCCAATGTTGAATGTTTTTTTATTTTTTAAGATCTATGACGTTCTATTCCGATTCAAGGGCTGACGTTCGAGAGTGTTCATCATGCATCATCGATGTAGGTGGTTTGTTGCCTTTCAGTGTTTTTCTTATAGAAATATATACCTAAGTTCCAATTTTACATGAATAAGGTATTTCATATTAATTAATTGAACCATGTTATCATATACCATATATTGATTGATAGATTAATTGTTTCTGTGGATTTACCATGCTAAATATAATTTTTAGGGGACACCCCATGGGCGAGATTGTTTTGTTGAATGTTTATGGCCATTTGATCTGGGTATCTAATGAAGCAGAACTTGTTTTCCTTGTGTTTCTTGTTAGGTTGTAATCGATTTATTATTGTTTATTCTTGTTAAATGCATGTGTTATGCATTATAGATTCGTATCCATGTAGTTTTTGAGATTAAATTGGGATTTTGGATATCATTTTTTTATGATTGTAATATACAGTGCTATGAGAACTTGGTGTAGTTTGACCATAAGGGGAATTGATGTTGATGTCTTCTCCAAAGTGTCAGTTATATTTATTTGGAAAGAACATAGTGGGGATTAAAGGTTAGTTCTCTCTTAGAGTGTCTATAGTATATCATTAAAAACCCACAAGGGGAATGGACGTTGATTTATTCCTCAATGATTTTTTAGTTACCGTTAAAATACAACGAAGGGAATTGATAGTGAGTGCTTCCTCAAAGATTCTTTGTTTTTGTTGGAAGACTTGATTATAGGGGTTAGACTGTGTGAGCCACCTGGATGGTCAATGTGAAAATTTGACTGTTGATTGTGATGAGTCTTCCAAGCTAAAGAATAATCCCGGACTCAATGTTACATGATTGTTAGATAGTCTTATGAGACATATTTTTTTCTATTACATGGGGGATATAGAGTTTAGGCTAGATCATCTGATTTCATTATTAAACTCTTTGAATGATTAATAAATATAAATAAATGTAATTCAAAACTGTTGGATTGTATAATTTTGAGTATTTCCATGTATGTTGCCTGATTTTTCATATCGATTGCTGTATATATTCATAGACAGTTAGGCACAAATATTTTAATGGTTTCATTCTTGGATTCATATCACACCCTCTTTGGGTAATGATTTTGGGCCTAGAAAGATTATATTGTTGTAGGTATAGGTAAGTACAAGTTCCTATATACTTCTGGTACTTGATTGCCAATAGAGCTAGAGAGCATGGCACCAAGATGAGGCTTATGATGTAGAAGTAGTTAGCATGTTTTATTTCATTCTTTGGTTTAGTAATGTATTTTCAATATTCTGACTTGTGTTGATGATTTGCTTGAAATATGTGACATGAATCCATTATATATGTTCCGTAGTTGTTTATTTACTATCTGTTTTCCACTGTTTACTTTTATTTTATGGTAGTATTGCTCCCAATACCATTTAATTTTTGTGTCCTCTATATTACTCTGCCAAATAGGCCACAATTTTCTAACTAACTCATCCATGGCCCTCGTTGCTAGTCGACAGACTCTAGAGTTTAGGGTAATGCACTTGAGTCAATGTGACCAACCGGTTACAGGGAAACTTCTGGAAACACCCATATCTAATATGTTAAAAAATCCATTCATTAGAGAAAATGATAGAAAATGAATTACATCAACTCATGAGGTAGTAGTCCGCAAAATACATGAATGATTTTTTCATTTCCCATTTGATAGTAGAGGGGAAGGATTCTGGTTATGAATGAATGATAATAAAAATATATGTCTTTGATAGATAGTTTAATTTATCATAGAATCCTAATTCAATAATATTTTAAGGATCTTGAATAATAATTAAAAGAAATATGATTGGTTCATCGTGATAACCCTTCTTTAGAAAGCTTCATTCGTCTTGCACCAAAATCATTTTTATGATAGATTTATGATAAAAAAGGGACCATGTAAGGGTTAGAGAAATAAGTAAGGATATTTTTATGGTATTTGATGATACAAATGGCTTTAATGGTGTGAAGAAAAGAAGAGATATGTGGCCTTTTATAGGTAATGTGATTGACACATACGTAATTTAGGAAATTAAAAAGGTTTAACCACATTTTTATAATTATAAAATGATCAATAGTGTTATATTTTATAGAATTATATATTATAATAAATAAATATGTATTGAAATTAAATTTTATACAAATTTTAATGTCATTTTCAACCTCATCATTTTAGATTATCCTTAGGTAATCTCGTTTCCACATTGACAATGTTAAACTATTTATACAGTTTTAACTGTTAATTTTGAACAACTATTTTGTTTCAATTATTAGGTAATATAGATTATTATATTTTTAAATATAGAATTTATTTTATTAAATTCAATTATTATAATAGGATGAATTTAATTTCTAAATAAATCCCATAGATACCATGAAAATCAGTTTTCTATGAAATGTATTTTTCAAGTATAATTTGATTATATATTGACTATTTGATGAGTAATAACAATTTTTTGAATTAAAAATAATAATTAATGAAATATTTTATATAAATTTCATTTAAATAAAACATAATTATGTTATTTTAATTTAATTAAAATGATGAAACATTATTCCCAGTGAAATTGTTTTTAGAGAGAATTTATTTTTAATTTGAAAACAAAACTTAATAAAAATTATAGTATATAGATTTTTCAAATAAAATTACATGGATTAAAAATAGAAAAAATTACTTTTATACCTGAAATAATATTTAAATAATATGTGTACTTTTACATTACATTATTGTTTACAAATAGATGAATGTTTTACAAATACCGACATTTTTTACTATCTACTGAATAAATAATTATTTTTTATAAAAAAATCACAACAATTCAGCCTCTTTTTACATTGATATGATGATTTAATAAATAAAGATAGTTTTTTTAAATAAATTTTCTAATATTTCTAAAAATTTATTATAATATTTTTTCAAAAAATTAATAAAAAATATTTATGATGAAATCATATTTTTAAGGAATAAAATGTTTATAGTGAAAATAAATTCAAATTTTTTATGAATGTATCAATATATTTATATCGATATATATATATATATCGTAAATTAGTTATTATTATTAACACCCACCAATTTAAAAGCTCGGTTGTAGCGGTTATAATTAAAATAATATTATTGCATGGTTTATTTAAGATCAGTGTTGTGTGTCTTATACACCCTCCAAAATTTCTTCTTCTTTTGAAATATCCATGTAGGACATAAATAATGTATTTATTTTTTGAAATTTTATTATTAAGTAAAATAAAATTCATACATGATGAGTTAATAATCCTGGTATGGGATTCCTCATACCAATTTCCTTTCTTTGAGACATATTTCATTTAAATAACATGTATGATTTTTTGGAATATATTCACCTATAATGATATATTTAATAATTAATTCAATAAAATTCAGGGGTTTTAAACCTCATTTCATGATTTATTTTGATTTAAAATTTTCTAAATGTGTAATATATATTTTTTAAAATGATATATTAATGTATTACCTAAAACTCTTTCTCCTCCAAGTCCATGTTCATTAAAAACATAATTTTTTATAAATTTTCAAATAAAATATTTTAAAGGTAAATTTTAATTTATTTTTATATTTTTTAATTATTTTGAAACAATCCTTGTAAACATTTATCAGAAATGACATTTTCAATTTTTTACCAATGTACAAAATAATACGTTCAAATGTGCATGGCTTGGGAACCTTGTACCACCATTATTGTAATTATTTATTATGTATATTTCTTTATTAATTAATTTGATTCATCCGACGATATTCAATTCCCTATCTTCGAAGAAAATTTTAATGTTTTTTAATGAAATGGAACGTTCTCAAGAATTTTCCTCAAAAATGGAATTTAAAATTTTCATATGGTTTCAAATGATTTATTCAAGGGTTTTATTAAGGAAAATAAAACTTAATATTATTGTTCATAATATTGTACATGATAATTACATATGATGATGATTAAGACTAATATATATCATGACTATAGGTGCATCTGATATATCTCTCAAATATATTTGGAAATGAATATTATTTTATGGAGATAATGGGAATGATTTCCATTAGGTTACTCATATAGAATTAATTGGGCATTAATAATTTTTTACCAAGGATAAATACAAGGAAAGAAAGGTTATGTATATTATTCCCCCAAATAATTATTTTTTAGTCGAAAAAATGCTTCTAAAAAATGAATTGATTGTATTACGTAGTGAATGTTGAAAAACTTTTAATGGTTAACTATCTATATTTAGAATAAATAACTTCATGTGGTCTTATATCCTCATTATTCCTTTATGTATTTAATGTATTATAATGGGTTTAAAATGTTTAATTTGATAAAAGAATGATTTTCAGAAGTACTTGATTTTTTTTATGCAATGAAACATTTTTTGTGATGTAGGTAAGCATTTTCATTAGTTTTCACTTTTTTTCTAGACTGATGAGTTTCAATTTATTTATATCACATAATGGGTACTTTTTTATCACATTTTTTCAAATGTTTGTCATAGGGCCTGAGATGTATTTGTACTATATAATGGACAATTATAAGATAAATGTAATAACATAGATACCCTTTTGAGAATTTATTATATAGGACTTTAAGATTATTAAGGATATTTCCAGAGATATTTACATTTTACCAATTATGGGTTTATTATGTGTTTTCAAGGATGAATTCTTTACAAAATTTTAATTTTTTTATCTCATGGATGTATGTTTAAATGTATTAATATCTATTAGTATTATGACATTATTAAATGTTGATGAAGGTATATATAATTGTGATAAATGATTAATACATTTTAGTGGAATTTATTTGTTAAATAGATAACTATGAGATTGAAATGTTATTTTTGGATGATGTTATTACAGTTAGTTTTTATGTTTTTCCTAATTTTTTTGAAAATAGTATCATAATCATGGTAAAAGATATATTTTTCTCTATTATGAGATTTTATGTCAAAGTGATTGATATTAATTTGAAAACATATTTATAAGGGGATATAATTTTTGTCAAGTTACATTAATTTAATTACAAGATAATTATGATTATATTGAAATTTTAACATCATATATTATATAATAAAATTAACATTCATTATATATTAAATAATGATTAAGGAATGTGTATAAATTCATTTTATACTTTAAAATAGAATTTCTTCAAAAGCATTTTTATTTGATTTTGTGATAAAATTTTATTACTAAATTCTTGAATTTTTAAAATTTCATTAGATAAAAATTAAATCATTTTTTAAATTAAAATATAAAAATATAAAATGAAAAATTATTAGGATCTTTCAAGAAATTCTTATTTTTGGTAGAATAGAGAAAAATATCAATTTTGAATGATTTCTATTGTTTCACTGTTAGACAATTTAATTATAGTGTTTTTTTATATTTCTAAATGTTATTTATGTTTAATTTCATAAACAATATACTTTATTTTGGTATAAAATCATTTTTTTCTTAGTATAAAGTTTTCAAACAAATTTTTTTGTTGCATTTTTCAAACGTATATTAAAATTAATTTTTCCACATATAGAAATGTTTTCACTTCGAGTGGAATACAAATTTGGGATCATCAATTTTAAACTTTATTATATGTTTAATATCATTTTTAGTCACAATGAACAATATCCAGGGTACAATGTATCACCGTAGTAAGGGGTTGGGTAGGATATTTAAGATTAAAAAATTGTTATATGTTAAAAAATAGCATCTTTAATATTATAATATATGATTATTTTGACAGATATCAGCTTAACTATGAAAATATGATAATTTTGTTACAATTTTCATTCATTATGATATTTACATTATTTTATGTAAATAAAAATAAAAAATTCATCTCTCTTTCTTTCATATATATGATATGTTTCCATAAGAATAAATTAAAATTATGTATGGTTATAAATGGTAATTATGATGATAAATTATTTTTTTATAACATTAATTAATTTTTTTTATAGTGATGGTATAAATACCTTGACCATTTATGGAATGTCAATGCAGGCTTGTGAAAGTAGTTGAAAAAAAAATTAAATTATTTTGAAAATGTTAAAAGTTATTTTTTATGAATTATGGTTCTCCAAAACAATGTGGATCATTAATTGAGATTAATTTTTTTTAATGTATTTATTTTTTATTTCCATTATCATCATGATTCATTTAATGAAATAATATGTAAATAGCCTTAAAAATTGCATTAAATGATATGTAATTGTTAAAAATTATTTTTACAGGACTATAAAATCATAAAATACTATATTTACTCAAATAATTAATAATTTTTTGATTATATAAAAAATGATTTATTTATGTTCAAATGATTATTTTGTAAAATTTATTTTATAAACCGTAAAATTTAAATATTTTTGAAAATGATTTTGATTTTATTCTATGATCGGGACATAGTTTAGCCTTTTCAAAACACAAATAATATTCAATTTCCTATAAAATATATAAAAAAATATTTAAAGCTAAATTAAAACATTTTTAGTCTTATGTAGTGACCGTAAACATATCCATTAAAGGATAGAAGATCATTCAGATGCCTGAAATTAGAAGATGACATATATGTCTTAAAAATTCAATTTATCTATTTATTTATCTATCTCCTTCCAATATCTCATAAAATTATTATATATTTACATAAGTGTCAATAATATATTTAAATGTAATTTTTCAAATGGTAGAATCCATTTTAATCTCATTTTACAGCTAATGATAGATAAAATAATTAGTCATTCGTACGTACGAACTACCACCTCCACGAAGCGATGCCATTAACTTTTCATCACTCACTCACATGAATGGCTATAAAAATGGAGTCAATTAATATATAATATTTTTTTGAAAATATAATTATTCTCAAAATATGATATATTACAAACTTGCGTACGTATTTTTTGTTGGAAAAATATAATGGTTCTCATTCTTATGTGTAGAAGACAACCTCCATAGAGAGATGTGATTAATTTTTCATTTCCTTATAAAAAGAATAATCACAAGGTTAAATATGAGAATAAACAATAATTTTATAATATTTTTATTAATAATTTATATTAAAATATTATCTAATTCATTTCTTTTATAACCTAGTTGAAAAATTAAAATGTATTTCAAGAATTCATACAAACTACATAATCAATGATTCATTATTCATAATTTTTCATGACCGCCTTACAAGATTGGTTATAAAATAATATATAATATATCAATATTATAGTTATAACATGTTTTATATTATGTCTATGAGGCATAATTGACCCCATTGACCATGGTAAAAATAATGATGTTATTTTTTTGGTTATAATCCTAGACCTCCCAACATCTAACGTAAGATTATCCATTTTAAAAAGGAAATAAATCATGATAATAAATCAAAGAAGAGGAATAATAATTATGAAATGAATAAGAATATTTTTATTAAGAATGTGAAAAATTAATATATTTTTATTAACCATGAAATTTAAAGTTGTACATGATAATTCAAGAATCCAGTTAAAGGACTTCTCATATCAATTTCCTTTTATCATAAATTATTCCATTTTCATAACTTGTTTTTGTTTATTGGGCTATATAAACATTAAAATAAATATCATTTATAACTCATTAATTAAATTAACATTTTCTTTAAAATTTATTACATATTATCTCTATGTCAATTTGATTAAAAAGATACCAACGACCGAAGGTATATTATATTTAAAAAGTAATTTAAATGTATTATTATAATCACTTTATCATCCATATGCATGTACATAGAATGGTTATAAATATATTACAATTTATAAATAAAATATGTTAAACTATCATATTTAATAATTATTAAAATTCATTAATTTGGTTTAGAAATGACCTTTCTAACCATTTTGGTACTATCTTTTTTTATTTCTTCCACAAAAGTATAAAATAATATTTATTAATATATAAAACATGAAATAATATTATAAATATAATAGTGTCAATTTATTATCACGATTCCTCTACAACTCATCATTGTTTTTCAAAGGATATTTCATTCATCATTTCTATGAATTTAATGTTTTTTTTGTATTTAAAAGAAATGGATACTTCTACAATATTTATTTGAAAAGTGAATATTTTTTTTTTATGGGATCAAATTATTATTTTTGTTTTTTATGGAAATTTTATGATTATAAATTACCATAATTGATATGGTACTTTGTAATTATATATTTTAATGGGTGAGGATGATATATCTCATGAAAATGGGAGATCTCGATATATCCCTATAAGTAACTTGGTAATGAATAGTTTCCAATGGTGAAAAATGAGGTAGATAACTTAGTGGGATACTCATGTCGAGTTAATAGGTCCTTAGATATTTTTGACATTAGTTAAAAACATGTGAACACATTTAATGAATATTTTTCTACAGGTGTGCTATTTTATTCTTTCAAAAGTGTTATTTTGGATATCCATTGATTTAATGATCATGTTATATTTTATATACTTTTAATGGTGAATATTTGGTTATTAGAAATATATTTTTCATAATATTTGATGTTTCTCATAAATCCATCAACATATTTACATTCATTATAATGATTTTCTATGGGTTTCATTAAGAAAAGTTTTATTTTATAATGTGGATATATTTTATTTATTTGTTCCCAATTTATTGGGAAAAAATGTTAGAATTTGCAAAAGATTTCCTTTTTCCCCTAAATTAGTGGGTTTCTATATTTAATATAAAATAATAAGACTTTATTTTCTAACCAATATTTTAAAATATTTTTCTCAGGGATTAAGAATTTATAAGTAGTTGAGAAAGGTCAAGGGTAACACATATTGAAGTAACGAAAATTATCATGTTTGTAAAAAGAATATAAACATAAGATCCATTTTATGGGAAAAATATAAAATATGTGTATATATCCCCATTTATAAATAATGTATCTCTTAATATATAAAACAGTAAACATAAAATATCCCATAAATATAGGAAATTAAAACCTTTATTAGGGAACATTTTATTATGAGTTATTTAATTTATTGAGTATTTTTTTTGGAATTAGATAAAAATATTAGACATTTTAAGTGGTTAAAATTATTTAGATGAATATATTTAAAGAGTTATAAAAACCATTTTGGATTAATAATTATAAGGTTTACTAGAACATTAATGAAATATATACGAAATTTTTCATTTTATGTAACAAGAGATTATGTTGATTAATAATATTTTTAGATACATTAATGTGAATATAAAACCTATGATTAGTATTTATATATATATAAATATTATTTAATGAATAATGTTATTTCTATTTTTTAGACTTTGGTTGAACGGTATTGATTATATTTTGGGTTAAGACACTCTTTAATGGTGGTGTAGATAAAGATACAACAACTAAAGTAATAACAAATTGTTTGGAAGAAATATATTATCATATAGAATAACTTGGGATTAAGGAGTTAATTTATGACCTGGCGGTCAGTTTTATATTTGGATAATGTAAATGTATATTTGGGAACAGTATATTAATCAAGGTAAATGTGATATTTTTCTCTAGTATGAGAATTTTCAACTATGTGGTGAATTATAATTATAAAACCAAGGATGAGACCATATCTTTTTTCATTGACTCTTCTTGTTATGTTTGAGAGATTCTCTATTAAATTTCATTCTAAGGATTATATTCTTTTGGTGATGGTTTATAATGGTATTGGAGTTCATGCGTCTAAAACACCCCTGAGTGCCTGAATCCTTCCTTCTCTTCTTTCAAGTTGATGGTTTCAAGAGATTCCATTATATATTCCACTCCTAAAAACCCCATAACATTGATTCACAAATATGGGAATCCCTGGGGAACAAGGGATGTTTTCTCTGACAGGTCATTATTTGTTATGGAATCTCAAAAAACATCACATTAATATTTATGGATTCTAAACATAAATATTTTTCCATCTAAACATTCTATCAATATATTATCATGATTAATTTAGTAATAGAAACTAGCTATCCACACTGTCATCTCTATTATCAATAAGAATCAAAATTTCAATTTTTTTCATTGATCCATATTTGTTTATCACATAGTCTAAGGAGTAATTTACTTTTGAAAAATGGGTATTTCTTCTTCCCTGATGGAACATCCACATGTATCATGGTGAGCATTAATCCCAGGACACTCTAAGTGTTTTCCTTCTATGAATCCTTCTCTCATTCCACAATATAGTTTTTATGATGAAGATTGATGATTAATTAGGCATTTTACATACGATTATTAAGTACCAATTTGAATTGAAGTAACTATGGGTTCCCATATATAAATTGAGGTTGACATATTTATCTCCCCTCCCTGAAAGTATCCTACTATATTTAGGGGAATAAATTTTTCTATACAAGAAGAACCTCTTCATTGACTCTCCAAGAATCACTCCATATATCATCATTTGAGGAAATTATGGTAATATGTATAAGATAATGGTTTCCCCTTTCTATACATTGGGAGATGCATCATCTTTCATCGGTGTTCCTCTAAAGGATTTCTCACCCATTCGGTATCAAGTTTCACTACACCATATGAACTATATTTTATAATTGGTAGTTGATGGGGTCTCGGTTAGTTTACCTGATAAATAAATTTAAACAATGATCTCCCCTAAGATATATTAAGAATCTTCTCAAACTATGTGGTTATTAGTAACACATTTGGACTAGACCATTAATGATCATCATATGGTTCTAATTAATTATCTTCATAGAATTTTTAGAACTAAATATTACCTATTATATGTGGAAATTTTATACACCAAATTGATATAGAGTTTCATTATCTTACATGCTTGGATAATCATATATAGGGGAACTATCCTTCCTCTAAGAATACCGTGTAAGGTGATCTAGAATTTTATTTTCTACCATTTTCAATAGATGATTAGACAATAACGTCTCTTACAAATGGAACCTGTAGTTCCTCTATGATCTGTAGTCATGGGATAAATCCTTTTACGGTAGGTGGATACTATTAGTTCTCCCACCACATTTGAAGTTATTGGTTACTTGAAAGTTGGCATTTTTCTATCCCCTCTAATTAAATGGAGTAGTACAGAACTCTATGAAACCCTTATTCTTAGTAACAAATTGACATGTACTTAAAATAATAGCATCATAGACTCTCTTTCCTAGAAAAACAAAGTCAAATGATGCCTTCAAGACACTTATGGCATTCATAGTGACCACCTATCTAGTTTTTATAAAAAATAAATTTTTTACATCAGCAAAAGTGAATATCATTATAAGGATATTTGAAATAATAAATTTCAAATTTAGATTCTCTGACACAAAACTCATGGAATAATTAATTGATGATATACCTAAAAATATATAGTTACAAAACCAAGATCAGGGAATCCCAAAAAATTGACATGTATAGTTATCTTGTGGGATCATGTGGTTGGTTGACTTCATTGGTACCACTCCAAAACCTATTAATATCATGGTATGTTAAGATAAATCCCAATTATACATATCAATTGTGTATTCCAAATGTTTGGTACATAATAGAAGGAACATGTGGGACAACCATTCATTTTTACCCTTGTTCATAGGCATGTTTTATTAATGGTTTCATTCCAACCATCTTTAAATAATCATAGAATAAGATAAGGGGTATTTACTCTAACATCACTATTTAAGAGTTATAGTAATGTACTCTTCATAATAATATTCTTGAACTAGGGATTAATAGTGGGACCTATAAACGACTTTAAAAAGGGAGGTAATAATAGAATATAGAATGAAATATTGAATTATATAAAATCATGAATCCATCTACACCTTCCAAAACTCCTTAGTCATCTACACGTCTAGAATATTATCTGACTTATATCCCTTTCATCTCAAATTATATAATTAAAATTTTATAAAAAATGGTGTCATTTTATAAAAAATCATTATTTAATTGGATGATTTCATGAATTTTTGTGTAGCTCCTAGTCCCCTCTATTCAGTTACACGTTTCGGTATCCCTCAAATGAATATTAAGAAGGACAAAAAATTAAATTATCATTTGGGGAAATAATCATCCAAGCCAATGTAACAAAAAATAAAGTATTCAATACAAAATTATTCACCTATATAAGTTGATAAAAATAATCGGGGTGATAAAACCTTCTTTTTGAGGTCCCACATGTATTACTAATAGGATGAGAAATTAAATGAAGCTAAAATGTATTCTAGAGAGAGATGTTGGGTCAATTTTTTAGGTATGGTGATTCAAATATAATATATTTTGATGACTTCATTAAAGATGAAATTTTTTGATGAAGATCAATATATAATTTCATATGTGTCTCGCTATAGAGATTCTCACACCACCAACTCTATCATGTTGTGTTGAATCTGAAATTTAATTACGTGTATTGGATAGATGTTATGATGCGGTAACAAGGAGAGTTAGTGGATGATACTTTATTTATTACATTAAATCTCATGGAGATGAAAAATTACTCAAGCTTGAAATCTATTCTAGAGGACGATATAATTAAGGAATCTATTTATAAACTCTAGCAGGACAATTCCCCTTGTTCTAATGGATTATAATGATCCCATTACTATTCAAAATTGAGCTTTTTCTAGGGTAACATCCCAAATTTAGTTTAATATTATATCAATGGGGTATCATTTCCCAAAGTCAACCCTAAAACTATTATATTCATCATCCCTAAGGTTATTCAACCCAATGGATTTGGTCAACTCCATCACAATAGCAAGTGAAACATTTCTTATAATGTTCATTGTTCTTTGTTTAATAGAAGACTGTAACATAATCTTACTCTATAGATTTTATAAGATTTTTTTTTCTTAATGGAAGTTGTATTTAGGAAACTATTAGGCTCTCATTGGTGATGACTTTTGATATTGAAATAACGTGTGGGTGCTAATATCATGTTCAAGGATAACATGGAAATATAATTTAATCGGATAGAGTGGGGTTTAATTATCAATGTTCTTATTTGATGTGGTTTTTCTATATTGTATTATGACCCCTCATTGGATTATTCTCTTCACAGTGGTTTACTATATCACTATTGGTTAGTAGATTTGGGGGTTTCCAATCAATTGGATACCATCACCATAGAGATCACCTATTTACGGGTTGTAACATCCCATCCTTGGTGTAACACACATATGACCCAAACCGGTCTGTCACATGATCGCAATCGCACCTCCCCATATTCTAGAAGCTACTGACAAGATGAAATGGTCAAATATCTATCATACTGAGAATATACCCTCTTTTTCAAATAAATACACTGGTGGAAAATAAAAAAAAATAACCAAATATATAACCATAACAAAAATGACACCAATATCACATGATGAACAAAAGTGGGGATACAATATCAAACTAAATAATAGATATATCATGATAAAGTACACATCAACTATCCAAATGAAAACACGAAAAGTAATAACCATAAAATATCATAAGTGGTTACTAACACTAAGTCAAGTTGCCTTATCTTACATCCATCCCATATCATCAATCTAATATAAGGAATTTTAATTTTTCTATATAAAAAACACAATGGATATTTGGGTATCGATCATGCAAATCAGGTGGAGTGTGAGTACAAATCAGTAGTCCACCATTAATAAAATCTAAAAAAATAATTAATAAAATAGTGTATGATGTTGTATAATGATTAAAATACAATAAATTAAATAAACAATTCATATTTATTCAGTTACTCATTTTTACCATATAACACCTAAGTACCTTAGGACACCTGAACTCCCAATACCTACTTCATCTCATAATGGAGTGTAATCTATCACCATGTGATATAATATATCTGAATACAATTTTTTTAATTAATTATGACAACCATATTTGATAAAATACCTTAAAACATAAAAAACAATATGAAAATAGTTATTTAAACATAGTGCTCTAACCTCAAGAGCCTAGTGATATCGATAAAAAGCATAATATATTCCTAATAAAATAAAGATTCTCTCAATAACTTTTCTTCGACCGAAATCCACATTCTCTAAGGGTCTTTTGAAAATGAAAATATTATCTCCCATGGTGTTCCCCCAAATGTCTTTCCTGGACCTTTGGAAATCTAAATAGCATTTCTCATGGTCTACCTCCCCGAAGGATCTCACGACCCATAAAAAATTAAATTTAGAAGCTCTCAAGGTCTTCCTCTAGAAATACATCGTTCACAACCCGGTTAAACCATGTGAAACTACATTCTAACATATTCAAAACCACATGACATACAAGAAACAGACATTTCAAAAATCATTCCAATTATTTATTCAATAATTAATTAATCATATCGATTACCATTAATTAATCCAATGATTAATTAATTACATCTATATCGTTAATTAATTCAAAAATTATTTAGTCACTATAATTCCATTAATTAACACAATGATTAATTAATCACATCAATTTTATTAATTAATTAATTAATTAACTAATAAAATCTAATAATCTCACTATCTCATAATTAATTCTACAAATATTTATTCCAATATAGAATTTTACATTCAATAATTAATTCAAGAATTATATATTCCAATTTATGATTAAGAATTCAATAATTAATTCAAAAATTATTTATTCAAATTCGTGATTAAATTTTCAATAATTAGTTCAAAAATTATCTATTCTAATTAACAATTCTATATGCTAATAATTAATTAAATTATAAATTGTTCCACTTCACAATTCAATATTCAATAATGAATTAAACAATTATTTATTCCAATTTTTGATTCAAAATTTAATAATAAAGTCAAAAATTAATTATTCTAGTCAATGATTAAACATTTAATATATAATTCAATAATTAATTATTCTAATTCACAATTCAACATTTAAATATCTATGTCAAAAATTAATTATTCCAATTGACTATTCAACATTACAATAATTAATTAAACAAATATTACTCTGATTTACATATAAAAATTCAATAAAAATGTATCAATTTATTATTTTAATTCAAAATTCATGAATTCAAGAATTAATTTTTCCCCAAAATTCAAAAATTTAGTATTCTGATAATTAAATTAACAATGAATTATCCACGTTACCACACATCCTTATTTAATAAATTCACAAAATTAGTTAATTCAATTCATTGATTTTCACCCTCACAACAATCCTCATTAATTAATGAACCAATTAATTAAAAAAATTCATCAAATATATAATCACAAAAAACCATTAATGAGTTAATAAATTAAATAATCCATTTCACCAAATAAATTGATCACAAAAATACCCAAATAATTAATTCAAAAATTAATTATCCCGATTAAAAAATTATAATATCCCAATTATTAATTCAATAATTAATTATTCCTAATTTCACAATCATGATATTCCATTAATCAACTAATCCACTTTGATTTCATTAATCATTTCTACCATTAAATAATAAAATTACTTCTTTTAATAGATTCATCCGTTAATTAGTCCCATCAATCTCAGAATTTAATTCAACCATTAAATAATCACCTAAGCCCTATTAATAAATTCAGTAATTAATTAATCATATCAATTAATTAATACTCATAACACTCATCAATAATTAATTAAATAAATAATTAATCCCAATCCAAAAATCCTAATAAAACAATAATTTATTCAATCATTAATTTTTCACATATGTTGTAATAAATAATTAAACAATTAATTCATCATATCTCTTCAATTAATTGATTCCAAAATCACAAATATTACCATTTAATTTATTCCAAAATCAATTAATCATCTAAATGAAATTATTTTCCATGGGAATAAATTAATAATCACAATATTATTATTAATTCAACAATTAGTTCACCACATCAATCCCTTTGATTAATATCCCAATTAATTAGGCACATCAAACTACATTTATCAATTTACAAATTAATTAAGAAATATCCTCAAAATAAATATCTATTACTTAATTATTCAATGAATTATTCAATCCTAAATGTATATATTGCCTAAATAATAAAATAATTAATTATTTAAAATTCTAATAATCCCAATATTCCAAATTTCACATATCATTTAATTAATTAATTAAACAAATTAATTAATTCTATGATGAACCCAATTGAAAAATATATTATTGAAATGATAAAACCAAATACACATAACTACGGTCATGACACTGAGATTTTTAATATAGATCAGCTACCTCATGTTTTACGATTATAAGTTGCATTCCAAAATCCCAAATTTGAACAGAACAACCAAAATCATGATAAAGATTATGATCTAGATTTAAAACATTGATCCAAAATCAAAATAATCATGATCCAGAAATACACGATATAAATACAAAGTGTAATGATATATATCCCCAAAATATGGATCTAGACCAAATAAAACTATTTTTTAACTTCCTATAAAGAATGAGAGAAGAATTGAAGAAGATATGGAAAACAATCATGATTGGAATCTCTTAATAGGAGAGCTGTAGATCAACAAACCAGGATTTTAAACACCATGAACCAAGGTTTGAGCCTTAGTAATTCTATTTAGATCCTACAAAAATGAGTGGAATAGGTTATGTCCATTTTGGGGTAGATTTGGGGTTAATATGGGGGTCCATGAGAATTTAAAACCAATTTTGGTAACATTAATTTTTATATTTATGGTTTACTGGGGAAAGGTTCATGGTTAGTATTAACCATCCACCTAACCATGAAACTAGTTGGAAACATTGAATTTACATATAGTTTATCCATAGAAAAACCTTGTAACCCCTCTAATTCTTTGTTAAACCATGTTCGAACCAATCAAAAACCATGCGCAACACATGAAACCACTGGCACACTTTGTTTAACCATGTTAAAACCCTGAGAAACCCATGGAATCCCCATGCACATTCCCATATATCAACAACACATGAACTATTGACACATACTTTCCATGAAACATTTTTTATTGTGATCCAACACACTTATATGATGCTTCTAATAGGAAACATCAGTCTAAACCTAAACATACACGACATATCAAATACGTTTCGCAAAGAACCTTTCCCCAAAAAGGTACCCCATAAAATGTTGTCACTCATCCTTTCCATAGATTACACCTAGAAAATTAATATAGCCCCCACATCCAAGGACCACCTAGAAATTCCCTGAGATATAATAACCCACATCATATATCTTCCTTGATGGTATTCTGAATCCACCACTTCTAACCCATGGTCATGCTCCAAGAATGTACTATAGAAGCATCGATCTCCACCATCGGGGAATTATTTTCACCAATTTTTCAATAAATCTAATCCCAAGGCCCACACATAAATCATAAGAAAAACCCAAAAACATTTTCGTGGACTCCTAGGATTTCATGGGAAAATAAAACAACATCAATTGTTACTTGTTCCTATATATCAAGTGCAGACCCAATGATATTCAAATACCTTCAATCCATTATGATAACCACTTCTATAAACTGCTGATGGTGTACATTCCACCATAAATATCCACATATACCACTTAATAAGAACAAACTCTAAGAGGCCACCTATCAAACCAAAACATAATTTTCTAGATTGGGGTAAATCTAGACCTTTGTTAGCGTACCTCAGATGATGTTATGTTTTGGGACATGATCGTCACTAATTAAAGATAAACGGATATTTTTTCTATGAAAACCACCAAAATTAATCTATCATAGATGTAACCTCCCACTATAGAAACACCTTAACCAATTGAAAAACATAAGATTCATTTCCCACCAATATATCACCACACCGATCCAAAACCAGAAGATCTATTTGATAAGCTATAACCATGTTCTAAAACATAATGATTTTCACTAATAAGACCACACACTTCAAGGTACTAAAAAACTAAAATGACTTCTATTTGAAAACATTAACATAGTTAACAAGATATATTTATACAAAACCATGACAAGTCTTCCCCCCCTTTATCCCACTACACGTTCAAAACCGAGGCACTATCGCATCCATTAACCAAATTACATCTTGGTAATGGTAAACTAAGTATAAAAGCTTGCTTGTTATTCAATTATCTCATTAGAATGACATTTATTCTCATCTTTCATCATTTTAATGTCTTTATCAATTATAAATTCTGTCAAATTTTTTAATTTCATTTTCACAAGAAATTTTAAAGTGTTAATGTTGAAAAACATACCTAAAAGCCATTTTTTGCAATCCAAATAATATAAAAGCCATAAAATAATCCTGAATTTCTAGACTGATTAATTAATACTCAAATATAATGCCTTGCCATTTCATGAGTCAAATCACAAAAAATGTTTGCAACAAAAATCACATCACACAACAAGTAAATCACCCAAGGTGAGATAATAATCAACAGTAACAGAAAAAACCAAAATAAATAATGCCACCATGGGTACTTGGGTTCTCCCCCATACATGGGTTAGATACTCCCATTCCCCAGCTAATAATCATGGCCCAACTCTTCATCATCTCATTCATGACTTTCCTTAATAGTAAGACACATTAAAAATAAAATAAAATTGTGATCTAATACCACTTTGTATGGTCTCGTCAAGGGTTCCACAAAACGGTGCCAAGAATTGGTTAGTAACAAGACCACATCCCCCCATATAGTAGAGGTTACTGACTAGTAGTGAGTGTTTTATATAATTCATGATGAGATTACACCATTTTTGGCATAGTAATACACCAATGGAAAGTATATTTACAATTTTCAAATATATAACCATTACCAGATATATACCAACATCACATGATGAACAAAACTAGTGATACTATATCAAACTGACTAATATATATGTCATGCTAATGTACATGTCAAGGGTTAAAAAAAAAACCCCTAATTAAGGACACTAACAACTCCAAAGAGTTTCCTAACATAGAGTCTCGATCCCAAATGCCTGCTACATACAATATGATCCATCTAACAACTAATATTTTCCCTTTTTCTATACATAAATCCCAATGTCTATTCGGGTACAAATCAGGTAGCCCAAGTAGTGTGTGAGTATAGCTCAATAATCCACCACCAACAGAGTATAAAAAAATATATATTAAAAAAATGTATATAGATATATAAATAATAAAATAAGTGCAATAAACTATCATTTTATATTTATTCAAGTACTCCTTTTTTAAACACGTAACTCTCAAGTTTCTAAGGACACCTGATATTTCATTACCAAATTTTTCATCTGATGGAGTCTAAACTACCCCAAAAGATATCATATATCTAAATTCAATTTTACCATTTGTTATGATGATTGTTATCTGATAAAAGTATAAAACATGTAAATCAGTCTGATAGGAGTAATGTGCACATATGGCTATAATATTAATAGCCTAATGTGAGTGTTAATAAAGGATACATAATAAAATTTAAGGAAACAGTAGAAGATCTCATATCCTTATCCATTGCCAAAATCTAAAAGCTCTCATGGTCCCTTGGAAGTCAAAATAGAACCAATCGTGATATTCTTCTCTAAAGGATCTCATGTTTCTTTGGAAATGAAAATATAATATATCATTCTCTTCCTCCCTGAAGCCTCTGGCTGTCCTTAAAAATTGTAATTTATCCTCTCACGATCAATATTTGGAAATCCGTCACTCACACCCAGGTTAACCCATGTCATATTCCATACAATCATAATAAAAAACAAGTTACATAAAACTAATATCCTTTTTTCACAACTCATTCCACTAAATAATTCAATAGTTAGTTAATTATCACAATTTACTTTATTTAATCCCATGCTTAATTATTCACATCAGTTTCATTACATAATTAAATAATAAAAATATGCATTGAAATTTCATTAGTTAAACTAATAATTAATTAATCACATAAATCCCATTGATTAATTCAAAAAGTAATTTATACAATCCAACAACATCAATATCCCATAATCAATTAAATAATTAATTATTCCAAATCAGAAAAAAAATCAATAATTAATTCATTAATTAATGAAACCAATTTATGATTACAAATTTAATAATAAATTCAACATTTAATTATTATAATTCATGATTCAGAATTCAATAATTAATTGAACACTTAATTATTCAAATTCATAATTCAAAATTTCAATAATTATTTCTAAAATTAATAATTCAAATTCAAAAATCAAAATTCAATAATTAATTGAATAATAAAATATTCTAATTTATAAATAAAATTTATTTATTAACTTAACAATTAATAATTCCAATTAAAAATTAAAATTTTTGATAATTAATTAAATAATTTATTATTCTAATTAACAATTTAATATTTCAATAAATAATTCAAAAATTAATTATTCCAATTTAAGATTAAATATTAAGTAACTAATTTATAAATTAATAATTTTAAGTATAATGAAACACTTAAATAATTAATTCAACAACTAATCATTCCTGAAATCTATCAATTCATTATTCTGTTAACTAACTAAACCACTTACAATCCTCAATACAATAATCCGAAAATTAATTTATTAGCCAAATAACTTAAATCAATTCCTTCAATTTTATTGTATCAACAATATTAATTAATTAATTCAAAAATTAATTAATCCTAATTATTTAAATTTATAATCACGAGTATCTATTAATAGAAAATTCAATTAATTTTTCTAGTTAAATAAATTATTTAATCATAACAATTATGGTATGATTAATTCAATGATTAATTATCCTAATTAAACAATCAAAATTACTCAATAATTAATCCAACAATTAATTATATTAAATTTCACAATCATAATATTCTATTAAAAAACACATTAATGAATTAGTCCTCTTTAATTACATTAATTAATTCCACCACTAAATAATCATATTTCTTATATTAGTTAATAATTAAATTATGTTGTCCCATAATAAGAATTGTGTGGCACCAAACTATGTCTCGTTACACATATAACAAATTGAATGTTCATATATAAAAATATAAGTGATTATCTCTCTAGAGTTGTGTTTCTCTCTCTTTCAGTCTCTACCGATCATGAAAATTTCTTTCAAATAAGTGGATGATTTTGATGTGATTGGGCACAAAGATCTCTATTATCTTTGCTTCCCACACAAGAGGATTGAATTGTTTGTTTCTTCAAAACAATGGGAAGAAATTATGGAACATTTTGAAATGTTTTCTACCGGTGGTGTACGCCATCTGGATAAAAATGTTTAATCAGGTGGAATTCTTGCATTATCTATAGATCTAGAAGATTTTTGTTCGACACTTGAAGTTGATTGTTTTGAGAAGTGTCTCCATGTATAATATTTGAGACATGATTATTAGATGATGGAAATGGGGAGATTCTGTATGGTGATGGTAGATCATGGAGAAACATGGGTGCATGCGACAATGTTGTGCAGGCTGAGGTGTCTTTATATTGCATGTTTCATTGAATTGTTTTATAAGTGGCATCAGTCATTCTGGAAACGGAGATGCTGGGGCCCAGTTGGTGGTGTATATAAAACTGTAGTGTTGACGTGGACCATAGAACATTAAAGACATAGAATCCTGGTGCTGCTGCTGGGGTTCATATCCTTACCAGATCTCATAGGGGGAAGGTCGCTTGAGCCTGGTGTTATAGATGATGTTTCTTTTGCATAGTGATGCATAGGACACCAGAGTTTCCTGGATCATGGGAAATGACTATTGAGGTGTGTCACTGAGGATGAAAGGATTTTGTTACCAGTGTCAATCATTCCACATTTCCATATGGCGACCCTCAGGATGCATTTTGGGTTTGGTCCTAGTGATGGTGATGTTAGTTGACATCAAAATGAAGTTAGTGAACTAGGGTTTCTATAGGCTAGGGATTTCTTGTTTGGTGATAGAGTCTTTCTACATGAGCTCTAGTGGGACCAATGTAGGCCATTGTTGTCAACTGGCTTTGAGATTGGGGTATATGTGCTCCATGTTGGTGGTAGAATAAGTTGTTCTTGATGATGGGTCGAACATTCTCGATTTTGAAAAATTCTTGGTATTCCCATCAAACCCGTTGTTTAATTCAATGATTAAATAACCACCCTACTTCCATTAATTAAATTATCAAATCATTATTTAATATATTAAATAAATAAATCCCATTATTTAATTATACTATTTAATAATCTCTTTAACACTATTAATTAATTTATGAATTATCTTATCATCTCAAGAAATTGAAACTCATAAAAAATCCACTAATTAATTAAAAAATAAATTAAGTTCAATTTAACAATCCCAATTCAAAAATAAATAATTACACAATTAATTATTCACATATATTCCAATAATTTATTGTAAAATTAATTAAACACTTTTCTTCCACTTTTTTTAAATTCCAATTCTAAACATTAATTAATTAAAGAATTAAATAATCAACTCAATGACATTAATTATTTCAAGAACTAATTAATAATATTAATATCATCTCAAATTCAACTATTAGGTCATAACATTAATCCTATTAATTAATTTTCCAATTAATTAATCACTACAAACCCCATTAATCAATTTACTAATTAATTAGTCAATATTTAAATACTAAATATCCAATATTTAATTCAACAATTAGTTATTCTGTGCATAATATCATTATCCCATAACTAATTTAACCATTAATTATCAAAAAATAATAATTCCAATATCCTCATTTTCAAATATATTTAAATTAATTAATTCACCAAATTATTTAATTATATCAAGAACTCAATTTATAAATATTTAATATAAATTATATATTTTTATATATATAATTAAAACTATGTCTTTGGAATTTTAATTATAAGTTTCATAACTCAATGTTTGACTATGAATGTTCACCCATAGAAATCCAAAACATTAATGGAAATACCGAAAACAAGAAGAAAACATGATCTGGTTCAGATACCTACATCTGAAATAAAAAAAAATTAACATCTAACAATCCTATATCTTGATGTAAAAATTACTGATCTATATATCCAAAAAGTTTATCTAGATCTAATAAAATAATGAAAAAACTTCCTAACGGAATTATAGATGAATATAATAATAATAATAAACAATTTTGATTGGAGTATCTTACTAGTAGAGATGCAGATCTAAAATCTGTGCATCAAATCACAATAAAAGGATTTTTAGATCTTTATAAATTCATATTGGAGCCTCCAAAAACGAGTTGATATTTTATATTCATGTCGGGGTAAATATGGTGTTAATATGAGGGTTTGATATATTTTAAAATATTTTTTTGTATCATAAATTTTCACATGCATGATTTCCTGGATGAACTCAAAAAATTAGAACTAAAAATATGCCAAATCAGGTGACTAGTTGCAGACATAGAATTATAACATAGTATGAATTTTTTAGACAATGATACCCACTTTTACACTTTGTTAATCCATAGACAAACCTTGTTTAAACCTTATGAAAACTATGAAAACCATTTCATTATTTGGTTTACCATGCACAAACAATGTGAAAACCATGAAAAACCCATTAAAATACTTGCAAACGTACAAAAATATTCAATTTTTAACAAAAATCACCCAAATAATTTCCCAAAAAGTTGCTTTGAAAAAAAGGTAAAGAAAATTTCTTTCACAAGGTAGTGAAATATGAAGAAAAATATCAATATCATACATGATTATATCTATTCATAATCATGAATCCACTAGAAAAATCCTTAATAGGGGAATGACCGCAGGGTTAATTTTTCATTTTTGAGGTTTTTATAGATTAATTGTCATTTTTAATTTAATTTTTAATGATGATATTCATTTAGCACTAATTTTAGTTTCCATTTTATTAAAAACATAATGTGGAACATACATAATTATATCACCAAAAGTTACCTATTAATTAATATAGAAAATCTTATTTAAAATTCTTATATGTTCTTAAATATAATATAACAAATTAATTAATAGGGTGTTTATATATCATGAATCCATTTATTTATGTTCAATCTGGGATCCCATATAGCAAATGAGGGAATTAATATTCACAACATTGATGGTATTTTCAAATGTATCAAATGTTGGAACCTCGATTGGAATATTTTTTCCCTTAAGAGTAATAATTACTTTGGTGAGAAATATTTCATCCCTTATCCGCTCATCATCACATTTAGTTTTTTAATCCATTATGAACGACATAAATAATTTTTAATGTATCTTCAATAGATTCATTAGGGGATCTAATGAAATATTACCAGATAACATGTGGGGTTGGGATACAATGATAAAACTAATAATGTAAGGGGTATTGGTCCATGGTGTTTGAGGGACAACACATAGGGTTTTGAAGCCAAATTTTTCTGGGAATACATTATGTGAAAATAAATTCAGATCATATTTATTAATAATATATTTAGGGATAATCCCAGACAATGGATTAAATATTATTCTTGCAATAATTTATGGAATAATCAATAATATTCAATGATCACCCTAATTCAAAATTTTTTTAGATTATTTGAAGGAGTGAGAAAGATTAATTAAAGGTCAACTCGGTTGGAACACGCATATACTTCGTAGGGTGTCTAGCCCTAACATTTTTCCTAGGGGAAAATTCTTAAAAAAATTCAAATAAGATATGGTCAGTAATGAATAATATAACCCTATCAAGAAAATACAACATTAGGATTTACTAAAATAATATGTCTTCAATTTATCCCCCTGGGGATTATTTAGGTGTTTGAGTTTCCACAAGGTGTTGTATAAGAATAATTATGTTTATTGTTTTATCTTAAAGATATTGTATAAATAACATTTGAAAAATCCAATTTTGTTTCATTAAGGATTCAGAATTAGATCTTCTTTACTAAGGTCACCATTAAAATTATTAGTATTCCCCTTGTATCAATTTTTATGTGTTCTATGAATTATATTTCTAAAACCATGGTTCAACTCATTGATAAATGTGGTAGGATGTGGTTCATATAGGGGTTTCTAAATTAACATTCAATATAAGATTAATTATATGAATCAGGTAAATATAAATGGATTGTGAGTTTTTAAGGGAAAAGGGCTATAAATACTCTTACCAATGGGAGGCTGATTTTAATAGTCCCTAGATGTTGGGTTATTAAAGAGACATGTAACACATCCGTCCTCATGGTCAAAATAATAAAAAATGATATATGTGATGCAATGTCTTATTCCACATTGTGTATCTCAACACTATGTGTAAAAAACATACTGTTACTAATCTTGGATAGGGTTATCTTTCATTACCTATTAACATCATTACAGTGAAAATAATATGGTTCAAGGAATGTGGGTATGGTTAAATGATAATAATTATGGTTTAAAAAAAATTGATTGATCCTATTTTCATGGTTCTACATGCTATTTGGGAATAATTTGGGATTACAAGGGCCTTTTCCTTGTAAAATTATTTAATTCAATGGAATTAGTTATTTAGTATAGGAAAAATTTCATTCAATGATCATTGGTCATTATCTTTATAGTACGCAGAATATCAATCAATCCGTAGTGTAGTAAACTTTTAACACATTTATCATCTCAATGTTATCTATTTCCAATATCACTTAAAAAATACGTATTCTATCGAAACCTATAGAACAATAATGTATCTGAATGTGAATACTGATCATTCCTATAAAGAGGGATATATTGATGAAAATAAAATTTTAACTATAGATAATGAGTTGCAGAAACATATTGTTTATATGGATTAAGTATATCTTTAAGTTTATTTCATGGAAATTATTTGTGGTAACTCCCTTAGTCCTTACTATTTTCAAGCCCCATAAATATATTTTCCATCTTCATTAATTTGAATGAAATAATTAATTTTTCATTAAGAGATATATGTTAAGATGATATCAGTATAATATGCGATATATAATTTTAATATTTGGGTTTTTTTCTAGATTATAATATTTTGGTGATTTAAAGGTTAGTTATTTTGATAATGAATTAATTTTAACATATGTGTTATTGTCGAGGAATCAATTGATTATTTATAATGTTTTATAATTATTTGATATTATCTAAACTTCTGATAACCATTTTGATTTTGGAAAATTTATATAGATATGAGAAATAAGTTGTTATCTATTTATGGAACTTGTTATATTTTCAATGATAATTTTAGTGTTTTATGAATGAAAAATTCATCATGGTTTAATGATTAACTAGAGGTTGAAAATTTCTCAAAACAAAAATAAAGTGAGAAACATTAGAATGAAATGGAGTACATATATTATCTTATATTCACTATATCGATGGTAAAATAATTTCGCAAAACTAAATTAAGTGGATAATTAATCTATCTTTTCTAATATGGAACATATATATTTTCTGTCAATATATTATTTTTGAAAAAAATTCAAAATTATTATTCTTAGAATTATATATACGTTTTTAAGAAGCATTAATGGGGAGAAAATATTCTTAAACATATTAGAAACTTGAATGTTCATTTCAATAGGAAATGTTATCCATTTGGTTTTTTCGAAACCATTTAGAAAGTATAAAATTAATTTTTACCACTTAGGAATATTTATACTTCACACCACATTTCACATTTTTCCTATGTATTAAGGTTATATTATTTGGGATCCATTTAAAATCAATAATAATTGAACTAATATTCCACTCCATGGAATTGATTTTAAAAATTGTATAATTCACTTTTATAATATATGAGGTATAATTTAAATGACGATATAATCTTATGATTGGGAGAATATAACCCCTAAAAATTTTAGTTTAAAATTATACAATGTTTGATTTCATATACCACTTGCAATACCAGGATTTAAATGAACTACAATATACAATTCAAATAAAATTATGAAAAATTTAAAATTAATGCACAGTAATTCGATTGGATTTTATTGATATGAGTAAATATATTATTAAATATTTATAGGTATTTTTTCATTAATAAAAACACAAATATTATTATATAAGAAATATGTACTTGTTTTTTCAGTTTGATCATATATGATTAAATGAGATATATTTCAGAGAACATATTTATGTGTGAAAAACATATTCATCAATTTAAATTAAGATTATCACTATAGATAAACTGTTATAAAAAATATATTGATTTCATATTTAATAAAACAAATAAATGTTCATCTAATGGATGTTACTATATTTGGAATTAAAATAAAAGTATTTTAAATTGTACACATACATTTTATTTGGAAATAGTTTTTCTTCATTTTGTGTGATGATATTATAAAAAACATCATAAAAATACACATATTTTATTTGATAAAATGATAAATTATATTCTAAAAATAATCATAATAATTTTTTTATATTTTCATTCAAATTGAAAATTTTGGGTCATTAAAAAAATAAAAACATTTAAAAAAAATCAATTCATTATTCTATTCTATGTAATTTTGATGTTTTTTTAATAAATGAGGCATAAAGTTTAATCTATTAAATATATAATAGTTAATTTGAAATAAATCATTATTACCAAATAATTTGGTATAAAATCATTAATAGGCATAAAATAATCATTTTTCCAAAAGCAATTTTTTGTTGAGTTTAAAACATATATTAAAAGTTATAATTAAAAACTCTAAAAATTTAATCTTTGGAAACGGATTCAACATATGTTTTTATAATGTTTCCGTTTGATTATATGTTCAAATTTAGTTCTAGCCATAATGAACAATAACCACTATAACGGTTTAACACTATAGTGTGTGAAAAAATGAGTTAATTAAGGTTAAAACATTATGATAAGGTCGAAAAATATCATCTAAAATATTATTAGATGAAATTATTTATACCTATATAAAATTATATTTTAAAATATATAAATTGAGTAATTATTTCCTTTGATTATGACCAATATATTATATTAGGTAAGGAATAATTAACAAAGTTCATTCTATTTTAATATCTCTAATAAGTTTTTAAAATTATAAAAAGTAATTGTGGACAGTTATAAATAATAATTTTTAATATGAATAAAATATTTTTATAATCATAATTATTTTAAATGTTTTATTGATGGTATTATTACCATTATATTTTATTCAAAACTGATCCATATTGTTTCTAAAGACTTTAAAAGTAAATTAAATTATTTAAAAAACGTTAAACGTAACATGTTTTTCATGAATTATGATGTTCTAATAATAATTTCCATAAATAATTTTTTTATTAAATTTCTAATAAGTTTATATTCAAATTTTATTGCATAGATGATTATTTTAAGAAAAACATACATGAAGAGACATGAAAATTAATTTAAATAAAATTTTCTTTATAAAAATTATTTCTAAATCATTACCAAATAAAATAAAAACAATATTTTCTAGATTTTATTTGAACACTATATCCTATAATCTGTATTTTATTTTACTTGGAGATTTTAATTTTTGAAATAAATTTAATAAAAATTAAAATTTTAGCAATTCTGAAAATATTTTTGACTTTTTCATATAAAAATATATTCACTGAATCAATTTAAAAAAAAAATAATGTTAATTTTCATCAAATAAATTTGACTATATACCTATATTAACATCCTTTTATAATTCCCAAACCCCTTCTATTTTCCATAATCTATAAGTTCAATGGAACTAGTCTTAATAAATAAGAAAATATGAAAAGGGGATGTACATGTCATAACAAATTAATTGTAGGATTATTTCTCCTACTACCACCTTCACATTTTTTTATAACCATACTATTATAATAAAATATATACCTGCAATGTAATTAATATTTATTATGTTTATTTTATATCCATTTGTAATCATCTTTTACATCCAATGAGAATTGAATGTATTACCCATGCATACATATTAACTACCATATCCACTAATTAATGCATTTAATTTTTCATCATCTCCACACACAGATGGTTATAAAAATGAAAATAATTAATATATAATATTTATATTAAATTAGAAGGATTATAGAAAGATAATATATTACATACATTTTTATACTTTCTATTATTTGGAAAATTATAGGATTTCATTTTCTTACATATGGACTACCACATCAACTATATGGGGTGATTTCTTTTTCATTTCCACCATACATGGATTGTAATTAATATTTATATAATGAATAAATATAAAACAAAAAAATTATTTATGAATATATGAATAATAAATTTAATCCACTATCTATTTTCAATCCAATATAAAATTTAGAAATTTGTTCATGTGTATATAAGGATTACCATCTCCATGAAATAAGATTCTCTACATTTATGAACCACCTTAAATGAGTAGTTATAGAAGTATATTTATTTTATTATAATTATAAATATAAATTTACAAATAATTTTTATATTATATAAAATGAAAACTATTTACCTCAGTTAACATACTGATCCTATTTTATGTTTATGAAGAAAATGACCCCAAAACATATGACATAATGTTAACGAACATAATAAATAATTAAATATTGAAAAAAAATGCAAATTAAAGTAATAATAGTAATTAAATGAAATTGAAAATGGTTGTTAAAAAATTATAAAATTAATTAAATTGTATTTTTTTGATAATAAAATACATATGTCATGAGTCATGACTCAAGGTATGTGATTTCTCATATTATTTTCCACTCATTCATATTTATTAAATTTCCACCACATGTTTCATTTCTTGTAGAATATAGAAAATTTTATATTTATATTTTGCCATTTATTTAAAAAAAATAACGTGGATTGAAAATTCATTTCATGTTCTCTCCTTTTATGTACTTTGTCTTAAATGTTATTTAAAATATATGGTCATTTAAAGCCTTAATTTAATATCATTGTTTAAGTACCTTCCCCATCATATAAATGTTCATAATAATGATATAATAATTTTATTATTTGAAAAATAGTTAATGAAAATTTTCAATTACATATATTATTCAATTTTCCCAAATTATTTATGAGGAATAATTTAAACAATTTTCAAATGATACTTTTTTTATTTTTTATAAGAGCTCAAAATAATTTTTTTATGTTAGATAGCTTGATTGATATTTCCCTTTATCATAATAGAAATTATTATTTAATATTAATCAACAAATGTAAATGGGTTTTCAATTAATATCTTATTCTCTATATTTTATTATTTTCTTCATTTTAGGAGTTTTTTGAATAAATGGATATTGGTCTAGTTTTTTAGATTATAATTTATTGTGGTATTTCATATGGATTCAAATGAGTTTTCAAGGTTTTTACCGTTAAAAGTATAGGATTATGTTTTTTCAGGATATAATACATGAGAAATATAAATTATGATGGGTGATCCAGATATAGCTTATCTTACTGGATGATCATGATATAGCTCATCAATGAATTAGATATGTATTAGTCTTAAAATTTGTAAAATTAGGGATAGAACATGTTATGAATTTCTAAAGAAATTAACAAGGGATAATTTTTTTTTGAATTGGGTTAAACACATGTGAAAATGAAATTAGAATTTAATTCTACAGGATACAAATTTTATTCTTAAAAAAAATTATTATTGAATTCCATTCATTTGATGAGGTAAGAAATTTTTAGGTTATTTTAAAGGTGAATACATTTTTTAAATAATTTTTTTATGTTTTATCGTGTTCCTCATGACTCATTCATGATTTTCTCAAACATTATAATGGTTTTATTGTTTGGATTTCAAAAATAATTATTTTATATTTTATATATGATTTATTCATCTGATCCTTGTTTTATTGGGTGAATAGAAATAAATTCATCGGTTTTCTTATCATATCCATCGAGTAATTATTTTACCTTTTTTAAAAGCCATTTCAGTGAATTTCTTCCTTATAACATATTTTCAAATATTTGTTCGCAAGGCCTAAGGATGTATGAAAACTATATTGAGGTCAATAGTGACATGTCTGGAGTGAAGAAAATGTTTCACGAATTTAATATGAGGGTCAATATAAGAACTTATTTTTGTGAATAAAGGTACCATATATGGAAGTGTATACCATTTTAGGTAACTATTTTCCTATTTCTCAAAATACTATATATAAAATAAGTTATAAATGTAAAAATATATACAATTATTTTATATATTGTAATTATTAGTTCTTTATGTTTTGGGGAGATTGATAGAGAGTTAATATAAATGATATCAATATTGAACAATAGTAGTTATGAATAAATATGAAAAAGGATATTTTCAAAGATAGAAAAAAAATTATAATTGAATTAGGTTATTAATTTTAAAAATACGAACAACCACACATTTTTTCTTAATAATTATTATTTTAAAATGATATAATATTTTATAGAATGAGAATAAAAATAACACTTCAAAAACCATGTATACATGGAATGAAAGATTCATAAAGAAAAAAATGAAAATATTGATGGAAAAAGACAAAAAGGAAAATATTTAAATTGATTCCTTTTACCTCATTTTACATTCTTCATTTCACTCAATGGATCCAGAATTTAATAGATTGGATAAAGCATTGCCTTATTCTCATATGTTCATTATTATCCAAACTCCCAAACTTAGCCCCGCCCTAACCTTAAGCCTTTATCACTTTTATATTTTTTCATTTTCCATAGTTTCATTGTCTATTCGATTTGATTTTTTAGTTTTAGTATCCATTTTTGGTTCTCACAATGTCTTGGATGGTTTGGATTCCATCACCATGTTAACTTTTTAGTGAATATGTGTGAAAGTCCGGTATCCTGGTGATGTTTCACAGATTATCTTTTTAAATATTCTATTTGTGGGTTAAATCAACTTGAATTATAAAACATTTCATATATTTCCCATTCTATTACTAATTTAATGTGATGTAGTTGGGGTATTATATTAATGTATTATCATTGGTGTGTCCAAAATTTAATTCATAACCTGTTTCTTCCATTGTTTTTTTCATTATATACTAGTTTTTATAAATAGTAGATTTATTTATAAGATGACCTCATAATGGATAATTTCATGTTGGATATATATTTCACTGTTTATGTTTAGGTTTTATATTCAGAATTTATCATATATGAAATTTTATTGATTATTATTAAGGTATTTGGTTATATTGGGTCTATTTCTCATAGTTTTTTTGATATTATATACAATAGAAGATATTGGCTTGGGGTGGTCCTTGTGCTGGTGTTTAGGTCATGGTAGGGTAAAATTTTTACTGGATCATTGGAATAATGTGAGGTAGAGGTAGTTCATGGATGTTTGTAGGCATATTGATGAATCTTTTTTGGATGTTTTAAAATGATCCCAAGAATAAAATTTATTGAGGGTAGAATCTAGAGGTTGATCTGTTTGACCCTCATAAAGGGTCTTATTGTGTCACTAGTTTCCTACCCATCATTTAAGTTTCCCTTTTATCTGGTGTTTATTATTTTGGTAAGTTAGATATTTGGGAATTATTTTTTATTATTATGTTATTGTATCCACTAAATCCATAAAAATTTGTTTTATTAAAAATTGAAAACATTATTAAGAATGAGGACAAACAATCTTAATAAAAAATAAGAGAGCATGTTATCTCCACTTAATAGCTTCCTATTATTTTAATTGTGATTAAAAAGGCCATGATAATCTAAGAATATATATAAACCCCATGAAAAAATATTGAAAATTATTATATTTTTTTTATAAATAATTAAAATACAATTTACCATAATGCAATTTTTTGAAACATTGAATTCAATGAAATATTTGAAATGAGACTGTTACCTAAAACATCAACATTGATGGAACCACTTTAACTTAGTGAATAATATATTTATGTTTATTATTCATATATAAAATAACTCTATAAAAATATTGTTTTATATAATACCACTAATTTATAGTTTCCTATTTACAATACATTATTTTTTTTTAAAAAATTAACATTTGGGTGTTAACTATTATAATTTCCATTCATTCATTGATTTTTATTTTTAGTACTTATTTCTTTATCATGGATTCATCATCTCCATAAATTTTATAGAAATTTAGTATTGGGGTTTCAATTTTTTGGAATGAAATGGAAATTTCAAAGATCTTATGGTGATAGATCTCATGGAACTCTCAAGAATTTTTTTTTCAATGATGGATTTTAAAAATAATCAGAATAACATGTGAATGTAATTTTTATTATTAACATTATAGATTTATGAAAATATATAATAACATATATTTATTACATCATGTATCAAATATTAAAATTTTTATATAATTTCATTATGTGTGTATATATATATATATAATATCAATATTGATGGTGGTAAAATTGTCCAAATCAAGAAAAAAATATAATGATTGAATGTGGAATAAAATTTAATATATTTGTAAGAAAATAAAATTTAAAGAATATTATTGAAGAAAATCCAACTTTATTATACCAGAGTTGATGTCTATATAATAATACATTCTTTTTCATAACATATTTTCCAATATCTATATGTCTACAATTATATTAAATGAAAATATTAATAATATATTGGACTTTGGTTAAACATGGTGTTTCTTGTAACATATGTTATTGTCGGAACTCAATATTATATGTAATAAAAAAAATTATTATTGCATGTACCAAAATACAATACCAGTGCTTCATATAGTGAAATATTATCCCAATATTGTTCACATTTCTTGAAAAACATGGCATAATATGCAATTAAATCCATTAAATAAGGTATATATTTAGAATAAAAAATCATTTAAACATGGGGTGTTACCTTCAACCCCACAAAAAATTAATTTCTCCCCCAAAAGTAATTTTGAAAATAAAATTTTTAATAGTTGAAAGTTCATATAATAGAAATCCAAATAAAAAAAAGATTAAAAAATATTCTTTTAAAGGGGAAACATAGATGAATACTTTTCACTTAATCTTAATCATTACTATATTTCTACATATGAGAAAATCCGTAGGAAGATAAAATATGGTGACATGAGTGTAACATAGCCCCCAAATGCCGATAAAGGGTGATATATAACATGTTCATGAGGATGTTAGTGGAAAAAAATCAGTTTAAAAAATTGGATTGAGAAAATTCATTGATATCAAAAAAAGGATAATAATAAACAGTTTATTTCTAGAACATTTTGTTAATGATGATGAATTTTCAATTGATGATATATATAATTGATTTCATTCTATTTCATAAGAAAAATATCATCAATTGGTTGTCAGTTGATCAATTTTCAATTTATATCTTAAATCAAGAAACAATGTTTGTTATTTTCTAAATCAGTAATGGATTATAGGATCCATAATAAACGTATAAAATTGTTACATAATATGAGGAAAGGAACATAATAAAGAGAAAGATAAAATTCATATTCAGGGAAAGTGAGAATGATACATAATAATGATATAATAATATGTGTATGGGAACACATCATATCATTGGAAGAATATACCATTTATATCAATGATTATAAAAAAGAATCACGTTTTAATGATTTTTTTGTTCAAAATACATGAATCATAAGTAACTAAAAAGAAATGAGTCACGAGAGCATAACCTAGGAATTCAAAATAGAATGGTGTTAAACAGATCATCTTAAAACAATGTGAACAAGTGTTATTAGATACTTGTCCAATCATTATAGTATGGACATGAAATCAAGCCCACACATTAATTTATTGGTATGAAACTATGATCACATATCAAATTTTAAATAGGTCATCAACTTCAATGAATAAAAATTTGAAAATTTAACTTCATTCTAACATAAAATTTTGGACATGTAATCTAGTTCACGCATAGGGGCTACACCTCCTGGGTGGGGCACACCATCATCACTAGTGGAAGCAATGTATTACTATTTAGGATCACTCCCTATACATATAATTTGTATCTCTAAATATATATTGGACATCACCAAATTCATTGGATGTAGATATAGGTTCCACCATCACCTAATAAAATTATACATATTGGTTCCATATGATCATAAAAATTTATCAAATCATAACATATGAAATGAAATGGGTATCCTAAAAATTTAATCATATTATAATATGAGAATCATTTATATTCCTTTAATAATTGAAAAAAAAATGATAAGTAGTGGGTTTCAAAAATATTTTACCATGGTATAACCCATGGAATAAAGAATTTTTTTATGAAAAAAATATTTATCTAAAACATAAATCATTATATGAAAGAATAATAAATTTTTCCTTCAATCATATCACATTAAAACCTAATCTATACCAAAGAATATAAAACTATATGGAGAAGGATTGACAATGATCACATGGAACATTTTTTATATAATATATCATTTTATTTAAAATAAGTTTCATAATTTTATTTAAAATAATTTGAAGGAAAATATCATTCAAAACATATAATGAAAGATTTTAAAATTTGTTTACATCATTTCTTATAGAAAATTTATTTTTTACATTGAAAATTTATTTTGAATATGAATGATTTTTTGGAAACCATTTTCATTGAAAACAACCTTGGGAAATTATAATGGATGATTTGAAAACCATTGAAAACAATATTTAAATATAAAACCCATATAAAACCATTTTAGTTTAAAATTTCATTTAAATAATATAGTGGAATATCTGATATCTAATTAATTTAAATTTTAAGTATAAAACATTTTCTAAAACATTATCTTTTTAATTAATAATTGAAACATATAAATGATGATTTAAAAATAATTAAAATTTCATTTTAAAACATAAAACATTTTCAAAATGCATTTAAATGATAATGGTATTATAAGATAACATAGAAAAAAATTTAAAACATTTTTAGAATACATTTTTTTGATGAAATCTTATTTCTGAATGATTAGAGAAATCAAGTATGATTTTATTAAAACCCCATTCTCTTAAATATCACAAGTACTAATATATAGAAAAATTGTACCATTACATGATTATATCATAAATAATAATATGATATTAAAATTCCTGAGAATAATTAAGAGGTATATTATGATATTTCAATATTGGAAGCTTATTAATAATCAATACTTTTTAAAGATGATATTATAACATAAAATCAATTCCATTTTTGTAACATTTCTTAATATATACCATGAATGAATACCATATATATATAATTATAATATCATGTGGAAGAAAATATCTATTAAATTACTTGTAGAAGTAATATAAATGAACATCTATAATTAATATAGGTTCACAACATGTTGTACGTCTTAAAGTGGAAAAATTGGGACAAAATTCCTTAACAAATTTTATAACTATTGAACCTTAATCCACATGTAAGAGTTATTAATAAATGGAAATGGAAAAAAATAAAAATTAGTTGGTGAATAATAAAATTAATTCGTTGGTTTAATATATTTAGAACTAGACCCAATTTTCAACTCAAATAGTTCTTTGGGCTGAGTTCCACTCGACTTTACGTGTACATCCCCACACATGAAAGGCTGCTAACTAGTAAGGAAGGTGAAAATAGTTGATAGAGTGGAGAATATATCCTATTTTTTTTGAAATAATAATAGCCTATATAAATAAAAATTATTGGATTATAATGACCCTAGGATATATAACCATTATTCCTCCCAACAAGGAAGCTCATGAAATAGTAGGAAAAGAGATAAATAATTGAAAATAAACCATTTTATGATTTAAATTCCACAAGATAAAATATTTAGAACATTAATCCCAAATTGGTCATACAATACAATAAGTAAATGTGGGTCTCCAGTGACCAACCCCAATACACACATATAATATATTGCTGATATAGTAATAAAACAAAAAGGGAAGCTCTAGACGAGGGAAGAACCAATAGTCCCTTTCCATCCATCCCATTCTAACTCAATAAATATGATCCAAATCTTGATCCAAAAACATTACCTGATCAAAAAACAATAAAATATCATGGCCTCATGAATGCCCTATGTTGGGTGTGATAAATAGTCATAGTATTCCACTGCCAACTTGTTTTAATCCTTCATATGAGAATAGTAAGGTGTACTAAAATATTTGAAAGATACAAAAGGAAAATATAATAATATAACCTATTCCCATTATTCTCAACATTCATATGGAATAGATAACATTTTTCTAAAATTTTAGGAATATAATAGAAGAAATGTTATTTATAATAAAACTGATGTAATCCCATAGTTTACATCAATCTAGGAGAGCCGTTATGCTCTACCACTAAAAGTATCTCCTAACACGGCGTTCCAACCAAATCATAATTTCCAAATAATATCTATCACCCCGAAGGCATGAACCAATCATGTACCTGGTCTCTTATACATTAGGTTACAATAATCAGCATCACCATGAAGCACAACATCTTAGTAACATCAATAACTATCCTAAAACTAAAAAAATATTGTCATACAAACAATTGATGTCCTAAAGAATGTTGATTTTTGTCTTCCATGATATGTCTTCAACAAATGTCATCATGTAAAAAATATTCATCCCAATACCGACGGTCCTAAAACCTAAAACAAATACCACATAAACATTCAATAGGATTTCTATGTGTGTAACCTCAAACAATTTAAAATGATGCATCCAAATTAATCCTCTAACCTTATGAGAGGTCAATACCACCTCATCATATTGTTCCTTCTGTTTTCACATAAATCCAAACGGATCATTGGCCAACAAAGATGAGCTGAAACTACCAAATAATTCCATAATCCACATCATAAAACACCTCATTCCAATATTACCATGACCCTAAAATAGATGGTAAACACCATCCAATATCACATGATCCATCCCCCAACCTGACAATGTCATCATCTCAATCCAATGAGCTTGTTTCCCAAATAGTGGTCAACACCACCAATAGTATATGAGCCTATCCCAACTTGAAAATTAAATCACCTCATACCATATGACCAAAACCATATTAATCCACATTCCAAGAGTATACAATTCTTTTTTAACCTATTAGAAGTGATTTATATATATAAAATAGTAAAATTTAGTTAAATAAACTCACCTGGAGTAGCAACACATGTGGTGTCTAGACCCATACCCAGATCTATCATGGATAAAAATCCTAGGGCATGAATAAATTAATCCATTATTATCTGAAATTTAATTTTATCTAAAGGAATTAATTAATTTGTGTCTCACTCTTTCCTTCCAATGTAGTTCTCAAAGATGGGCCTCCTAAACAACCACTAAATCAAAGATAATGGTATGTTCAAACTACCTCATATTGGTAAAGTCTACCTCACTCGGACCTAGCATCAAACTTAACCATTTTAATATGAAAGTAATGATTTTGAATAGAAACCTAAAAATAGTATAAAATGTACCATAATGATTTAACACTCCATATAAATAGATCATAAAAAATGAGTGGAAATAGGGCTCAAGATCATACCGACGAATTTCAAATGCAGTTGATGGCTTGATGAATGGATCTCAGTTGAAAAATTGAACTCAAAACACAAGATGGGGAGGAAATGAGGATATCCACGATATTTTATAAGAGAATATAATGATAAATGACATGACATTAAAAAAAATGGAGGTGTGGAAAAACATAATTTTTCAAATTTAAATAAATTTCATAGTGCGATCACATGGTTTAGCTAGCCGTGTGTAAAATAAATGACATCCACTGTCCCAAGGGGAACCTTTACCAGTTGACCCACACAGGTTTCCAAAACATGAGATAACTATATGAAAAACATCTTCTAAAAACGATATAGGTTTTAGATGGTCATTTTCGCCATCTATAACTTTTTGAAAAACCATCCCTATTCACAAAATTGCACCAAAATGTAATGGAATTTGATTGAATATTTTTTGAAATACAATATTAAATGTTAAATTACAGATTATAAATAACAGATATCTTTTTTTCACGATGTGAAGGAAAAGAGAAAAACTCCAAGAGGAATGATACAACTTCTTCCTATTAATGTTTGTAAATTTGATGATATAAATATATAAATTGTTAATAGAGTTTGAAAGACTCAAAGAAAGAGTGATTCCATATGAGTTGCCATTTATTACATTACAAAGGCCTTATACTTCCTCATTACCGGAAATGATCTAACACCTTATATCCTTACACACATCTAAATTGATAATGTTTTCAGTCATTATAGTTTACATCATTAAATTGTATCGAATCATAAACAATATTTTATAATGAAATTATAGAGATGTATTCAAAAGTCTATTGAAATATTTATAGATACTAGAATTTATTTTCATAAATGGATAAATAAATAGCGCAAAAGAATTATTTAGACATAAAAAGATATGTAGATCCCATAATCTTTTTACATTCATGGTATATGAGTTTATAACATAGTATTTCTAAAATAATAGTATAAAAATAGTTTTATTTCGACCATTAAAATAACACTATATCATGAATTTAATGGGAAAAGATTTCGTATTCAACTTGTTGCGGTGATGATGGTGAATGTGGTATTTTATAACCAGAGTGTGATGACCCAGACCCACTTGGTCCCTTCCTTTGCCAAAATCCGAAGGAGGGTGGTGTTCTCAGGTTTGGATGGCCAGCGTGTTACCTTCACCGGCGAGCGGAGCAGTCCGAAGGGAAACAGGAGGGAGGAACCTCTCCTCTCCTTGTTGACCAAGCTAACAGTGGAATCAGTAGATGCTGAGATGGTGGAAGTGCCAGAGATCGTCCGCGAGTTTATGAATGTCTTTCCTGAGGAGGTGACGACTCTACCCCCTCGACGCGATATCGAATTCGGGATAGACCTACAACCCGACGCTCATCCGATCTCGATGGCTCCTTATCGGATGGCACCTTCGGAGCTACGAGAGTTGCAGATACAGATTGACGATATGATGAAGAGGGGTTATGTCCCTCCGAGTGCGTCACCATGGGGTGCTCCAGTCTTATTCACAAGGAAGGCGGATGGTGGCCTCAGGTTGTGCATCGACTACAGGAGGCTGAATCAGGTAACGATCAAGAATCGCTACCCTCTTCCGAGGATAGATGATCTTTTTGACCAGCTGAAGGGGGCAAGATGGTTCTCGAAGATCGACCTGCGGTCTGGGTACCACCAGCTAAGGGTGAAGGATAGCGACGTTCCGAAGACAGCGTTCAGGTGCAGGTATGGGCGCTTCGAGTTCGTGGTCATGCCCTTTGGTGTTACGAACGCCCCGACCGTGTTCATGGGGCTTATGAACTCCATCTTCCGCGAGTACCTGGATCGGTTTGTGGTGGTGTTCATCGACGATATCCTGATCTATTCAAGGTCAGAAGAGGACCATGCAGAGCACCTGAGGACAGTTTTGGAAGTCCTCCGACAACACCATCTCTATGGGAAGTTATCAAAGTGCAAGTTCTGGGCACGAGAAGTGCACTTCCTCGGGCACGTAGTGTCTGAGCGGGGGGTAGCAGTCGACCCATCAAAGGTTGAGGCAGTTGTTTCTTGGGCAGCACCCAAGAATGTGGAGGAAGTCCGGAGTTTCCTCGGACTGGCAGGTTACTACCGGAGATTCGTACCCAACTTCTCCAGAGTAGCATCCCCTTTGACGGCTTTGACCAAGAAAGACCAGGTTTTCGTGTGGAGCGAGCAGTGCGAGTCATCCTTCAGATACCTAAAAGAAAAGCTGGTTAGTGCCCCAGTGTTGAGATTACCAGAAGAAGGGATGGCCTATGAGGTATTCTGTGATGCTTTAGGACAGGGCCTGGGATGCGTGTTGATGCAGCAACAAGGGGTGATCTCTTACGGGTCCAGGCAGCTACGCCCCCATGAGCGTAACTACGCCACCCATGACCTGGAGCTTGCAGCGGTCGTTTTTGTGCTAAAGTTATGGCGGCACTACCTCATCGGTGAATGCTTTGTGGTCTTCACGGATCACAAAAGCTTAAAGTATATCTTCTCCCAGCGGGACTTGAACTTGCGATAGCGGAGATGGGTGGAGTTCCTCCCGGACTATGACTTTGAAATCTCCTATACTGAGGGCAAGGGAAATGTGGTGGCCGATGCCTTGAGCAGGAGGACGCAGAAGGATGCGATCCGAGAGTCGGCGAATTCCTGGAAGGCAATGGATGAGTTGGCTGCCTTACACCTGGATGCGAAGATGGATAGTGGCAGAGGCTGCCTATATCAGATGATAGTGCAGTCATCTTTGTTTCGACAAGTGGAGGAGTCTCAGTGGGGAGACACCGAGTGCGAAGTGATGCGTGATCGGGTTGACCAAGGCGATGCTCCAAGAGAATGGACAGAGGATGGTCAGCACCGGATGCTTTTCCAGAAAAGGTTGTTTGTTCCAAGAGTGATGCATGGCAAGGTTCTCAGTGAGTTCCACAACTCACCCCTGGTGGTGCACCCAGGATTTACCAAGATGTACCAGGGGATGAAAAGGAAGTTCTGGTGGCCCGGAGTTAAGCGAGCGGTGGCAGAATTTGTGGCTAAATGCTTGGTATGTCAGCAAGTGAAGGTTGAACACCGGGTTCCAGGCGGCCTACTGCAGCCCTTAGCTGTTCCCGAGTGGAAGTGGGACGACATCTCGATGGATTTCGTCACAGGCCTACCCAAGGTCCAAGGAGGGTGCGACACCATCTGGGTGGTGGTGGACAGGTTGACGAAATCGGATCACTTTCTGGCAATTAGGGAGTCAAGTACTGTGGATTCTTTGGCACGAAAGTACGTGAATGAGGTGGTGCGGTTGCATGGAGTTCCGAGCTCCATATTCTCGGATAGGGAGTCACGGTTTACCTCGCGAATCTGGAGAGGATTGCAGTATGCGTTTGGCACCCAGTTACACCTTAGCACTACTTTCCATCCCCAGACAGATGGACAAACGGAGCGCACCATCTAGACCTTGGAGGATATGCTACGGGCATGTGTTCTGGACTCAGGGGAGTCATGGGTGCGATACTTGCCTCTAGTAGAGTTTTCCTACGATAATAGCTACCACTCTACCATCGGCATGGCCCCGTTTGAGGCTTTGTACGGGAGGCCATGCCGTTCACCTGTGTGTTGGACCGAAGTAGGAGAGGCAGGCATCCTTGGCCCGGAGGTGGTGCAGGACACGACAGAGAAGATTCAGCTCATACGGGAAAGGATGAAGGTGGCCCAAGACTGACAGAAGTCGTATGCTGATACCAGGAGAAGGCCCTTGGAGTTTGAGGTTGGGGACCACGTGTTCTTGAAGGTCTCCCCGCGGCGTGGGAAACGGAGGTTCAGCAAGGGGGGTAAGCTCTCCACCAGATTCATCGGACCCTTCGAAGTGTTGTGGCGGGTCGGCGAAGTGGCTTATCAGCTAGCGTTACCTCCGCTGTTTCTAAGGATACATGATGTCTTTCATGTATCCTAACTCCGTCGTTATCTGCACGATGATTCACACGTCCTTGATTGGGGTGAACTGGACATCGAGGATGACGTGACCTTTGTGGAAAAAACAGTGATGATCGAGGATCGCAAGGAGAAGGTGCTTCGTGGGCAATCCATTCCCTTGGTTCGTGTGTTGTGGAGACATGGCGGGCTCGAAGAGAGTACGTGGGAGATGGATGCACAGATGCGTGCCCAATACCCCGAGTTGTTTTGAGCTTTTTTCCTTTTGTGCCTGTTGTGATAGACCGTTTGACTTATGGCTATGAAATGTACTAGTATCTTTCCTCTGTTGTGTTTGAAAAGCCCCGGCTATAGGGAGGAGGGGGACCCGACCCCTAATCAAGACGCATTAAGGTGGATGCGATTAAACCCGTGCGGGCGAGTCGGTGCCACCCAAAGCGGATAATATCTTGACAAGGGGGGAGGGGAACTCCCCAACCCACATGGCCGGGCAGTTTGGCGTGGTATGTTGCTTGGTTCTTGACAGGGGAGTGTTTTTAGTTAGCAGGGGTTCACTCCTAAGAGTTATCTTTCGAAGATGGTTGTTCGGACCCTCTCTTTCCTTCTGGTTCATTTTGATTCTCGAGGACGAGAATCGTTTAAGAGGTATCTGATGTGATGACCCAGACCCCCTTGGTCCCTTCCTTTGCCAAAATCCGGATCCTTAAGGGGTACGGATCGGTGCGACCGATCGGCGGAACCGGCCGACGTCACCCGACCTTGCCAAGTTGTTCCAATAACGCTCCTTTTTCGGAAATAGGGTTTTAAAACCCTATTCTGCCTCGTTTAAAAATGTCTTAAAGACCCAAAACGCGCAAAAAAGTTTTAATTAAATACTGAATCAATTCATGAGTCGGTTTAAACCACCCATCACCTTTAATGATGAGTCAAGCCGCGTGGTCAACCCACGACTTCCACGTCTTACGCGGTTCAGCATTTTTATCTCAACCGTCCCCAGCTCTTATAAACTAAGGGTTAGGCCGTGGTTTCTCCCTTCCTCAATCATGGTTCTTCTGGTGCTTTGGGCGCGCCGCGTCGTTATCCGTGAAGTTCCGCCTCCCCCCCCCCTGACCTAAGCGTTGGTCGTCTATCAGCAAGTAGGGAATTTCTCTCGTCTCTCACTTTTGTGTATCATGCGGGGTGGGCGTTATTTTTTTTCCTATGGAATTGGTTGAACAGAACCTTAATGAAGATAATAAACGAAGTTCTAAGAAAGAAGGGGAAGGGGTTGTGATCGTTGCTTATGCTTTATCTCGTGTTTATCCTTTTTGATTTGTGCTGGTTTATGTTTTTCTGAAAATTGTGGCCGTTGGTGGTCGTTGTATGTGCTCTGATGAATCCCCTCGTAATATTTTAAATGGGTAGTTGAAATTATGAACTCCTGCTGTGAAATTGTTTAATCATGTGTACCCGGCTGAATAAATTGGAAGCACCACGATAAACCCTACTATGTTAACTCTTGGTTAGAACACACAGGTTGAAATCATGGAGTGTGTTAAATCTTTTAAATCTGAAATTACCCGGTGGTTGTGTGAATTTTGGGGATGGGATTCCCTGTTGGTATGGTTTCAGTGGTTGTGAGTTGAGACTGGGTGGGTACTCGTTTATATCACAAATTGGGGAGAGATCCTCTGTTGACAGAACTGGGTGTGAGTGTTTTGGTTGATCCTTGCTTTTGGTGCTTTCCTTGGTTATACTCATGGTAGTTTCCCAGTAGTGCTTAAAATTAATTGAACATTTTGACTGAACGTGAAACAAGAATGGGACGAATGGTTTTTGTGGGCAAGGGTCGTGAACCATGACTCGGACGCAGTGGTGTTGTGTTCTGTAGGTTGGCTAGGAAAAACCTAAGCTTTGGGTGAGTGTTTGTTACCTATATCTATACTTGTAGCTTTGTCTTTCTTATTCGCGCCCCACCCAAGTTGAGCACTCAGTGCCGAACACCCCCATTTATGGGGGAAGGGTGTCTTTCCCAACACTATTCTTAGTGGCTGGTTATTAGCTCCTTTTCTGCTCCCTTTCCCGGATATCCCAAGTATCTTCGGGCAGGCTATGATGGCTTGAGGTCCATTATTAGCCCAAGAACCTTCGGGCAGGGTAGTACTGTGGTTGTCCAGGTGTGTGCGGCAGGTGGTTTCCCAAGTGTCTTCGGGATGAGGCCCAGGTGTCTTCGGGCGTGGTTACGTGAGACAGTTGAGCCCGGGTGTGTGCGGGCGGGATTTCAGCAGTGGGACTGCGTGAGGTTGAGGTCCAGGTGTGTGCGGGTGGGATTTCAGCAGTGGGACTGCGTGTGGTTGTGGACCAGGTGTGTGCGGGAGGGTGTGGCAGTGGGACTGCGGTAAGAATGGCAGGATTGGTCCGACGCGTAGGATGTCTCAATAACCAGTGGGAAAGTGGCGCGGGGTACCCAAACATCGATGTGCTCTGATAATATATATTACTTGACTTGCGTTATTTGGGGAGCGTGCCTTGGTGAGGCCTGGGGTGGTTAGTTTACCTTGAATAGGCGTTTGGTTTGCTTCTTTCTCATGGGACTTTAGCACGTTTCCCCCACTTGTGCACGAGAGTCTTGGTTTTACCTACTGAGTGTACTTGTATGCTCACCCTACGTTTACTTTCAGGTTTCCAGGAGGACTACCAGGGCCGTGCGGGACCCTACTAGTCGGACAGTTAGAGTTGTTGCTATTGTACCTTCATTTTCTTTTGGTATTGTACCTTGATCTTTCTTGTACTTGCATCTTGTTGTAAACTGTTTAAACATGCATGGGGGCTTGGTTTGGGTTTATTTATATGCACTTGTTTCTTTTCCTTTTGGGTGGTTGAATTGTCCTATTTCTCGATCCTAATTAATAAAAAAAAGGGGTAATGCCTCCCATATTTGTGAAACTCATACCCTTGGTGCTAGTCGCCACCCCGGGGCCTACTGGAGGCGGGACTCGGGGGTCATTATCTCTCCTTCAACTTGAAGAAGGAAGGGCCTGGCAATCTGCTGACCCTTCCCTCCTTTGGGTGATGGCGGGTCGTGACAGAATGTTATCAGAGGAGGTTGAGAGGTAGGATGAAGTCTGGAGTTAGGCACAGTGAGGATTGCATGGGATGGTAAGGCAACAGCATTGGGTGACCTTGGTACGTGAATTAGGCCAGGGAAGACCGGCTAGGACACGGGATTTTAGGGCCCCCCGTGATCCGATGCAAGGACTCTGGACCTACCAAACGACCAAGTGAGACCACACTGATTGCAGGGTAGAGACCCTAGGAAAGGTACATGCATCATAAATGACTTGTGTTCTTATTTTTCTGGGATGTTTTGGGAATTAAGAATAATTTTAAAATTTTAAGAATCTTTTCTTTTTTTATGCACTACTTGGGCTTAGGCGTTCCTTGTTTACCTTGTAGCTATGGCACATGGGAGGAGACCACGTGTGGTACAGGAGATCGAGGCCCCAGAGACTACTTTAGCCGATCAGCAAAGAGCCGATCGAGAGGAAGAGGGCGACCAGTGGAAGAAGACACTTCGGGCCTTCCAGCGACAGGTCCTCGAGAAGTATGAGGACAACACCTCTGATATAAAGACGGAAGGCTGGTAAGAGGAGCTAGTTATAGCCTTCGGCCTGATTCGGGCCCCGACCGAGTACTGGGTTCCTCTGGTAGTTATCCAGATGCGAGGAGCGGCACGTCAGTGGTGGATGCTTCACCTGGGGAATAGGAAAGAGTCTGAGGATGCTTGGGCAGATTTCGAGAAGGAGTTCCGAGCGGAATTCCTCTCCTCGACAATGAAGGCGGAGAAGAGACATGAGCTACTCTCCCTCCAGCAGGGGAGTATGTCCGTGAGGGAACTTGGAATCAGGTTCAAGGACCTCCTACATTTTTCTCCGGACCACTTTCCCGATGAGGAGTCTCGGGCAAGACATTTGGAGGAGGCGCTCCGACCCTCCCTCCAGTACGCTGTTACCCCCTTTACCCTTCCGACATACTTAGAGGTCCAGAAGAAGGCCGAAGTGGTGGAAAGGATGCATGCTCTGGGTGGAGTGTCATGAGAAGGGATCCAGCTGGGACCATTGAAGGGGAAGGCCGTCAGCACCAGGCCTCCAGCATCGAGACCCTCCAGGTTCCGACCCATAGGGAGCAGGCCGCAGCAGTTTCAGTTTCGATCCCCTGGCCCACGTTCTTTTCCTTCAGGTTCAGGACCACGGTGCTTCATCTTCGGGAGCCCTGGACATCTTTGGAATCAGTGCCCCGATCGAGTGCAGTACAGCAGTGGCAGTCATCCCCAGCATCTGCCGCAGCAGCAGTTTCCAGCCAGACCCTTCCAGCAGCAGCCGCAAGGACAGCGAGCTCCCGCTCCTCTGCAGGAAGACATAGGAGGGGGAGGCTGACCTCAGGGTGCTCCCCAGGGACCTCGACCAGGGCGTGGTCGGGGAGGTGGCCGACAGCCGAGGGGAAGGGGAGCTGGGCGTGGACAGTTACACGCCGCTGAGGCAACAGTTCCAGCAGGGCCAGAGGTTGTTCGAGGTACGATCAATGTGTTTAGCACTCTTGCTTATGCTTTGTTCGATACCGGAGCTTCACACTCCTTTGTTGCACCCAGTCTAGCCCGTGACTTGGGTCTAGATGCCGAGAGGCTTCCAGTGCCCCTGGTATTGAGCACGCTAGTTGGAGGTCAGACCAAATTGCTGTTCGTTTGCCGGGGATGTAGACTAATGTTAGGGCCACATCAGTCGGTTAGGGATCTTCTTCTGCTACAGATTCAGCCGTACGATGTCATCCTAGGCATCGACTGACTATTTTCTGTGTGCGCCATCATCGAATGTTTCCGAAGGAGGGTGGTGTTCTCAGGTTTGGATGGCCATCATGTTACCTTCACTGGCGAGCGGAGCAGTCCGAAGGGAAACAGGAGGGAGGAACCTCTCCTCTCCTTGTTGACCAAGATGACCGTGGAATCAGTAGATACTGAGATGGTGGAAGTGCCAGAGATCGTCCGCGAGTTTATGGATCTCTTTCCTAAGGAGGTGACGACTCTACCCCCTCAACGCGATATCGAATTTGGGATAGACCTACAACCCGACCCTCGTCCGATCTCGATGGCTCCTTATCGGATGGCACCTTCGGAGCTACGAGAGTTGCGGATACAAATTGACGATCTGATGAAGAGGGGTTATGTCCGTCCGAGTGCATCACCATGGGGTGCTCCAGTCTTATTCACAAGGAAGGCGGATGGTGGCCTCAGGTTGTGCATCGACTACAGGAGGCTGAATCAGGTAACGATCAAGAATCGCTACCCTCTTCCGAGGATAGATGATCTTTTTGAACAGCTGAAGGGGGCAGGATGGTTCTCGAAGATCGACCTGCGGTCTAGGTACCACCAGCTAAGGGTGAAGGATAGCGACGTTCCGAAGACAACGTTCAGGTGCAGGTATGGGAACTTCTAGTTCGTGGTCATGCCCTTTGGTGTTACGAACGCCCCGGTCATGTTCATGGGGCTTATGAACTCCATCTTCCTGGAGTACCTGGATCGGTTTGTGGTGGTGTTCATCGACGATATCCTGATCTATTCAAGGTCAGAAGAGGACCATGTAGAGCACCTGGGGACTGTTTTGGAAGTCCTCCGACAGCACCAGCTCTATGGGAAGTTATCAAAGTGAAAGTTCTGGGCACGAGAAGTGCACTTCCTCGGGCACGTAGTGTCTGAGCGGGGGGGGGGGGGGGGGGGTAGCAGTCGACCCATCAAAGGTTGAGGCAGTTGTTTCTTGGGCAGCACCCAAGAATGTGGCGGAAGTCCGGAGTTTCCTCGGACTGGCAGGTTACTACCGGAGATTTGTACCCAACTTCTCCCGAGTAGAAGCCCCTTTGACGGATTTGACCAAGAAAGACCAGGTTTTCATGTGGAGCGAGCAGTGCGAGTCATCCTTCAGCTACCTAAAAGAAAAGCTGGTTAGTGCCCTAGTGTTGAGATTACCAGAAGAAGGGATGGCCTATGAGGTATTCTGTGATGCTTCAGGATAGGGCCTGGGATGCGTGTTAATGCAGCAACAAGGGGTGATCTCTTATAGGTCCAGGAAGCTACGCCCCCATGAGCGTAACTACGCCACCCATGACCTGGAGCTTGCAGCGGTCGTTTTTGCGCTAATGTTATCGCGGCACTACCTCATCGGGGAATGCTTTGTGGTCTTCACGGATCACAAAAGCTTAAAGTAAATCTTCTCCCAGCGGGAATTGAACTTGCGACAGCAGAGATGGGTGGAGTTCCTCTAGGACTATGACTTTGAAATCTCTTATACTGAGGGAAAGGGAAATGTGGTGGCCGATGCCTTGAGTAGGAGGACGCAGAAGGATGCGGTCCGAGAGTCGGCGAATGCCTGGAAGGCAATGGAGGAGTTGGCTGCCTTACACCTGGATGCGAAGATGGATAGTGGTAGAGGCTGCCTATATCAGATGATAGTGCAGTGATCTCTGTTTCGACAAGTGGAGGAGTCTCAGTGGGGAGACCCCGAGTGCGAAGTGATGCGTGATCGGGTTGACCAGGGCGATGCTCCAAGAGAATGGACAAAGGATGGTCAGCACCAGATGCTTTTCCAGAAAAGTTTGTTTGTTCCAAGAGTGATGCGTGGCAAGGTTCTCAGTGAGTTCCACAACTCACCCCTGGCGGTGCACCCAGGAGTTACCAAGATGTACCAGGGGCTGAAAAGGCAGTTCTGGTGGCCCGGAGTTAAGCGAGCGGTGGCAGAATTTGTGGCTAAATGCTTGGTATGTCAGCAAGTGAAGGTTGACCACCGGGTTCTAGGCGGCCTACTGCATCCCTTAGCTGTTCCCGAGTGGAAGTGGGACGACATCTCGATGGATTTCGTCACAGGACTACCCAAGGTCCAAGGAGGGTGCGACGCCATCTGGGTGGTGGTGGACAGGTTGACGAAATCGGCTCACTTTCTGGCAATCAGGGAGTCAAGTACTGTGGATTCTTTGGCATGAAAGTACGTGAATGAGGTGGTGCGGTTGCATGGAGTTCCGAGGTCCATAGTCTCGGATAGGGATGCACGATTTACCTCGCGAATCTGGAGAGGATTGCAGTATGCGTTTGGCACCCAGTTACGCCTTAGCACTGCTTTCCATCCCCAGACAGATGGACAAACGGAGCGCACCATCCAGACCTAGGAGGATATGCTACAGGCATGTGTTCTAGACTCAGGGGAGTCATGGGTGCGATACTTTCCTCTAGTAGAGTTTTCCTACAATAATAGCTACCACTCAACCATCGGCATGGCCCCGTTTGAGGCTTTGTACGGGAGGCCATGTCTTTCACCTGTGTGTTGGACCGAAGTAGGAGAGGCAGGAATCCTTGGCCCGGAGGTGGTGCAGGACACGATAGAGAAGATTCAGCTCATACGGGAAAGGACGAAGGCGGCCCAAGACCGACAGTAGTCGTATGCTGATACCAGGAGAAGGCCCTTGGAGTTTGAGGTTTGGGACCACGTGTTCTTGAAGGTCTCCCCGCGGCGTGGGCAACGGAGGTTCGACAAGGGGGGTAAGCTCTCCCCCAGATTCGTCGGACCCTTCGAAGTGTTGCGGCGGGTCGGCGAAGTGGCTTATCAGCTAGCGTTACCTCCGCCGCTGCTAAGGATACATGATGTCTTTCATGTATCCCAACTCCGTCGTTATCTGCACGATGATTCACACGTCCTTGATTGGGGTGAACTTGACATCGAGGATGATGTGACCTTTGTGAAAAAACCAGTGATGATCGAGGATCTCAAGGAGAAGGTGCTTCGTGGGCGAGCCATTCCCTTGGTTCGTGTGTTGTGGAGACATGGCAGGCTCGAAGAGAGTACGTGGGAGAGGGAAGCACAGATGCGTGCCCAATACCCCGAGTTTTTTTTGAGCATTGTTCCTTTTGTGCCTGTTGTGATAGAACGTTTGACTTATGGCTATGAAATGTACTAGTCTCTTTCCTCTGTTGTGTGTGAAAAGCCCCGGCTATAGGGAGGAGGGGGACCTGACCCCTAATCAAGACGCATTAAGGTGGATGCGATTAAACCCGTGCAGGCGAGTCAGTGCCGCCCAAAGCGGATAATATCTTAACAAGGGGGGAGGGGAACTCCCCAACCCACATGGCCGGGCAGTTTGGCGTGGTATGTTTCTTGGTTCTCGACAGAGGAGTGTTTTTAGTTAGCAGGGGTTCACTCCTAAGAGGTATCTTTCAAAGATGGTTGTTCGGACCCTCTCTTTCCTTCTGGTTCGTTTTGATTCTCGAGGACGAGAATCGTTTAAGAGGTATCTGATGTGATGACCCAGACCCCCTTGGTCCCTTTACCAAAATCCGGATCTTTAGGGGTACGGATCAGTGCGACCGATCGGCGGAACCGGCCGACGTCACCCGACCTTGCCAAGTTGTTCCAATAACACTCATTTTTCGGAAATAGGGTTTTAAAACCCTATTCTGCCTCGTTTAAAAATGTCTTAAAGACCCAAAACACGCAAAAATGTTTTAATTAAATACTGAATTAATTCATGAGTCGGTTTAAACCACCCAACACCTTTAATGATGAGTCAAGCCGCGTGGTCAAGCCATGACTTCCACGTCTTACGCGGTTCAGCATTTTTATCTCAACCGTCCCCGGCTCTTATAAACTAAGGGTTAGGCCGTGGTTTCCCCCTTCCTCGATCGTGGTTCTTCTGGTGCTTTGGGCGCGCCGCGTCGTTATCCGTGAAGTTCCGCCTCCCCCCCTGACTTAAGAGTTGGTCATCTATCAGCAATTAGGGAATTTCTCTCGTCTCTCACTTTTGTGTATCATGCGGCGTGGGTGTTATTTTTGTTCGTATGGAATTGGTTGAACTGAACCTTAATGAAGATAATAAACGAAGTTCTAAGAAAGAAGGGGAAGGGGTTGTGATCATTGCTTATTCTTTATCTCGTGTTTATCCTTTTTGATTTGTGCTGGTTTATGTTTTTCTGAAAATTGAGGCCATTGGTGGTCGTTGTATGTGCTCTGATGAATCCCCTCGTAATATTTTAAATGGGTTGTTGAAATTATGAACTCCTGCTGTGAAATTGGTTAATCACGTGTACCCGGCTGAATAAATTGGAAGCACCAGGATAAACCCTACTATGTTAACTCTTGGTTAGAACACACAGGTTGAAATCATGGAGTGTGTTAAATCTTTTAAATCTGAAATTACCCAGTGGTTGTGTGAATTTTGGGGATGGGATTCCCTGTTGGTATGGTTTCAGTGGTTGTGAGTTGAGACCGGGTGGGTACTCGTTTATATCACAAATTGGGGAGAGATCCTCTGTTGACAGAACCGGGTGTGAGTGTTTTGGTTGATCCTTGCTTTTGGTGCTTTCCTTGGTTATACTCATGGTAGTTGCCCAGTAGTTCTTAAAATTAATTGAACATTTTGACTGAACGTGAAACAAGAATGGGACGAATGGTTTTTGTGGGAAAGGGTCCTGAACCGTGACTCGGACGCAGTGGTTTTGTGTTCTGTAGGTTGGCTAGGAAAAACTTAAGCTTTGGGTGAGTGTTTTTTACCTATATCTATACTTATAGCTTTGTGTTTCTTATTTGCACCCCACCCAAGTTGAGCACTCAGTGCCGAACACCCCCATTTATGGGGGAAGGGTGTCTTTCCCAACACTATTCTTAGTGGCTGGTTATTAGCTCCTTTTCTGCTCCCTTTCCCGGATATCCCAAGTATCTTCGGGCAGGCTATGATGGACTGAGGTCAATTATTAGCCCAAGAACCTTCGGGCAGGGTAGTACTGTGGTTGTCCAGGTGTGTGTAGCAGGTGGTTTCCCAAGTGTCTTCGGGATGAGGCCCAGGTGTCTTCGGGCGTGGCAGTTGATCTTCTAGCCCAGGTGTCTTCGGGCGTGGTTACGTGAGACAGTTGAGCCCAGGTGTGTGCGGGCGGGATTTCAGCAGTGGGAATGCGTGCGGTTGAGGTCCAGGTGTGTGCGGGTGGGATTTCAGCAGTGGGACTGCGTGTGGTTGTGGCCCAGGTGTGTGCAGGCGGGTGTGGCAGTGGGACTGCGGTAAGAATGGCAGGATTGGTCCGACGCGTAGGATGTCTCAATAACCAGTGGGAAAGTGGCGCAGGGTACCCAAACATCGATGTGCTCTGATAATATATATTACTTGACTTGCGTTATTTGGGGAGCGTGCCTTGGTGAGGCCTGGGGTGGTTAGTTTACCTTGAATAGGCGTTTGGTTTGCTCCTTTCTCACGAGACTTTAGCACGTTTCCCCCACTTGTGCACGAGAGTCTTGGTTTTCCCTACTGAGTGTACTTGTATGCTCACCCTACGTTTACTTTCAGGTTTCCAGGAGGACTACCAGGGCCGTGCGGGACCCTACTAGTCGGACAGTTGGAGTTGTTGCTGTTGTACCTTCGTTTTCTTTTGGTATTGTACCTAGAGCTTTCTTGTACTTGCATCTTGTTGTAAACTGTTTAAACATGCATGGGGGCTTGGTTTGGGTTTATTTATATGCACTTGTTTCTTTTCCTTTTGGGTGGTTGACTTGTCCTATTTCTCGATCCTAATTAATAAAAAAAGGGGTAATGCCTCTCATATTTGTGAAACTCATACCCTTGGTGCTAGTCGCCACCCCGGGGCCTACTGGAGGCGGGACTCGGGGGTCATTATCTCTGCTTCAACTTGAAGAAGGAAGGGCCTGGCAATATGCTGACCCTTCCCTCCTTTGGGTGAAGGCGGGTCGTGACACAGAGCATTATAGGGAAACAACTAAAAAATTGGAAAATATTTAGAGTAATATGAAGGTATCACAATTCATGAAAACCTTATATCATGATAACCAAAAAAATTATTTATAATTCCAAGTGGGAGATCATGATTTCATAATGGTAAATCCATGGTTTAGTTTTATAAGGTTTATCAATAATGGGAAACTATATCCTTGGTACATTGGTACATTTAAAATTATTGAATGAATTATACACATGGGTTACTATTTAGAAATTACTCCTAGCCTCTCTAATGATAATGATTTGTTCAATATATATTTATTGGTAATGTAAATAGAAGAAACATTTTGTGTAATATCCACTGGGTAAATAAAATTGGAATCTCATTTAACATACTATAAAGATATTATCAATATTTTTGATATTAGGGAACATGTATTGAAGAATCATATGTCTTCATTATTGAAGAAAATATGGAGCAATCAAAAAAATAGATGAGGAAATGTGGGTCCCTAAAAATTTTGTGATGAAGAAGATGAAACATATATTCATTGGGGGACATTGTTTAAAATTTATTGATGGATGTTTTAGAGGGAAGATGTAATTATGGACATTCAATTATATCATGTATGTTTTAAAAACTAAAGTAAAAATATCATAAGAAATATAATTTTATTTAATAATGTTATTAAAACATATATTATCAAATTTTGTGAGTTAAACATTAATTAATTAAGTTAATTTTGAAATTTATAATGTTAAAAATATAATAAGATAAATATTTAATATTTTTAGAAATTTTGATTTTATAGTGGAAAAATAAGAAAAAATGATATAACAAAACTATAATTTTTTTTAAATTATAATTATATAATATTGACAAGAAGGTTTATTAATACAAATTTATAAAAAGTATTCTTTTATGAAGTAGTAAATTTTTTATAAATATATACTATTGAACTTTTAAATATCAATTAATCATTTAATAAATCTATGTAATGGAGTTATTTAAATAAAAATTATTTTTAATTATTATATTTTAATAAAGTATTTATAAGGATCCCTTAGTTTGGTATTTTATGTAAAGAAAAATTAGTATCATTTTATTTTACATATTCAAATTAATTAAATAATCTTTAATAATAGACTTTATTTTGTTGTAAATTCATTTTATATAAAAAGTCATTTTTTTTGTAATCCATTTGTCATCGTGTTTTTCATGAGTGTTTAAAAATTATTTTTTGGAACCTATATAAATTATATTTTTCTAAAATTTCTTCTATATTTTTTTTTATAATTTAAAAAATTATTAATGATTCCACAATAATTTTGGGTTATTATGTATAATATATTTGTTAAAAACATCAATTATTATAGTAAGATTGAAAATGGGTTAAAACTAAATTGGTAAGGATTAAAATTACCAAAAAAATACAAAAACCCATTTTTATTTCCATATTTCATATCTAGATAATAAGCTTGATGATTATGATTCATTTTGGATCTATTCAGTTTTACTATAAAATTATAATATTTTAATCTTTAAAAAATTTCTCAGTGTGTCCTCTCCCACACATATAAAGGAACACTAACTATCCTATATACTAAACAAAAATGTATATACTATTAAAAAAAATACTTAAATAATCAATTAACATCAATCCCCATGTCATAGATATCTTATTTTTAAAGGAATACAGTAATTAAAAGGCTTAATGACTATGTAAATAGAGGATGTCCAAACAAGAGGTATATAGATTAACCAGGTGTTTTCGTTTAATTTTTTATCATAACTCTATAAAATGTATGATATATAAGATTATATATTTAAATTATTATATATAATATATTAATATTTTGTTATGAATTATTTGTAACCTTTTTTTATTGACTTATCCCTCAAATGGGAGACAAAATAATCTTTCATGCATACGTGCAAACAACTTCCTAACAAAGTAAAATATTTTTTTCTTTATCACTATTATTCATAGATGGATATTATGTTAGAGAAAATACTTAGAAAATATATATCTTAAATACTTATTATTATAAGAATATATAATATCATCATACTTCTTAACATTCCACGGGTTAAACAATGTAATCATCGCTCATGTGGTCATGTGGACCACCAACTTTTTAGAGCGATGTGAGTAATTTTTCATTTAAAAATTACAGAATGATAATTAATAAGTATTAAAAATATATATATATATATATATATGATATTAATATCACTAACTTTGTATTTTAGATGATATAATCAAATTAGAGAACAAATTAAAAAAATAGGGAACCAAAATAGACATGAAAAATGAAATAGATTATAAATATAAATGATGATTTCAATAAAATATTATTAAATAAGAGGATTTGAAATCTGAAGAGTGCATAAAATAAAATATTATAATTAAGTAGACAGTAGAATTATATATGCATTATAATTTTATATTTATAATATATAAGTTTAAAATAAATTATGAGGTATGTCGAACTTGAGGTAACAGATTTGTTTTGCAATATCATTTAATTCCGAGACTGTTTATTTTAGGATTTACTTTGGAAACAATATACAATAATTATAACCATAACCCCTTGTATATTATTCTCTTATGGTTATAAATTGTTTTTAAAATTTTATTTTCCATTTCCTCATTTTTTCAATCAAGTATCACAATATATTTTACATGTAAGTCGTTTTATTTTAAATTTTTTTTGATGTTTTCAATTAAATTATTTTACTCCCATATCAATATTTTCAATAAATTATTTTTATTATTTTTATTAATATTATTTAATGATATATAAATTTTATATTCACTATTTTTTATTATATACGTTCTTAATGGAATCTTCAAAACATTTTCTCAATTAAGTTATTTTTACGAATGATTTACATAGAATATTATTTAAGCATACAGAAAATGAAGTTTTTCCCTGCATACTTATTACTCGTTTACATAATGATTCCATTTAAAGGTTACATTATAATTTTTAGATAAAATTTTTATCCTAATAATTTGAAATTTTTATATTTTTAATATGTGATATTAAATTGAAAATGTTATTTTCCTAAACAATTTTTGATGTGAAATTATATAGATGATATCATTTATAAAAACACATATTGATGGTACGAGAAATATGATATAATGAAAAATCCTTTATTATTATCCTAGACGGTTTATGATTCGGATGAAATGATTTTATTTTTTGTATAATTGAAAAAAATTAATAAATAATGACTAAGTGTAATTTCAAGAATGAATCTGACTGATCATTAAACATTTAAATAATGAATTAGGTGTGAAAATGATATGTAAGGTTCAGTTATATATAGACTCAAAATAACACAATAGGTTTAACAAGAAAAAACAAATAACATTCCATATTATTTTGTTATTTAATTTATAAATGAAAATTTATTGAGAATTATGGCATAGTTTAGAGTCCTTTATGGAAATATTTTTTTTTTCTTGGTTCAACGGCCTTTATAAACAATGTCTAGAATAATTATTTCTTTTATGAAATGAGTTTTTATTATCTATGTGGTTTATATGATGTTATTATATATTTATGTTGATTAAAATATTTTTTTAATTGAATGTAATGTTTTCAGTTATCCACACTTCCTTATTAATTACTCCTTATTTACACATGATAATTCCATTTTATGTAACCCTTACTGAGAATATGAGACCAACCTTTATTTGTTTTCTTTTACACTAAATATCATTAAATTTATAGAAAATTATTTCAAGGAAACAATGATTGTTATAATTCTATATTTTATATTTTCAATGAAATAAGGTAAATTTTATATACCTTGGTTTCCCAAGACTACTAAATATGTGAATATTGTATAGTGAGATTCCATTTATTATTAACCATAGTACAAAATTAAAAACTTTTTCTAGATATCAAGAATTATATTATATATTAATATCAAAAATATCATTTTTAACCATTGAGTCCATTCTCATGAAAATCTTTTTACGGATATGATGAAATGAAAATTTGTAATCAATCATCACATGGAGGTCATAGTCAACACATATACATGGATGCCCATTTTGTTTTCCATATAATTTAGAAAATGAACACTTTAGTTGATCATTTAGTAATATAAATATATAGAAAATTTCATAATTATACATTTAATTCCACATTGGGATCACACAGGAAATGACGGTGAGGTAAATAATACACATCATGTTGTGGAGTTGGTAGCCTCACAACAAATGATTCACATTACCATTTTTCTTAAAATAAATATAGAGGGTAGTTTCTCCTTATTCAATAATTATAAAAAAATCCCAATATAAAAAAGATATTTATTTTTTATATACAATCTTATGAAAATAAAATTTTAGATTATGAAATGAACATATAGAAATAAAAAATATGAAGGAAAAGTTACAGATATTTACCTTACTATTTTTATTTAATCCTTTCATAGGGGAATCAAACCTTTTTAAGAAAGGTATTTTGAGTAGAAAAGACCCTTTTAATGTATTTTAATAGTGTTTATTATAGGTATGAAAAGATTTTTAATTGAACATATTTGGTTTTGGAATGAGGGAATGTAAAATGTGGAGTTACACTTTTATAAATTAAAAGGGGTGATTTTTATTGTATACTACCAATACTATGAAGTCAATCAAATGGTATTTTTACAAAAAACGAGAAATAACGGATAATAGAATACATTAAGGTGATCCAAAACTCAAGCACTCAAGTATATATTTTTATCATGTAAGTCCCTTTACATCTTAGGATACTCATATTTATCATTTTGGATTTCATCATCGTAACTAGTTTATACCAAGGTAATTTATCCATTATACCCTAAAATAAAGAGGTTATTATTATAAAATTTTATTTTAATAACTCAAAAATTTTATTTCATTTTATTATTTATTTTTTTATAAATAAAAAAAATTAATTTTCTAAAATGAAATGTATAATGTATTTAAAAATATTTTTTTATAAATATGACATCAATTATAAAATTGAAAATATGAGTTTTTTTATAAATTCAAAATCGTATTATACAAATAAATTTACTTATAAAATACATATTTTTTCTTTGAAAATGGTGTCATGAATTTCAAATATTTACTTATATACTATTAATGTTATGGAATTCATCTTATTTTTGAAAATGGTATTTTCACTACTCACCTAATAATCAACATTTTTTTAAAAATATTAGAACATTATAATAAGCTCATATTTATCTTTATAATTCAAAATAGATGGAAATTGTGATAAAAATCACTATAAAATTTATTAAAGTTATTTTTTATTTATAAACGAAAAATATTGAATAAAACTATTTTATAAGAAAACATATTTTGAGGATTAACTATAATTTATCCAATAATATAATAATTAATCTATTATTAAAATATAAAATGATTTTCTATAAAATTACAATAATTTCGTTGAGATAAAATTCTAATTTCCGATAAAGACATTGTAATCTTAAAGTTTCTATTCATTAAATAAATTTTTGAAAAGTATAAAATTCAAGATATATATACTTTTTAATATTTTATTCATTTTGATGTAATTGAAATTATATTAACATATTTCTTTCTGATATCTATATAAGACTAATGAATTAGTAATTCTATAGTACCAACATCTAGTTATAGTTCAGGTAGCATCAATCTTGGGTAAATTGACATGAGTTTGAACTTATCCCATATATTATTTTCCTTAAATTATAATTTATTGAGTTTAGATTGTGTATGGTTAATATATAAGCCTTTATAGGCTACCTCATTTCATACATAATAACCAATGTCATTATAGGAACATATCCACATATGGAAGTAATTTGTACCCACATTCATTGTCACGACCCATCCTCAGGGCCCGTGCCGTGACTACCCCAAGCCCGCCTTCCATAGGCCAGGGGCTGGAGACTAGCACCAAGGCGTAAATCCCGGTAAAAAGGGAAGGCATTGCCTTTATAAAGTAAACAATCACACAGAGTACAAGCGGAAGAAGTAAACACTAAGTAAAAACTGAGTACAATAGTAAGTGCGGAAAGTAAAAAGGGGCCGAAAATACAAGACCAACTGTAAAGTAAAACTCGAAAGGGAAAACAACAACTGAAAAGTAAAGCTGCTACGCCGAGCTGTCCACTGGAAATCCCACCTGAAGGGTGGGTACAGATAGCTCCTCTGCTCCTCGGGTCCCTTTGTCCGCTCCGAGTATGTCCCGCCCAGTGGTCCACCTCCGGGTACCGCCTCGTCGTCACGTCCACCTCTGGGTACCGTCTCGTCGTGAGGTCCTCCTCCGGGTACCATCTCGTCGAACATTCCACCTCCAGGTACCATCCAGTCCTCGAACACTCGGCCTCTGTCAGCACTGCCCGTCGTCTTCAACCAACACAACGAGGTGCGGGCATAGCCCGTGCAGGGGTGAGTATAACGATACTCAGTAGGGACCCCGAGACCCTCAAGGTCTCACTAAAACCAACAAGGAAAACCAAATAGAAGATCTCAAAAGATAACCTCTACTTAGGTATATACCGATTAATATACCTAAGTTATCAAGTAACCCATCTCAATCATGAGGAAACACAAGGATTGTGAAATCAACGGATAACTACTACCCAGGTATATGCCCATACATATACCTAATTTATCAAGTGACCCATCTCAATCATGAGGTAAACACAAAGGTAAAAAGTCTCAACTCAAACCAGGATTTTCATTATCGAAACCGTAACTGCTGAAGAGATCTGTCTCTTGAGTGTACAGTGGTCCTGTCACGACTCCGAGGTACTGCTCACTAACCTAAGACTGCTAAAGTACTTATCCTGTCGAGTACCGCGGGTCAGCCACCCAGACACAGTAGTGCTTCCCGCCGAGGTATGTCACCCAAACACAATAGTGCACACCCCCTAGTAGCCTGCTGAGGTACTCTCCGGACGAGTACCGCGGGTATGCACTGTCACAAAGGTAGTGCTTCGTCCGCCATGGGTCTGCACCTCAAAAAGTAGTGCTCCGTCCACTAGGCTAGTCCACTCACTCCAAGTCGAGTCGGTCAAGCAGTCGTCAGGTCTCAGCCAGTTACACGGTCTCCGTACTCCGCACGCTCGCCACTGGAAGGGTCCGCTCCACGAGCTACAGGTCGATACTCCAAGTATCTCAAAGTCCCACGAAGAAGTATCTCAAAGGACTGCCTCGTCATAGGGGTCTCAACACAACAGAAGGCGCGTCAATCGGATGCCCGGTCTGTGAGTTATTAGCCTTTTCGTCCCAGGGGCCCGGTTGGTTTCGTGAGCGAACCAAACCCGGCCGTATCTCAAATGTACCCCGAAGACTCATAGGGTATACTCATAGGGACCGTTTCTCAACGATATCACCAACGCCGCTGACGGTTCGTCAAACGGACGTTCTGTTAGAAAGATATCAGCTTTTCCGTTCCAGGGGCCCGGTTGGATTTCGGTGCGATCCAACCCGGCCACTATCCATCTGCATCCAAAACTCAGGCAGAGGATGCCAAAAGTTCCGTATTGTCAACAGGAACTCAACGCAGCAGACGGCGCGTCAATCGGATGCCCGGTCTGAGAGTTATTGGCTTTTTCGTTCCAGGGGACCAGTTGGTTTTTAAGGCAAAACCAACCCGACCGTACTCCACCTGCGTCCAAACCTCGGGCGGAGTGTGCCAAAATATCTGTCTCATCAAGAGGAATTCAACGAAACAAACGGAGCGTAAATCGGACGCCCGGTCTGTTAGTTATTGGCCTTTCCGTCTCACACCCACCCTGGGAAACTTTCAATGAGGTCACCCATCCTGATCACTACTCTAGGCCAAGCACGCTTAACTATGGAGTTTTAACCATGTAGGCTCCCGAAAAGGAAGATGTACCTTGAGTATAGTATACCGAAACGACCGTCTCGATCCAAGGATCGCGTTTCCGCTGACGACGAGTCGTTTGGAGGCCCGTAGCTCAAGATACGTGCATTTGACCAAAAGTGGTCCGAAACTGGGGGTCTGGGCCCGGGCCAACCCGGCCCGACCCCCCCCCCCCCCAGGGTCGGCCGAACCGGGTCGACCCGCCCGGAGCGGCGACCCTGTTCGGAAAACCCGGCCCGGGGCGGCGGCGCGGCCTGGGCGCCGTTCGTGTGCCGCGCGCGGGGGGCAAAGCCCTCGGCTTTCCTCAGCTGGCGGCGCGACAACCTGCCGCGCCTAAAGAAAAACGGCCCCACCTCACGTGGGGGCCTGCCTTCGAGAAAACGGGGGGCCGCCTGCCCCCCCTTTGTGAAACCGCCCCCCCCCCCCCCCATAATGGGGGGGCCATTAAGGCTGGCCGGGGGAAATTATTTCCCCCGGTTTTCTCCCTTCCGGCCGGCCCGACCTGGCCGGCCGGTTCTTCGTCAAGGGACAGGCAAGGCCGGTCCCCCTTCCGGCTTCCGACACCGGCAGCCCGGCTGGCCGCCGGTCTTCTCGTTTCGCCGCGGCACAGAACCGGCCGCGGCCTTCGTTGTCCGGCGCGGTGCGACGGCACCGCGCCCCTCCACCGCGGCCCCACTCCGGCCGCGACGCCTTCAACTTTCTTCGACGCGGCGTGACGGTGTCGCGACCTTGCATTATTTAACGACGCGGCGCGACGGCGCCGCGCGTTTCTTGCCGCATGATCCTGCGCAGTGCGACGGCACCCCGCCACACCCGTTTCAATCCACAACAAAATCAACATGAATAGGAGGAGGGTCGGCCGTGTTCGTGCAGTCCGGCCCCCTCGCGTTATTTGCTAACAATCGGCCTTTAATGAAGGATAAACTTTCACAATCTTTTAAATTAAATAAAAAGATTTGGAATCAAGGCCCGACAAATATAAACCTTCATGTTCGAAGGAGAGATCCACATAACTTTAAAAAGTTTAAAACCCCTACCTTGATTTTAGAGGTGACGAGATTCGGCATCGCGAAAAGAGATGTCGCGGAAGAAGACATCGTCGGTATTGCGGGTATGGCGTCGCGGAATACGGTTCCCGAGAACGTGGCATTCTTCGTCGATGTCCGATTGTTCTTCGCGTTCTTTGTCAAGAGGATGAAGAAACTTCAAGACTTCTAAGCCTTCTTTTCAAAAGCTCTCAAACAACACAACCCAACCAAATGAAATAAGTTCTCCAATTATTTAATTAACTTCACATGGCTTTTGAAATTCAAGTGTTTGAAATTCAAAAGACTCACACAACTCACCACATTAAAATCAACTCATTTAAGACATCAGTTATAACTAAGTTAAAATCATTTAAGTGGGAGTTGAGGGGTTTTAGAGGATATGAAGAGGTGGGGTTTGTGTGGGCCCCACCACCCTCATAACCGCCCAAGGGAGGTTGGGTGGTTACCCAACTTCCACCATGAGCTAACACTTAGAGTAAGTTAATAAAAATTGTAATGTAGTTATAAAATAAACTTCCACAGTTTTTATTATCAACACTTATGTAAACACAACTCCGGAACAGGGGTTCCTAAGTAATTATCGGCGCTTCGGTTCCATCGGTGCCCTCGGAATTCGATTCTGGGCACCAGTTCAAAAGATAGAAATTCTCGCTCGCTCGTTCACTGAATGTACCCGAGCCAAACTTCGGAAATTAATTCCGGGCACACCAGGCCTCAGAATCTGGCGCCGTCAGAAACTGCGTTCTTGTAAAATTCCAAAGAAAATTAAGAAAAAAATTTCCTTGAAATTTCCGGGTCTTTACATTACTCCCACCTGAGGGCTTTACGTCCCCGTAACGCTTCAACACAAAATAGGGTCACAAAAGCGGTACAGAGCACGCATCTCAGCCTTCTGATCCTATGTGCTCACCTGGAGGTTCCTGTACTGCCAAAGAAAGTGCACCATAGGAATCGATCATCCTCGTAGGATCTGATCCTGTTGATCCTCGATCCCCACTGGAACTTCTGTGAAAGACACCCCATCGCCATCGTCCAGCTCCTCATGGTCGATGATATGCGAAGGGTCGAGCACGTATCTCCTCAGTTGAGATACGTGGAAGTCGTCGTGCACCTGGTGCAACTGCAGTGAATTGGTCAAGCGGTAAACCACCCCGCCTACCTAGATGGGGACCTAAGAAGGTCCGCTGAACCCCGAAGATAACTTGCCGCCTTGGCCACATCTCCGTAAACCTCGTTGAGGTGAGACCCGTATAAGGACGTGATCGTCATCCTCGAACTCCAGAGGTCTCCATTTTCTATTAGAACTGGAACTCGAAAGGCTGCTGCCACGAGGGTAAGGTTGACCGACTCAAGAGTGATCGGTCGCACCCTCCTGTGCAAGAGTTACCCTGCACTGCTTGGGGTTTCCTTTTCTACCGACCAAGGAAAACCCATCCCGACGTTTTCCTAAAACCGTCAATTTGAGTATGAACAGTTATTGCCCATTCCATACTCAAACTAACGTCGTAAGGCCTCGACGCTGCCACCAAGAGATTCCAACTGAAACTCTCACCTCGAGGGTCTGACCACACCATCGGCGTAAGTGTGATTATCGAGACTCATCCCAAGGTATCTCCAGACGTGAGGGTCAAGTCCCCGGCTTACCAGAAACTCTAGGTCTGGAACAAGATTTGTGAAAGCGAGGAATGATTCATATCGACGTCTGTTACTACAACAGCTAGTAGTGGACACAGACTGTCCCTTGAATCATTTCTAGAGCCATTGGGTCACACTCCTTGACCGCATGCAGCCGCACTCTTCCTCCACCCTCCAGCTCCCTGAGCCTGGCAGGAATAACTAAGGCGGGTGGTTGTACAATGATAGGATGTACACCACCTCATGCTGCTCTCCTAGCTCTGCCTCCACGTCTGCTGCTTCGTAGACTCATCTCTCCTTTAAGCTTCCTCTTCTTTAACACACCCGAGTCTCTAAGAATGGCACCGGTTTCCTGTTTCTTACTGTACTGTGCAGTCTTCACCCTCTCTTGGATGTCCTGGAGCTCCTTTAGTCTCACAAGAGCTGCTATGATTTCTTCTTTGCCGATAAGATAAATCTGGTCTCATCCCCTGGATGAACCACATTCGTTGCCTAATACAGTCAATTCCAACATGAATGATGCATTCATGTCATGGATGACGTCGTAAGGCCTCGACTTAACTACCAAGAGATCCAACTGTCACTCTCGCCTCCAAGGGTCGAGTCACACTATCGGCATCAGTGTGAGGTCACTGGGTCTCCTCTAGTAGAAATCTCGAAAGTGAGGGTCGAGTAAACAGTTTTAACCGGGACCACTCAGTATCAACCAAACAAAAGACAAGAAATCAAACACAGATAAGTGTCTTTTTATTATTGGAGCTCATAGTACAAGACATGAATACAACAACAACATGGAACTAGAAGTACAAGGAACATATCCACTAGTTCCGCTCCTTTCCACCTACTCCCGGAGCTCTACTGCCTTGGCGGCTCCTCCAAAGCCTGCCGATCAACTGTACGAGGAGTCGGATAGTCACATGCCAGGTGACCCTTTCCGCCGCATGAGTAACACAACCTACTTCTAGCACGCCTAGCTCTGTTCCCACCCCGGGTGCCCCGCACCACCGGTCCTAAAACCCGAGATCGTCCAACTGCTAGTCTGGTCCTCCTGGAACTCTGCATCATCTTTCTACTTCCCACAGATGACTCGGCTACTAATCGAAAAACACGCGGCAAAGGCAGAAGCTCCTGTACACGCTCGGGGTGTAGAGCTACTGGCACAAACTCCACCCTGAAGAAGGTCTCGATGTCTTCCCATGCGAAGGTCATACCGTCGCAAAACTGAAACAAGTGGCTCCACCACCTGCCTGTTGTTTCCTGAAGAAGGCTGGCAGCAAATATCACCATGAAGTCTGCCGGCGTCCCCATTAGCCTGAAGACTCTCACCCCAGCCTCCAGCCAAACCTCAGCCACCTGCGGGTCCGTCTCTCCCCGGAACCTGGGTGGCCTCTGGCGCTGGAACTCATGCAGCGCGCTCAAGCGTCGTGCATCGCCTACTGCTGGAGCTGGTGGCATCGGTGGCCCAACAGGTAGTAGTACCGCTGGTGCCTCAACTGCAAGAGGGCCTTGTACCGAAGCCTCGTCGCTCGACAGGCTGTTAGGACGCACATCCTTCTGGGCTCTAGCTGGTCGTCCGTGAAAAGGCATCCTGAAAGAAACATCGTGACACGGTCAAACGTTTATACCTGGTGAGCTGACCTGGTTTGTGCTGTTTTAAGGGAAAACCTTTGAAAACACACACGCAATCAGTGTTTTAGTGCACAAAGTCGGAAATCGGTTGTCAGGGTCCTGGTGTATGGATACGTCGGCCGCCCGCACCAACACTGGACTCCCTAAACTGAAAACCACACTCGGTACTCTTAACACTGTTGCTTCACCGAAAGAAAATATCAGAGTTACAAGATCTGCGGTAGAACTGAATCCTCTGATACCAAATTGTCACGACCCGTCCTCAGGGACCGTTCCGTGACTACCCCAAGCCCGCCTTCCATAGGCCAGGGGCTGGAGACTAGCACCAAGGCGTAAATCCTGGTAAAAAGGGAAGGCATTGCCTTTGTAATGTAAACAATCACACAGAGTACAAGCAGAAGAAGTAAACACTAAGTAAAAACTGAGTACAACAGTAAGTGCGGAAAGTAAAAAGGGGCCGGAAATACAAACCCAACTGTAAAGTACAACTCGAAAGGGAAAACATCAACTGAAAAGTAAAGCTTCTATGCCGAGCTATCCACTGGAAATCCCACTTGAAGGGTGGGTACAAATAGCTCCTCTGCTCCTCGGGTCCCATTGTCCGCTCCGAGTATGTCCCGCCCAGTGGTCCACCTCCGGGTACCGCCTCATCGTCACGTCCACCTCTGGGTATCGTCTCGTCGTGTGGTCCTCCTCTGGGCACCATCTCGTCGAATAGTCCACCTCCAGGTACCATCCAGTCCTCGAACACTCGGCCTCTGTCAGCACTGCCTGTCATCTGCAACCAACACAACGAGGTGTGGGCATAGCCCGTGCAGGGGTGAGTATAACGATACTCAGTAGGGACCCCAAGACCCTCAAGGTCTCACTAAAACCAACAAGGGTAACCACATAGAAGATCTCAACAGATAACCTCTACTTAGGTATATGCCCATACATATACCTACGTTATCAAGTAACCCATCTCAATCATGAGGAAACACAAGGATTGTGAAATCAACGGATAACTACTACCCAGGTATATGTCCATACATATACCTAAGTTATCAAGTGACCCATCTCAATCATGAGGTAAAAACAAAGGTAAAAAGTCTCACCTCAAACCAGGATTTTCATTATCGAAACCTTAACTGCTGAAGAGCTCCGTCTCGGGAGTGTACAGTTGTCCTGTCATGACTCCGAGGTACTACTCACTAACCTAAGACTACTGAAGTACTCCTCCTACCGAGTACCACGGGTCAGCCACCCAGACACAGTAGTGCTTCCCGCAGAGGTATGTCACCCAAACACAGTAGTGCACAACCCCTAGTAGCCTGCTGAGGTACTCTACGGACGAGTACCGCGGGTCTGCACTGTCACACAGGTAGTGCTCCGTCCGCCATGGGTCTGCACCTCAGAAAGTAGTGCTCCGTCCACTGGGCTAGTCGACTCACTCCAAGTCGAGTCGGTCAAGCAGTCGTCAGGTCTCAGCCAGTTACACGGTCTCCGTACTCCACACGCTCGTCACTGGGAGGGTCCGCTCCACGAGCTATAGGTCGATACTCCAAGTATCTCAAAGTCCCACGAAGAAGTATCTCAAAGGACTGCCTCTTCATAGGGGTCTCAACACAACAGACGGCGCGTCAATCGGACGCCTGGTCTGTGAGTTATTAGCCTTTTCGTCCCAGGGGCCCAGTTGGTTTCGTGAGCGAACCAAACTCGGCCGTATCTCAACTGTACCCCGAACTCTCATAGGGTATACTCATAGGGACCGCTTCTCAACGAGATCACCAACGCCGCTGACGATTCGTCAAACGGACGTTCGGTCAGAAAGATATCAGCTTTTCCGTTCCAGGGGCCCGGTTGGATTTCGGTGCGATCCAACCTGGCCACTATCCATCTGCATCCAAAACTTGGGCGGAGGATGCCAAAAGTTCCGTATCATGAACAGGAACTCAACGCAACAGACGACACGTCAATCGGACGCCCGGTCTGAGAGTTATTGGCCTTTTCGTTCTAGGGGCCCAGTTGGTTTTTAAGGCAAAACCAACCCGACCGTACTCCACCTGCGTCCAAACCTTGGGTGGAGTGTGCCAAAAGATCCGTCTCATCAAGAGGAATTCAACTAAACAAACTGCGCGTAAATTGGACGCCCGGTCTGTTAGTTATTGGCCTTTCCGTCTCACACCCACCCTGGGAAACTTCCCAGGAGGTCACCCATCATGATCACTACTCTAGGCCAAGTACGCTTAACTATGGAGTTTTAACCACGTAGGCTCCCGAAAAGGAAGATGTACCTTGAGTATAATATACCGAAACGACCGTCTCGATCCAAGGATCGCGTTGCCGCTGACGGCGAGTCGTTTGGAGGCCCGTAGCCCAAGATACGGTCATTTGACCAAAAGTGGTCCGAAACTGGGGGTCTGGGCCCGGGCCAACCCGGCCCGACGCCCCGCCCCCCTGGGTCGGCTGAATAGGGTCGACCCGCCCCGGGCGGCGACCCGGCCCGACGACCCGGCCCGGCTCGGAAAACCCACCCCGGCGCGGCGGCGCGGGCCGGCACGGCGGCGCGACCTGGGCGTCGTCCGTGTGCCGTGCGCGAGGGAAAAGCCCCCGCCTTTCCTCAGCTGGCAGCGCGGCAACCTGCCGCGCCTAAAGAAAAACGCCCCCCTCACGTGGGGGCCTGCCTTCGAGAAAACGGGGGGCCGCCTTCCCCCCCTTGGTGAAACCGCCCCCCCATAATGGGGGGGCCATTAAGGCTGGCCGGGGGAAATTATTTCCCCCGGTTTTCTCCCTTCCGGCCGGCTCGACCTGGCCGGCCGGTTCTTCGTCAACGGGACCGGCAAGGCCGGTCCCCCTTCCGGCTTCCGACACCGGCAGCCCGGCTGGTCGCCGGTCTTCTCGTTCCGCCGCGGCCTGGAACCGACCGCGACCTTCGTTGTCCGGTGTGGTGCGACGGCACCGCGCCCCTCCACCGCGGCCTCGCTCCGGCCGCGACGCCTTCAACTTTCTTCGACGCGGCGTGACGGCGTCGCGTCCTTGCATTATTTAACGACGCGGCGCGACGGCGCCCTGCGTTTCTTGCCGCATGATCCTGCGCAGTGCGACGGCACCGCGCCAAACCCGTTTCAATCCACAAAAAAATCAACATGAATAGGAGGAGGTTCGGCCGTATTCGTGTGGTCCGGCCCCCTCGCGTTATTTGCTAACAATCAGCCTTTAATGAAGGATAAACATTCACAATCTTTTAAATTAAATAAAAAGATTTGGAATCAAGGCCCGACAAATATAAACCTTCAAGTTCGAAGGAGATATCCACATAACTTTAAAAAGTTTTAAACCCCTACCACGATTTAAGAGGTGACGAGATTCGGCATCGCGAAAAGAGATGTCGCGGAAGAAGACGTCGTCGGTATTGCAGGTATGGCGTCGCAGAATACAGTTCCCGAGAACGTGGAGTTCTTCGGTGATGTCCGATTGTTCTTCGCGTTCTTTGTCAAGAGGATGAAGAAACTTCAAGACTTCTAAGCCTTCTTTCCAAAAGCTCTCAAACAACACAACCCAACCAAATGAAATAAGTTCTCCACTTATTTAATTAACTTCATATGGCTTTTGAAATTCAAGTGTTTGAAATTCAAAAGACTCACACAACTCACCACATTAAAATCAACTCATTTAAGACATAATTTATAACTAAGTTAAAATAATTTAAGTGGGAGTTGAGGGGTTTTGGAGGATATGAAGAGGTGGGGTTTGTGTGGGCCCCACCACCCTCATAACCTCCCAAGGGAGGTTGGGTGGTTACCCAACTTCCACCATGAGCTAACACTTAGAGTAAGTTAATAAAAATTGTACTGTAGTTATAAAATAAACTTCCACAATTTTTATTATCAACACTTGTGTAAACGCAACTACGGAACAGGAGTTCCTAAGTAATTACCGGTGCTGCGGTTCCATCGGTGCCCTCAGAATTCGATTCCGGGCACCGGTTCAAAAGATAGAAATTCTCGCTCGCTCGTTCACTGAACGTACCCGAGCCAAACTTCGGAAATTAATTCTGGGCACACCGGGCCTCAGAATCAGGCGCCGTCAGAAACTGCGTTCTTGTAAAATTCCAAAGAAAATTAAGAAAAAATTTTCCTTGAAATTTCCGGGTCTTTACATTCATTATCTATATTTCAATAGTATTACTTCAATTCATATTATCTATTTTAATAGATAAGTTTTATTAGTAATTTTTTATATTTTTAAAAAATCATGGTTTTTATATTAGTTTTTTTATTTTGTGGAACATTATATTTAGTATATTATTTATTTTATGAGAGTATATAGTGAAATATCAGTTTTTACACTAACATTTATGTAATCCTTTTTTACTTTAATACCATTATTATGCTATCCTAGAAGATGATCTAATCACTGTGTGTTTGGTAATTTTATTGATCATACGACGGTTTTAGATTAAAAAATGTTATATTTTTCCACCTATGTGATGGATATTTAAAATTGTCACTTAATTCTATAAAATTATGTTAGTTTAAGGCCACCCCACGATTGGTGAAATATGACACCCTCATCAACATTGATGAATGAAATGTATTGTATTCATTAATCTAGAACACTAAATCATAATTTATAGAAAATAGATAAGTTAAAAAATTTCATATGATTGGGTTCTATGACCCATGGATATACATGATACAATGAACTTAGAGATGATATAAATATAAATGATTCATATAGATAAGTCTAGTGAACAATTTTATATGGATTCAAGTGTTTAATGAAGATCACAAAAAATACCTTTATCTCTTGAGTAACATCACTGTTTTACATAATTATAGTATTTTATTATGTTTATGGTATAAAAAATCATAAACTTCTTTAGTGTTAAATGTTTCTATGGATACTTATTTAATTTTATAATTGAATTTTCCCCAAAAATGAAATATGTTATATGTTAACTTTTCCCACGTACATTGATGTATATCCATTTTTTAGTTTTCTATTATAACATTCAGTATATTATGCCACACCATTTATAGTTTGTGTAAATTTTGGAATATATTTTGGAATCTATAGATTAATGAACAAATAAAATAAAATCTCTATTATGTTGATATGAACTATATTTTTGGGTGTCATATTATTGTACTATTGGATATGTACTATATTAATTGGTGAGAAATAAATGTGATATAAGATATAGGAATATTAATTCTTGTGTGTAAATTTATCATGGGTTATCATCCATTTAGAAAACACATCATGGTGTGTTATGAGATTCCTAAATTAATTATATAAATACTTGATATCACTAAATTTTTAATATAATCATGAATTTATGTATATATTATAGTATGCTACAAAATTATTTGTATGCTGCATTAATATCTTTGTTCATTTTATAAACAGTTGTTATAATGGATAATTATTAATTTTTTAAATGTGGAATTTAAAAATGGATTTGTAACACCCCAAATCCATAAACCCAAATATTGTGGTAACATTATTTGATAGGTAAAAAATGAAATGGTCCTCAATATATAGGATCAATAAAATTTGAATTCTTGGAAACCTAGATAAACAAATAATTATTATATTACATTTGAAATATAAAATAATACTATTACAAACATTAATTCAGATGTAAAATCATTCATAAAATCATTATTTATATCTAGGTATTGGAAAACAGATAATGAGTAATCTCAAAATCTCAATAAGGGAATTTATACAATGAAATACTTAATAGAATAACTAAAGATTAATATAAATTTTAAGAATAAATGATGAAAAAATAATTCAATATAAATTACCAAATGATCATTAATCTTATAAATGTATAATATAACTATTAATAATCATTTTTACATAAATAACTGATTTCATAATGTTTGAATTCTTAATGTATATCATAAAAAACATAATTCCAAGTATTTATTCTAGGAAATTGTACACAAATGGGTAATTCATAATTTAACACTGAACTTATTTTGTCCAATGAGTGATTCTAATTTAGCACGTGGATTTGTAATTTAAGGCCCAAGTCATCACTTAATAATTATAATCTATTTTTCATATCAATAAATAACACAACTTAATCAATATGGATAAATAGTATATATAATCGATACTAGAAGAACTATCATATGGAATTCAAAAAAATTCACCATTTAAAATGATGACAAGACATCAGGACAGATAAGGTGGATGGTATAATTATAATATAGGCTCAAAAAACAAATTTTATATCAATGGATATTTAAATAGATATAAATACATTTGGAATATTTGTTTACCCTTTGTTTAATAAGCTAATATTTTCATTTTGAAACCATCTATTTAAAATCTAATGAATTCAATAATAACTGGGAAAAATATTTCTTGAGAAATATAATTAGAATAATTTATCATAATATTCAAACTAAACAGTCACCATGAGGGAAGGAAAAGATGATCTTATAGTGTACTTTGAGAAAAAAATATTTTATTCACACCTTCAATGAGAATTTTATCATTAAAAAATTAATATGAAGATATATTTCAAAACCAATTATATAAATTTATATAACACGAGAAATTAATATAAAAATCCATTATATATTTTTAAAAGTTTATTTGGAAGAGTTCTATTATAAATATGAATATGAGATAAAAATATTGCTAACATAAGAGAAAACCAAAATAATGATTCATTTTGCATCACTCTTATAGACATTGGAGCATATAATGTGATAAAAATGAATGAAAAACAATTTATTTAAATAAATAACTACATTAGAAGAAAAATTATTTGTTTTATGACATAATATTCATAATGATTTCCCAAACGAACCATAAACAAAAAATATATCTAATTTGGATTAAATTATTAAATAAAACTAACAATATTTGTAAATTTAAGAATAAAAAAACCAGAAGATAAAATAATTTTAATTTTAACATTAAATAGAATGAATTAATAACTATGTGTGATATAAAATTTATATGTTTTTATATATACACCTCATAAATATAAAAATTTGTATAACATCAATCATGTCTCAAGAAAACAATATTTATAAGAATAACCCTTACAGTGATCATAACAGTGAAGTGAGAATTTACTGAATGGTTTGATTATGTGTAACATGTGTATAAATATAAGAAAAATTTAAATTAAACATAAATAATTAGAAGAAGTTATACACATAATATTTTAATAAAATAAATAGCTAATAATTAATGTAATCGAATGAGAATAAATTGAGTTAAGAATATCCATATGTCTTGTCTGACATTCTTTTTATTTTCATTTCAAATCATTTATTAAAATTCCTATTTACTATACATATAATAATAATAATAATAATAATAATAATAATACTTATAATACCATACATGGGCTACATATTGAATATTATCCCCCATTAATTGAAAATATGTCATTATAATCATCTTTTTAGGTATTAACAACTTCATTTTTCATGTTTTTTTCCATTTGATTGTTATGTTTCTTGCATCTTGATCGTGGTTCCATCATTATCATAATTTTAAAAATGATTTAAATAAAAAGTTACATGTTATATATATTATAATTCCACATTATTTAACATTAATTAATCTAGAGTCAGTCAAGAATTCACATTTGATGGTCTGTTCATGTTTTGATTTTTAGAGAATTAGTCCATAACTATTACATTACATCTCAAAAATTACAAAGTATACAGTTATACTCTATCAAATTTTTTCACAACCATGAAACTCCTTAAATAAAAAAATAATTAATTTCTTAATATAAATATTAATGATGTCTTCCATTATTTTACACTTCATTATACCCAATGAAAAATATTTCCAAAACATCGGATGAGCATAAAAAACTCAGTAAGGGTTCTAAAAAAAGGATGAAAAACATTAGTCCATCAATACATACAAATTAATGAAATCATACATTTCAATAATAAAACATAATCTCATTAACATACCTCATGAAATCATAATATCTATGAGTAACTCATAGAAATCATAAAGTATAAAATTAACATGTGATGTCCATAACATACTATCATTTTAGCTTCCAAAACATCATTGGGAGTTACGTTTGGAATACCCATCACAATATATCCCATAAATCTCTTAGGCGAAACAATAAAATTTACCTCAGTCACATTACCCAATGCATTAGAGAGATATCTGAGGCTCACCCACCCTTGGTTTATCATAGAACCCCCCATATAGGTAAATAATGCCCATGAACCATATCATATTTATAACACATAAAACATGCATAATGGAAGGAAAACATTTCCACATTGTAATCACAATATATCATTTCAAGATATTGACATAATCATTGATTTCTATAAAACATTTTCAATTCCAAAATACTTAAAAAGGATATATGGTATCTATCATCATTTTAAAAATAGTACATATTTTAAGGATTCCAAATATCAAATAATACTCATGGTAGTATAATGGTTTTTGTCATCGTGTATGATAAAAATAAACATTCCTTTTGTCGTTTAGTAAAACACTTAGAAAAAGATTCATTTTGAAACCATTTAATGAAATTAAAATAAAAAGGATACAATTATACCTGTATAAAATATGTTCATGTATAACCCAAAATATTCCTCAATGAAACGAGATAGAGACAAATCCCTTACCTTGATTCTGACTAGTCACTTATGTTCCTTGTTCTTCCTCTAAATGGGATAACTATCGTTGATTTGAGCCAAAAGACATTATTGAATTTCCTACTGCCCAAGGTAAGGAATCTAGGAGTGAGGGAGTGATTTTGGGAGATTATTTGATCATAATTTTTATGGTCCAAGTTGCCTGAGAGGTGTGAGTAAATCCGTAGATGTGATTCCCTTTTATAAGAGGGGGGAGGGGCACTTTTTGAAAGTATTGAAATATTATTTTATTATTAAATTATTTTTTCAATTGAAATGGTCCCAAATTCATTTATGTCAATGATAATATTATTTTTGGTCTAAAACATCCCAATCAATAGGTTTTAGACTAGTCTAGGTCCCATATATAACCTTATCTTTTATCATTATCATTTAGTTAACTACTTTAACTCTTACAAGGCCTTCTTGGAAATTCATCATCTATGGTTAATATAGTTATAATAAAATGAATATTTATCATCCAGTGCTAAATTAAGGGAATTTTAAACATTATTTAAGTCATTTTGAAAAACATTTGATTTATAGGACCATTAGCTCATTTAATAAAACATTATTTTTTAACTTATTTAGGTCAACCTTTAAACTATCTGTATCACGAATTTTTAAAAATCCATAATAACATGATTCTTTCAAACCAACTTCTTTAATTAAAATATAAAATTCAAAATCATCAATAAAATTATCATATGGCATAAAAAGTTATAAAATAAATTTATTTTAATATTTATAATTTCATTTATTTAAATCATCCATTAATAAGGTAATCACTACATCATCATTGTGTCATAAATATTTTTATTTATTTGGTGTATGAAAATTATAATAAAATACCATGATGTGGTAAATAATTTTATCTTTATAATTAAAATTTATGGTCAAATATATCACTTATAAAACCCCATATTTTTTAATTTAATGACTAATGTTTATGTTTTTTTATATTAAATTAGTTTTTTTAAAATGTCCTTTTCACTCGCAAGTGGATCCATGAGTTCCCAAAATTGACCCAATGACTCCCATGGGTGGACATATATAATTTAATATCTTTTGGACAAGTGTTAGGAAGTGTTAATATTATAATAATATATTTTATTACTATTATTTACACAATTTATCTTTTTACCAAGTTAAATAAAATAAGTACTGAATTTACCATTTATAATTTCTGAAAACAAAGGTATCTTTACACAATATTAGGAACTTCTAATTCTAAATATGAAATACATTTTTCAAAATTCAAAACACAGAAGTTGCAGTAATTAATTTAAATTTTTTTATTCGTGTCAAAACCAAAAAAAAGTGTTTTTAAGAAGTACTAACTATCAAGAGATTAAAATGTGTTTATATCCAATTAAAAAATAAAATTATTTCCAATGACCATAATTGGATTAAATGATATAAATATAATTAAATTTTACTTTAATTACATTTAATAGGAAAATTTTAGTATATTAGTAAATTTCATTAAAATGACGTTTTGAATTAAAATGTCGTATTTTTCATTATTAATTAGAAATGAACTTTTCCAAAAAAATACCAAAAATATATTCAAATTTAAATGTTGATTTCTAGATTCTAAAGAACTAGTTTATTTTGTCAAATAAAAGATATTAAAGTGACAAAAATATATTTAAAAAGGGTTCACCATCAAAAGGCGATAAAATGAACTTTTAAAAATATTATAGAATTTCATGATTAAAATAAGATATCCTATTATTATAAACCCGTAAAATTTATTACATAAATGTAAAGACATTTTTAAAAAAATCGAAATAATATTGTTGTTAGTTATATTTATTTTTTCCAATAAAACAATTACGCATTAACTACTATTTCAAATATTAATATTATTGTATTATTTTTTAGTGTAAATCAATGTTGTTTTCAATGTAAGAATTCAATGGAACATGTTGTTGCATTTTGAGTACGCTATCTGAAGAAGCATGCCCTCTAAAATAAAATTAATTTGTTATATATAAGTATTTATTTAATTGAAAATTAATTATTCAATAAATACCTGAGATCCTAAATCTCCCCCCTTTGTGTATTGCGTCCCCAAAATCCCATTCACCTATAAAATAAGTGGGAGTATTTTTCCCTCATATAATTTTAAGATTACCATATTACCTCTTCATCTATATGAGTTTTCCACAAAACCATTACCTAATGAATTACGTAATTCCGTAACTATTTCTCCCTACAGTCAAAAATATGGACTGGTTGTTCGTCACAAGGAAAATTCTCTTCCAACTTAATGACCTTTGGACACAAAACATTAGTTGGACCCAATATATATTTTCCCAACATTGAAACATAAATAAAATTGTGTACCTTTGATAAAATTTGAGCTAAATCCACTATATAGGTAACTGATCCGTCTTTCACAAGGATTTCATACTCTCTAATAAAACCTAGTCTCATACTTTAATTTTTTCCAAAAGGCATCACACTTTTACATGGAGAAACATTGAGAAACAGATGATCAACTACCTCGAAAGAGATATCCTTCATATGGTTATCCACAAAATTATTTTGCAAGCTATGTGTAGTTCTCATGTACGTCTAAATCAAATGAACTTTTTCTAACATCTCTTCTACCAATTCTAGTTCCATTAACTTCCTTTCACCTACTTCATCCCAAAAAGATGGAGTTCAAGATTATTTTCCATATAATTCCACAAATGGTTCCATTTGTATAATAGTAGGATGATGATTATTATATGAAAACTCAACCAAAGAATGATGGTGTTCCCAACATCCCTTGTAACGCCCCGACACCAGTTACCCCAGAGTCGGTGCATTATTGCGTAACATTGGCATGATCACAAAAGAACAAGTCTTGAAAGACCGATTAGTTTAGTAGCCTTGGAAACATTAGATACATTCATAAGTGTTACATTACATAATAAAGTGAAAAACTACAATAACATAGTCTCCATTATACACACTCGTATCCCCTTCAGACTATCCCTACAGGTCATTCATAAAATACTTCTCCACATCCTGGAATAATTAAAACATTGAAAGGGGTGAGATCAGATGCTCAGTAAGGATAACAAAATAGTGGAAGCTTTCATAAATAAACATAAACATTTAAGGCAATGTATAACTAAACAGAAGCCTTTTAAACATGAACTTCAACATAATATGGAAAAAGTAAAATGAAATAATGCCATTTACTTATTCACATGGATATTCTACTGGTCGAATAATCACATCCAATATCAATAACCACTTTCATAATGATGGAATGCATAATGCCAGACTATCATAACCATGTAGCCAAGGCATCGTTCCAAGACTACAAATAATATTTTGTCAAGGCCTCATGCCAAGACACCAGTTTCTCTCATGAGACCTGCCGATGCATCGAGGAGCTATAGCGGGCTCCACCCGTCACTTATTAAGTCCAATGAATTTCTAATATGAACAGGTTTAAACTTATCATAAACCATAACATAATCGTATCACGTAAAACCTGCATAAAGAAAACATAAAATTTTCACATTTCAATCACAAGATATCAATACAACACATTGATATAATAAAAAAACACTTTCAAAACCATTTTCAATACCAAAATAAAAGAATATTAAAACATGGATTTTTTTTCCTTTAAAATAAATTATGGCTTGTAGAGGAATCCGAAACTCAAATAATGGTCACTGTGGTAGAGAATTCGTTGTCACCACAAACGTCCAACAAGAAAAACATTACTTTTTTTTGTTTAGTAAAACGCTTCGTATAAAAATATTCATTTTCAATAAATGTAAAAGTCAAAGGGGTTTATACACCGTATAAAAGAAATTTGTGTATAAAACAAAATATGTCTCCATGAATGGAGATTGAGACGAAGTACCTTAAAAAGGTAATTTTTTAAATAAAATAGATCTATTATGTGCATTCACTATAAGTACACATAAATAAATTACAAATACAAGATAGGACATAATAATATCATGACATAATTTGAATGTAGGAGATTGACCCAAAGGAAGGAAATTTGGTTAAGAAGTTCCCTTACCTCGTGTCCGACTTGACTCAAACGTTCTTTAAACTCCTGAATAATAAACTAGAGTTAATTTCTAATTTCTTAAGAACCTTTTTCAAGTTCATTATTCCTTTTATATTACTTATTACCATGTTATGAACATTATGTAATTATTTAAGTTAATAATGGTCCTTTTGTCGATCTTTGGTACTTGAGTCAAAAATAAACTTCTTAAAATTACAAGTTGTTCATGTGGAGAAATATCCATTATACCCAGAATTATATTCATGATGTAGATATCATATATATCATATATATCCAGTATATACATGCATTTATAATATTATGAAACATCTAGATGTAAGAAATGAAATGCACCGTTCATGGAGACGGTAAGCCGTACGTACGCATGAACGCTACTTTCATTTCTATTTCATATTTAATGGAATAAAATTATAATTATATAAAGGTATACTATAATTCCAGTATAATATAATGTATAATACCATTTACTCCATCCTTTATACATCCCACATATGGCACTAACGATTCAAATCACTTTGAGGGGGCGGTAGTCCGCACTTCCTAAAATGAAAATACCGCGTTTACCCATAATGGAAACCATAATGGTATTCGATAAATGAAAAATACAGAAGCTTAAGTAAAAAATAAAAATATTATATATCATATATAAATATAGTTACATCTTAATGGCCACCTTTGAAGGTGTTATATGAGTGTTGAACAATCATCATTACTTGAGGCCGAAATTCAACATCCACAAAAACAGTATGTTCTTTAACCATTAGATGTAGGTGTGTGTAAGTGTATATAGAATTCTTCTTAGAAAAACATCATAGTATATTGAGGATACTGGTTCTATTACAAAATAAAATTAATAAAAAGAGTTTAGGGGGTTGGAGAAGCAAAATAAAACTTAAGAACACAAGAGAAAACACTACCTTCAAAACAGGTAACTCTGTTTGATTTGAGCTCAAAGGCTTCCTTGGGAAGACTTCTGCCCAATGTGAGGCTTCTAAGAGTAAGAGAGGGATGTTGAGAGAGTATTTAGGAAGAGTTTGGACGAGACAAATGGCTTGGATGGTGTGAATAAGGTGGTAGTGATGGGGGCCTTTTATAAGAGGATAGGAGGGGCACTCTTGGAAAGTTATAAAAGGTTACATTATCATAAAATGATTTTCGGATTTAAAATGTCCCAAAATTATATATTTAAAGGATAAAGTGATAAGAGTTAGAAATTCACCCATCCAATAGGTTTTTGACATGTGTAGGTCTTAGATTTTACATTATCTTTTCATTTTATTTAAATCATTAAATAATGAGGTAATCACTGCATCATCATGGTGTCATAAAAAATTTAATTTATTTAATGTCTAAAAATTAAAAAAAAAATATCATGATGTAGGAAAACGATTTATATTTCTAATTAATATTTATAGTCAAAACTATGACTTGTATAACCCCATTTAGAAATTGTTTTAGTAAGACATCTCAAGTTTGTTACATTTTTATTTTAACATTAAATAAAACATTTTTAATGTCGTTTTTCTACCAATGTGGCTCCATGGGGTCCCCAAGTTGACCCATGGATTGTCCTGGTCATCCATGAATCATAAAATAGGGGTAGGACACGTGTAAAGATCATTTCATATTATTATAACATTATCTTATCTTAAATTTCATTAATTACCTTTAATCGAGATTAATTAAACTTAAAAGTTACTATTCACCAAAATTATTTTAATCCCATTGAACCAAATTTTAATTGTTAATGACAACCATGTATGTTTGATTTTTGAAAATAAAATCACAGAAGTGGTAATGTTTCATTTAAACAAAAAATCAGTTTTTTAACTACCACTTAGTGGTTTCACTATTCATCAAAAATTGAAGTTTTTTAGAACAATGCCAAAATTTCACCCTAAGATAAAATTGATATTCTTAATTAAAAATGTTGTCTATTTTACAAAATCCAAAGCTATAAGTTTCATTAATCAATTTTATAATTAATTCCCGTTGTCACAACAAATAGCATGTTTTTAAGAAACAATATATATCAAAATATTGACAATTGTTTATATCCAATTTCAAGGTGAAATTAATTCTAATGAACACCATTGGATGAAATGGTAAAAATATATTATAATTATACTATAAAACCACTCAATATTATAATTTATCACTATAAATTATTTTTATTAAAAAAGTTGTTTTTAAGTATTTTTCTCTATTCATAATAAATTGGAAGTTCTCAGAAAAATACCAAAAAATCAACATAGGCTAATTTCTATATTCCGAATCCAAAAATGAAGTTCATTTTGAAATATAAAATTTATATAATTTCAAAAATATGTTATTAATATTCATAATGGCTCTTTTGATTAGTCGCGGTGCGTTAGAATCTCGAACTTGCGTACAATGAAAGCTATTGCATTATTGAAAGAGAAGCGTATCCTGGAAGCTTGGGTTGTTACATTCTCCCCTCCTTCAATTAATTGCGACCTCGCAATTTGAAATTTTTCTTTTAAAATAAAAGGTTGAAAATAGAAAATACCTTTGTGGAAAACCCACATCGAAAATAGGGTTAATATAAATATAACAATAAAAGAAAGAAAGAGAGGTACAAAGGTCACCCTAGATAGCCCATACTATGATTATATGAAAATATGGATATGGAGGAAAAACAAACCATCAAGGTCTGATGGAGAGTTGTATAAAATAGGTCTAGGATAAAGTTAACCACAAGAAAATCACAAACTTGTGATTGGTTAAACGGTCATTGAATCCCCAGTTGGAAAAGTTAACCGACAACATTTTTGTTTTAAGTTACCTTTCATAAGGTTGAGAAATTTATTTAAGAGATTTACTAAGATTGTAAGGAAATATACTTACTTGTCATGTAGACGTTCATTCTTTAATAAATTTTTACCACAAACCCATCTTTCACTCCAAGTGGTAACATAACTCAAAAATATTCTATTTATCCTAATTGTATAAGTTTCCAAATATTACCACATAACATTTAGATTAGGAAAACTATTTTTTAATAACCAGGGACTTCCTGTAGGCTAGTGGTAGGTAATAAAGGCCTGTCGCACTATGGTTATGGGTTCAATTATTGCAGCTTTGTCCAACATAACAGGTTATCCCCCAACCTGCAGGTTGTCCTTTTCCTAAAACTATAGTATTATAATATTCCAAAAATAATCTTCAGAAATATTTTAACCTTAAACAATACTATCCAAAGATCAAATTAATCCACTCCAACCTTTATAGTAATCCAAAATACCTCTGTCTAGACTTTCTCTAAAAGGTCTCTAAATTCCAAAATCAATTGTAACATCAAATTACCCAAACAAATTAAAGTTTCTCTTATTTTCACATATTAAAAATATGATTACCTTCATCATATTAAAAACTTAATGAAACAATATGTACTGCATTACAATCCTTATATATATCACATTATTCTTACAAACAGAATATAATCCTTGAGTCTGAAAGCACCAATACATTAATTATTCCACTTCAACTATAGTAATAGCATAAGATTGTCCTTGATCCCTTGGCCTTTTTGAGGTAAGTTTCCCTGACGCTTAGGAAATTAATTTTCATAATGCCCCATTTCCCAAAAATTGTAGCATTCAACATTGATAGCCTCTTTCTTTACCTTGAAATGACAAGCATGGTGACCTTTTTCTCCACATTTATAACAAACTACCATTCCTTTTAGGCAAGTACCAGGGTGATTCTTCTCACAATTATCACATAATGGAAAATCCTTCTTTCCCTTTTCCCCATTATTTCCATTTCTAGATTTATTATAAGATCTCTGCTTTTCTTGCTTTACTTTAAAGTCATAAGACATAGAGAATTCATTTTCAATCTTGATAGCACACGAGACAATATCTTCGTATGACGAGAAGGTTTGTGAGACTAATGCTTGACGGAGAAATGGTTTTAACCCATAAAAGAAATGATCAATATTACTTCTTGGGTTACATATATAATCTGCAGCATGCCTTGCTAACCTTGTAAAGTTAGCCTCATACTTTACGACATTCTCATCCTCCTTCTGCCTTAGACTCAAAAATTGCCTTTCCATATCTGCTCGATGGTCATGTTGAAAGAATTTTTCTAAGAAAATTTCCTTAAACTCCCTCTATTCCATACATGGTACTTCTTCATCTTCCTTTGTGTTTTGAATTAGTGACCACCATTGATCAGCATCTCCAGTGAGGCCGTAGACTGCCATGACAACCATCTCCCTTTCGCTACTCCCCAGGGTGTGGAATATTTTCTCTAAAGTGTTTATCCATTTATCAGATACTAATGGATTTGTACCCCCATTAAATTTTGGTGGTTGTTATCTCATGAAGTGGTCTAAATTTGATCCACCACATTGCGGATCAAGGTGCTCCATACGGGTAAGGTTTTTATTCATAACTTGAGTGAGTTTTCCTAGTATGGTGATAAGGTGATCAGTACCAGTTGTATCACCAGCTCCACTATAATTATCTTGAGCAGGAGGGTAATCCCTACATGGATTGCGTGCATTGATACAGTTTCCATTCCTCCCACTAGGCTCCATTTCTGAAAAATGCCATAAAATAGATTAGTTTATGAATCAAAATACATAATTACAAACTTTCAAAACACTTAACATAAATTGAACTATTTATGGATATAATACAAAATCATAAAAATGTTTTCTTTGAGGACATATATAATCATAAGCCCTTCATAATGTTTTGTAAAGAATATGATAATTATCCTAAGCATATCCCCGGGGAGTGTCGTAACCAAGAGTGCTGCAAGGCCCGTTTTCGTGCACCAGTTCCCGTTCGAGTCTAGCTCGAAGCTGTGTTTTCGAGTTTTAGCCCAAGGTACATCTGTGTCAGAGCCGCCTCCACCTGCTCGTATCCAGACAGGGATTTATTTCTCAGAAAACTCACAAAATCTCTACAACAACAAAATTCTATTAAGTTCTTCCATACTAATCCTCAAAGTCTATCTTATGGCTATGTGCTCTAATCAGAGTTTTTCTAAATCTAGCTTCCAAGGTTAGTACTAAACTGCCTCTGATACCAACTGTAACACCCCGACCCCAGTTACCCAGAGTTGGTGCATTATTGCGTAACATTGGCATGATCACAAAAGATCAAGTATCGAGAGACCGATTAGTTTAGTAGCCTTGGAAACACTAGATACATTCATAAATGTTACATTACATCATAAAGTGAAAAACTACAATAACATAGTCTCCATTTTCCATACTCATAGTCCCTTTAGACTATCCCGGCAAATCATTCCTAAAATACTTGTTCACATCCTGGAAAAATTAAAACAGTGAATGGGGTGAGCTCAGATGCTCAGTAAGGATAAAAATATAGCGGAATCTTTCATAAATAAACACAAACATTTAAGGCAATGTATAACTAAACAAAATCCTTTTAAACATGAACTTTAACATAATATGGAAAAAGTAAAATGAAATAATTCCGTTTACTTATTCACATGGATATTCTACTGGTCGAATAATCACATGCAATATCAATTACCACTTTCATAATGATGGAATGCATAATGTCATACTATCATAACCACGTAGCCAAGGCCTCGTGCCAAGACTACAAATAATATTTTTTTCTAGGCCTCGGGGCAAGACACTAGTTTAACTCATGAGACCTGTCGAGGCATCTAGGAGCTATAGCGGGCTCCACCCGTCACTTATTAAGTTCAATGCATTACTCATATGAACAGGTTTAAACATATCATAAACCATAACATAATCGTATCATATAAAACATGCATAAAGGAAACATAAAATTTCCACATTTCAATCACAAGATATCAATACAACACATTGATATAATAAAAAACACTTTCAAAACCATTTTCAATACCAAAATAAAAGAAAATTAAAACTTGGTATATATTTTTCATTTAATAAAAATTATGGCTTGTAGAGGAAGCCGGAACTCAGATAATGGTCACGGCGGCAGAGAAATCATTGTCACCGCATATGTACAACAAGAAAAACATTACTTTTTTTGTTTAGTAAAACAATTCGTATAAAAGGATCCCTTTTGAATAAACATAAAAGTCAAAGTGGTTTATACATCGTATAAAATAAATTTGTGTATAAAACAAAATATGTCTCCATGAATGAAGATTGAGACGATGTTCATTAAAAATGTCATTTTTTAAATAAAATAGATCTATTATGTGTATTAAATATAAGTACACAAAAATAAAATACAAATACAAGATAAGACAAAATAATATCATGAGATAATTTGAAAGTAGGAGATTAACCCAAAGAAAGGAAATTGGGTTAAGAAGTTCCCTTACCTCATGTCCGACTTGACTCGAATGTTCTTTAACCTCATGAATATTAAACTAGAGTTAATTTATACTTTCTTAAGAACCTTTTTCAAGTTAATTATTCCTTTTATATCACTTATTACCATGTTATGAACATTATGTCATTATTTAAGTTAATAACGGCCGTTTTGTCGATCTTTGGTACTTGAGCCAAAAATAAACTTCTTATAATTACAAGTTGTTCATGTGGTGAAATATAAATTATATACAGAATTATATTCATGATGTAGATATCAAATATATCAAAAATATCCAGTATATACGTGCATTTATAATATTATGTAACATTTAGAGGTAAGAAATGAAATGCACCGTTCATGGAGACGTTAAGTCGTACGTACGCATGAATTCTACTTTCATTTCTATTTCATATTTAATGAAATGAAATTATAATTATATAAAGGTATAATATAATTCCATTATAATATAATTTATAATACCATTTACTCCATCCTTTATACATCCCACATATGGCATTAACGATTCAAATCACTTTGAGGGGGCGTTAGTCCGCACTTCCTAAAATGAAAATATTGTGTTTACCCAAAATGAAAACCATAAAGGTATGCCATAAATGAAAAATACAGATTCTTAAGTAAAACATAAAAATATTATATATCATATTTAAATATAGTGATATCTTAATGGCCACCTTTTAAGGTGTTACATGAGTGTTGAACAATCATCGTTTCATGAGGTAGAAATTCACCATCCACAGAAACAGTATGTTCTTTTAACCATTAGATGTAGGTGTATGTAAGTGAAGCTCGAATACTTCTTATAACAACATCATAGTATATTGAGGATACTGGTGTTGTTACAAAAGAAATGAATAAAAAGAGTTTAGGGGGTTGGAGAAGCAAAATAAAACGTAAGAACACAATAGAAAACACTACCTTTAAAACTGGTAACTCTTTTTGATTTGAGCACAAAAGATTACTTGGGAAGACTTCTACCCAAAGTGATTCTTATAGGAGTAAGAGAGGGAAGTTGAGAGAGTATTTTGGCAGAGTGTGGCCGAGCCAAATGGCTTGGAAGGTGTGAATAAGGTGGTAGTGGTGGGGGCCTTTTATAAGAGGAGAGGAGGGGCACTCTTGGAAAGTTATAAAAGGTCACTTTATCATAAAATTCTTTTAGGATTTAAAAGGTCCCAAAATTATATATTTCTAGGATAAGGTGATAAGAGTTAAAAATCCACCCATCTAATAGGTTTTTGACATGTTTAGGTCTTAGATTTTACATTATCTTTTCATTTTATTTAAATCGTTAAATAATGAGGAAATCACTGCATCATCATGGTGTCATAAAAAATTTCATTTATTTAATGTCTAAAGATTATAAAATAAATATCATGATATAGGAAATCTTTTTAGATTTATAATTAATATTTATAGTAAAAAATATTACTTGTATAACCCCATTTAAAAATTGTTTTAGTAAAACAACTCATGTTTGTGACATTTTTATTTTAACATTAAATAAAACGTTTTTAATGTCATTTTCTTACCAAAGTGGCTCCATGGGGTCCCCAAGTTGACCCACGGATTGTATTGGTCGGACATGACTCATCCAATAGGGGTAGGACATGTTTCAATATCATTTCATATTATTATAACATTATCTTTACCTTAAATTTCATTAATTACCTTTAATCGCGATTAATTAAACCTAAAAGTTACTATTCAAAAAAAATTATTTTAATCCCATTGAACCACATTTTACTTTCTAATGACAACCATGTATTTCAGATTTTTGAAAATCAAATCACAGAAGTGGTAATGTTTCATTTAAACGAAAAATCAGTTTTTTAACTACCACTTAGTGGTTTCAGTATTCATAAAAAATTGAAGTTTCTCAGAACAATGCCAAAATTTCACCCTAAGCTATACTTGATGTTCTGAATTGAAAAATGATGTCTATTTTTAAAAATTCCAAACATATAAGTTTCATTAATTAATTTTATAATTAATTCCCGCTGTCACAACAAAAAGCATGTTTTTAAGAAACAATATATATCAAAAGATTGACAATTGTTTATATCCAATTTCAAAGTGAAATTAATTATAATGAACATCATTGGATGAAATGGAAAAAATATATTCTAATTATTCTATAAAAACACTAAATATTATAATTTATCACTATAAATTATTTTGATTTAAAAAGTTTTTTTTAAGTATTTTTCACTATTCATAAAAAAATTGGAAGTTCTCAGAAAAATACCAAAAATTCAACATAGGCTAATTTCTATATTCCGAATCCAAAAATGAAGTCGATTTTGAAATATAAAATATATATAATTTCTAAAAGTGGGTATTACTATTCATAATGGCTATTTTGATTGGTCGCGGTGCATTAAAATCTCAAACTTGCGTACAATGCAAGCTATTGCATTTTTGAAAGAGAAGCGTATCGTGGATGCTCGGGGTGTTACATACCTGGTAATCTATTGAACAATCACATGGAATTTCTTTTAATGTCTAAATTTTTCATTTGGATTGTCAACCTAATTGAGGTTAAAAAGCTATAATATAATATTATTCAGTACCTAGTGACTTCGAAAGGACTTTATAAAAGATAAAATTAAACCTATGATCTCAAGTAGATACAATGGAGAGGGGAACTCTTTATAATAAGATTGTATCATTAGAATAAATACTAGAATGCTAATCTAGAGATAGAATATCTCGAATTGGAAGAATATGAGTAGATTTAGTCAACCGACCAACAATAACATAGATTACATTGTTTTCTTGAGAAGTCTTTGGTAATCCTACTATGAATTGCATGGATGCATTTTCTCATTTCTACTCTAGCACTGTCAAAGCCTGAAGCATCCCTTTTGGAACCTTCTTACCTCCTCTAACCATTTGAGAAATCAAACATCTCATTGTAATTTCTGTAATATCTATTTTCATTCAGTCCCACTAGTAAGATTCCTGAAGATTTCTATACATCTCAGTACTGCCAGGATGAACTAAAAAAAAAGAACTATGAGCTTCAAATAATAACTCTTTATAATTTTCATACTTATTAAATAACTATCGATTAATTCATTAGTGATACGAACACATTTTTTTTGTTAATATCATTTTATGCTTAAAAAACTATTCTTTTTACTGAATTTCGGTGTTGAAATTATAATTAATTTTTGATAATTTTTTTAATAATATTTCATAAAATTAAAATGAATTTTTAATTCATCATAAAAAAATAATATAAGGGTAATATTTTGGGTTTTTGTAAAATGACTGATTTTTTAGTGACAATGACATATTTTGTCTTTTCAAATGTAATCTTTTATTTTCATGAAATAATTTAAATTAATATTATATTTTAAATTTTCTAGTATAACTCAATGAGTAATATTTTATATAGAATAATTTAATTTATTTTACATTAGTCAATAATATTTAGTATTTTAATTTAAGTCAATCAATATACTTAAAGAATAATTTTTCTGAAATCTATTTTTCATTATCTATTAAAAATTTATAATAAATTTTATTAATAACACTTATAGATAGTGAAAAATAAAACCGTATAATTTTTTTAATAATTATATTAAAATTTCGAAAATAGTTCCCTTTTATTTTTTGTCATTATGAGTAGTTACTATAGTAAATATTTTTTACCATAGTAAAAATATAATATAATAACGAGGGTTTGAAATAATATGATAAGGTCTAAAATTCAAACCAAAATACTGATTTATCCTCTTCGATTGTTGGAGTACATTTATTTCGATGCATGTTTAGAAAATATAGAAACTTGTTTCCATTTTCATTTTTTTCTGTCAATTCATTTACCAAAAAAGGATAACGAATTTTTTTTTACTCTCTTAATGTTGTTTTCGCTAATATTTTATGATATGAGTCAAATGTTGTTATATTTTTTAATAAATTTGTATATTAAATAAAAATATTTTTTTAAACAAAATAAATTTATTTTCAAATTTTTTCCATAGAATAAATAACTACAATTTTTTCACAATACTGACAAAATATTTATTCCATTTACAAAAAAACAATAATTTTTTTTGAAAATACATAATTTTATAAAAAATGATAAATTAATATCTTACATTAATATTTTAGATATAAATTACCTTTTTGAGATGTTTTAAGGTTTTTTTATTCATATTATATTTCTATCGCGTTGTCTCGTAAGTGAAGTCATATGAATCGTGTTGAAAATGACAAAGACGTTATTTTATAAAAATTAATAAATTAATAAATTAATTAAAAAACCATTAAAAACAATGAATTAAAAAAATTAGGATGATAAAATTTCTATATTATCATTTATTTTTGATGTTTTTTTTAAAATTTTAATATATAAGAAAATTTTTAACCTTTGACGAGTGAAATATTCATTACTGGGGTTAAGGTTAAAATAGGTTGACTATGGGGTTAAACCAACAGACATGATGTAAAAAGAAAAATAAAATTTCTAAAATTTTATTTTTATGGTATTTTAACCATTCCCTAACTTGTCTTTTAAAATATTTCAATTTTGAAGCACATGTCTAGAGAATGAATTAATGATATTTTTTTATGTAATTCCATGAGTGCGCTTACTATAAGTTATAAAAGGGAACATATTTATCTATCTAACTCACATATTTTGATCCTTATATAAAAAATAATACATAAATATTTAAATTAATATATTCATTTCCCACATTAATGTGATTATGGTCTTTACAAAGGCATTCCTTTAAAGGATTATGTTGTATCCTAAAAGAATGTTCTCAACCAAGTTTTATAACTTGTTATGAATTTTTTTCAATTTAATTCTAATTATACTTCGGTGAAATTCATTTCATATATTAAAATATGGTGAAATTATTAACCTAAATATTTTTAATTTTTATTATTATAATGGAACATCCATTTTACCACATTTTCCAAACTTTTATAAATTAAAAACTTTACTTGTGCGCACATGTGGACTATAAGATCCATGAAGAATAGTTGATCATTTCTTGTTTCCAATTTACATTTATGGTAATATAAATAGATTTAATGAAAATATATGGTATATTGGATATAAAAATGTTCATGAAAATGTTGTTTTTTACTTAACATTATTTTATCACATCCATTTTAAAGCTAAAACAACATTTTGGCATACGTACGACCTACCGTCCCCATGAATTTTGTAATTCATTTTTATATATCTACCATTCATGGATTACTATAAATACATATATATTAATAATAGATTATATTTATATGTTTTTATCGGTATAGAGATGATGGAATTGTGATAAAATAATATGGACTGAGACTTAAAAATGAAAACATATAATAAAAATGAAGGAGTTACCACCTGAAATAATGATTTCAATAAGATGTTTCTAATTATAGGTGGGAACACATAATAAATAAATCATATATTTTAGGATATGTATAATTTTTTTAATAAAATATAGGGATAATATATCTATATTTATTTTATAATAGGTTCTAAGGGGTGTGATGAAAAGAAATTTGATGGAGGTGATTTGTGTTTTAATTTTATTTTATGTAGGTCTGATTATGATAGAACTTCGATTAAGGAAATTTTATAATACATTCCTGGTAAATGACATTATATATTTCTTATAACATATTTATTTATAAAAAATAATATTTTTCCATTATTTTCCTCACATCAGGTTCTCACGATATTGAATGATATTTATTAGAAATCAAAAATTATTTAAATTTTTACTTGAAAATAACATTTCTTAGGGTCACATTTTAATTTAAAATTTTGTAAAATGATTATGAATATTATGATATTATTTTTTAAATCAATTTTTTTACGATATAACTTTTAATGGTTCGAAATCTATTCATCCTGTTCATTCCCAAATAAGGTTATTTTAACTTTTATAAAAAATGTAAATATTTGTTTTAATATTGATTGAATGAAACATTTCCCACAATCGTGTCCACTCAATGTTTTTAAGCATCCTTAAAAAAATTAACATTTTTTTTCAAAGGAAATTTCAAATATATTATTTTTTAAGTATTTTTATTTTAAACTCTTTATTTTAATTTTTAAAAGGCATTCATCTTAAAAAATGTTATAGTGGTATTTTATAAGAATTTTCATAGATGATAATATACATTGATGTTAAATATAATTTACAGGGTATATGATCCAATGATAACATGATTATTTGTTATTTTTGTGTTTTATGATTAAGATGGTGTCATTTTTATATAACCGAATTATGCTTCAATGTTTATGCTAGGATGAATATATGAAATTATTATGACACCTTTATTATTTACCAGGCTTATGTTTTGATGATACGATGACCCTATTATAATCTTATGGAAAACATATCTATGGATTTAATTATTTTATAGGTATTCCTAGAAATATATATCCCTGCTGTTATTTTTTTTGTTTTTGTATCTTATTATATTTTCATTAGAATAAAGTCAATGTGCATGATCCAATATAGGAAAAAGGTGATTATTCTTGATTTAATATGATATGGGAATAATATTTTGATTCCTAATAATATATGATTTGATGGGACAAGTAGTTAAACATTGAATATGAAAATGTTTCAATACCTATTAGAATTAAAAATATCATTAATCATATTCATGCTTAAAAAATGAACTTTTAGTTCATTATTTATTTATGTTTGTTTGTTACACTTATGATTCATGTCTTCTAGAATGAAAACGTATTATTTCATGTCTCTTTTTGAGTATATATTATTAAATGCGTATGAATTTTTTTCAAGATATGAAACCATTACTATAATATGATTCTTTAATATGGCCATCTAATGATATCTCCCATTTTTACCATTACTGATCATCTGAGACCACCCTTTATTATATGTCCCTTACCTAGGTAACAATTAATGGTTTTAGGTATGGTATACCTAATAAGAGAGTTTTTTGGAATTTATTTGTGAGAGATATTGAAGATGTCTAAGTACATATGATGATTGAATATATAGTCTACATAGACAAGAAATCATTACAATCCTTAAGCATGGATTTGTAAAATATATCAAATATTTATATATGTTGATGTAATTTCTAGTTATGATAAGTGTGGGTAGATATATTTGGTATCATAGTTAAGATTATTTAATCATTGAAGAAAATTATTAGATAAATATTGTGAAAACCATGTGTCAATAATGAGTATAAGATAACATCATATAGTTTTAGTAAGATAAATATTTTGTCTATATAGATATTATAAGTTGGAATGTTTTTTTGGAAAAGATTCAACATAAGGTATTTAGACTGAAAAAAATTTGTTGAGTATATATCCAACGTCACTCTGATGAATAGTGAGTGTTGACTTAATATTCGGATGGCTTAACACTCCCAAGGGATATTCATTGGTTAATTGAAATATTATTTAAAAAGAATTATAAATTATTTTAATAGATGATGATCATGGGAGACCATGTTTAAACTTATGGAGTTATATATTGGAATATAGGTGTCATTATTTAAAGATCATATTAATGTATCTTCATGATTACAAGGTTTTACACTATGATTTTTATACCTCACACAATGGCAATCAGTTTTATGAAATGGATTGATCCATGTGGAATTATGTTAATAAATAACAAGATAGACAATAGATTGATTGTCCTTAAAGGAAATAGGGAATGTGAGAGATCTAATGAAAACTCTATGATTATTCCCAATAATCTATCACATTATGTTATTATCATCCATAATATAGGCGTGTATCTTGACACACCTAATTAGAGAAAAATAGAGTTTCATGAAGACCAAATAAAAAAAGATTAATTTTTTTTAATGTCAAATATGCTGTAAAAGGAACTCATGAAAATGTATCAAAACAATTTGAAGATATTTTCTGTATGAAAATAAGGCTATATAGAAACCAATTTACAAGGAAAAAATAAATATTTAGTTACTGTAGTGGATGATAAAAATGGTTTCCCTAAGGTATCATCAAAATATGGGTATTTTAAATGTGTAAAATATGATAATTATGTAAATAATTTTCCAAAGGGGAATTTTAGATAATATGATCATCGTAGTCATTTGATTAATTGTTTTACTATTGAGTATGAAATTACATTGAATGACATATAAAAAGAAAGTGGTATAAAGAACTCGATGACTAATCCTAGCCAATGGTTTAATAATAAAGTGTAATGACTGAAGTGTTTATTTATTTTAATTACATTATTATATAGTAAAATTATTTATATCATCGATATCATTATTTTATTATTCATTAAACATATATATATTGTTATACTATCTTTTTTTGGAATGATTTTAAATAATATTTTCAACAATACTTAATAACTTTGAAAGTTATTTAATGGTAATGTGATCTTTTATGGAAAACCACATAACTGATAAAATGATAACCCTGACTATCTTCCCAATGTTGAAATATAATTTTTAGTATAGATAATAATATTATCGATATATTAAATGGGATATTATTGATGAACGTGGAACTGATTACAGATTTGATGAAAAATAATTTTATTTTATATTTTATGGTGGATTTTTGGATTTATAGAATATATTCTAAAACCATTAATTTTATGTATGGAATTATGATTGTGTTTAAATTTTGGGAAGGGTGTAATTTTTAATTTAGATTTTATGGTAAGATAGTTTATTACCATGATTTAATAGTTTATATGATCAAGGTATTTAGATATTTAGTATGTGACATTTAGAGATAATTTATGTTATATGGGTAATTAATGTGTTCTTGGTTTGGGAAATATAGCGACAATATTTTAAAATATTTGTATTTTGAAAATTTTTAAACAAAATTTGGATTAGTTTTATAGTCAACTACTTATGGAGTGGTTTATGTTGAACATTAGGTTTTAATATTTTAGTTAAATTTTTATTTATCATATTGGATAACATGTGCCAATAACATTGTTTTTGGTAAATATATAGATATATGATAAATTAATTTTAATTATATTATGTATGTAATGATACATTCAACGCTTGTGATTATAACATGAATAATTCATCATGAATACTCATTTCATGGAGTAATATATGAATATTAAATAAATCAATGAAATTCCAAATGATTCAATAGTTCATAAGATATGGAAATAAATCATGTATTTATATTTTCTAATTTACACTATCCTGATTCAAAAAATACCTCGACTTTAAGAAAAATATATTAAAATAAAATGTCATACGTCAACCTTAATTTCTAATTAATTGATCTTATTTTCATCCATTATGGATTTATAGTTTTTTGGTTGTTAACAATCTCGTGATAATATTCTCTATCACTTTAAAATATTCCTTAGGAATTGTATTTCTCCACCATTTATATTTTTCAACATGTGAAAATATTTCTCATTATATAGGAACTGAATAATGTGTTATTTTATGTATCACTTTTTTTAGTAACTTTAATATGGAGGGTAGAGGGATTGATAATTTATCACTATAAAAATTTCATTACAAGAAAAATAAGCTCAATAACTTTTTTAACATTATACATTGATGATTAATAAAATTTTGATATATTTCACATATACTATTATAACGTAGCCATTGAATTGGATTATTGTAGTATGATTAAAAAAATATTAAATTAATTTACATTTAATTTAGTTATTATAAAAATATTGATTAATTCTTAGTAAATAAGAACAAAATGTTTATTAAAGTTATTTGTGCTTCAAAATCTATCTTTTAAAAAGATTGCTTTTTATTTCACTCTTTGTATGGAAGTGAAAATTAATTTCTGAACATTTTAGAATTTATATTTTTAAAAATTAAATTAATTATTCAAATTATAATATAAATATTAACTTAATGGGAAATTTTGGGTGTTTTTTCTGAGAACAATTATTTTTTATTCAATAGTGAATAATAACAATCGTTTAAATACTATAATTTATTTTCAAAAAATCATATTAATGTACCATTATATTTAATATTTTTTATTCATTTCTAATTTTTTCAATTAGGTTTAGATTAATATAATTTATTCCACTTGAAACATCAATATTCATTATTTTTTAGAAGTGAAATTTTTATGCTTAAAATCACATTAGTATGAAATGTAACATTGTTTCGATTCTACACAATAAATAAATGATTCATCACAATTATAAATATTTATTCTTATGGAAATAATAACATATTTTAGAATAATTATGTTTAAATTTGGTTAATAGGTCCCTTTTTCCATTATTAATAGTAAACATAATAATTTTTTACTGTCACTCTAAAGGTAAAAGAAGTTAATTTGTGTAAAAAGAAATATTATATAGTTGAATAATCAACTGGAAAATATTGATTTATCCTATTGGAAGAGCAGATTTAATAAATTCTATCAATTTTTCAATAATTTTTTCAACTTGGTTGCATTTACATTTATTTGGACCTATATAATATGTATATAAAATATAATGTAAAAAATGTCACACTCTTTAATTTAATATCAATAATATATATACATGTGAGTAAAAATAGGTAATATTTATTTATAATGGATTATATTAAATATATATATATATTTTATATATCATATTAATATTTTATTAGTTTTTATATATTGAATAATTACGCTAAATGGATATGCAACACTTGCATAATGATTATTAAATTACCAAAAAAATATAAATAATTTATAAACCTAAAATGTAATAAAATTGGGATTTATAATTATATTCTGTTAACTTTTTAGATAAATAAATAATACTAAATATATGTTATTGTTTTTGATTCAAATTTAATAGGTTCCATGTTGTGTTTAATGAAAATTTATATGACTACAGGAAAAAATGACATCAATGATATTTAATGAAAAATTATATTTCATTAAATTGTAAAAAAATCATAAAAAAGTTGAATTCGAGAAATCATAATAATAAATACTCATAATTATGTTGCCTTATTATATTAATAAACCAAATTATAGCTTATAATCAAAACTATATTTGTTTAAGGGTGAAAAATTCATTACAATAGTTATAGAAAAAATATGATAATTTAAGGATTGAACCAAAATATATTGTTTACAAAAAAAATAAACCTAAAAAAATTTTAATTTATAAATTTATTTCATAAAAATACCACCATAGATTCAAATTTATGTTTCTTTGGATGGATTTTAATTCTGATTAACTTGTTTATATTTTAATGTTTTAATTAATTATAGGATAGTCCCTCGTTTAAATTATAAAAATGAATATATTATCTTATCTTATTCATATCCACAACCAATTGTCATAGAATTGACGTACCTTATTAATTTCATAGATTTCATTACAATAGTGTAGACATCATTTTATTTCCAAAATACAGTCCTTTCTTGGATCATGATATATGGTAACAAAATTTTATCAACGAAGAGTTATAAGTCTTCATCAATAATTTTACATTTTATTTCTTATTCTAAATCTTTCATATAAAATTTATATATTATACAATATTTTTATTAGTATAGAAAATATTTAAAATTGTTATTATGATAATGTAACAGACATTATCAACCATCTTCCCATATGCTAGAAAATGGTATCGTCGTTCTTGTCAACGTGAGGACTTCCAACTCCACAAAGGAATGAAATTAAATTTTTATTTATGATTTACTAGGTTAATAGTAAGTATATATTCAATTAATAAATAACATATATATGAAATAAGAAAAATCCTATAATGTTCAATTTTAATTTAACTCTCTTTCTTTATATCATTTGATATGTGAAAATAATGTTCATTCGTACTTACATTCTACCATTGCGATAGTTGGTATAATTAATTTTTATGCCCTTATATTTAATGGAAGAATATTAATATATAATGAATATATAATATATATATTTATATCAAAATTTATAATTATTTATAGTATTTAACATTGATTAATGTATTATTATCGGGACTTAAAAACACTAACAAGAATGAAAAATGACGTAGTTATCACCTGGAATAGTTATTTTAATTACAAATTTTTAATTAACTAGTGACCAAATGTTAGGAATAAATTATATATGTAATGATATAATTAAATATTAGTATTCGGTATATTTATAATCAATCAATACTTATTATATAATATGTCTGAACATATATGAATGGAGATAAGACTTCAGGTAAAGGATTTACATTTCAATATATTTTTAATCAAGAATACTTATGATGGAATTTATAAAAAGAAATTTATATAGGTATTTTATAATAAAAAATAATTTTTTTATACTATTTTGATTTTTATTTAATAAAATTTTTCCTTTCATTTCTGCTTATTTTTTTACATATGAGTCTAATAGGGAATGTTGATGGAAAACCTACATTATTTATATCTTCAATCAAATAAATTTCTTCTTTTATGTATATGTTTTCATTGAAATATTTTCAAAAAACATTTGTGGATATTATCATATAATTTTTTTATATTATTTTTTCCCTATGACTGAATGTATAGAAAATTATTATAATGTAATTTTATTTCATTTTTAGAATGAGGAACTTCTAACTTTTACCAAAAATTTTAATGGAATCATTATTTTTAACATACATAGCATAAAAATGTATTATTACATGACCACTCAATTTCTGGATTCTAAAATTATTATATTCCACTTTTATTTTAAAATGCAATTTTATTATAAATATTTTAAAAATATTTTGATATTAATTATGTTTTTCAAAATTAATGTGGATTTTATCTTAAGTAACATTCTTATTATGTTTCAAATTAACGTTCATATGTTTTAGTTTCTATTAGTGTTTATTATGATTTATTGGTGGAAAATAATATGATACCATATTTATTGATTATTTATTTATTTATTTGTTATTTCAATGTTATGTATACAAAAAAAATTAATTTTTGTGGTTTCTTATTTATTGAATCGTTGAAAATCATTTGAATCCTTTTTTATTTACTTTGGTTATAATATGATTATCTTTTTATGATCTACTGGAACACATATGCTTGGTTTTCATTATGTGATTGGTTGGACATAAATTATATAAATCTCTAATTCATTAGCTAATATTTTATATCTCTTGAGATAATTATGGGAAAAAAGTTGTTGTGCTTCATCCACTATGGTATGTTTGTGATGATGCATAATTTGATATGGTATTGGAAATAGTTTTTTTCCCTAGTCAACTATGATTTAATGGTTTTGGTACTTATCATTTTCATATGAAAGTATTTCAATACCTATGATGGTGCCACATGTTTAGGACATTGTTTCTTGCATATGAAGTGAAATTTTAGTTTATAGTTTATTTGTAAAGTGTTCCAACACATATTTTTCATGGATTTTTAATTGATAATAATTTATGAAATTGATCTTTATAATCCTCTATGATAGATTGGGTATGAAAATTTTCAGTTTTGGTTGTGATCATATAACATTAAGCTTGTGTAATGCCTTTATATGACCACTGATTAACATCTCTTCTATTTACCATTACTCAACATCTAAGCTCACCCTATAATATGTTTACATTTCCTAGTTTATTTAGAAATGATTTATATAGAGTATATCTAAGAATATTTCTATGTGGGAATATCATTTTGGGTGATGTTGGAGATATTTAATAAAATAATAATATTTCTTATGTAGTATCTAAATACATTAATCCTTTATAGTTCATCAGAATGAATTTTTAAACTATATTAGATATTTATATATTAATATTTAATGTCTATATACAATAAGTATGGTTAACTATAATCAACGTCACCCAATGTTCACTCCAATATCTTCCTTCATGAACAATAGTAGATGTATTCCATTTATAAACATATATGTTCTTTCTCATTATTACACTATTAAGGACACTAAAAGTTCAATTGTTTTAATATACATCATTATTAATAATGTGATTTTTCAATGTATAAAATGAAAACCTCAAAATTACATGGATATATATATATTTATATTTTACATAGATGTTTTGAATCTGTGATCTATAATTAATCTTCATATATTAATAAATAATACACTCTAGATTTTAAAAATTTTACAAAGAAAATATCATTATTGTAATCATCCTTATATTCTTCTAAAAAATAGATGTATCTATAATTTTCTACGAATATAATATTCTATATAAACTTCATATAAAACTAAAAAGATCTATTAATTTTGTTATTTGAACATTCCCGTTGTTCATACCAAATTTTTAATTTCTCCTATTTCCTATAGAAGCATCACTAAATTTTCAAAAATATTATCAAGAAAACTTATGACCCTTTTATTATATTCATATCCATGTATTTCTAGTTAAAACAAATGAAATTTAAATTCAAGGTGAAATTCAATAATTCAAATAAACTGAAAAATTAGGTTCGAAAATTTATCTCATGGACCATCTTCAAACGAATATCCACCATCAAACAAGATTAATAAGGTTTTTGATGATCATTCCATAACTATAAAAAAATATAAACCTGTCATCCAATTAATCATATTTGTATCATAACATTTTTTAGTACTTATTATATAATCATACTTTATATCATAATCATGGTGAAAAGATATTAATAATAACATGTCTAGTTAGATATTTATTCAGTTAATCTGCAACAGATAGTTGCATCACGACCTGACCAAAAAATGTTTGAAGTGCTCTTGAATTATAATTTTAAATTGTTCAATGATTAAAATTTATTTCTTATTTCCATAATAAATGTTATAAAAATAATATTTTGGTTCGTTAAATTTAATGACAACCATTATATATATAAAAGTAAAAATTCCAGATATAATTATAGCTAAAAGTGATGTGGTGTTAACCATTTTAATTATATTTTGTAACTAAAAAAACAAAAAAAAATTATTAAATAAATTTCAGGAAAATAATAAAATATCACACATTGATAAGAGTTATTTTAATTTTAATTATTTACAATCCATAAATATATGAAATCTCTTTAGAGTACCCTTATTGTAGGATAGAAATATGAATGTAGATGCTCAATTATAAGAGAGGTGAATTGTATGTAAAAAACATTCGTTTTTAACCATAAATAAAACTATGTTTATCAAGGTTAAACAAGGTAAATTCATAGTAAATAATTTAGTTCTACAAACTAGCTAGGTTCATAAAATATGGTTTCAGAAATGAAACTTATATAATGTTTACAGGGAAAATATTCTACCTTAAATCATATATAATCTTACTTTTCAGATTATACAATTGAACAATAAAGTATAAAAAGGTTATAATTTATTCCTTTATCAAAATACAGTGGAAATAAACTTGAAACAAAATTTATAAAAATTATGAAATCATTTTTCCAAATAGTAGGGTATCCAAAAACCTAGGATATAGGTCCCTTGATTTATACTTTCAATAAATTATGTCTTACCGACACAAGGGTGAGCCCTCTATATGAATATCGAAATATTTATTTCTATCCCCTCAAGACCCCGAACTTTATGGAAGTCAAGAACCTCTATCTTCCTATCCATGGACATCCTTGAACATTAAGGTAGTTGACACGACTAACTTCTTATCACTGAAAGTCCTAGATTGTACACAACAAAAATCAGAGTCGAATAAAGAAAGATGAAAATTATATTCAGTGCGCACAAGGCTTGAGAGTCTCTCTCTCAAGAAATCACTTCAGAAACTTGCAATCCTTAGAGTAATCGAGTCATTGAGCTCATTCAAGTGAGCTACAATATATAGACACATTTCAAAAGGACGAATCCCTCCTCCAATTGTCATATTTTTCCATGAATTTCAGAGGGACCTGTACATGGGTCACTCAAAAAATGGTTAGTTGGAAATAGAAGGTACGAAATTGTTTCATATCTATAACATGTGTAATAAAAATAAGGTTTCTGAACCAAATAAAATTTTCAGATTCTAGGGAAAAATAAATTTTTGAGCCTAACCAAATAAACTGTTAGAGATTAAAAATATGGAATATTAGATTCTGTTTTTCATGGAATTCAGATCATTAATTAGATAGGTTTCGGAATTTGAATTCTATTGAATTTAGAGTTTGAATTCTTACAAATTCAGAGTCTAAATTCATACAAATTCGAAGTCTAAATTTTATTGAATTTCGAATTTAAATTCATTGGAAATTTCAATCTGAATTTAGAGGAATTAGAAGTTTGATTTATGAGGAATTCAATGTCTTATTTTTAGAGACTTGGAGTCTGACTTTTAGAAAATTCATAGTTTCATTTTTTGAGAACTCAAAGAATGAATTTTAGAAAATTTAGAGTAAGAATTTCATAGAATTCGGAGTCTGAATTTCAAGGAATTTGGATTCTGAATTTCAGTGATTTTAGAGTTTGAAAACAGAATACTCAATTACAAAGGATTAATAGTATTCCTTGGTTTTAGATATGAAACCGAATTTTAACCAATAGAAAAAAAGAGATAAATTTAGAGAAACTATAGAATGATAAATGAAAACATAGGTAATGATGAAATTTCTTTTGGGAGGGAAAATTTTCCTTATTAAGGGAATTCTTAGGGAAAAAAATTTGCCTTATGATAGAGTGATTTTGATTTTCAAAACATAATGGAATGGAAATGTTATATAGAAACCTTATTGACTCAATAATCACCCCCATATTGGAAATCAAAAACATCCTTATGAAAAATAAATTAAAACATAGAGTTTTTCATTATGAACATAAAAGAAAAATTTTCTCCCTTTACATATGAATCATACTAAATACGACTAACTCCCCATTATGTTTTAAAATCCCTAAGGATTGTATTCGTGATATCTGGAATGATATTGTAAATTTTAAAGCATATGAAAATCATCTTTGATAAGAACTTACCATTAGATGAAATCCCCTATACATAGGTAAATACCATCTTTACATAGAATTATTTTTATCATTTATTTCTCCCCCTTCGCAATTTTAATAAAGGAATAAAGAGAATGGAAAAAATATGGTACCAGAAATGTAATGGTCCAGTCCTCTCTGGTCAATTACTTTGTGAAAATATGGCATTTAAGATGTTCCAGGAGGACACAGTGACTTATACCCAACACTTTTCCAAATATCCAATTCTTTAAACAGTTTACTTGGTGAACTGTTCTATCGGTCAGGTTCTATGAAAAGTTCTATTGGTGAGTTTTTGTGAACAGTTCTATTGGTGAGGTTTTGTAAATAGTTCAATTAGTGAGGTTCTCTGAATAGTTCTATCAGTGAGGTTCTATGAATAGTTCTATCTGTTAGGATTTGTGAACAGTTCTATCAGTGAGGTTCAGTGAACAGTTCTATCAGTGAGGTTTTGTGAACAGGTCTATCGGTAACCTCTATCGATAACCTCTAATGGTTGGTATACAGAAACGTTAGGTGTACATTAACGGAAGGTGTATATTGTTTCTAGAATGTTGAGGTCTATCGGTAACCTCTATCAGTAACCTCTAACGGTAGGTGCACAACAACAGTAGGTTTACAGTAACGATAGGTGTATAGTTTTCCCAGAATGATGAGGTCTATCGGTAACCTCTAACGGTAGGATTATAGTAATAGTAGGTGTACAGTAATGTTAGGTGTACAATGTTTCAAGAATGGTGAGATCTATAGGTAACCTCCATCAGTAACCTCTAACGGTAGGTGTACAGTAATGATAGGTGTACAATAACAGTAGGTGTACAATGTTTCTAGAATGGTGAGGTCTATCGATAACCTTTATTGGTAACCTCTAATGGTAGGTGTATAGTAACGGTAGGTGTATAGTGCTTCCAAAATAGTGAGGTCTATCGGTAACCTCTATTTGTAACCTCTAACTGTTGGTGTACAGTAATGGTAGGTGTAAAGTAACTATAGGTGTATAGTAACGGTAGGTGTATAATGTTTCTATAATGGTGAGGTCTATCGCTAACCTCTATCAGTAACATCTATTGGTAGGTGTACAGTAATAGTAGGTGTATAGTAACAGTAGGTGTACAATGTTTCCAGCTTCCTACACTTTCACCCCTTTGACATTTTCTTTGATGTAAATTACATTTAAAGCCTTGTTTTTAAGGACTCTTAAGTCCGACTCAAAGTCCATAAATACTATATTAATTATTCCTATGCCTCGGGGATGTTTTTACTTGGTGAACCTGCATGGGTTAATGCAATCTTCATTTAATGGGAAATTATGCATATCTTAAACCGTCACCCCATTAAATTATCAAAAGGGATAATATATCTTCCTCCCTTGTTATTCATCTTTTTCTCTCAGCTAAAAGAAGCTAGAACCTTTCAATCCATCCCGTAAGAGTTTCACTATCAAACTTTCCTCCTCGGATTGGTTCCACTCTATTTTGATTCAACCAAGCAGTATCGATCAATCTTCAATATAAGGTATGTTTTATCATCATCCCATTGGGGATCATCTTCTCCTGTTTCTCCTTTCCATATTATATCATGTAATCTCCGTGCTTCTAATCGGGTATTTCTTGGGGTTCGGTTGGTGCGCTCGTACCATGGCATCCTCAGGTGGATCCAGTTGTCCTGAGAGGAGGATCGTGACCCATTGTGTGGATAAAGAACGTGAAAAACCGTTTGAGGTAGGGGATTCATTTCATCTCTTTTCTCTTACGTGAAACTGTATTGTTATCATGTTTAATCACTATGGATGAAAATGGAATTGACATAATAAATATTTTAACCAGAAAAATAAATTGGTATTGATCGTATGTTATTGCCTCTTTTTTGCTAGATAGTGTGTTATCTATGCTTACTTTGTATAGTTGTTTTTTCTTGATAGAAATTGGTAATGAACATAAAATAAAATTAATTGATAGTTGTTTGGCTAAAGATAAAGGGGAATATAAACGAATCGGCTTCTTGTTTTAATTTAATGTTAATTATATTCGCGCCATAAGCATGTTTAATTAATTGTGATAGCTTTCAGATTAGTTTTCCAAAATTTGGATCCTACGAATAATAAATCTGTTAATTCAATATGGATTAAAAAACTGATTGTTTGATAATTCCTTAAAGGGTTCTGAGTTACCATCTTGATTGTTAAAGGGCCAAGAGCCCAATTGATGTCTTGTTTGTTTTCTGGATGCTTGTGATATGATGTGATCTTGGATGGTCATTGTGATATGTGGGGGAATACAGGTTTTTTGTTTTGGTAGCAGATGATATGTAGATATGTTAGATGCAATAGTTTATGCATCTGGGTTTCGGGGAGGACACTAGGGATGATGGAATGGGATGGATGTGATTTTTGGATGCTTGCTGATTATTTTATTTGTTTATATGATTTACTTTTACACACTGGTCAAGGCATCTGGTCTTAATTCTTCTTCTTCTAAAATAGGCAAAGACACATGGGGTATGCCACTTGATTTCCATGTTTAGCTTCTCTAGTAAGAATGGTTTTATTCTCTTTATATAAGCGGAAAAGACGCAACATGTAGTATATATACTCACCGTGTTGATCCCCCTTGTTTTTAGTAGCATAGAATGTTTTTATGGAATTTTTGGGAATTTGGTAAAGTAAATATATAACAAATAATTGAATAAATTGTGTCAAACCATGGGGATGGATTTTCTGGAACATAGAGATGAGGTTGTAATTTTGAAGGAACAATTTACTTTGGGTGTAATTCTAATGAAATTTAATGTGGATTTATTCATGGTTAATTATAGTTTAAAGAATTAACTAACGTAAATCAAAACTGATAAAAAGGGAATGAAGTATTCAAATAATGCAATTTAAATGGTTTTATTCTTATAGGATACCAAGTCTTAGAATTCGAAGCTCGAAGTCTTAGAGACGTTATCTGCAGTTGTGTGTAAGACTATATTATGATCATAGTGTGGTTTTGAGTTATAGTATATCATGTAATTTTTTTATTTCTATACGCTACTCCACCCAGTCAGTAAGGGAAAGTAATGCCTCAATGATTCTGAGACCTGGGAGTGTTTTCCCAAACATTATGGAGGGAGAAAAGATGGCTGACTACCCCCATTGGCCTCGCTCTCTTCTCTTGGTAGTTACTTATGCTGGTAGGAATAATAGTTAGTTTTCTCCATATATGTGTGTAGAGGGATCTAAAGGATTGTTGTTATTCACACACATATATTCTGGATATAGTATCCTATGGACCACTATAGGTGTATCATGTATGGACTATGATGACTTGAGAATCCCTACTTGGTGTATGGGCTGTAATGGATTGAGGTATAATACCTGATGTATGATAGACATTATGCGGGTTGTGGTGGCTCCTAGAAACTACCTGGTAACTTTTATTACGTGGAAATGGTGGTTTTGTTGCAGGGGATGCACGTTGTGGTGCTTCACCCAGGTGTCTGCGGGCAAGCCTTTTTTGGAGAGAGATTCTTAGGACGTGCGATGTTGGGGATAAGTGTAAAACTAGTGGGAAATTAGTAGCAGAGTACCCTTGATATTATTTATTATATGATATATTTGTGTATGCATTACATGGTGAGATTATCCATGTTGAGGTGGGGAACATAGTATTCTTATTTATGTGATGAGTTAGTTTCACTTGTTGTTCACTATGCTTTATCAGGCTTTCTTTTTCATTTGAACGAGAGGCTTCGGGGAAGATCCTATTGAGTATAATGTTATATTCACCCGATTTATATATAAAATGTTTTTCAGGTCACCTGGAGAAGGTTGGAGATCAAGTTATTTTCTACTGGCTTTGGGTTGCAGAAGTTTTTTGGGCTGGTGGTTGCTGTTGTTTTTATATTCTTTTGGGTACTTGAAGTTTTTTCCTTTCAGTTGTAGTACTTTTGTGTGACATTAAATATTTTTACATGGGTTTCTTTTACATTTCAGTTCTGAGTTGGGTTAGTTGGTGTCTATCTTATCTCTCTCTTCCACAAGTGTTCTCTTAGAGGGTAATGGCTCCCATTTGTGTGTTTACTATACCCTTAGTGTTAGTCGCCAACCCAAGGCCTACTAGAGGTAGGACTTGGGGTCATTATATCCCTTCTCACATTCCTGACCCATGAGGGGTACACATTGTGGGGAGGGGGTCATGACAGAGTGGTATCAGTTGTCTGGTTGAGGGATAGGATGGTGTTTTGAGTTAGGCACATGTGAGGTTGCATGGGTTGGTATTGCAAAAATGTCATTCATGTTTAGAATGTGAGGTAAACACTAGAGACCAGATGAGACATAGGATTTTAGGACCCCCTATGAAATGATAGAAAAGCCATTATCTTTACAATTTCTTCTAAACAAGGTGACGCTAGTTGCAGGGTAGAGTCGTAAGAAAGGATCATGCATCATTCCACTTTGTACCTGTGTTTTAATGGGTAGACCTTGGGATAGGTTAGCCTAAAATGAATAAATGAAAATAATTAATTAATTAAACTTGAGTCTTCCATATTCCAGGTTTACGAGGTCTAACGGTTTTTTATTTTACAAGTATGGCTCCAGGTCGACGTCCTTGTCAGGTTTTCATAGAAAATGTCCAGCAGGCTGTTCCAGCAGATCACCGCAGGGTAGAGGTTGACAACAACATCACATGGAGGAAGACACTCTGAGAGCTTCCTCTCCAGAGTCAACAGATGTACGAGGGATCTGTTTTTGTTGCAGTCACAAAATACTAGTTAGATGAGGTCTAGATCATATTTAGTTCGATTCGTGTTCGGAAGGAACATTGGGTGTCCACGGTTCTGATGATGGTGCATGGAGCAGCGAAAGGATGGTCATACAGAGCGAACCATCCAGACTCCTGAAGCCTTGTTATGCTCTTATGTTTCTGATTTTGGAGGTTCATGGATGTGGCACTTTACCTTGGTGGAGTTTTCTTACAATAATAGTTTTAACTCCACCATTGGTATGGCACCGTTTGAAGCCTTGTATGGTCGACCTTTCTGTTCTCTGTTGTGATGGACTGGGTTCGGAGAGTCCGCAATTCTCGGACTGGAACTAGTGAAGAATACAATAGAGATGGTCTAGGTGATTCATGAGAGGATGAAGACATCTCAAGATCATCAGAAATCATTTGCTGATCAAAGTAGGAGGCCCTTAGAGTTTAATGTTGGGGATCATGGGTTTCTGATGGTGACTCCCAGTCGTGGGCAACGAAGGATTGGTCGTGGAAGTAAGCTTTCTCCCTATTTTTTTGGGCCTTTCGAGGTGTTAGCTCATGTTGGAGCTATGGCGTATCGTGTATCACTTCCCCCACAGATGAGTCAGATACATGATTTTTTCCATATATCATAGCTCCGTCGTTATCTATATGATAACTCTCACATCATAGATTGGGGAGAGATCGATGTTGATGATGATGCAATCTTTGAGGAGCGACCTATGGAGATCCAAGACCGCAAGGAGAAGGTATTTCTTGGGAATTCTATTCCCTTAGTTCATGTCTTGTGGTGACACAGTGGCGTGGAAGAGAGTACATGGGAACATGAGTCACATATACGTGATTAGTACCTAGAGTTGTTTGATGTTTAACTCTTTTCATGTAATGAAGTTCCCTTTTTGGATAGACCATTCATGTTTCATTTATAAATTTCTTTTATTGCATTTGTGGATAGCTCTCTTTTGAGAGGTATCTTTATGGGTGGTTGTTCGGACCCTGTTTTTTTCTCTCTTTAGGTGGGTTTTGAATTCTCGAGGACGTGAATGTTTTGAGAGGTATCTAATGTAATTTCTCGGGCCTCTCCGATCTATTAAATTGTAAAAATGTGGTGATTGAGGTGTTCGGGGAGGTCAAGGGGACTTATCAACAACACTTTGGAAAATATCCAATTCTGTGAATAGTTCCATTAGTTAACAGTTCTATTAGTGAGGTTCTGTGAATAGTATTATCGGTGAAGTTTTTTGAACAGTTCTATCAGTGATTTTTTGTGAATAGTTCTATTAGTAAGGTTCTATAAACAGTTCTATCGGTGAGGTTCTGTGAACAGTTATATCGGTGAGGTTTTGTGAACAGTTCTATCGGTGAGGTTCAGTTAACAGTTCTATCGGCGAGGTTTCGTGAATAGGTCTATCGGTAAACTCTCTCGGTAACCTCTAAAGGTAGATGTATTGTAACGGTAGGAGTACAGTAACGGTAGGTGTATTGTTTTTCTAGAATAGTGAGGTCTATCGGTAAACTCTAATGGTAGGTGTATAGTAAAGGTAGGTGTACAGTGTTCCCAGAATGGTGAGTTCTATCGGTAACCTCTAAGGGTAGGTGTACAGTAATGGTAGGTGTATAGTAGCTGTAGGTGTACAGTGTTTCTAGAATGGTGAGGTCTATCAGTAACCTCTAATAGTAGGCATATAGTAACAGTAGGTGTACAATAACAGTAGGTGTACAATGTTTCCAGAATGGTGATGTCTATCGGTAACCTCTATCAGTAACCACTAACGGTAGGTGTACAGTAAGGGTAGGTGTATAGTATTGGTAGGTGTACAGTGTTTACAGAATGGTGAGGTCTATCTTTAACGTCTATCGGTAACCTCTAATGGCAGGTCCACAATAATGGTAGGTATACAGTAATGGTAGGTGTACAGTAACTATAGATGTAGAGTGTTTCCAGAATAGTGAGGTCTATTGGTAACCTCTAACGGTAGGTGTAGAGTAATGGTAGGTGTAATGTGTTTCCAGATTCCTACAGTTTCACCCCTTTGACTTCTCCATTGATGTAAAATACATTTAAATCCTTTTTCAAGGACTCTTACGGCCAATTCAATGGCCAGAAATCCTATATTAATTATTCCTATGGCTTAGGGATGTTATTACTTGGTCAAATCGCGTGGGTTAATGCGATCGTCTTTTAATGGGAAATTAAGCGTATCTTAAACTATTGCCCCATTAAATGTTCAAAAGGGACAAGATATATTCCTTGCATGTTCCTCCTCTTTGTTCTCAACTATGAGGTTCTATAACCTTTCAACCCTTCCCATAAGAGTTTCACAATAAAACTTTCCTCCTCAGATTGGTTCCAATCTGTTTTGATGAAACCAAGAAGTATCGATCAATCTTTGATATAAGGTATGTTTTATCATCATTTCTTTTCAGATCATATTCTCTTATTTCTCTTTTCCATATTATATCATGTAATCTCCATGCTTCTAATGGGGTTTTTCTTGGGGTTCGGTTGGTGCGCTTATACCGTGGCATCCTCAGGTGGATGTAGTTGTCGCGACAAGAGGATCGTGACCCGTTGTGTGGATGAAGAACATGATGAACTATTTGAGGTATGAGATTTGTTGATTATCTTTTATTTTATGTTAAACTGTATTTTTAGCATGTTTAATCCCACTGGATCACAATGGAATTGACATAATAAAAATTTTCACCAGATAAATAAATTGGTATCGATCGTATTTTATTGCATCTTGTTTTGCTAGATAGTGTGTTATCTATTCATGCTTTGTATAGCTGTTTGTTCTTGATAGATATTGGAAAAGAAATTAAAATGGAATTAATTGATAATTGTTTGGATAAAGATAATGAGGCTTGTAAATGAATCTGGTTCCTATTGTAATTTAATGATAATCAAATTGGCATCGTAAGCATGTTTAATTAATTGTGATAGCTTATTGATTAGGTTTCCTGAATTTGAAACCTACAGATAATAAATCTGTTAATTGAAGACGAATTAATGAAATGATTATTTGATAATTCCTTAAAGGTATCTGAGTTACTCTCTTTATTGTTAAAGTTCCAAGAGCCCAATTGATGTGATGTTTGTTTTCCTTCTTCTTGTGCTATGATTTGATCCTGGATGTCCCTTGTGATATGTGGGGGCATGGTGGATTTTTCTTTTGGCAATATATGATGCCTAGAGTGTCGAGATGCATTGGTTTATGCATGTGGGTGTCAGGGAGGACACTAGGGATAATGGAAAGGGATTGATGCGATTGTTGGATGCTTGCTGATTATTTTGGTTGTTTATCTGCTTTACTTTTCCCAACTACTCAAGGACGCTGGTCTTACTTATCCTTCTTCCAAAAGAGGCAAAGACATGTAGGGTTTGACACGTGATTTCTATGTTTAGCTTCTCATGGAAGGATGGGTTTATACTCTTTCTATAAGCGGCATACACTCGATGAGTAGTACATCTACTCATTGTGTTGATACCCATTGTGTATAGAAGAAAATAATGTTTTTCATAATGCATGGGAATATGGGAAAGTAATTCCATAATAAATAATTTAATAAATGGTGTTAACCCATGAGGATGGAGTTTCTGGAACATAATGATGAGGTTGTAATTTTGAAGGAACAATTTACTTTGGGTGTGTTGCTAATGAAATTTAATGTGGAATTGTTCATGGATAATTAAGGATTAATGACATAATTAACGTAAAGTATAACTGATTAAAATTGAATGAATTAATCTAATAAATCTTTTTAAATGGTTCTATAATTATTGGATACCTAGTATTATAAGTATCATCCTGGAGTCTGAGAGATATTATCTGTAGTTGTGTCTAAGAATTGGTTATTCCCACTCTGTGGTTGTGAGTTATAGTATATCATACACTTTTTGTGTTTCTATACACTACTCCACTCAGTCAGTAAGGGAAACTGACACCCCGGGGATTCTGAGCCTTGGTAAAGTGTTTTCCACAACATTCTGGTGGAAAGATAGATGGCTGACAACCCCCTTTGACCCCACTCTCTTCTCTTGGAAGTTACTTGTGATGGTAGTCACAATGGTTAGTTTTCCGCATATACGTGTGTAGAGGGCTGTAATGTAATGTAGTTATTCACAAGCATATATTTGGGATATAGTATCCTATGGACTACTATATGTGTAATGTGAATGGGCTATGATGTCTTGAGGATCCTCACTCAGTGTATGGGTTGTAATGGCTTGAGTTATAATACCCAATGTATGATACAGATTATGAGGGTTGTTGTGGCTCCCAAAAACTACCGAGTGACTTTTCTTACATGGACATGGTGGTTTTGTTGCATGAGGTGCACATTGTGGTGTATTGCCTAGGTGTCAATGGGGAAGCCTTTTTAGAGAGAGATGCTCATGACATGCGATGTTGGGGCAAAGCAGCAAACCTGTGGGGAAGTAGTAGCGGGTTAACCATGATATTCTTTTTTATATGATATATTCTTGTATGTATTACTTGGTGTCGGTAGCAATAGTGAGGTTGGGAACATAGTATACCTATTTAGGTGATGAGTTTGTTTCACTTTTTGTTCACTGTGCTTTAGCATGCTTTCTTTTCTTTTGGATGAGAGGCTTCGGGGATGATCCTTCTGAGTATACTGTTATACTCACCCTATGTATATATAAACTATTTTTCAGGTCACTTGGAGAAAGCTGGAGATCAAGATGTTTTCTACTATCTTGGGGTTGCAGGATTTGTTCAGGAGGGTGGTTGTTGTTGCTTTTACTTTCTTTTGGGTACTTGTAGTTTTTCCCTTCCAGTTGTAGGACTTTTGCATGACATTACTTAGGTGAGCTTGGGTTTCCTTTATATTTTAGTTCTGAGTTGGAGTTGGTTGATGTCTATCTTATCACTATCTTCTGCATGTGTTTTCTTAGAGGGTAATTCCTCCCATTTGTGTGCACACTATACCCTCGGTGCTATTCGCCAACCCGGGGCCTACTAGAGGCGAGACTCGGGGGGTGATTATCTTGCTTCTCACATTTCCAACCCTGGAGGGGTACGGTTTGTGGGGAGGGTTCATGACATGAAATTTTTGTAATAAACAACCAAATATGTAAAGAACAAGGAAAATTTCATTATGATTGATAAAATATTTAAAAAGAAGAAAAATACAAAAACAAAGATCAGAATGGGGTAGAATTATCCTTCTTTCTCCTTTAGAAGTAACTTCTTGACAATGGTTTCAGCTTCTTTATCTCTTTGTGATATTCTTTTAAACACTTGAGCAGTTGATCCTAATCTTCATTTTTATTCTCTAAGGTTTTATCTTTTCTACCTTATCCTTTTTAATATCTGCTTGAACCTTGAAAACATCTTTTTTCATAACAAGATTTTCTTTAAACTCAATTCTGATATCTCTTTCTCTCTTCCAATTCATAGCAACTGAATTAAGCTTCTAATTCAACTCCTTGACATCTTGCTTCAATGTTTTCTGATCGAGAGTTATATTTTATTCAAAAATCTTAGAAAGATCATTAGACTTCCCATATTCGTTGTTAAATTAATCATTCACGTTATCTTAAAATTCATCAATGGCTCTCATATCATCGATTGTATTCCTTGAACAATTGGTAATCTTCTTGCATGATCTTTTATGAGCTTCATATTCAATAAAGAATGTTTTGAAATGTTCCCCAATCCTTGAAAACTTATCCATAATAATGGTGACTGAATCTTCTTTCTTATTAAACAAGTGATGAAGTATCCAGCACCTTGAGTATATACTCAGAAATATGGGAATGGTATCAACCAACTTCTTTAATGATTTTACACCTTAATTATGTCTAAGAGAGGTAAATTTTAAATCAGTGTGTTTGGTTGGTGAGGCTTCTTTTAATATATCTCCATAATTCCTCTCCTATGAAGCACCCACATATTTCTTCTTCCCCATATATTTAATAGGTGTATCAACCAATGTTTTTTTTCCCTTATCAGCCCTTAGAATCATATATTTTATTTTGGGTGCTTCATGCTCACCATCTAATAACTAAACAATCTTATATTTCTCAAAATTTTCTTTCCCCGAACCTACCAAAAAATCCTCTGGCTGAATGAAGTCATGGTTACTACTTTATTCTTTAGATATATTATTAACTTCTTTCTCATCTATTTCTTCTTTTCCTAGAGTATCATGATATGAATATTCATATTTATATGTTTAGATAGGTTTTTTAGAAGGAATCCTCTTCTCATGATAATCCTCTACTTGACTTATCATATCTTCGGTATCAATACTTTCTTTTTCATCTTATATTTCTTCTTCTTCTTCCTCTTTTTGTGGGTTTGGAATATCCATCTTCTTTCTAAGAGTCACAAAAATTGAATCATTAAAAAAAATTATTGTACCAAGAATGGTTCCCAGGTTTTTTAGGTAGCCTTAAGATGGGATTGAACTATCTTGGCTTTATCCATTTTCTTTCTCAACATCTTTTATTTCTCTTTCATCTCAAGATATTTAACATCCTTTATCTTTAAATCTTTTTCCTCATTAGGGTTGAAGACAAATGTATGCTCCATTTCCTTTCTCTTTTTTTCCTCTCTCCACTTAGCAACTACATCATCAAGGTAAGTCTTTGGATTATTTTGTTTCGGGGGTACTGATTGTGTTACTTTAGCCACATAGATTTATTCTTTTATTTCTTATTCTTATTCTTTCCTCTTCCTCCAACCCTTCTTGGATGTCTCAGAAACATTCGGTTTATTTGATAACATTTACACTTCTTCATTAAGGATCTCAAAAAATTCTCCACATACATTAGAGAATCCAACCTTCATCCTTCTCAAGGTATCATTGCTCAGAATCATAATCTTGTAATTTCATGGCTTAAAACTGCAAGGGATTTTGAACGATTATAAACAAAGAACTATAATTTTGGAGATAATGGTTGTATACGATATTATTTGAGTCTTCAAATTTCCATTATTGATATTCTCAATTGAATTCAATATATACTTCACCGAGTTTATCTTCTTGAGATTTAACAGCAAATCCAAAATATAAATGTCACTTTTCATCAGTGTATCCTTATCTCCTTTTCTTAGAATTATAAAAATATAAACCCATAATTCAAGAATCATTATATTTTTAGATAGATTGATAATCATATAAGTCTTTACATTTCTCAAGCTATGGCACTCTAATTCCTTTTCATTCTCAAATGAACATGATATATCCAATAATTTATGTGTGAAAAATTCATCTTCACTATCATAGGGAATTCCAATTGGAATTACATCCTTAGTGTAAGAAATGAAGTAAATATTTCCGCAGCTCTTGAAGGAAAAATTATCCCTCCCTCCTTCATTGAAGAAAATTATAGATTCGTAAAATTCAACCAAAAACTTGGGATAAACCAGATTCTTTGCCTTCAGTTTTGATATTCATATATCTTCCAACCCATCCATATTGATGTTCTTGGAAATAATTGAATCATTCTTAGCAATGAAATTTGGGTCGACTAACCTTTATTTGTATATCTTCCATTCAGATATTTCCTTTGTAGTCAACATTTCTTTCTGTGGATTGGATTCAAAAGACATTTTGAAATAAGGAAAACCAGAAGATCCAGAATGAACTTAAGTAGGTAGGGAAGAACTTCATCACGAGAAGGATTTGAAGATAGATGTGGGACAACCAACATGGGGTCCTTATATAGGTGTTTAAGTTTACGATTCAACTTACTTGATTGATACAATGGTTAAATAATCCTAATTAGATCTGATTGTTGAGATGACAGCTGAAGAATGGATTTGGTATGTTCCGATGTTTTGAGGTTTTTAAATTAAACGTTCATATTTCAGAAAAAGTGAATCTTGAAAAGTTTCTTAAACACGATTAAAATAAAATCATATAAAAAGATGATTACGAAAATTAATGAAAGAAATAATACCTTCCAGATTACAAGGTAAATTATTTGTAATGAAAAAAATTCTTGATGAAAAACTTTAGACTTCAATTAATTTAGTAAAAATTCAATAAAAATTCTGATTACAGAAATTTTGATTATGGAACTTTTGATTACGAAAAATTTTGATTACCAAAAAAATTTGATTACAAAAATTTGGATTACAAAAATTAGATTACAAAAAACTATGATTTTGAGAATTTTGATTATGAAGAAAATGTACTCCCTCTATGAAAAAGAGTTTCTTACTGTAAGGATATAGGATTCAAAAAGTAGTTAATATGGAAGATTAACTTATGGTTATCATTCACAACTTCTGTTTAGTATATTCAAATCTATTAGAGAGTAATGATTTTGTACAAATATTAGGATGTTGATCATTTATTCCGATAAATTGAAGAATGATATCTCATTTATATGTGTGATCCCTAAGAAAGTGATGCCTAATATCTATGAGTTTTGCACAAGAGTGACGTGCAAGGGTTTTACATAGGTAAATGGCACTAATATTATCACATAAAATATTTGTTTTTCTAAAACTCCTACCAATGTTTGTGAGTGTGTGTTGCATCCACAACACTTGAGTACAATAACATCTAGCTTCTATATATTCATCTTTGGCAGTGTAAAGTGAAACTAAGTATTGTTTTTTGAATGACTATGAAACTAATGAATCTCATAATAAATAATAACTTCTAGATGTACTTTTCCTATCCATTCTACATCCACCAAAGACAACATTTGAAAATCTTTTAAAAAAAAATAATTTCTAGAAATATAAAAGAGTCCTAAATCCATGGTTCAATTTATGTTTGGAAAAATTCTTTTTACTGAATTTAAATTAGATTCCTTAGGATTGTATTGATATCTTAAACCTAAAAATACTGAGAACATTATGTCCGGATGACTAGATGTCCAGTATAGTAATCATCCTATCATACCTCTAAATGATTTTTGATTTATTGGTTTCCTAGGTTCATCAATATCAAGTGAATTTGAGGTACCAATGTAAGTAATAATACTCATAACATTTTCATATCCATAAATTTTAAGAAGAAATTTAATTTAATAATGTTGGAAAATATATATTCTTTCTGGGTTTTGAGAAATTTTAAATCCTTGGAAAAATGTTAACTCACCCATCATACACATTTCAAACTCAGATTTCATTAGATTTTCAAACCAATCAGTTAAATATTATTGATTAGAACCAAATATAATGTCATAAACATTAATTTAAACATTAAAAAAATTTCTAATATTTTATTATAAGGTGGGTAGGATTAGGATTTCCCAAAATGTAATTTTTTCGTAATAAATATCATGTATGTCTATCTTACCTGGTTATAGGGTCTTGTTTAAGACCAAATAAATATTTGGTTAGTTTAGAAACATGTTCTGGATGTTTCTCATGTTCCAAACTAGGTTGTTGTTCAATAATGTCTTTCTTATGAACATATCCATTAAAGAATACACATTTATCATCCAATTGAAAATGTTTAATGTTAAAGAATGGTGAAATGTCATGGAGATTATGGATATATTCATGTCTAGCTAGTGGATCATAGGTTTCTTCCTAGTTTCCTTCTTCTTGTTTATTATATCCATTAGCAACTAATGTTTCCTTATTTCATACTATGATTCCATTTTCATCACACTTATTTCTGAAGACCCATTTTACTACAATAATATATGTTTCCTTTGGGCATTAAACCAAGGCCCGTACACAATTCCTTATGAATTCATTTATCTCATCTTGGATGGATTTTAGCCAATCGTTATCACCTAATGCTTCATTAATGCTTTTTTGGTTCAAATTGAGATAGTAATTCTAGATGTTCTACTTCATTTCCAAAGGAACTTCAAGTCCTAAATTGTTAATTTACATTACTAATGATATTATCACTCAGATGATTCTTAAGAAATTACTGATTAGGGTTTTGAAAAACTTGTTCATCAATATATTTTATGAAATCATCTGGAGAAAATGTTTCAGAAAAATATTCATTAACATTTTCCCTATCAGAAGGATCTTTTATTAGTGGTTGATAATAATTTTTCAAATATGCATCTGTAGATATAGATTGAGGATATTTAAAAACAAAAGGATCATTTTCATAAAATTTAACCTCTACAGTTTTTTCAACAGTACAATTATTTTTATTAAAAACTATATAAGCCTCAGAAGTTTTGGAGTAACCTATGAAAATTCCTTCACTAGATTTGGGTGCCAATTTATGTAAATTATCTTTAATATTAAGAATGAATACTTTTCATCAAAAAACCTTTAAGTAGAAAAGTCTATGATTTCTACCATTCCACATTTTGTAAGGGATTTTATTAAAAAATGGTCTAATCAAAACTCTATTTATAGTATAACAAGAAGTAATTACAGCTTCGGCCTAAAAGTGTTTATCTACCAAATATTCACTCAACATGGTTCTTGTTATCTATTGAATAATTCGATTTCTTCTTTCAATAACACAATTTTGTTGAGGAGTTTTTGGTGCTGAAAAGTTATGAGTAATACCTTTTCTACTAAAAAAAGTCTCAAAATAAGAATTTTGAAATTATCCTTCATGATCACTATGAATAGTCATCAATGGATGGATTTTCTAATATTTAACTTGGGCTCTAAGGATTTTAAAATATAAAAAAGATTCTGATTTCTTTTCATGAAATACAACCCATGTAAATATTGTGTAATCATCAACTAAGACAAATACAAAATTTTTTCCTCCAATTATTCTAGTTTGTGTTGGACAAAAAAATACATATGAACCAACTGTAATGCATTAGATGTTGAGTCTTCTCTGATTGATTTAAAGATTGATTTATCTTTCTTTCCATATTGACAAGAATCAGAATCATTTGAAGAATAAAATCTATGCTCTAGTAGATCCTTAACTAGTCACTTCTTAGTGAGTATACATAGCTTCATATGGTTACAGTGCCATACCCATCTATTCCATAAGCAAGATTGGTCTTCCATTACACTAAGGCAATGTTGGTCTTCTCACTTATGGTCTTCTATGATTATTTTGTATACATTATCATTCATATGGGAAGGAAGAATAAAAAATTCCGTGGAATTGTGTATTAAAAATTTATCATTCCTAAAATTCAAAATGTATCCTTCATTACATAATTTGCATATTCTAATGAGGTTGTGCTTAAGACCTTTAACAAAAAAAATTTGAAATCAATGTTTTACCAAGAGGAAGAATGTTACTTACACAAATAATTTCTCCCGGAGCATTATCTCTAAAAGTTACTTTTCCTACTTTCATCTTGATAATCATTTCAAAGAAGTTTTTTTACCATTCATATTCCATAACATCTAGTATCCATGTACCATGTATTTGTATTGGTACTATATTTATTTTCCAGAAAATAAGAGAGTTAGACATTCATAATCGAATTTTTTTTCGAATTGGAAATTTCAAGAAAGAATAATTTTTGGAATTCAAATCTTCTTAGAAAAATAAGCATTATGAAAACCTAAAGACATCGTTTTGTTTAAATATTTTTTTTCTTGTTCCCACCATAATGAAATTTAGTGCTGAATGGGGCACTTTGAGGAACAATATAATTATCATAAAAATGTGTTTAGAATGACTATAACCAAATTTTGAATTATTCCTTAGAGGTTCAATTTGGAAAGATATCTTATCAATATTTTCTTTAACCAAGTTAATGTTTGAAAAACACTTCCTCAAGAAAAATATTTCTTAAATTAGGTTAGTAACTATTTTTTATCTTCAAAAACATTAGTTTTAGAACTGAAGATAGTCTCTAAAATATTTTTCATAGAAATTTTATATTCAAGATCCTTTGAAAGTTTATCCTTCTCAGAATTAACTTATTTTTGTATTTTATAAAAACTCCCAAAATCATATATTTCCATATTATGATCTTTAGAAAGATATAATACTTTTTTAGTTAGAATATATATTCTAGAATTTTCCTTATCATGTTTTTTGAGGAATTTAGAATTTTCATTCTGAAGACATTTAGCAAACCTTGAAAAATCTTCCTAAGTATATAATATATTATATTTATCAGAATAAGTTTCTTCATCCAAATAAACATAATATATATTATCAATATAATTGGTATTCAAGTAAACATTGGTTATGGAATCAGTATTGTGTACCTTCTCCATTAGGCAATGATTTTTAATAGGTAACTTGGAAGGTAGACCAAGATTATTCTATGTAGAATATTCATACATTGAGGATTCATCAAAATAATATCCACAACTAGCACTCCTTGAGATATTATATTTCTATAAATTTTTTAGCTTTATCCATGTAGTACTTCAATCTATTCCTCTCGGAATGCTTTTACTTTCTATCATTTTTCTTAAGAATAGAACATTCTAGACTTATATGCCCGGCTCTTTTGTTTTCATAACAAGTGATTTCTAAGTCTTTCTTTTCCTTTATTCCTATTTTCTTAAATCTGTAATGAATTTCTTTCTTCCCAACTATCTTGTTCATCCATCAAGAAAGATTAGCTAGCTCATTCTTAGAATGTCCACTTTTACCTGATTCAGATAAAACAATGACTTTCTTTGACATGGTTCTTGTAAACTGTTCAAGAGTCTTGGATTTAGTAGTAAAGGCTACACTTCAATTTCCATTATTCTTCTTATTCATTTCAGTATCTCTTTTCATTCTTGTCTCATGTTGAAGAAGTGTTCCAAAAAGCTCATCAAGAGTAATTTGAGATACTTTACTATTCTCATCAATTATAGCTCTCTTAGATTCTCACTCATTAGGAATGATATCTATAATATTATTCACAAGGGCCTCATCATCTAATCCTTTCTCACCCATGGATTTTAAACTATTGATAATTGTCATAAACCATTATTTTTCCTTGAACAATGGTTCCCCATTAGAAAATATAAAACCATGATATTGTTCTCTAAGCATAACACTTCTGGTTTTCATGACCTTGGATGTACCAAACTGAGTAAGCTACAATTTTTTTCCAGATATAGTTAGCATCTTCACAAGAATAAATATAAATATATATTCCTCGAAATGAAACACAACAAAGTATTGTGTACCTTGTACATTAGTTGATATTCTATCATTTCTTGATTGGTAAATGTTCTAGCATCCTTATTAGGAATCTTGTAATCTCCAGTAAGCCTAGAAAAGTTGTCCACTCCAGTATTAGAGAAAAAATTCATCATAAGATCTTTATAATATTTATAATCATTACCATAATATATAGGTGTTCTAATAGGATTTAGATTGTCAATCAAACAAACATTCATTCCTGCCATGTAAATGAAAATATCATTCCACAAAAACTTGGTAATTGTAAAATTTTGTAAACAAGGATAAAAATACTATGCATGGAAAATTTTAAGAACAATTAAATCTTGAGAAACAGTCCATATATGTGAATATAAGTATTTCATAGACCTTATATATTACAAAATATTGGATCCAAATATGAATGTATATGCTCAATTAAATGAGGAGGTGAATTGTAGGTTTAAAAACATTCATTTTTAACCATAAACAAAACAATTTTTAACAAGGTTAAATATTGTTAATTCACAAGACCACTTTCAGTTATAAAACATTTCTAGGATCTAAAAATATGGTACCAGAAATGAAAATTTTGGAATGTTTACAAGGAAAATAATATACCTTAAAGAATATATAATCATACTTATCAGAGTATACAACAGAACAATAAAGTACAAGAATGTTATACATTCTTCTTTTAAAAAAAATCAGAAATAAACTTGAAACAAAACAAGCCACAATTATGAAATATGTTAACCCAAAGAGTAGGGTATCCAAAAACGTTGGATATAGGTCCCTTGATTTTTACATTCATGAAATTATGCCTTACCCACACCAGGGTAAGCCCACGATAGGAATACCAGAATCTATAATGTTTTCACCACATAACCTTGAACATTTAGGTAGTAAGAACCTCTATCTTCCTAACCATGTAAGTCCTTAAACTTTAATGTGGTTGAAACCTTAGTCTTCCTATCCCTAGAAGTCCTATATTATACACAAAAACAATCAGGGAACACGATGCATGTTGAACACGATGTTCATTATGCACAAGGAATGAGAGTCTCTCCTTATAAATCACTTTAGAATCACGTAATATATAGTTTAATAGAGTCCTTGAGCTCCTCCAAATGAGATCCTTTTTATAGACACTTCTCCAATAGTCGACTCCCTCCTCCAACCGTCATATTTTTCCGTGAATTTTGGAGGGACCTGTACATATGTTACTCAATCAATAGTCAGTTAGAAACAGAATTTATGACATCATTTCATAACTATAACAAGTTAATGCAAAATAAGTTTGCTTTAAAAAATCTATTTATCATTGTCCAAGAAAAAATAAAGATGATAGTCTAACCAAATAAACACATGGAGACTATAAATCATAAATTATTACATTGAGTCATTCAAGGAATTCAGAACCTAAATTCTATGACTTTCAAAATATGAATTCTAATGAATTCATAGTCCGAATACTTACAAATTCAGAACATAAATTCTAAGGAATTTGGATCTTGAATTCATAGAAATTCAGAATGAAAATTATAAGGAATTCACAGTCCGAATTCATAGTAATTCGGAGTCCTAATTCAATGGTATTTAGAGCCCAAATTATGATGAATTCGGATTCTGAGATTCAAATAATTTTAAGTGTAATTTTTAGAGAACTCGGATTGGGAATTTTAGAGAATTTGGAGTCTGATTTTTAGAGAACATGGAGTCTGAATTTCAAAGAATTCAGATTCTGAATTTCAGAGAATTCAGTGTCTGAATTTCAGAGAATTTGGAGTCTGAATTTCAGATAATTCAGTGCCTAGATGTTATAGAGTTCGGAGTCCAAATTTTAGATAATTTGAAGTTTGAAATCAAAATACTCTATGACCATTGATTTTTATGATTTTTAGGTTTTAGATATGATATTGAATTTTAACCATTAGTAATTGAATGAGTTAGATTTAGATAACTATAAAATGAAAAAAGAATAAATAGGTAAGGATAATATTTCCTCAAGGAAGGGAAATTCTTTTTATTAAGATAATTTTAATTGAAAAAAAGATTTACCTTAAGATAGAGTGTTTGTGATTTTCAAAACACAGTGGAATGGAAAACCATACGGAAACCTTATTGACTCAACACATAAGTTTCACAGTATTATTCAAAAGTTTACCATATTTAGATTATATATACTTCATATCATGGTCAGTAATCCCATGTAATTATTAACCCTTCTCTAAAAATAATAATTAGGGTTAATCCTTACTAATGTGTCATAAAAATTACAAATATCAAATAATGAAATTTAAGAAAATTAATGTTTGAAAAAACTTCAGAAAAATTGATGCTATATATAAAACCCTAAAAACCACACACACACACACACACACACACAGATATATATATATATATATATTCATTTTCATGAGTATTATAGGCTTCTCATCTAAATAATCTTATATATATAATCATTCAGAAGAATATATTGACCATCAGCTTAAATTAGAATAGTGATTTCTCAAATTTTCAATGTTCTCTATGTTCAGAATATACAGATTAATGTAAAACCCTCACATTAATTTATAGAATTAATTTATAGTCTTATACAAAATTATCTTATGGATATCTAGATCTTATTATTCTTCTAATAATATTTTTTTAAAACAACTTCCACAACTACTATAACATCACAAGTATGTCATTTCTTAAAAATAATATATTTAATCATTTTTTGGTTATTTACACCCAAAACAGAGATAATACAATTATTTTCTTTTCATTTAAAAATTTTAATTATTTTCATATATCGAACTTTAAGTATTTTTAATAAATAAATCATAAATCCTCTTAGTTACAATAATATAGACCTTTTGATTTTAATATCAATATTCCATTAAAATCAATGCACTATCATGAGAAGGAGACTATCCCTTTCCCATTATCCTTTAATCCATGAACCTCATAACATATGTATTTCATAAAAATCTTTACTCCAATATTGAAAATTAAATGCTTGGGGATTAATATTATTGGAAACTTATTTACTTCATTCATTATTTCCATAAATTGTACAAGTCTATCTTCACTATATTAGTCTCATATTTATCCATAATATTATTTAATCATATTTTCTTCAATTTTTTATTTATTTATTAAAAAAATATACATATTTAAAGAGAAAATTGTCCCAAATATATTGACATTAATTATCATTAATATTTCACAATAGTGAACCTATAGATCATTTCTACACATTAATATAAAATAATTATTTATATTTTTATATCACATCCATTTATAATTTCCAATATTATATCATTTATAATTTTAATTTTTTTCTTTCAAAAAAGTTATTAATATTAATAAATTCTTTTAATATTATCAAAACAATTGAGAATAATTTAAACATCCATCAGTGTAATTTGAATTTCAAAAAACATTCACTTTCATATTAATTCATATCAATAAGTTCTATAATTTAAATTAAACATTGGGAGAAAGGATATCAATGAAACATGAAATCATATTGAGTTTGATCATATTGTTTGAAAAAATATATTATATCAATAAACTAAATTCATTCAATGTTAGTCAATTATTTTCATAAAAACAATATAAAAATAATTACTTAATCTTAAAACTCTTCCATATTATCCTAATTACACATACACACATTTTTAAGCATATATGAAATAATTCATGTTCTCTTTGAGTCATAAAAAATGTGTAAAAAATTGACAACTTCATGTCTATAATGAACATTTGATTCCCCCTGATTTTTTTATGTTAATTTATTTAAATTAATTGTCACTTATATTTATAGATAATAATCATTTTTATCTACATCAGAAAACCACCGAAATTTAAATCTTTTTGACGTGAAATACGTTTGATAATATTCAGAATGAGGAAGCAACATATTGGTTATATTATTTTATTCTCATTAGCTTCTAGAATCATGAATTAATCCAGGTTATACAACCACATTAGATAATAATGTTTTTTTGTATAACTTAATGGATGTAGACTTTAGCCCATCATGATTTTGTTTTTATGTTTTGGTAATTTCACTATTTAGTAAGGGAAAAGGAATAAATTCTGAATTACCAAAATGGAATTATAACATTTTGAAAATTAAGATATAGATTTTATATTTTGTTACTCTAAATGTGGCTCCAAACCTATTGTAAATCATCATCTCAATATTTATAACCATATTTTTATTGGGATTTTTTATGATAGGATCTAGATATCACATGTTGATTATGTTTATTACAAAATAATGATGAATTTCATTAACAATGTACATATCTATTGAATTAGAATGTTTATCATTTAAATCTCACTCACCACACTTTTTGTCTTTTATTGTTTTAGGAAAATACATTTTGGTTTCTCCAAGAAACAATTGTTGTATTTTTTCTACAATCAGTGAAATTATTTCATCTTAGTGAATTCAAATAATATGAATGATTTTACCTCTTTTAAATGAATACACCCCATGGATTACAATAACCAATTAATATGACCACACTTAAATAATAAGTTATACATTTTATGTGCATAATTAGAGGTTTAATATAACAGACTTGGCCTTTAATTCAAGGACTGTACATCATTTTTTGTCGAATACTTCATATATTAATCAAAAATTATCTCCAAGATAGAATCAATTAATTTAATTAGAAATATTTTAACTCAAAATTATATTTTGGTGAAATATGTTCAATATTTACCAAAAATAAATTCACCATTAGTATTCCTACCAAAATCATTTCATTATAACATAAGGTAAAGATACCAATTAAATGGATGAGATTTGAAGTTTAGTAATGGTATACAATGGAGGCATAAATCATAACATAATAACAACTAATAATTACGTAAACACATATTTTCAAAAACATATACAGTATACTAAATATCAGGACATCTTTTCATGTAATAAATTATATATTTTCATAATGAATGAAATAATATATTTTAACATATCAGGACATAAAACATATAATTATGCCATATACAAAATTTTTTAACTTTGTGAACATTTAAAAATAGTAAATATTTTCCTTTTTAAATTAAAGAAACTAAATTTTGCACTTTAATAAAAAAATGGACATGGAAATTAGGTCTACACATAAAATATGGGACGCGATTACTAGGTCCCCCAATATAATTGTTATCATGAAAAATGGTTCACTAATAACATATATATATCCTGAGAAATCCATCATTTTCCAATGAGTTAGAGTGAGATATCTGCACCACCAATCAGATAATGAAAATCAAACATATGTTTTCAATGATAAAAAAAATCATTAATAAAATCAGAACCCATGGAATTAAATGGGTTTCATAATCATCATAAAATCATAACATAACCCATGAAATAGAAATTAGTTTCAAAAAATAATCTCATTTTAAATATGAAAAATTAATAGAACGAAAAAATGTACAATTGAATCAAATCATCAGTAAAACATTTTTTACACCAAATAATAGTATCATATATGGAAATAATTTTATTATATCAGTTGAAATTAAATTTTCTTGAAAATATCATTTCTTATTTAAAAAACACAATTTAAATAATAAAACATTTAAAAAATCTTTTTAATTTAAAAATAACCATTAATACATATAATGTGGGATTTTATATCTTACTAATCGTCATTTAAATCCATTTTCAAGAAAATTATTAAAATTTCTTTTGAAACAATTTTATAACATTTTTTAAAAACGTTTTTAAAGGAACTCAAATTTTGGATCGAGGAGAGAATGACATTACATGAAACAATTAATATCATTAAAGTAAGGATATTCCTAATAAAACATTTCATAATAATGTATTTACACCTGATAAATGAATATAGGTTCATAACATAACAAGTGTATCAATGAATGAAAATTGAGAAATAATTAACTTACAAATTTGATAATTTTTAAACCATAATCACCATGAATGAGAGATCATAAAATGGATATGAAAATACCAATAAATATATGTTTATGGAACATATAATACATTTAGGCATAGTTTATACACCACATAAAATTAATTTTTGATGAATATGGTATATTTCTTGACGAAATAAATATGTGATTAGAAATTCCCTTGGATTAAATCTTAACATACTTCTTGTATGGTAAAACAACCTCTTATTTTAAATGGATAATTTTGATCTCCTATAAAGACTATATAATTAGTCTTTTTAGAACATCATATCATCTAGAATATATCTAGGGATTTTAGAAGATAATTTTATGGTGTTTTGTTGTGATACAATGCTCAAAGTTATGAAAAAATATGAGGGAGGAGGTGTTATTTTAATGTGAAGGTGATGGGAATATTTAGAATTTCCTTAATGATTAAATTAAAATAAATGAAATCTAAATAAAAATACCTCAAAATTGAATGGGATTCAAATTTAATATGCTTTAAGTATGTAATACCATTAAACATCATATTTTAGATATGTTTTGGTTTATATTTAAACATTATCAATTTGATGAAATATGAGTTAATACATTTTATTTTCAATATGATAACAAATTCTTAATGATTATAACACCTTTATTTTTTAATTATATGGTTTCAGTTGTCCATAAATATTATATTATTGATATTTTCAAACTTATCATAATCACTACCAACTTTTTAATAATAATAATTATTATTAAAAAATTTAAAATAATATTATTTTCATAAAATATCATGTGTCTCAATTTTGAAAATATTCATTAAATTGACTTAAAAATATATATGAAAAAAGATAACATCAAGAAAAACTAATTAATATTGTTTTAATATATCATATTGACCTAAAAATTTACATATCACATTAATTAATTGCAATTATATATTTTTATTTTTTTGTAATATTTTATTTTAATAATTTATTTGTTAAATAAATAATATATCACAATTGTGTAATAATAAATTTATTAAAAATTATATGTAAATTAATTTTACAAATTTAAATAATTTTTATTTTTACATAATATTTAGATTTTAAAATTAATTCTAAAAAAATATTTTAAAATGTTATTGTCATTAAAACATGATTTTGACAACATTAACTATACTTTAAAAAAAATAAGAATCCATTACATGAGGATCAAAATGTTCAATTATTACACTATTGGATCTTTGTGGTAGATATATTCTCATAAAAAAAATATTAAGTGAAGATTTTTTGTATTTTAGTTGTTCTTATAATTTTAATTAAGGACATTGAAATGTTTTTTATCTTTTTCCACAAGTACTGATTTTTGTAGCATAAGCACAAAAGGTAATTATTCCACAAAAAAATAAGAATACGTGAATATCAAAAAAAATAAAGAAAATAAGATTAATATAATCCTTTATATTCTTTCATAACCTAATTCTTCCCTTTTTTAAAAACATAAGAGATATTTAAGACAAAGAAAGTGGCATTTTGTGTCTTTCTATGATATTAATATTATATAACTCATTTTAAGGGGAATGTATCATTTAAAAAAATTGTATTTTTATCTATTAATAACCAAAAAATATTCTTCTAACAAAATTTTAACATGAGTTAGAGTAAATATATAGTTCATTTCATTTAATTTTTAACCTAAATTACCCAATTTACCGATTCTCATGGTCAAACAATTTACCATGGTACCTATTACTATATACATAATAAAAATGTGAACTAGTTACTAAATTTGAACCTTATGAATATAAATTGAGAATAAATTTTTAAAAATTCAACAAACTAAATATGTAGAATTAATTTTAAAATAAATCTGGTAAAACCCCATAAAATGTTTTCTGAAAAAAATAACTTTTAAAACATAAACCATTTTTTAATAAATTAATTTATAAAAAATATTCACAAATCATAGTGGGATTATTTAAAATTATAATTTTATATTTAATATTTTAAACTAATATATTAAATAATTTGACCATGTAGTGGTTTTAAATGAAAATGCAGTGTTAAAAAAATACCAAAATTTCACTGAAAGTAAATTTAATACACTACATTCAAAAAACATTTTATTTTGAAAAATAGAATCTATAAAAGTGTAATATAATGTATTTTTGAAAATATTTCAATTAAAAGTAATAAAAATATCCTTTTTAGAATAACACTACTTTAATACGTAAAATTGGATTTGTTCTTATATCATGCATAGAAAGCACAAAAGTTGAATGTCAAAAAATATATTGAATATTATATATTTTTATTTAATAAATATAATACAAAAATATGTAATTTTTATTTATTAGTATTAAACATACTTATACACTTTTAAATCGTTTTTCAAATAAAAATTAAAAAATGTTTTATTTTCATTTATTAGTAATTTATCATAAAATTATATACAAATGTGAAAACAATAATATCATATATAATTTAATCATGTTCACACATAAAATTATAGTTACATGGCTCTAATATTATTCAATAAATAATTACAAAAATAGAATATTGTTTCATATAAACTCAGTGTTGCATGTAATGAAATCTAAGCTATTTTTTCATGTAATGGAAGGCATACAAATTATTTCTCAAAAAATCCCAATGTGTCACATTCAACCCCCCTAATATTAATTCTACCATGAAATTTTTTGGGGTTATCAAAATTTTAATACCTAAACATTTATTTCATAGAAACTCAAATAGTAAAAATTAATTCTACAAGTCATTTTTAAAATGATATGTTATAATGGTAATGATTACCCCAAGTAAAAATAACTAGGATTCCACAGAGGAGAACATAGTTGGTTGGTGAAATCCTAGAAAAATAATAAAAATATATCAATAAAGTTATGATGTAGTTAGATAGAGAAAATGGTTAGGAGAATCTTAATGTTCACATAACCATTACCAAAATAGGTTGGGGAAGGTCATTGATATCCTAAAAAATGATGATAAAAGGACAAAAAATTGATTCAAACAAATTTTTCATAAATCTGATGAATTTTTTTATAATATATTCTGAGATGATTTTAGGAAGTCCTCTCCCATTGTTTTTCCAGTATCAATTTTCAAATTCATATCTTATTAAATTAAATAGAGGTGAAATTTTCATACCTAACACATTAACAGAACAAGAGTTCCATCAATTGAATGATTGGTCACTATATATAACCTTATCATAACAAATAGTGGGCATAATTTATCCAATTTTCATTAATCCTAATTTAGTGAGATAATCATTTAATTGATTTAATTTTATTAAAATATTAGTATAACTCTTCCATAAATGGCTAACAATATAACCCATCCAAAAGAAGAAAATAAAAAAATATATGAAAAATAACACTAAATATCATAATCATATTGATATTAATAATCCATATATAATAATATACACTATGACTTTGAATATAATACATGTGAATACATTCTTCATGTATTCACAAAAAAATGGTTATTAACTGAATTACCAAAAAACAATGGAATATATATGCTTAATTTCTAAAATTGACTATTTCCACAGTCAATAATTTTGAATATTATAAAAAATACTTCCGTGATATCGTAATCCTTTTTATAATCAGTTCCATGGATGTCAATAATATCCCATTTATTTTCATACAATAAAAAAGGTTTTTATTAAATTATTATAACATCATCATCATACCACCTCAATCACTTATAGTAGTTACGATTTTAATTTAGAAAACTCTATAAAATCCTTATGGAAAGTATATAGTGGACCAATACATATTTGATTCATAAAAGTACTTCTAAAAAATTATTCTTGATTCTATATACATATAAAACTAATCATTACAGTATTTTTATAAACAATTAACCAAGCTTCCTCAATTTATTCTGTAACATTTTTTTAAGCTCATATATAATTTCTAGTCTCTTCATCATCAGAAATAAAAGCATTACTTGCACCACCATTCTAATTTTGTTATCAATCATTACACTTAGGACATCGATTAGAATAATTATAATTCTATCCACATTTAAATAATTAATCAATTGATATATTTTTTTGGGAGGCCAATACTCCCTAAAATTATGTTAACATAACTATTCATTTTCCATTTGAAGATACAAGATTTTTTCTTTATTTTACACAATTATAACAATTTCTTGTTCCTTTAGGAACTCCATTCAAGGGTTTCATTACACATTATTGACACAAAGTAAACTATATCTTCTTTCTTAAGTGTATATATTACCAAAATTATTATAATACCATTTCATTAACTTCATGGGAGATTCTAGGAGTTGGATAAGGTATCTGTTGCTAATAATGTTTCAAGAAAAACAATTATGAATGATCACGACATCATTTAGTCCAATGATCATCAATTTTAACTAATCATTACAAAATTGTGTATGAAATTTAACATTTACCCAGTTCATTATAGTTCCCTCTAGTTTCTAAAACCAAAAATAATAGCATGAGGAAGACTTATTATAGGATGAAACCACAAAACCGTGAAAAATCATATATAGGATGTCTAAATTGTGAAAAATTATTAAATATATGATACCATAGATTTAGTTATAGTTTATTCATGATTAGTAAACAAATCTAGTTTGTGACCAATACATAGAATTATAATTAGAAATATCCCTAGACATGTCCTTAGAAATATCTCCAGGTATTTCACTAATGTTTTATCGTACTATATTTTAGATGTTGTCTAAAAATTCTTTTTGATACAAGATTTAATGAACCTTGATTTTCATCCATGGATATTATATCATTTTTGTTGAATACATCATAAATTAAAAAAACATGGCCAAATACAGTATTAGATTAGCGTCTTTGATAAAATTTTACTCTAACATTTATTCTTGTGGAATATTTTCAAATATTCCCACAAAAACTCTCTCCCTTTATTATTTCTTCCAAAAACATTCTTTATAACCTAAAGAAAATAAAAATATGAAAAACATTAGCTCAGATTCTCAGTAAGGGTAAAAAAACTAGATACCAATAATAACTGAATCATAAAGAAAAACTACATAAAAAATAAAATTAAAAATAATGTAATATATATTATTTAAAATGAAATTATGTAATGGCATAAATAATATATTTTTAGAAATAGTAAAAGAACAAACTCGGTGATAGCATAACATAAGACATAAAAGTTTATCATATACATAGAATTATAACATTATGAACATGTATAAATAGTTATACAATAACCCATTAAAAAGGATTTGAAATCAAGTATTTTAATAAACATATGAACATGATGACATTGTCTATGAATAAAATTATTTTCATTAAAACCATATCTACTAATATAATTATAAACATGAAATAAAGTTCCCACATAATATATATACATCATGAGTTATCCATCATTGCATAATGCATTGAATGAAGATATAGGTCACACCAATCACATAATGAATATGATAAATATGTGTTCCAAATGAACATAAATATTTAATAATTTCAGAACTCATGGAATTAAATGTGTATCATAAAAATCTTTCAATTATAATATAACCTATGTAAACTATATAGTTTTTATAAAATAAATTCTATTATATCCAAAAACCATTCACAGAAAGAATAAGATTGGTATCATTGAATCATATCTGCAATAAAACATAATTAACAAAAAATTATTCTAAAATAGATGGAATATAATTTTGGAATATCACAGGAGAATAATTATCATGGAAAATAACCTTTCTACCTTGACAACGTGATTTTTAATCATTGAATGTTCTAAAAACATTTTTCATTGAAAATAACCCTTCAAACACTTTAAGAATGATTTGAATCTATTTTAAACAAAATTTAAATCTAGTTTATTGAAAATTAGTAAATTATTTTTTAATATAATATAAATATATCATTTAATACACATTTAATTTTTTAAGAAAATATTCATTTAAATGAAAAAGTGTTTTCATCCAATCCCAGAATAAAATTACATGAAAATTTTAATATTTTAAAATTATGTATATTCTTAAAGAAACATGTCAATGTAAACAATATACACATTATAAATGATTTTTGAAAAATAACATAACATGTGGGTCAAATAATTGATAAAATTACATTATAGATTTGATAATTATTGTACCATAAAATCCATGAAAGAGAGGAAATAAAATGGATATATAATGACACATCAATTTCAGGATAAGGATCATATAATACATTCATGGGAGTTATATATATATAAAAAAATATAGTGGTGAATATGGAATAATTCCCACAAAAATAACTGTGAAACTAGAAATCCTCATATATTAAATTTTCACTTCCTTTATTGATATTCAACTTTAATCTTCTTAGAAATGATCCCTTTTGATCTCCCCTATGGACTTTAGAGTTGGTATTTTAGGAAGTATAAAACCTCTATAATATATCTATGGAAGTGTAAAGTTTATTGAGATAGATTATGGTCGAGTTATAAAGATCATATGATGAAATGAGATTAAGGAAATGGTGTCCTTTATAATTAAGGTGACAGGAAGTTTTAGAATTTCTCAGAAGATTAATTTATAAAAAAATAATTCTCAATAAAAAAACCCTATAAATTTAATGGAATTCATATTTAGTTTTTAATGGGGTCGTAATCCCATCATTCATTATATTTTAGGCATGTTTTGGTTTAATATTAAACCATTTAATTTTTATTAACACTTAGTTAACTCATTTTTATTTTTATACGGTAGTTATTTCATTAATATTAAAACATTATAATTTATTATTTAATTTATATACAGTATCCATCAATATTCAATATTTAAATTTTTTGATATGATCATAATAAGTTTCTATTTTAAATATTTTTCTTGATTTTTAAATAATTATTAAATTGTTATTTTCAAAACATATCATAAATGTCAATTTTAAAATTTTTCATTACATTAACATTAAATAAAACTAAAAATTAAAATATCCATGACAAAAAAAAACAATTCATACACCCTTTATAATTTTTATCCACCCATATATTTATTGCAATGAATGAATAAATTAAATTTAAATTTATTTTAGTATTTTTAATATCATTTATTTGATTATTAAATTGGTTTAATAATTATTTCATCATAACATGGTAATTATTTATGGTAGTTATTTTCTCCCTAATAATTATAAATAAATTAATTTGGTGAATATATATAATTTTGTTTTTCAAAAAATATTTATAGTCCAATTTATCTATTAGGAAACTATATATTAAAAATGTTACATTTCATAGAACATAAATATGATAACATTGAAATAATATGAAACAATTATTATAAATGTCATAATATTTTACATGTGGCTAGAAATGGTCATTTATTTATCCCATGGATTCTTATAGTTGATATATAATAAATGAATATTTTTTAGTCAATTATTTTAGTCTTTTAATTATATTTATCATTTTAGTTAACGTCATTTTTTCATCTACATGCATAAACATTTCATTTTTGTTTCATAAGAAATAAATGTAGTTATTTTGAAATAGAAAAAATCTATATTAAACTACTATAATAAATATTCAGTACAACAAGTTTAATATACTACTTCATATTCATTGTTAGCAAACTTTTATACCTATGTGGGAACGAAGGAGATATTTAAGATAAATAATGTGACATATTTTATTCATTATTTGACATTAATACTCAATAAGTAATTATCATGGAAAATTTTCTATTAAAAAAATAATATGTATAATTACTTTTTATGGGTCTATTTATCTTCTTAATTTTTTTGGAATGTTATAGAGTTATATTAAATTCATTATAATTTTTTTAATCCTATGTTACCCAATTTTTTCATTACCATGACAAAAAACTACCATGGTTACAATTCTTAATGGTAAAATATAAAATTTTCTTATTCACTGAATTTTGAAATTTTTATTCATAATTTTGAATAAATCATTAAAAAGAATATTGTCGTATTTTTTAGAATTTAATTTAAAATAAAACTAGTAAAATGTCGTAAAAAATATTTTTTTAGAGAAATATTCTTTTAAATCAGAAAATTATTTTATAATAAATCAATGAATAATATAATATTCAAAAAACATAATTGTGTTATTTTAAATTAATATGAACTAATTTAAATTATTAACTAATCCAAATCCTAATTTGATGTAGTAAATGATTTAAAAGAAAAAAACAGTTTTCAAAAAAAACATGAAACATCGCAAAAAAACCCAAAAGTTCAAACAAACTATATTTTAATATCTGTCATTTAAAGAAGATGTTAATTTTATCAAATATAATGTAAAAAGTTTTAAAAACAATATTTTTAACTAGTTCATCATCAAAAGGTGCAAAAACTGCCAAGTATAAAAATACTTATTTTATAGGTAAAATTTAATTTGTTCTTATATTATATATAGAAAACACATATGGAGAATATAAAAATTATATATTAAATATTATGTATATATATATTTCCTTAATTTATTCCGAAAAGATATATTTTTTTATTTATTTGAATAAATATCAGTAGTGATCATTTAAATAAATTCTCAGTAAAAAATCTCAAATTTTTAAAGGTTTTAAATTCATTTAAATTAATTAGGAAAATAATTATATATACTTGTGTAAAAAGTAATTTCATAATTCAGTTAATCCATACAAAACCAACCATTATAACAGCCATGTTATAATTTTATTATTTTGATAATTACAATAATAAAATAACTTTTTGTTGAAACTCAATGATATGTGTGGCACCAAATGTTTTAGGGTTACTTGTAATGAATGATGTAAGAAAATCAATCTCATTAAAATATCATGGTGTTACATGTTCCTTCAAAATACATAATTGTAAATGATTTTTTTCCATTATATATGACAACCAAAACTATAGTAAGATAGAGGTAGCGTATACATTATTACATTTTCATAAGATTTAATGGATAATATAACCACATTTCAATCAGTTCAGTAGTATTGAAGATCCATATTAAAAAATGAATCCCATTATACAATTAAAATAATATATAAAATTATAATTAATATAAATATTCTCTACCATTTAACTCATTCAGAATTCCTTCTTCAAATTCTGTTGAAATTACAAAAAAATAAATGTGATATCAAATGATAATTATTGGGTACATACAATAGAATCTATAATGGGAAAGTTAGTTATAAACATAATTTAGTGTTTGATAACTAAAATCAACATTCATTTTTAATGAAATTTACCTGAAAATAATCCATGGATAATATCAATGTAATATTATCATCGATAACAATAATTAAATTCTCAATAAAGGAAACAATTAATGAGGGATATTATGATCCCAGAAATCATGAAATCATTATTTCTATGGCTATACACCATGATATATTAATCAATTTTCATGTATACCCCCAAAAACCATTAAATAATACTATCTAACTCATTTATCTCAGAATAAAAATTAATGTCTGATGGTGCTATATACTTCTTATCCCAATACATCAGGACATGTCCAATATATGTTTCATATACTAAATTATCAATTTTTTATAGACCCAATATACCATATCAACATATTTGTTTATTGATTAAATGATACATAATCTTAACATTTCTCCAGTTAATCAAATAGATTTCTTAATAAAACATTTTATGCAGAAACATTATACAATTTAGAAAATAATCAAGTCTATGATACAACTAAAATAGATATTTAAGAGTTATTTAATTTTGAAAAATAAGTGATCACAAGATAGTGAGTATTTATGGAGAATGTTATTGGCCACAAAATTAATACGATATTGAATATGGCCACTAATTCCTCATAAATATATGTTTAGTAATAAATTAATAATTTTTAGAAAATAAATGAAAATTCAACTGGAAACATAAAATACTTTTTCATTAAATATAGTTTTTATGACATTGAAACATGTTGAATATGAGATATATAATAAAAATAATTTTTAAAATTAGAAATTTAATTAATAATATTCATATTTAAAATAAACATTGCTTTAAATATTTGTATAGAAAGAAAAAAATTGGAAATTTGAAGATAAATAGAAGGTTTTATTTCAATACCAATAAAAATTAGTGAGTGACATAATATTACCCAATAAATAGTTCAGTAAAAAATGTCCTTTGGAAAACAATTTTGAAATATATTAACATTGATGGAAAATATTCCAAATCAAAAAGATAAATTATGAGAGATTTTCATTTAATAATTTATTTTCAATATTCATGTTCCCAAAAGTTGTAATGTTTTGAGAAAACATAGAATATCTTCAAATATACAGAGAATATGAAAATAATTGATGTTTAGGAATGTATTATTATACTGTTCTGTTGAAATAATATGTGCACTCCTAAAATATTGCGATCGTTAAATAAATTCAAATTATTTTGGTGAAATTAAAATTTTAAAGCCATAAAAGTGTAAACCAAAATTTAAAAATAAACATTCATGAATTATTATATATTTTTGTTTAATATATAAAATGGTAAGTATATACATTATGTAAGAGTAAATTCCTGAATTAATTCCACATATTCTTTATTGAAGAGTAAACAGAGACAAAATCTCATATGCTACACTTTTAATTCATTTAAAATGATTTAAAATAATAAATGATGTATTTTTTTAATAATTTATACCCAAACCAATTTATATGGATTATTTCAAATATTATCTAATAAAAGCATAATATTAACCATTCATGGAATTTTTTTCATTATTATAATTATTTTGGGTGTTATATACCTTGTTTTTTTAGGTATGATCTATCTAGTAGGATTCGATTATTGATAATATATTATAGTTTCATGATTTTAAAAAAGTTTCTAAGGTTATAAATGTAATTTTTATTTATTAGTTGTATTTATTGAATCATACTTGAATGGGGGAAATGGGAAGATAACCCCATCAATTATAGAGATAATAACTTGTTTGTATAAAAATATGACATTATAATTTATCAATTAGTGAAAGGACAAGGAATTATATGATTTACTAAATTATTATAATATAAATTTTTATATAATTATTATATATAATAAATATTTACAACATTATGACTAACCAATTGAGGCGGTGATAAAGAATAGAATATATCAATTCCCTGGGTCATGGACTTCCCTACACATGAGTGATAGTTTTGTTTCCCATTTCAAGGAGAAGTTGATGGAAAACATTATTCCATCTACATAATATCATATTTTTTTGTAAAGATAATATGGTTCATTTTTTAATTTTTCTAACATATTTAATGTTAGAAAAAGAAGAAAAAAAATAAATGTCTTATTTGTCTTAGAGAACCCTCTATTATATTACATCTGATGGAAAATATAGTTTTTATTTTAAGAATACAATCAACTATATAATGTGGAAATAGTTGTTGGTGATTGATTTTGGTAGGGTTTTGGTTAGATAAATTGTAATGGCCCAATATTTTATTAATGAAAATTCCCTTTCATCAAATTATAATAAATAGTACAAATAACTTAAAATATCATATAGAGAACAATACATACATTATATAAGAATAATTATTGAAATATTAATTATTTATAGAAATTATATAAAGTAATACAATGTAATAGTAACATGAATTGTGGAATTGTAATGTGACACTTAAGAATAGTAACCCAATCCATAGAATAATAACCTATCTTATAAAGATATAAATAATATTTATCATCCTTATAAATGAAAATATTATATAATTATATGATAGTATAAGTAAATAAATATTTATAAAATGATCAATTAGCAGTTGGTATTTTTAATAAAATATAAATGTTTTTTATAGTATTAAAATTAATATAATGATTAAAATAAAATTTATTACCATTAAATGCATTCTGAAATTGTAATTTTCTCGTCTTATGATTATAACATTAATTTATGATACCATAATTAATTTTTCAAACTGTTATAAAATTGATTATTATTTTAAAATTTGTTTTTTAAAGTAAATGATGATTTTAAATAAATATTAAATTTATCATATACAGGAAATTATTTTCATAAAATAACATACATTTTTAATTCAACACATCTAAAAAAATTTAGGGTGAATTTTTGTTATTATAATAAAATAATTACATTTTTTCTGAATAGTGAAATACTGTAATTTATGATACACAGTAAGTAAATGCATTTTTTTGTGCAACTCTTTAGTAATAGATGATTTATTTTTACATTTATTTAGAAATTAAATTCATTAGTTACTATTTGTTTTCATAATAGTCTACACAATTCAATTCCGTGAGCCATAACAATAATCCAATAAATAAAATAATAAAAAAACACCCCTCTCCTCACCTATAAATATCACACCCACCACATATTTTCCACACACCATTCATGATTCATGAATTGTCCAAATTATACCCAATCCTCTTCCCAATCCCCTCCATGTATAATATCAATTTTTTCAATAAAATACCAAACTCAGGTACCTTAAGTAGATTCTCAAAGAGAATAATTTGAGATGTAAAAACCAATTTTTCTTTTATTTTAATTTCCTTCCAATTTCATTTTATTTATTATATGGTCCTTAACTAACCTTTTCCATGTGTCATGGAAATTCAAATATCTCACATATAATTTAATGTTATATTATTAATGAAATAATATATTATTATTACTTTCCACTTCCCTTTTTTCCATAAAATGATCACATCATCCTTGATGTGATAATTTATTTCTTTCTAGAATGACGAGATTTCAATTCGCATTTTCATTCTAAATGATGGTCATGAAACCATTATAATTTTTAAACATACAGATTATAATATATTTAATATATCTTATTTAAGGTTCATTAATAGAGAGATATATATGTTATAAAATAATACAACAAAACATGTTCATGTTAATCAAGAGTTTTCCAACTTATTCGTAATGATTACCATTAAAATTTTCACTAATAATTCATACTCATTACATGTAACCAAATTATATTTTATGAAAAAATAAGTCGGTAAGATTTTATTAATAATATATAATTTAAATTCAAGAAAAATATTACCATTCTATATGATCTTTAATACACACATATAAATGAACCGATCATGAAAAAAAAACACTCGGGAATATTGAAATTGTATCGTATAATTCATCCACAATTCCATAATAGAAATTAAAAATATTATTAAAAATAAAAAAAATGTATAAATGGTTCTTAATTACTTACATAATTGATTTAATTTTATTATCCAGGTCATTATGATCATGTGTAGAACACATTCTGATATACGGTAAGGGATTATTTTAGAACATCCATTTATCCCTTCAGGTTATAATTTATCTCTCATTACCCAAATGTTATTGTTTTTTATTTCAATTTACATCTGAATTATTTTGTATATATTATCCTAAATCTTGTATCAAGATAATTTTACCATTCATATTTGAGGATATTCATGTTTTAAAAAGGCTGCTTTTTCAATTCTTACTTATATACAATCCTGATTAAAGGGTATTTCCCTATTTCTCTCCCATTTTCAAGTGAAATCTTGAACTTTTTTTAAGAAATATTTATTTTTCTATAATCAATAATTTTATCATGAATATCCTTATAATTTCATATATTGTTTTGTATAAAATAATATGTGTTTTTCTTCTTTAAATGCTCTTTAATATTTTCCTTCAACTGCTCCAAAATATTGTATTTCTAAGGATTATTAATCACTATTTTTACATGTTTTATCTTTAATTTGACAGCACATATCATGATATAAGAATATTTTCATTTTAATAATTTACATTTGTGATTGAAATCAATTTTTCATGGATACAATGATGATATTCCATTTGTTATGCCATGTGAAATAATTATTATACACAATTCATTTGACATGTAACCCTTATGCTTGATCATTCATGTGTAACACATATCAGTATTCATGCTAATTTGGGTTTATATAAATATTTCTCAAATTCTTTGGGTAATGTTTACTCTCATGATACATCATGTGTAATGGTCTTGGGGGATAGCCTTGAATCATTATAATCTTGTGTGATGGTTTAGATGGTTTTCCTTGATCATACTCTTCCATGTGAAATGGACTTGGAGGTTATCCCTGACTTATTTTTATGTCATGATTTATGTTGCCTCCAAATATATGTGATTACTTTATTAAATGATCTTATGTTCTATAATATATGCTTCCATGTGTTTATAAAGGTTGGAAACATTTTTATTCCATCATGTTATGCTTTCTAACCCATGTACTATGCTTTATTCGTATGTTTATAACCCTATAATTTTTTTTATCCCAACCATTTTTAATGTATTCCCTAGTTCAAACATTACATATTTTAGACCTCATTAATAGTTTCAAGAACATTATTGAGTATAAATAAATTATTTTTTTCATTTTTTTCATTTTTTCAAATTGAATAACCTAATCATACAAATACACATTACAAAATGAACATTAGTTGGTATTTGATGTTAAATTATGAGTAAAACCATGTAATAATATGTATCAATGGATAAGTCCATTATAGTTGGTATTAGTGAATGATATATTTATTCATCAAGAATACGTCAAGATAAATTTAATGAGAACCCTAGGGATAATTCATTCACGATTGATAAAATAAATTAAATCATAGGGAGTCATAAGTTGGGATATAAATTTTATTTACTAGTTTATCCCCATATATTCAAAGATTCATTTTATATTATAATAATCTATGTATTTATGCCCCACCCCTAATTTTAAATTTTTTCAGTTAATGGATGGATAAAGGATATCTCATGACAACAATATATATAATATGAAATATCAAACTTTTACTATTTTAATTCCATATATGATGGGAACTCGAGCTCAAAACCTTTTGACAATAATTTAAAAAAACTTATCATGTGGTGAATAAAAGATCGGATCACATTGATTCCCCTTCATCTATTAATAATAAAAATATTTCAGATCAATCAATTATGTTGTAAAGGCCTCCCATGTCTAGTGGATATTTGGATCCCCTCCTTTCCAAATAATTGATTAACTGAAATGAGATGACATTATCTATCTTATAGTTATAAAAATAACATAATGATGTACTTAAGGTCTATCATTTTTATGGGGATGATGATCAGTCATGAACACTGAACATGAACACTATTTCCATTGAAGAAATTGACTCCATAGAATGGAAATTTTTAAGGAATTTATTTTTCAATAAATTATTTCCTCAGTTTTTATCTCTTGAGATGGAGAGGGAGTTTCTTAGTCTGAATAAAAATTAAGATTATTTGATCATGGAATTTGTATAAAACATCACAAGGCACTCATGATACACCTACAACATTGTCAATAACTATAAACGAAATTTAGATCACTTAATTAGAAGACTACAGACGAGTATTGGATGATCATTGGAGAATAGAGACTCTAAAAACAATGAATATATAGTTCATTATTTCCACAAGGTTAAAATATATATTGGAGACCCTAAGTGGTCTTATGGGATAAAAGATAAAAAGTGGAAAGTATAGTTTAATAATGGTGTACCAATAGATAAATCCCATTATGGAAGAAAAACCCATTATTCAATGTGAGTTTTTTTGGGAAGAATCATTCTGGGACCTATCTAAATAGAACAAGAAAATTGTAAAAATGTGGAAGAATATGAAATTTATATAATAACTGAAAAAGAGATATGAAGAATCCCACTATTTTGGAAGAATAAGGGAAGGTTTTGATCAACACTCATACAATATTGTACTGTTTCATAATCAAAGAATATGGTCATTATGGGATCCATTTTTCTAATCCAAGTGTCATTGGAAGAACTCAAAAATAAAAACATCCATGTTTACAAATAATGGAATACACTATCACTAGTCCTAGGATGGATCCCAACAATTATGCAGTGTTCTCCCCCTTCCCCGAGATAAGGTTTCTCCAGCAGGTTCTCTTATTCCCTCATCCGGCGCGTCTCGATTGTTCAGTGTCAAGTCCTCCGTTGTGGATCTAGACTTGGTTTTTCAGCTTCACCCTCGGCTCGGTGCGAGACCAGGTGCACCCTCGGCTTGATTTGGTGCATCCTCGGTGCAGCAATGGTGGTTTCGTCTTCAGCTGGAGTTAGACATGGTGATTTTCTAATCCTTGTTCTGGATTCATTTGTTGGCAACGAATATGGATCTGTGACAAATTCAGTGACTCCTCGACACAGCGATGGTGGTGTTGCCCTCGGGTGGAGTCAGTTCTGGTGTCTCAGCGACGGACTGGCTCCGGTTATTGGCAATGGATCAAGTGGTTTATGGGGGTTGGCTTTGGTTTTGCCTCAGGGGTCTTCGGTCGGTGTAGCTGCGGATCGGGGAAGGATCTGGTATTCTCTCTAGGGAGGCTTGACATCAGCTTCAGTGTGGGTTGGAGGGGAGAGGATCATGTTCTATTCTTTGTAGGTTGAAAGGATGAATCTAGTGCAGCACTAGGCTGTTTTGGGAAGGCTCATAGGGAAAGGTGCTTGGTTTTGGTTCTAGTTTTGCAGATTCAATTCTGTTGGAGCTGGTGCTATGGTTTCTGTGGATCAGGGTGTGGCTGAGTATGGCTTTGTCTTTCCCGTTATGGTTTCTTCATCATCTGTTGTGGATGGATTGTCCATTTCATGTTGCAAGGAGGGTCTGGGAGAACTCAATTCGGAGTTCATTAAAGAGTTTTTGGATTTGGTCTGGTGTCGATGGATGCACTGGCGGGTGATCGAGGAAGCTGGTCTGAGGTTTTCACAAATTTTGTTTTGTTCGTGTTCCTTGGATCGTGGTTTCTCAGCTTTTTCTTTGGTGGTTTTGACTCATGCTTTGATGGTTTGTTTGTTTGAATGTTTCAATTTTTTTGAGTTGTTTGATGTCATTTGTTTGGCGGTTGATGTTGTTAAGTTATGTTCCTTTTAGTGGTGATGTCTTGAAATGGTGAATTATTGAAGAGGAGGATTGGTTAAGTGGTGATGTGATGTAGTTGTCTTGGTTTCTCATGTTTTTCCACAAAAGTATTTGCATAATAAAAAAATTAATTTCTAGCAGAGAACTATTTAAAAACCACCTCATAATATGATGTTTGAGTTTTCAATGATAACATTAAATGAAGATATTATTGCATCAATAGTATATAACCCATTTATATTTATTTATTGGGTAATGAACCTCCCAATAAATTAGGTTTTACACCATTTGGTCAAGTTTTATGATATATTATAAATGGATTGGCTAACTTATACAATGAAAACATTTACTATAGGGAAAGGGATATATCTATTCTCATTACAAGGAATCCTTGAATCATATTAAATTTTAAGGAGGCAAATGATTTTTATTAGAATCATGTTCTTTATTGTGGATATAATTAAATTATGGTAATTATTATCTTGTTGAAATGATGGAGACAAAGAGTATAATCATGCTCAAAGACATTTCCATTGTGAGGGACTAAACATATGTGTTCTACAAAGAGATTCTTGGACTTCCTAATGATAAAAAAGGATAATTTATCAATTGATATTATTCTTGGATATATTATTATATCAATTAATTCTTATAGAATGGACATCGTTGATCTTGATGAACCGAATAAGTAGTTATAGGAGTATCATGAAAAGGGTTTTATTTTCCTGAGTGCTTCCCCATAGGGTACAACAATACTCTTTATCAAGATGTATAGATCAATGTGACTCTTTATTGATTATTTTAATCTCAATAAAATCTTTATAAATAATAGTTTTTTCCTACCATGGACAGATGGATTTCAATCATCTCTGCATGGACAATTATTTCACTACGGTGGACCTTTTATCGAGATATCACAAAATAATTGTAAATAAAGAACATATTCCCTAGACTTCCTTTCAAACGAGGTATGATCAATACGAATTCTTAGTGATTCTCATCAGACTCACTAATTATTGATCAATTTTAATGGATTTAATGAATAGAAACTTTAGATATTATATAACCATATTTTTGGTAGTTTTTATTCAAGATATTATTATATACACCAAGATCAAGGAGAAACGTGATGTGTATTTGAATATTTACATAAAGACATTAAGAAGGGAGAAGCTCTATGAAACCTATTTTAAATGTGTGTATGGAATAGATGAAGTATCATTTTTGGTGAATGTAATCACCAATAAAGGGATATTTTGGACTCTTATAATACAAAAACAATCAACGAGTGGCCAAAAACAAAATATTTTAATGAGATCCGTAGTATACTTGTTTTGTCTTGGTTTTACTTGTGGTTTGTGAAGACCATATAGATATTATGAATCCCACTAACCAATCATAATCAGAATAGAGAAATGTTTGTTTGGATGAGTGAATGTGAAGACTAGTTTAATGATTTGAAAAAGAGGCTTATCGTTGCACTTGTTCTCACACAAAAAACAAGTGGGAAACTATTTTTTGGGGGTATATATGTGATTCAAATAAGGCATTAGGATGTGTTCAGATGAAAAGGGATAATGTGATAGCCTAAACCAAAAGGCTGTTGAAAATTAATTAGAAAAACTATTCCAAACATGATCAGGAGTTGGAGGGTATGATATGTTCATTAATAATATAGCATAATTATGTTTATTTGGAGAGTGTGATATTTACAGTAATTATAATAGTCTCAAATAATATTCAGAAAGAAGTATATTAATATTCTCCATTGAAGAGAGTTATATCTAATCAATATTATAACATCTGAATCCACTATAATCCTGGTAAAGATAATAGGGGGAATATTCTCTTAATAGAAAGGATCCCTTATCTTTATCAATAATGATAATGGAAAAGGATACACTATTACTATGACTTCAAAGGATTTATAGAGAAATCATTTACGAAGGAAAATCATTAGTTATTTATGAAATGATTTCTCAACCATCCACTAATGAAAAAATTATTGATACTCAAAGAAATGATGTTGGAATTCCGAAAATGGTGGAAGCTATAAAAAATTTCAATTTTTATGAGTTTGAAATTGATAAAAAAGAAGATAGAATATTTGGGAAAAAAATATGTGTACTATCCAATTTACAGGTATTTAAATATCTTCAAAATGACGTATATATCTGAACAATTAATATTCACAAGGGATAACAATGATGTGTAAACATCATTAAGACTACTATTCATTAGACAATATGATGAAGGAGATGGATGAATATACATCAATGTTATTATTATTTTTTAATTTTAAGTATTACATAAAAAATGATAAAGGGATTGCACAAAAATTACCCATACTAACATTGAAATTAGAAAACAAAAACATGGAAGTTGTCTGTAAACATCAAAAGACATCCAATGGAAACAATTTAATATGGGTTTTAGTGGATTGTCTTATATACCCAAATTTATTTATCATAATTTGAGAGAAATTATCTTTGAATATACATTCTTGAATATACATTATATAGGTAGTAAGGCTACATGGAAAAACAACATCAACTTTATCTATTTGAGATTTGAGATTCACCTATATGTTCTGGTAAAGTATTAATCATTCTCAAAAAACTGAGTTGAACTTAATTATAGCCTATCATCAAAAATATGATGGACATTCATATAAAACTATTTAGAAATTGGATGACACATTGAGAGCTTGTTATATGGACATTAGGTGAGGTCGGTGCCAACCCCTACATCTGGCTGAGTTATCTTACAAAAATAGTTTCCACTCAAGAATTTAAATGAATCCATATGAATCCATTTATGTGAAAAGTTGTCGAAAGAAAATATTATGGGATGATGTTAGTGAATTAAATCTACTAGGACAAGAAATGGTTGACCAAATGGTAGGAAACATTAAAACCATTCAGAATCACATTTGGCCAGACAAATATTGATTGAAGAGTTATGAAGGAAATAATCTACAGGACCTAAAGGATATGGTTTCATTCGTGGAAATTATTATACATATCTCAATGTTTGAGGATCGTGATATTTGGGAATAAGGGATAGTTGTGTCCAAGGTAATTTATCCCCTTCTATATTATTGATCGTGATGGGGTTGTGACCTATAGACTATCACTTACTATAATCATGTCACTATTACATGATGCAATCCTCATATCCCTCTTGAAGAAGTATACAACAGATCCTTTACTTGTACTACATTTACAGGAAGTGCATTTTAAGACTATTATCTCTTTCGAGGAGAATCCAAGGAATATCTTTGATCGTGGGGACAATATTCTCCACAACATGACCAAATTTTATGTTAATGTACTATTTTGGACCCATAATTATGAAATGTGAACAAGAGGATGTGATCAAGGAGAAGTAACCTCACATGATTTTCCATAATGTGTAAAGAAAAATATCGAGGGAGAAATTTCATATGGGGGAAAGAATTTAATGACCCAAAATTTTATCCATGATAATTCACATCAAAGAATTATTATATAATTTATAATGTACATAAAATTACTTAGAGAACACACTACTAAAATTATTAATGAATAATGAATAAAAAATAATTATTTATAGAAATTAAAAACCTAAACCAATTAAATAGTAACATGGCCTATAGAATAGAAATATGACCATTACAAATTTTTACCCAACCAATAGAATAATAACTTATCCAATGAAAGTATAAATAAAATTTATCCATCTTATAAATGATAATATAATATATTTATATAATTTTATTAGTAAATAATTTGTTTTCAAATGATAAATTATTTGTTTTTATTTTTATGATACATAAATGTTAATTTAAAAAATTATAACATAATATATTTATATAATTTTATGAACCATTAACTAATTTTCAAATTGTTATAAAATATGTTATAATTTTAATATCTATTTTTAGTAAATTAAGATTTTATTTGAAAACAAATTATAATATTTAGAAAATTATTTTCAAAAAATTAGGGTCATTTTATAAATTATTGATTTTGAATAATGATTAGGATGAATTATTCTTATTTTTCCAAATTAGTTGAATTTTTGGTTTATACTGAAATATGGCAATTTAGGGTTTAAGGTAAATAAATGGATTTTTTAGTCATTCTTGAGTCATGAATGAGGTATGTGGCCATTGTTTTGAACTCAAATGAATTATTTATTGTATTTAGTATCATGTATGAACACTATTAAAAATATTGATCCAAAATATTTATTAAATGAATACAATAATAAAAAACACCCCACTCATCCAATATAAACACCACCTACCCCACCTCTTTTCCATACACATTTCATGCATTTATCCTTTTCAACATAATGCCCCAAACACTTAAAAAGCCTCTAACCCATTTCTGAGATCCTATTTTCAAATTCATTTACAAATATGCAATTCCTCAAAGAGGTTATCAATGATAATAATTCAACAGTTAAAAACATTCTCTTCTTCATTTAATTTCTTTCCAATATAGTTTCTTTTCTTATTATATACTCACCTACCTATATCCATGTGGAACCATAACTCTAGTATATGATATATACCGTAACATCCTAGGTAAATATATAAATAATAAATTTTCTTTTTAATTTATATTTTTTAATTAAATGTTAATATTACCTTAAAGGGTTTGCTATGTTTGATGGCTTACTCGGTACACAATAACGAGTTTCTTTGAAATCTTATGTTACAAAACAATAATATAATATTATTATTTTAAATTGTGGTTAATGCCTAACCTTTGTATTGGAAATAATGAATAGATCTAACTAAAATATTACTATACATTTTTGTTATATGTTTTTTAAATTTATTTAATAAAATATATTGGCTTAATATGTGAATTAATCTACTTTTAAACATAATTTACCATAAAAGCTGATTTGCTATCTTTAGATGATGAAACTTATTTAAATATAATTTTGGTCACATTTATTTATTATATTTGACCAAATAAAATTATTATTTTGAATTAGGACATCAAAATTCACTTTGGGTAATTTTTTGGTATTTTTCTGATAAAACTCAATTTATAATGAAAAGTAAAAAATGTAGTATTTTATTTCCAAACTGCCTTTTAATATAATTTATTTATATTGATCGATTATATTTTAATTAGTTTTAATTTTTAATTTTATTATAATTTTAACATTTAATGCAATGTCGGTTATTTTTATTAATTTCACTTTGAAATTTGACATAAACAAATTTCAGTCTTTTTATATTTATTATTTCTTAAAAACACCCCTTTTGTTTGGACAATGAGAAATAATTTTAAATTAATTTCTGCCACTTCTGTGTTTTGAATTTAGAAAAATGGATTCCATATTTGGAATCAAGATGTCCAAATTGTTTAAATATCTAACATATATTTTTAGACATTATGAATATTTACCTCAGTAAATATTTTATTTTCCATCGTTAAACGGTAAATCTGGTAAATAAGGGTAAAAAAATATTACTATAATAATATAAAATTACACTAACATGTGTCCTAATCATATTGTTTGATAAAATTATTATCATAGGAATCTTTAGGTCGATTTTGGGTACACAAGGGCCCACATGGGAGTGATAATGACACTTTATTTTATTTAACTTAATTTAATAACAAAAATGCCCTAAACAAATATCTTTTCATAAATTAATATTTACAAAGGGTTATACAAGTTATCTTTTAGACTATAAATATTTTTTTGGAAAGATAAAATTATTTCCAACATCATGATATTTATATATAATATTTAGACATCCAATAATTTAAATGATTTATGACATGATAATGATGTAGTGTTTACCTCATTAATAAAAGATTTAAATAAATAAGATTATGAAGATTAAAATAATATCCAAAACCCATCCAATTATAATCTGGTGATTTTATACCTTCCATGAGTCATATTATCTTCACCTTTAATATGTTTTGTACTTTTAGATAAAGAAAATCATTATTTAATAAAATAATATTTTCATACATTCATAAAGAGCCCATCCTTTCCCTTATACAAATCCCTCACCTATATCCCATTCTTCACACCTCTCAAGCACCATGGATCATCCAACCATTAACCAATTAATCTCCCTACATCTGTGTCCTCCTCCTAGAAGCCTTAACTTAGGCATAAGTAACTTCAACAATCCTTTTTGGTTCAAACCAAATGGAGTTACCTGATTTAAATGTAATGCCTTCTCTTATATTTTTTTTGTTTTGTTTTACTTATCTAACCCCCTAAACTATTTTTATTCTATTATTTTATAACAAAAATAGTATCCTCAATATACTATGATGTTTTTATAAGAAGTATTGGATCTAAACTTACACTCACCTCCATCTAATGGGTGAAGAACATTCTGTTTCTGTGGATTGAAAACTAACACCTCACTAGACGATGATTGTTCAATTACTTCCTACTACCTCTAATGGTGGCCATTATGATGGAACTATATTTATATATGATATATATTATGTTTATGTTTTCTTTATGCTTATGTATTTTCTATTTATAGAATACCATTAAGGTTTCCATTTTGGTTAAACACGATAATTCCATTTTAGGAAGTGCGGACTACGACCCCCTCTAAGTTATATGACTCATTAGTTCCATATGTGGGACATATAGAGTATTGAGTTAATGATATAATTAATGACATTATATATGATATTATATTGCAATGATAATATACCTATTTATCATTATGATTTAATTCCATTAAAATATGAAATAGAAAAGAACTAACGTTCATGCGTACATACGACTTATCGTCTCCATTAATGGTGCATTTCATTTCTTATCTCCAAATTTAATGTGCTATTATAAATAAAAACATATACTATATATATATATGATATATCTGATATCTAAATCATGAATATCATTCTAGAGATAGTGGATATTTGACCACTTGATCAACTTGTAATTATAAGATGTTTATTTTTTACTCAAGTACCAAATATCAACAAAAAAACGCTATTGACAAAAATGATTACATAATGTTTATAACATCGTAATATGTGATATAAAAAGAATAATAAACATGAAAAAGCATTTTAATCAAGGTGAAATTTATTTTAGATTATTATTATAGAGATTAATGAACGAACCATTCAAGTCGGACACGAGGCAAGGAACTTCATATGAATCTCCTTTCATTGAGGCATATTTTGTTTTAATACATGAATTTATATTATACCCTGTATAAACACCTTCTATATTTCATTTCATGGAAAGGGAATATTTTTCTATGAATCGTTTTACTAAATGAAAAAATGACTTTTTTAACGTACGTGGTGACAACGACCTTTCCGCCACAGAGATTATTACTAGATCTTTGGCTTCCTTAACAAGCTATAATGCTTCTAAAAGAAAAATAAATTCCATATACTCTTTTACATATTTTGGTATTTAAAATGGTTTTTTGATTTATTATTTCAATATCTTCTTTAATATCATGCAATGATAAATTGTGATTGCAATTAGGGAATGTTATCTTTTTATTCTTCTTATGATATGTGTCATGATTATATTACGGTCTTCAGGCATTGTTTACAAATATGGGTAGTTCTGTGATAAACCTAGGGTGGGTGAGCCCAATATAGCTCTATAATGCATTGGGTAATGTGATGGAGGTAAACGTGAATGTTTCTTTTATGATATTTAGGTAATATACTGTGATGGGTATTCCAAATGTACTCCCTACAGAGTTGTGATAGCTACAATTTAAGTATGATATGGATGCTACAAGTTACCTTTATGATTAATGATTTCTATCTATTATTAATAAATTTTATGTTTTCTTGAGGTATGATAAAGATAGTTCGTTTTGTATGTATTGACAAACTAATGTTTTCTTTCTTTGTTTTATAACCCTTAAGGTGATTTTTATTCTCATCGCAAGATTTGAAATGTTTTTCACAGGACCTAAAAATTAATAGGGTCAATAATGGGATCAAGGAAAATTCATGTTTTCTAATAAATGGAAGCACACATGAATCATTTTTTCACATGTTTTTATTTTATGAAAAAATGGAAGCTGAGTAGAAGTTTCTACATTATAATTTTTGAGATGTAATGTAATAGTTATTTCTTAATTCTATGATACTCTAATCATGAAACGATCCCCAATGTGAATTATTGATTTAATTCTAGATTGTGAAATGTTTATTGATCGGACCGTGTAGTTGGTATCAGAGGTCGGTTTAGATAACTTTAGATGTTAGGATATTGTTAAATTAATGTCCATAAATTAATTTAATGAAATATTGAATTGATATAGAATTTACATATTACCATGTTGCTTCACCGAAGATATTTTTACGTTTATAATGGTTTTCTGTAGAGGAAACAGGGCAGCTATGTTTGGACGACATCAAGAGAAAGACAAAATTCCAAATCTACAACCTAAGATGGTCAGAATCAGAACAGAATAGTTTGTTGTAGTGATGGAACAGTTGACTCATGCTATAAATGGTGGTGGTATCCATGCAATAGATCTGCCAAATCAACAACAGAGGAACATGTTAGGAGTGGAGAATTTCATGAGGCAACATACCCCATCATTTAGAGGACCATCTGACCCTATGATAGAATAAGGGTGCATTAAAGAACATGAGATGATTTTTTATGTTATGGGGTGTTAAGAACATCAAAATCTTAGTCTCGTTGTTTACTATTTTGAAGGTGAATCTGATCAGTGGTGGTCTATGGGGAAAAATATCAGGGATGGTGCAAATATAGATGCTCTTGATTGGGGTGAATTCAAAGGTATGTTTCTCGAGAAATATTTTCCTAAGGTGGTTCTTCTTAGGATGGAAAATAAATTCATGGAATTGAGGAAGAAGGATGAATCCGTGGCTGTTTATGAAGACACATTCTCTCGATTGGCAAGGTATGCTTCAAATTTTATATGAGATCTAGATATTAAAATCATCTATTTTTTACTCACGATTAATTCCAAGGTATCGAAGGGATTCAGATTCTCATGAGTTCAAAAGATATGAAAAACTTTTTTAATTTGTGGAGAAGGTGGAAATGGGGTTGGATGATGATCAGGTGTTCTTTGAAAAACAACAGAATATGTGGTCAAGGTGGTAGGCCAAAGGGAAAAGCTTTTCAAAAAAGTCTGAGGGTATGAAACAAAAGTTTACCGTTTGTGAAAATTGTGGTAAAAAACATGCTTGGGAATGTCATTTGAATTCTAGTAAGTGCGACTGAAGTTGTGAAATGTCACATAAAGCGCATAATTGCACTGAAAAAGATCAAGATAATGGTAAGACAAAATCTGATTTACAATTAGTAATTTTTTTATGTGTAATGAAATGGGTAATTATGAAAAGGAATGTCAAACGAAGAACTCAAGTGAGGGAAAGAAACTGTACAACAACCAGAAAGGGGTGGTGATGTCCTCTAAAACTACTTCAGTAGATGTTGGGCCATCAAATGAAGTAGTATTAGGTATACTATTTTTTTGTTCAGATTATGCCTATGTGTTGTTTGATTCATGGTCTACCCATTCATTCATTTCTAAGAAGTTTTCTAGTAAATTAAGAATTACATATCAAGATACAAATCTAGAATGTTTGGTAAAAAAACTTGGAGGAAATGGTGAAACCAAAAAAATTATAATAACCTTCATATCCTTGTGTGTGAAAAGAATCTACCAGCAAAACATATTGTGTGTCCTTTAGTAGAGTTTGAAGTTATTTTGGGTACATATTGGCTTTATGTTTATCATGCTATGATTTACTTTTGAGTTAAAGCGGTTTGTTTTCGAAAATATTTTTCATTTTGTGTATAATAATTAACCCTTTTTTCGATAGCATATTAGGAAGTTGAGAAACTAGTAAATGAAGGAAATTAATGTTACCATGCACATATTGTTGAAGAAAATGAATAGTTAAGATTAATGATTTTCTAGGGGTAAATCAGTACCTTGATGTTTTTTCGGATTAATTTCCTTGTATTATACCTGACTGGGAAGTTGAATTTACTATTAACTTAGTTCCAAATGCTAAGACAATTTAAAAACTCTTAATCGAAAGGCTCAAATTGAACTTTTAGGGTTAAAGAATCAATAGCAGGTTTTGTTAGATAAAATTATCATTCAACCTAGCACATCACCATGGGGTTTTCCTATCATAGTTGTTAAAAACAAAAATGGTTCAATGAGACTTTACATTAGTTACAGAGCATTGAATAACATCAATGTTAAGAACAAGTTTCATTTTCCTCATATCAATGATTTTTTTGATCATCTTTAGGTAGATCAATATTTTTTGAAGATTGATTTATTTTGCTGTACCACCAGTTAAAATTAAGGGAAGCAGACAATCTAATTCATATGATTCCTACTAGTCATGGCCATTATAAATTTGTAGTTATGGATTTTGGTTTAACCAAAGAACCTACTATATTCATAGATCTTATGAATAAAATTTTGTGTCTTTTCTTGGGATATGATTGTGGTTTTTTTCATTGATGATATGTTGGATTATTATAAAAGTAAAGAGAATCATGACATTCATTTAATGGTTTTCATTCAAACATTAAATGAAAATAAACTGTATGGGGAATTCAGCAAGTGTGGGTTTTTGTTACATCAAATATAATTCCTTTGTCACTTTTTTCAACAAATGGAATTACTGTAGATCATTCTAAAAAAATTTGTTGATGAATGGAAAATACCCACAAATATAACTGAAATCTATAGTTTCCATGGTTTGGTAGGTTATTACCATAGGTTTGTTGAAATTTTTTCTCTATTATCTAGAACTTTATCAAAGTTAACTTGAAAAGGTGTTAACATTGTTTCAACAAATGAATGTGATGATTGTTTTTATGAATTAATAAGAAGATTAATGAATTCTCATATTCTGAAACTACTATCCAGGAATGGTGAGTTTATTATATACAATGTTTCTACGTTCAAAGGACTTGGTTGTGTCCTTATGCAAAATGATTAGGTAATTGCATATACTTCACATCAGTTGAAACCTCATGAGTTAAATTACCCTACACATGATTTGAAATAAGATTATTTTGTTTTGTCTTTAAAAATATGGAGTCATCATTTGTATATAGTAAAATTTTAAATATATATTAACTAAAAAAGTTTTAAGTATATATTCACTCAGAAATAATTGAACATGAGATAGAGGTGTGGGATGGAATTAATCAAGGATTATGATTTAATGATTCATTATCATCCCAAAAAATCAAATAAAGTGGTTGATGCATTGATTTGAAAAAGTAATGCTTTATTTACCATGCAACATTTGGAACAAGATCCTTTGATTTAAATTTGATGATCTTTTGAATAGAAGTTGTTGGTGGAGGAAATTATTATTTTTTGATTTAGGTGTCAGTGAATTTGATCTCTATCAGACAAAATAATGCTAGGAAAGAAGGAAGGTATTGAGTTGAAGAAGAAGTTATAGTTGGTTCATAAGGGGAATTTTTACTGAATTTAACATTGATAATATTTGTGTTTTGTGGTTTGGGAAAAGATAATGCGTTCCTTGTGATTCATAGTTGAAGAATTATTTGTTATTTGAAGCTTCCAGTTCCATGTTTTCAGTTCATCCTGGCAGTACTAAGATGTAAAGTGTTCTTTGAGAGTATTATTGGTGGGATATAAGGAAAAAAAGGCATTTCTTAATTTTCTATAAGGTGTTTGACTTGTTTACAAGTTAATGTAGAGTGACAATTACCGAAATTTATTTTTCAATATTTACCAGTTCTAGAGTGGAAATGGGAAACTATATCCATGGACTTCATTGTGGGATTAACAAATACATCATGAGGTCATAATGAAATTTGGGTTATTATTGATCGATTGACTAAATGTACTCATTTCCTTCCTATTTGAGATAATTTTTCTCTAGATCAAAATTCTCGATTTAACGTTAATGAGATAGTCTGGTTTCATGGTATTCCCCTCTCAATTGAATCTGATCATGTTCTTAGGTTTACTTAAAACTTTCAGAAATGCATTCAGAAGTAATTGGGTACTGAAATAAATTTTAGTATAGCTTTCCATCCTCAATCATATGGGCAGTCAGAACAAAAAATTCATACCATGGAGTATATGCTATGTGCTTGTTAACTAGATTACCATGGAATTTGGGGCCGACATCTTTCATTGGTTGAATTTTCTTATAATAACAGTTTTCATTGCAGTATACAGATGGCTCAATTTAAGGAATTATAAGGGAAGGGGTGTTGAAATCCAACTTTTTGGGATGATGTAGGTGAAAAAAAGATGATGGGACCAGAATTTGTAGAAGAGATGGTAGAAAAGGTTCAGTTGATTCAGAAGCACATGAGAACTGCTCAGAGTAGTTGGAAAAGTTATGCGGATAACTGGAGGAAGCATCTCTCATTTGAGGTAGGTGATCATGTCATTCTAGAAAATTATCCATGGAAAGGTGTGATGTGTTTTGGTACAAACAGAAAGTTGAGTCTGAGGTTCATTGGACCATATAAAATCCTTTAGAAAGTTGGATCAGTTACATAAAGAGTGGATTTACCTCCATGTTTATCCCATGTAGAAAATGTTTTTCATGTTTCAATATTGATAATGTATATTCCTAACCTATATCATGTTTTAAGTCAAGAGGTAGTTCAGTTGGATGATAATATCTCTAATGAGGAGCAAACATTCAAGATTATTGACTGAATAAGAAAACTATTACGAACTAAGGTAATTCATGAGGTAATGTTTTTGTGGAAAAACAATATGGTTGATGAGGGTTTATGGAAATATGAAATGCTATGAGGCATAAATACCCCAATTTATTTGACAATTGAATAAAATTCCCAGGACACAATTTCCAAAAGGGGTGTAGGATGTAACTTCCTAGGTAAATAATGAAATATATCATTTTCTTTAAAATTAATATTTTGCGAATTAAATAATAATTTTACCCTAATGTTGTTTCTATGTTCAATGGCTTACCTGAAACGTAACAATGGGTTTTTTGAAATCTTATATTGCACAATAATAATAATATATTTTTATTTTAAATGGTAGTCAATACCTTCCCGTTGTATTGGAGGAAATGATAAAAACTAACTACAATATGATTATACGTGTTTGTTAAATGTTTTAACATTTATCCAATAAAACTTAGAGGCTTAAAATGTGAATTAATATAATTTTAAGCATAATTTACCTTAATGGTTGATTTACCACATTTTGATGGAGAACACTCATTAAATATATTATTTCTCACTTTTATTTTTTTATTTGACCAAATCAAATTATTCTTTAGTATCAGGAAATCAAAATTCACTTTGGGTAAATTTTTGGTATTAATTTGATAAAATTTAATTTTGTTTGAAAAGTAAAAAATGATGTATTTTAAGTCAAAAATACCTTTTAATATAATTAATTTATATAGATAGATTATAGTATTAATTTCTTTTAAAGTTTAAATAGTATATATTTTTACGATTTAATACAATTTTGGTTATTGTAATTTATTTCACTTTAAATTTGATAGAAACAATTTTCAATCTTAAGATAGTTTTCATTTCATAGAACACGCCTTTTGTTTTGACAACAAAAATTAATTTTAAATTAATATCTGCGACTTCTATATTTTACATTTGGAAAAATGGATTCCATAATTGGAATCATGAAGCCCAAATTGTGTAAATAGGAAACTTTTATTTTTATAGAATATGAATATTATTTCAGTAGATGTTTTAGTTACCATGGTTAAAGAGTGAATTTGGTAAATAAGGGTAACAATTGTTACTATAATAATATAAAATTACACTAACAGGTGTCCTAATACTATTGGATGATACACATCCAACCATTACAATCCTTGGGTCAATTTTGGGTCCTCATGGGGCCCCATGGGAGTGATAATGTCAATTTATTTTAATATACATAAAGTAAAGACAAAAATGACAAAAACAAATATATTTTAGTAAATTAATTTTTAAATAGAGTTATATAAGTTCACAATTCTTCTATAAAGATTATTTGGAAACATAAATAGATTTTCATTCATCTTGGTATTTTTTTATAATTTTTAAACATCAAATAATTTAAATTATTTATGACACAATAATGATGCAGTGCTTACCTAGTTAATAAGATTTTAATAAAGTAGATTATAAAGATTCAAATAATATTGAAAACCTATACAATTCTAATTGCATGATTTTATTTATACAATGAGTCATCTTATCTTCATCTTTAATAAGTTTTGGACATTTAGAAAATGAAAATTATTATGTAATAAATAGTATTTCCCCACTTTTATAAAGAGCCCTCCTCCCACTTATAAAAATCCCTCTCCTCTAACCCATTCCCCAAACCTCTCAAGCACCTCAGATCATCTATCATCTACCCAATTATACTTCCTTCACCCCTCTCCTCCTATTATAATCCTTATCTTAGGTAGAATGCACTTCAACAAACCCTATTGGTTCAAACAAAAGGGAGTTACCTGTTTTATAGGTAAAGTCTTCCCTTAAGTTCTTTTGTTTTATTTTACTTCTCCAACCCCTTAAACTCTTTTTATTATTTTATTTTAAATAAAATCCAATATAATCAACAAAAGAGTATGTTGTTATGAGAATGATTCGAACTAAATTTACACACACCTCCATCTAATGGGTAAAGAACTTATTGTTTATACGGATGGAAATCTAACCCCTCATGAAAAAATGATTGTTCAATTATCTCCTACCACCTTTTACGGTGACCATTTTGATTTTACTATATTTATATATTATATCTATTATGTTTATGTTTTTTTATGCTTCTATATTTTACATTTATAGAATAAAATTATGGCTTCTATTATATGTAATCGCGATAATTTCATTTGAGGAAGTGTGGGATGTCTCCCCTAAAAAGTGATATGCCTCGTTAATGCCTTATGTGGTATATAAATGATAGATTTAATGATATTATATATAATATTACACTAGAATTATAATATACCTATGTATATTTATATTTTAATTCAATTTAAATAATGCATACGTTCGATTTACCGTCTCCATGAATGGTGCATGTCATTTATTATCTGAAAATGTTATGTACTATAATAAACACATACATATACTGGATATATATGATATATGTGATATCAAAATCAGGAATATCATTCTGGAGATAATGGATATTTGACCCCATGATTAACTTTTAATTATAATAAGTTCATTTTTTACTCAAGTACCAAATATCTACCAAATGACCGTTATTAACTTAAATGATTGCCTAATGTTTATTACATGTTAATATAAGATATAAAAGGAATAATAAACTTGAAAATGTTTCTTAATAATGTTGAAATTTAATTTAGTTTATTATTCCAGAGATTAACTAATGAATGGGTCATGTCAGAAACGTGGTAAGGGACTTCATCTCAATCTCCATTCGTTGATGCATGTTCTGTTTTAATACACAACGTTCATTTATACACTGTATAGACACCTTTTAATTTTAATTTCATTCAAAGGGAATCTTTTTCTATGAGTATTTTACTAAAAGACAAAAGGTATGTTTGTTTTTAACGTATGCGGTGACAACGACATTTCCCCCACTATGAGTATTATTTGCTCTTTGGTTTCCTTAATAAGTCGTAAGGTTTATAAAACAAAAAATAATACCATATACAGTTTTACGTATTTTGTTATTGAAAATGGGTTTTGGATTTATTATTTCAATATCTTGTACAATATCTTGAAAATATATATTTTGATTGAAATTTGGAAATGTTATCATTTCTTTATGCTTATGTTATGTGTTAATATTATATTTTGGTTATTAGGAATTATTTACGTATATGGGTGGTTCCGTGATAATCCTAGGGAGAATGAGACCAATATAGATCTCCAATGCATTCGGTAATGTGAAGGAGGTAACGTGAATATTTCTCCTAATTGAATTATAGAATATATCGTGATAGGTATTCCAAATGTAACTCCCTACAAAGCTGTGATAGATACAATATAAGTATGATATGGATGCCACAAGTTACCTTTATGATTTGTGATATATATGTGTTATTCATAAATCTTATAATTTCTTGAGTTATGTTAAAGAGCTTTTGTTATGTATGTTTTGATGAAAAAATTATTTCTTTCATTATTTTATAATTCTTACTGAGCTTTCTATACTCATCCCAATATTTGAAATGTTTTTCACAAGACCTAAAGATGAATAGGGTCATGGATGGGATCATGGAAGAGTCATGCTTTCTAAAACATGGAAGTAGACAAGACTCATTTTTTAATGGAATAATCTATCACCATTTATAATTCTTACTGAGCTTCAAGATTAGGTAATGTTTATGGTTAGGTCCTTATTTATACTCCAATATTTATATGATAATGGAATAATCTATCACCATTTATTTTCCCTCCCATTTTTTCATAAATATAAAGACCAAATTCGTGATTTATTGATTTATAACATTTAAGGTAAATGATTTTCTAATTTCCTATACTTCCTTCTTGGATGTACATAATTTTTGTTTATGGTCAACATAGATTATTATATATGAATTATATCCAATTTAATGTTATATATCTACTATATATACACTACTGTAAACAATAGAACCAAACTATTTTGTGATGATAAATAAATCACCAAATCTATATAAATGATTTTATTTATCATTTTATCTAATGATTAATCCTCAAACAACATAAAATATGATATATAAGACTATCTAAACATAGATATGTTAATTAAAAGCACATATTTTCAATTTTGGTAAAAATTCCTATTCTATATGATGATTTATACACTTATATAAATGAATAGATCTTGGAAACTATGGGAACTAACACTCACAAACAATGAAATTATATGTCATAACTCATCAAAAAAACATAAATAAACCTAATAACATTATAATAAATATAATAAATGTATAAAATTATTTTAATTAATTAATTAATGGATTTAATTTTATTCTCTTCAAAATTAAGATCATGTTATGATCAATTATGTTAATAAGGTTTGTGATTCTTTCTGAACCACCATTTTCCCCATCAGGTCATGTTTTCTCTCTCATTACACCAATATAAGTGATTTTGGTTTTTATAAAATTATTATATTTTCTATGTATATGATCCAAACTATTGTATCAATAACAGTTTAAACTTCATTTTTTGGGATATATATGTTTTAAAATGGTTACCTTCTTAATTTATCCTAATAAGAAATCCCAGTTAAGGGGAATATCCCAATTTCTAACATATTTTCAAGTGCAGTCCATAAACTATTTTTAGAAAACATTATAATAATAAATCCTTACTTTTATAATGAAAATACTTCAAGGATTATTAATGGTTTTATAGAATAAAATATACCATTTTATCCATTAAATTATATTTAATATTTTATTTAAACTAGACTAAAATGTTTTATTTCTAATGCTCTTTAAACACACTTTTTACATGTTATCACTTTAGTTATGAATATATTATGATGATATATGACTATTTTACATTATAAATCTCCATTTCCTATTTATAGATATTCTTTCATTTACACCATTATGGTGTTAACTTTTGATATACCTTACGATAGGATTATTATACACAATTTGTTTTCAATGGGTTTCCCTTTGGATTGATTATTCATATGACACACATATTCATGAAAATACTGTGACGTTTGCACCCAGATATCACACCAATGTATTGTTTATTGTTTGGTCTCATGATATATTATGTTCAATGGAATTGGTTCTTAGACGTGACTCATGATAATAATGTGTAATGGTCATAGTATTTAGCCTTGACTCATTATCCTCCATGTAAAATGGTCTTGGTGGTAAACCTTGACAAATTTTTTTGTCAAGTTTAATGGTTTTGGAACATTTATATGATTATGTGATTACATGATACCGTGTTCTATAATTTATACTATCATATGTTTATACATGTTAACTTCCTTTTTATGTCATAATATGATTCCTTCTAACAAATATAATGTTCTTTATTCTTATATTTATTCATGTATTGTGAATTTTAGTGAAAGTCTTTCTCAATTTATTACCCAAGATACAAAATTATGATTTTATAGCTCAATGGGAATTTACATCTAATTATGGAGTATAATAAATTATATTCTCGTTTTGGTTTTATGTTTTTAACATAATATACCTAATCCTCCAAGGAAACTAGACATTACAAACTATAGATTATATTTTACATTTAATAATGCTAACAATCCAATGATAATATTTGTATAAGGAATGTTTTTTTATATAAATTGACAAATAGGTGTGAAATTGTGAGTTCAGGATGTTCCCTTTTATGATTGTTTTGGGTGGCACATGTTTAATTTTTTATGTGTGAGAAAATTATAATGATAATTACTTGGAATAAATGGATAAAAAATGGGTCATATTAAAATTTTGAAATAATATTTCTTAATAAAAAACTCAATTATCTATATAAAAGTGTTTAATTCATTTGAACCTCTTTCATTTTTCCTTTTCCTCATAGTAAACCTATTTTTACATTAACCATGATATATATTAAATAAATTTTTAAATATTAAACATGAAAAAAATTAAGTTGAATTTATGACCAATTATTTATAACATAATGTAAAAATATGAATTCTATTTTATCTAATTATGTTCATAAAAGTGAAATATGTTCATTTAAAAATGAACCCTTAAAATGTTATAAATTTAAAATTTCCATGAATATGAATTTTTAATTCATAAAATAATAATAACCATGATAATAAATTCATGATTAGTTATAAATATTATAATGTATTATTTTAAATAATATTGGAGAGAGTTATATTCTATAATGTCAATTATACATGCAAATAATATTTAATAGAAAATTTCATAAATTCACCCAATGATTATTTTTATAGTGTATTAAAAAGTTCTATTAATCATATGAAATTATAATTTTTTTAAATGAAATATTAAAATATGATAAAATTTATAGTTTTATTTTCAAAATGTCTTCACATAATAAAATTAAGGCTCGAGTGTCTTATTCATACAATGTTCAACAATTTTATCCTCATAATTTTCATGTATATTAAATTGTTAGTAAATGAAGAATGTTATTATTCATATCATGCTGAATTTCATTGGTTTCCTCCTCCATATTATGATTTCACAAATATACCTTTACTAGTAGTGTCATTTATAAAATAATAATTTTTCTATAGTGGTAGGAATTTGGATAGTCTCTTCACAGGGAGATAAATGATGTTCACATTATATTTCATCAAATTTGGGGACATGCATTGGGTCTAGCCTATACATCCTATATAATGAGATATGTAATATATCATATAATTTAATGATTATTGATGGAATTTTTAAATGGTAAGACCCACAAAAAACAATTCCTATAATTTTAAATGTACTGATGCCTGTGAGGATCAAATTTTCTTTTTTTACTTATGATTATTAAACCCTAACATAGAGGTAAATTCATGGTTCCATGAACTCCCACATGAAAATTCAATTCGGTTGAATATAAATTTTTTAAGAAATATATAATCTACATTAATATGTTTTTGAATATTCTTTACCATCATCTTTGTCTCCTCAATAAAATCTTGGATTGAAATCCTCCTATCTCCAACTTCTCCAAACAAGTGGCAGTATAACATATCTTGAAATGTAATGATTAATATGGGGCCATTTTAATAGTTTCATTGCATATATTATTATTAAAAATAAATACTAATTATAAATACAGATAATAGATACCCTTAATTTCTTCTTATAATATCCTAAACATTTCTTCAAAAGTTTTAATAATGATTTTGGCTTTTCCATTAGTTTGACAATGATAGGAAGTTCCCAAATAATGCTTGATATCATGATCCATTTAATATAATTTGCACAAATTTTATGAAAATTAATGATCAGGATCAGTCACAATTGAAATAAGAGTTCCATGAATCCTTATACCTTTATTAATATAGTGTTCTGAAAGGCGATCAACTAGAAAATCTTCTCTTATAGTAGGGAAATGTGTGGATATGTTATGTCGATCATTAATAACCCATATTTTAAAGTATATTATATTTTTCTATTGTAATAAAATGGAAAAGACCATATTAATTTGATACCATTTTCATATAAAAATCAATATATATTTAATTTCTCCTCTATGAAGTTTTCTATTAGCATTTAGTTGTTGACAGACTATGAATCGTAATAAAAAATCATTAATTTTACGGTTTATATTCTCCAACTAAAAAGTATTTCATCACATCCCAATATATCACGGTCCTACGTGGATTTATATATAAGTCATAGCTACTAGCATCAAATATAATCCCCCATTTATATTTGAATATGATAGAGCACATAAAATCTTTAAAAAATTTAAGTCCATTATTATATATGAAATCTTCCATTTCAATATAATTAAATTATTTAATTTTATTTGTATAATTATCTTCCTTAGTAAGAGAAATATGAATCTTTATTATAAATATTTTTTTGAAAAAATTAAAAAAAGATGTGATTTTTACCCTTCATTAATAGGTTCCATATTCATCTTTACTAAATACATGAAATATGATACATGTTAATCATTATTTTATAGGAATCCATGATTTTACCATCTCAATGCATGCACTCACTTATATGAGTTCCTTGGGTGGTAGTTTATTGAGAAATAATAATACTTGAGTATCCAAACTAACAACCTTCTTCATATGTTGATATATATATATGTGTGTGTGTATGGAAATATGTATATATTGATATTATGATATGTTTATATCTCACATCTCTCTATTTGGGAATAATGTGTCATATTTATCAATGAAAATATAAGTTCTTGAAACAATTTATCTTGAGTGGGATATTTCATATCATAAGACTTTAACTATCATGATAAATAAGCTTCAAAATTATCATTATGAATAATGAATGAAATATGTACCATCTTTTATGTATCATTATACATCATACATCCATCATTACTTGATGGTATAGTAAAAATAAGAGCATTAACCAATATAATATTATATTATTCTGAACATTATTCAACATTCATTATCAATTTCAACATAAAATATTTGTGTATAATATTTTGTAATAGGTCATAAAATCCAAACATTGCTTGAAATATTAACCAAAAGTAACATTCAAATCAAATGAAATTATATTCTTTGATTAGTATTGTTTTATAGGATATTATTTGACTACAGATGTCTTCATAGGATCAACATATTTTCCATCCTTATTGAAATTATGTCTATTAAAATAATCTTTTTTAATCTATAATTCAGACTATAAATTTCCCATATATACCTTTAACAATAAGAGTCTGAAGAATTATCCATATTTTATTCTTATGTTCCTCAAAGATTATAGTTAAAACTAAGAATCATGATTAAATATCAAAATAATATTTTTGAGAGAATCCTTTAATAATTTATAAATTTGATAAAAAAAAGTTGTTACATTAGTCAATACAACCAATGTTACTATAAATATATAATTTCTATAACTCATGTGAAATTTTACATTAATAATATCATCATTATGTACTCATAATTGACGATAACAAGAATGATAACCGTTATGTGAAAAATATTTATCTTTTTTATGTTGATGAAACAATTCATCAATGACAGATACATGCTACATTCTCCAAATCAAAATAGAATTACTTTTTTTATAATAATTTTACAGCCTTATATATTCATATTTTATCATAATGAATAAAACATAGGATTCCCATTGTGAAACATTGGTGTTAAAAAATACAATATTAGACAACTCATCCAGTTGTTTAGTATAATTTACCAATTTCATAGTGCGCATTATACCTGGAGACTATTATGTATATATTTCATTAAAAATTAAATAAATGGAAAAACCAACATTATGATCTCTTGTATGTCTATCTGATTCCTTTGGAAATTCATCAATGTATTGCTATAGAATAGGTAAATATTAAAATTTGAGATTAACTATCCCAAATTTTTATAGTTTCATCTCTTCTTCTACTATAGGCTCATTTATAAGAGCTATTAAAGGTTGATATAGTCATGACCACGATGATAATGTATCCCACATGAATATAAAAAATCTGGTATCCTCATTACAAATAATTATTTCCATATATATGAAATAAATATCTATAATCAAATTTTAAAATTAAATCAATACAAATGATTATATAATTATAAACCATTAGAAAAATAATAATATATATGAGAATGTAAGATTTATGTTTCATAATGGGAACCGACTAACACATTTTTTGTGATATTATTTCTATTGGGATTCCTGATTGACATATCTCTTTTTAATGTGATATGGAAATATCTAATTTTATTTACAAACATAGAAAATATAAAATTGTCCAAATATCAAGAATTAAATAAATAATTTCCTAAATTTGATAATATTATTAATGTACATTGAATAAAATCCTTAGGAACTTCAACGGTAGCTACAATGATCTAATAAGCATTGTCTTCTCCCATTATCGTCTCTTGTAGTATATTACCATGATGCTTGGGAAGTTATTAAGAATAATTCCCCATTTATATAATTATTTAGAATTGAAAAAAAATATGCAATTTATTTATCTTTAATTCATTGTACCTATAACCATTATAAAGAAATTTGTAACAAAATCCCTTACCCATAAATATTTTTATAGGATGAATATTTCTACAAATTTCACATGATGGAAATTGATTTGTTCCTTTGTTATTGTATAACTAATTACATTTTTCTTTGTTATTAGATGAAAAATTATTTTATTGGTTTCAATTAATTATATTATATATATAAATCCCTTCTCTATATTTATTGAACATAACACTATTTCTCCATATTATTATAATGATTGAGATACTAGTTCCTTTTAGAGGAATACATTAATCCCCTTAATGAATTAGTAATTTTGTTTTCTAGATTATACATGTAGTTTGTAGAATACATTTCTTGTACTTTAATGGTTTTATACTTCTTTGAAATAATCTCCACTTCCATTTTTTATGATAATGAACTTTATCATTAGTCAGGGTTTTTTTTCTCAGAAGAGAAATATTGGTAAAATAATGATACAAAAAATTCACTCTAATCCACATGTTCTATTTCTTCATACTTCAGAATAATTTGGATAGTTTATCATGATTGATCAAGATCCCCATTAATGAAATATAATACCTCCATAACTGTTTCTTTTTCACTACATCCCAATGAAAGGTAAATCAATTCAAGGGATTTATCCATTGGTGAGGTAGAAATGGATTAGTTATTAATGTAATTGTTTTTGTATTCAATCACCTTAGATGATCTAATATATCTGTATCAATCCATGGAACAATAGGCTTCTCCATATGTACAAGGTTATTATTCATAATATATTATATCATCCAAAATATAGATATGATCCTCTCATCTCCTAGACAAGGTAAATTGTCTTTCTTAACAGAGAAATATAGTGATTCAGCCTGATTACTGATTACATTCATTCCATGTGGAAGAATTTCATAATAATGGACTATAATGAATTACATCCTAAAAATATTAATATCAAATGATAATGTATAATTCAATTATTTATCTAATAGTTGGTATAAATTTAAAATTACATATAACTAAACTAACTATAATAAATTAGGTTTTAGAACATTAATAATAAATTTTCAAATATTTAAAAATTATTTGTAATTAAAATTTTAATTTATACAATCATATCCCACTATTAGTTTCAATCTATGTGTAAAATATGGAACCATTTACCAAGTGAAAAATGAGGATCATGATACACTTGACCAACTCTTTTTAGTGTTTTTCCACTAGATGTATCTATGCTAAGACCTCATCCACTTGATGTATCTACAAAAATATATATTTCAAGGAAAACATCACAATTTCAACATTAACAAAACTATATTGCTATTTTACTAAAAATATAAAAATCAAAAAATTAAATCATAGGATTATATTCCACAATCTATGATTTAATGAATCCAGTTCCCATATTTTTACAAAAAGTCCTATAATTCCAACAATAACAAAACACAAAATTGTATCCCAAATTCTGCTCCTATTATATTATCATTGAATAATTTATAGGGGATCATATCACCAAGTAATTATACCATAATATTTTTCAAGAATTAGATATGCTACCCATTTTTTAAAGGACATAAAATATCAAAAAATAGTGAAAGTAAATATTATCCATCCTTGAAATCATTCAATTAATCCATCTTCATAAACATGGGAAATGGAATTTTTTTGGATGAGATAAAATACCACATACAAGTTACATAAAAAGGAATATATTTGGAGTAAATAATGAATAATCAATATGAAATGGTGTATAACTGAAAAAGAGTCTGTTTAGTAAATAAATTGATCAGGATATGTATATGTGGACTATATAAATAGAAAATGTTAGGGAACATAATAATTGTATTCCTAATGAATACAAGGCTTAATGATGGACATCATGATCTAAAAATCATGATTTTTTATTACCATGCAATTATACTAATGTTTTTTACTTATGGGTATGTATACACTAAAACACTTTTAATAACGCCATATAACTAATTTTCCTCATGATATCGATCAATAAATTGAGGGGATATAAGATATTTTCGCAAAAGATCACATGATGTCCAATGTATTCCTAATATACATAATAACCAATTTATTTCAAAAAACGTTCCTTATAAATATGTGTCCATATTGAGTAAATCATGTGAAATCCCAGGATTTCCCTAGTCAATCAAATAAATATCATAGTAAAACACAATAATTATAAATGCTATATATTTTATGAAATAATCTCTCCCACGATACAAATAATATATATATTTAAGATAAATGTAATTTAAATTTAAATATTACCATAAAAAAATAATTTTTTCCAATGGTATTTAATGAAAAATAAATTAATAATAGATAATCTATAATAATAAATTAAATATAAATACAGGTTTTGTAATAAATTAATGTCTTTTGGAAAATAAATGTATATATAATAGAAAAATTAAGATATATTTTCACTGAAGAGTTTTATTTATATAGACATTTAATACTTTTAGAATATGATAAATATCATAAGATGGTTATGACATCAGGAATGTTTGTTAACACAATATAGGTTAAAGAGAATAATTACTTTTTAATTTTTTAAAAATATATAAAAATGTACCATTAAAATAATATTTTTTTAAATACATTTCAAAATTCATTGACACAATTTAATTCACTTATTTTTTTTTCAAACTAAAATAAATTTTATAAAAAATTCTTAAAAATGTAGAAAATAATGAAAAATATACTCATAAAAAAGGAAAAAAGTTAGTATTTCATAATTTTTTTATTGATTTAAGAGATTTTTAGGGGTATACACTATAGCAGATTAGGCATATAGCGGCGGTTATAACCGCCGCTAAACGGTGTGGCGATGGTTTTCAGAAACCGCCGCCTAATACGGCGTCAGAAAACTTTTAACGGCGGTTATGTTCATTTAGCGGCGGTTTTAGGGAAGCGTCGTAGCTGCCTCATTTCGCGGCGGTTTTAGTGGCGGTTATAACCACCAAAAATAAATTTAAATCCACCACCATAAAAACCACAACTAAATCCAGAAGAACCGCCGTGATATGAGTCTGCCATGGTGCGGCTATTTAGCGGCGGTTATAACCACTGCTAAACGTATATTGTATTTTGGATTTAGCGGCGGTTTTAGACTTTTAGCAGCGGTTAAAACCGCCGCTAAATATCCGCCAAATTTCATGTAGCGGCGGTTAAAACCGCCGCTAAAAAGTTGCCCAGAAAAAAAACCCCCTGATTCTGCTGCCCCCGTGCCGGAAAACCAAACCAAAAACACATACAACAGAATATAGAAAACTATAAAATACATATTCATTACCGCCCCATCAAACTATAAGTTCACTTATTCCTCCCAATAAAGAATATATCAACCAATATCAGTTCATGATCAGAATCATGTTTTAAAACTATCCATCATAATAGAAACTAGAAATCCCACTTTTAAAAATTCATTGGATTTTAGGTACCATTTGACCATTTGAAATCTGTCATTTAAGGTCACATTCTCCATAATTATAAAGATATGCTACTATATGTTTTATGTGATTCTACCCACCTTAGGAGTTTCCTAATCATCATTTAATGAGAATGGGATCTCATCCCAAGAAATATGCTTCATCCATAACAAAACACTAGTTACAGATGTGACCAACACATTCTTACCAAGTGCCTACTGAACAAAGAGTAAAACAAGCCACCAAAAAGATCAATATATTATAATTTACCTTGTGGTAGACATGATTCTCTCCAAATATGATCTCATTCACGTCATTAGTATCATATATATAAGAAAAATCTAAACTGATCAGTAGTGTTCTAAAACTGGATCCTTTGGTAACATCATCCCTAGCACTAGGAATACTAAATTTTTATATAATAACTAGTCTATCCACATTAAATATGGCAAATGAATGTAGAATGATAGCATATTTATTTAATGATTTCCACAAAACTCATACAGTTTACTACACTATTCCAACAACTCGATGGGTGTCACATGTATAAATGCGTACATCCTTCATATTTCACTAGAAAAATGACGCATCATCTGATGTTATCCATAGGTAAATTAGACCTATGAATCCCAGTATTTTGTGGTCTATACAAATGATTTATCCCCAATTTTTATTATTCCATATGACTTTTGACGCAGCTAAAGACCTCCTGATTCACCTGTAATTACAGAAGAAGAAGGGTCACATGACCAACTAGGCAGCTGATGATGCCCTAGGCATGTATACCCAAATAAAAAAGAGAATTATGTGAAAACCAAATCACATATATGGGAAACATTACTGAATAATGACTCATCAACCTAGGGGTGTTGTTTCATCATAGATAGTCTGATATAGTAAAACCATGATATAAGCAACACCTTAGATATGAAATACCTCATAATCATTTATCAAGATTTTAATTCTGAGGGCTCTACCTACTCCAGGACAACCCCTTCTTAATAAGGTATAATACATTGAATCTATGAATAGGTCATTCTAAAATGGTCACTTGGATTACTGACCTAACCTTAAATATTACTATAAATTATAATGTTCAATATAAACTGATGTGAATTTTTTTTGTTCCCATCCAATGCTAAACCTAGGGAGAGAATTAAACTTGTCTTACATGAGGTTGAAAAATAAAAACATAATATTATGGTTTCATTTAATCCTTTACATTAGTTCAAATTTGATTGTATTGTGGAAATTTCAAAGCATAAGTATTAAAAAATTTCATGTTTTAGTTAAAAAAAGAATACTTTAATTGGTACTTTATTTAGCTAACTCTATAAGGTGTCATAGGAAAGTAATATCAAAATTCCTTTCAAATTTTTTTTATTTAGATGATATCCTTTCATAATTTATACATTTTATCTTATAAATTCTTTTTACCCATCTTATTTATACATAAATTTCTCACAATTGGGCTTTGTTAAATAAAATTTATATCCGAATATAGAGAGGAATACCCCCTTTAGGTTTTAATTGGAATTTTAATTAACCGATATCCATAAGCAATGGTTTGAATTTATTAAATCAAAAAAAATTCCATGAAATTTTATTCTAATAATTCAATGTATATATTCATCATATTTTAATAAGATTAATTACCATTCCCATGTTATAAAGGTATTTTCTTCTATAATTTTAAAATTTCATTCATGTAGCTGCACCCAGGTTTTTACCTTTTATTTTAGAATATAACAACTTTATATGTAATGGTTTGATTATATGGGTTTCTAATCCCAATTTATAAAGGCCCATCCTCTCCATTATTAAATTCAAAATATTTACTTGATAAAAAATTCTTAAGGGGGTGTGTGCCTACTATAGATAGTGAAATTTGGTTTATGATTTAGGAAGTGAATGGATGTGGTTAATAGATAACCACACTGAGTTCATGATAAGGATCCCTAAAATATGTTGGGATGGAATATTTCGATAATGCAATGTGACATGCCTTGGTATCATCCATTTTGAGCCATGATCTATGATAGGGAGAACTACATAATGAAAGATCAGTTAGAAGTTGACATGGTCCTATCTTATGATGGATGGGTTCCATGTAGGTCCCTCCCATGGTCTAAAAAATGTAATGGAAGGATGAAAACATTATTAAAAGTGATTCTAGCTGATCTTCAATGACGAAAACTTCCTATATGAGCTTAACTAAGAGATCTTGATATCTCTTAGATATTTAGTAGGAGAAATTGTTAGTGGTTGAATATGAATCAACATTTACTGAGCTGGTAAGTATATGTCAAATCATATGATTAATATAAGGCTTAAGGCATGAATATTTGTGATGAAGCTATGACTAATGATGTGATCATGGACCAGTCTTTTGATTTTTCCCACCTATATATTTGTTTTTAGTATGATGTCTTTGAAAAATATAGATTTTACATGAACATGGAAGGGGATTTCTTTACTTCCTCGTTCTTGTTGAGGGAATACATCATTTACCAGTTATAAGATGAAGTATAAGAACCTCCATAGGAAATTGTTTGAGGTGTCATCTTAGGATTCTAACGGAAGAGGATCACTATAGTGTATTCAGTATAGGGATCTGGGACACCCAAATTTATTTTTCCCAAATCCACCACGCACATTTCCGTGATATGGGAATATTGGATATCCTAGGAAATATTGTGACTGGTTCACATGCCTAAGAAATGGTGGTGCATCTGACTAAGTGAAGGAATCTAAATTGAAGAGAATTGTGTTGAGATTGAATGAGTTATGGTCTCATGGTTGAGTAATAAGAACACTTCCTATGTTGTATCCTTCATGCTTCAGCATACACACTGCCCACCCTGCCCAACCTGCCGCATACACACTGCCCAACCTGCAGCATACAAACTACCCAACCTATTGCATACACACTGCCCAACCTACAGCATACACACTGCCCAAACTGGAGCATACACACTTCCCACCATGTATCCTTCATACTGCATCATACACACTGCCCACGCTATATCCCCCCAGTATTCCCCACTCCACTGCATCATCCCACCACTCCACACTCCTATACAACATCCCCCACTCCAGTGCAGCATCCCCATCTCCCCACTCCACAACACTCCACTACCCACACATCCCACCTATAATCAAACACACACAACACTCCACTGCCCACACAAAATATCCCACCTGGAATAAAAAACACACAACAAGCAGTATCCTACCTAGAAAATGTGTGGATTTTGATGAATAAACAGATACCATATTCCTCCCTCTATTGAATTTAAGTCCAAGATCATTGAACTAGAGACTCAATAAAAGTAATATACCATGAGTTCTAATTCAGTTGGTCATGCACTATGATGTAAATAAGTGATACACACAAGTAGTGTGATATATATAGGACATGCAATGTAAGCATGATAGGAGTTTATTATAGAATCAAAGGCCAAACAGTTTGTATTGGGAAATACACAGACTTAGAAGACCACCATGCTTTCTAATTCAGGCCAACCAATGTGTACGGGGAAATAAATAAGCCAATGATAAATATTTTATCACCTCTCCAACCCAAAAAGAACATTCTAGTAGAGGGAATAAGGGTCCGTACAGGAGAAACTATAGTTTAGAAAGAAAAACCCACATCTGGTTGCTTATTATTTTCCAGCAAGTGGTTTTTTTGATGAATACATACATAATTAAATACATACCTACAAGTAAATACATACAAAATTAAATACATATAGAACACATACCTATAACTAGAGACTCCTTACATACCTGCAACTAGAGACGCTATACATACATAATACAAATAGAATTTAATGCATACCTGCAACTAGAGACTCCATTCTTGCAACTAGAATACATAAAAAATGCATACCAGCAACTATAGAATACATACAGAATACATATGAATTAAATACATAAATAAATTCATAATACATAAAAAATACATACCTACAACTAGAGACTCCATACATTCAGAACACATACATACAGAACACATACATACCTACAACTAAGGAATCCATACATACAGAATACATACCTGCAAGTAAATACATACCTGAAACTAGAGACTCCATTCCTCCCTCAATTCATAATACATACAGAATTAAATACATACCAGAATTCAGAATACATAAATAATTTATAATTGAATTCATACATGCATTCAAAATTGAATACATACTTGCAAGTATTATAACAAATAATTCATACCTGTAAGTAAATACATACATATTTCAGAATTGAATTCAAAATTCATAATTGAATGCATACCTACAAGTATAACACATAAGTCATACCTACAAGTAAATACATACCGAATTCATAATTGAATTCAGAATTCAATACCTACAAGTACAACACATAATTCAGAAGGAAATTAAATACATACATATTTGAATTTAGAATTAAATTCATAATTCATAAGGCAATTACCCTGTGCAATACAAAATTCATAATTAAATTCTGAATTGAATACATACAGAATTGAATTATTAATTATGAATACAATACACACAAAATTTATATGGAAGGCATTACCCTTTTTATAGAACAAGATCGGTTGATAAGATGATAAATCCCAAAGAAACTCCATACACTAAAGATAGAAATAAAGCCAAAATTCATTCCCACATGCTTGTCCAAAATGTGTGGTGGCAACTATGTGCCACAAATGTTACATATACAAACCAACTATTTTAATATTACAAATCAACAATACAACTACTCAGGGTCTAATGATGCATCATCACCCTCTCCACCTTCATCTCCACTTTGTGGTGTCACCTGTAAGAACATTATATTGAAAATTAAATACGATTGCATATTTATATTAAAACTTTAAGACAATGAAAGTTATAAAACTAAATGATTTTGATTTTTTTGTGATTTACCTACATACCACCAGTCGATGCACTACCACCAGGGGCATATCTCCTCAGCTGCTGACGTATTTCAATCAACTCTTTCTGCAATGCAGATACCTGATCCCCCAGCTGGTGAACTGTGCTTTTTAAAGAAACAATCTCTCTCTTATCATCTTCGGGTATGGGCTGACTAAAGTCAGGAGTAGATGCAGCTGCTATCCCCGATGGCCTGCTAAAAATCTCAGATGGTACGGGTCCCAAACCCATCCCGCGCACTCTCCCAGCATGCTCCTTCCCAAGGACCTGAGCAACCGGGTCATTCTGGGAGACTGAGTATGACTGCGCAGGATTGGCATCCCATAGCTCTTTAATTTTTACCTATAAATAAAATATCAAAATATATTAACATAGTAAAAACTGATAATAAGTTATTATGATAAAAAATTGATTTCATACCCCAACTTCTTTAGCAGGCTCGTTAACAAAACTTCCATCTGATTTCTTATGAACATCCAACCACAGTTCAGTCCTGGATGCTTCATGCCCTAAACTCTGTTGCTGCATTAAACAAAGATAAATAAACAATTCAATATATTAAACACATAATTTTGTCTTATAAATATTTAAACTAATTAAAAGATTACCAATGTCATTCAGATTCTAGAAAAACTTTTTGAGCCCGCAGTGTGTGGGATGACTTCCTTTGCCCAGTTTGATGCATTTTTTCTTGAATGATCCAGAAATAAATAAAAGGAAATTTAATACTGATGTATTGAATGTCATGTCCTTTTCATATACATGTATAAATGTAAAATGAGGATCATATAATAATATATATTTCAATACCATCCACTTCTGATCACGATGTCTGTCAACAAACACTTTCCACTGCTCTTTTGGTACCCCACTGGGTAGCTTCTCATACATTTTCTGCGTGGTCAATGAAGTATCGTTGACATCACACCATAATCTCCATTTGAAATCTTTCCACTTCTTACCTAGATTTTTCAACGTCCAATTCCGTGCTATCACATCAGCAACGGTAAAGTGGAAGAACATCTGTATACAGAAATTCATTTTGAACATATTAGTAACGTGACATTCAATTGAACTATAATGTAATAAGTTTACCTTTATTTGAGAATCAAACACTTCATTTTTCCAACATGAAGGCATATGTCCCCAATCGTCATATGAAATGGGAAGGGAAATGGGCTCCGCTGCAAGCTGTCCTAGAATCTTGCCAAGTAACCCAACGACATCATCCGTAGGGACCCCGTAAGAATCAAATGGCACAACAATCTTCTCGCCATTCAGATTCCAAACATCTGAACTTTTTATATTTTTCATCACGGTTGAATTTTTGTCATCTTCAATGAGCAAATAATTAGTATAAACAAAATGCAATAAATTTATTTAATTAAAATTTGTACCTATGATAGTGACACTCCAGTGTGTCCGGGATGAACTGGAAGGGGCACGACGCTGCCCCACTGCTGAGCCTCCTGAAAGGGGAGTCGACGACTCACCCTCTACTGGGACATCCACAGAAGGTGTGAGAGATGGTGCAGGGGGGATGGTGCAGGGGTGTCGGCACCTGACATCTCAGATATCGTGGGGATGGAGACAAATGGATCGCCATCTGTTGCGGAACTAGATGAAACAATATACCTCTTCTTTCATTGGCATTCCTGTCATTTAATCAAATAAAATTAAGTTCAGAATATATATTTCAAAAAAATTATGCAGAAAAAAATTAAAAATGATAATAGATGCCCAGTACTAACGAACAAAATATATATAACAATGATAATGAATGAGTGCAGAAATGAAACAAGTGGTTGCTGAATAAATAAAAAATTGTACATAAAATCATTTTATCCTTTAATCATGTCGGTTTCCTGCTCCATTACTTCATCCACTTCATTCATCCTTGCTAAACTAATATTTTAAATATCATGATCAACAACTAATTCTGCTTTCTGTTGCTAATTAAATTCAATTTCAGAGGTCAAATTTTCCACTTCATCACCCATATCATACAAATCTCTTTGTATTACATGAGAAACTACACTCCACCCTTCATCGGCAACATCATTCACATAATATACCATTTTTTCTTGCTATGCTAAGATATATGGATCATGCAGTTCACGATCACCAACATCCATTAAGCGAGAGAAGTTCACAGAAGTAAATTGCAAGGATTCTATTTTAACACCTCTGATAATATCGACCCATTTGAATTTGAATAAAACAACTGAAAAATGTCCGTGGTAGTTTAATTCAATAATATCATACAGCTTTCCATAGTATTCCACTTCAGCAAATGTAAATATACCACTATTCTGTGTTTTCAATCCCACTTCTCGATCGACCGTATGAAATATAAATCCATTCACATTATAAGCGTCGAACTTTCTAACTTCTTTTAGAGGACCTCTAGCAAGAAACATCAAATCTTCTGACACCTTTGCTCGAGTATTCGTATTTATTGTAATATTTACGAACTTACACTTCGTTCAAACCATTCTACAAGCTCTTTATTAATAGCTTTCGTTATATCTTTCTCATTTCGTGTTCGGCCTCTCATTCATCTCTTTGTTTGTATCCTCAACTCTTCAATAAATGGATCTGTAATGTCACTATTCAGCAGCACAAATCTATGTGCCTGTAATAATTCCAATTCAGTCAGTGTCACATTTGAGGTCCTCCCAACTGATCGGCCAATAGTATGAAATATTTTGGATTTCTGATGTATTTCAAATTGAGTCGATGTGTCGTCAACACGTCCAAATCGATTAAATCTTGTCTCAATATCATCCAAGTATCGAGAACAAAAGGTAAGACACTCCTAAGCCAAATAGCCTTCAACAATTGAGCCTTGTGGTTGAGCTTTATTTCTCACGTATGATTTCAAATGTCCATGATATATGTGAAATAAAATAAACATAATTATGCATTTAATTAAGTACCAAAAATTGTTTACTTAACTTGAAAACATATAAATAAAGTACCTCTCAATTGGATACATCCATCGATAATGAACGAGGCCTCCTAATTTAGCTTCCTCAACCAAATGCACAGTTAAATGCATTATTACAGTAAAAAAGGACGGAGGAAAGATCATCTCCATTGTGCAAAGGGTCAATACAAACCTCTTCTGGAGGTTGTCAAGCTAAAATGGATGTAGACATTTCTCACATAATTGTCTGAAAAATGTGCAGAACTGTAGTACAATAGTAGTAATTTTTTCAGGTAATAATTTACGCAATGCCAATGGTAGTAACTGTTGTAAAAAAATATGTGAATCATGACTTTTCAATCCATGTAACATACGATTCTTCAAGTCAACACACCTAGAGATGGTACTTGAATACCCATCAGATACCTTGACATTCTTTAACATTCGTTGGAATGTATCTTAATCTCTATTTTTCATTGCAAAAATTGCCAGATGATACTTTTCATTCTCATCTGGCCAGAGATCGCGTTTTATGTTCATTGCTTGTAAGTCTTTGCGATCATTGAGATTATCCTTCGAATTTGCATGCTCATTAAGCAATATGAAAATCAAATTGTCACAGACATTCTACTCAATATGCATCACATCAAGATTATGCCGCAACAAATTAAATTCCCAATACGGAAGTTTGAAGAATATACTTTTTTTCTTCCATTGTGGCGTTCCGATTTCTCTTAACGATGCACTTCATACCCGTTTTCCGCTATCATTCAAATGATGAACCTTCCCAAATTCTATTTCAACATTTTCAAGCTGTTTCAATATTTCAAAACCATTTAACAACTTTGGGGGTGGTCTATGATCAATGGAACCATTAAATTTTGATTTGTTCAGTCGAAATCTATGTGATGCATCTAGAAATCTTCAATGACACAAGAAGCACCATTTTCTACTATGAGGTAGCTGTTTGGGCTCAAAATCAAAGTTACAAACGGGACAAGACAAACCCATGTAAGTGTTCCAACTAGATAAATTCCCAAGCCCAGGGAAGTCACTAATTATCTACATTAATGCAGCATGCATTGTGATCATTGTTTTAGAAGAAGCATCAAAAGTCTCAACGCCGTTGCTCCAAAACTCCTGCAATTCGTCAATCAAAGGCTACAAGTATACATCAATATCATTTCCAGGAATTTTTTTTCCAGGAATAATCATCGAAAGGATAAAAGATGTTTGTTGCATACACATCCATAGAGGCAAATTATAAGGGATCAAAACAACTGGCCAAATGCTATAATTGGTACTCAAAGTCCCAAATGGGTTGAATCCATCGGCAGCCAATCCCAATTGAACATTCCTAGGATCAGCTGAGAAATAGAGATGTAATGAATCAAATCTTTTCGACGATTGAGAATCTCGTGGATGTCTCATTAACCCATCATTGTTATTATCTACAGAATGCCACTTCATGTGTTCGGCGGTTTTTAATGACATGAATAATCTTTGCAATCGAGGCTTCAAAGGAAAGTAACGCAAAACCTTTGCAGGTGTGCTCCTTTTCTTCTTCTTCTCCATGAAATTATGTTCATTCAGACTTCTAACATCACTCTTTTTCTGCCATCTAGAAGAAGAACATTTCTTGCAATTTTGTCTACTTGAATCCTCTCCCCAATAAAGCATACAATCATTGGGACACACATGTATTTTTGTATAATTCAGACCAAGCTTGTTAACAACTTTTTTCATATCATAAAAAGATTCTGGGATTTTTGCTTCAGGAAATGCATCACGTATCAATTCCAATATCATGGACATTGCCTTATTTGTAATTCCACATAGACATTTGATGTGATACAACTTCAGCAGAAATTAAAGTTTTGAATATTTCAAACACCCACAATACAACTCTTGATTTCCATCGTCAACTAAATCATGAAACACATTTTCCTCAGTGAAGTTTTCTCTTACATTTGGCTCCACAGAATCAAGAGGAGGATCCAATGATATGTGACAATCTTGATTTGCCTGTGTTGCAGTCTCAAAAACATCACTTGTCACGTTGCAATTTGTAGCACCCTCTTTTGGTTGTTCTGATATGTTTTGATTCTGATAGTGGTACCTTGAAGTGCCGAATGCATCATTTATTATGTTTTGAATTTCATTTTCCATTGTCGATGAACTTGGGACCTCATTCTTCGGATTAACATCAGTGCTCAATCTTTCTGTAATGTTCGATTCTCTATTCCAAATCCATCAAAAATATTGATAAGGGAATTGCTTCAGTATTAAATGTTCATAAGCCTCATCTCTCTTCAACAATGTTCTAAATTTACATTTAGGACATGTAAATTTTATTCTCCCTTCAACGGATCAATAAGAAAATGCAAAATCTAAAAACTCATTCAAACCCTTAACATACTGAGGTGTGTTCCTCGGTAATGTGATCCAACTTTTATCCATGTATATCACAATGTACCTACACAATAATAAGAAAAATTAAAACACATAGTTACTACTAAATAGAGAAGGAGATTGATATATACGATAGTATAAGATTACAGAAGCATAATATAATAAAGATGATCCCCTGAGTTAGATATGAACCCTTAGTGTTTGGGATAGGGGAAGTTTCTTTGGTAAAGAGAAATAGTGTGCTAACAACGTGGTAGCTACTTTACCATGAAAACCAAAACACATTGTTAATTTGGAATAACCCCAACCTAATTTCTCTATATAGTCTTCATATAAAACTCTCATATCGAATAAATATATTATAAATAATTTGTACTTCATATTTTCATTATTTATTTGTGAAATATTTAAATCTAATCCAATAGAATCTCATTTAAATGATGCTAATTTTTTTGAGATATTTAAACTGAACTATTTTCCTTTATCTAATTTTTTCAAAACCCTCTAATTTTAATTAAAATTTATATTTGGATACATATTTTGTTCGGTGTAGACTGGATAGAAAGATAATGTCAGGAACCAGTAAAATTATTGCTAAATCCTTAGTATCATGATATAGTAATGGAAAACACATTATATAACTATCTAATACTAAAGTTGAATATATTATATCCATATGTTTCTATGCATAGGTGTTATGAATGAAACACACCCTAACTAATTTTGGATTCAATTTTAATCAGGTTTAACAACCACGTCATACATATAACACCAGTCAACCACATGGACGAACATATAAGTTGGAGTACATAAAGGAAAATGAAATGAAATACAAATCTACACTAATATATCTATGGAATATAACCTATACGGTCTCCACATACATATCTGAGCCATCCGTTCAATTACTCGAGGTCAGCACCTTATCTTGGTCTTTCAATCAAGCGAACTTCTTCTCGAGTAACATAGTGAAATTGATTCCCAAACAGGTTGCGATTACAATACTCAGTAGGGAACCGCCAATACAGACCAACACATATCCATTAATATATAGTTTATGTATATATAATAAACTCATTAAAATTTCAGTAATACTAGTAATAAATTCTAGAATTAAGATAAAATAAAAACTCATATAATGTATGGTCGAGGAATGTGATCAGTCTAGCTGAGACAAAAGTAGAAATGAATAAATAAAATAAATAATGTGAAACCACAATCAACCCCTGGCTTCGTGATCCTATTCAGTGAGCTACTGTGGAATTATAAATATATATTTATATTTATATGTGGGAAAATATATATATTTAGATAAATGTATATGTATACACATAAACATGTATATATATGATTTAGGTGAAAAATGTCATGAAATAATAGGAGCCTATTCTTGGGTCTGTAATCATTATTATGTGGATGTCCTTAGAAAAGGGTGTTCAGCTAGATGTCATACCAATCAAACCATTCATAATTAGTGAATCCTCAAGTCTATAATCCTTATTGACAAAAGAATCTCCATTCAGTGCCATAAATATGTTTGAGCAAGCCATATCACTATAGGGGAATACACGTCTTAGAACTATCTTCCCCTATACTCTCCCCCAATAACTATAATTTTGGATGATATATATTAATGTAAAATCATATTAAGCAAATATTGTCTTAGGTCTAAGACCTAGGCCATGATCCATAGCCTATCCTTATATTGGAACATAGATGAACACTAATTGGCTGTCCCTATTGTGATATATAAAAGGAATTCTATCCAAACACAAGTACATGCTCAGAATCTATTCATAATAACGATCAATATCCACATCATCAAGAAGTACATCTAGGATATATAGTAATGTTTCATCCACCCAACACTAAAGAGTATCCTCAGAATCACTCAAGTGGAGCATAATTATCTGTTGAGTATATGTCACATCAATGGTGATGTTCACCATGTCCACCAACTCAATCATGTAATTGATCAAGGAGAGGGAAATTGACCACTTCCCTTAGGAGAGAGTAATCAACCATGATTTCCAATCAATGATGTGGATTTCCATGTCCAAAACTATGTCCATGTGACAGATCATGGATATCATAATAATCCCAATCACTCAAGAGAGCATAATCATCCATGAGCATCCAATCACATGGTATTTTATGCCAAATCGTCATAATCAATTATCTCAAGAGGCAGATTCGAAGATGTATGATTGGGTATCTCAATATTATAAAAATCAAATAAAATGTCTTAGAAGCCAGACCCCAAAATGTACATATGAAATTCCAAAATATATGAGTAAAAGGGAAACTAAATCGGTTCTTATGAAGCACATTTGGGAAACTAAATCGGTTCTTATGAAGCACATTTGGGAAACTGAAAGTGTGTCTTATCAAGCCAGGTTCATATTCCATAATCTAGGAAGTGACTCTTGTAATCATCAATACGTCTTTGGTATAAGGTGAAAGCATAAACAAAATCATGATGGTGTGAGTGACTTATATCTTTATTTCCTAACATAATATAATATAGGGGTCTCATGTTGATCTTTTAAACCATGTGTTGATTGGTCGGGGTCTTGATAAGTGCCTTTTCAGAAGGAATTTCACCATTAGTATTAAAAGGGTTTTATTTTAAGGACTCAAAAATTTAATATACGACATATACATTTTAAATTCATAACTATTACAACATATATAGTATTTATATTATGAGTTTTGATTTATTTTTTTGTATGTATGATTCTAATGATTTAATTTTTAAAATTCTCATTGACTAAAAAAATTAATTTATTGACACCACAATAATTTATAACTCTTCAAACAACCCATAAGTATTTTTGACTAACCCAAAAAATGAAAGCCATATTTTTTCATACATATCCAAATTCACAATTTTCATATTGGAGATGAATGCTACATGAAAAGGTAAAATTTATATGACTTTAAAAAACTCCACATGAGTAATCCTAGTATAATAGACAACCTACCCATTCACTTTTTTATCGAAGGAATAAGCCTCCAAGAAATTTTGTTGTTCGGCCAAAAATCACTCTACATTTGGAGACTTTACTCAAGTGAGAATTAATTACGTGAAACCACTAACAACTAACATGAATAAACTACATCCAAAAACAATTTATAATCTCATAACTACTATTACAATCCAAGTTCAAGGTATATTTAAACTAACTTTTTTGAAATCATACTTATTATGATATAAAAGGCGCTATCATAAATGAAATTTATCATAAATATGGGAAGGCATAGTATTCATTTTTTGTAATCATTTTACTAATCATGAAAAAAAATACGTAATTTAAAAAATTAAAATGAAATATATTTAGTTTCCAAAACATGAGACATGGTAAGGCATCTAAACCCACCACTACATCCAACACTATGTCCAATACTTTTCATCTATAAAAATGGTACAATTCCTAATCAACTAAATAAGGAAGTTGAGTATAATTGTTATATTCTTAACCCACATAGTTGAGCCCCATACATCCTAATTCACCATACTTGTCATCACCATCGGCTAATCATTAATTTTAAAGTATTATGAAGCTGGAACAGTAAATACACATTAGTATGATTCATCTGTAAGATCAATGAGATCAAAAATCACATGTTGAGGGAGGAAAATCTAGCACAACATTGATGTCACTTCAAGAAACAATAATAAAAAAAACTAATATCAAAACAAGTAAAAAATTAGAAATAAAACCCTACGGTTTGTATAGGTCACTGGGGAAACCGGGTTGCCGGGGTCGCGGGGTTGCCAGGGTCGCGGGGGGCCGGGGTCGCCGAGGTCGCGGGGTCGCCGGGGAAGCAGGGTCGCCGGAGTTGCGGGGTCGCCGGCGTCGCCGGTGTCACGGGGGGCCGAGGTCGCAGGGAAAGCAAGGGGCGGGGGGAGCGCGAGTGGGAATGGAGTCGGGGTGGGGGAAGGGTCGGGGCTGGTTAAAAAAAATGTTTGGCTGCGGTTTGTTATAAATGGCTGCTATAAAACCGCCGCTAAACTACGGTTTTGTTGTAGTGATAGTTTGAATTAAAAAACAAATATCTTAAAATAACAAAATTATATGAACATATATGATATTTATGATGGATATATAATATCATTCCTTCAACGAAAAATTCATGCAATCCCATATAAATGAATTTTAAAATTAATTATTTCATATTTGGTGTCAGTGAAATTCTATCCCCTTCAAATTATAAATAGGAATTGAAACATTAATCATCATAAAAAACTAAATATCCATTTTATATAAAAAATATTTGATATATGTGCACCTCATAAAATTAATAGTTGCATGATAACATGTTTATCTCAATGGAGTTGAGATTTAGATGAAACCCAATACCTGATGCTTCCACTTTATTAAATATAATTTATAAACATATATAATTATTTTACAATTTTTTATAATTTATACAAAAACCATATATATATATATTTATAAGTTTTTATATGATCCATCTAAAAAATAATTTCACCCACTCAATAATAATCATTCGTTATTGTCATGGTTTTTTGTGTCAACATCATTGTTTTATGATATAAATTTCACCATAATTCTGTTGGTTCAATATATTAATAAACAACTTCTACATATAAAAATTTATTTTCATGTTAAAAATATTAATTTTATTTATCGATACTTTAATTATAATAATTATAGAATGGTTGACCTAGAAAATGAATAACATCACTTTATAAGGATGGTAAGTTATATGTACACATGATTAAGTTTATCATTTTTAATGAGTTAATGGGTAATTTGGTGTATTATACTTCATACATTGTGAGTAAATATTATTAAAATATTTATTATATATATTAAATATTTCCATCATTTTTCTAATCAATGTGACCTGGTGATGGAAAAATATACATTGATTATCAATGTTGTAGCCCACCGTACACTTCAACGATGATTTTGTTTCGCATTTAATTTACAAGGAGAAGGTTGATTATTTTTCTATAAAAAAATATATAAATATATGGGAGATATTAATTCCAATATATTTAAATTTTTATGTTATAACTGAAGGAGGTAAATGAAGAAGAATAAAATATTGATATTGGTTATGGTGAGTACCTTCTCTTAGGGAAGAATAAACTACTATTCATAAGTTTTCAATCCCAATATGGATTGTATTTAGGGATGAAAAGACCTATATAACATGAATGAGGATGTTTTGGAAAGATTATGTAAGGATTTGGTTAATCTAAATTCTCAATGATGTGTGAATAACTTAATGTAGGCAGTGCCATTTTACAATTCAGGAGAGTAACATAATTGTTATTTTCAATGTAATAAAATTTATTTAAGTATCTTTCATGTAATAAAGTATTCAAAATGACTCTAATTTAAAGATATAATAGATATTTTTAATTTCAACCAAACAATTTTTTATATTATGTTGAATTCATATTAACCCAAACTATTTTTGATTAACCCTTAATAAACTTATTTTTATCTTAATAGTACAATTAAATATTCCTATGTTTATTATTTTTCATATGCAAAAATATAATAAAATTATTTAATAATATTAGTTAATTCTATTAAAAATATTATATCCATTATATCAAATTTAATTCAAATAATTTTCAAAATATAAATTAATATTAAACCCATGAGACCTGGATGAAAACATGTTTTCAGAAAATAAATGTTTTTAATCATACATTGATATTGAATTTATTATACGAAAAGTAAAAAATAAATACATGGATATATTTTCATATATTTATGTATATAATATATACATTTAATTTAAATCATTCATTAGTATATATTTTTTTGATTAATTAAATAGAAAAAAACATTATCCAGAAAAAATAGATTGCTAAAAAATATCCCTTTTTCCACTAAAGTTTTTATATTTATTTATATAAAGTTGGTATTAAATAAATGAATAATTGTAAATATTATAAAAAGTTACTATAAAATAAATTTATATTCTTTTAATACAAAATTTCCAATTATTTTTAAAATCATATTTCAAAGAGAAAACATCTGTAATTCATTATAGGCATATTTTCACCAAGTATGTTCAAAATTTATATTCAGCCAATAAAATTTAATTTTCTTTATATAAAATATTAAAATGTGATATTTAATAATGACTTATTAACATAATATTTTTTCCTTAATATAATAAAATATTATAAGTTACATTATAAACAAACAATTTTCATTAAATATACTTCCAAGAATTTCATTAGTTAAGAATTTCATTAAGAAAATTTCTCTAATTTTAGACTCAATATTATCTCCTTAGATTAATTTTTATTCATGTACATTATCAGAATAGAAACAATAATGAATCCTTCATCATTCAATTCACTATAATTTATGATATATCTTGTATTGTTTCTCTATGTATGGAAAAAATAGATTAGTCTTAGAATCATTCATTGTAGTGGAATAAATTAAACAACTTATACATTACTCATGCCTGTATTATATTATTTTAATGATATTAACCTCTTAATTATATGAATAGTTATTCAATTTTTCCAATGTTTCGTTTGAGTAAAAAATTATTGGTTCCTGATGTACCTTCTTATTTTCTATCTGTGATTTTTATAATGAATTATAAACCAATAATTTTTAATATATTTTTCATTTCCATAAAACATCATTATAATCAAATAACATGAAAAAGTTTTTTATTCAAGAATTTATATCATTGTTTATTAACGTTTCCTTCTTATAACTGGACCGGATGATCTCCTTTGAAACCACCATTACATTTTTCATTGATTTGCCTCACTATATTACCTTTTTTTAAAACAAATTTATTAAATATATACATAATAATTACAGCATTTTCTTTAATAACATGAATGTGATATATTATTTGTACTATCATGAATAAGGATATCCAATGAAACATTGGACACATAAAATTTATGTATAATTACTATAAAAATAGAACTTCTTGAGCATAATCTACTAGGATTTTTTATTAAAAAATATTATATTTAGATTCTTATTATCTACTAAACCAATGTCTATTTTTATATTAATTCATATTAATATATCTATGTGATAATATTCAAATTTTTCATTTGTCTACATGAAATTATTATCAACATAATATTAACAATAATAAAATCATCATTTTTATATTAGGAATCTAAATTTAAATTTTAGAAGATTATTTCAGAGTCATATGACTTTTTTGCATACTGTTTTACAATAAAGAAATATAATTTATTTATAATTTATCATAACATGATGTTAAGATGAAAATAAATTTTATGTATAGTTTTTCCTTCATTTAACATAGTTCTGGTGAACTAAATAGAACAAAATTATGCTTTAATATTCTGATGTACCAATGAAATAAATAAACTAGAAGAAAGTGATATCATTTCATTTATTTTGTAATAGAATGTGTTGATATCATTTGTTATAATTGGATATTTTTTTGATGAGGTATTTAAATTTTTTCAAGGGTTTATGGAATATAAGATAAAAAATTCTTCACATTAACTAGTGTATTCTCTATAATCCATGAATTTTATCAACTTATTTTTTGTGTGTGGTTTACATAGATTTGTAAATATTAAGAGAATGTGTGTCATATATATATTATTTTATTTTCCAATCAATGCATTAAATCTATTTAATGAATGATTTTTTGGTGAGAAATGTAGTACATCTAATTATTAGGAACAATAAGGTTTTAGATATAGAGAATTTCTTCTTGAAAAATGTTATGTTCGATAAATTTAGGGTTTTATACTAACCACCATTAAGGTTAATTGTGGAAGTGCCCCATTAAAATAATATTTTTAAAAAATAGTTTTTTTAAAGTGGATTTTGGGGAGGATAATATAATTTTTGATTTTTTTTAATGAATAATTTGATGTATAGTTGGTATAACTCAGATCCAGTTACAAGACCTCCTACTTCTTCGGTTAAAAAGTAAATATTATCTATTAAAAAAAATTGATAGTTTACATAACCATGTGATAAATATTTTTAAACTTTCCACATATTCAATGTTTGTTACCTTCATTAGTATATTTATTTTCATTTTATGTTATAAATTAGATAAGTTAATAATAAATTAGAGTTTAAGTTTTCATATAATTATACCTTTTTTACTTTTATTTTTAATACTTTTAACATATAAAAATATATTGATCTAGAATGGGAAAAATATATGATGTATTTATGGCTTTAATACACCCACCATCTTTTGGATTACAAACATGTGTTAACTGATAGGAAATTATTTTAATTATTTATAATATTAATTGTCCCTATAAAAATTTCTCTTAGAGTATATATAACCAAATATTGGGGTTTATAATTTCCAATCAATAAAACCAACTCCTGTACATGTTCTATAACAATATCTAATTTCCATTCATTTTCATGTTCATTCATGCAATTTTATCATTTGAAACTATCTATTTCTTCCTCAAAATTATGTTTAATTCTTTTAAACCATTTATATATGAACTTTTATTTTCACCATATTATCTTTGAAAATGAACATAAATACTTCATTATTGAATATTATCTAATTAATTTTAGAATAAATATTAAGATACAACCCATCATTTGGTTTCAAATTTTTTATTATCACCATCTAACTATTCATTTGATATATAATTTGTATCTTTCGTATTCAAATAAAAATAAAAAATTGTGAGATTCATATATATACATTGAATGAATTTTTTCACCTTAATAGATATAAAAAGTTACTTGGATTCCTTATTATATAAATTATTATTATTTCATGTAGATATATAATATATTTGATAAATATAAATAATCCGCAATCATTATCAAACTAATATTAAATAATTATAGAAGGAACCTTGATTTTTTATTTAGATACATCTTCTATTCCCTACATTACATTTGATCAAGATATATATATATATATTAGTAAAAATCATGAATATGTCCACATATAATAGTAGTAATATTAAATTATATGTGAATTAAACATCAGGATAAAATGGGAGAAAATTTCATAATAGAATAATATTAAAGAGAAAAAAAATGTGGATAAAAAGTAAAAAATACAAAATTAGATATATGGAATTGGACAATAACCTAAATCATTATAATAATTTATAGGTGTAGGAATTATAGGATATGTATTCAAAAGATAAAAAGTTTAAATAATATTCAATGGAATAGACAGTTCACTCAAAATAAGTTCAAAACATGAAAGATGGGCTAGTTTTATAGAATGAAGAGATTGTTAGAGATAGTTAATTGATGAGGAATGTGGATATCTCCTTGAATTATGTTATATTTTAAATATTTACAAAAATATTGGCCAAATGTGATATATTTATAGAAAATCCACATGAGTGAAAAGAATAAATTTTGGTAATGAATTATTTGAACCATATTACTCTCCCTCCCAAAAAAATAATGATGGTAAGATACAATATGCAAAGTAATACATATCAATATTGGAGTAGATAAATTTTTAAAGGATATAAATTTATGAGTAGGTCATGGAGCATGTGGGGACAATTAAAACCTTAAATTATTTTACTAAAATTCTGGATATGGAAGACTCAAGTAGTTGAGTTCATAATTATTGAAATATTGAATCCGTGTAAAAGAAAAATCATTTCAATAAATATAGATGTTATGTTTCTAAAATTAATATAAATATTTTGTTCTAAAATTTAGTATTCATTGTACATACTATGAGTGTATATCCATAATTTGAGAGCCCTATATTGGTGGGTATGGTAATAAAACATTGTCACTTGATAGATATTATTTTATAAGGTATTTTTAAAAAGGGAATGTTTTATATATTCCAAACATGATCTTGTGAATATTTTTTTCAATAAAAGTGATAAAGTATTTATATGCAATTCCTTATTTATAATGAAAAAAGAAAACAATTACCCACAAATAAAATTTTTTTATGTAAGATATATTCGTTTTATTAGAATATCATATTAAGGAGAATGGGTTCATTGAACCATAAAAATATTTCTCTCATAGGACCCCGCATAGAAATGATTGAAAAATCATGATCTTATTGCTACTAAAGTGAAAAATATAAATATTTTTCTTAAAGATAAAATAAAAACAATATATTTCAATTAGATATTAGGGATTTATTAGAAGACATACAGGTTATATGAATGTGAAATTTAATGAAAATAATAGAAGGAATGATATAAAAACACACTTAGAATAGTGGAATAAAAATACAATATATAGTGTTATGGCATCCAACGTTGAAATATACACATGTGATATTCATCCCATAATGGTTGAATGCCCATTCCAGGAAATTAAAATTAAAATAAGACTACTCATAATGAAATTTTTATTGCATTTATTTCAACAATGTGGTCTACAAAATACTCAAATAATGTGATAAGAAAAAGGATCACCCACCATATCTGGCCATTTTTTTGACTTGATGAAATTGGATGTTCTCATCTCACAATATAATAATATTTTATAACATATAATATCATTTTATTGTTTTTTGGGAGATTTAATATATGATAATGTTTTATAAAAATATATATTTGATATTGAGACATTCTTTGATTTCATAATTTATTTTTTAAAGCAATGTAAGAGACAAATGATTATATCTCGAATTTTTTTTCGCAACATTAATTCAAGATAAATTTGAAACAGAAAAAGTGTTATTTATGTGAGATATATGTATAATTAGAGGTTATGGGTTTCCAAAACATATTATCAATTTACACAGTCTCTCTAAATATAATATAACAACATTATTAAATTAAATAAACAAATGAATTTTCAGGAATTTTTATTTGTGGATTTAACAAGTAATATCATATTACGATTTATATGATACCAAAAGATGCTATGAGGTATAATTTCATAATGAATTATAATAATATGTGTAGTGATAATTTATATGATGTAAGCTGATTTTGGAGAAAATTATTGAAATGTGGTATCCCCATTAATGAAGGAATGAAACATGGAGTAATAAGTGGAGAAATATGTTCTCAACAAAGTAAAATAAATCTATTAATAATAAGTGGTATTATATTTAGAGACTTTGTTTGGTATTAAAAATTAAAAATTATATGAATTTAACACCTCAATTATTTTCTAAAGGTATTCTTGAGTTCACATGAAGAGGTTTGTGGAAACATGATACTTGTATATTTTGGATATAGGCAAGTTCAATTTAAAATAGTTATGTTATTAGATTAATATAGTTTTTTAATATACTATATTCATGTATTTTAAGGTCATATATTCTATTAATTTCATAATACTAAGTGGTAATATCTTCAATTGAATATATTTTACAATTAATTAATTATTTAAGGAGTCTATTGAGAAATAATGTTACATTTATTGTCGGCCTGAACATGTCGTATTGTTGAAAAGTAAAGAATAGAGATAGAATTAAAAAGTGACTCTGTGTGTCTTAAAATGTGGTGTGGGGGTTCATATAGTCTCTATATTTTATTCAAAAAATACATTTACATATGTTTATATAATTTATTTACAATATGATGTTTCATCATCTTGAAATGTTGTATCCTAGAAAGTGGTATAAAGTGGTTCTATCAAATATATTTTCTAGAAAAATTGTATTTTGAAATTGTAATTTATGACATGAATAAAAATTTATATATATACCAATAGGTATTATATTCTCATATAGGTTTGTTTGTTTTTCTATTATGACTAAGAGTTATTAGAAAGCATCGTATGTAAATAAATCTCTAAATATACATAATGGGAGAATGGTAATAGGAGTATGAAAAAATCATTATGACATTAAGATGTTTGGGAGTCATGATTTTGTTACCAAGAATTAAAGAATGGGATATTATTGGTACCTTGATGTTGATGATTAAATATTACATATATATAAAAATTTAGATGATTTGTGAGACCCTATTGTAAAACAACTTAGGTTAATTTCTTGGTATATAAAAAATTCAATGTAATTTTCAGGATGGATAATATGTGTCTATACTAATGATTTTCAAGGAGAGTCAAATAGTAAACCTGGTGTTCAATATTTACTCATTCAATTGATGATTATTTCTTGTTATGGTGGTGATCTAGAAGTATTGATCTGTTTTATGGAATCATATAATGTTAGGATTAAGGATCATGACATTTTGGAAGTAGTTAGAAGAGTAATATTAGTACGATATAGATTATATTATAACAACACATGTCACACTTTGGTCATGTTAATTATTTTTTAGGATGGTGTAGTTAAAATTTGGCAACACCATGGAAGGGATTCATTGAAAATTAAGCATTTTTTATTTATAGAATAATATTTTTCAACAATAATGAAAATTACATGAATAAATATCTTCATAGGCATTTCTTATTATAGTGGTTGTTAAATTTGATGGAGTGGGTTGTAAAAAAATTCTATTTTATATTAATCCAAATGCATTCAATAATGAAGTAGTGGTACTTTATTATTATTTTTAACATACAAATTTTTATTCAGAAATTGTTGGAATAGACTAGTGTTGTTGAACTAATTAAAAAATATATTTCATTTATGTCATTATTTCCTACTGAGAGAAAATAAAGTGTGATATTGATGTGTTTTACATGATTAGAGAACAATATTACAAGATACAAATATTTAAAAGTACCCATATTCATTCAAACATAGGGTAAATTCATTGATTATGGGTGAATAAGTGGAATCAGAGTGTTGGTCATTGGGGGTTTCATTATCTCTCTCCCCAAAGGAATGTGGATAATATTAAAAAAAAAGAGTTCAATTTTTTTTAAAATATAGTTTTTAGCTTTATAAGATACATATAGAACACTGTTTTTGATCATTATGAATGATTTTTTTGTTTCTACCATGTATTGTATTTTAATGAGAATTGGTAGAGAATAATTTTCAAATAATGACAACAGTGAATCAGATATGGATTATTATGAAATTAATGACTTTTAATGTTCTATGTCCAATTCCATTTAAACAAATCTAAAGCCTTTAAAATATTAAGATTATTTTTGGAAAAAATGTCTACATATCATTGAAAGAGATTCAATGTTTCTTATGGCTATGTCAAATGTTTTCTCAAATAATTTTTTTTATTTTCCTTCTGTGTCCATGTGATATGGTCGATGACTTTTCTGATCATATATATTTTCATGTTGAACAAATACCTATTATTAGTGAGGATATCAACGAAAAAAAATTGTGATGAAAATATTTATAAGTATTCCTCATAGGTTAAATGTAAATGTATCGATCCAAGAAATCAAAACACCAAATTGAAATCCATCTAGCCCATTTTTATAGCACTTTCATCACACATGATTTGATCAATAAATAAATTTATTCTTCGGTGAAGGAGGATTTTCGTGTTGTTTATTTCAATGATAAGAAAAAATTAATTTCGAATGATGTTTGAGGAAAAAAAATTGTTGAGATGTTGACGCTTCTATCTTATATACATAGTAGTGGAAATGGAATGTAGATTATGTGATGATAATTAAACATGTTTTCAAGAAGAAATATTAACTCTATTAATTAAATAAAAATTATAATTACTATGAAGTTAAAGAGGATTATGATTTTAGGAATCCTGATGGACACTCTTTAATATCTCTTACACAAATGATTATAGTGATTAAAAAAACGTGAACAATAGAGTTGATATTCAAGTCAAACTCAAGTAATCCATTAACAAAATAGATATTTGGAAGGTGAATAAAAATATTCATTTTCAATTTTTCTTGGATCTACTATTTATATAAAATATCAAGAGGATGATATTTCATTATTAAAATATGAAAAAAGTAAAATATATAATCTCATGAATATTAATGAAATAAATTTATTTTAAACTCGAAGATAAAGATCCAGTGTAAATTATTTATGTGTTATCAAAATACATTAAAAGAAAAACCATGATAAATATTTATTTAGATTGATAAGTCATGAAATAAAAATAAAATCATGAAAATATAAATGGGATTCATACACCTCTAATGAAATAAACAACCTCTTTAAATGCATCTATAATGCCCTTCCCATTTTTGTTGGCATGAGTAGATGGTTGAATGATACTCATCCTTAGGAAACGTTTCCAAGGAACCAAAATCTATAAATGAATGTTATGATCCTCAAGTACAATTGGGGAACAATTTTCCCTTATAATAATAGTGAATAACCAACGAACCATAACCAACCACAACAACAAGATGCATTACAACAACGGGAACTAATAAAACCCATCACCAAGGGACAACCATACTACTAAATCATTTAATAAAATTACCCAATGTCCGAAACAACCAAACCTAAATAATATATAATTTTAAAACCTACAAGTTGAATAATAACAAGAACCAATAAAGGAATGAAACAACTTTACAACTCTACTCCAAGATCCATACTCCAAGAACCACAATACCGCCAAAAGAAACATGATGTTCCACAATGGATATGATATACTTTACCTTTACATGTGTCTCAGAATACCACATCTACAAATGAAGAAAAGTTCAAATGTAGTGGGTGAGTAATAATAATCAGTATGTTATCTCCAAATGACCTCCCTACACATTCTACTATGATAGATAAAATTATAAAAATTATATAAAACAATTTATATGAAGTCATTGAAATAGTTGAACAATATTTAACAATACAAACACATCATTAACAAGATGAAATACCCAATATCAAAAAATTCCCTGGAAAACAAACCAACATGTCCTGAATCATTCTATATTGGAAAAACAAATATAATTCCATGAGTTTTTACACCTACCACAACCATCATAATACATTTCATCACGAGGTTAGTGTTACCATTGATGATAGAACATCATATCCAACCCAATCATTTTTTAATAATTATACTTCACAACCACATTCCAATCCATGATAAGGTTCCTTGACTCCAAATATCCATGAGATTAACCCATGATTATCCCCTATAAGATACTCAATCAAAATAATCATAATTTACTAAAACCTAATCACCTCAAAATTTCAAAACCAAATGATCCCTTATGAAACTCCACAATTTCCACAATATTCATAACCATTTATATAAATCAAAATTTATTGATAACACCCTCAAACCACATCCATGACAAATATCACAGAAATAAAATAACTATACTTATTGAAAATAATTTAAAAAAAAAATCCCGAAAAATTTCCCGTGCCAGTGATTTTAAAGTCATCATTTTTCAATTTATCATCATGGAGAAAAAACAACAATAACCCATTTCTCCCCATATCCATAAAGCAACACGAAATTGGAGTCAATAAAAATTTTCACATGACAAAAAACCTCATTTTTAGGAAATTATCATTACATTGAATTCAAGCACTTATAGTGCTATCAAAATAGAAGTAATTGTGAATCCACCTATCATAAGGATTTAATGGAATTCACCAACACCCAACTGCACCAGAACTCGACTCAAATAGTACCAAACCACAATATATCCCATTTCTAAACATCAAAAATACCAACTCTTATCGATTTAGGTAAAAAAACCCTATACCAACATGTGATAGGTGTAGATATAGAAAACTAAGAGGGAGGGATAACTAGGCCTGGATAAAACAAAAAGACAACAACAAAGAGATGAAACTTACTAAAGGAGAATCGCCTTATACCCATAAATTAAACCCATAGATTCAATCCTAGAATTAGTGGGATATGCCTTCTAACCAATTATATGAATAAACACCATGTGGGGTTTATATGGGAGAAGAAAATAGTGATTTAGGTTAAATCCTGAGTGGTCCTCCATCTAAAACCCAAATATTTAAATCTCTTCTTATTTAGCTATTATGGTTAAACAAACTGTTTGCAATCCAAGCTCATGCTACTGCCACATGATTGAACTTGCACAGGTGTCCCACACGATTACAAAACTTGTACTCTTACAATGAGAAATCCCACTATCACTTGTAACCCAATTTAATTAGGATGGTTAGACATTATGGAAAAAAACATTCCTTAGCCGTGTGATATATCCTACTCCTTTACCTCTATATTCTTGTTTACATTGGTATCGTTCACGGTTTCCACTAATTTTACTCAAACCATGAACGACTATAAATACTTATAAACTATTCTAAATCTCTTCTCAAACTTGGGGTACTATAATCTCTTCACCATTAGAAATTCCTTCTTTGGAATGTAGAGAACCATCGCTTTTCTGAAAGAGCTCCGAAAACTGCTCCACTGTATTATTCTCCCAGTCACTATTCTCCTCCATAATCAGACTATGTCTCCCAAAAACTCAATCTAGGCTGATTATTTTAAATCACATTCCATTTTTTTTCCTCCTCACACTCTACAAAGGCATGCTCTCCAAATAAAAATCTCATTGTAGCTCGACATGATCCAAAAATCACATGGTCTTTATCTACCAGATTGTTTTCTAACTATGACTCATGAAACACATTGTGCACCACATTAAATTAGAGTGGAAAATACGAAATATATTCCCCTCTTCAACCCACTCAGGTATCGAAAAAATCGTGACATTACTTGGAGGTAATATTCTCATCTACTAAAATGATGATGTCCAAACCTTAGAGATATTGTTATGAACACTTGATTAGACACATAGATGAAATAAAACATCCATGATTCTCTTCAAATGATTTTGGATGAGCTTGCACTGTCTGCATCCTATTTCGGATCATCTTAATCTTCTCTATTGAATCATGGAAAAGGCTCGACCCAACCACTGATGCCTCACTAATTTCCACCCATCATTGTGGAGAATCACAAGGATTCCCACACAACATGTCAAATAAAAGCATAATAATGAAAGAAAAATGTATTATATTATACAATGAATCCACCATTGGAAATTGTGCTTACTATGAGCCGCAAAAATCTATCACACATGCTCATAACATATCATACAACTTTTTTCACCCCTAGATATCTCATTCGTCTCAAAATAATAGGCTCTTAAAATTTTCAACAAAGTCCCCAAGGATTGTAGTAAGGATATATTGAAAATAGATGTTAACCTCATATCACTATCTTTTACAATTGATACGAGTACTCAATTATTCATTAATTCCTCCTTGAAACAAATTTTTTCATATACTACACCATTTGAGAATCATTAATAGGTATGAAACGGGCCTACATTGTGGGGCAATACATTATAACCCATATGGAATTGTGTTTCCTAACCATTCCTCAGAGGCTTGTAACAAAATACATCACCATGTGATCCCATTTCCACACATGGATATGTAAAACAAAACATACCTAGTTGTCGCTGATGCTCTTCCATGACATACTGATATTTCAAAAATCATGATACCAACTCAAAAACATTCATTTTCATACCATAACACCTAAACAATGCTTTTAACACATGATACATTTTCTGAATTCTATTATGGAAAGCCAGTTTGGAATTGTGATATGGATAGAGGATTTTTCCCCAAAATACACTTGTATACCAACTGATTCTTAAAGTGTAGCACTGAATTCCCTTCAAGTATATATCCTTAAATGGTCTACCCACCATTGTGTTTTTAATTTTTATCCACACACTCTAAATATTTCATCATCTATTAATTATACATACAAACCATGAAAGGAAAAAACGAGACCAAAATGAAAAAGTGCTGCATCAACCTAGTGTTCACATTACAACCACCTTTCAACTAAAACATATATCAACCACCACTGTTCTGATGCATATTTCACAAAATGTTCATAAGATATTCTATTTGATGCATATTTCATTGAATATCCCTTAACATGGGTGTACATCATGTCAAAATCAAACATCTAGATATACCATATAGATCCTCACTATGTCAAATTTAAAAATTATTTTGAGAGAAACTTATTCGAGATCTTATAATCGGTATATATAATTAATTTGTCAACGAGGATATACTAATGCCACATTTTCAAAATATGATCCCCAAACACAAACTACAATTCATATGTTGGAATTTTATTCTCATGAATCCTCAACATCCATGATCCATACAAAACCACATGATCCTATTGCTTTAGAACACAATCAGACCTTGATCATGATCCATCACAATACACCACGATCCCATTTTCATGTTCTTGAAATAGAATGATTTGTGCTGATGAAAGAGTATCCATATGATATTCAAAATATTTATGAAACTACTAATTCCATTGAAATAGAACAGAATTTCATTTCAATATTGTCATCAGTTAAGTTAATTTTGATAACACATGAAATAGAGTTGATAATACCCAGCTTGTCCTAGAAAACCTTGTATTTTAGAAGAATTATTTTTTAGATTCCAATAGATATAGAAATTTATCCCTTATGGAGACAGTGAAGAAACTATCTTATAAAAAACATGGCCATCAAAATGGAAATCTTTTATCCAAAAATTTCATTTTGATTATTTGGCATACAACCAATGATCTCTAAATTTTCTGAACTCTACTTCTAAGTGTTTCCCATGCTCCACCCTTGTTCAAGAATACAACAGTATGTCATCAGCAAATACCAGCATGAAAGAATCCATATATCTTTGAAATATCATATTCATTAATTCCATGAACACTGATGGTTAATTTGGGAGATCTGAGGGAATAACCACATAAAAATAATGTCTATATGTACTTCTAAGAGATGATTTGGAAATATCCACCTTCTACACATGCAATTATAGTTATTCTGATAGTAAGTTAATTTTGGGGAACAAGTTAGCTCCAATAAACTAATTGAGCAGAATATGAATTCATGGAAGTAAATATTTAATATTTATCACAACTTGGTTATGTATATTATAATGAAAAAATTCTCTAATATTTCCATACTATTTTTTAGAAAACCAAAACAAGCCCTGCCCATGTAGTCATGCTAGAATGGTTGAACCTATTTTTTTAGCTCCTATAATGGCACATTAAATTTAGTAAATTTTTATGTTCCATCTAGTAATATGAATGTCTAATAGGGTTCATCCCCTAATACTGTTCAATAGAGAACTCCATTTCAATCAACGGTGTTAACCCATGGACTTAATCTGGAAAAACATCCATAAACAAAGCAACCACTCGCTGAAAATTGATTCTCCCAAACTCTTCTATTAATCCTAATGACAATGGAAATAATTGAATTTATTCCATACCAACTTCTATTTCTAAGAATCTTGTTGCACCCACCTTCACATTTTCACTCATCTAAAGAGATTCCCAACTCCATCACCCATCGTAAACATAATTGTTCATATGTAACCATCAATGTGGGCTATAAAAATATTCAACCAGTCTATACCTAGGATTGTTTCATATTAATCCAACTTAAGAACTATGAACTCCCACATAAACTCATCATCATAAAATACTACACAACATGATTTACATAGGATGGGTCAACACACTCTTTGACCCAAAGGAATATGATGTTTTAAAACAGAAGGCATCATTTCCGTAAACAAACCCAATAAACCAACCATATGAGAAGAATTGAAAAAATGATAAGAAACCATATAAAAAAACATTTATAAAGGTATAATTCAAGATCATTTTAACATTCACTAGGGATGGTCTCGATTGATCACTCACCACAACATTATCTACTCCAAAAAACTTCTTCATTTCCACACTCTACTGTTTATTACCCATTGAGGAGTCAGGTTATTCTAAGAATAACCATGACTAATTCAACTATGATGAAGTGTGTTATTCTCCTTCCACCATATAATTGATACAATGGACACTTGTGAACATTATTGAGATCCACCAACACCCCACCATGGATAAATTCAACCATAATGCTAGATATTCCCCATATTCATGACGTTGTGACAAGATCAATGTTGTTCTATACAACCCCACATCATGTGACCTATATAACCACACTCAAAACATTCTAAAATAATCAGAGGCTTTGTTGGGACATTCCCCAATCCATCCATTATATTCTAAGATATAATACCACAATAAAAAAAGTATCCCTCCTCTACTTGATTCTAGTGTATGTGTTCCTACTATTCTCTAATGGTACTAACATGATTCCCCAATGTGTAACACCTAGATATCCCTTTCAACCACCATTTAATATTCACCAATTTTTATAATCACTTATAAATATAGAATCAATTTTGGAATAAATTTTTGGGCTTATCCTAGATTAAAAAATCCTCACATTTAAGGACATAGTAGCCACAACCATAGGTGAAAACTGGACTATGTTTATAAACACAGCCGCATATTCCTTCACCAACATGATCTCTAACTTCAGGAAAAATAAATTTTTTGTGTTCTATATTTTAAATGTATGAGGGTAAATATTTTTATTAAAAATTCATCAAACCCCAACCATTTAATACAATGGTTTGCTCCAACCCGGACCACCAACTTGTACCACAGATGTGTAAATATCCCATAATGTATGATGCCAACAAAACTTGTATTATTATAGATATTTCAATGTAGAGATACATTAAATATTTGAGACCTAAGATGATCCAAATCTTGAATATTTATCCTTTTACCATATTAATGTATTTTGATCAATTATGTGGAGGTAAATATCTTCACATATTTGATAACTGATATTTATAATATCAAATGATGTTTAGAACTGACGGAACACCCATGAGAACATTCTATATGATAAATGGACACCGGATTTATAGTGCTTCTACTTAGTTGTAATAATCCTGCAAATGTCTACTTGGATTTAATAAATATATAATTTGGAGGTTACCTTCATTATTTCATGGTAGTCTTATAGTATAAATATATTTAAATTCCATGTATAAGGAAGAACATGAAGATCACTTGAGTATTATACTAAAGACCATACGGAAGGTTAAATTTTCTAAATGTTTTTCAAATTGTATATTTTAGACATAGAAATTTATTTTTTGGGTAATATAATATCACGAAATGGAATATTGGTGCATCAATGAAATATATAAGTTATTAAAAATTGACTTGGGAAAACCACTATGACTACAATTCAAATTATTTTTTGATTGGAAGGACATTATCGACATGTTTTGAATTGTGTCCCATGACTATGTAATCCAATCACCCAGTTCACATGGAATGTTGTTATCTTCTATTTTAATTATGAGTTTTAAATAAATATCCTTGAACTAATGAGATAGTTTGTAGGTGATCTTTTTCTTAAACTACTACTCTCTAGAAATAGATTTGTGATTTATATTGATGAATGAATGAATTTTTTTAGATGTGTTCTTAGGAAGAAGGATATTGGGATGGATTATTACAAATTCCAAATGAAGTATTATGAGAAAAACTATCTAAATCTAAATTTGGAGTTCGAAGATGTATTATTTGCATTGATGATATGACAGAGTCATCATTATTAAGACAAGTGTTCAATATACACTGATATTAAAACAAAACATGTTGAATATGATATAATGAATAGTGCTGGAATTGATTAATGATTATATAATCCCAAGGAATAACCACCCGTGCTAAGGGAACTATGTGGTTGACTCATTGTGTCTGAAGGATTGTGATGGATTACTTATGATGTTGATGAAAGAAGATAAAATTTTAATTTATTTAGAAATGATATACCATGACATCTTGATGTAGGTAGAAAAATAATGTATTTATATAAAATAAGTGTCTAAACATCTGATCTTGTAAATCTAATATTGAAGAAAAAATAATGACATTTTCTTGAAAATTATTATGAGAAATGTTTTTGAGTATAATAATGATTTTAATGGAATACAAAGTATCAAGAACCTAGTTATTTTCTGATCAATACAATACATAATGAAAGAACTATATGATGATTCTAAAATATCCACATCTACTATTCATCTTCCATGTATAAAGATATATATTGATGAATTAGTATTGATGGTTGAAAAATATAAAAAGGTATATGGTAGAATATGTATCTCGATGTTTTTATAGCTGAAATTTAATTTTAAGATATATAATTTTATGGGGATGATAAAATCACCAATCATATCAGAGTGGAAATGGGAAAAAGTCACTATGAATTTCATCATCAGACTCCCTAAAACATGTAAATAACATATTTATATTTGGGTTATCCTCAATCACTATAAAAAGTCTACACACATAATTGATATCAATTTTTTTCAGGATTGGTATTCCACTAAATACTATAATGAAATGGTAAAATATCCAGGGGTACCACACACTATATTATCATATAAGTATTGTAGGTTTACCTATAAATTATGGAGATATCTTCAAAAAAATCAACATATAGAATTTATTGTATTACTAAATTTCATACTTATAAATATGGTCAGTCTATGACTACCATTCAAACCATTGAGGATCTATTAGGATCAATTTTTTATATATCAAATGATATCAGGATTAAAAGGCTTATCTATTCTGATTTTCATTTGATAATATATTTTAATAGAGATTTTGTATGGATCATTAGTATGAAATTTATACAAAGAATTGTATATCTCAAAAATATTTGGATATTGTTGGAGAAAGGTTGATTTTGATAAAAATGATTGCTGAGTAAATGATAGATAAGGTTATAACCATTCGAATACATATCGTGGAATCTTAGAGTTGAAAGAGGAGTTATATTAGAAATCCTTGATTTGTTCTACAATATAATGTTATTGAGAAATTCTTTCATGGAATTTTACCTTAGAATAACATTATTATATTTATAATGAAGGAATTACTGAGGTTTATGTATATTATTTCCTTTTTAATTCATTCATTAGTAGTAAAAAAACATTTGGTCTGGAAGTCCCTCTATTCCTCTCACAGTTTTATGAGGTGTTCCATGTATCTATTAAGAGGATGTACATAGATGTCCCTTCACTATAATAAAAATTTATTCATTATAAGAAATGAATAATATTTATTAAAAATGGGAAACATTGTTAATATTGAATGAATAACATAAATATATATATATATATATATATGAAGTCATGTCATGATGTTAGTAATCATTGGAGGAATAATAAAATTGATGAAGCTATATAGGATATTGAGGATGTGATAAAGTAGATATATGAATTTTTATTATAATAGTCTGCTATAATTTCAAGGGATAAATTAATTTTATTTTTAGTATAAGGTAACAGGTCATCAATTCATATTTATTTCCATTAAAATAAAACATGTAGTATTCGATTGTTTTTCTTTGTGCAAAAACCCATTTCAATATAAATTTTTATATAGTAAAGAGTTCTACCATATATATTAAATTAGATGGTATGAATAATAATATCAAATTTATAAAAAAAGTGTATAATGGTACTTAATAATTAAAATTTACTTATTAATGTACAATAAATAAGTACTCAATTTCAAATAATGTCATTTAACACATAAAAAATATGATTTTATTGAATGAGATTCTTATCACATTTTTTCTTGAAAATTTTATACTTTATTACTTAATTATTAAAAAAATATTATTTCAAGATATAGATATATTTTATAAATTATACATGACAATATAATCTTACGGGTAATTTTTTGTGTTTTTTTAAATGATTTTTTAGTAAATATTCAAAAATAACAATTCTTTAAATAAAATTCCTTTATTTTCATGTAAATGTATAATTTTGTTATTAGTTTATTATTAAATTAAAATTTTTATTATTTAACTACAAATAATATAATTAATTTTATAAAAATCATCGTTTTATTTTATTGTGTAATATGATAATTCTTTTCCTTAAAAATATTCTCTAAAAATCCATTTTTATTCATAAAATGTATTTTAATCAAATTAAAATTATATAATATCTATTTTTAGTGGATTAATTTAAATAAATTGATTACATATTTATTATAAAATTCATTTTAATGTTTTTATAAGTACTAAATGTAAATGAATTTCTATGTTTAAAAATTCATTTTGTTAAAAGGTGTTTCCATTTTATTTTTTTATTAATAAAAATTTAATAATTCCAAATATAGAAATTGAATCTAGTAAAATGAATTTAACATTTTTATTATGTATACCTAATATAATCAAATTGGGTAAAGCTAATTGTTTTTTGATGGTGAATAATAATAATAGAATATTTTTGTTAACACAACTAATGTTAAAATAGGATTATTGGGATATGGGTGTTAAAACATGAAAAAAGGTAATATTTCCATAAAAATATTACATTATTATTAGTGGTAGATATTTATAACTTATATTCCTCTAACATAAAATCCATGTCCATTTTCCTTCTCTGTCAAATGAATTTGACCTCAAATAATTATACATTGTATGTATATATCACAAGATCTGATATGAATTCCTCATAGTGGAAAACATATATAATAAATATTGTGTTATTAAACATGGAATTGATGATAATATCAATATTTATGGATTTGGGATAGATAAATTTCATGGTAGTTTTCTCCGGTGGATAGATGTGGTCTTGGATGATGGGCTCAGTCATAATCTTATTATTATTAATGAATTATGTGACTAAAGTAATGTTTCAGAGTTCAATAAGAAGATATTCACTATGAAATGTTGATATGATGTAGTCATTGTAGAAGTATGAATAATAAAATTGAGAATTTATATTTTTGATGATGATAAAAATATTATGATGTGCCCAGATGAAAAAAATAGACTATGGCATGAACAACAAGTCCATGTGAGCCAAAAATTCAATGAAAAATAGTTAGAGTCTAATACTATTAAAGAAATCCGAAATATGTCATATGATACCTTTCACACATGCGATAATTTCTAAATGGATAAGAATTTATTAAATCCTTAATTTTTGAAGAAGTTGAATTCAGTAGGAAATATTTTTGTCTTCAATGTAAATGTGTGTGGTCTAATCACACCAAAATCCATTGATATTAATGATAATATATATATTTTTTATTGATAATTTCATTAAAATTTCATGTTTTATTGTTATAGATCTCAAATATAATGCATTTAATTGAATTACACGATATCGAATTATAAATAAAAATAAACCCACATAAAAAATCCAACAGATTCACCCCACCAAGTGTACATTAATGAAAAACACCTAGGTTAATGAATAATAGAATGTTAATGAGTTTTTGAATCATTCAATAGTAGTTATAAATTCTCATAAAACTTGAGTTGGATAATGAATAAATAACTCAAGGAAAACATAGACTAAATTGTGTTAATTTACAAAATATTATTGGTGAAATATTGGAAACACATTTTTAAAGTGGAATAATAAACCCCAATAGATCATTATTATGTCTCAATGAAGAAAAAAATAAATTAAATTTTTCATGTAATATAGAATGTATTTAATAAACTTGTTTTACATGAAAATGTGATGGTTATAATTATAGCTGAATAGATTTTTAACTCTATTTAATATTCTCCACTTCAAATATATCATCTTTTTTTCAGATGAACATGATGAAGTTGTTTATGTGTCACGTGGAGTTATATGTCATACATAAAACACTTATGAAATATCTTATGGTAATAGAAAAATTGTAAAATAGTAGTACCATTAATAATATCATGAAATAATAAATAAATGGAAACATATTGTTTGATATCATTCAATGACTTTTAATATAAGTAGCATGATATCATAGTCATAAATATATATCTTATATTTAGTGAAACAAAAATTATTTATTGAAGCAACTAGTGATTAAATTTTGTTCAATTATATGAATTATGTGATTGAAAAAATTGAAAATAATAATACATGGTATATTTTTTTATGTCGCTCTACAAGAATGTTATTTTGAATAAATGAGTTTTTTTTAACTAATAAAAATAATTATTGATTGTTTATGAATAAAAAAGAATGACTTTTGTGTAAAATTTTATTACCAAATTTAATGAATTGATGAATAAGAAATATATTTCTTGGATATGATGACATATAATTATTGAATGTTTTAGATTTCTTATATTATTAATTTTATATGTTACTTATTGGTGAATTTTAATTTTTTTACCTTTGATAAAATTGATTTAATGAAATGATAGGATCATCACATCCTAAATGAAAAATTAAAATTTAGTGACCAAAACAATCATATCGGTGGTTCGAGAATTATGGAAACTACAATTGAGACCTAGATAAAATTATCCAATCATTATAAAGGAAAATATTTTGATTTATACATCTATATAAATACTTTATGATGTTTACTCTACAAGAATCTCAATCAATCATTCATTTTTTAAGTGTATTATAATTTTTTGGCTGATGAACTAAAATCATCACCTTGTAGGAATTTAATACATGGGAATTATAACATATCATGTTTTATCCAGAATTTGGATTGTATCCATTTAAAAATGTTGGAGGCCTAATATTTTAAAACTTAGAAACGTACACAAATACATTAGATGAAATGAAATATTGAAAAAATTTAATTTATGTTTTATATTTTATTATAATCCATTGTGACAACTTAATAGAATCCATAGAAAAAATACCATAAATATTTTCTAAAAATAGAATCTTAAGATTACTTATGATTTTATAATGTTTTAGGATGATATAATTTTTATAAAACAGGAATATCTGTCTTATCAAGAAAAATATTACAATAATTAAGAAGTTAATATACAAGGTATAATTTTAAAATAATTTGTTACATTATATTTTCAAACCAAATAAAATGTTGTAGATGTATCATGAATTACCCCATTTCCATATAATTTTAGCTCAAGGAAAATATATGGATTCTTATTACATTGTATTTTTTTATTTCTAACACTTACATGATTCCATTCTAAGAATGGATCTCATTGATTTACAAAAGATTGAGAGAGATATCATCGTGGAAATGTTTTGAAATTATGTTTTGATGGGGTTGAGATTGAATATTTTTGAATTAGGGGATAAAATTGTACTTGGATATAATATTTTATGATATTGTATTAATGTTAAGTGTTAATGATACTATTTTCATCCAAAAATTGATTCTTACAAAAGAAATTTTTCACGTGGGACAATTGTTTTAGTGGATCAATCATGCATTACTTACAATGTTAAGTGATGTTGTTGATGTGATAACATTAAGATTATAATTTTCTGTTTTATAGAATGTTTGAAAAACGAAATGTGTGATCTAATTAGAAATTAGTTCATCTTATGATGTTTTTATTTTGTTTTTTTGATGAAATCGATGGAGGATGTTTTCCCAGATGATAATTATGGCAGAAAAAATAAAATTTATAAGTTTAATTTATTTTGGTGATGAAATGTCTTCACCATGTCTTAGGTCATACCAAGGTAAAATGTAGAGACCCAAAGATTGACGTACATAGATATTACTTTACTTTTGCGAAATATTTAATACATAACAAGAACCAATACTCAAGGACTGTCACGAACCAGCCCGAGTCGACCCTGAACCGGTCACCCAGGCCAGCCCGCGACAAGTCCTGAGAGCCATTCCCGATCCTCCCGGGATGGTGACAAGCACCAAGGGCATAAATAGAGTACACAAGGGAACGATTTCTCCCATATATAAACAATCAAACAAACAGCGGAAATAAACGGACAACCCAAAATGAATTTATATAAAAATTAAACTAAATGTTATTTGTACAAGAAACTAAAATTAGAACAAAACCAATAACTCAACTGAACAATTACGATGAAAAAATAACTCCATGTGACACTTCTGGTCACTATCCAACACAATGATAAAAAGTCTCCCAAGGTGATCGAACTAAAGATGAAACCTGCACAAGGGCTAAAAAAAGAAGAAGACTATAGGCGTGAGTATTAAAACTCAGTAGGTTAGCCCAGTATTCTATTCCCAATGCACATTACTTTAAAATAAAAGAAACATAAATTTATAGTTTTAAATTCAAGATTTGAAATTATGGTTTTCAAATGAGGTTCCATGCTATAATAATTATCAGACAAAACATGCATGTTTAATAAACAATAATGCAAGTAACAATTATTTTCAAAGAGGTGAAACATCAAAATGAAAATATTTTTCAAGAGGGATGCTTTGAATAATTTTAACATTCAAATAAATAACCCATACTACTGAATTTACCAACCAAACACACCGTATGACGAAGGTGAGTACAAAATAGCCAATGATCACTAGTCACAGGAATACCCCTAGGCACTAGTTAGTTGTGAGCCCCAGGTACCTCGTATCTCGGTGAAAGTAACCATAATAAATATCTGTTCTCGTGCACGAGCCACTAGTAGGGAACATACCCATAACCTATTGGTCCCCAATCATCAACATCATCATAGATTAATTAGTGTTGTCATCATCAAACTTGCTATGTGAAACAGGGGCCAACCCCCACAGAATCACTAGCATACTAGTACACATCCGCCCACCTAGATACCCGGGATTCCCTTTAGTGCTCAATCAAGTTACACATATTATCAAATACAAATTTCACATCCCCATTCCATTAAAAACCATAAAAACACAAACAGACCATAATCATTCTTCACATTTCTTAAACTAATCAAAAAACCACTAAATATTTCGATAAAACAATTTCATGAAGTGTATTGAGGCTTTGCACATTAAACTCATTCAAAAACACTCTTTAAATTATAAACACACATCATAACCAAACCAAATCATATTTTTCAGCCCAATAAAAATTTAATAAAATCATTTAATGGACCATAAAATAGTCCCAATTGCACAAATTGTTATATACAAGTAAAACACTCCTTCATTTCTAGGAAATGCAAAACGGGCCTTTAATTATTTTCTCAAAACTATCCTTTGACGAAGGTATGAATTTTAATTCTATTAAGGATCTGTATAAACACAATTTACAGCAGAAAACCACATTCATAATTCTCTTATAATACTCAGGTTACATATTCAAAACACGTCCATTTTCATAAAGATGTGAAACAGTCCATTTTTGGGCAACTCGGGCCAAAATATGTTGTAAATCAAAACACACTTGATTGTAAAAACAAATACAAATAGGAAATACATATAAGTACCCAAAAATACCATTTATCATTATTCCAATTCCATTATAAATCCAAACAAATAACTTTTAAATCACACATCACACATAAAATCCAACGGGCAATTTACAGAACACATGACATGTCCTTTTTAAACAAAACAATTTATTTTAAGTACATGAAAAGGAATAAAACACTAATTGAAAGCCATATTTTCATTCAAGATACTGTAAAATGTTAAAAATACCATAGAACAGATTATAAACCTCACAAAATATTTGAAAAAGATAACAGAACATTTAAAAAAACACTTGTTGAGAACTTTCATGACAAAACAACACTACCGTTCACAAACCAATGATTAAACAACCACTTTGAAAACCAATAAAATTATCCAAAGGATGAAAAACAATAATAAAAATATATATCTTGTTTTAAATATAATAAAATGATGAAACTTAAATAATAAAGTCATGTGTAAGGGGTATCCTACCTCAAATCTTTGGCGTAATTGAAACGCACACCCGAAATCACCCGCCGCGGGTTTATAAACCATAAAACTATAAAGATCAGACTAAACAAACAGAAACCCCATCAAAAAACATGGTATAACAAATCCCTAGGTCGATCAATACTAGGGGATAAAATAAATCCACGAAATAATGAAAGGAGGGGGAAGAGGAAGGAGAAAGGAGAAGGAATCTCACCTTTCACCCTAGAAAACTCTTCGTCTTCTATTAGATCTGCAACACTATAGAGAATGGAATGGCATGAAATTTTTTGGAGAGCCTCTTGAGGTCTTGAAGAACCAGGGAAAGAAAATTGGTGGCCAAAAGAATAAGAATTGAATGAGTTATGGGTGAAACAATTTACCTTATCAATTCTGGACGTTTTGAGGAAACCAGAGAACAATCTCCCTAATACGTGACCCATATGAGCTCCAAAGAGGTAAAATAGATTATGAGGGATAATATAGGGTTATTGTCTTAGAGGGGGAGGTGGAATAACCGAAAAATAGTAAAAATGAAAATTATATAAATGAAACAAATTATTTTTGTTAAAACAGGAAATGGGCCAATGGGCTGGCCCAATACCTAAATAAGTAACCCAAATTCACCCAGCTTATGAATTTCTAATGGGTCCAAAAGGATAAATAAATTTTAATGTATCAGTATAGGAGAAGTGGTATGTTGAATGGGTGAAAAAGGATGAAAAAAAGAGTTATAAAAGAAACAAATTCAGTTTTTAAAACTGGGAATGAGCTCACGGTTGGCCCAAATCATGAAGTAACCACCCTTTCTTCAAAAACTACTATACAAACAATGGGGATCCCAAATTAGGGTGGTTAGATATATATGAAACTTCAAAACTCAAGATTTATCCCATCAAATACCCATGAATAGGATCAGTATTTCTAATGGGCCGGATCAATACAATGACAGAAAAGAAAAAAAATCGTGTGTGACAAGGACCGTAATAGTTTAGTGCCTTTGGAAACATGGAACAAAATATTCTAATAGTGGTGAAAGATCTTCAATATCTCCCATAAATATCTTCCCCTTTTGTTTTCTTAACTAAAACAATTCGTTAAATCCTGGGGAAAAGAAAACATAAAAAGGGTGAGCTCAAATGCTTAATAAGGGTAAGCATGGATAAAATTAAACAAATCATATATATTTAAACTTAAAAACATGAACATAATGTTTAAACATCAAAATCTTGAGAAATTACATAAAACATGGCAGTCCGTAAGGCATAGATCATAATGGGACATCAAGCATGATAAAATTGAATGGTAATAAAACATGTAATTGTGGCATCCTTTAAGCACATGATATGATTTCCATAGTAGTGAAGGCATTGCTGCCAAGACTATCTTAGTAGACAAAGTCCCTTTCTAAATCGAGTTCACTTCTCGTTCCAGTACTGTATTACCGAACCGGGTTAACTTACCATTCCAGTTATGTATATATCATGAGATATAAATCTTTTCCTAATGGATTGGAGGTAGATATAGGTCCCACCCATCTCATAATGAAATCATTCTTACTTGTGCCACAAAATAAACATACATCATTCATAATAACCCAACGAATAAAATGTGTTTCATAAACATAATCCCATCATCACATAATCCATATAAAATAAATGGATATCATTTCATAATAAGAAAAGTGAAACCAAGTAAATCATATAGACATTATACTTTACACATACATATATTAAATAATGTCATCTTAGGTGGAAAATGGTTTTGATAAAACACTTGAAATGAATTCTTGAAGAAAATATCCTTTCTTCTTCAAAATAATTTTCCTTTCACAAAATTCCATGAAATTCTAAAATAAAAGAGATTTTGTTGAAAATAGTCATGAAATATTTTGGATGAAGCTTAATGAAAATAAGGATTTATAAAACATTAAAAATCCTTTCATGCCCTATAAGTTAAAAAAACATTCTTCTCGTACTTTTGTCGGAAAAGTCAAAAAGTACCTTATATGATAACCAAAGGAAAGATTCCATTCATACAATGTGGTAAAAAGTCAATAAAGGGTAAAAATTACTTTAAAAATTCATGGATTAATATTAAACATTTTATGAAAACATTTTTAGAAAACAAGGTCATTGATGATAAATCTAGCCCTAGTAAATACTTACGTATAAGCAATCTCAGATAAAAAATGAGATTGAAAAATTATCCCTTACCTTAGGTCCGATATGAATCGTACGTATCCGAACATCCTGTATAATGATTTAAATAATATAATTAACTTATTATAGAATCATATTCATTGTTATGATATCATATATGTTTCACTTATGACTTTATATTATCCATTCTTTTGCAAATTCCATGTTAAAACATCGTTTTGGGTAAAATCATTTTATTTGTCATTTGTGATTTAACTTGTAATTATTCATATGGTTACATAGATCTTGATTACTTACATCCAGAATGTAAAACATGATTTATATATAATATATATTCAGAATATACATATATATAATAGATTGATAAATGGAAAGAAATACACCGTTCATGGAGATGGTAGGCCGTACGTACGCATGAACGTTGTTTTTGTTTCCTTATTGAATAGAATGGGATTAAGTGAATGACATACATATTTATATACATAAATACAATTGAATTATTATGTCTTATATTTCCTGATTACTTATTATATATACTTTATAATCATTCTTGAATGGTTAACAAGGAGTGTGAATCTCATCGTGTCGTGGTGACGGTAGTCCGTACGTACGCACGAGCGATGATATTGTTCCCATAATTATTAAATAGAATTGGAGTGGACGGTATAATATATCATAATCATTATGATGTTATAATAACCATTTATAGTTATTCTTTACACCATTATACCCATCCCTGTAAGGTGTTGATGAAAAAACATATTACACCACGGCGTGGAGACGGTATTCCGTACGTACGCATGCGCGGTGATTTCATTTTCCGTAGGATGGATAGATGGTGAAACATGGTTGTTTCTTAAATATACTAAAATATCAGTATATGAGTTATACTGATGTTATTACTTCATAATGAAACAACTAAAGTAGAATAAGTGGAAGAAGAAATAATGTTGAAAGAATCGGTAAGGGACATTACCTCTTCTTTGAAGCACCTCTTTGAGACCTCCTCTTAGGGCACTAAAATTGCACTTTTAAGAAGACTAGAACATCTAGGATGTTTCTATGGAAGTGGAGAAGAGAATTTGTCAGGTTTGTCCGAGCATGTAGGCTCAAAGTGGTGTGAGGAAGAGAGGGAGGAGGTGCCCTTTTATAAGGGAGGAGAGGGGCACCTTTGGAAAAACTAAAAATATTATTTTATTATAAAGTCATATTCTGTTTTTAATAGCTCCAAATTGATTTATTTTAAAGCTAATTTTGGGATGGGATGAAATAATCCCATCCAATATAATTTATACAAGTTTATTTTTCTATTTTAACCTTATCATTTAGATTTAACCTTAAGTTAAATAATTTTACTTTTACCGTGTCTTCTTGTTTTCTTACACTATAAGGTTAATAAACTTACTATAACATGCCAAACGAACCCCATGTTGTTTATTATTAATATATATAACCTTACTAGAGTCATTTTGAAGATCTTTATATTTTTAGGAATAAAATAACAATTAATAATATAATATTTGTTTTAAAAACAATTTATGTCAATTTTGACACTATTTTGTAAATGATTTTTGTAAAAATCATAACAGAATGATTAGTTAGAAAATATTTAAATAAATCACCACTAACATGTCATATTAACCTATAAAATTATTGAAATTAATAAAAAGTCTCAAATTACATTTATTTGGGTATTTATAACATCAGTTATGTCAATCTTTCATTAATAAGATAATTACTGCATCATCTTTGTGTCAAAAATAAATTGAATTATTTAATGTATAAAAATTATAAATAAAAGACCATTATGTAGGAAATAGTTTTTTATTTCTAATGAATATTTATAGTATAATTTATCTTCGGTATAACCTTATATTAAAAATGATTTAGTTATTATACATTGATTTTAACTATTTTAACCCTTCTTTAAATAAATTAATAATAAATTTCCTAATCTAATCCAAGTAGGCCTAAATGGTCATATTTTATTCCTAAGGTTTTTTTTGGTCTAATAACACTTATTTAATAGAATTAGGACATGTTTTAGGGTAATAATATCATTTTACCCTTAATTATCCTATTTACTTTTAACCGTGGTAAATAATAGTAAAAAGATACTATTCACCAAAAATTATTTTCATCTCATTGAACCAAATTTTAGTCCTTGATATTAACCGAGTCTCTTGGATTTTTGAAATTCAATTTACAGAAGTGGTAAAATTTAATTTAAATTAAAAAAGTCAGTCTTTTAAGTACTACTAAGTGGTTTCACTATTCATCGAAAATTGATGTTTTTCAATAAAATACTAAACATTCAGTCTAAGAATAATTTGATATTCTGAATTCAAAATTGATGTATATTTTTTCAAAATCATAACATATAAGTGGAATTAATTAATTTTATATTTAATTTCCGTTATCAAAACAAATAGCGTGTTTTTAAGAAACAAAAACAATCAAAAGATTGATACATGTTTATATCCAATTTCAAAGTGAAATGAATTCCAATGAACAAAATTGTATTAAATGGTAAAAATATATTCTAATTAAACTTTAAAACCAATTAAAAAGATAATCTATCCATATAAATTATTGCGATGAAAAAAATTGTTTTAAATTAAAATAGCGCGTGTTTTTACTATTCATTAAAATATGAAAGTTATTAGAATAATATGAAAAATTTATCCAAAATAAATTTTTGTATCCTGATTCCGAAGAAGAATTTTATTTTGTCAAATTGAACTTATAAAAATTTCAAAAACTATATTTAATGTGGGTGCGCCATTAAAAGGCGACAAAACTGCATTTTTTGAAAAATACTTATTTTACCTGAAAATTTTATTTTATTCTAATAACATGTTCTAGAGAATGTGTAAGATGAATAATAATATTATAAAATTCAAAACATAGTTAATACTATTCATAACGTCTAGTCCATAATAATATTATAACAATATATCGTTGTTTAGAGAAACCTGGTATTGCGTACAACACACGCTATCGAGGAAGTTCGCAATTGCGTGTAATGTAAGCCAGGTCAGGGTTGCATGTATTGAAATATCTTTTTTGGTGTAGCATAAAACACAAGACATAAAAAAAATTAAAAAGAATACTTTTCATAATATCTCGGGGTATTACATTCTACCCCCCTTAAAATGAATTTTGCCCTCGAAATTCGTCAGGGTTATAAATGGTTTACTACTCGAAAGTTTCTTTAATAGAAACCCAAATAGTAAAAAGGAATAGCAAAACCAATCTTTAAAAACTAAAGTATGAAACATAATGGTTACCCAAATTAACTAATCATTGGGTTTCCACATAGGTGAAAATATGGATATGGCAGAGAAATCTAATCATCATGTTCTGAAGGAGAGTGGTAGAGAACATGGCTATGGAAAAGCCAGCAATCACAAAGCCATAGATTTGTGATGATCTAAGGTACCGTCTGATTCATCGGATATAAGGGCACTGGGACAACATTTTTTCTTTTCAAGATCATTTCCCTAAAGTTGAAGAAATTGGAATTAGAAGAAATACTCTCGTGATTTTGGTACAGTCTCACCATTGGTCGTTCTTTGGATAATTTTCCCTTCATCTCTTAAAGAAATGAAGTTGAATTTGTCATTAGGAAAGTGTTAGCAGATCATGTGATAGAATGATGGGTCATTCCATCTGTCTAAAACAAAAGGTTATAAAAGTTATCAAAAATACATAAGTCCATCTATAGAGAGATTAATCATATATGGTTCCTAAAATGTACTTAGACTTCATATATCATACTACTTAATATAATAAATCTAGTTTCTACTAAACATAGACTTCCTGTAGGCCAATGGTAGGCGATAAAGGCCAGTCGCACTTTGGTTGTGGGTTCGATTCCCACAGCCTTGTCCGACGCGATGGGCTATCGCCCATCCTGCAGGTTGTCCTTTTTCTAAAACTACATTACAATAACATCCCATCAATAATATCAAAAAAACTTCTATCCTTAAAAAATACTAACTTATGTCCATCATAATCTGTTGAAATCTTTATTCTTATCCATAATACTGTAGTCCATTATCATATTATATTGAAAACGATTACCAGATATTTCTTATAACCACCATGTTAATTACATCGTTGATCCCCATATATCATAAGATATGTCTTGTTGGTCACATTATAAACATTCGAAGGCCATAATCATATATTCTCTTGAAAAATGAATACCCATTGAATCTTAGTGAAAACATGAGTGCTGTCAAAAGTTAAATCTTTCCACATACCAAAACCTCAAAATTCTATATACTCAAACCCTGATATAACTATTTCCTTATATCAGTCATGAGATCATGAATACTTTCAAACATTTCATTTTCTCCTTATCCCATTCATTATGCGCATATCATCTTTTTTTACAAAAATATCTCAACCACTTTCCATGGTTACCGGTACCATAAAATTATTGAAGACCACAATAGACCAATACATAAATATTCCAATATTCCACAATACTATATACAACATTATTTTGGAATCCCATTACATAAGCACTTAATCATTCCACCACATCGTTGTCATATTAACCATCGATAATAGTGATCGTATGTGACTTCCCTTTGTCCTTTGCCTTAATTGGTTGCTCATGTCGATTATCATTAACCCTTGGATTAGGGCATTTATTAGCATAATGCCCCATTTCCTTGCACTTGAAGTATTGAGTTGTTGGTGGTGTGTTCTCTACAGTGTTTTCTTTTTTCACATCATTAGCAACCATTTCTCCATTACTTCGACACTCAGCTGCTCAATGACCTTCTTTTCCACAGTTAAAACTTTTTCTAGTCCCTTTAAGACAATCTCCAACATGCTTCTTTCCACACTTTGAGCATAAGGAAACATTCATATTGTTTTCACCATTATTCTGAGATTTCTCCTTGAACTCCATCTTTCATTTCTTATCAAAACCATGAGATGGCTAAGTAACACCAACTTCCATTTCTGCCATTATAGCACAACTCACAATTTCATCATAGGTATTGAAGTCTCTAATAGCTAATTCCTTCGAATACTTGGTTTTAATCCACCGATGAATCGATCAACTTTACTTTCAGGTTGGATGATAAAGCTAGATGCATACCTTGCAAGCCTTGTAAAATTCACTTCGTATATACCAACAGATTCATCATCCTTTTTATTTAGTTCAAGAAACTCCTTCTCCATCTTTGTTCTAATAATACGAGGTAATTACTTATTGAAAAATAAGTTCTTGAACTCATCCCATTCCATGGACTCAATTTCATCTCTTGGCGTCGTATTCTTGATAATATTCCACCATTGATCAGCTTCACCTTCCAAATGATTTACTGCTAAGATGACTTTATCATTTTTAGAATATTGAAGAACTGAAAATATATTTTCAGTGTTACTAATCCACTGTTCAACAACAAGTGGATCAGATGACCCACTAAAAGAAGGTGGATGTTGCCTCATGAAGGACTCAATAGAATATTTTTCCCTTATCTGCTTATTTGGAAGTCCATAATGATTCATAGCTTGTGTAAGTATAGCAATAAGATTTTTCACTCCATCTCCCATAACATTAGTTTGTTCTGGAGAACAATCATTGCATTGTCCATTGCATTGATCAGCATGGTTCCTTCAGGTTCCAGCCATTGTCTAAAACCCAAAAAGAGTAGTGTGAGAGGCAAAAATCATGCTAGAGAAAACAACATAATAAAGCGGGAGTACCTTTGACATCTAACATATTAGGTTTAATTCTAATATCGTTACCGTAATTCGAGGACTATAACCTATACTTATACTTAACCTTAGGGAAATCCCTAGACATACCTTAGAAATATCTCTAGGGATCTCACTAAATTTCTCACATCCAAGTTTCCAAAGGTTGACAAAACCTTTCCTCTAATACCAACTTTAGAAAACCGAAGCATGACGTACATAGATATTACATTACTTTTTCAAAATACATAATACATAATAAGAACCAATACTCAAGGACCGTAGTAGTTTAGTGTCTTTGGAAACGTGGAACAAAATCTTCTAATCGGGGTGAAAGATCTTCAACATCTACCATAAAGATCTTCCCCATTTGTTTTCTTACCTAAAACCATTCTTTAAATCCTGGGGAAAAGAAAACACAAAAAGATTGCGTTAAAATGATCAGTAAGGTTAATAATGGATAAAATTAAACAAATCATATACATATAAACTTAAAAACTTGAACATAATGTTTAAACATCAAAATCTCAAGCAATGACATAAAACATGGAAGTCTGTAAGGCATAGATCATAATGGGACATCAATCATGATAAAATTGAATGGGAATAAAACATGTAATTGTGGAAACCATTAAGCACATGATATGATTTCCATGGTATTCAAGGCATTACTGCCAAGACCATCTTAGTGGACAAAGTCCCTTTATGGATCGAGTTCACTTCTCGTTCTAGTCCTGTATTACTGAACCGGGCTAACTTAACATTCCAGCCATGTTTATCTCATGAGATATAAATCGTTACCCAATTCATTGGAGGGATATATAGGTCCCACCCATCTCATAATGAAATCATTCTTACTTGTACCACAAAATAAACATACATCATTCATAATAACCCAATGAATAAAATGGGTTTCATAAACATAATCCCATCATCACATAATACATATAAAAGAAATGGATATAATTTCATAATACGAAAAGTGAAACTATTTAAATCATATAGAAGTTATACTTGAAAAATACATATATGAAATAATGTCATCTTAGATGGAAAATGGTTTTGATAAAACACTTGAAATGAACTCTTGAGGAAAATATCCTTTCTTCTTCAAAATAATTTTCTTTTCACAAAATGCAATAAAATTCTAAAATAAAATAGATTTTTTTGAAAATAGTCATGAAATATTTTGGAGGAAGCTTCATGAAAATAAGGATTTATAAAATTGAAAATATCCTTTCATGCCGTATAAGTTAAACAAACATTCTTTTCGTACATTCGTCAGAAAAGTCAAAAAGTACCTTATATGATAACCAAAGGAAAGATTCCATTCATACAATGTGGTAAAAAGTCAACAAAGGGTAAAAATGACTTTAAAAATTCATGGAAGGATAGTAAACATTTTTTGAAAACATTTTTTGAAAACATGTTCATTGATGATAAACGTAGCCCCAGTAAATGCTTACGTATAAGCAATCTCGGATAAAAAAATGAGATTGAAAATTTATCCATTACCTTAGGTTAGATATGCTTTATAAGTATCCGAACCTCATGTATAATGATTTAAATAATGTCATTGACTTATTATAGAATCATATTCATTGTTATGATATCATATATGTTTCACTTATGACTTTATATTACCCGTTCTTTTGCAAATTCCATGTTAAAGAATTGTTTTGGGTAAAATCATTTAATTTGTCATTCATGTTTTAACTTGTAATTATTCATATGGTTACATAGATCATGATTACATACATCCATAATGTAAAACAGGATTTATATATAATATATATTCAGAATATACATATATATAATAGATTGACAAATGGAATGAAATACACTATCCATGGAGACGGTAGGCTGTACGTACGCATGAACGTTGTTTTTGTTTCCTTATTGAATTAAATGGGATTAAGTTGATGACATAAATATTTATATACATAAATCCAGTGGTATTATTATGTCATATATTTCATGATTACTTGTTATATATACTTTATAATCATTCTTGAATGGTTAACATGGAGATTGAATCTCATCGCGTCGTGGAGATGGTAGTCCATACGTACGCACAAGCGATGATATCGTTCCCATAATTATTTAATAGAATTGGAGTGTATGGTATAATATATCAGAATCTGTATGATGTTATAATAACCATATATAGTTATTCTTTACACCATTATACCCATTTATGTAAGGTGTTGATGGAAAAACAGATTATACCACGACGTGGAGACGGTATTCCGTATGTACGCACGTGTGGTGATTTTGTTTTCCATAGGATGGATAGATGGTGAAATAGGGTTGTTTATTACTTATAATAAAAGATCAGTATATTATTTATACTAATGTTATTAATTAAAAATGAAACAACTAAAGAAGAAGAATTGGAAGAAGAAATAAAGTTGAAAGAATCGGTAACAGACATTACTTCTTCTTTGAAGTGCCTCTTTGAGACCTTCTATTAGGGCACTAAAATTGATCTTCAAAGAAGACCAGAACCTCTATGATTTTCTTATGGAAGTGTAGAAGATAATTCGGTAGGGTTTGGCCGAGCTTGAAGGATCAAAGTGGTGTGAGGAAGAGAGGGAGGAGGTTTCCTTTTATAAGGGAGGAGAGGGGCACCTTTGAAAAAACTAAAAATATTATTTTATTATAAAGTCATATTAAGTTATTAATAGCTCTAAATTGATTTATTTAGAAGATAATGTGGATATGGGTCGAAATAATCTCATCCAATAGTATTCATACAAGTTTAGGTTTCTATTTTAACCTTATCATTTAGATTTAACCTTAAGTTAAATAATTTTACTTTTATCGTGTCTTATTGTTTTCTTAAAATATAAGGTTAATAAACATACTATATCGATCCAAAAGAACCCCAAGTTTTTTATTATTAATATATATAACCTTATATAAGTCTTTTGGCCGAAACATATATTTTTAGGAATAAAATATCAATTAATAGTATAATATTTGTTTTAAAAACTATTTTCTGTCAATTTTGACACTATTTGGTAATTGATTTTTGTGAAAATCATAACAGAATGATTAGTTCTAAAAATGTTAATTAAATAAAAACTAACATGTCATATTAACCAAAAAATTAGTGAAATTTATTAAAAGTCTCAAATTACATTTATTTGGGTATTTATAACATCAAATATGTCAATATTTCATTATTAAGATAATTACTACATCATTTTATGTCATAAATAAATTATATTATTTAATATCTAAATATTATAAATACAATACCATTATGTAGGAAATATTTTTATCTTTCTAATGAATATTTATAGTAGAATTTATCTTATGTATAACTCTATATTAAAAATGATTTAGTTATTAAACATTGATTTTAAATATTTTAACCCTTCTTTAAATAAATTAATAATAAATGTCCTAATCTAATCCAAGTGGGTCTAAATGGTCATATTTTATTCCTAAGGTGTTTTTTGGTCGAATTACACTTATACAATAGAATTAGGACATGTCTTAGGGTAATAATAGCATTTTTACACTTAATTATCTTATTTACTTTTAACCGTGGTAAACAAAAGTAAAAAAGTTACTATTCACCAAAAATTATTTTCATCTCATTGAACCACATTTTAGACTTTGATATTAACCCTGTCTCTCGGATTTTTGAAATTCAATTCACAGAAGTGGTAAAATTTAATTTTAATTAAAAAAGTCAGTTTTTTAACTACCAAGTGGTTTCACTATTCATCAAAAATTGATGTTTTTCACAAAATACCAAAAATTCAGCCTAAGAATTATTTGATATTGCGAATTCAAAATTGATGTCTATTTTTCCAAATTCATAACATATAAGTGGAATTAATTAATTTTAAATTTAATTATCGTTATCAAAACTAATACATTTTTTTAAGAAACAAAAACAATCAAAAGATTGATACTTGTTTATATCAAATTTCAAAGTGAAATTAATTCCAATGAACAAAATTGGATTAAATGGTAAAAATTTATTTTAATTAAAATTTAAAACCAAGTAAAAATATAATCTAACCATAAAAATTATTGCGATGAAGAAAATTGTGTTTAATTAAAATATAGCGTGTTTTTACTATTCATTAAAATAAGAAAGTTATTAGAAAAATATGAAAAATTTATCCAAAGTAAATTTTTAAATCCTGATTCCAAAGAAGAATTTTATTTCATCATATTGAACTTATAAAAATGTCAAATACTATATTTAAAGTGGGTGCGCCATCAAAAGGCGGCAAAACTGCATTTAAAAAAAACTTATTTTACCCGAAAAATTTATTTTGTTCTAATACCATGTTCTAGGAAATGTGTAAGATGAATAATAATGTTATAAAATTCAAAACATAGTTAATACTATTCATAATGGCTAGTACATAATAATATTATAACAATATATCATTGTTTAGTGAAACTCGGTATTGCGTACAACACATGCTATCAAGGAATGTCGCGATTACGTGTAATGCAAGCCAGGTCAGGGTTGCATGTAGTGAAATCTCTCTTTTGGTGTAGCATACAACATAAGACATCAATAAAATTAAAATGAATACTTTTCATAAAATCTTGGGGTATTACATATAACCATTATGAAATTATGTATATGGTTATGATAGAGTTACATACCACGCCCACAATAATAGTTATTTTGATATGAGAATTCATCTTTATAAAATAGTCATTTATGATATGGTAGAGGAAGAATGAATGGTGATAAGGTAGTAAACTTTTTATATATATGGATTCTAATATACAAATGTATCATGTCAAAGAGGTATGTTCATTCACCAATGATACACATGTTGTCATACTATGGTCTTGTTAAAGTCCATGTATTAGAGAAAAACATGTAGTGAAAGAACCAATATAAGTATGATATGGGAGTTGTATCACATTTTTATGTAAAAAAAATATATATTTACACTGAGATTATGTAGCCCATTTTACTGTTTGATTTAAATTATCTTGAAATTTTAATTGGGACACTATAGATTTTATGGTAGTTGTATCATTTAAAAAATCGATGTTTATTATTAGTATTTGATGACCTCAATTTCATTTCTCATTAGAATAAGTTTATTTCATTTTACGAAGCTTATTTTACGATGAAAATATATCCTAGAGTTGAGGGAATATAAATTATAGTAAATTTTTGAATAGAAATTCATTAACTATTTTAGAATGAAGAATTCAAGGACTGATTTGATCATGGATATCTAATATCTTTCTAGATGTTCAGATCAACTATGATGAAGAATAACTAAAAGAATTGGTGAATGTTCCTATCAACATTTTTTGAAGTTGAATGTTTGATAATGAGGTGAACTTAGTTAATTATTGAGGAGAGTAACCAGCTAACCAAAAAATTAGGGTATTGAATTGGAAGAGTTAATGAGATCTATAAGAACATGTAAAGATTTATCCTATGACATTTTTTTGGATTTTTTCACACACACCATTCCATGCATGCTTCCATAATATATCCCATTATATGTGAAACAATGAAATTTAGTTTTATTCATTTAATATTTTATTCTCACTTGATATGAATAATTTGAGTGCCTAATTTTCCCATTATGTAGAAATAATAAGACACAAATACATATATTGTGCATCAATACCTAGATTCACCCCATATTTGGGAATATTCATTTATTAATAAATAACTAAAATAAAGATTCACTATGATTGAAATTTATTTAATTAAGAATATTCCCATATATGTGGTTTCTAAAATCATAATATTACCAACATACATAGAAAATTAAAACTAAAAATATCATTAGGGTATAAGTAATCTCATATAGGAATTTTTTAAGATATTTTAGATGGATTTCCAAATGAAAATCGATGTAATTAAGATGCCATATAAATTTTCTGTTTTATTGGGATTTGGGTATGTTTTCTGTGGAATATAATATTTTTTTCATTCTATTTTTAAAATGGCTGCACCATAAATGGGATGCATAAGAACTCATATAATACCATAATGACAAACATGTTTTGAATGAAATTAGAAAAAAAACTCCACAATATTGACGAAATTAAAATTAAGTACTCCTTTTTTAAATTACATTACTCAACTATTTATAAAAATAAAAGATAAATATTTTTACATGATTTAATTTAGGAGATAGTTAGTTGAATTAGGATAATACACAATAAAAGGTATCTAGTGAATGTTGGGGAGTATTTTTTTTGGGTAGTATACGTTATAAAGGAAATGACCACTACATTAAAATTTGTTAGATAATAATAAATTATAGTGTTTCGAATTGTATAATAGATTTTATTTAATATTATTTCTAGATTTATTATTGGTAGAAAAATTTAAAAGTTTTTATGTTCGAACAAACTATTTAATGGTATTTTGAAAAATACCACTTTTTGTAGTTTTGAATAAAAAAACTGAATTAGGAAAAGAGTCCAAAAATAGATAATGTATAAAAATTTTAAAGAAAAATTAAAAAGATTCACAACATAATCATATTTGATGGAACATTCATTTCTTGAATTTTATGTAGAAATGTAAATTGAGCTCCATCTAAATTCTTATGATGTACATAATAAGAAAATGATGGCAGACTATTATTGTGAAAAAAACATAAAAATATATATCCACATCCATTATAATAAAAAATACTATGTGTTTTGTATTATTTGGAATGCACTTCTATAATTCTATTTCCTCAGTTGATTATTGGAAAAGAAGTGGATTATAGGGATTTAACCATAGGAGATAAATACTATTCCTAAAACATTACAAGATTAGTAATAATGGAATTTGATTGATGAAGCCTAAACGCTACACAAAACCTGGAATTTATTGGAAACTGGAACATCAACATATTATCTGTGTATACTATGTGGATAATCTTGGTGTTGGTGAATTAATTAAAATAATGGTGTCCTTCATGATTGTTTTGTATATTCTATAGGACATAACCAATGATATTGGGTTAAAGATCAATTTTTCATATCTAATAAGGATAATGACAATAAATATAAAAATCAAATCCTTATTAAAAAAGTAATTAGGTGTGTCCCCACCAATGTCGAGACCATGATTAGTGAGGGTAGTGCACGTTTATGGGGTATGTTTCTTATCATAGAAAAATCATTATACCTTGATTCAACCAACATATATATCACTCTCCATACAATATTTTTTAGAGTAAAAATTAGTATTCTTGAATATTACTTTTTGATATATGTATTTTATTATGATGTAATCTAATTGATTTATAGTATTAAATCTCATTCCACTCTATATTTCATTAGGTAATATATGATTTTTTTTTATAATTATGTTAAATGTGGTTATAATTATTTTAAATCCACATCACGTATGAGAGAAAATTAAATGTGGGGTTATTCTAATTTGAGATGTGTTATATGTGTTAATCATAGGCACATTTATAGAAATTATAGAAAGAAATTTATTGTTCATCTTTCAAGTATATAATTAATTATTATAAAATTTATAAAGATAACATATATTAGGAGAAATAATATTATTTAAAAAAAAAACAAGTACATTGGATTAAAGTAATAGATATTGAAAAAGGGTGTTTCGATCACCATGAATAATACTCTCACAAAAACCATATTGGAAATGGTATAAAGTATAATGAAATTTTATGTAGCTCATCCATCATTGAGAAATGAGCGTGATATATTATAGAAAAACTCAATTATGTAAAATATTATGAGGATTATATAATATCCATGATAGAGGATAAACCTAAATAATTTTGTAATTGTTTAAAAAATCCACAATAAGTCAAGAGATGAAGATTAATGGAAGATATTTTTAATGGATATAGAACTGTATCTAAGGATAGTGAGTTAATGGATCAATTAATGAAACAATAGAAAGTATTACAAGTCTAAAAATGGAAGAAAAAAATCTAATAACTAATAATGTTCAAGAATATACTCAGAATTAAGTTAATCAGAGATTTATTTTATAAAATAATAGTATAAGGGAATGAGACACAATGAAAAGAAAAAATCGTGTCCACATAGTTCAATTATCATCCTAGACATGATGAAATCATAAGACCCCTATTTATATTTAATTTAGTTTCATACATATTAATAAAGTGTTACATTTTTTTGGGGAAACATGATACCTAGTGAAGTTTCATTAATAAATATAATTCATATTGAGTCATGTTACATTGTTATCAAAATATAAATTATTTATATCGAAACCACATTAATGAGAAGAGAGAAACAATAATAATTTAATAAATAATCCACTACATACTAAAGGAACTCGAAATATTATTGAAAATAAGGCTGGCATTATTTGAGTTAAGCAGTCAATATAGTTCAAATGGAAGTATACTAAACTCAAGTTCTGGTTCCTCACTTATGAGTTCTTCAATGTGATTATCCATTCTTCTAATTGTCAATATAAATTACTCTATTCAAATTTTATGTTGGATGAATCTCCATGCCATTATTTTGTCTTTTATATTTATCAAATCCACATAATCCTCATTGGTATCCACTCAAGAATGTCTTTCATATATTCTTTCGACATACTTTTTTGGGGCGTTTACATGAAAAAATTTTCATTCATATATTCCTTTTAATTAAGGATGACCTACAAAAACGCATCATTGTCTTCTTCCATTATTTTTGGTTTCGCACATCATTCTTCACTTGTAGGCTACCCACAAACGTATTGTTCGCCTGTCACAATAGGCTCTAAACTCGCTGCTTTGGCAACTAAGGATTCTGCTACACCTATTTCCAGCACACCATTCTTGGTCTTACCTAAGGTTCTAGTAACAATTGTATCATTTTTATAGTTATTGGTTTTTGAAATTCTTATTATAACTAATTTATGATATAAATGTTTATAGAAGAGTACAAATAGTAACATAAGAGAAATACAAATTTGTTTCCCACATAATATTTTTTCCCCACTATAAAATTGTATTCTATACCAGACCTAAGTATAATGCAATATTTATTACATGTTTTTAGATAAAGATATATAAAAAACAAACTAAGGATCTAGAGGTCTAATGTGTATCAGAGAATGGTTAAGAAATATATCCTCATAAACATAACAATTTTTTTTATTTTAATCTCTATAATGTTATTCATGACCCATTGGATCTTCTATTACAATTTGAGATACCCTTGAGACATATATAATGAATAGTGTGTGCTATATATCCTTATAAGCTCATAATCAGAGGAAAACAAGGGAAAATTAATCTATATCTAAGGAAAGAGGATTATCATGATAACATAAAAGGAGAGAATCATATATAAAAATAGTGAATCAAAGAATAATAATATTACATCATAAGATTATTGTATTATATGAATATTTAAATAATAAAAATCATCACATCATTAGAATGCATTAATGATCACTACAATAACAAGATAAAATAGTGTTCTATGCTAACTGCTAATCCATAATACATCAAATCTCATTGGATGAATAAATACATTATATAATAACAAGATTCATAATTTTAGGACCACCTATAATATTCATAACATGTACATTATAATGTGTTCCACATATAGAAATCAATCATAGGGCTTGATCACTACAAAAAATAAGAGATTTTTGGAGGGTTTTTTAGATAGGTTTATGCACAACACTTTCAAAATTCAATTAGGTGGTGGTTATGAGAACACCCCCCAATAATAATCAAATTAATAGGGGGTTCAAAACACCTTCTAAATGTTTTAGAAATTTTTTAAATATTTCGTTGAATTTTAGAGGATGATATGTCAAAACCACACTAAATTGAATAATTGGCGGCCCAATATATTTTATTATATATTAGAGGCCATATATACACAAACACAAACACACATAGATATATCTGTATAATATTCCTTTTGATATTAAAGGCTATATAAATATATAATTTTCTTTGTTTTTTTAAAGAAGTTGTGGTGGTTCACAACACCCTCAATTCTCATATATTTGAGTGGAATTGGAACCACATATAATTTATTAAATTTGTGGGAGTTGATGAATGACCTCTACCCCATATAATAGAGGGGGTTTGAACCCCATAAAATTTAAGAAATTAGATGGGATTTATAACCAACTATCTTTTATGAAATTGCAAGGGGTTTTGAACCCCACCAGATTGAATAATGTATAGGGGTGTCATAACATCCACTAATTAAAATAAAATTGGGAATAATAAATGACATTAATCCTTTTGGTTAGTGTTTCTTTCTATCTTGATCAATTTATTTTTTTTAAAGTAAATCACATATAAATTCCAATTTTATAATATATAAGTGTTTTTTCACATATCTGTAGACATATTATAAAATAATTTTTTTTAAAATTTTATTAAATAACTATAAACATATATATATGAATAAATTATATAAATACATTAAATAAATACTTATAAAAATAAAAAAAATATACATATATAAATATTGGTATACATAATATAAATGTTATTATAAATATATTTCATCAAATATATAAAAAAATATATATGTTTTTAAATAAAATTCATTTATATTATTATTTATATTCTAAATATATTATTCTTAATACAATCTTACAATATATTTTGTTATAAATATATTTATATAATATTATGAATACATATGTGTGTATAATAAAATATTAAAATTATATATAAATAGTAAATATTAAATATTATTTATATTAAATTATAAATATTTTATTAAATATATTTATATATATTATATATATTATATACTTATATTTGTATACCATGTTAATTATAAAAAAATTTAGTATTTATGTATATATAATATAATTATGTAATATATTTCCTGTTATATAAATGTTTTAAATTTTTTGTTTGTGTATACATGATATAATATAAATTAATATAATTACATAATATTATATATATTATAAAATAATTAGATATGGAATATATATAATATAAAACATAAAACATAAAACAAAAAATATCTTTTATTTATAAAGCATAAACAATATTATATCATAAAAAATATGTGTAATAATAATAATTACCAATTTTATTATTGCTACACACCCATAAGTATATAAATATAATTATATAAATATATATGATGACTATAAACACTATATTAATTCATAAACACACAAAAATATTTAAATATATTTATAAATATGTGCATAAATATATATTTATATATATAACCATATTGTATTTAAATATTATATAAACATTAATATAGTCTATATATATTTTATATTAAAATACATATAATACATAAATATTTTATAAACTAATTTTCAATAAAAATAGAATATATTAGACATAAATATATTTTATATACATAAATATATTATATTATTTATAATTTTTACACAAATATATGTATATATATTATCTAATATTTCATCGTGTAAATTTATGTAATATACTATATATATTATATGAAATATAATTATATAGATTGGTTTAGGAGTGCCACTCCCTTTTATTTGTCCCGTGTTCAAATCCCAACAAGTTAATTTATTCGGCATTTATTCATGGTGTGGGTGATAGGCACATGGGTGCGTGCTTGAGGGTGCTTCTATTGATTTGTGTCCTCGGTCCAAGGTGTTGGTGTGGGTGATAGAATCTATTTTCTGGTGTGTTATGTAATCTATAACGGGGTGGGTTCCAATGGGTTTCTTTCAAGGTGGGCATGGGTGTTTTTGTGGGAGTGGTGGGGGTCTTTCATTGAGTTAGTCAGTGATTACAATGTTTTCATCATGATTTTCTAGGGGAGTCTATGTGCATGTTCATGGGGTGGGGTTACTAGGGTATCTAGGGTGTCTTTAGGATTAGACATGGGGGTCATGGTGTGCCTAGGATGTCCTCAAGGTTGTCCTGGGGGGGTGTTTGAGGGGAGATGGATTGTTTGGGGGTTCATGAGTTGTTTTATAAAGAGTATTTAGATTTTTGGGGCTCTTTGGGGGGGGGGGTTCTTTGTATGGTTCCTCGATTCGGTAAAATAAAAAAGGTTTTTTAGGGATGTTTATAGTATTACCATCCTGAAATTGATATTTGAGTTTGGTGAAGTTATAACCACACACAATTCATCTACTTATCGTCACATTAGTGAAAAATTAGGAGGTGTTAAATCCCCCCTCCAATTTAACAGCCAAAAAATAAAGAGCCTTTTTCCGTGCTTACCCACAACTAGCCTTAACATGAGTAGGAGACCACCATTTCTATAAATACCCATTACATTAGAGAATTCATTTAGAAGGAAATATAAAAAATTCTGAATGAAAAAACACCCCTTCTAATTGGATTATTTTTTTAGTGAATTATTAATAAATCTCATGTTAATAAAATTGGTTACATATTTTTTTATTATATTAAAACTAGTTGAAATATCATAAATATTCCCCTGAGGGAATGTGTATAAAAATTATTAAACATTTCTAAATTAATAATTATTCATACATTATGAATTTAAATTAATGTTAAAAAAATGAAAATATGTTCAAAAGTATGTTTGGAAATAAATATGTAATAATAGGTTTTAATAAAATTGGAAATGGGAATTTATGAATGGTACAAATTTACCATTTCCATAAAAATATAAAAACTATTTTATTTAAATTAAATATAAATAATTTTTAGAATAATTATAAATTGGAGAATCTATAGATGATGTGGAACATGAAACTAGTTAAAATTAGACTACTTATATTTTTGAGTTGACTGTAATGAAGGAAATGTGATGGGAAGAAGAAGATGGTGTGTAATACCTAAAAAATAGGTATAATAACTTACTTATATATGGAAGAACCCTATATTTGGATTGTAGAATAATTAAATTATATGAATTTAAAATGGAATAATAACAAGAAAGTGAATGTGAGACCGAAAATTCATGAGTATAGTTTGGAAGATCCCTTTACCTAGTTCTTTGAATCACTCTATTTGACTTTACAACATTCTAAATAATCCAATTAAATTTAATAAATAGTTTATTTAGAACCATTTTAATCTTTATATTATTTACAACTATTTACTTCTATTATGGAAAAATAAATTTTCAAGATATCATGTTTATTCCCACTCACCTGAGTGTGTTCATTTTAAAGTTCTAATGTAATTTTAGTATATTTATAATAACAGAAGTTATCATCTAATCAGAATAAAACACTATAAATAAAAAAAATATATAAATTTCATTATACAAGTTTAAATGGTCTCAAATAACATTTTGTGTTTTAACATAGGTATAATCCATTCATTATAAATGTTTTTATTATACAGATTGTTCATTTCAGCTAATCTACAAACCATAATAATCTAGATTTAGTTTATTTTATTAAATTATTATTAATACATTAAAAACATTAAATAAGTCTTAATATACTTATTTTCATCATATTATACCATAATATTATTTCTTTTACTAGATATAAGGGTGGTGGTGAAAAACAAAAGACATCATTCCTAGAGGAATAAATACAACCAAAACGTGGCAACACTATAATTTTAAAAATGATAAAAGCATATCAGATTATGGATATATAATTGATATATTACATCATAATATACAGTTAAAACTTAATATATTATCATAACATGGTTATAATATATTTTATTAGTCAATATAATCAATTTATTAAATATACATTGATTTAAAATATTACAACATCTTTTGGATGATAACTCTTATGCTACACCTTAAGAATATTTAGTTTTATATTTTAGTAAGTCTATAAATCCCTGGATATAGGAAGGATGGTTTTATTTATATCTGGGTAGACATATTACATGATATGGACATTAGGGTGTGTAGTGAAGAGTTATTCTAAATGGTTGCATTTGAAATTGGAGGAGAAGGGTGATTTTGAATATAAAATTCATTAGTTTTTTATGTTTTATAAATACTCCCAATAGTGATGATTCTTCTGACTATATATAGTAATTTTTTACAATGTGACTAATCTAATGGTCTCATTCATCCCCCCTTAGACACAATGATTCATGTTTTTAATATTAATATTTAATTTAAATAAATCTAATATGTTTGATAGGTTACTACATACAAAACACAAAACTAAAATTAAATAATGATACATTAAAATACAATAATTTATTTTACCATTATAAAATAGAAATTAATTTTTCATGAAAAAAGGAAGGATCCATGTAATTTAATCATTGGCGATAAAGAAAAAAATGTTATCAAGTAGAAAAGGTACCTCTTATAGAGCTAATTTTTTTATCTTAAAAGGATGAAACTTCACTTGTATTTCTTATAATGTAAGACCAATATAAAAATAAAAAATTATGGATTGTGTGTTATCATTTTCAAAATAATTTCATGCATTTGAAAATTTACATGAGATCCAAGCTAGAAAAATCACCATGCATGACTACCCCCAAATCATACCTTATTCTCTGATAATACAATGCAACCATTACTGTGTAACACACCGACCCCAGTTATGCAAAGTCAGAGCATTATTACGTAACATTGGCATGATCACAAAAGATCAAGTCTTGAAATAACGATTTGTTTTGTAGCCTTGGAAGCACTAGATACATTCATAAATGTTACATTACATCATAAACTGAAAAACTACAATAACATAGTCTCCATAGTCCACACTCATATCCCCTTTAGACTATCCCTACAGGTCAGTCATAAAATATTTCTTCACATATGGGGAAAATAAAACATAGAAAGGGGTGAGGTGAGATGCTCAGTAAGGATAACAATATAGCAGAAAATTTCATAAATAAACATAAACATTTATAGCAATGTATAACTAAAACAAAAGCCATTTAAAATTGAACATCAGCATAATATAGCAGAAGTAAAATGAAATAATGTCATTTACTTATTCACAAGGATATTCTACTAGTTTAATAATCAAATCAGTTATCAATGACCACTTTCATAATGATGGAATGCATAATGCCAGACAATCATAACTATGTAGCCAAGGCCTCGTGCGAAGACAACATATAAGATTTTGTCAAGGCCTCGTGCCAAGAGAGTAGTTTGTCTCATGAGACCTACCGATGCATCGAGGAGCTATATCAGGCTCCACCCGTCACTTATTACATCCAATGCATTCCTCATATGACCAGGTTTAAACATATCATAAACAATAACATAATCGTATCACATAAAACATGCATAAAGGAAACATAACATGTCCACATTTCAATCACAAGATATCAATAAAACACATTGATATAATAAAAACATTATGAAAACCATTTTCAATACAAAAATAAAAGAGAATTAAAACTTGGTATTTATTTTTCATTTAAAAAAATTTATGGCCTGTAGAGGAAGCCAAAACTCAAATAATTGTCACGGCGGCGAAGAAGTCGTTGTCACCGCATACGTACGTCAAAAAAACATTCCTTTTTGTCTTTTAGTAAAATGATTCTTATAAAAATATTCCTTTTGAATAAACATAAATGTCAAAGGGGTGTATACACTGTATAAAAGAATGTTGTGTATAAAACAAAATATGCCTCAATCAATGGAGATTGATATGAAGTCCCTTACCCCGTGTCCGACTTGACTCGATCGTTATTTAACCTCCTGAATAATAAACTAGAGTTATTTTATAATTGATTAAGAACCTTTTTCAAGTTCATTATTCCTTTTCTATCACTTATTACCATGTTATGAACATTATGTAATTATTTATGTTAATAATGTTTATTTTTTCAATCTTTGGTACTTGAGTCAAAAATAAACCTCTTATAATTACAAGTTGTTCATTTGGTAAAATATCCATTATATACAGAATTATATTCATGATTTAGATACCATATATATCATATATTGTCCCGACCCGTCCTCTGGGCCTGTGCCATGACTACCCCAAGCCCGCCTTCCATAGGCCAGGGGCTGGCGACTAGCACCAAGGCGTAAATCCCAGTAAAGGGAAGGCATTGCCTTTGTAAAGTAAACAAACAAACAACACAAATTAAGCAGGCAGAAGTAAACACTAAGTAAAAACTGGTACAACAGTAAGTGTGGAATGTTAGTGGGCCAGAATATAAACCCAAACTGAAAGTAAAGTACAACTCGAAAGGGGAAAACAAGAACTGAAAAGTAAAGATACAACGTCGAGCCGTCCACTGGAAGTCTCACATGAAGGATGGGTACAGAAAGCCTCCACTGCTCCTCGGGTCCAGCCGACCGCTCCGAGTACGTCCCACCCAGTGGTCCACCTCCAGGTACCGTGCTGCTCCGCAAGCCTCCACCACGATCAGCGATGTCCGTCATCTGCAACCAACACAACATATTGCAGGCATAGCCCATGTAGGGTTGAGTATAAGATACTTAGTAGGGACCCCAAGACTCCCGAAGGTCTCCCAAAATCCACAAAGTATAATCCACAAAGGAAAGATACAATCGCGAAGTAACATCTGACACGACTTAGGTATATTTCCATACATATGCCTAAGTCATCAATTCCCGCTTGGATCCAACATCCGAGCTCAAGTGCAACCCAGTCCACACAAGAAAGAAAAACGTAAATCCACACAGGATAACACAACGGAATCCACAAAGGAAAGTAAACAGGATTCAGATCACACAGGAATACTTCTTCGAATGATGACAGAGATGACCACTGATCCATCTAAGTCGTCGGACCCACAAAGGATCAAAAGGTACTAATCCCCGCAATGACCCACACAGGATCGAACCCAAACATAATCGATAGATAACTAACCCTCGCAAAGACCCACACAGGATCGGACCCACACAGGATCTGTAGGCGCTGGACCACACAGGACCACTGAGCGCTGACCCACACAGGATCAGACCCACACAGGATCGGTAGCACTGACCCACAAAGGATCGCTGAGTGTTGTAGTCATCGCCGTCGAATCCACTAAGGATCTCTGTACAGTCATCGTCGTCAGAGTAGCAGTCACAGCCAGCTCTAGATTCCCGCACACAGCAAGCTCGTTTGGGAGGGTCCGCTCCACGAGCCGAGAGGCTGACACATCAAATGCCACATAGTCCAGAGTTGATGTATCCAAAAGTCTCGTATCGTCAACAGGAACTCAATGTCATAGACGGCGCGTCAATCAGACGCTCGGTTTGAGAGTTATTGGCTTTTTCGTCCCAGGGGCCCGGTTAGTTTTTAAGGAAAAACCAACCCGACCGTACTCCACCTGTGTCCAAACCTCGGGCGGAGTAAGCCAAAAGATCCGTCTCACGTAGAGGAATTCAACAATGTCGACGGCACGTCAATTAGACGTCCGAAGCTCAAGATATGAGCATTTCCGCTCCGAGGGCCCGGTTGGTTTTGTGTACGAACCAACCCTTCCAAACCCAAAGTATTTCGAAACCTTGAGTGTGATATACCGAAACGACCATCTCGATCCAAGGATCGTATCGCCGCTGACGGCGCGTCGTTCGGAGACCCATATCTCATGTTATGATAAAAAGACCAAAAAGGTCTCGAAACAGGGGGGTCTGGGCCCGACCCAAATCTGGTCGACCCGACTCGGGTCTGACCCGACCCGGCCCGAACCGGCGCAGGCGCGGCCCGGCTGCCGGAATCGGCTCGGCCGATTACGGCCGAGCGGCGGGGGGCGTGCTGCCCCCACGTGCGAACATCGCGGCCCCCGCATGGGGCCGCCCCTGGTCAGCGGATGCGACAAGGCCGCGTCCTGTGTCTCACCGGTCCCGCGCAGTCGCGGGTCTGGTCGGCCGGCGCGGCTGCGGCTTCAGCCGCGACGGCTCCTTCTGGCGGCGTGCCGGGGCGCCGCCGCCTCCGGCCGCCGGTGGACTCCGCGGGCCCCCGGAGTTGCTCCGGTGGTCCGATTCCATTTCTGTCTGCGCTGTATCTCCTCCAGGGTCCTGTTCTTCACTGAGGAATCATCAATTCGTCTCTACGGCCCGTTTTGTCGTCGTCCTCCATTCCGCACATCAACGAAGAACTGGGGAGGGTGTTCGGGCCGGGTTTGTTGGACCGCACCCTCCGCGTTAGGTGATAACAATCAGGAAATAATGATCAACACATGAAAACATAACAAGATACACTTTTAATGAATTAAAATTGAACTTTGATCCCAGGGTCTTTGTTTTAGAAGGAAACAACTACGGGAATAAAATATTATTTTCAAATAAAATCCCTTCCTCACCGTAGTCGTCGAGCGTGCGTTCTTCGCGAAGTTGATCGTCGCGGAAGAAGAGGACTGTCGCGTCGCGGAAGGGTGTCGCGTCATTGCTGTATATGGCATTGCGTCGACGATCTCCGAGGGATAAAGAAAACACATAGATTTAATTTACATGAATTAAATCTATGTCAAGTATAAAATCCACAAAGGAATTTAAAATATTCGTAAACTCCTACCTCAAACAGATGTCCGAAGATTTGTCGCGGAAGAAGGAACGTCATAGAAGAAGAATCATTGGCGTCACGGAACATGGCGTCGCTTCGTCGATCTCTGAGGGTTCGGCGTTCTTCGTCACCTTTCGTCGAAGGCTGGTGTTCTTCGCGTTCTTCGCATTCTTCACGTTCTTCACGAAGGAGGATGAAGGACATAAGGTTTCTGTAAAATCATCTCAAAGAACAACACTCAAGAAGAAAAGTGTTGGTCTTATTTTATTACATGCCAACAAACGAATACGTGTTAAGAAAAGAACAAAATTAATTCATTGAATTAATTTCAATTAATAAACCACCCAATTTAAAGGAGCGTTTAATAGATTAATATATGCCCCAATTGATTTTCATTAATGAGGAGTTTTCGTAGGTGCGTTACTTAGCGGAAAAGAAACGGTGGGGATCATGCGGGCCCCACCTCACAAATATTCTACGAAGAGGGTAGGATATTTTGGGTTTCACCCCATCTGCTTCAACTCTGCTTAAGCAGCTTAAACTGGCTTTTAAGCGGCTTTAAGTGAAATAAAATAATGTTTGTCGCACTACATTATTTTATTTCTTAACTTAAAGCCCAAAAATTAAAAACCACACCTGAGAAAACACAACTCCGGAAGAGGCGTTTCTAAGCAAATACCGGTGTTGCGATTCCATCGGTGCCCTCAGAATTTGATTCCAAGCACCTGTTCAAAAGTTAGAAAAACCCGCTCGTTCGTTCACTAAACGTACCCAAGACAAACTTCGGAAAATGATTCTGGGCACACCGGGCCTCAAGATTAGGTGCCATCAGAAAATGCGTTCTTGTAAAATTCCAAAGAAAATTAAGAAAAAAATTTCCTTGAAATTTACGGGTCATTACATCACTCACACCTCAGGGCTTTACGTCCCGGTAAAGATACATCATAAGCTAGGGAAACAAAAGTGGGTACTAAGCACGCATCTGAGCCTCCTGCTCCCAAGTGCTCTCATGGAGATTCCCGTGCTGCCATCTGATGCGCACTAGAGGAATCGACCATCCACGTAGGACCTGCTCCTGTCGATCCTCGATCTCCACCGGGACCTCCAAAAAAGTCACGCCATCATCAACGTCTAGCTCCCCATGTTCAATGATGTGCGTTGGGTCGTGCACGTATCTTCTCAGCTGAGATACGTGGAAGACGTCGTGCACCCGGTGCAACTGAGGTGGTAGCTCCAGGAGATAAGACACCTCTCCAATCCTACTGAGGACCTGGAATGGTCCGATGAAGTGTGGAGACAACTTGCCGCCACGACCATGTCTCCGTAAACCACATCGAGGTGAGACCCGCAAGAAGATGTGGTCGCCATCCTCGAACTCTAGTGGCCTCCGCCTCCTGTCAGTATAAGACTTCTGCCGACTCTGAGCTATCCTCATACGCTCCTGGATGACCTGGACCTTCTCTATCATGGCCTGGACCATCTCTGGTCCCATAAGTGCTGACTCCCCAGGGTCTGTCCAGCACAAAGGAGATCTGCAAGGTCTGTCGTACAACTCCTCGTATGGTGCCATCCCGATAGTGGAGTGGTAGCTGTTGTTGTACGCAAACTCCACAAAGGGCAGGTGGTCCTCTGAGCTACGACCAAAGTCGAGGACACATTCGCGGAGAATTTCCTCGAGAGTCTGAATGGTCCTCTCCGTCTGACCATCCGTCTGAGGGTGAAAGGCAGTGGTCAGACATAGCTGCGTCCCGAATGCCTCCTGCAACCCCTTCCAAAGCCAAGAAGTAAAGCTGGAATCTCGATCAGAGACGACAGATGATGGCACACCGTGAAGCCGTACAATCTCTTGAATGTAGAGACATCCCAAGATCTCCACTGAGCCCTGCTCTCTGATGGGTAAGAAGTGAGCCGACTTGGTGAGTCAGTTGACAATCACCCAGATGGAGTCGTGACCTCTAGAAGTGCGTGGAAGTCCAGTCACGAAGTCCACAGATATCCCATCCCACTTCCACTACGGGTCCTCCAAGGGTTTTACCAAGCCAGCTGGTACTAGATGCTTTGCCTCCACCTGCTGGCAGGTGAGGCATCGAGAAACGAACTCTTCCATAGCCTTCTTCATGCCTGGCCACCAGTGCTGTCATCTGAGATCCTGGTACATCTTCACCACTATGGGATGTACCGCCAAGGGAGAAGTGTGAAACCCTCTCATCACCTCCTCTCGTAAAGCAACTGGTACCAAGGTACGTCCTCTAAAAAGGATGTCGTGCACTACTCCCAAGGAGAAACCATCAGGTGCATGTCCTTAGGATATCTGTGCACGCCTCATCTCATAGTCGGCGTCCCCACGCTGTGCCTCTCTGACCCACTGCAGTAGTGGAGGAGTGACTGTGAGATACTGAAGGAAGGCTGCTCCATCTCTATCCACGAAGGATATCTGGAAAGCGGATAGCTTCTCTGTTGCCTCCTCAAGTAGCTGAATGCCCGTCCTCCAGCTGAGAGCATCGGCTACCACGTTCCCCTTCCCAGGAGAATAGACTATCTCAAAGTCATAGTCCTAGAGGAACTCGAACCATCACCGCTATCTTAGGTTTAGGTCCTTCTGCGAGAAGATGTACCTGAGACTCTGATTTTCAGAAAAGATTGTAAAGCGCTCACCCATTAGGTAGTGTCGCCATATCTTCAGGGCGAAGACCACTGATGATAACTCCAGGTCATGGGTAGCGTAGTTATACTCATGCGGCCTCAACTGACGTGATCCATAGCCGATCACGGCCTTCTCCTGTATCAGGACACATCCGAGTCCGGTCCCTGATGCATCGTAGTAGACTACGTACCCTACTCCCTCCTCAGGCAACCTCAAGATAGGTACGATTGTCAATATCTGTCTCAGCTCCTGGAAGCTCTGCTGACATCTGCCTGACCACACAAAGGGTTTCCCCTTCTTCGTCAAAGCTGAGAGTGGCACCGCAACTCTGGAGAAGTCTGGCACAAATCTCTGATAGTATCTAGCTAGTCCCAAGAAACTCCGCACCTCTGTCACGCTCTTGGGTGGCTCCCAAGCTAGCACTGCCTCGATCTTCATGGGATCCACCGCAACTCCCACCTCAGAGATGACGTACCCCAAGAAGTGGACCTCGCGAATCCAGAACTGACACTTCGAGAGCTTTCCATAAAGATGGTTCTCTCAGAGTGTATCTAATACAACCCGTAAGTGGTAGGCGTGCTCCTCCTTAGTCGTCGAGTATATCAAGATGTTGTTGATGAAGACTACAAAAAATCGATCGAGGTATGGCTGAATGATCCTGTTCATGAGGCCCATGAACACTGCTGGAGCATTGGTTACACCGAAAGAAATAACCAAGAACTCATAGTGGCCATACCGACATCTAAAGGCCGTCTTCTGCACGTCCTCGTCTCGAACTCTGAGCTGATGATAGCCGGACCTGAGGTCTATCTTCGAGAACCACCATGCTCCCTTGAGCTGATCGAAGAGGTCGTCAATCCTTAGTAGCAGATACTTATTCCTCACTGTCACATGGTTCAGGCGACGATAGTCGACACACAGTCGCAAGCTCATATCCGCCTTCTTGGCGAAGAAAATCAGGGAAGCCCAGGGTGAAAGACTGGGTCAGATGAATCCCTTGCCCTGCAAGTCCTCCAACTATACTTGTATCTCTCGAAGCTTAGCGGGGGACATCCGATATGCTGGAGTGGATATCATGGCTATCCCGGGGTACATATCAATATAAAAGTCTACCTCTCTGTGAGGAGGTAGCCCTGGAACGTCGTCGGGAAAGACGTCCACATACTGATCCACCACTGTAGGAACACTAGGACTTCGTACGTCAACTGCTCCTAGGATGAGGCTAGCCAACTGATGAGTGATGGTATTTCATCTCCTCTACAGAATTCCATCCTGTGCTGTGAAGGATCCCTTCTCACCTGTGAAGGTGAACCTGCTCCCGTCAGTGCGTACACATCACACCTTGCACCTAATACTGTCAATCTGTGCATGGACTATAGATAAACAATCCATGCCCAAGATGGCGTCGTAAGGCCTTGACGACGCTACAAGAAGATCCCAGCCGAAGCTCTCACCTCTTAGAGTAAGCTCACACTGCCGGCACCAGTGCGTAATCATCGAGTCTGCTTCCGTAGGAGTCTCTAGCCATAAGGATCGAGCCAACGAATCTGTCAGAATCTCTGAGCTCCGAACAAGGGAAGGATATATGAAAGATTGAATCGCTCCTGTGTCTATAAGAACTACAACAAGGGTGGAATAGAAGAAGATCGTCACTCGAATCATCTCGGGCGCTCTGTGGTTGTAGGCCTCCGCTGCCTGGAGCTGTGCCTGTCTCTGCCCGCCAGCTCCCTGTGGTCGGGGTGGACCTCCTAATGGTGGTGGTGGTAGAGCCTCAAAGCGTCACCCACCACCTGCTGCCTGGCCAGCTCCTCTGCCTCGTCCACCTCCTCCCAGCAGACCACCACGGTTGACCCTTTCCCTCTGCCTAGGTGGCCCCTCAACCTTCTACTTCTGCTCGGCACGGTGGGTCGGGCAGTCACAAGCCATGTGACCCTGTCCGCCTCAAGTGTAGCACTGCCTGCCTCTCGAAAGACTAGCTCCACGTTGTGTGCCCCAAAATGCTAATCCAGTGTCCTGAGGTCGTCTACGTGAGGGTCTGGTCTTCCTAGACCCTTGAGTCATCCGTCGACTGCCTTCTGGAAAAGACTCTGCTACATGCCACCCCACTGTAGGTCTCGCTGTTGATGATGGCTCAGCAAGGAAGCTCTCGATCAAAAGGGCTCACTCCAGTACTCCTGCCTGAGTCGGAATGCTGAGGGAGATCAACGATGCACTAATCTCATGTCTCAATCCCTACTGAAAGGTTCGGGCCCGGAAGAATGGATCTCGTACCATGTCGGTCGAGTAACGTGAGAGATCGGTAAATCTCGCCGAGTACTGGGCGATCGTCAAGCTGCCCTGCCGCAGCTGAAGAAGCTCCTGGATGTGCACCGCACTGAGGGTGGCTGGGACAAACTCCAAGTGGAAGAGGCTCTCAAAGATCGTCCATAGAAGAGATGACTCATCGTGCACCTGGAGCATCAAGCTCCACCATCGTCCCGATGCTGTGTGCAGTAGGCTCACTGCGAGGATCACCATGAGGTCTGCTGGTGTCCTCACTAGCCTAAAAACTCGTACCACTGCCTCCAGCCAGTCCTCGGCTTCCTGGGGGTCCGTCTCCCCGCGGAACCTGGGCGGTCACTGGCACTGGAACTCATGCAGTACACTAAGGTGACATGCATTTTCAGCGGCTAGTTCTGGAAGCATCGGTGGCTCGGCGGGTAGAGGTACCACCGATGCCTCTGCTGTCAAAGGGCCCTTTACCGAGGCGTCATCGCTCGGTGGGATGTCTTCACATACAACTCTCGGAGCCCTAGCTGGCTGCCGTCGTGGGACCATCCTGAAAAGAAACAGGTGCACCACGGTCAGAACAATATACCAAGTGATCTGATACAATGTAATCATAAAGAAAACTTGAAACACACATACAATCAATGTCTTCGCACATTAAGTTGGAAATCAGAAGTCAGGGTCCTGGTGTACGGATACGTCGGCCACCGCACCAACACTAGGCTCCCTGGACTGATAACCACACTCAATACGCCTAACAATATTTTTTCACAAAGAATAAAGATCAGGGTCCACGGTAGAACCAAACTCCTTTGATAGAAATTTGTCACGACCTATCCTCGGGGCCCATGCCGTGACTACCCCAAGCCCGCCTTCCATAGGCCAGGGGCTATCGACTAGCACCAAGGCGTAAATCCTAGTAAAGGGAAGGCATTTCCTTTGTAAAGGAACCAAACAAACAACATAGAGTAAGCAAGAAGAAGTAAACACTAAGTAAAAACTGGTACAACAGTAAGTGTGGAACGTAAGTGGGCCAGAATAAAAAAACCCAAACAAAAAGTAAAGTACAACTCAAAAGAGGAAAACAGCAACTGGAAAGTAAAGACGCAATGTCGATCCATCCATTGGAATTCCCACCTGAAAGGTGGGTATAGAAATCCTCCACTGCTCCTCGGGTCCAGCCGACCGCTCCAAGTACGTCTGACCCAGTGGTCCACCTCCCGGTACTGTCCTGCTCTGCAAGCCTCCACCACGATCAGCGCTCTCCGTCATCTGCAACCAACACAATGTAGTGCGGGCATAACCCGTGCAAGGGTGAGTATAAGCTACTCAGTAGGGACCCCAAGACTCTCGAAGGTCTCCCAAAATCTACAAAGGATAAACCACAAAGGAAAGATACAATCACGATGTAACATACGACACGACTTAGGTATATGCTCATACATATGCCTAAGTCATCAATTCTCGCTCGGCTCCAACATCCGAGCTGAAGTACTACCCAGTCCACACAGGAAAGAAAAACATAAATCCACACAGGATAGCACAAAACAATCCACAAAGAAAAGTAAATAGGATTCAGCTCACATAGGTATACTTCTTCGAATGACGATAGAGATGATCACTGATCCATCTAAGTCGTCGGACCTACAAAAGATAAAAAGGTACTAACCCCCGCAATGACCCACATAGGATCGGACCCAAACGAGATCGATAGGTAACTAACCCCCGCAATGACCCACACACGATCAGACCCACATAGGATCTGTAGGCGCTGGCCCACACAAGACTGCTGAGCGCTGACCCACAAAGGATTGGACCCACACAGGATCGGTATCATTGACCCACAAAGGATCACTGAGTGTTGTAGTCGTCGACGTCGAATCCACTGAGGATCTCTGTACAGTTGTCGTCGTCACAGTAGCAGTCACAACAAGCTCTAGGGTTTCCACACACAACAAGAACGTTCGGGAGGGTCCGCTCCACGAGCTGAGAGGCTGATACATCAACTGACACATAGTCCAGAGTTTATGTATCCAAAAGTTCCGTATCGTCAATCGGAACTCAACGTCGCAGACGGCGCGTCAATCGGACGCCCGGTCTGAGAGTTATTGGTTTTTTCATCCCAGGAGGCCGGTTGGTTTTTAAGGAAAAACCAACCCGACCGTACTCCACATGCGTCCAAACCTCGAGTGGAGTAAGCCAAAATATCCGTCTCACTTAGAGGAATTCAACAAAGTTGACGGCACGTCAATCGGATGTCCGAAGCTCAAGATATGGGCGTTTCCGCTCTGAGGGCCTGGTTGGTTTCGTGTACGAACCAACCCGGCCGAACCCAAATTATTCAGAAACCTTAAGTGCGATATACCGAAACGACCGTCTCGATCCAAGGATTGCATCACCGCTTACGACGCGTCGTTCGAAGGCCCGCATCTCATGTTATGAGCAAAAGAACGAAAAGGTCCGGAAATGGGGGGTCTGGGCCCAGAACGACCCGGCCCGAGCGCGACCTGGCCCGAACCGGCACGGGCGCGGCCCGGTTGCCGGAATCGGCTCGGCCGGTTACGGCCGAGTGACGGGGGGCATGCTGCCCCCGCGTGCGAACACCGCGGCCCCCGCGTGGGGCCACCCCTGGTCAGCAGACGTGGAAAGGCCGCGTCCCGTGTCCCGCCGGACCCGCGCGGTCGCGGGTCTGGTCGACCGCAGCCTCCAGCCGCCTGCGCCGCCACACCGGCGCATCGTGCCGCCGGTGGACACCACGGGCCACCGGAGTTTTTTCGGTGGTCCGATTCCATTTCCTTCTATGCCGTAGCTCCTCCCCGGTCCCGTTCTTCACTGCGGAATCATCAATTCTTCTTTGCGGCCCGTTTTGTCGTCGTCTGACGTTCCACACATCAACAAAGAACTGCGGAGGGTTGTCGGGCCGTGTTTGTTTAGCCCGCACCCTCCGCGTTAGGTGATAACAATCAGGAAATAATGATCAACACATGAAAACATAAGAATATACAGTTTTAATGAATTTAAATTTCACTTTGATCCCAGGCTCTTTGTTTTAGAAGGAAACAACTACGAGAATAAAATATTATTTTCAAATAAAATCCTTACCTCGCCGTAGTTGTCGAGCGTGCGTTCTTCGCGGAATTGATCGTCGCGGAAGAAGAGGATCGTCGCGTCGCGGAAGGGCGTCACGTCGTCGTGGTATACGGCGTCGCGTCGACGATCTCCGAGGGGTAAAGAAAACACACAGATTTAATTTACACGAATTAAATCCATGTCAAGTATAAAATCCACAAAGGAATTTAAAAGATTCATAAACTCCTACCTCAAACGGATGTTCGAATATTTTTCATGGAAGAAGGAACATCGCAGAAGAAGAATTTTTGGCGTCGCGGAACACGACATCGCGTCATCGATCTCCGAGGGTTCAGCGTTCTTCGTCACCTTTCGTCGAAGGTCGGCATTCTTCACGTTCTTCGCGTTCTTCACGTTCTTCGCAAAGGAGGATGAAGGACTTAAGTTTTCAGTCCAATCCTCTCAATGAACAACAGTCAAGAAGAAAAGTGTTGGTCTTATTTTATTACAGACCAACAAACGAAAATGTGTTAAGAAACGAACAAAATTAATTCATAGAATTAATTTCAACGAATAAACTGCCCAATTAAAAGGAGAATTTAATAGATTAAGGAATTCCCGAGTTGACTTTTATTAAGAAGGAGTTTTCACAGGTGCATTACTTAGCACAAAAGAAACGATGGGGCTCGTGTGGGCCCCACCTCACAAATATCCTACCAAGAGGGTAGGATATTTTGGGTTTCACCCTATTCGCTTCAACTCAGCATAATCAGCTTAAAGTGGCTTTTAAGCGGCTTTAAGTGAAATAAAATAAAGTTTGTCGCACCACATTATTTTATTTTTTAACTAAAAGCCCAATAATTAAAAACCACACTCGAGCAAACGCAACTCCAGATGAGGCGTTTCTAAGAAAATACCGGCACTGCGATTCCATCGGTGCCCTCAGAATTTGATTCCGAGCACCAGTTCAAAAGTTAGAAAAACCTGCTCGTTCGTTCACTGAACGTACCCGAGCCAAACTTCGGAAAATGATTCCGGGCACACCGGGCCTCGGAATCAGGTGCTGTCAAAAACTGCGTTCTTGTAAAATTCCAAAGAAAATTAAGAAAAACTTTTCCTTGAAATTTACTGGTCTTTACATATATATCCAATATATATATGCATTTATAATATTACACAACTTTTAGAGGTAAGAAATGAAATGCACCGTTCATCGAGATGGAAAGTCGTACGTACGCATGAACGCTAATTTAATTTCTATTTTGTATTTAATGGAATGAAACCATAATGATATAAACATGTATTATAATTCTAGTATAATATCATTTACTCCATCCTTTGCACGTCCCACATATGGCATTAACGATGCAAATCACTTTGAGGGGACGGTAGTTCGCACTTCCTAAAATGAAATTACCACGTTTACCCATAATGGAAATCATAAAGGTATTCCATAAATGAAAAATACAAAATCATAAGGAAAACAAAAAAATAATATATATCATATATAAATATTGTGATATCTTAATGGCCACCATGAGAGGTGTTAAAAGAATATTGAACAATTATCATTTCTTGAGGCAGTAATTCGCCACCAAGAGAAATAGTATGTTCATTAACAATTCGACGAAAGTGTGTGTAAGTGTAAATAAAATCCTTATCATAAAAAAATCCTTGAATATTGAATATACCGGTTTTGTTACAAAGGAATGGAATAATAAGAGTTTAAGGGGTTGGATAAGCAAAATAATACATAAAAGAAAACATTACCTTAAAATTGGGTAACTCCTTTTGATTTGAGCCAGAGGCATCCTTGGGAAGACTTATGACCAAATTGAGGCTTTTAGGAGTAAGATAAGGAAGTGGAGAGAGTATTTGGGAAGCGTTTGGCCGAGAAAAATGACATTTAAGGTGTTAATTAGGTGGTATAGATGGGATCCTTTTATAAGAGGAGAGGAGGAGCACTCTTGGAAAAGTAATGAAATGTTACATTATTATGAAGTGATTTTCTGATTTCAAAGGTCCAAAAGTAATATATATCGAGGATAAGGTGATAAGGGTTTGAAATATACCCATCCAATAGGATTTTGACAAGTGTATGTCTTAGATTTTACATTATCTTTTAATATTATTTAAATATTTAATTAATGAGGTAATCGCTGCATCATCATGGTGTCATAAAACATTTAATTTATTTAATGTCTAAAAATTATAAAACAAAAATAATGATGTAGGAAATATTTTTATCTTTCCAATGGATATTTATAGTAAAAAACATGACTTTTATAACCCCATATAAAAATTGTTTTAGTAAAACAATACATGTTTGTGACATTATTATTTTTACATTAAATAAAAGGTATTAAGGTAATTATCTTTCCCAAGTGGCTCCATGGGGTCCCAAAAATTGACCCATTGGTTTTAATGGTCGTCCATGACTCATCCTATATGGGTAGGACATGTTTCAAGATATTTTCATATTCTTATAATATCATTTTTACCTTAAATTTCACTAATTACCATTAATCGCGATTAATAAAACATAAAAGTTACTATTCACCAAAAATTATTTTAATCCCATTGAACCAAATTTTACTTACAAATGACTACCATGTATGTCAGATCTTTGAAATTCAATACACATAATTGGTAATGTTTCATTTACACGAAAAATCAGTTTTTAAACTACCACTTAGTGGTTTCACAATTCATCAAAAATTGAAGTTTTTCAGAAAAATATCAAAACTTCACCCTAAGCTATATTTGATATTCCAAATTCAAAAATGATGCCTATTTTAAAAAATTCAAAACATATAAGTTTCATTAATTAATTTTATAATTAATTCCCACTCTCACAACAAATAGCGTGTCTTTAAGAAATAATATATACCAAAAGATTGACAATTGTTTATGTCCAATTTCAAAGTGAAATTAATTCTAAGGACCACCATTGGATAAAACGATAAAAATATATTCTAATTATACTTTAAAACCACTCAATAGTATAATTTATCACTATAAATTCTTTTGATTAAAAAAGTTGAATTTAAGTATTTTTTACTATTCATCGAACATTTGAAGTTTTCAGAAAATTACAAAAAAATCAACTTAGGATAATTTTGATATTCCAAATACAAAAATGAATTCCATTTTGAATAAAAAATTAATATAATTTCAAAAAGTGGTCATTACTATTCATAACGGCTACTTTGATAGGTCGTAGTGTGTTAGAACCTCAAACTTGCGTATAATGCAAGCTATTGCATTATTGAAAGAGAAGCATACCATGGAAGCTTGGGGTGTTACATTCTACCCTCCTTTAAATAATTTCGTCCTTGAAATTTCTCGAAAACTACTGCATGAAAAGGCTCGAGTGATTCTTCATCATAAGATCCTCAGATTCCCACATTGCCTCTTCCATCTTATTGTTTATCCAAAGATCTTTTACCTAATGAGTCGTCCATTTTCTCAGAACTTGTTCTCTTATATCAATAATCCTGATGGGATCTTCGCAGTAAGACAGATCGAGTTCCAGTTATAATTCCTCATTGGTGAGTACATGCATTGGGTCAGGAATTTATTTTCTCAACAGTGATATGTGGAATACATCGTGATCTTTGGAGAGACATGGCGGCATTTCCAAACGGTATGCTACAACCCCAATTCGCTCTAGAATTTTAAAAGGTCTGATGTACATGGGACTCAATTCACCCTTCTTACCGAAGCATATAACTCCCTTCCATGGATATACCTTCAAGAAAAAATGATCTCCCACCCGAAATTCCAAATCCTTCCTTCAGTTATCGGAATTGCTCTTCTGCCTACTTTGAGCTGCTTTAATGTGGTTCTGGATTTCCTTCACCTTTTCCATAGTTTCCTCCACCAGTTCTGGGCCTACAATTTTTCTTTCACAAACGCGATCCCAACAGGTTGGTGTGTGACATCTCTTTCTGTATAACGGTTCATATTGTTCCATCTGAATACTTGAATAGAATCTATTATTATAGTAAAATTCTACCTGAGGTAAATATTGATCTCACATACCCTAAACGTCAAGTGATCATGATCTCAACATGTCTTCTATGGTTTGAATAGTCCGTTCTGATTGTCCATCGATTTGAGGGTGGTAGGCAGTGCTCAAATGAAGTTCATTATCTAAGGCCTTCGGAAGACCTTTCCAGAATCTTGATGTAAAATGGGGATCATGATCAGAAATAATCAATAGGGGTACACCATGAAGTCTCACAACTTCATTAATATATAGCCTCGTTAGCCGTTCAAGTGGTAAATCTTCTCTTATAGCACGAAAATGTGCTGACTTCGTGAGACGATCAATAATGACCCATATTGCGTCATTCTTTCTAGGAGTCTTTGGTAGTCACATTAAAAATTCCATCATTATATTATCCCATTTCCACTCAGGTATGGGAAGAGGTTGCAATACTCCACCAGGCTGTTGCCTTCAAACTTTCACTTATTGACAAACCACACATCTTGACACAAAATCAGCAATCTCCCTCTTCATGTTGTCCCACCAAAAATGATCCTTTAAATCTCTATACATTTTGGTGCTCCCAGGGTGTATAGTGAAATTGGAACTATGAGCATCATCCAACAATTTCCTCTTTAAATCAGGTATATCGGGAACACAATTTCTCCTCCAAAATTTCAAAATTCCATCTTCATACACAAAGTCACTCAATCGACTTTCATTCACAGATTTAATCTTATTTTTCAACTCTTCATCATTGGCCTGAGAACTGTTTATCCTTTCTAGTAAAGACGGTTTTGCAAGAATTTCAAAAAGTATTGATGTTTCACTTTCCATGGTGATTCCCATATCCATCTTTACTAGATCCATGAAAATAGGATCCCTTTCCACTCTCATCATGTTCAAAACTCCATGATCTTTTCTACTCAATGCATCTGCAACCTTATTTTCCTTCCCCAGGTGGTAGTGTATCGTTCAATCATAATGCTTGAGTAGTTCAAGCCATCGTCTTTGCCTCATGTGTAGTTCTTTTTGTGAGAAAATATACTTCAAACTCTTTTTATCGGTATATATCTCACATTTTTCACCATAGAGATAATGTCTCCTTATCTTCAAGGAAAATATTACAGCATCTAACTTGAGATCATGGGTAGGATCATTTTGCTCATGGATTTTTAGCTTTCATTATGCATAGTCAATAACCCTATCATTCTACATAAGGACACAACAAAGTCCTTTCATCAACGCATCACTATAAATAACAAACCCATCATTCCCCGATGGTAGAGTCAATATAGGAACATTGACAAAAATTCTCTTTAATTCTTCAAAAAATTATTCACACCCTTTTGTCCAAACAAATTTACCCACTTTACATGTGATCTTTGTGAATGGGTTAGCCAACCGAGCAAAATTATGGACGAAACATCGACAATAACCTACTAAACCAATAAAACTGCATACCTCAGTTATACTTGTCGGTGCTGGCCATTCTTGGATTGTCTTGGTCTTAGAAGTATCAACATAGATTCCATCTTTGGAGACAATATGGGCAAGAAATGAATTCTCCTAAAGCTAGAATTTACACTTGCTAAACTTACCATATAATTCATGTCTTCTAAGAGTCATTAGAATAATGCGAAAGTGATTTTCATGATCTTCATAGATTTTGTATTATACGAAGATATCATCAATAAATACCACCACAAAATCATCAAGATATTCCTTGAAAACTCTATTCAATAGATCCATGAATACATAGGGTGCATTATTAAATGAAAAAGGCATTACTGTAATCTCGTAATGCCCGTACCTGGTTCAAAATGTTTTCTTTAGAATGTCTTCCTTCTTCACACATAACTGATGGTATCCAGATCGAAGGTCAATCATTGAAAAGTATTGAGCTCCATGTAGTTGGTCAAATAAATCATCAATGTGAGGTAGGGGATAATTGTTCTTTATTTTTATAGCATTGATCTCCCTGTAGTCAATGAACAACCTCATAGATCCATATTTTTTCTTAACAAAAAGGATAGGGGATCCCCATGGAGAAACACTAGGGAGAATAAATCCCTTATTAATCAATTCCTCTAGTTGTTTCTTTAGTTCAACTAATTCCATAGTGGACATTCTATAATTGGTCTTCAATATAGGCCTTGATCCATGGATTAAATCAATGGAAAACTCAACTTCTCGTTCTAGAGGATGTCTAGGTAAATAGTTCGGAAACACATCCACATATTCTCTCACAATAGGTATATACTCTATTTGAACATTCCATTCCTCACCCACAGTTATTTCATTCTCTCCCTCCACGATTATTGAATTTAGTAGACCCACTGGGGGTAGATCTAGATAAGACTTATGTGGTGATGATTCTGCTCTAAAGATAAGGTGTTCCTTATCATCATCATCCAAAATTGTAACCTCTTTCTTCTTACTATAAATCTTCGCATCGTGGTCCAAATTCCAATCCATTTCGAGTATTATATCAAATTCAATCATGAGTATGATGATGAGATCAGTAGATAAAGAACATTTATATGACTTAATGGGGACTTATTGAAAAATCCTTTTAGCAATGATACATCCATTATGAGTTTTTACTGACAATTATCTTGTTAAATAAAATTGGAAATATCTAATTTTCATAGAAAACTAGGAAGTTATGAAACAATGGGATGACCCAGAATCAAATAATTCATTTTAAAAACATGAGGAAACCATTAAATTACCGGCCACCATGTATTTCGGAGCTTCAAAATTAGCATTAGTGGTAGCATAAGATTGGCCTTGATCTATTGGCCTCTTCTGAGGTAAGTTCCCCTGATGCTTTGGACATTAATTTGCATAATGTCCCATCTATCTACAATTATAGCATTCCACATTGACAGAAACTTTATTTCCCTTGCAATCATGATCTTGGTGGCCTTTTTCACGACACTTGTAACAGACTCCCATTCCCTTCAAGAAAGTTCTGCGGTGTTTCTTCCAACATTTACTGCAGGACTGATATTCAACTTTTCCAGTCTTCCCCTTATTTCCATTTATATATTGATCATAATATCTCTTCTTCTCTTGCTTTTCATTAAAGTCATAAGACATAGAGAATCTCCATTTCCATCTTGAGAGCACACAAGACAATATCTTCGTATGAGGAGAAGGTTTGTGAGACTAATGCTCGATGGAGAAATGGTTTTCACCCTTAAAAGAAACGATCAATCTTAATTCTTGGGTTACATATATAATCTACAGCATTCCACACTAACCTTGTAAAGTTAGCCTCATACTTTGTGACACTCTCATCCTCCTTCTGTCTCAGACTTAGAAATTTCCTTTCCATATCAGCTCAATGGTCATGTGGAAAGTATTTTTCTAATAAAATTTCCTTAAACTCCCTTCATCCCATACTTGATACTTCTTCATATTACTTTATGTTTTGAATCAGCGACAACCATTGATCGGCATCTCCAGTGAGGCAGTAAACTACCATGACAACATTCTCCCTTTTGCTACTCCCTAAGGCGTGGAATATTTTCTCTAAGGAGTTTATCCATTGCTTAGCTACTAATGGATTTGTACCCCCATTAAATGTTGGTAGCTGTTGCCTTATGAAACGATCTAACATTTATCCTCCATCTTGTGGATCAGGGTTCCCCATACGAGTAAGGTTAATATTAATAACCTGACTGAGTTGTTCCAGTATGGTGGTAAGCTGATCAGCACCGATTATATCACCAGATCCACTATAATTATCTTGATCAGGAGGTAAAACCCTACATGGAGTGCGTGATTTGATATGTTTTCCATTCCTTACACTAGGCGCCATTTCTGAACAATATCATAAGTTATATTAGTTTATGAATCAAAATACATACTAACAAACATGCAAAACACTTAACATAAATTGAACAGTTTATGGATATAATCCATAATCATAAAAATGTTTTCTTTAAGTAAGTATATACTCATAAACCATTTATAATGGTTTGTAAAGAAAATGAGAATTATCCTATGCATATCCCCTGGGAGTGTCGTAACCAAGAGTGCAACAAGGCCTGTTGTTGTGAACCAGTTCCCGTTCGTGTCTAGCTCAAAGTGTTGTTTTTGGGTTTTACCCCTAGGTACATCTGTGCCAAAGACACCTCTACCTGCTCGTATCCAGACAGGGATGTATTGCTCGGAAAACTCACAAAATCTCTATAATACCAAACTTCTAGAAAGTTCTTCTATACTAATCCTAAAATTCTATCACAGGGATATGTGCTCTAATTAGAGTTTATCTAAATCTTGCATCCTAGGTTAGTACAAACCTCCCTCTGATACTAACTATAACACCCTGACACAAGTTATCCAGAGTCGGTGCATTATTATGTAACATTGGCATGATCAGAAAAGATCAAGTCTCTAAAGACCGATTACTTTAGTAGCCTTGGAATCACTAGATACATTCATAAATGTTAAATTACATCATAAAGTGGAAAACTACAATAACATACTCTCCATAGTAAACAATCATTTTCGTTTCAGACTATCCTTGTAGGTCATTCATAAAATATTTCTTCACATCCTGGGAAAATTAAACATAGAAAGGGGTGATCTCAGATGCTCAGTAAGGATAAAAATATAGTGGAAACTTTCATAAATTAACATAAACATTTAAGGCAATTTATAACTAAAACAAAAGCATTTTAAACATGAAATTCATCATAATATGGAAAACATAAAACATAATAATTCCATTTACTTATTCACATGGATATTCTACTAGTCGAATAATGACATGCAATATCAATAACCACTTTCATAATGTTGGAATGCATAATTCCAGACTATCATAACCATGTAGCCAAGGCCTCATGCCATGACAAAAAATAAGATTTTATCAAGTCCTGGTGCCAAGACACTAGTTTGTCTCATGAGAACTACTGATGCATCGAGGAGCTGTAGCGGGCTCCACCCATCACTTATTAAGTCCAATGCATTCCTCAAATGAATAGGTTTAAACATATCATAAACCATAACATAATCGTATCACATAAAACATGCATAGAAGATACATAACATTTCCACATTTCAATCACAAGATATCAATAAAACACATTGATATAATAAAAACATTATCAAAACCATTTTCAACACCAAAATAAAATAAAATTAAAAAATGGTATTTATTTTTCATTTAAAAAAAGTTATGTCTTATAGAGTAAGCCGAAACTAAAATAATGGTCACGGAGGCGGAGAAGTCGTTGTCGCCGTATACGTACTACAAAAAAACATTCCTTTTTTAAATTTAGTAAAATGATTTGTATAAAAATATTTCTTTTGAATAAACGTAAAATTAAAAGGGGTTTATACACCGTATAAATGAAAGTTGTGTATAAAACAAAATATGGCTCAATGAAAGGAGATTGAGATGAAGTCCCTTACCACGTGTCCGACTTGACTCGACCGTTCTATACCTTCCTGAATAATAAACTAGTGTCAATTTCTAATTTCTTAAGAACCTTATTAATGTTCATTATTCCTTTTGTATCACTTATTACCATGTTATGAACATTATGTAATTATTTAACTTAGTAACGGTCGTTTTGTCGATCTTTGGTACTTGAGTCAAAAATAAAATTCTTATAATTACAAGTTGTTCTTGTGGTGAAATATCCATTATATACAGAATTATATTCAGGATTTATATATCATATATATAATATATATCTAGTATATATATGCATTTATAATATTACACAACATTTAGATGTAAGGAATGAAATGCACCGTTAATGGAGACGGTAAGTCGTACGTACGCATGAACGCTACTTTCATTTCTATTTCATATTTAATGGAATTAAATCATATTGATATAAAGATGTATTATAATTGTAGTATAATATCATATGTAATATCATTTACTCCATCCTTTACACATCCCACATATGGCATTAACGATTCAAATCACTTTGAGGGGGCGGAAGTCCGCACATTCTAAAATGAAATTATCGCGTTTAACCATAATGGAAATCATAAAGGTATTCCATAAATGAAAAATATAGAAGCATAAGGAAAACTTAAACATAATATATATCATATATAAATATAGTAACATATTAATGGCCACCATGAGAGGTGTTAAAAGAAGATTGAATAATCATCGTTTCGTGAGGCAATAATTCGCCACCCACAGAAACAGTATGTTCTTTAACCATTAGAAGAAGGTGTGTGTAATTGTAAATAAAATCTATATCATAACAAAATCCTAGTATATTTAAGATACCGGTGTTGTAACAAAATAATGGAATAAAAAGAGTTTAAGGGGTTGGATAAGCAAAATAAAACATAAGAGTAAACATTACCTTAAAATCGGGTAACTCTTTTTGATTTGATCCAAAGGCTTCCTTGGGAAGACTTATAACCAATGTGAGGCTTATAGGAGTAATAGAGGGGAGTTTCGAGAGTATTTGGGTAGTGTTTGGATGAGTAAAATGGCTTTTGAAGCTGTGAATATGGTGGTAGAGGTGGGGGCCTTTTATAAGAGGAGAGGAGGGGCACTCTTGGAAATTCATGAAATGTTACATTATTATGAAGTGCTTTTATGATTTAAAAGGTCCCACAATTATATATTTCTAGGATAAGGGGATAAGGGTTCGAAATATACCCATCCAATAGGTTTTTGACAAGTGTAAGTCTCAGATTTTACATTATTATTTCATTTAATTTAAATCGTTAATTAATGAGGTAATCACTACACCATTATGGTGTCATAAAAAATTTAATTTATTTAATGTATAAATATTATAAAAAACTATCATGATGTAATACATATTTTTATCTTTCCAATGGATATTTATAGTAAAAAATATGACTTGTATAACCCCTTCTAAAAAATGTTTTTAGTAAAACAATACATGTTTGTGACAATTTTATTTTTACATTAAATAATAGTTATTAATGTCATTATCATACCCAAGTGGCTCCATGTGGTCCCACATGTTGACCCATGGGTTTTAATGGTCGTCCATTACTGATCCAATTGGGTTAGGACAAGTGTCAAGATATTTTAATATTTTTATAATATCATTTTAACCTTATATTTCAGTAATTACCTTTAATCGCGATTAATAAAACTTAAAATTTACTATTCACCAATAAGTATTTTAATCCCATTGAACCAAATTTTACTTAATAATGACAACCATATATGTAGGATTTTTGAAATTCAATACACATAAGTGGTACTGTTTCATTTACATGAAAAATTAGTTTTTCAAACTGCCACTTAGTGGTTTCACTATTCATTAAAAAATGAAGTTTTTCAGAAAAATACCAAAAATTCACCTTAAGCTATATTTGATATTCCAAATTCAAAACTGATGTCTATTTTACAAAAATTTAAAACATATAGGTTTCATTAATTAATTTTATAATTAATTCCCGCTGTCACAACAAATAGTGTGTTTTTAAGAAACAATCTATATCAAAAGATTGACAATTGTTTATGTCCAATTTCAAAGGGAAATTAATTCTAATGACCAACATTGGATAAAATGATAAAAATATATTCTAATTATACTTTAAAACCACTCAATAGTATAATTTATCACTACAAATTATTTTGATTAAAAAAGATGTTTTAAGTGTTTATTTACTATTCATAGAAAATTGGAAGTTCTCAGAAAATTTCAAAAAATTCAACTTAGGATAATTTCGATATTCCGAATACAAAAATTAAGTCCATGTTGAATTATAGAATTAATATAATTTCAAAAGGAGGTTATTACTATTCATAACTACTACTTTGATTGGTCGTGGTGTGTTAGAACCTCAAACATGCGTACAATGCATGCTATTGCATTTTTGAAAGAGAAGTGTACCATGGAAGCTTGGGGTGTTACATAAGGGGAATGTAATAAGATATTTGGATGATATAATCATGTAAATATTATTCTTATAACAAAAATAATGTATAGTTAGTAATGAAATAATATTATTAATGAGATCAGTTTGTTCATAAAATGTTCTTTATGAAATTATGTTTTTATGGGATATTGAATCTAAATATATTAAATATTTAGTTGATTAGAAAAATATAAGACCAACTGAATTAGAAATAAATTGTAAATTTGAGTGATGTAAATATATATTTTGAAATTTTTATTTTGTACTCATATAATTCTCACTATATTTTATGCTTTTGTAATAAATGTGAAATTCATAATTTTTTAAAATTAGATTTCTCTTGATTAACTTTTGTTTTTAGTCATGTCAATATTTGCACATTTATATTTTTTCTAATATAGTTTACTTTTTAAGAATACTATAAAAATAATATTATTACTATTATTATTTTCTTTATTACAATATCATGATATAATTATTTAAAAGATATAAATTTCATTAGATTAAATATATATTCCTCAAGTAAAATAATTGACAAAAAATATAATGTGTTTGATTTATAAAAACATGTTTAATTTTTTGAATTTTAAGTAACATTCTACTATAAAAATGTGTTTTCTAAAATTATATAAAAAAATTTATTTTCATTATGGATTGAATTCCAATCTAACATGACATAAAGTTTAACCCAAGGGAGAGAATCGAAGGGGTGGGGGATGTTCATAACCAATCTCTATTATTTGATTTCATATTATAATAACTGAAGCATAATCTATCCCTTAATGTCTGATAACATTAGTGTTACAAAAAATATTAAATATTATTATAGTAATGGAATTTACATTTTCTCTTATGCCCCAATAATATTAAAAATGAAAAATGTTCCTTTATTATATGAACACCATAACACCTATAAGCCATGTAATCCATTTTTACGACATTCATAAAATGAAAGATTATAGGGGCTATTTAATGAATAATATAATAATTAAAAACTTATTAAAAATCATGAAATTAAAACTCATTTCTAAATTCATTTAATTTTATATCTAAATTACCTTGCATTTGTATAAATATAGACTATTCCTTCCATGAATGTGATATATTTTATTTTCACCAAATCTTTTATATAATAGATAAATATATGATTTTTTGGGATATTGGACTGTCAATGGACCTTTAATATAAGTAATTTGTTGTGGTAAGAGGTACAATTGACTTTGAGAGAAGTTTCACTATATCACTAAGGGAAACCACATGTTTTCTTGGGCTACCCCAACTAGGGTCTCACTAGATCACTTGTTCTTTCTCACTATGGGTATTGCAAGATCGATATGGTTTCGTCTCATAGCACACCTTTCTGTCACAAAATCTCTATTCTATTACACATTCATGCACTGCCTCTCCCATCAATGATATTTTTCCACGGCATCTATCATTATCAATAAATATTCCATGTTTCCCCTCACTAAAGTATTAGTTCCACACATTTGGAATAGCGTGACATATGAATAGACCCTCCTAAGGAAACTTATAGTAGGCCCCAAGTGACACATTAATATTGATAGAGGATCTTTAATACTTAATAAATATATCATATACTATGGAAGACACATGTTATTGGTAATCCATCATGAAGTAAAACAATATCCATAGACTTATACACTTGGGTGAAAGACCAATATCGCACTATTCACATAGGGATACCATCAAAATGGGATACTCAATTGAGTAAGGATATTAAACAAATATCACCAACTAAGAGTATCCATCCTTAAATCTTATCCATTTGGGTGACCCATCACCCATGGTCATCGAGTTCGGTGACCCATTACCCAAATTTAGAAATATGGGTATACTGATGCCCATGTCTAATTACCTGGGTGACTCACCACCATATGTTATCCTTTTCAGGGACAATCTTACCAAATTTATTCTCTTATGATACCCCTGTCCAACACTAATCTCATAGTAGACCCATCTCCCATGGTTTAATCTAAGGGAAAACATACCCCAAAACCAGATCTTGGGTGATACACACATCTTATGATTTCACTATGTAGAACTTTCATTGAGGAAATATTTCAAGATAAGAATATTTTATAATAATAATCTTTAGCTACAATGAATTATCTACTCCATAAAACTTTGAAACCTTTCTAACAAGGCACCTATTTGAATATTTTATCACTAAAACATGTTTTTGAGTTAGAATATGAACAAAGTCAGGACATGAACACAAGTATTTACCCCTTTTGATCATACTTTCACATCAAAAAAATGTGTCCCCCTTAATATATTGGGTCTGAAGGTTTTTTTACACCATATATTTACATTAAAATGTGGGTATTGTTATTATGCACATATGATTTATGAGTCTAGAAATGAAGTAACACAAGGCTGACCCAAACCTAAGCGCAACCTGCTAGTGCGCCTGGTGGACGTCTATAGAGAGAGGAAGTCACATTTTCACAAGTCAAAATCCACCATTTCATTCTTTGGACATGGAGAACACCTCATTTGTTCTTTTTGAAATTTGGGGTATATCCACCAATAGATTTCCAATCTCACTATTCTGGAAGCTGTGTAAGTACAACCAATAAAATTATTGAATACAACTGCCCTAAATCATTCACTCCTCCTTTCCATTGTGGGACTAGGTAGCCTCATAGGTGAAATCTCAATTTAATCATCCATTGTTGAAATAGTTTCACACAAATAAACACACAAAAAATATGTTAGTAATTTCTTATTATATCCATATCATATAAAAATAGTATATACAATAATTTCCTAATAATAAGAAATAAATTCTTTGGTATAGTCTCTTAATAAGACCTTAATAAATTCTTATTGAACTATTAGAATTCCATTCTGTTATAGGAAATGTTAGAAATATCTTTGATGTTCAAACCCAACAGAATAAATCATATATAAAAACTATTATTATTTTATTTTAATACCGGGATCACCTACAAGTATACATAGATTAGATATATTTTTTGTAGTTTATAAATTCCAATAACTAGGACCAAATTCTTTATAAATAATCCTTTCATTGGATTATATTACTAATAATATCATTTCCTTCACATGTGCGTCCATATTCAATCTAGAAAAAACCCATATCTACCACTTCAAATATCTATTTATGATTAGACTACCCATATTCTATAAGGTCTGCATTCAATTCCAAAACAACTCATACCAATAGAATCATATTATCACATAGGTCATCCTAAAAGTTCTAATATTATACATGTAACACCGTATCCATTTATATACCTATTCCTTAATTGAAATTTAAAAAAGTATCTTGATAAATATCAAATAATAGTTATTATCACATGATGTGAAACTATGCATCTCAAACTATGTGGGATTTGGTTTTTATTTTGGTTGGATACAAATGACGCCTTTTACAGGATCATTCCCAACATGATCAATATTTTCTACCCATTAATATAATTAATTATTATATTTGTATTACCCAAGAACCTATATTAGTTTTTTATTTCCCTAAATATCGACATCCCATTCATTAGGTTAGTTATAATAACACAGTCATAACCAATATAAACAGTGCATAATTTTTGTGGAATACATAAAAATTTGATCAAAGACACAGTAAATGATCATATTAGATTAGTGCCTTTGAAAACATGGAAACATAAATTATGATACCATATTAAGATACGTTATCTCCCATTAGGTTATTCATGTTTATCACCTCATTAGACACACAACATATATTACATATCTTCACATCTAGGGGAAGGAAACATAAAATTATGTAAGCTCAAAGGATCAGTAATAGTAAATAGTGGATAGGATCAGTAATAGTAAATAGTATATTCCCTAGCTTGGGTGATACCTGAAGAAAAACACGATCCCCAAATAAGAACTCAAGAAGTCATTGACGATGATCAACAAAAGATTTCATTATAGACTGAGTAGTAGTCATATGGTTTTTAATCTCTTAAACATATTCTGAAGTCTCCTGAATGGGATGAGGACCTAGTAGGGATGCCTCACCTACCTCCAGCTATCATAAGGGTGATCGACATGTCCTTCTATATGTGGATTCAAAAGGAGCATTCTGGATTGTCGCCAGAATGTTGTAATTATAGGTGAACCCAATGAGAGGGATATGCTTCCCCCAAAATCCACTAAAATCAAGGATGCATGCTCTGAGCATATCCTCCAAAACCCACATTTTTCATTTAGATTTCCTATCAGTCTGAGGGTGATAATTAATTCATAGAAACACCCAAGTCCCCATAACTTTTTGCAAACCTTACCAGAACCATGATGTTAAACAATCATTGATATAAGAAATGATAGTACATAGAACCCCATGTAGTCATACGATCACACACAGATACAGTATTCCCATCCCATTAGCTAATAAATTCTCCCTAATAGGAATGATATGGGCTGTTTTATTTAGTCTCTCAATGACTACCCAGATATCATTGCTACCCCTCGATGACAAAGGTAAGCTAACTATGAAATCTGTATCAAAATCTTCCTATTTCTATTCTAGGACTAAAAGTGGATGTTACAAGACTGTATGTCTTTGGTGCTCCACCTTCATATAATTGAAGGTATAACACATAGTGATGAATCCATAAATCTGAAATTTCATCCTAGGCCACCAATACTGGCATCACATATCATGGTACATCTTTGAGATTCCTGGATGAACTGCCCACTATGAAGCATGGGACTCATTTATAAACTCCTCTCTCACATCTTTAGGAACCCAGATATGTCCACGTAGAAACAAGATTCCATTTTTTTCCACAAACCAATCTGGAGGTGGGTTATCCCTCGAAATACTCTAATGGGAAACCATACCTTTAGGATATGAGGACTGCACACTCTTCACCTTCTTAAAGAGAGAAGAGGTAACTCTTAAGGATGGGATGTATGATTCATCATGAATATTGTGAAACTCCATATAAGGATCAAAAAAATAGGTCCATTAACTTCTACTCATCACTAGCTTCCTATACGGCCTGTGTTGGAATTTCAAGTCACACAGAGGAAAGATCCACTAGATTTTCTTTTAATCTTTATACACCAAAAATCGCTCACACCATAGATAGGGTCTCTAGATACGTAAGGCATGGACAACTACTGCTAAATCAAGGTCATGTTTCGAGTAATTTCTCTCATGAGGCCTCAACTGCTGAGATCCATATGGAACTACTTTTTCTTCTAGCATGAACAATGCTCCTGGGCCATTGATTTATGCATCTCATAAGACGAAATAATCTTTACCAGGTTCTGGAAGAATGAAATTCGGTGCTGATACCGGCCTCCCTTTCTTCTCGGAAAAGGATTCCACACATGATTCTGAACAAGTGAACTCGACACCCTTATTAGTAATACAAATAAGAGTTGTATCAAGACGAGAAAAGTCTAGTATAAAATTCTTGAAATATACAGAAATTTCTAAAAATCATGATATCAAACACTTTCTTTGGCTGCTCCGAGAAAAGAACAATAGTTTACTTTTCAAGGTCAATGGATACTCCAAATTCAGAAATAATATGAGCCCACAAGTTGGATTTCTCGATCCATAAGTAACATTAATCAAGATTGGCATCAAGATGATTCTCTCTTAGTGTACTCAAAATTTTCTCAAGATGTTTGGAATGATTTTTACTCGTTAAAAAATACACCAATATGTGGTCCACAAAGAGCACAAAAAAAGAGACAAAAAATGGATGGAATCCCCTATTCATCAATTATATAAATATGGCATGCAGGTTCATAAAACAAAATGACATTAAAAGATACTCATATAAACCATAATTTCTATAAAAAGGTGTATGAGGTATGTCGGATGGTCTTCCTCTCACCTGATGATAACCTGATCTCAGTTCAATATTAGAGAACACCTTTTCTCCCCCGAGATGGTCATATGGATCATCTATTCGAGGATGTGGATACCGGTTCATGACTTTAAGTTGGATCAACCTTCGATAGTCTATGCATAAAAAATAGTTCCATCATCAATCTTATCAAAAATCATGGGTGAAGCCTAAGAGGATTTTCTAGGCCATATAACAACTTTGGCCTTTATGTCCTCTATCTGCCACTTGAGCTCCGGATGCTCGGTATGTGCCATTTTATACTGAGGAATAGACACTGGATCTACTCGTAGAACAAGATAAATTGGAAAACTATACCTCTCTATTATGAGGAAATCCAAAAAAATAATCAGGAAAGACTCCCCTAAAATGATCAACTATAGAATGAAAATTAGTTAGGAGAAAATCCTAATCGTCCATGAAAAGATTTGAAATTTTTTCAGTCACTCTAGCTAGCCCATGAGGCTAAGGTCTGGATCTCCCATCCTGGACATCCCACTCGCCTTTGAAATGATAATTGATACCTTTTTGTGACGTAAAAGAAACACACAAATTAAAATAGTCTAAAAGGGAGTGATAGTGGACCAACAAGTCCCCAAGAAAATGACATTGAAGCCCATCATCTCGAGAAAAAAGAGATTCCACAAGGTAGGGTAACTACCAACCTCCAAGGGATAGTCCCTGTAATAACATTTTCCCTCCATCCATATTTCCTACTGTGTATCGAGGGTCATTAAACCATAATGATATTTTTTCTCCTGTCTCAGACTTTACCCCGATAGATATAGAAATAAAAGAGTATGATGCACCTGTATCAAAAAAATTAGAAAAAATAGTAGAGCCTACAAGAATAGTACCTCATACTATAGATGGTATGACAACCTAATCCTTGAGTATCAGTTTTATGGAATTCAACTGACCTGATCCTCATCCATATGCAACTGATGGAATACAAGTTTTTTGATTGCTCTGATAGTGCTATTGGTGATCATGGATCAGACTACAACGACCACAACCGCCTCCTCGTATAGACCTGCTTGTTATACTCCAACTCCCCCGTGACGATGCGCAAAAAGAACTCGCTCATGAATATGGAGAATAAGCTACTCTTTTTCCACTCAAAGTTGGTGGAAAGGTCCTACCAAAGTGCTAAAGATAACCTATATGGCATCAATCCCAACACTTAATATGACCTCTATCTCACAAGTGACTCTTATTCCCTGGATTTCCACACTGATGACATAATACAAAGCTATAAAACATGATACTTTAGCTTCCAGAACCTTGATGATAATCCTCAAGGGATCATTTCCTACCACCAGAAGAACTACTTTCCAGATGTGGCACTGATCTCTTAAACCCAAAACATGCTCTGTCACATTGGTTATGCTCATTGATAAGGGCATGATCAACTAATTCATAGATAGTGGGAGGGAAAAAGATGTTAACCTGAGTTCATATGGCATAATGAAGCCCATCCTCAAAACATCTTTCACATGAAATCTCATCTTTGACATGAAGTGGTGAAATGTGCTGTAAATCAATGAAACGTGCAAAATACTCAAAAACTATCATTGAACCCTACTTGAGATGCATTAAATATCTGGCTCTGTCAGCTCTCAATTACCAAGGAATTAAACTATCATATAACTATGTCTGGTATTAAACTCAAAACATGCACTGATGATGACTGTCCTGGGTAACGACATCCCTCCTACTCTTGTCACAATCTAGAAGAATGTATATAGAGATCGTGACACTATGCCCTATAGGTGTTTCTAGATGATCAAAGATATATATCATTTCCTCTATCAATGACACTGCAACATGAGATCTTCCATCCCATGGAAAAGTAGGTGGATACTACTACTTTATATCCCGGGTCAGATCATCCATCGTAGGTGCAACCCGTAGAGCAACAATAATGGACTACGACATACGTAAGAAACTATCACTGAATTTGGTATCAATTATTGTATTAGGTACATCATTCGGTGCCTCAAGTGTCACTATTAGAAGTATGATTAGTGGCTCAAGGCCCACCATGTCTGGATCCTGTTCGTCAGCACTATCCAGGAAAATAAAATGAGGACATCATGGCAGCATTGGTATACAAATTCCAAGAATACTCCTCAGAAAAAAATAAAATAAAGGTTATAATATCAATAACGAAAGATGAATGTAAGAAACCTCACTACCCACGACATACTACCAAATGTATCCACTTAAAAACTATGTATCTGTAGGTGCTCAAGTATAAGTTTCATGTCATTTTGTAGTTATTTGTTAGGTTCACTCATATAAATTTTATAAACATGAAATGGTGGGATAAGGATGTACAACCAATCCATTTTATATTTGAGGAATTTTTTTATAATTTATAGTCATTTAAAATGAATAACATCACATGCTTATCACAAAAAATGACACCCATTTACATATAGCATAATAGCTTGATTCAGAAAATTAACAATTCCAAACCATGAGGGAACATACAAATCATGAATTATGAAATGAAATAACTCAATCAAATACTAATTAATACCAGTACTTGCAACTATCACAACATTACCTAACAATAATAGGTATATCATCCAATATGAAGTAGTGAAATGCACCTATATTGCATGGAAATATGCATGACATGAGAATTCTAGTTGACTATAATGATGCATATAGAGATACTCCTTTCACTTATATCCTTGGGTCAAAGATGAAATAATTTCCCTAAGGCTAATAATCAAAAACACCATATAATATGTGAGTCACGCAAAAGTGAACTAAAATCAACTGTAATTGGAAAAATTCAACAACAATTTCATTATGGTTAACATGGAATTTACCCCAAACATGGGTTTGTGACCCCCAAGAATGAATTATGAGAAATTAAAAAGCATTCCTATTTTCCATTAATTTTTTTAGAAATATTCAATAAAGAAAATAAACCTCATTTGATACCAATTTGTGAAAACCCTAACCTAGAGGATAGTTAACGAGTGCCCTGAGCCCGGTGGGCCACAGAGCCTCAAGCACATCTTCTTGAATACCAGTGGCTGCTATCTAGTAGAGAGGGCCTATGTTGTGTCTGTGGGAAGACAAATCCATCATTAGAATAATTTAGAACTAAAAAAGTGATATAAATGATTAGTAAACAGTAGAAGATATATAAATAAATTGTGGAAGAAAAATGATGCAATAGATAAACAAGAATAAAAATGACTATATCAGCTGGAACAGTAATGATGTAATGTCATGTCACTTGAAAACTAAAATGCAAGGATAATAGACAATATTTATAACATGTTCCATAGGGTAAAAGGAAACAAAGATTTCTCTAGTCATCCAGAGATTCTACTCGGTCATTTTCTTTCAAGATCCATCCTATCATCACATAATCATGTATTGGAAGTTGCATGTTTCCATTTGTCAATAACTATAACCATGTAATATACATTAAATACAAAATATCTCTTGTATTGGGGGTGAGATAAATCTTAGTGGCCCCCACCAACTTTGTCTCTAACATCAAGACCGTGTAATGGAATATAACAGTGTGCAGACATGCATATATAAAGCAAGAAGTACATTATAACTAAATAACCATGTACCTAATTCACCACTTGGTTGGTGTTAGAACATGTAACCAGTTCATTAATTAATCAATTACCAATTATTTTTAATAATTCACATGATAAAAAACCAACAATAACATCAACTCATGATAGTATAAGTAGTGGAGGACCCAAGACGTAACAAGGCTACCAAACAATGACATCTGGTGAGGGAGTTCAAGGGTAAAAAACAAGGTAACGTAAACTCACAAAAATCTAACCCATTAGAATCTATGTCTATCTAAGGGGTTAGCGTGTAATCCAAGGAGAATAATCTAAGGAATTTCCACAATAAGGTGCCTACCGAGACAAAGTTGATTGACCAATGTAAAACATATCTATCAAAAGGAAAAGCCCTATGGGATTTAAACATGGAACCTACTAGTCAATTCTGGATCAAAAGAGTGTATCTGATGAATGTTGTATGAATAGGGGACCCAATAGTAGTATACTCAGCATCCAAGTAATAGAAAAGAACATGAATCTAGGTGGGTATCATCCTAGTCAAACTGCATCCTTGAATCGGAATGGGGCTCCCAGAACCCAAGGTATTCCCTTCTCAGAATCCAAGGCAAGAATGAGTTAGTCCATTCATATTTGATATTGTAATTATGTAAAAAATCATTTAGTTCAAGTCATTCCTTCCTCTAGTGAGGATTTGTCATGTAGAGTTGAAACCATTGGTATAAGCCTTGTCTTCTATTAGTGTGGATATGCCTAGTAGCGTTGCAACAATTTAATCAAGTAGTAGTTAGCCATTATGTCATAATCAATCATTGAGGTTCACTCTCCTACATTCCATAAAAATTGAAAGGGGTTCTAAAGACATGTAACCATTATTCAATATCTATTAATAAGTCCAAGTTGTATACCAATATACTTTTCATTTCATATTTCCTATTTAACATTTAGTAAACATTTGTAATATCTTAACTTAGATGGGACAAGGGGTGAGAATACATGGAACTTTTCATTATGAAATTATCATTAAAAAAAGACATTTTTAAGGTGAATCACCTTTAGAAAGGTCGTATGAAGTCACTCTCAAACGGTGGCTCAAACGTTTCGAAACACTAAAAACCTAATTATTGCATAAACTTTGACATGAGGCAGATTGAGTTGCGGGTGAAACCACTAACAAATAATGACATATTTGGAAAGAGCATAACCATACTATTCTAACGAGTATAATCATGGCATGTTAATTTAAGAAATTATTTCCAACGAAATAGGAGGTTCACACAAAAACATTCCAAAAACAACGAATATTAGGGATGAATTATAGAAAACCCACCTTAGGGGTTTACAAGCCTTCTCCTTTGGTATCAACCATTGATTTTACTTGGATTGGATTTGATCTATGAGAAGGTGAAAAATTCTCACATGGATATTTCTACATCGAGTGTGAATGAGATGAATAATGGCTAAAGGGAACTTGATTACTTACTGTTGTGCATCCAACATGATGAACACAATCTCAATCTGAAGTCATATGAAGAAGATATCTTGATTCCAAGATTTGAACATAAAAAATAACAAAATTTAGAGATAACTAGGTCAATCCCACATAAACATGGATTAGGGAGGAAGGGGGAGTATTCATAGATCATTAAGACAATTTTAGGAATTTTACATACGTTTTTATCCTATGCATGGTTTGTCTGAATATTTTGTGAAACTGTTTGCCAGCCATGTGAGACGGTTCTGCACGAATCTGGGAAAAAGGTAGTTTTCATGGTCAGGCCACATGGCTATGCCCAAAAAATGCTAGATGCCACTATCTGAATGAACAAAAACTGCATGGTTAGGAAAACCGTGTGAAAACTAGGTGAAAACCATGCATCATGGCAAGAGAAAAAGGGGGCTCACATGGATAGGCCGCTTTGACGTGAATAGTACATGAATAATTAATATTAGGTCCAATGTAAGTATTTAGACTAAAAAATCAAGGATCCATTCCAGAGTGAAAAACTAGGTTCTTATACCTAAATCATTATATGTCCAAAAGAAGAAAAATTCTCAAATTTCAATCCAATTTTTCCATTCATAAATAATAAAATGGTGAACTCGACCATGGTATTTATCCAATGAAAATTATTAGTTGAATATTCATATAAAATCAATCATTCAATGATATATATTGTTATTGAATTTAAATCATTTAAGTAGTACTGTCAAGAGATCTATTTGATCAAATGATATTAGCAATAACATGTTCCTATGTGATATCATTCAAGAGTGGTGTGACCCCAAAAATAAAAGGAAAACATTACTTACTCAGAATCATTAGTAGAATGTGGATGATAAGATGTTATCGGAGGGATATCTTCATGGAATCAACGAAACATTATAATCCACACACAAGTGTCTCATAGCACAAATGACTGTGGGGAAATCCCATGTGAGGAAACCTACAAAATATCCCATTAAAACTGTAAACCCCACCTAAAACATTGGGAGCTTATCCTAAATGATTGATAAAAAATACCCTCTTAATAATAGTATGGTATATTAGAAAGTCAACCAGGGCCTTGTTTTAGCTCTTTGGATGCCTAGGTGAGCTCCAAATTGAATCCATTACAGTGTTTTGAAATCACCACCCATAATCCATAAGCCGAGTATTCTACCTAGAATATTATTCCCTAGAAAAAAATATAAGAGGGAGTAAATCATATATAAACAATATTTATGGTATATACACTACATGTATTAATAAAATATTTACATTCCCTGTATATAATCCTTTCAATATAGTATATTTTAAATCAATGAGAAGGTGTTTATCAAAAATAATAGATATTAGGCCTACCGATAGCTTTCAACATCAAGTACGGTGGAGTATTATATATCAAAATCCTTTACATAAGAAATTTATCATATATCAAGGGGAATTGAGGACATGAGAGTGATCGTACTTCCACTTTTACAAATCAGCATGCATAGATTACTCTTCCAACTGAATAATCCTGTAAAAATATCATTGAGTTAATATATTTTTATAGCTATATCTATTCCAATATGCGATAATGTTTTTAGAAAATTTTTTTAATCATCTGTAGAAATTTATGGTTGGAATATACAAATAATCAGATAGAGGTAGGTTGACCATCCTACTCTCAAATATATAGAATAATGACATCACCATATCTCAAAATATGTAAAGGTGTAGTCCAACATACCAACACACCATCAAGATTAATGATTGTATTTCATACTAAATATATAATAAGGGCTCTATATTCCAAAATACCAAATTTTTTTCTATCACTTTATCATGGAAGATGTTCAGAAGTAGAAACTTGTTTTCGTACACCTACAGAAAATAATAAGAGTAACAACAAATTTCTACAATTACTAAATTACATAAAAAATTCCTTCTTAAACAAAAGATATTTATCAAAAAAATTTATAGAACAATATATTTGTGCTCATATTTATACCCAGCACGGAAGAGACTATCATCTAAATCATTGAATAGTAAAATAATGATTGGATAAAACTTCCATAATCAATGGTAAATAGTATACCTGAATGAGAAAATATAAAAATTATATATTTCAATGGTTAGCCTAAAATAATTTTCATGTTAATATGATGATAATACATAATAACATTGAGGCCCTAAAACACATATCTATTGTGGTCTGAGGTTCCTTAAACATGTCTTTAATATGTGAGAGAAACCTCAGCCATATTGGTCCAACCCATTATACTCTAACAATAAGTCTTAGAGGCCCTCTAAAGAACTCATATTTTAATTTTCATCCCCATGACCAAAAATTAATTAGTCATGATGACTCTCCTCATGATTCTAATTACAACAGTACTACTTACTATGGGAAGATCAAAATGAATGATGTTCCACCCCTTTCTAGAATACTTGTTGGTTAAAAAATGGGTATCCTAATAGTAACAGTCCAGTATGAATAAAAATTCCACCACTCATAAAATCTATTCCAATAGTACCTTTAATTTGTAATTTCTTGATGGATCATAGTTTATCTAGCTCATGGTCTCAATAAACTCTCACAGTATACACAATCCATCAATATAATGGACCCATATCCTCTTTGGATATTCAGGGGTAATAAAAGTAAAATTTTTAGATCATGTGGAAGATGTTAACCATTAATATGATGTAAATTTAAGTGATATATTGAAAAAGTTACAAAGGAATAAAATAATAAATATCTCATGGATCAATATCTATTACCTATTATGACATTCCAAATATGTTGAATAAGTAATTAGTTACTTATTTAATAACATGTTGGAAATATTACACCAATATAAAAAATAAAAACCTATATTATCTAATAAATAATGATCATCTTCTCATAATGAACAAGATTTGAAAATGAATAAAATTTTCTAATATTATTGTATCAAGGAAACTGAGGTAAAAAACCCACAAAAAGTTCACTAAATACCATTTTCTACAGTCCAATAGAGTTATAATAAATAAAAATTGATGCATAATATGTTGTTTATATCTGGGTCAGAGTGGTTAAAAATCAATGTAATTCACATTATTCACAAGTCAATAGTGTCCATATAATATGTTATCATACAATTTCAATTCAATATATGATTTAATAGGACCAATGAAAACACACTCCGTTTGGTTAATCTATAAAAATCCATATATAAGGGAGAATGTGGGGTAATGATATGGAGAAGGCCAATTATAGGATTTTCATATTGTCCTCTCATAATATAGAGAAAAAATTTCCAATAACAAAACTAGAAATTATGGGATTGGTGTAGTTATCTATGTCATAGATCCCATAAATCCACACCAGGCTCACACTAAAGGGAAAATCATATATTTCAATTTTCTTTAAATGTAATAGTCCATGGTGGGTCTCTATGAGAAACCCCACCCCATTGGGATGGGGGAAATTTCTAACATAATTTCCACCCCTAGGGTCATAGAATATTTAATGGGATTATATTATATATAATTTTTCCATTTAATCCCTATTACAAAAGCCTAGGTTTTTTTTACATGACCCAGTCCATCATTGAAATTATATCATTAGTGAATTCTAGGAAGAATTAGTAGATGATCTACATGAGTCTCAACTTTCAAGGATGGAAACATTTTTATTATCTCTTCGAAGAAAATTGTTATTTCTATGATTGGATGTGATTACCGATAGTCAATTCCCAAGTCATTCTAAACATAATAAGAAAATACATAATAATTTGGGGCATGTATAACATGATTTTTTTGGAGATTACCTCAAGATCACTATCCACATATCAAAGCCAGGGGAATATTGAATAAAAAATTTCAATATTCATTGAGGTTTTAAGATGAAATATCCAACTAGGTAAGTTGACTAGGGATAATCCATCTATATATCAAATTATTGGGATAAGGGAGAATATTGGGACATTGAAAGTAAATAGGATATAATTAATAATGAATAATCATATTAAATTGATTTTGATGAAGAGAATGTGTTTAGAAAATATTCCATTATGAACTTCATTATTATCAATCTAGTAGAAGACATTTATAAATAAATTTACATTTAGTCATATGATTGGGAATTATTTTCTCAAGTCATTAGTTGAACAAAATGATCGGTTAGGTTATGGATACTATGAATCAAATGAACTAACTGAATGTTGTAAATTCAAATGAATAATTTCTAACCCACAATTCTATTTGAGAAATTATAATATTTTTGTCAAGGATGTAAAACACTGAACCCCAAAAAATCCTAAATTCATCCCCACAAAATATATGGTGTTGTCGTACAAGGTCTTGAAATATTATCTCATATGAGTTGATGAGGAATTACTCAACGTAAAAATTACCAATGGGAATCCCCTTTAAGTAAAAGATAATTTATCTCCTCATATTCATCAATATGGGAAAACATTTCCTATAATAATAGAATATAAGAATATAATTATCACTGTATCCAAAAAAATAGTCTAAATTAATTCAAGAATTTTAGATGGAAATAAATTCCCTCTATAACAATATATATACATTACTGATGTTAGATAACTCACCGAGTTCTTATGAGAATTGGATGTTAACAACTGATGAATATATGAAAATACATTATATAATTTTATTCAACTAGTACTCTTGATTAAACTTTGATAACTATTAACATAATAATACATAGAAACATCGAGTCTCATGATGGTCAAATTATGGTTGTGGGTGGGATCATTCTATAGTGGAAGTTTAATGTTAAACCATTCTCTAAATGGGTAGATGATAGTCATCCTTTTCATAGTATTGGGAATATAGGTCCCTAACTATTGTTTTCATGGGAGATATGTAAGACCGTGTCTCAATTTTTTAGATGATTTGGAATCCTGATTACCTCAGAGGATTAGTAACATGCATATAAAATAAGGATACTAGTATATAATTTATTGTTTAAAAAACTCATATGGTATAGTAGTTTACTAGCTGAGTCCATCACAAGCAGGGATTAAAATTTTAATTTGTTCCATTACCAATTATCTCCCAAATATAAAAAATAACACATAATCCTCTGATGAAATTTCAACAACATGAAATTAAGAGGTACATTGAATTTATCAGTATATGGAATACCCTGAAGTACTCTCTAAATATTCCTATATGTCATGAATATATATATGAGTTTTTGTAAAGGGAACCTATGAGATGTTATAAAAAACTGATTATATTAGAATTCAAAAGTTAGATTTGTGAGATTTAATCCATTGTAATTTTTTTGAGGATATTATCCGATGGAGTAGGGGAAAATCATAGTTTGCACACTAAACACATAAGAAAATAATTTGTAAGATAGATATTACTAAAGTTACAGAAAGACTAGATAAAGTCATAGAATAATCCCATTTGTAAGCTACATATCGCACATTTCCTTACATTGAACATAATAATAATACATCCCATCCAGAGGTAAATAAAGGTCATAATAACCCCTGATATTTGTAATAAAAAACAAAACACATTATTTACAAAATGAATGGGTTCCTTAGTACTTCATCACATCAATGGTATACAATCTTATCTAGATATCAAATAAAAGGCTAATTTATGAAAATGGGATCAATGATTATCCATTATATTATTTAATTTATGGGTTGTTCTGCCAAACCATCCAATACTACCTCATCTTCAATGTCATATTACCAAAAAAATTTGATTCCTGATATGTGGTTTGGGGGAATGAATAAAAAATTGGGGTTGATGTTTCCACCAAACAATTTTAGGATTATTTTTATTGAAAGGATGTTACATCCGTAAATTAATGAAATTTTATTGCAATTATAAATCAGAATATGGTTTAATGGCCTAAATCAAGTCAAAGACAACATCATTTTAACCAATTTTAGTATACATTTTAGAGTAATTATAAAAATTGATTCTTCAAACCTCATTATATGGAGTAAATCAAAATCTTCTAAAGACTAATTGGTAATAATATGACGATTCTCATCATCCATTCAAACTCACTGAGTGTCTTATAGATATTTTTCCTAATCATTTTTAATAAGGTAATTTCACCACTAAATGTAAACCTAATCAGATGAAGAGATGATATTTTTTATTGTTACTCTCATTCTCTTGGAAACCCCATTTTATGTGATGAAGATATATATGAACATAATATTCCAATACATAATACAAAAACAGAGGTGGAGGCCAGAAATTTTGGGTGAATAAGGGTAGATGAAATTTTGGATGGCTTTTGTATTTTTTCCACACACCAACCATAGCCATAAAAATTTCTAAAACCAAGGATATGTCACTTACGTCCTTCCATGAGTAGTATTAAGACCCTATTGAATCCATTAATAGTTATCCATACCCAATTTTGTTAGAACAACAGTTGTATATTGTACATCTATCTAATAAGACCAAAATAGTGTGTATACAATATCAATTCAACAAGTCAAATATCAGTATTCATTCATATTCTTAATAAGACATAGATTATTCTAATTTTCTTGCTTCATATTATCTCCAAAACTAAGATGATAAACCCAACAATGGGAAGAAAAAACGTCATCTACACAATAAAAAAATCATGATAGAGTTGACCATTTATAATAATATTCACACAATTTTGGAAACTCTCCAAAATTTTATGTATCATAAGTAATAAAATATTGATGGTTTCTTTGGTTAAAAGTGGATAAATATTAAAGTAAACCTAAAATATGAGTATGAATCTAAAATTCCACAATGTAATTCCACAAAAATGTGTTATTCATAGATGTTTCTCTAGAGTCTATTTTATAAAGTAATATTAGAACCATGTACTTTTAATTTATGATAGAGAATATTGATATTTTATGGGTTATAACCAATAAGGGATCTATGATTAATCTCATCCTCGTACGGTCCTCCCAAAAATTGAGATATTGTGATTTTATGTTTCTCTCCCCTGATGCTTAAAAATCGATGGTATGTTAATAGTGATCAAAGTTGTAATGAAAATATAAAATTTAATAACCATTTTATAGATTTGATTCATAATTTTGAGTTCATGATTTCCCAATAGGACAAAACATTACATGTTTTTCTCAGAAGAACATGACCTCTTAGATATGGGGTTATTATTCCATTATGTAGTAAGTTCCTAATGTAGTCTATTAATTGAATGTTTTTTCTATGTAAGAATATCACCCCAATTGAATACTTTGTATATCATTACACTTAGGTACATTTGTACAAGTGATAAGGAATAAAATAATAATACGGAGATATGTGGGTTTCTGCTCCCAGTAGTTTGATAACTATGCTTCAAAATACTTATATCATTCTAAATAATATTTAGTTATTTTATTTTAATCCATCACCTGAAGAAAATCTCACCACATGGATCTACTACACTTAAAAAGATTTACTGGACCGTGTATATATAGTACTAGTTGGGTAAGCATATAGAGGTCCATTAAGAGCTAGTTAGGTCAAAAATGATGAATTAAATGTTACTTGTGGATATTCCATGATCAAGAGTGATCATTTTCCATATTCAAAATCTAATGATACCCACGATACTCCATATTCACAAGAGAAATCCACAGACACACTAGAGGAAACATATAAATCCAATATTATATCTCTTTATTCTAATTATGTCAAATTTTCTTCACCCACTATTTATATAAAGGAAAAACGTTTGTATCATTATAGTAAACTCGATCATGGGGTCCATCAATTAATAATCATAGGGAGTTCGAATGAAAAACATACATCACTGATGATATATATAAATTGATTCTATATATCAATCAAAAGAACTTTTATATAGTTGTTGATTAAGAATATTTAGAGGTTGAAATTAAATATCCCCCCCGTAATATTTGATAAAGGTTTCTCTTTAAAAATTGATGTGATCGTACAATTAAATATTGTTTAAGATGAGGATCGGTATACCATATTGATTAGTATCTCAATTCATATATATTTGTATGAGATGTACAATAGCTTTTAGAAAAAACACTGATAAATATTATCGTATAATTAAATTAATATATGAGTGATGTGTTCTATTATGGTCACCCATATTCATATATTGATATATGATCATTTAGATTTCAGACATGAGTCTATGAGAATTCATCCATAAAATTCAACCATGGAAGAAATTTAATTTGATAATATTATTATCTAAAATTTCTTTTTACTGGTTGAATAATTTAAATAGATAACCACCAACACCCCATTAACAAATGGAATTAGTGGATTCTAATCTACATTGACATTTGGAATTAGAATTAGTCCATACTGAATGATGATTTACTAGTTCTGGTTACAAAACACCTAATTGAGGAAAATATTAGATTATAGTACCTTTCATCCTGGATGGTTACTCATGGTGAATTCATTTCATGATAGACCCTGAAGATGAGTATTCCATCACATTCAAGAAAAATAAAACAGTTATTTTGAATCATGATTATTCATATTTTTGGATAAATTCCGACACCACAAACGAGTGATCCATGATAGACATATTTATTACCTTTTAGGGAAGGATCGTGGAATTTTCTTTCAATGTTCTAGTGGTTAATCCTCGATAATACTATTATCATATAACCAAAATAATTACTATTTTTATCATGTTTTTGTTGATTATCTTGGATATGAACCTTCTTGATGCATGATTTCCTAGAAATGTTAGGAAAATTTCTTTTTTGTGTTACATAACAATGATGTTGATGTAGAATATGATAATTTCAGTGATATAATTACCAACATTCCACATCAATGCCTTGATTTTATTTGAGGGATTCATGGACACATTACCCACATCAGGTATTTCATACCAATATAGCTAGTTATTGCCTCCTATTAATGATGTTTTTAAATTAGGGAGTCCATTATCAGTGGGATGGTGATTTAAATGATGAATTTAGAAACATAATTTAATAATTTCTATACCCATTGCTGATTATTAAATAAGTATATGTTAAATAAATTGTCATTTATATGGATGATATGAAATAGTCACTTGAATCCCTTCTCATATAGAAAAATGATGAAGAGAAATCGAAAATGGACTCCAGAATATTTGAGGGAAAATTCTAGATAGCAAGAGATGAAATTTAGATATCGATGAAAACATTCATTCACTCATTTTTATGATTTAATATCTAAGAACAATGTACATCACTACAAGTTTGATCATGCCTATAGTAATAACTTGGTCATGTACATCCTCATCCTCCCTAGGTAGACCAAGAATCAAGCCAAATATGAGGTTATCCAACAATAATATGAAATCTATTTCATATCAATTTGAGAAACAAGTGTGGTTTCAATTTAATTTAGCCACAAAAATTCCTTCCCTTGAGATCATACAGTTATGAAATGATATTATAATGGGTGAATTATTAAATTTCCTTAAAACTCCTCAAAAATCGATGATGTATTCTGGTGATGCCTCTCAATGATCAGCTATGAAATGAATGGAATGTGTGAGGATCAATAAATTTGTTATATTGATTGAATTTTATCCCCATAAATGGTGAGTAAACATTATTCATTCATGTTTTTTGATGGATTATCAAACAATGGGGAATAATACCATGATGTTATCAAGAGACTATAACAAACCCTCTAGCTATAAATCTCTCATTTCTAGTATGGGGGAGAATCAAAACTATTTATTATGTTATAAATATTTTGTATTCTATTATGATGGAATTGTTCCACACCTCTTATTCTATATCAGGATAATGACAGTTGAATTCCCTTTTGAGTCAATGATTAGTCACTCCCCTCACACAAAGAATGATCATTCGGATGTACTCATTTACATAACCAAAACACTAACTGAACCAAACATAGATGAGATAATATATTGTACTACATAATGTTTGGAATAATTACTATTAATAATCTATGATTTTAGAGGAAAAAATTATATTATCACTACCTCATTGAATTATTGGAAAACATCCATGTAAATTTATAACACCATTGAATGATTTCCCCCTAATAAATTACCTCCCATACAAGATTTTTTTATTTCATCGATCCCTGATGAAATATATTTGGCACTATGTAGAATAAATTTCCCTCAAAAATAGCCCAAATTAATTGAATTTACATTAAAATATGCGTTCAAAGTCATCCTCAATTTCATTGGATAATTAGAGACACTCATCACTCCATTAATGTTCATCTCAGATCTTTTGACATTCATCTGTTAGGAATCTTGATCATCCAAAAAATTTGGATTCATAGTTATTTATAGACAAAAATGATATAATTAATCATGAAATGTAGTAAAATGTGTGATTAATACAAAATAAATGAAAATTTCATCTATTATCTCTTGGTGTTGAGGCATACTACCAAATATTCCAAACAATTTTTCTTATGGTGAATGTTTTTCTTCAGGCCATTACCCCAACCATAATAAGAATATTTATGTATATTGATATTTTCACTTTCTTGTTCCCAAGATGGGTCATCGAATACCTAAGAAATTCTAGACAAGAAATATCACCCACTTTTTATTGACATACATCGTCACTGGATTTGGAGTCCCTCATACAATATTATAAACAACGACAATAATTTTTACTCTAAATTTTTTTAAAGGATATATCAGTTGAATCAAATATTGTCCAACCATTCATCCTTTTATCACATCATGAATGATTTTAAAATATAGGGTTTTAATAAGGTATTATAACATATACTTGAAAAGATGGTTGATCAAGACCTGAAATCAGAGATAGAAACATTGTTGCCTAATTTATGGGAATATAAAACTAGAACCCGCCCTACCACACAAAAGACCCTATATTTTCTTATCTACATAAAAGAGGCGGTTCTACCAATTTTTTTCATTTCATTTATATAAAATTTCAATATTATTCTACATCAATGATAAAGAATTGTAACATAAGTTACACAATGCGTTAGAATAAATCTATGTGAAGTGCTTTCATATACTTCTGAATATAGAGTTATAACATAATGAAAATTAAGAAGCGTATAAGAATAATTCCTATCTCTACTCACTCAGCAATGAAAAACATGAATTGATTCTTAGATCCACAATGATACTATGGGAGGAGACTACAAAATTGAACTAATGTGGTGAGAACCTTACTTAATAGACATTGTCTATTCCAATTTAGTATACTATTTAGACATGATAGATTAAGATCACATTACACCTCCCCCTATGTGGACTTTCTTAAGAAATAAATTGAATAATTCTTCTGAAATATCTATTTAAAATAATAATGTATTAAGACAATATAAATCTTATATCCTTACTATACCATTTTAAAATTCATGGTCTATTTTTCATTCACAAAAAAAATGAACAATAATGTGAACTTGTATCAATTTATAATAAAAAACACATCATCCTCATCAAATTGAATTAATTTATATAGTGGAATTATATTCTATATCAATTTAAATATCTTAGAGTGGCCTATCCACTATGGTGTTTTTCTCTCTGACATTATAGCTCAATCATTTTAAAAGTTTCTGCCACAAAATCCACTAAGTAATGAAAACATAAATGACTATATTCCTAATATATGATTCAAATCAGTATCAGTAATACAATTCACATGAACTACCCATGTCATGATACCTATCATTAAAAATATTTTTAGTATATAGAATTTATGAATTAGGTCTATATATAGAATATTAAAAGGTCTACCACCTAATATATAATGGTTTTTACAGTTCCCTTCCTGTACAGTTTATCTAATTTCCCATATAGTTAATGATCCATGTCCCATAACTCATTTTTTTTTCAATGTTTTATGATCCTATAGGTAATAACCTCAGTTTTCAAGACCATATGACCTAAAATCGGTATAAAAAGATACACACAATGTATCATGGTGAATATTATGAAAATCGTACCCCATGTAAACATTGATTATATACATGTAATGATTTAATAAATAAAAGAGTATGAAAATTATATTTCATAAATAAATTATCAATATGTTAGTAGGTCCTCTCATAAAACCCATTAATATGAAAATAAATGGTTTTGGGACCCCCTAGTTCTTAAAATATTAAATGTAGTAATGTACCAAATCAATGAATTTTTTTTATCATTTTTACATTACAATTTCAATAACATTAGGGTAACTGATTATTTCGTATATATCCTCCTTCAATTACCAACTTTATTTTCCAATCATATGAGCACTCAAAAAACATAAATGGTTATAATCAGTTATCAATATCAAATCAAATTGACAATTTTGTTATCTATACATATATTCCTGAATTTGGATTCATCATACACTATCCCCCTCCCCCAATTTTAGCCTATCAAGAAGATGAATCTCATCTGGGTAAGAGGTACCTATATTCTTCATGTACCCGAACGACATCATAATGGAACCAATCAGTCAAATAATTGTGTAAATCCTTACTGTACGTAAACCATATCATCATCATTGGACAAAAATGCTTTACATACAATTAACACAGCGAATTTAAAAACTATATTATTGGTTTTAGTATCCACAATATCACTCACACATGAATTTGACCTGTTAATGAAGTAAAAATTCAATAATTCATTCATGAACCTTCTCATGGTTCACATGTTTTGAAAAAAAACTACACGATGGAGTGATTCAATTGGAATGACCATTACAGACCAAAAAAAGATACACAATACAAACCTGGTCGAAACCCCATAATGTGTTACATGGTAATAAATAGGGTCTCTAGGAACAAATGCATCTCTCCATGGTCTATCAACATAGGTGATGAGTTTTTTCTCTCACCATGAATCAACAAAATAGAAGAGAGATATAAGGTAAGCACAATTATGATCTCAAGTGGTGAGCTGACCACCCCTATATGTAGAGATGTTCGTCACTCCACCCATCATAGCTAGTGTATCTTACCTAGAATGACTAGTGTGACATTCCCACCCCGATCAATTAAATACACCATGACTATCCATAATAACTGAATTCATTACCATTATAATGATTAACCTGAATACATTAATTCAGTTTAAAAAAATTTATTTTTTACCTAGTAATCTAGATCTCATCAATCCTTTTATATTGGATGGGGTAATTTGTTTTTCATCCATTTATAGGAGAAATGGGTAGATACAAGATAGATTTCATCCCATAAAAGAAGTCAGATTTTATCTAAACCCATCTCTTAGAGTAACTTATTTTGAATTTCTTAGGATGTCCCCCAGTTAACCAGGATGACTCTCCTATGACAACCCATAGAAAACTCTTATTTCTTGCAAGGGGTCCCCTTCGATCTCCCAGGATATGTTGCCTATGAAACCTTCCTTCACCACCTCTATCACCACATACTCTTCACCCAAACCTTCATCATTTTCCATAAATATACCCCGATTCCATTTAACATAGAACATGTTACCTAATTTTGGAATAGTGAGAGAGAGATAGACAATGGGGGTGTGATATCCTCTTGAATCCACTAAATTGAGGTTGATATATATTCTTTTTGGTAGTTTATGACAATCTAAAAACTAAATAACTTAACCTATGTTGTGGTAAATTAATCTGAGGGAAAAAATAAATATGAAAAATCACTTTTTACCTAGTCTAAAAACACAAGCCTGAGTGACCCATCATTAAATATTTACTTGGATGAAAAATAACCCCGGGAATCATTATTGAGTAAGGCTACTAATGAAAGAACATCTACTTGTGAGAATCATATCAGAAAATAATCATCTTTGGTGAACCATCATTTAAGGGAATCGATTTAGGCGAACCTTCTCCAATGGTCATCCAATTAGGAATCATGCCACCTGATTACATATACATGGGTGACCCTCCACACATGGTCATCCTCTTGGGAAACCCACCTTCTATGCACATTCACTTATGCAACCAACCACTGAAGTACATTCACATAAGCATTCCCTCACACAAGGTCATCTACTAGGTAAAACATACTATTGGACAACACACTAGGGAATTCCAATATTCTTAATCATTTAAAAGTTGTATATATGTCAAGGTCCCTATTATTGGGGAGTTTCATTATATTGGGATACTATGATTATAATTTTATAGTAAAACTCATATGACATCACCAAAGAGAAATATTTGGAAATTAACTTACTATGTCCTTTTCTGGGAATACTAGATAGACACTATTAGGGAATACACAAAATGTTTTACCACCATCGACCCTTGATACCTTTGATATATGGTTTCTACATTTTTCTACATTAATTCTTAAGGTCACTGTGGGGTTTTCAAAATATCATTCCATTGATAATGGGGGTACTATTCTAAATGAAAACTCTAGGAATTTGTATGAAACATACATCAAATCATAGATACATTAGGACTGATTTGGGTTAGTCATGATTCTTGGTCGAATCCAGAGGATAGAGGAATAAAAAAAATTCACAACTAAAATACAAAGACATTTAATTAAAATATTTCGATCACACCTTCAATATGATACACCAGATATTTGGAATTTTTAACTAATACTTTCTAATTTCTCTATGTTATTGATTTTTAATAACCATAAATTAAATCACTAAAGAAGATATTCATGTAACTCTTTTTACTCAACTCCAAAGGTGGAAAAGGAAGAATTCTATTTCTATTGGGAAACAATATTCAATTTACACATCATTAATTACCTTGATACTATAACAACTTGAATTATTTTAAAAAAATTAGAAAATATTGTGTAATATTGATATAATTAGTTGGGTTGTCGGTGCAATTTTCGATGCCTTCTGGCGCCGTAGTGTGGATATATTAAAATATTTAATATAATACGTCACATTATTGAATTTTTTCATAAATTGTTTTATCCCTATACTAGTTTCTAGGATTTTAAAATTGATACCTCTGCTAAACAATGATCCTAGCTTTTACCCAATGAATTATATAATTTTTAGTAGTTCTATATGTTATAGTTATGTGTAGTCATGGGAGGATGTTAGATTGAATTAAAATCAGTATATAAATTTACTGATTTAGTTTTATAATTAATACCTTAATTCTAGAAACAATATATATAAACTATCATCTAACACATAATAATGTTTATCTTTATAACCATAGATATTTTAGAGTTAGGTCATGGCATAGGGTATATAGGAAAAATATGGGATTGTGGATATATAATAGAGGAAGTGGAAATCATAGAGCTAATGGAGTGTGTAGTGAACCAATCAACATCAACAATAGTGAAAAAAAATACTCGAATGATCAATTAAATCATTGGTGGTGTGGTTAATTTTTTTTTCCTTCATTACAAACTCTTTATTACTTGAAAAACATAAATTAATTTTTTACAAATTAATTTATTGATTTTTATTCACATTCTATTGTAATTACTTATTCCTATATTTATATTTTATAATTATTATCAATCAAAGCTGATTCTCCCATCATTATATTTAATCAATGAAGACTTTACACACATAGTCTTTGTTTGATAATCAGTATTATTTTTCATGATTTTCCCTCCATTCATTAAATGTTCATCATAAATATTTCTAATATCTAATGATTTAACTATACAACATAATGTCTTTCTCGATGATATTGATTGATTATTTCAATGGATTGTTTTTGGGGGTTTCCATTAGGTATATTAACAAAGTATATATATACAATTCTATGAAGTAGCAAAATTTATAAAAAAAATTAATTTTCAAATGCCATGTAAAGACCCCCACATAGTGTGAACCTAGTTCATTAGGACTGTCATATACATGGAGTGTATTCATAATAATCCATGTGACCTAACAATTTTCTCTATATTATACACATTCCATTTAATTTGTATTATAGATGGTCATTGGAGAATGGGATAAGACCAAATACAAGGTCCAACCTAAACGCACCATGAGTTAGAAAAACATGACATGTATTTGGAGAAGAATGTACCATTTGCGATTAAAATGCATGGGTAAATCAATAATTTTGTTAAAGTTGTGTACTCCACCTTGTATAGGATGGAGTTATTTATTTACATGGTCCATCATTGATATTTAAATGGTTGTGCACCCTAAATATTATTTTTCTTATTCTGTTTCCACGTTCTATCCCTATGAGGGTCAAATATGACATCTCCTCTTGAGAATCAAATTGATTCCCCCCCATGACTTTTTTCTAGAGAGATTCTTTTATCTCCCTCATTATATAATGAGATTTACTAATTCAAATTCTTCAAAATGATGTGTTTGGAATCTTGTATTTGATATATCAGAGCTATTATCCCCAATCTAGTGGGTTATTTTGGTTATGTGTTTTCTCCCACATAAACCCCATGAGTTATCCCCTAGCTAGGTATTGGAATCTTTTGAGATTATGTTTTTTACATTAACATGGAATATTTTAATGATTATATATTCTTGAATAAGATCCATAATTGTTAGAGAGACACATGGAGTAAATTGATCAGATGATTATTACACTTGATCCTTCATATAACACCCTTATATTTTTATGAGATAGATATTTTTAAATAGTTGGTTTCCATTGATATGTTTCATAACATGTAACATCTTATTAACTTGTGTTACACACATCACCGAGTTTATACGAAACATATTTTAAATATTTTAATTATTTAAAAAAATATAATAATAATCTATCCATTAGAATAAAGGGTAACAATTGGATAAAATAAATTATGAATTTATGATTTAAACTTGTCAAACCATATTGATATTATTTTGAAAAACTATTAAAATACAAAAAAGGGTGTTTTACTCCCAAAAAATAAACAAATGACTGTTTTTTAAAATGATAATTAAATGTCGATATTGATATATATAATATTCAACATTGTTTTTATTAAAGTTCATTCTACATTTTTTTAATAAATATATAAAAATAAATCGAGTTTTATGCTTAGATTATTATTTTTCGAAAAATATTTGATATGATTTTAATGGAACACCTAATTTAAAAATTTATTCTTCCACACTTGTAAATTATTTTTTAGAAATGAAATTTATTTTTTGAATATAATACATTAAAATTCATTTTTGGCAAACTGTTATTATTTTTATGAGAAGTTTTATGTATTGATGAATCGAGAAAATACTAAATTTTAATTAATTTATTTTTCAATTAACATGTTTAAATAGTTAAATTATGTTTCTATTTTTTAATGTATAATTAGAAAAATTTTACATCAATTAATAAATATTTTCATTTGTTCATATTTAAAACTGAAACTGGTTATCAAAACATTTATATCATTTATACTTTCTCACTAAAAACCACATTATTTTATCTAATTTGTGAGATTAATTTTTCATACATTTATGAATCATATGTGAATTGAATTTTGAGACATGTATTATATATTTTTAATCATCAAGTATAATTGTAGTTAATTTTTCACATTCATTTTTCTATAATATGGATAATAACTTTGGAAATTTTTTGTTACCACAATTAAGGAAAAATGGGGTTATTAAGGGTGATAAGAATATTATAAATTTCATATAATTAACCTAAAACATTTCCAAATGTTTTTTGATAATCACAATTCAACTATTAACACATATGATGAGTAATTGAATAATTTTATTCAGACTGTTCCATGGAAATGACATGGATATTGTTAATATCAAAGGGAGTGATAAAGTGTCACATTCAAATTTTTAATAAATATAATATTTTCATTATAGTGATAAATAGAATATATACAAATTATATATATTATTATGAAATATAAAAGGATTATATATATCATTTTTTCAATTTCTATGAATATAAATTATAATAAATAATTACACGTTAATGATTAATTAAATATTAAATAAAGGAAAAATCAACTATGTGATATTAAAAATATTAAATTTAATTTAATTTGAAATATATAAGGTGATACGAAATTTAATTGGTTGATATGAAATATTTTGGGTCAACTAAATTAATTTTTTTGAATTAATATTAATATATTGAATTTTTATAGTCAAATATAATTAAATATGTAAAAATTTACATTAATTCTTTTTTATGGAAATACTATTTTTTAAAATAGATAAAAATATTCAATATCAAAAATAAAGAAAAATATTAAAATTATTTTCCAAAATATTATAATTTTAACATTTATGTATAAGTTTACACCTTAAATGTTAAACTCGCAATCTTTTAATATTGAACAAGTTGTTTCCACACTTATAATTAAAAAATGTTAACTAAGGGTCAATAAAAATGAAATTAAATTAAATTAAAATAACTAGTAACTAAATTTAATTGGATGATGATATTATCATTATACCCAAGATTCAAGTCTAATATTTTTCCATTGGGATTCATTTTATTTTTATTTATTTTAATGTAATTAATATTTTGAAATTTTTTAAAAGTGCTCATTCTCTCTCTTATAAAAAAGAAAACATTAATCTTTTTTTCATAAATAATAACATATGTGGTTCAGCTAAAACCCATATAAATATAATCCTAAAATACCTCCATTTACCATAGAATAATTTAACTAGCCATAAGTCTATCCCAAGGATCCCTCTGTGCAAATAAATTGTAGACTTCCAAAGAAGAGAAAATTACCATCCATAAATATTTTTTATTTCTTCATTAAACATATTAAAATATTTATTTATAATTTTTATATAATAAAATAACAATACTATCTATAATAATATATTTTTTATTATGTTTTCCACCTACACTCACACACACATCCATCAAATGGGATATGCAATCATCATTTGCGTGTACAAAAGTTTACCGCCTCATGAACCTATATTTTTTGTTCTTCCATTTACACCTTTTAATATTAGTAATAATGATTTATTATGTGTTTTAAAGATATATATTTGATATTTAAGACACATTTATGCTTATGGAGTTATTATAAAATGAAAAAAAAAATTGGTTTCCATTTTGTGTAAATATAATAACTTCATTTATGGACGTGTGGACTACCTACTCTTCAAAGAGATGTGATTGAGACATAATTTAAAAGGAATGTATTTAAGATGATTTAATTAAACATATATTATATATATGTCATGATAATTCAAAGACAATGATATTACACACATATAAAAATTATTTTATTTCTTTTAAAGTAACAAGAAAATTGAAGTATATTTTATGTGTACGTATGGCGTACCATCTCGATAAACTCTGTATTTTATTTTTTGTTTCTATATTTTATATATTGTTAAAAATAAATATATAATTAATAAATATATAATTATATCATGGTTATCACTATGAATCTGATAAAAGCATGATATATGTTAGACTACCAAAAATATAACAAATCGACAAACATGGGTAAACAAATCAGATAGTACTCAGAGCGTAAGATTAACATGGAATTGATAATAAATGGGAAATATAAAGTGGTAATAATATAATATGTAATATTATATTTAATAATATGGTTTTATAATATATGCATAATAGAGTTATATTTCTTTTACATGAGGTTTGAACAAGTATGAAATGAGTCATGACTTTTGGTAAGGGAATTTCTAGTATCACTATTATTTCCATGTGACTTATTCCATATTCAAAACAATTTTATTTTTTGTGGTGTATATACTATACATGAAGGTATTATATAATTTTATCTACAATTTTATTTTTTATTGTGTATATACTAAACATGAAGGTATTATATACTTTTTCCAAATAATATTGGGAATTTGGCCTCAATTTTTTTCATTGAGACACATTTTATGTCACAGACACATATTTTTTTATAAGGTGTAAATACTAACATATGATATTTTATATCAACTTCATTATTTTACTCATATTAAATTAATCATGTTTTTTTATTATCTCTTTGGTCAAAAATCGTTATTCCTTCATAATATTTTTTTCAAAATAATATTTCAAGGTGATTAAAATGATAGTTTAAGAATTTTCAATGAAAAGGATTTACAAGATATAAAAAATGTGTTTTAAAATAATATTATATATTATTTCAGGGTTATTTTAAATTATAAAATTTCTCTAAATTATTTTTTTATTTAAAAATTATATTCTAAAATATAAGTCATATTTTCCTCATTAATTATTTCAAGTGATATCTGAAATTTATTTTTAATATAAGATAATATTATTTGGTATTAAATATTATTTAATTGGGATAATATTAAAGTAAATTTGCTATATTATTTTATAGTTGGTTTTTTTATATTTTTGAAACCCATTTCATTTCAATGGGTTATTCTATAATGAAATGATTTTGAAAAATATTTATTTTTATGTGTTCTGATATGATGAATGATTTAGTTATTATAAAATAAATATATATTGTTTTCATTATGTGATTGGTGGCACCTATATCTGGATAAAATGAAATGGTTAAGGATTTATATATCAAGATGTAGACATGTATTTAATAATGAGTGAACTTAGTTTGGTAAATGAATTTTTATACTATTTTGATATTGGGAGTGAATTATGACTACTATGACAGTTTATGGAGTAAAACCATTACACTATGATAGTCATGGAAAAGATCCATGACTAATAATGAAATTATTTTCTAATGTTTTGTGTTTTCCAAAATTCTATGTTTTATGAAAAATTTATTCTTTTATGATTAAAGACTTATGAATTTTTATGATTTATTCTATGGATAAATAATATGATCTTTGATATGTGGGGTTTAATTTTAAAATGTCGTGTCCATATTCCTATACCCTTATGTTTTTATTATGATTCATATCAAACTTTTTTACCCATAAATAGCATCTAAGCTCACCTTTTTCATATGTTTATATTATACTATTACAAAGAATGTTTTTAGGAAGTAATACTAGTGGGGAAGATCATTATTGTGAATGATTAATATCTTCGACCAAATTTGAAGAACGTCTTCCATGTTTTAAATGGTAATAAAATAATATGGTCATTGTGTGTGTGTGTGTCCATGTATTATAATTAGTATTCATGTAAAAATATTTAATATCCATGTATAAAAATCATGGGCCATAATTGTGGGTATGTGTGAAAACATTTCTTAATGTTCATGAACATGAATAAGAAAACATTATTGAGGTCCTTGGTGATATTTAAATTAATATATCTAGGGATTTCTCTAACGATATGTGTAAGTATAGGTTACATTCAGAGAGTTCTTTTAAAATTTAATAATATCAAGGGATTAATTCTATAGTGTCATATATTGAAATATTATATGTAATTTTCCATGATTATGTGGTTCAACAACTATTATTATTTCTTAAATTACTATGTTTTTTGTTTTTATTCAATGACTCGAACATAATGTAAAAATGTTACTGATGAATACGATTTGAAATATAATAGTTTTCATTGGAATAGATGAATATTATTGGAGGTGGAATTGGAAAATATTGTTTTTATGCTCACATAACATTCTCATGATATGAATAATTATTGGAATATAAATGGGCTGAGTAAAGAACAACATTACATTGGGTCCATCATGGGGAAAGTTCCACCATTTTTTAATGTGTCTTATAATCCACCTATATCTGCACAATGGATCATTACCACTGAGAAGATATATTAATTCCCTGAATTTTAAGAATCATAGAGCTTCATTTTTCCTTTCATTATTTAATTGGAAAAGCATACTAATGGTGAAATATAAAGAAGAACATGGGAAATAGAGTTGAAATTGATTTAATGTATTAGGAAAATATTGAGTACTTATTTAATAATTAAATTCCTCGTTTTCTTTTTAAAAATATTGAGAGATAATTCATTGTGTTAAATAAAAGTGATGTTTATTCCTTTGGTACCGCAGAGGTTAATTTTTCATGAATATTAGGTACTATTATAGTATAATTATCCAACCAGAATGTATTTTTGATATATTATTTAGTGGCTTAACACCATGTTTTAGATGAGTTTTTACCATAATTGAATTTATCAGTTATGAAGAAATTGTGTATTTTTTTATCATGTAGGAAATGGATATTAGATTTATATAAAAATCATAGGATTTTTAGAAGAAAAGGAATATGGAGTATAAATAAAAAACATAGATTAATGAAGATGTGGTATCAATTATGTTTAATGTGCGGAAGGAAACATAGTAGAGATTGTCTTTTTTTGAATAGTAAATGATTCATCTGTGGAAATGTTGTTCATCTAGAAAAATGATTCCAAAGTAAAAAATAAGATATTATCTAATGTTGAGAATATATATAAGGATAAAAATAATGATACACTCACACTTTTATGCTAAAGATTACTAAAAAAGGGAATTATGATAATAAGTAATAAAATTCAAGGGTTAATGATTATGATATATGTCATCAGCCTCTAAAAAATAAAATGGTAAATCTGGGGTGATCACTGTTGGTAATATGGATTATGAAAATTCATTGGTTTAATGATTGAGTATTTATGTATTGGAATTCTAGAATAATTTTGTTGATGTACATTTAACGAATTATATAAAAAATAAACATATATGTTTCGATCCACTGTAGTTTTTTTTCTATGGATTATTTAGAATATATTTAATGGTATTGGTATCCATTATATGTTTTTGAGTTTGTAAGGAGGAATTTTTTGGAAACAACTTATGGGATGGATAACCCTTTATATTTTCATGATGTTGGGATAATGAAATACATAGTTATTTGTTTGTGAATAACTAAAAGTGATAGTATTGATGACTTTATGTTGATAAGATTACAAAGTTTTTTATTATTTCATGAATTTATTTTATAGAATTATTGATTTATAGAATTATTAAATAGTTATTTTATCAATGAATTTATGTCTTCAAAAAGGTTTCATGGAAATTCATGTTACTACTATGTATCAGGGGAATACAAAATAATGGAATTCACATGTATAGTGTGACAATTAATATCTAAATAATGTTGTTTGGGGAATTAATGATGACTTTATTTTTTAAATATGTTTACCTTATTTTCAATGTTTTATATTTTAATATTTTGGATGGTTTACATGTTTATCCATTTATGAAATTACTGACATTTTAATTTTTTTGATATTTTAGGGATTAAGATTTTTTATATGATAATTTATTTATATTATAAAACATGTGGTTCCTATTTTTTTGTGATGATAAAGATAAATATAAGAAATGAATTATCATCCCATTATGGGTCTTTTGATCCTCTAGTTATTTTAGTATTACAAATTGAACATCATTTCATGTAGTAAGGGTTGAAGAAGAAATTTTTCAATCCAAACTCGATGGATGCAATTCTGCTTCCAAAATGTAATGAAATCAAGTAAATATTCATTCTTATGAAAATTACTCAACATGTGGAAAATAATATTGTAAATTTTTTTTCCTAGTTCCCTCATTTTTGATTATTCAAATGGTAATTTAAATCATCAAAAATTTATCGTGATGTGATGGTTAATATAATGATGACCGTGTTCATTTCCACTATCTATAAGAACATAATAGTTAGTTTTATATTCTATGAAAATTTTTATAACATTCCACATTAGTTATCATATTTCAAAACATAGTTAGGGCTTACTTTGGGTAACCAATATATTTCCAACATTCCCTTTTAAAAGGATATTTTAGTATTCAATTTTATGTGGTGGGATTCAATTAAATTTTTTTCAAGAGGTAAAAATATGATAACCTAGAATAATTGCATTGAAAAATTAATTTTAATTCAGGTATAACGTAGAAACATGATATTTTAATGAGATAGATTTTTTTAAAAATAAATATATTTCATAGATGTATTGTTTTACATGTTACACCAACTTAGATTTCTATACATGTAACACAATGTTTATAAGAAACATTTATTATTAATATAATTAATTAAAAAATAAAATTATAACCAATATTTTAGAATGGACAATATGAACCAAATTAATTTATCTAGAATGTATTTTTTACACAATTAATACCATATTTAAATTAAATGTAACTATTTTTTAAAAAACTATTTCAATGAAAAAAGCATGTTTTCTACCAATAAAATAAAAAATACCAATTTTTATATTATATCAATGATATATAAAAATATATTGTATTAAAAATATTTTTTACTAATTATCCAATTTGTTTTTTTAAATATGATATAAAAATAACCTTTATTATAAAACAATAAATTTTCTAAAAGATTTTTTTATAACCTATTAATCGAAAGCTAAATTCAATTCTATATTTTAAAAAAATTATTAATTTTATTTCAAAATATAAACAATATATTTGAAATGAGGATATCGAATTTTAATTTGGGTTGACATTTGGTATCTTTTTGAGATGTTTCTTGTTTTGATAAATTGTGATAAATACATAATATTAATTGAAAAATTATATTTTATCTAACATATTTATATAGTTAAATAATGTTTTCAATTTGTTTTAATTTGTAATTTGTAAAATTTTATATCAATTAGTTAAATATAGGTCAATTGATTCAATTTAAAATTGAAATTTATTATTAAAATATTTAATTTTTGTTGTTATTTTTCACATTCAAATGTCATAGTTTCATTTTGTATGTGGGATTAATTTCTAATTAATATTTTCAACTTAGGTGAATTTAATTGTGAAAAATGGATTTTTTATTTATTATAATTAGTTCCAAATTTATTAAGTATGTCCTTTTATTTTTTAAAATATTTTAATAGTATCTTTGGTAAATTTTTGGTAACACAATTACGGATAAATTGTGTAATTAATGGTAAACATAATATTAAAAATAAGAGACAAATATCAAGAAACATGTCCAAATTATAATGTGTGAAGTTAATTCTAAAAATTAATAATAAGGGTCAAAGTTTAATAATTTAAGGAAAACATTCCCAAGAAATTTAATTGTATATTTTTAAAATCAAGGGGGCATCCGAAATATCACACTCTTAATTTTAATAAGTACAATATTTCTATTACATGATATATAGAATATATTCATGACTATATATATTCAAATGAAATATTAAATTATTATATATAACAAGTAATATTATAATAATTTTATTTAGAAAATACATATCATAAATTATTACACAATGATGATGTAGTAATAATTAAATTAGTGAGAAACAAAATTATGTGATATTAAAAAGATTAGAATAAATTTAATTTAAATTAATTAAGGTTCTACATGAATTATTTTAGGTTAATATGACATTATGTGGGTGTATTAATCAAATATTTTGTAATTTATCCATCCTTAATGATTTTTGTAAATTAACTGTAATGAAGAGTGGAAAAAATGATAGTAATGATATTTTATGAAAATAATATTTTTTTAATTTAGTTAAAAATAGTAAAAATCATAAATAAGGTCAAATGGGGAAATATTAATTATACAATATAATTTAGTGATAATATTTAGTACAATTTACACCATAATAGTAAAAATAAATACCTTTTAATATTGAAGATGTTGTTAACATAATTAGAATTAAAATGGGTTAACTAAGGGTAATAAAAATGACATGGTTTGAAACTACACAAAAAACTATCAAATATATATATATATATTATGGTATGATCACCCTATACAAAATGATATTTTAATAACTTTTCATTTGGAATAATTTTTATCGAGATTTTATTTATTATAAGTTAATCATTTATGAAATTGAAAAAGTACCCCTTCTAAATCATATAAAAGGGACCCACTTCATTTGTTTTATTAAAACTTAAGAACGTATTATTTTCATGAAATATCAATAAAAATATCTTAAAACTTTAACAAATTTCATACCATAAGTCTTAATTTTGACATAATTCCAACCAATGGATCCCGTTGTGTAAATTAAATAGATAATGACTAAAGAGAATGTAATGTTTATTACCAATCATTTTAGATTAATTTCATCCTTAAAGCCCACAAATTCATGTTATTTCAGGTTTATATAATAACATATACGTATTATATATACCTAAATATAATTATATTTGGGTTTAGACCTATACTCAAACACACATCCATCAAATGGAATATGCAATCAACGCTTGTGTCTACATCAAAGAACCACCATGCGAACAAATGTAATCCAATCATCCATTTCCACATTTACAGGATAGGGATAATAAAAGATTTTATTTTTTTAATATTATATACATATATATGATATTAATGATTTATATATTCTTCTGGAATTACTATATGACACAAACCTTCATGATTTCTATTTTGTTAAAATACGACAACTTCATTTGAGGATGTGTGGAGTACCACCTCCTCAAAGATGTGTGATTCATTCAATAATTACATTAAATGTAGTAAGTATGATTCTATTAAAAACATTTGTTGTATATGAAATAATAAATCTAGGATTATTATATTATAAATATATTTCATTTATTTATTTCATCTAAAATGATAAAAAAATTGAAATAACATTTATGAGTACATACAACCTACCATCCCAATGAACAAAGTATTTTAGTTATTATTTTTATATATTGTTAATTATTATAAATAAATAAATAAATAATATATTGGTTACTTATATCATGGTGATAATTCATTATACGAGGAAATTAATATAATATTATGAGGATAAATAATGTAACAAATAAAAACACATGAAAAAAACAAAGAAGACATTCCCAAAGAATAACATTAACATCAAATTTTTAATTAATGAATAAAATAAAGTCAAAATAATATTTTTTATTATATATAACAATATATTTCTTAAATATATTTATATTAATCTGATTTTTGTTATATAGGTGTTCTGAAAAAGTATGAAGGGAGTCCAGTCTTTATGTAAGATGATTTCTAGTCTCACATTTAATTATGTGATACTTATTACATATTCAAAACTCACTTATCTTGTGTAAAATATATATTTATTATTAATTTATTATGTAATACATATAATTAAATTAATATCAATTAATATATTCATTTTATGGCCTTTTATTCAAGGGGATTACATTTCAAAGGTTACTAAATCCTTAATGGAAATTTGTTTTAGTTTGAATTATAAGAGATATATAATCTTTTATTTGGTGTATATACAATAATTATACAAATTTTATCAACATAATTGTATTCATGATATTTTAAGATCCATATATTATAGATTTCAATTCATTGTATAATCCAAGTTCCTTAAAAACAATGTTTACTAATAATGTTTTAAATGTGTTTTAAAATTTGTTTTTTTCATATTTAGGGAAAAGGATTTCAAATATATTTAATATTAATTTTCAAAGATTCATTTATCTATTTTAGAATTTTTTTTAAATAAAAAATATTTCTAAATGAAGTTTTTTTGAAAATTATTATTTCAAAATAAGATAAAATTTTACTCAAGAATTTTTTTGAGCGATCTATCAAATTTATGTTCTGTAAAGGATAACATATTTTTATTTTACGTATAATTTACCAGATATATTATTTATGAAAATTATTATTATTAATTAAAATATGGTAAGTGTTTATATTTATGAATAACATTTCATTTCCAAGGTTTATGCTATGATGAAATGTTTATTAAACCCATTTCTTTTTATTGGTTTTGATATGATGAATAATTCAAGTTCATGAAGAACATATTTACATGGTTTTCATTATGTGTAAGGGCATACATATATCTCCCTCCAATTAGTTGTGTAAATATTTGAATCTGATGATAAACAATAGGATGGAACAGGTATTGAACTTGGTTCAATAAAGGACACTGTCTTCAATGATAGTATTGAGAGTGATCCTTGAACACATCAATAGTTTTGGGAGTTAACACATTCCAAAATGATAGTCTTACCAAATACCCTTTAATAATAATGAATTGGTTTTATATATGTATATCTTTAAATCAATTCCATGTTTTATAATGAAGTTATTATTTTATGATTTATGTCTTATTAATTTTTATGATTTATTATATTTCTCATGATAATGATCATTGAAATATAGGGTAAAATTTTCAAATGTTATTTTCATAGTCCTATACCCTTCTCATTATGTTAGGATTCATATATAACTTTTTTACCCTTTTTTATTATTTTAGATAACACTTTTCATATGTTTTTTTCCAAGATATATTCAAATTATTAAGGTTGGAATGCTAAAGGAGAGGATTTTTATGGGAGATATTGATGATCATCCACTAAATTCGAATATTGTTTTCAATTATTTCAAAGGCCCTAAATAAATACAATATTTGGGAGAGGGTTGGTGTAATATAATGAATATTCATTTGATATTATGTAATATCCATGAATAAAATTCCAGGGTCATTATACTGGAATAGAATCCCTAGGGTTTTAGTGAGTTTTTGGGCATCATCAGATACATGCTGTCTATAAATCGTATTTTTAAATTTACCTATTTTATTCCCTTTGGATTCTTTATTTATACCTAGATACCTCTCTTTGATTATCTTTTTTAGTTATTTCATATTTTTACTATTATCTGTGTTTGTACTAACACTTGTATGTGATCTGTTCACTTGTTTCTTATCATATAATGATTTAATTATTTTGTAAATATTAACTTGTAGGACATGAGTGGGTGGATAATATTTTTAATTGGTAGAATCTAGTTAGACTCATGAGATTTGATTTTGTAGAGGACCCCTTTCATTAGTAGCCGATAAAAATTAATTGTATTCTTGTGATTTTATTTTCCCCCTCATTACTTTTATGTACTAAATTTTAATACTATAATTTGGGGAAGATATTATTCTTGAATTTTATTATGATTTCTATATCTTTTTATATTTTAATATTATATGGAAATATGTGCATGGGTGTATGTTCTTTAGGTTGACGAGTACTATGTGAAAGAAAATCAAACATAGCCTTAGTTTCTTCCCCAAGACTATTATAAGTGGTCTTCAGGGACACTATTTTCATTTTATTGGTTAGTATGGATGTGCTTGGTGGGATTATGTGAGAGTAATTTTATATTGTAGTTTATTTTATGAATTTACATTGAATATTTTTTAGATGCAATGATTGGTTTGGTAAAAATGGATATAGTATTATTGTGTCTCGATTGTGGATATAATGATACAAAAACCAATGATGTTGTATTGGATGATATATTAGTTCCCCATGAAGTTTCTAACCTACTTCTTGATCTGGTATGTGTATACACTTGTTATGGGAAATATAAATGTACATTAATCATATAGGAATGTGTTTTGAATTACATGTATTTCCCGATTCCACTTGTAGATATACTATATTCATGGAACATCTTGACTGCAACATTATTTATTCATGATGAAAAATATTATGATACCATTTTAGAGAAATTTTTATAACCTGATAATTGATGAGTGCTCTATATAGGGACATTATCTCATTGTTTTCACTATATATGGGAAACAAAAAGTAATTTGACATAATGAGAAATGCATAAACCCAATTTTGGTTATTTAGGATGATGCGTCATGTTAAGATCAACCATGTTAATTTCAATTGGTTCCTGATGGTGATGCACAAATGCTAAGCTCAAATTATGAATTGTATGGGTATATATCTCCAATAATCTACGGTTTCATGAACGGTGTTGATATTAGTGGGTGATGTAAAACTAGAAAATGGTGGAAAATAATTTCTTTAATTACATGGGGTTCTTAAGATAGATCCAATTCATAGTTTCCTTGATCAAATCGGAAGTTTATGGGATATCCTCAAAATAGAAGGATGATGAATCCGGGATAGCATGGATGTTTTAGTCAGATAAGGGACACATGGTTCTTCTCTTGTGAGGGGAAATTTCATATTGTGTATTATTTGAACACCCCTCATGAATTAAAAAAATAGTTGATAGATGGGATTCCATGTAAAAGGCATAATGTTTAGTAGAGAATTATATATGTTATTAAACATGAAATATTATCTTAGAGAGATACAAAAGGAGATTAAAATTATTAATCCAATACCATCTCAACAACCTCTAGGTGTTCCACACTCGGATCAGGGATCAAGTGGTCTAGTACATGAATAAGTTCAGGTAGTATTTTCTTGCAACAATATGGATTTAGGTTGGATGAAATGTATGATATGTATCCTCTCTTATTTAACTATAGGATTTAAAATATTAGTTGTGTGTGTGTTGTTTTATTTTTTACATCTATAACGAGATCATGTGATTTTTGTAGTTTCTTTTATTCAATCCTTGAGTTTAGAGACACGAAATGATGATGTTACATTAATAAAAGTCTCTAAATGAAGGTCATACATGACTACAAAAGTATATATATTGAGGAATGATATATTAAAAAATAATCATTCCATGTGTTTATTTACATAATATAGCATTTTTTCTTCTACACTATGTTCCCAAATTGATTCATATTTGACAGAATTAGAGTGTTTTTGATTTCATATTATGATTTTTTTCCTTTATTGATGAGAAGTAATCATATGAATAGTGTGCTGGAATCATATATAGAAGAAAAAATGTGATTTCTCATCAGTTTGATTCGGTATACCATATAGTAGTAGTTACTACGCATTTCTAATTCTCAACAATTGTAGAAGAGTATTAAGGTTTTTCTCAGGAGGATTTTCAAATTACTACCATATCGGGTGATCAACATCAACAATGACAAAAGAAATTGTATTTTTCTGATATCATATCAGGTATATTGGATTGCCTTTATTGATTTATAGGAGATGATGGTGTTATTTTAAAATTATTATGTGAAGGGATTCAATAGAACCTGTGTGACCCTATGGAATACCAAATTTTATTTGCAAATAAATGATTTGGATATTGAGGTTTTTCAACGATTATTTACACATTAATTTGTAATATATAGTGAGTATGTATCCAAATATGATATTTGATTATATATTTAACTCATTGAAAGGGGAAATGTTCTCGAAGATTGTCCTTAGGACTTGTTTTTAACGACTTCTATATTGAGTGATTGATATTCCAAAAAAGACATTTTATTGACACTGTGTTCAATATGATTATTTAGTCTTTAGCTTTTGTTTGACTAATTCCTCAACTATCATTTTAGGATACATGAATTTGACCATTAATACATTTTTCATGAAATTCCTGGTGCTCTTATTAAATGAAATCCACCTTTAATTATTATCTAAGAATTCGAAAGGAATACATATTATTATGGTTTTTCATAAACATTAATATCATGATATTTATGGGTTGTTTATTATGTTTTTTTCGTGTTTTAGATCACCAATACTATAGAAATGTTATCTCATATAAGGGTAACCATTAGAAACAAAAAATTGAGGTAGTTCCATCTTAGGATCCCCGCAATTGTGTGAGAGAGGTTTAAAGATTCCATGTGATTGATTTGTATTATTAAATATATATTCCCTATATATCTTAGATCTAGAACTTTTAAGCTATATATTCCTAAAATGGCTGTCATTTTGATTGGGTATATAATATTTAATAGGTTTCTAGGATATATGATAGAGGTTGGAAAAACACTTCCATATTGAGACTACAAGAAGTGGGAATTAAGTATGTGTTATTAGGTTATTATCCAATAGATGGACTTCGATGAGTTCTGAGGAATAGGGAATCAATGATTTATTATTGGTCCCAATAAGTTATTCATTAATAAAATTTATTTAACCCATGATTTTGTGCATACAGACATAGGATATTCCTTGAAGGATTAGTGATATTATAGTATTGGAGAGTGATTAATCATCAATTATAACCATTAGAGTATCATTTATAACTTCACATAGAAATAACATTACCAAAGGATAAGGAAATTATTGTAGATACAACAGGACATAAACATTGGGATATTACATTCATACTGGAAATGGAACATGGTTGAAACTGATTAAAGTATGCAATACCATTCTTACTATATGAGTGGTAAAATATTTTAGTTGGAATCACTGTAATTTACAATCATAGATAATGTTTGGAAGGAATATTTTAGGTCAATGGTTGTGACTCCTAAACCTATACAGAATATCACGTAAATATATATTGGATATATAAATTTCTATGTTTTTTATTGAATAAATATTCCTATGATAATCTTATGATGGATTTTCATAAGGTTGTGATAACATCACCCATTTAAAAAATAGAAAATTATACCAGTCAGACTATGGTTAGAGGTGTTAATTGAGTTTCACACAATTTTCATGGTTGTACATATAAGTGTTTTGTAAATGTACAGATGCCATCGATATCAGTTTCGGTGATTAGTGATTATGGAATGTATAGCTAAGATCATATCTCAAGTAATTTATTAATAATATGTAATGTATAAGAATATTTTATTATTGGTTTTATAACCAAACCTTGAGATTTTAGATTAGATGTGAGATTTTATCTATTATATATTTTTTATTCAACATCCCTGATTATCAAGAGGACATGTTATTATCTTGGTCAATATAGACTAACTAAACTAGTCAGTCCATATTCTATACATCTGTGAGAAGAGAAAAATGAAGATATTGAGACTCTTATTGACCCAAGACATATTATGAAATCATTGACGTACCAAAATGATTATATCAGGAAATTATGGAATTACACAAATAAATTATTGAGACGATTCTAGGTGCATTTTGGGGCACTGGTGTATATAAGAATAATGTTTCCCCCCAACAAATATGTCAATAATGGGAGGATGATTAATCTGTTAAATGAAATGAAATGAGTTTTCATATTTAATATTATTCCAAACTAGGTGTGTTATATAACATTGGTGTATTTGTTTTTATAATAGATGATACACTTCAATTAATTTTACAAATTGATGAAACACCTTATACTAGAGACCCTACAAGTTAGCACTATAGTTTCGAGATCCATGAGAGACAATTATTAGTCTCAGAGAGTTGGTGTGGGAAACAATAAGGAAAGTTATAATCCTATATTAAAGAATTAGGTTATCCTAGATCTTTTAAATCTTCTATATTATATGATGCTAGAGGTCTTCATAGTTAAATGTGGGAGACCATGTGTTTTTTAAGGTCTCTACCTTCTAAAGAGAATGGATATTCTGTTTGTCCAGAAATTTATGATCAGGATTTATCAGTAAATTAAATATATTTCAAAGAGTTAGTGAGGTAGTATACTTCATATCATTATTATCAAAATTATAATGGGGTCATGATGTTTTTGACATTCCCTGACATAGATGACACACGCACAATCTATTACATGTTATTTACAAGGGTTATATGGACAATAAGAATTGGGATAATTTTATACTTTACTTAATAGGTAATTGTGATAATTATGGAAATATCCTTTTTGGGTGAGTGATTCCCTTTTTGAATGTTATATGGTAGTCCATGAACTTTTAGAAGTGATCATGGGATGTGATAACCCATACAATTCCCAATAGAATCAACTATTTAGTATGTATTTTCTATTCAGAATGAAAATCCATAATTGTTGAATTATTTTAAAGAAAAATCCTTTTTTACTTATTTAGAAAAATATTGATTAAAATTTATGGATTTATTCATGGTCATTACATGACATCCATGGAAATTAGAATCTCAATGTGAATATATTAAAAAAATTAAATATAAAATATCTCATAGGGTCCTTTTTATAAATAATTGAATGTAAGTTAATCTATATATTGAATGAGAAATAGGATAACATCATTAAATAATAAACATGTGATTTAACATATGAATATCATATGTTTTTTTCCTATATGTGTTTTAATTATGTGTAATTGTGGTCAAATTCAACACTAAATCAAATTGATCAATGAAATTAATTTATTTAACCATATATTAAATTTTATTAATATTTCAAAAGAAAATATGAAACATAGTATAACTCATTTATTTTGTTTTAATCATACCATTATTGACATTATAAGAGGTTCATGGGAGAGGATGTGGGAAGATTATAGTGATATTGTTGTTCAATTAAGGTAAAAATGTAGAATTGATGGAGCCAATTGCCTATTTAATGAATTTTTTAATTTCAAAATCTGGGGTAGAATTCTAAAATAATGATAGTTCCAAAATAATTTAGGGTATTTTTAGGTTGTTTAACTTTAATTTTATTGATTCGATAAAAAAATGAATGGATTCATTTTTAAAAATCAATGAACCACTTTTGTGGATTTGAGGTTTTTGATTTTAATTCATAGAATTAGGAATGGAAAATTCATCTAAATCCCTGTTGATTCCTTAATACTCATATTATATCAGAAATTTCCCTCCAAATATGGTCTTATTTTTAGTGTCAGTATTTTTTTCTCCATCTCCTCTCATAATATTAGGCATCAATATTTTAATATTTTTAGGATTCAAGTATATGCAATAAACCATTTCATTAGGTGATTGATTCATTGTTTATATATATTTTTTATGTTATTTTTTCTTTTAATGATGTGTACGATGATTGATGTAATTTATGAATATCATATAGTGGTTCTTATGATGGATGTTTCTGAATCAAGACCATGAATGCACTGCAAAGGTGTGACTAAAGTGATGTTCTAAATAATTGGTTATAGAAATCCATCCATTGATAATGAAATTGTATCATTTAATAAATATATGGGAATTACGAATAAAATTATAGGTAGAATATATGGGGAGTTTAATGTTGGAAAAGAAATGCGAGGCTTTGGAATTTTTTAAAAATCTATGTTCTACACATCATATAATTTGGATGAAAACATTAAATATTACCTTTTCTATGAAGTAGTTTTCATTTAAATGGAATACAAAATATCACAGGGTTTTTTGGGTTCCAAGATGTTGTGTGATCCTTATCTGGACAAATTTCCCTATAAATTGACCGCACTCACATGAGTCCATGTGACCCCACATGTCATGTGTATTGTGGAAATCCTAGTTTACATTGCAGTTTAAACATAAATGATCGACTAGAACAATCCTAAATACTAAGAAGGACTTCTAGATGTAATTTTTAGTAATGAATGGTAATATATTTTGAGAATAACTTGTCTTTTTTGATAGAAAATATTGTTTGAACTACAATTTTGATGTTCCTGGTTCTCCTTCAATGGATGGTTGAATACTTTTTTCTTCTCATTCTCCAATAATTTTATTTACGGTATTTTCCAACAATCCAACATAGTATGGATACATTCCCTTGATATGTCTCTTTGAGGTTACAATGTGGTATCCCTTCATTTGAATCATGTGATTGATATGCTATGTTGGTTGGTCCAAAATAGATTGAGTTATCTCCCTTAAGGACTAAATTAAGATATTATATCTCAGGCTTCCATATATCTGGTTCTATATCCCATATTCATCATTCTTCTTGTGGGATCCCATTCATAATGTTATATTTATATATAAGATTAGGTATCCCTTATAGTCCATATGAGTGATCCCCTCATAGTGTATCGACAACATATGTGTTGTAGTTCAAACAAAATTTTCTAAATTCTAAATAATATATCCACTTAATTGATTACAATCAGTGTTAATGAGACTCCATGATTAAGATTTATCATATGGGAGTTACCATGGGGCCTCACACAAAACCCTTAGTTGTAAGTGAGAATGTGCCCATACATTGAGATAAAAATTCTATATATGATCATATATGGCTATCAATTAAAATTTTCCTATCACTTTTTAGAGATGACCCTCAATATGTAATAGACTAGGAAATTATAGAATAATAATATTTCATATTTATTAATATTTATGGATTAGATAGTAATTGAACCTTATGTGGCCAATATGTCTGATTACATACATAACAAGAAATAACGGGACTCTCTTTAATATTTCGTTGCACACAAGACAAAGTTATACCAAAATATAATATAATTATAATATTATTATTTTATGTACTAATTATCACCTAGCCATTTTTTTGTGGTAGTGAATAGTATTAATTGAATTATGGAAATATTTTTTAAATATCTATATATAATTATTTAGAGAACAATTAATTATAAATTAATTTAAAACACTTTCTATAAAAAGAAAACTATTTACTTAAAAACCATTTAAATGTCAAAAAGTGTAATCTATGAAGTAAAAGAATCACTTTGGATAGATTTTGATAATTATATATATATATGTATATATATGAAATATATTCAATGTAATTTTTATAATTTATCCTATATTTTTTTAGACATGGTTTAAGAACAAATTCAATTTTTTAGATAAAAGAATTATTTTTTAAAAAGTATGCCATTTTGTAGCCTTTTAATGAGGAAAAAATTTTAAATATAGTTTATGGAACATGAATAAGTTTTATTTGAAAAATAAACTTATGCTTTGGAAGTGGAATATCAAAATCTTTTTTGGAAATTTATTTTCTGTTTTTATGATAACATTCGTATTATAATGAATTGGAAAAAATACTGCATTTCAATTCAAAAATTGTTTTTATTTGATTTATTTATACTATTATGTTATCTATTTACATGGTTTTAAGGTATAATTTTATGATGTGGTTAACAGTTAATCCCATTAAGTTTATTAGAACATTGGTCAAATTAAAAATTAAATTTATAAACTACTTTTGAATGTTTTACTTTATAACCTGCTTTCTTGACCCGTCATAGGGATTAGTGTTAAACATAGTTTACCAACAAATTTGAAATATATTTTCATAAAAGGACATAAATTTCTGTTCTATGTATGAAAAGTTTGTCCAATAATATCGAAATAATTTTTTTATTAACTGTAACTTTAGTGTTTAATTTAACACAGTTAAAGGTAAATCAGGTAATTAATGGTAAAATTAATATTTTAATATTACAAAATTACTCAAATTTTTTTACTAATATTATTGTATTTGTTATTATCAACCATTTCCACCCTTTTTCTCAAACTATTTCCTTTTTTATCATCATGTGGGTAATTTTTATGTTCATAACTTTTATTATAATGTGAAGGAAAATATGTCATCAATATATGTCTTCTTACTAAAGCAATTTTAATTCGTGGTTATGTAAGTGATATATTCTACAATTAACAGTACATAGAAATATTAAAATGTTACCTAGAAAATGGTAATTTATTTAAACTTTTTATGAAATAAATAATTAAATTGAATCATTACAGAATAATGATGAAGTAATATATCTATTAAATAATGAATCGAATAAATTATAATAATAGTATCAAAATTTAAAATTTAAAATATATGATGCCATAAAAAAGTTTATAGATTACTTCAGAATATTATTATTGATTAAATGTATTTTTTCCAATATAATCATGTTTTTATGATGTTTTATAAAATTCATGTATTGAATAGTGTCAAAATTATAATAATTATTATTTTAAAATAAAAAATATATAATTAAATGATAAAAAATATATAAAAATAAATGATTTAAAAATAGTTATTTTATGATTACAAAAATGTCATTATATAATCAATCATTATATGTTTTGCATTATTTGATAATTATTTTAACCCTCTAAGTGTAAATCAATAGATAAATTGGTAAGTGTTAAAAGGGGTTAAAAGAAAATGATAATGATTAAAAAAAATATCTAATTTTCATTAAATAATTATATTTATACACATACTCATCCTATATTTGGATTAAATTTATTTTCAACTAGTTGGAATCAAAATCGAATTTATATTAACTTAATAATTTTTATAATTCCTAGGATCCCCCTCCCCTCTACTAAAAAAAGAACCCATTCTTCTATATTAATCACACTTATAAAACCTTTTTTATGCAAATAACTTCCCAAAAACTTTCTGGTAATCCATCCACAAAATTTTAAATACATATTTTAGGTAGAATAACCTCTATAGAGCCATTTATTTTTCAGGAAAAGTGATCATCAGAAGGAAATGTAATGTTTTTATTATATTGTTTCTATATCACATCTTAATCCAATTCCATCAACTATCCTCCAAAAATTTTGTGATAATAAATATATTATCATCATTGTACATAGGTTTTATTATATTAATATCACCAACTATATACATCTATAGTTTCATCAAATGGTAAATGATATTTTCATTCATATGTACGGAAGTCTACTGCCTCGCGTACTGATATCGTACGTTTCTTCATTACTATCTCGCAATACAAGTCCTAAATAATGAATTATTGTATATATATTACATTAATGATATATTTATTATTATATGTTGATAATATATTAATTATGATCTAAATTTCCATGCACATAAAAATGCTAACATCATCATGCATACATGTGAACTATCACCTCGACGATGCATTGTGAATCATTTTTATTTTCACAACATCACTTGTATGATATAAATAATTATATTTAAATGATTATAATTATATTGATTATATAGAGATCATAGAAAAAAGATAAAATAATAATTAACTTATTTCCATAACTATTGTTGAAAAATGGAAGCATTACTCATGTGCATGTATAACCAACCATCTCTATGATTATAATGTTTTTCATTTTCCATACCATAAATAAATGGTATTATTTAATAGTATAATTATTTTATAAATTTTATTACTACGTGATTAATATTATTATGACGATGATTTTCATATAACCACATGGACTATTGAAATCATAACAAGCCCCTTTTCGACTCATGATTAAAATATTGATAGAACTTCAAATATGAACATAAATAATGATATAATTTTTATAACATGATAATATGTGATATAAAAGAAATATGAATCTTTAAAAAGGTTCTAATGAATAAATAAATGATCATACGTTAATTATTCTGAAATATAAATACTTTATGTGATGATTTGGACACATAGTAAAGGACTTCTTGATAATCCCCTTTCATTGAGACATAATTCTATAATATACACCACATTCTTTTATATGGTGTATAATAAACGCCATTTAAATTAAATTTTATTAAATTGTGTTTTAGAAAAAATATTTTTCTATTAATATTTTTACCAAAAAATGAGTTTTTTTCGTACATGAAAACAATTAATTTTCCACCATTTTGGCCATTATTTTATATTTGGCTTCCTCTATAAGACTTAATGGGTTTAAAAGGAAAATAAATACCATATTCACATTTCATTTATTTTTTGTATTGAAAATGATTTTTAGGATGGATTTATTATTAAAATATATAAAAATGATATCTTTTGAGTGTAATATGAAAATTTTATTTTTCTTTTATGGTTGTTAACATGTGATGATTATGTAATGGTTATTGGAAAATACTTATTTATACAGGTGGGTCCCTGATAAACTGAGGGATGTTGAGCTCATGATATCTTTCTAATGAACTGGTTAATGAGACAAATTTAAATGATATGGGTTCTCCTAATATATTTAGGAAACATACTTTCATGGGTATTCCAATCATTTCCATGAAGGTTAGACCATATGTAGTCCATAAATCAACAATGTAGGTATGATATGGATGCCACAAGTTACCTTTATATATATTATTTATAATATGGTTTTCATGAATCTTATGATTTCATGAGGTATTTTAAAGAGTTTATGCTTTATTGTTAAAAAGAATGATTTTTTGAATTTGTTTTCATGATTTTAATGAAATCAGGGACAAGTAGTTTCATTTCTTATTTCATATTCCTTACTGATCTTTTTATACTCATATTAGGTCATTGAAATGTTTTTTCATTTTGTATAATGATGGTTTAGAGAGTGGAATATTTCGAGAGGAATGTTCTGAATTATTTTTCATGAAAAATTAATCATGGTTAAATTAAAAATGATTTAGATTGTCAAAAAATGCATATTGATTAGACCTGTAAACATCATAATATTTGATTTAGTATGTAATAGTTATGTATTAATTCTCTAAAACACTAAACCTAAAAATATCATCATTTCAAATTATTGATTTATCTCAAGGTTATTTAATGTTTATGGCAGGAGACTTATATTTTTTATAAAATGATGGTTTAGAAAACATTAAAGGATAGAGTGATATTTAAGCATAATTTACAAGTCATATATAAACATAATGGTTACCATAATAGAAATAGTCATAGTTATGTTAGTAAAATTGAATGATTTGGACACAAAATGAATAATTATATCTTATTTTCTATCTTCCTAACATGATATGGTATTATGATTATAAATATATATATTCTCACAGAAATGTTTTTGGTTTTAGTAAATAGATGAATCCAGTAGGCACCAACATATCAATGGTTGTGACGGAAAATGTGGTGGTTATTTGAAAAATAAACTGAATGACATAAGAGTTGTAATTAGAACACTTGTGGTTATTCTAAACCTAATATTAGGAGTCATAATAAACCATTGGATCCTTGGTATGTTTTAAAATTAATCATATATGTGATAAATGATTCCAAATGGAATTTTATGTGATAATCATAAAGGTATTTATATAAAACAACATATGTGTCAATGATGTGGTAATAAACACCAAGTAAAATGATTTAACGGGAGAAGAAGATGTTATAGATGTGGTAATGGATGTAGTAGTGGAGTAACTTTCCAATGAAAAAGGAAGAGTTCAGTTGACTCCATGAAAGGCAATGAATTTCATTCCTAGTTATCAACTGAATGTTTTAAATTTGGGGTGTGTGTCCATTATGATAATAATGGTCCTAAGAAGAAAGTTCATGAATGATATTTATAGGAACATAAAAATATATTTAATCAATACCTATTCCATTATAATTGAATATTGGGAAACAATAAATGTCCTATGAAAGTTATTGATTTTTTGGTGGCTCATGTCTTGAAATTATTGAATCTTAGGCCATGATTCATGTTCTTGTTTATATGAATGGTGTATTAGGGAATAAAATGTAAATTCATTATTAAAGGATAAAAAATGATGAATGATTAAAAAAACAACAATAATATGATTCTAGAGTTTTGAATGATTGTAGGTTGATGATATGATTAAAAATCATTGGTGCCCTTTTGATGATGGGATTACATTAGAAGACTATTTTCTTGTTGGTGTAACACTGGATATTTTTATTTCAAAATTTTATTTAATGAAGAATTATATATTCTTGTGCGAACATAAATAAAATTCTATAGATAAACAATATGTATTATATGATTTTTCATTTTTAGGAAATTATTGGTAATTTAATTTTGGGTTTCAAAATGAAAGGTATGGGATGATGATTAAGGATAAATAATGTTATTGTTTTTTCTTAGGATTTTATATAATTTTATAAATTTTATAAAATTATATAATTATAGGAAGATAACAACATATATGAAGATTTGTAACCCATTTCATCTGAAAAGGCTATAGAAATCGAACCCACAACTGAAGTACGACAAGGAATTATGCATATTACTAAACTATGAGATGTCCCTAGTTTGTATGAAATTTTATTTTTTGCTATAAGATTCGATGGAATAAGAAAATATCGATTTTAGGATCTTATGTATTAAAAAATAGATATACCTGGAATGTGAAAATAATTTTTGGATTATGTTATAAATGTTATTTTGAAAGATATTAGCTATTTTTGGAACCCAATATACCTGTGGAAAATAAAAAACTATCGGAATTATTTGGATTAATTGTTGAATTTTATATTGTAAGAATCTATTTTTTATTATGTACAACTAAGTATTTGGTTTGTTTATGGGAATCATTAACCAATATTATAGAGTATGTGATTTTGTAAATTACATTTTTTCTATGGCACATTAATAGTGATTAAAGTTATTTGGGGTCAAATGTTAGAAATTATCTTTGAAGATTGTATGATTAAATCATTCTGTTTTTTGTTATTCAATCTTAGTTATAATATTTATGTGGAATTAGAATCATAGTTATTTGTTGAATACTCTATGTAGGAATTTGGGTATGACTATTGGATATTAGAGATTATAAGTAGTTATTCATCTTTTCATATTTATTATATTTGTGTAATTATATTATCATATCCCATATTTTTGTTTTGGTATAGTGATTAAAGACTGGATAAATAAATAGTTACTATTTTTTGGATTTTGGGATTCTATAGAAGTGAATTTTTGAGTTTCAGGCATGGAAAAAATCCTATTAAATTTACATCATTTAGGGAAAATGATGTGTTTGTTTTGGAATTTGATTAAAGGATGAAACTATACATTTAAAGTAGGTATATTTCCTTATATTATTAGTCCATGCAGTTAAATAGTTTCACAACTCAATGAATGTACCTCAAAAAATGCATCCTTTAGCAATTCCCACTATAAGATAGAATACTTTTTAACTAATCACAAATTTATGGTTTTTTATTATTACCTTTTCTTAATAATGTTTTATATCACTCTCCATCAATAAATAATGATTAGTTTTTCTTCCATAACCATGTTTCCCAACATGAAATCCTATTATGAGTTAAATAATGTGACATTTTTACTTGAAATTATTTATTTTAAAGTAGAGGTTATATTGACTCTTTTTGAGATGTGGGATTTCATTGAAATAATTTTGAAAAATAAAACCTTAGTTACTGATCCCAAATTTAGAATTGTGTGGAGACAATGTCCAAATGGGGGGAAGAATGTAAAATCCAATGTATGTATAGAATAATAATTGTTAATATTTAATAAATTTTATGAATTATATAATAAAATTACCATAAAATTATTCTATTTCAAATATATTATCCAACATTCAACAATGGGTTTCTCTAAAAACATTAGTTGCATACAAGACTGAGTTATTCTAAAATCAATATATTACTATTACTATTATTTTAAGTTGTTATCACCTAGAAATTTTTTTGGTGGAAATTAATATTATTAATTGATATATTAATTCAATTTTTTCACAAGTATATATAATTATTTTGCGATCAATTAATTATAAGTGATTGTAAAACCATTTTTAAAACAGAAGAAAATATTTTACTGGAAAAATATTTGAATGTGCACATGTGTGATTCATAAAATAATTACATCAATAATGAAGGATTTAATTAATGAAATATATTCAAGGTTATTTTTAAAATTCATCTTATAAGTTTTCTATACATGATATTTGAACAAATGTAATTGTTTTGGATAAAATAGTATAAAAAAATAGTTTTGCCACCTTTAGATGGAGAACCTATATAAAATCTATTATTTGACACTTTTATTTGTTCTATTTGAAAATATAAACATCTTATTTGAAAGAGGAATATCAAAAAATGTTTTGGATATATTTTTATTATTTTTATGGTAGATTTTATATTTTAATTAATATTGAAAATAATGCATTTCAATTCAAAACTTGGTTTTAATATAATTTATATATATTTATGGATTATTCATTTACATGGTTTTAAGGTAAAATTAGATTATTATTTTTATCAACTAATAAAATTTATTTGATTTGATTCTTTTTAAAAATAAATATTAAATAGAAAAACTATGTTAGATTTTGAATAATTTACATTAAAAACCTTTTTTCACGATCCACAAATAGGATTTCTGTTAAACCCAATTTAACCACTTATGAGATTTGAATTTTATAAAATAGAAATACATGGTTGTATTTACTATGAAAAATTTGGTCCAATAAGAACATAATAATTTTTTTAATAATATATTTATTGTATTATTTACCACGGGTAAAGCTAAATTGGGTAATTAAAGGTTAAATTGATAATATAATATTTTATAATTCCCCTAAAAATTGTCCAAGTATTATTGGGTGAGTTATTATCAACTGTTAACACACATGGGTGGAATATTTTTACATTTTTATGCCACATGGGGGTGATTATGACATTTATAACACTTAATTTAAAGTAAAGGAAAATTTGCCAAAAATATATCCCTTCATACTATAAATATTTTCATATGGTGATATTTAATTCTTATATTATGATATTAATAATAATTATAAATATAAAAAATTGACTTATTAAATGTAAATTTATTTATAATTTTTAGTAATTACATAAAAAATTTAATTATGAACTAATGTTGATGCATTAATAGAACTATTAAAGAAAGAATCAAATAAATTATATTAATAATATTAAAATTAATATAATTTGAAAGCATTGAAACCATCCAAAATTTTTATCGATGAATATTGAATGATTCGATTTATTTAATGCAGTTTTTTCAACACCATCATGTTTTTATTATATTTAATTTTTTTTGTAGTGGTAGATTCAAAATTGACATAATTCTAACTTTAAAATATAAAATAATTAATTAAAAATTATATATTTTAAAAAATATAATATTATGAAAAATGTTTGAGAAATATCTAAAAATTTCATTAATGAATCATTCTTTCGACATTTGGGATGATTTGGTAATTACATTAATCCTATAAGTGTAAATAACTTGATAAAATGGTAAGAATGAAATGTTATTAAAAGATAATGACAAGGATTAAAAAAATATTAAACTTGTAAACTTTTAATTAGATGATTAAATTAGAAAAATAATTATCCTATCTTATAAAAAATGATTATGGACTCATTTGGATTCGACATTAATTTTATATCAATACAATACATTAAATAATTCCAAGGGTGTCCTTCCCCTCTCTTATAAGAAGGCACCCATTCCACTCTATTACTCAAATAACCAAAAACATTGTTTCAGCCTAGATATTTCTAAAACCCTTCATATAATCCCTCCCCAAATTCTTTAGAACTTATTTTACACATTTCACCATCCTTACAGATGTTATACAGTAAATAAATATTCTCATCCAAAGGACATGTATTGTTTTTATTTATGTGTTTTTATTTCATTTCATAGTCCACTTCATTCCAATCACATCTAACAGTGATGATAAAACAAAAAAATATCTTAAATATACTTATATTTCATTTTATTAATATCCTCCGCTTAATCCATCTCTAATTTCATAAAAATGGTAGATGAACTTTTTGATCGTGTGTACGGAAGATGTCCTTCTCGTGAACCGATATAGATCATTTTTCATTAACATATCCCAAGACATGTAATAATGACTAAATTATTTTTTTATCTCATATTCATGACATATTTATAATTATATGAGAATAATATATCAATTATGTTCTCATATTCCATTTATATTAAAATGATAATTCCATTAATGCGTATAGGGGAACTATCACATCCACAACTTGATGTGAATCATTTTTATTCACTAAATCACTTGTATGATATATATAAATATATTTAAATTATTATTATGATTTTAATTATGTCATGATCATTCAGGAATGATGAAATAACAACAACCTTATTTCAATATTTATAAATGAAAATTTTAAATATTACAAATGCGTACGTACGACCTTCTGTCTATTTGATTATAACATTACTCATTCTTCATTCCATAAATATATGGTTTGATTTAAAAATATAATTAATTTATAAAATTTATTATAATTTCATGAATATTATTCTGGAGATTATTATATTATGACCTCATGGACTATTGGCATCATAATAAGATCACTTTCGACTCAAGTACCGAATATCGACAGAACGTCTGATATGAACGTAAATAATTATGTATTTATTATAACATGAAAATAAGAGATATAAAATATATAATGAAATTTTATAATGTTATCATGCAAGTATTTATTTAACTATGTTTATTGTTTTTTAATATAAATATTATACGTGATGAGTCAGTCTCACGATAAAGGACTTCATATTAATCTCCATTCACAGATGCATGTTTAGATAATATACACCACCTTATATTATAGAGTGTGTAATTAACCCAATTTAATTTCAATTTTTTTCAGCGGTTTTAGGAATAATATTTTTCCATGAATCATTTCACCAAATTTAAAAAAAATTACTTATGTGGCCACCACAGCTATGCAGCGATCATGACCATTATTTTGTATTTGGATTCCTCAAGAGGCCTTAATGTATTCAAAGGGAAAATTAAAAACATATTCCATTTTCATGTATTTTTGTATTTGAAATTATTTTGAGGTTATATTTAATATGTCGATATCATTAAATGATATATAGTGAATATTATGAGGAAATATTATTTTTCCTTTTTTCTTGTTCATGTGTAATGATTATGTTATGATTTTTGGATATTGATTTTGTATAAAAGTGGTTCTATGAAAAATTGGGATCGGGTGAACCTGTGATTTCTCTCCAATGAATTAGTTAATAACATAGAGTTAGAAAATAAGGTTTATCCAAATATATTTAATGAATATACAATGATGTGTATCCAAACGATGCCATGAATGTTACTCCATATGTAACTGTGAAAGATATAATGTAATAATGATAAGGATTATACAATATTTTTTTTATGATTTATGATTTCTATGATATTTTTCATGAATGTTAATATTTCAGGAGGTGTTTTATATATTTTAGTTTTTATGTGAAAAATTTATAATTTTTTGAAAAAAATTTCATAAGTAGAAATTATTCATGCACTAACATTTTCATTACATAATTAAAATTCTTCATCGATATTTATTTTCTCATCCCATGTTTTTAAAATGATTTTCCACAAGGTATAATGATGGGTAAGATATAGGAATAATATAAGAGGATTTTTTGATGATTTCATCGATAAAAATAAATCATGATTTATTTTAATATGTTTTAGATTTTGAAAAAATGGATAATGAGTAGACTTATCTACTTTGTAATATTTTATTGGTTATATAATAGTTAAAAAATTATTTGAAACTATATACCAGAAATGATACATAATGTGATGCCTTGATTTAACACAATATAATTCAATATTTGATGTTGGTGATTATATTATATTGGGTTTTTGTGTATTTTTTTAGCTTATCTTTCTATGTATGTATAAACACCCTCCTGCATGGGATTTGACAACATGTACCATGTCTTATATAAATGGAATTAATATTTATGGGATCCAGATTGAACTATAAATAGGTAGATCATAGTACTTTTAGAAGAAACATTGTAATATAAAGGTTTTTCATATTTAGGGTAATCCTTTTTTGATAGGATAACAGACATCATTAAATAATTTTTGGGCTTCTATATGTCCCCCTATTGAATTTCCATACTCATTTTATGATCTGATATTATATAAAATGATATGAATAAATTTATATTTTTTATTATTTAAAATTCTACATTATAAAATGTAATAATATTTATGTCAATATTTAGGTAATTTATACTAAGGCCTCCCATGTGTGTGATATGCCTACATAATGATAGATTCTAACCATTTTCCTATTGAAGGTCGGCTTATGATGTCACTCTTCGATTATCATCTGCAAGGTGGTCTGCGATGTGTAAATCCATTATTTATATCCTCGTTGAATGATTTTTAACTATGTAACCAATACAATAGTTATACAATAATCAACTAGGAAACAATTTCTACAATTTATGATTTAAAATTAAAATTTATAATACCATAAAATGTTGTTGAACTATATATCTTGAAATATATGGGAAATAATTCATGTTTCAATTGGTTACATGAGGAACCTAACTGAGGTTCAAACCAAACTTCACCAATCCTATATACCCATTCATATGAAGATATATTCATCATGAGATCACATATATTCATCCTGCACAAGGGTATTTATCTGCGTGTTTTGGTATCCCTTTTATTTAATCTATATTTCTTATAGAGCATCCTTTTTTTGGGATATTTTCATGATAATATCATACTCCCACATAGATGTCCATATTACCTTAATGAAACATCTATATCTTTCATATCCATGATATATTCAAATTTAGACCACATTTATCATGGTGGGGATATGGTCCATTTCAAACCTGCGCATCTTCATTGATTCATATTTTCTCTATGGTCAGATAAAAATAGAATATATTTTTTAAGTACATCAATGACCATTTGTAAACATATTTTTTATATTTATCATAACAATATAACATTAAACATCATATATCATTTTATTTCAAATATTGTTGAATTATAATTCTTAAACTGCATGGGCTCTGATACAAGTTTTTTGGGATCTGTACGATGCCTCATTGAGGTCGAATCAGTACATCATTATTAAATTATACCCATTAATATGAATCCATATTCAGATTGATATCACATATATATTTCAATTTTTAATAAATCTTCCCATATGTCTTGAAATCACATTAATTATGAATTTATTACTTTTATAACATTATTTTTTTCAGGATTATTCCATAAAATATCATTCCCTCTCTTTGAGGGATATATTGATAATAGAATACAAACATATCTTCCAAATCTAGTATGTATTCCAAGTGAAACATCAATTATAATTGTTGGGACATATTCTTGGAAATAAAGAAACTCATTGTCATTGACTCATATTCTCTCTGATATTAACCTGAAATGGACTCTCATGAATAAGTCCCACCACAAACATATTTAGACATTTTTTATAATACCATTCATACTCAATAATGTAAAATTACATGGACTGGTCTAGTTCACATGGAATTAAATGTTTTGAAAAAAACCTATCACCTGGAGCTAATATATATGGCTTCAGATTCATTTCATAAGGATTTGTATGAATCCTCTTCATAGGCCCAATCGACTCACGACGAACATATACCTTCTTCTTTGACGATGAATAAATCTACAACACCAAACTGGATGTCTTTAAAATGTAATAATGTATATATTTATATCACTATGTAACAAGAAGATAAATATTGGAAACCTATGATTGAAGAAAAAGTTACACTATTTGATGAGAAATTAAAAAAATATCTGCATCGATATGATTCCACGAATAGATATCTATATTCACATCGACACATTAAAAAATTAATTTCTATTATGGGGTTAACTATTACAATACAAGGATTTGGGACGGATTCATATATATGAAATAAAACTATAAGAGAGTCCTCAAAATGGAAATCATTCCACCAATTGGGTATGATCTTCCTGAAATACCATCCTATAGACTAATGTTTGTTCCTAAGTGTCTTTGGTAGGAAATCCTAGTGACCAACTGCCTTTATAAGTTGGGTCAAAGACGGCTCATTTCATGGTTGTGGGTGTCGTTAGGTTTTTCAAGTTCAATCAATAACCCCCATTTTATATAGTCCAAAATGAATATATTATCCCTATGTGGATATTGTCCAGCCACCCATAATTCCATGTAAAATCCCTAATTGGGTCACCTCATCTTAGTTCGAAACACAGATAATAATATGTAAATAACTATTTATTAGTGTTTGGGAATTTTAACTGTAATATCTAATGTATAATTAAGATTTCAAGCCCTTATATAGTAAAAATTATAGAAACAAGTTCATCATTGTCCTCATAATTAACATAAATATCACTAATACTTTTGAAATAAATTCATTTGATAATATATAATTATAAGTATTATACTTCCGATAATAATCCTAAAATGATGGGTTTTTTGTTATGTTTCCTATATTGAAATCTATATTAGAAATCTTGTACACAATAAACTATGAAAACTAATAATATCATATGATTAAAATAGGGTATTAAAAATAATATTTATGGGGTAAATTAATATAATATAATATTATAAATTATTATAGATAGGACTATGATTCCCAAAAATTGAATTGATGTTGTAAATATTCTTATAAATAAGTATAGAGAATATTCAACTAAGGAAGAAAATATATATGTTTTTTTTCACATCTCAATTTATTTTCTTCGGCCATAATAAATTCTCATATATTGTAATCATAAAATATTGAATAATTCTACCTTGGGATGAATATATATTGAATATACACCATATTAGTGTGGGAATTAATTTTTCAATGTAAAGTCTTATTCATTAATTAATATATTATTCATAAATATGTAATTTTTTTAATTATAATTTACATCTCCTATTATGGATTTTTTTCTCTAAATCTATACTTTTACATGAAACCAATGTTATCATTTACCTAGTGGAAAATCATACTTTATTATATATGTTGATCCTTATATTAACCATTATTAATTTTATATCAATGCCTTTATTATTCTTTTAATGACATGTGTTTTTAATATAGGAGTATTAAAGGATTTATTGTACGTTTTTTTCCACCATCTTATATCATTCCCTTGGACATTTTATATTTTAATTGTTATTTATATATTTTCAAGGTATACTTATTTAATGTTTTTTAAATTAATTATTAAATGTGTATACTCATCATATTAAAAAAAATAATTTCATTATAATGTGATAATAAAATGATTTTTTTAAATGACATTAAGTAATATTTTTAATGAATACCACATTTTACGATTTATCATATATCTTTAAAATATATATCTCAAATGGAGTAGTAGTCTATAAATGAACTTACATTTCCTATATTTTTATATAATCATTTTGTGTGGTTAGGTTTTTGGTATCACTAAATCATGTATTTTTAAGTCATATTATGTAATACTATTTGTAAAAGTTGTGAAACACATTTTCATATCATGGGTTAATCATGGTGAGTTGAGGGATTGTATTTTATGTTGAATGTATATGTATAAAATATAGAAGTGGAGGACCTATATAACCCTCTAATGCATTCATTAATTATTTATTTCTCATGAGATAAATAATCATAGACATATTTTTTTATTAACATATAAAGGGTAAACATACTTGGATTTTTTCCCAATCTAATGGGTGGGAATAAATTTTTTATTTTACTATATTGTAAAGACCCATAAATTTCAAGGATAATATTTTCCTAAATTCTTATGGATTTTACGAATACATAATTTCTAACGGCACCTGATTCTGAGGCCCGGTGTGCCCAAAATCAATTTCCAAAGTTTACCTCGGGTACGTTTAGTGAATGAACGGGAGGGTTTTTCTATATTTTGAATCGGTGCTCAGAATTGAAATATGAGGGTACTGATGAAACCGCAAGACCGGTAATTTCTTAAGAGGACCTTTACCAAAGATGTGTTTTCTCAGGAGGAGATGTTAAAAAAAAGTGGATTAAGTGAAAGGTGAATAAAAATATGGTACAATTTTATTTCTTTTTCTAAGTTTTATCCTACATGGTGGTGTTTGGGTGGGACCCACTAGCATCCTTACTACCAATCTGAGGATAATTGTAAGGTGGGTCCCACATGATCCCCAACCTTTTCACTTTCCATAACCCATAACCCCTTTGAACACCCATTTTAATTACATGGAAACTCCCCCTTTAAACTTCACAAATTCCATAATTTAATGATTAACTCTTCCTCTCCCCTCCCTCCCTCATTAGAACTTGCCAACAAACACACCTAAATTAATTAATTGAAATTCTTTCATTAATTAATTATGTGTTTGAATTTTTATATTGAAATTCATGGCATGTCTAATTAAAATAAGGGGTGGCCTTATTTTAATTTGGTTGGTGGTTTTGTCGGGAATTTTGTGAGAAATCTTGTGAAGAAAAAAAAAGGATTCCTCCATTGTCGAAGAAGATCATCCTAAATGATGAAAATCAACTCTTCAACGAAGAACGAATCAGTGACCCCGGTTTCTCCATCCTCTTCTTCCACCGCGACAAGGGAGGAGACACTGACGTAGGATCTCTCCAATGACGTGCAATCCTATTCTTATCTCCGTGACATACGGGGAGACGCCGCTCCCTCCTTGGATGCACGCCAACACCATCTTCGAAACCTCACCCCGTGATGCTGTCTTCTACGATGTCTGGCGAACGACATCGATTATCGAGGTAGGGGTTGTTTTTTTATAATCCTAATTATGTGAATTATACCCTCAAGGTTGGGTGTTATTATTTGATGAACAATGGTATGAACCTCTAATGCGGAGGGAACGAGCAAACGAACAAGCTCATAATATCCGCTTGTTGTTCGTTGTGCGCGGATTGACGGGAGATGACAAATGGAGCAACAATGGTGATTTGAAGCCTCCACGGTGAAGTTAAGGTCCCGAGGTGACCGTAGGCATAGACGGTGGGTGAACCGGACCATCGGAGCACATCCGGTGGTCCACAGAAAGCAGAAGCAGCATGCCGCTGGAGTAGAACGGTCGTGGTGGCGGATCAAACCGGAATGCCTAAGCCGTTCCGGATGCGGAGGGGAGTGGCTTAATGCAGCACCAACTGGCCTCTAACGCCCCCCAGCTGGGCCGGAGTGGGCCACGTGGACCGGACCTCCAGCGCCGGGGCGGGCCGCAATCGTCGGGCAGGGCCGCATGCCCCAGGCCGGGCCGCCAGTGCCGGGCCGGGCCACCAGCACTGGGGCGGGCCACAAGCGCTGGGCCGGGCCGCCGGTGCTGTGCCGGGCCACCAGCACCGAGTCGGGCTGCCAGCGCTAGGCCGGGCAGGCATTGTCGGGCCGGGCCACCAGCACTAGGTGGGGCCACGCCCAACCGGGCCGTACCCGGGCCCGGTTCGGGTCGACCAGGTTCGGGCCGACCCAGGGGCTGTTGGGCTAGGTCGGACGGGGCCCATACACCCTATTTTTCAAGATGTTTTCGTTTAAACAAACATATCTTGAGTTACGGACCTCCAATCGATGAACCATCAGTTGTGTAGGATTCCGTGGATTGTGACGGTCATTTTTGTATATTAAAATCAAGGGTTCAGTGAATTTTAGGTATGGAAGGATTGGTTCAAACCCAAAACCAACTGGGACCTTGGAGTGGAAATGCTTATAACATGAGCTCCGGAAATCTGAATGACGTGAAATCAATTACGTTGAATTTCTCATAGTGAGATGGTTTTTTTGGATTACTCCACTTGAGGTTTGGAAGCAGCTAGAGAATGGTCGGGTTGGATTTATCTGAAAGACTAACCGGGCCCCTGGATCCTCAGTTGGTTGGGTAGCGATGATGACTATACATGGATACTACATGGGTTCGACAATGATGGTTACTGTACTAGGATCCTACATGGGTTTTTCCACGACAAATACAGTACTTGTATCCTACGTGGGTTCAACAAGGGAGATGATTCAGAGGCTACATCTATCATCTCAACCCCTCTTCGTGAGTAGTATACATGTGTGATTTGAGTCTTGAATTTCAATCAATATATTCAATATGATTGTCTTTCATTGTTGTGTGGACTGAGTTGTGCTTTCCTATGTAGACTGGGTTGTACTTGTTCTCTTGAGTTGGATTCGAAATAGAATTGATGACTTAGGTATATGTATGGTAATATACCTAAGTAGAGTTGGTTTATACTTCGTGTTTGTATCCTTCCTTTGTTTTTTATCCGTTGTGGATTGTGGAAGGCCTTCAGGGGTCTCGAGATCCCTACTGAGTATCATATTTCACCCCTGCACGGGCTATGCCCTCATTACATTTTGTTGGTTGCAGATGACGGACAATGATGATCATGGATGAGGCTTGTGGAGCGGGATGGTATCCGGAGGAGGTTTATCAGGCGGGACGTATACAGAGTGAACAGATGGATTCGAGGAGTTGAGGGGACCATCTTTACTCACCCTTCAAGTGGGGATCTTGAGGACATATCTTTGGTTGATTCTTTACTTTTCAGCTATTGTACTTCAATTTTCTCAGTTGTACTATACTTTCAGTTGGGTTTGTATATTGGCCCATTTACTTTCCATCACTTACTTTTGTACTCATTCTAATTTGTGTTTACTTCTGCTTGCGTACTCTGTTGTGTTTGTTTTCTTATATAAAGGCAAAGCCTTCTCTTTTATCAGGATTTACGCCTTTGGTGTTAGTCTCCAGCCCCTGGCCTATGGAAGGTGGGCTTGGGGTTGTCATGGCATGGGCCCTGAGGACGGGTCGTGACATATATAATTCTTTGTAATACTTTGATTTTTTAACAATATAAAGGGTGAAAAAACTTTTATTTTTTCCAAATTTAAATTGTAGATAAATTGGTATTTTTTACAATTTAAAAGGCAGACATACATTTTTTTTAAAACACAACGTTTGGGAATGATTGAGTTTTCTCATAATGATTCATATGATAATTTTTTTCAACATCACTATAATATTACCTATATCCTTATTATTCAGAAAATATTATGACGTTTCATATTAATAATATAACTCTATTTCCAATGTAATGATTTTAATTTTTTTTGTTCTGATTTATATTATATGATTATCATCCAGGAATTAATGACCTTAATTTTATATCATGTCCCCAAGACATGATCTTTAATTTAGATCCATGTTTTAAAATATTAATTTATTAGGCCTTTTTTTAATGATAATCCTCTTTTATTTATGTATTCTATTTTCTTATGATCAAAATACTTAAACTACACTAGTGCAGAAAATGTTTTTCACGTCACCATTTTTTACATCAGTTATATATAACCGACGTGAAAATCTATGATACGTGGTTTTTTAAGTCAGTTAAAAATTTCCCAACATAAAAAAACCAAAGCGCAGGATTTTTTACATCGGTTATTTGATAACCGACATAAAAAACAAGGTATCTATGCATTTTTTACATCGGTTATAAAATAACCAACGTAAAAAAGGCAGCATCTGAGGCCTATTTGATTTCGGTTATCAAATAACCGATGTAAAAACACAACCCGATGATTTTCCAACGTCAGTTATATTATAACCGACATAAATAACCAACACCCAAAATTTTTTTACGTCGGTTATAAAATAACCAATGTAAAAATTGTTGTTTCTAATTTGTTTTTTTACGTCGGTTATAAAATAACCAACGTATAACTCAAACAGGTGGCTTTTTTTACAACGATTATAAAATAACCGACATAAAAAATGCGTTATCTGATATATTCATAAGGTCAGTAATTATAATAACTGATGTTATAAATGTAATGAAAATAGTTTATAACGTCGGTTATTAAATAACCGATGTTATAAAACATTGAAAAAATTAACACGCCCTGTGGATTGTCATTTATGATTTTTCGATCGACAGACCGGTGACTTGCCTCTCTCGCGTGGAAAACCCTAACCGAATCTTCGATCTCATTTCGTTAAACTCGTTTTTCCATCATTTCTTATCATCTTTACTCTCCTCGGATCTATCATCACCACTCGCAACACTCAGGTATGCCTCCCACGATTTTATTTCGTTCGTTTTTTTTCCCAAACAGTCTATATTTACGTTTTTCATTTTTTTTGTTTAAACTAGGTAATATTCTTCAATTTTGAACCCTCTTACCTCGTTTTTTCATCATAATCTTATTTATTATCACCAAATATATTAGACCGACTCACATTATTCAAGTAAGCCACACCTACTTCTATTTTGTTTGTTTTTGTTTCGCGGATGCACAACATTGATGGTAATTTTTGTTTTCATTGACAACCAATGATCTCATTCACCTATATTACTGCAATTTATATATAAAACATTGTGATACACCCATTCTCTGTACTAGTCTGATTTAGTTTATATGTATATATAGGTTGTTCACGGTGGAATGTTTGTTTTGGATCCTTGGTTGTTTCTATTTGGGGTATCACTTTTTGTTGTTCCATAATCTATTCACGTTGCTTATTTTCCTAGACTATTATAGGTATTCATATGATACTAATGCCCAATTCATTGCACAAAAGAGCATTTTAGACTAGTAGGAGATACAACTCATGGTTCTCATTTTTAATAATGGCATGATACCAAATATAGTAGCTTGTGCTTAAAATTACTAGATATGCCCAAACTAGTAGCTTGAGGTTAAAATACAATCGTTCTGAGGGGCTGTCCAGAGGGTTGGTGGATGCCCAGGGGTTGGGGGTTGTCCAGAGGGTTGGGGGCTATCCACGGTGTCCATGGAGGTGGGGAGGGGGGGGGGGGTCCAAGTGGGTTAGGGTGTCGAAGGGGGGTGGGGGGATGTCCAAGGGGGTGGGGGGGGTAGCTGTCCAAGGGGTGGGTACCCATTCAGAGGGTTTTGGGGGGTGGTCTGGGGGGTGCGGGCTATCCAGGGGGTTGGGGTGTGTCCAAGGTGGTAGGGGGTGGGGGTGGTGTCCCAGAGGGGTGGGGTGATTTCTAGAGGGGTGGGGGCTTTCTAGATGGGTGGGGGTTTCCCAAGGAGGTGGTGGTGTCCAGGGGTGTCCAATGGGGTGGGTGTGGTGTTCAAAGGGTTCATGGGGTTTTCCATAGGGGTGCGGGTGTCCAGGGTGTCCATGGAGGTGGGGGAGGGGGCATTCCAGGGGTGGGGGGGGGGGGCAGGGGGTCCATGGGGGTGGGGGTGTTGTAGGGGTGGGGGTCTATCCAAGGTGGTGGGTGGGTAGGGGATTATCCAAGGGGTGGGGTCATGTCCAGAGGGTTTGGGGGGTTATCTGTGCGGTGGGTGTTGTCCAGAGGGTTGGTGGTGTACATGGGGTGTCTAAGGGGAGTAGGGGTGGGGTGGTGTCCAGGAGGGGAGGGGGTGATGTCTAGAGGGGTGTGGGTTGTACAGGGGGTGGGTGGGGCTGTCTTGAGGGTTGGTGGGGGGGGGGGGGGTCCAGGGGGGTGTCCAAGTGGGTAGGGGGTGGAAGGTGGTGTCCAGGCGGGGTGGGGGTGTTGTCTAGAGGCATGGGGGTGCTGTCCAGAGGGGTGGGGTTCTATCTGAGGGGGTGGTGGTTTCTAGTCGGTGTCCAAGGGGGTGGGTGTGGTGTTCAGAGGGTTCGAGTGGTTGTCCCGAGCATTGGGGGTGTCTAGGGTGTCCATGAAGGTGGGGGGGGGCTAGTCCAACAGTGTGTGTGTGGGGAGGGGGTCCAAGGGGGTGGGGGTGTCAAAGGAGGTGGGGGGGGGGAGGGGGGCTGTCCAAGGGGGTGGGGGCCTATCCAAAGGTTTGGGGGTTGTTCGGGGGGGGGGGATTTCAGAGGGTTGGATGGTGTCCAGGGGGTAGTCCATGAGAGTAAGAGTTGGGTGATGGTGTCCAAGAGGGGTGGTGGTATCCGGGAGTGGTTTGGGGATGTCCAAGGGTGTGGGGTGTCCAGGGGGTGTCCAAGGGGGTGGGGGTGTTTTCCAGGGTTGGGGGGCTAGATAAGGTGGTGTTGGTGTCTGGGGGATGTCTCCGAGGGTGGGGAATAAGTTTTAGTTGGGATTGACTACTGCATCATGGTTTGTGAGATTATGACATGATGATTGTATTGTTTCATGGATATTCGTATTTCAATATTATTCTATTTGGTTACATATATTTTGACCAGTCATCGACTATGAGAAATTTATGGGTTATGGGGGAGACCATGTTGTGGTTTTCAAATATGTGTAGTTATCCCGACCCCATTGTGTCGTGATGATTGGCTTTACATTGTGATTTTCTCCATCTGAATTTTTATTTTTAATTTCATTTGATTCTCAGGTTTACTCCATTTTCTCCAATTTTCTATCAACCATTGGAGGCCCCATGGTTTTCTTTGATTCAATGGAATTTAAAATTGTTATATCTAACTATATTTTCTTTTTAAAATAATATTCAAGCATATTTTTTAAAATACGAATAGATTTGTCTTATATTTCAAAATTGTTTTACATTCAAATTATGAATTTTTTCATATAAAAATATATTTTTCATATCTTAAAAAGATGTACAATTTTGATAGTTGTTATTGGTAATAATGATTAAAAATTGGATTTCGGAACATCGAATGAGCAATGAATACGAGGAAGGTGTTGATGCATTTTTGGAATTTGGTAATTGTAATATTCCAAGTAGTGACATTTTTTTCTGTCCATGCCTGAAATGCTTGAATATGAAGAAGTTGAAAAGTAGAGAGATAAAATATTATCTGATTTTTCATGGTTTTTATTAAGTTACAACACTTAGATTTGGCATGGTGAAACTGGACGAAATGTCACTAATGATGATGATTCGCAAGATGGTAACTCTGATGGAATTGAAGAAATGATTCACGATATTGCAGAAGAACAAATTGAGATAGACCAGACATTTGCGTGTCTATATGGTAATGCTGAAAAACCATTATATCCTAGTTGTACATTTTTTACCGTTTTTTCGGCAGTGTTATGATTTATTAACCTGAAGGCGAAACATGGATAGAGTGACATAAGTTTTATAAAGCTGTTATAATTGAGGAAAGTCATTCTTCCAAAAGATAACGGTCTTCCAGATTCACATTATAGGGCCGAGAAAATATTATGCCCTATGGGATTGGGATACAAAAAAATACATGTATGTACGAATTACCGTATTCTATATAGGAAGGAATATAAATTTTTTTCAGAGTGTCATAAACGTGGGATATCATGGTATAAGGTGAAAGAAAAATCACAGGATGATTTAGAGATTACAAAGACCACTTCAAATGTATTTTGACATCTTGTTATAATTCATCATTTCAAATGTTTATTTTGTAATTCACATGAAGAAAAAAGATTAATATTGCATGCTGATGAGAGGTTATGTGATTGAAAAATACGTCATCCAGCTGATTGTTCACAATGGGAGAAAATTGATGAGTAGTATTCTACATTTGGAAATGAAATTAGAAATATCAGACAGGGGTTGTGTATAGATGGAATAAATCCATATCGAACCCTCAGTAGCACACATTGTTCATGGATTATTTTATTGGTAATTTACAACCTCTCTCCTGATGTTTGTATGAAGCGCAAATATGTCATGTTTTGTATAATTATCTCTAGTCTGAAGTAACCCAAAAATGATATTGATGTTTACTTGTCACTGTAGATTGATGATTTTAAACTTTTATTGGCTGATGGTATTAAGGTGTATGATTCTTATAAAATGGAATATTTTCAACTGCATATAGTGCTTTTGTTCACTATAAATGACTTCCCAACATATGGAAATTTTTCTGGATATAGTGTTAAAGGGAATAAAGAACATCCAATCTGTGAACAACAGATGTCATGTTGTCCATTGCATCATGGGAGGAAAATAATGTACATCTGTCATCAAAAGTTTGTGTCTATGGATCACTCTTATAGAAGACTAAAAAGTAATTCAATGGCTCACAAGAATTTGATATTTATCCAAAACCTGTATCCCCTGATCTGTATTTTGAGAGGATGGAAAACCTTGATGTGAAATTGGGAAAGACACAGAAATCTGGAAAAGATAGACATATTGGGAAGAAAAGGTCAATATTCTTTAAGCTACCATATTGAAGATATCATGAAGTTAAACATAATATTAATGTCATGAACGTTGAGAAGAATATATATGATTGTTTTATTAGATCACTGTTAGATATTAAAGGAAAGGCAAAAGATGGTTTGAATGCAAGATTAGACTTACTATCAATGAGAATACGTTTGGAGTTAGCTCCCACTCCTAAAGGAAGACAAAAATTTCTTCCCCCGGCTTGTCATATATTATCGAAGGGGGAGAAAATTAGCTTTTTTCAGTGTTTTCATGATATAAAAGTGCCTCAAGGTTATTCTTCAAATGTAAAAAATTCTGTCTCATTGAAGGACTTCAAGTTGATAGGTATGAAATCACATGATTTTCACATCATGATGCCACAAATTCTACCAGTTTCATTGCGTGGAATATTTCCCATCTGTGTCAGAAAGACTATAATGATGTTTAGTTATTTTTTTATTTAAATTTGTAATAAGGCGACTGATGTGAATGCTTTGAACATTTTGGAAAAGGAGGCAATTTTTATACTTTTTCAATTGAAAATGTATTTTCCTCCAACATTTTTTAATATAATTGTGCATTTAATGATTCATCTGGTTTGAGAAATAAAGCTTTATGGACCTTTATATCTTCGTTGGATGAATCATTTTGAAATGTATATGAAAATATTGAAGAGTTATGTTAAGAATCCATATCGTCCTAATGCCTCAATTATTGAAAAGTATATTTCTGAGGAGGTTGCAGAGTTTTGTACGAGCTACATGGCTGTGACGTACCACATAGTTTTTCCTCCATCTCGCCATGAACGAGTTAATAATGAGGGAAAGGGGATTCGTGGATTGAAAGTAAAATCATTGTCAGCTGAACATATGATGAATTTAGAATCATACATCTTGAATAACATAGCTGATGCTCAACCATATATCACATTGCAAATTTATGAGTTAAAATAATTTCATCTAAAGAAGAAAGAAATGTGTATTCTGAATGTGCACATAAAAACATTTTTGTTAGGGTTTAAAAATACCATGCTTGGTTGATCAGATGTATTAGAGGCATTAAAATGGATAGTGGGTGGTCCATTTTTAAATGTGATAACATGGTATGGTTATGAAATTAGTGTCTATACATTTCATACGAATGCTCAGGATAATAGAAGTGCAGTTCAGAATAGTGGTGTATTGGTGTTTGCAGTAGCAATGCATTTTTTGAGTGTTAAGGACAAAACCCCAATTTCTGCATCAAGTGAATATTATGGAGTGATTGAAAACATATGGTAGGTTGATTAATTTAAAATTGATGTACTAGTTTTTAACTGTAAATGGGTTATCGGTAACAACAGTGTTAGACACTATGAATTTTGAATGACACATGTTAATCTGAATAGTTTGGAAGACACGTCTTATACTTTTATAATGGAAACACATGAAAAAAAATTATATGTAGTGGATCAATCAGATATGCATTGGGCTATTTTTTACAGTGGAAAAAAATATGTTGCTGAGGATGAACTTGATGAAGATATTGATTTATGTGAGATCCCTACTTCCACAGAATGATTAACGGAACATAATGATGAGAATGTTGAAGACATGGTTTGTGCCATAAGGAATGATCACGACGAATGAATTTGGTGAAACAATACATTTTTACATTCCTAAAATTATAGGCAACAAATGTTTATTTCTTGTTTATATTTATTTTTTTCATAAAATGTTAGATATTGTACGTTTTTTCTTTATTAATACATGTATTAAAACAAAATAAGTATAAGTTTTTGTGTATTTTAAGTTTTTTTTGTTTACTTTATCATGTTTACCATTTGATGAATTATATATCTATTATTTTTGATCAGTGACAATTATATTACCATGTTTACCAGGTTTTCCCCTTTTACCAGGTTTACCATGTTTACCCTCTTGACCATCTTTACCAATTTCTAACATGCTAACCATATTTACAATGTTTACTATTACATAACTTCGTAAAATTTTCTATTTTATGATTAGAGTAGTATTAATATAATTGAATTTTTATATTTGTGAACTAATGTTTGTTTTTTTGATTTGAAGGATAATGACAGATCCTTCAGTTGATCAACCACATGATTCTGGAGATGATTATTTTGGTCATACCTCTGTGGAGTAACATTCACATGCTCCTCTTGATGTTCCCCAATCTTCCTCATGTGCTCCTATTACGAAAAAGAGTTCAAGAGTTGGTAAATGTGGGTACACATGATTACCAAAATTAGCACTTGCCCGTATGCAGGATCAGAGGATTCTCGTTGGTTTTGATGATGATGATATTCCTAGAGGTCCAAATGAAAAATATTTAAATAATTTTATATCAAATCAGGCTAAGATAAAAGTAAGCTTTTTTGTATGATGACTGGAGGACGTGTGGATAAAGCGATAATCTCTCAGTTGTGGGAGACGATTTTAGTAATATATTTTTCTATTATTTGACTATTCTTTAAATGTTTCTAGTATATATAATATGTTTAACCTATTCTTTATCAGATGAAATTTGATATTCCTGACACTAGAGAAGTCAAGAAGAAATGGATATTGATGGATTCCAAGAGATGGATGGATTTCAAATCAACCCTCTCATCTGATTTTATTTTTGGTCATAGGAGTTATGACAATCCATGTCGTATGTATCTTTTTATAGATGAAGAAACATGGAGACCATTTGTTGAATGTAGAAGAAAAGAGTCATTTTGGGAAAGGGAAATGTAAAATTTTATAATCTATATTTTATAAATGATCTTATTAATGTTTTGTTAATGATTTATTATTTTTAATTTACATCAAACAAGGAATTCTCATTAGGTTATCCAATCTAAAAATGTATACCCATATAATTTATTAGGGGGTGGGTATGCATTTTTGTAAGAACAAATGATGGCAGATAATTTTAAAAAAACTAAGAGCTGAGTCTTTATGCTCTGGAGAGGTGGCCCCTCCATCCCCTCTATCTAGACATGAAAAATAGAAGAGAGCTCAGATTGGAAAAAAAGGGAATATCTTTCGGAAGAATCAAGATTCGTATCTGAGAGGATTGTAAGACATATATTTTATTTATTTAAGTTAACTCTTTTCTTTATATAATTTCAATCATTAAAAAAATGTTCAATTATTTAATACATTAATCTGTTGAGGAGAAAAGATCACAGGGGGAATTTACAGCTACTGGGAGGCATGATATTTTATCTGTACCATTGGGAAAGCCTGAACATCCTGGTCGTGTAAGAGGATATCTGGTAGGTGTATAGGTATGAAAAGTGTTGCCACATTCTTCAACTTCTAACGTTGATGGAGTTCATAAAAAAATAAAATCCTTGGAGGCTGAAGTTAATAATATTTATGCGATTATGGAAGAAAATATTATAGCGTCGGTACAGTCTATGTTTTCAGACATGCAAAGACAATTTTAGACTATAGCTCCCACTCCTCCTCTTCACCCTGCAGACCCCATTATTTATCCTCCACCTCTGTTGGTAGCTCCCACTCCCCCACCTCAGCCTACAGACCCCATTTTTTTATCCTAATCCTCCTCCACACCTTCCTACTTATTGTGAGTTGTATGTTTATGATCCTCAACATCATATAGTTGAATATTGGTTGGTATATCGTATAGGAGATACAGTTCATCATCAATAATTAGAGGTAGAAAATCAGAGGGTCACTGTACAAGATATTATAGATAGATCATCTCGAGTACCATTACCTATAGATGTGGTGATGACAGTTGGACATAGTATCATCCATTTTTTAATTTGGCCATCCAGACTTCTTCGACTCCTTACTATAGAGGTATGAATGTTATATCTTTTTTTTATTAAAGTTGTTTTATCATTTGAAAAATAATATATTTTTCTATTTAATTTTATAGGAATACTTCAAATGTAAATAAAAATTGTATATAAAACAACAAAGACAAATGGTTACGACATCAGATACAAATTCTAGTTTTCTTGAAAGATTGTCAAAATATTTAAATTTTTTGGCAGGTCAATATGAGTTTCCAATGGAAGCTCATGTTTTTGTACATGCAATAACTGTGGGGATTATCAAAACTGATATAATGGATCTTGTTACTGGAGATAAGTTGGGCATGTATGTGGTGAAATTTTTTTCCATGTAAGTCGTAACACCTTTTCCATGCGTTATATTTATTCAAAATTTATATATATGTCTGTTTTGTATTAGGTATATTTATAACATTTGTGAGAGGAATGAGCTGACAGAAGTATATGGATTCATGTACTAGAAATTGATTTCCCCTGAAGCATGTGCATTGTATGGGGATCAAAGAATTATTTATATTGCTGAAAGACTTGAACAAAATATAGTCACACAATTTTGGATGATGCCTTTTTGTGAGAGGTATGAAACCCATCTCTCTCAAAGAGTTCATTATATTTTAACATAAAAACCACTAACCTTAAATTTTATTTTATCAGTGATCATTGGATTTTAGGGTTTTTTCCCAAGGGAGCAAACACTTTATTGGATATGCTAGGTCCATGATGATGTGTGGGAAAGTTTTAAGAAGATATTGGAAAATTATGTTTCAATTTCTCAATAGAATTATATTTTATAATGAATTTTAAATTTACCCCATTCATATTATTTTCTAATAGGGGATGGGTCTACTTTAGAAAAAACACAATGAAAAGGAGTGAAAAGATCAAATATGTAAATGCGAAGGTAAATATCCATTTATAATTTGTACTTTTTGATTTATTACATAAAAATAATATATTGAATTTAATCTCATTCAAACAGAATTGTCATGAACAACATGGAGTCATCGAATGTGGATATTATATGTTAAGATTTATGTATTAAATAACACCAACAAGGACTGTTGTGAACCTTGACCTGGTAAGATTTCCTTTTAAACATTTCTATAATATTTCAATTTGATTTATTCATTATACACATTAACCACTATCATTTTCATTTTTAGCTATTTGATGACCCTCAAACATATACTTCTCAAGACATCAAACACTTACAAGTGGAGTGGTCAAATTATTTTACAGGTTTGATTGAATTTTAGTTGTTTGTAGTGTAAAATGTAATTTTGAATATTGTCATTGTAATTGTGTATTTAGTAGTCATTTAGGTTGGATTTAGTTTTTTTTTAAGTTGACAGTGTATGTTTTAAATGATATATATGCGAATGTTTAATTTTGTTCTACTTATTATTTTGGTCTACTTATGATGGTTTTTCTAGTATGGATTCTGGTCGAGGGGGAGGGGTTCCAAAGGTGTGGGGGGTGTTCAGTGGGGTGCGGGGGGTGTCCATGGGTGTTGGAGGGCTGTCTGGTGGGGGGGGGGTCCTGGGTGTCCATGAGAGTGGGGGGGGGGGGGGCAGTCTAGGGGGTGGGAGCGTTTCCAGAAGGGTTGAAGGGCTGTCCAGCGGAGTGGGAGGCTGTCCAGGGGGTGTCCAGGGGTGTGGCGGTGTCCAGTGGGGTGATGGGGGGGTTTCCAGGGGTGTGGTAGGGCTGTCCAGTGGGGTGGGGGGGATCCATGGTGTCCATGGGGATTGGTGGGGGGGGGGGGGTAGTCTATGGTGTGGGAGAGGAGGTTATGCCAACCTCAGGGGGCAGAACGCCGCTAATAAGGTATTCATCACTCCCACATGTGAAAAATTTTGAGGGATCAATCTTTGCATGTGGGAGTGATGAGTACCTTCCAGCGGCGTGCCCCCTGAGGGGGTGTCCAGGAGGGTGGGTGGCAGTCCCGGGGGTGGGGGAAGACCTGGGGTGTGGGGGAGTGTCCATGAGGGTGGGGGTCATCTAGGGGTGTGGGGGATGTCCAGGGGTGGGGGGGAAGCCCAGGGGTGGGGGTTGTCCAAGAGGGTGGGGGTTTTCCATGGGGTGGGGGTTTCCAGGGGTGTGGTTGGGGCATTCCAGTTGGGTGAGTGGGTTATGGTCTATTTTTGGTAACTATTTGGTCTGTTTCAGGGGTGTGGAGGGTTGTCCAAGGATGTGAGAGTGTTTTCCAGGGGGTGGGGTATACAAGAGGATGGGGGATTCTCCAGGGGTGTGGGGGGATGTCCAGAGGGTGGTGGGGATGTCCAGGGGTGTGGCGGCTGTCCAGGGGATTGTGGGGAAGTCCAGGGATGTGGGGGTGTCCAGGGGTGTGGTGGGCGCTGTCCAGTGGGGTGAGGGGGGCTGTCCAGGGTGTGGTGGGGCAGTACAGGAGGGTGGGGGTGTCTAGGGTTGTTGGGGGCAGTCCAGGGTGTGGGGGACAGTCCAGGGATGTGGGGGGGGGGGGGGGTCCAAGGGGTGTGTGGGGCTGTCTAGGGGGTGGTGGGGATGTCCAGAGGTGTGGGGGATATCCAGGGGTCAGGGGGCCGTCCATGGGTGTGGGGGTGTTCATGGGTGTGGTGGGGGATGTCCAGTGGTGTGAGGGGGGATGTCCGGGGGGCGGTGGCACAGTCATGCAGGTTGGGTGGGGGGGGTGTCTAGGGTTGTTGGTGGCTCTCCAGGGGTGGGGGTAGTCCAAGGGTGTGGGGGGTGTCTAGGGGTGTGGGGGTGTCCAAGGGGTGGTGGGGAAGTCCAGGGGTGGGGTTGTCCAGGGGGTGGGGGTGTCCAGGGGTGTTGGGGGATTTCTTGAGGGTGGGGGTAGTCCACGGGTGTGGGGGTGTCCAGGGGTGTGGTGGGGGCTGTCTAGTGGGTTGAGGGGGTTCTGGTCTATTTTTGGTAAATTTTTGTTTTGTTTCAGGTTTGTTGGAGGGTTGTACAGGGGTGTGGGAGTGCTGTCCAGGGGGTGGGGGTATACAGGTGGGTGGGGGATGTCCATGGGGTGGTGGTGATGTCCAGGGGTGGCGGGGGGGGGGGGGGGGTACAGGGGTGTGGTGGGGGCTGTCCAGTGGGTTGAGGGGGTTCTGTTATGTTTTTCGTAACATTTTCGTCTGTTTTAGGGGTGTTGGAGGGCTGTCCAGGGGTGTGAGAGTGTTTTCCATGGGTTGGGGGGTATACAGTCGGGTGGGGGGATGTCTAGAGCGTGGTGGTGATGTCCAGGGGGTGGGGGTGTCCGGGGGTGTCGTGGGGGCAGTATGGTGGTGTGAGGGGTTCTGGTTTGTTTTTTTGTAACTTTTTGGTCTGTTTCTGGGGTGTGAGAGGGCTGTCCAGGGGTGTGGGAGTGCTGTCCATGAGGTGGGGGTATACATGTGGGTGGGGGGTTGTCCAGGGGTGTTTGGAGCTATCCAGGGGGTTGGGGTCCATCCAGGGGTGTGGTGGGGGATGTCCAGTGGGGTGAAGGGGGGGAGGGCTATCCAGGGGTGTGGGACTGCTATCCAGGGTGTGGGGGGTATAGATGAGGGTGGAGGTTTTCCTAGGGTTTTTGGGGCTATCCAGGGGGTCGGGGGGCAGTCTAGGGGTGAGGTTGGGGATGTCCAGTGGGGTGAGCGGGGCTGTTTAGGGGGTGGTGGGGGGCTGTCCAGTGGGGTATGCTTTAAATGTTATCAATGTAAATGATTAACTTTTCTACGGTTCTTGTTTTGGTCTAATTATGTTTTTTTGTACGAATTCTTGATTTGGTTTCTAGTTGTTTCTGGGGAGAGCAGAGGACTACATTCCATTTAAAAAAATTGGTGTTCCACGTAAGTTTTTTTAGTACCGACGTCATAAAGGAATGGGGAAGGGTTTATCACATCGGTTATTTAATAACCGACATGATAAACCACCCCCCAGACTGGTTTATCACATCTCTTATTATATAACAGACGTGATAAACTATTTCCCAGGGGTTTATCACGCCAGTTATTAAATAAACGACCTGATAAACATCCCCCGCACAGTTTTATCGCGTCGGTTTTATAATAACCAAAGTGATGACCCCCCTGGTTTATCATGTCGGTTATTTAATAACCGATGTGGTAAAGGAATAGGAAATGGTTAATCAGGTTGGTTATTATATAACCGACGTGATAAACACCCCCACACTAGTTTATCATGTTAGTTAATTAATAACCGACGTGATAAACCCTCCTCTATGGGTTTTTCACGTTGGTTAATTAATAACTGACGTGATAAACACCACGTTTTTAGGTTTTTTACGTAGGTTTTTAAATAACCGGCATAAAAAACAATATTTATGACGTCTTTTGTATTGATGTCGGATAAAAACAAACGTAAAAAAGGAAAAATAACCGACGTAAAAAACATTTTCTGCATTAGTGCTACTTTCCCTTACTAAGCATTATAGCACAATGATTTGTTATGTTTTAATTTAATGGGATACGATGATTTGAATAACATGTGAGATGGTTATAATGCTATCAATATTTGAATATTTTTTGAGAAATTATGATGATTCATAATAACAGAATAATTTATATTATTTATATTCCAAGACACTAATAATTTATTACTATGATTTTCATGACTCTTTATGAATGGAATGACATTTCATGTAAAATAACTTATTAAATTTTATTATTTATATAGATTTTAGTCATTATGAAAATAATATTGTATTTCTCAATTTATGTGAGATATATTATTTTATTATGCTATAATATTCACTAAATGTTCATCATTTTAATGACAACAATCAACCACAAATAATTTCAATGAGTTGATTCAGAAAATAAAATCCAATTTTTTAAATTTTTTTATATATGATAAATGTAATATATTAATTTACTTTATATTATTTTGAAAATAAAAATTATAAAGTGATCAAAATTTTGAAACATAGAACATATAACTATAGTATCATAAAAAAAATTTATTGTATTTTAAGAATTTTTTCAGACAAAAATTTATTTTGTAGATTTCTTAAAAATATAAAATCTACAATAAAAAATTATTTAAAAATTAATAATTCATATATATTTTAAAATAATACAACTATGATTTGAATATGAAAATAATTTATATTATCATATTTGATTAATTTCATTATTTATATTATGATTTGAACTCATTTTATTAATTCAAATATAATATTATAAAATTCTATTTTTAAATTAAATACTTATAACATTCATACTAGTAAAATAGTGGGAATGCCACTATTAAAATGGCTTTGTAATGGCCATTTAATGATCATATCCAAAATAATAGATTTATCATTAAATCCTACATTATTACCACCATTGTTATTATATATCATTTTCCACATATTTTAAAAGGTTCCTCGGACATCAAATGATAATTTAAATTATATTCCAAATACTTTACTTTCTGTTATGGTCTTTATGCGAGGAGTGATTTTTTAGTGACATTTTTTAAATATAGTTTCTACATTATCATTTTCTTTATTTATTGGTGTTTATAATCAATTATTATTCATAGATATTATAGAAAAATGTTTTTAGTATTTTTAATATTCTTATGAAATATAAAAGTCTCTCTACGTGAATATATTATGGAAAATAATAAAAATGTCATATTAAATCTTGAGATCTTTTAATAATAAAGGTAAATTTAATGGGGGTCATATTTATCCAAACTTTTAAAATTCTTCCACCTAATATTTCTTACACTTTCAAATCTAAAAATAGATGATGGTACTTATATTTTTTTCCATTAGGATCCCAGGATTATTCTTCGTACTTATTGTTTCTCCTGAGAATGTAAAAAATAATGGTGTCTTGTTTCAAAGAACATTTTTTAAACTATCCATGATCTTCATCGAAGGATACTAAAAATAATATTCAATCTTAATGTGTACCTTCTTTTACATGTGTTATATGAGGGCCCTAAAATTAAATTTCATAAGATATATATTTAAAAATCTCATGTACTTAAGATATGTTTGGTTGGAGTACTAGTCGATATGATAGAGATCATATGCAATTAACAATCTCAATGTGTCCAATATATATAGAATAATTTTTCCGTCATCTCAAAACCCATAAATCTCATACAGTGAGATCTAAAATTGAAAACATTATCACAAACCTAAAATAGTAATTGTAGTCATGAATTTTTAGAATATCTCTTATGTTGAATTTCTCCTTTGAAGACATATTGTTGAACTGTATAAACCTTCTTAGTCATTTATTCCACAAGATCAAATGAAAAGAGATTTAGTTCTATAAATTTATCCCATTTTTTAGAGTTATTAATTTATTTTAATATAAGGGTTCATAAGGATCCATATTAATTCTTGAGATAAATGTACTGATTTATAATAACTCATGAAAATGGAAATATTATTTCAATCCTATATTGAAGAACACTAAGCATTCTCTATAAATATTATCATGTTTTTTTCAACTCATATTGGATTTATGGTTGAGGGTGATATACGAAAATAAAGTTCAGCTATATGTTAAAATAATGTTTCTGTTTTTTAAAAAAAAAATTAGTCAAACTTATATATCCATAAGTTACAATTGATTATGGTTCTTCTGTCATTTAGAGAAATTATGTAATAAATATCTATAAAATTTGAAAATATTGATTTCTTCTTGAATGAGATTTGAATGAGAAATATTCGAAATAGTATCCACCACAACCAATAAAAAATAATCCAAATTTTATATCATTATAAGACTAGTAACAATATCAATGGTGATGTTATCATATTTTCATGATGGTATATTTATTAGAATATCATCCCCTTGAAATTTCTCATCTGTTACAATGCATGATAACCTACCTGGTTAATTGATATATATTCCAAAATCTCATTTTTCTTATTTTCCAATTAATATTTAACTGTAATATGTCTACTTTTATTTTTGTATTGCTATGGGGATAGAGAATCTTTGTCTTGGAACATTTTCCAATAAATATATTATCATATTTTTTTCTAATGTTATGAATGTTGGTTCCCCAAATCTCTAACATCCTTCATCATAAATGTCAATATATGAAGATTTCTTAATTCATATATCATATACTATCATATTCATCTTCAAATAACCGCATTACAATCTTTTAATCTACTTTAAAATCAGTGGTTGAGATATTATTTGAGTAAGGATGGATGTGTTTCCTTACATTACAATTCCCATGTATATCATTTACATTATTATGAATATTTTATCTCTCTCAACACAAATATTTCATAATGTTGAAAGATCATATAAACATGGATTATTTTAGTTTATGGACAATCTAATGTTAATAATGTGTTGAGTAGTAATTATCTATGATACTCTATAACCATAATCATAGATTAATATTGATATTATATTATGTGAATGTTTATTTGAGGTAATAATGTTACAAATATATGTCCAAATTCTATTCCTAGAGATAATTTCATGAAACACTAATTGTTAAGATTACTAGATATAACACAAGATCACATTCTGAATTGTTCTTCTCATTGATTTTCAACTGTTGAGAGGCATATGATTTGAATTTATCAATATTCATGAAGTGATAGCCTATGAAATTCATTAAATTAACAATATATATCATACAAAGTTTATCATAGGTGGGTTGTGTGAGAAAAAAATGAAGTTTTTAGACTCTTCTTTAACTAGTTGAAGCATTATTCAAATTAAATAGTCCAAAAAACATTACTAATATTGGACTTATACTTGGTAATGGGTTTTAAATTCGTGGAATGTTTCTAGAAAATAAAAAATAGAACATAGTTAGTCTAAGGAAATAAAATATATCTTCAATAGATTTTAATAATGACCATTACTTAATAAAAATTATTTCTCATGGTTTCAAATATGTATCATCAATTAATTATAACAAAAACAAATAATGAACCTTCTTATTGCTTATATTCACACATGAAGAACCTAGGAAAATTATTTTCCCTTGTAAATGTCTTCAGAATAATATTAAAATGTTTATCATGTCCCTCCATGAATTATGTATATATGATATTATCATCTATATTTAATATAATAAATTTATCAAGGTGATCTATAAATTATTTCATAATGTAATCCATGAATATTTCAGAGCAATAGTGAGTCCAAAGTGAATTACCATGAACCCATAGTGTCTGTACCAACTTTTCAAGGTATTGTAACAACACTATAATGGTATGGGTTAAATTAATAAATGATATGACTCATGTCAACAAGGTGAACATTCCATTTTTGGAGCATATATCATTAAAACTCTCGAGTTAAGCATTGATGGCCTAGAGTAGTGTTTAATATGGTTCCCAACAAGGAATTCTTCTAGGGTGTTTGTGTGTGAGGAAAAGACCCACTAGAATTGGAATATGTTGGCCCGTGTGGACTATAAATAGTAATATAACCTGTTTAGTCAAGTCTGTGGGCCCTAGGATGGGGATCACATGTCTGTTGGGTCACTTTAAGTACCTGGAGGGCTGGTACATGACATACATGTTAGTGGAGTTTGTTTGTGATGTTACTATGGACCAATTATTACATTTGGTATCATAGGAAGAACTGAGATATAATTTTTGTTCAATAGATGGGTTGTGGGGTAGGTCCTACAACAAGGTCATTGTTCTCTAGGGGGGAGTGTGACACACTACAATGAAAAGGGTGAAATGACTAAATGATATGACTCATGTCCATAAGGTGGACATTTATTATTTGGAAGCCTACCTGATTAGAAATCCATAATTAAAGGTGTTGGTGTAGAGTCATGTTTAGGATGGTTGACCTTCTGGGATTTTTTCCAGGCTGTGTGTGAGTGAGGAAATAACACACTAGATAGGACATATATTGGACTTTGGGGACTATCATTAGCTAGAAGTACCATTTGAGCAAGTGTGTGGGACCATGGAGGGGATCACATGTCCTTGGGGCCACTGGAGGTACCTGGTGGTTTGGGACCCGAAGACCATGTTAATGGTCCGGAGTCAATGTTGTTACTAGGGACTAATTCTTACATTTGGTTTCAGAGGAGGGACCTAGCCTAATGTGTGGTTCACTACTTGGGATGTGATGTAGGGACCAGAATGAGAACATTGTTCTCTATAGGGGTAATGTAATACCCCCGAACGATAAGGGTTAAAATACTAAAAGATATGACTAATGTCAACATGGTGAGCCATCCTTTTTGGGAGCCTATCTAATTAGAACTCCAAAATTAGGTGTGTTGGCCCAGAGTACTGTTCAATGTGGGTTACCTCTTATAATATTTTTCAGGGTCTGTGTGAGTGAGGACAAATCACACTTGAAAGGACATGTGTTGTCTTGTGCATAATTTCATTAGTCAGATTTCCCGTTTAGGCACGTTGGTGGGCCCTAGGGTATGGACCACTTACTTGTTGGGAAAGAAGTAATTCCTGGAGGGCCATGACCTGAAGACCTTGTTAATGTCATGATGTCTATGATGTCATAGAGACCATGTTGTTACATTTACAAACTATACAAATCCATCCCAGGTTATGCTCAAAACCAACAACAAACCTGTCTCATCACATAACTAAAGGGCATTCCTGATCCCCACGGGTGGACGACAAGATCACGAGCATTAAAAGACAAAACCGATGGAATGATTTCTCCCAAATAGTAAAAGCACATGGCATATATGTACATTAAATGAATGGAATATTGGAAGACTAAGAAAATATTTTTGCATGGAATATAAGAAAAGAGTGAAAAAACATCTATAAAAGAAGATAAAAACTCCAAAAGAGATGTATGACTACAGGGGACTAAAAACCAACATATACTCAATCTATTGAATGGAAAACAACCAATAATCTCACCATCAGCTACCCATACTGGCTGACAAAAACCACACTACCTCACTGCGGTGCATTGCCTTTCCCAGACCTAGATAACAAATACAGGTCTACAAACCACAGAAGTAGTGTGCAGGTTATGAGCTAACATGCTCAGTATGATCCCAACCATGTCTTCCATATAAAGTCTCTATATAAAAAATCATGTAGACTCAATTATAAAATAAAACACTGCATGCTAAGCATTAAGATGATATATAGAAATCCTGGTAAATACTTTCCTTATCCACTATTCTAATGAAAACTAGGTATATCATTTTCCAAATAGAATTTCTATATCATTTTTCACAAGAATTTATATTCATATCAAGGATAAATCATAAGGGAAAGAAGAATAAACTAGAATCATAAGAATCATTACACCAACGAATACTACAGATCTCAGAAACAGACTACTCATACCAAAAAAACCAAGTGCACAAAACTGATCATAGAACAACAAGCCTATGAATTATTTGAATAATCTATTATTAAACCCCAAAAAATGTGAACATCGTTCCCCTAGAATAATAGTCCATGTAGACATAGTAAATCCCCATGAAAAACATCATTGATAATCACAATGAAATTTACTATAGCCTCAAGGTAGTCATTCATATTAAGCACCCAAGGTAACCCATGTTCACATTTTCACAGAACAATTTCAATGTCATGAAAACCATTAAAAACCTTTTGTAATCCTTTTATCAAAATCCAGGGAAAATTTTTTTCATTCAAAATAATTTTTTAAAATACAAAAAAAAATCAACCAATTTAATAAATCAATTTATAATGCAATTTGTAAAGAAAAAAGGAGGTTCATTATAATAGTCTAGAGATGGAACCACCTACCTCAATGTTCTAGTTGCACACACCAGCAACGGAATCCAGAACCAAGAACAGAAACCAACACCACCAAAAGAGACCATTGGATCCAATACATGACAATATTGATTCAAAACTAAACAAAAAAGGACGTAGGAAGAGAGGAAAACCACATACCTCAAAAAAGGACGCTATCCACACCAAAACCAATGAATGAAAAAAGCCTCTAGAATAAGATCTCAAAACAAATATAGAAGAAGAAGACATAAAACTTCGAACATGGATCAATGTATCTAAAGAAACATGACTAGAACACTGTCACGATCAATCTCAAGGAAGAATTTCACGACCCGACCTAATGGGGCTCGAGCCGTGACTCCCCAAGCCTACCTTCAATAGGCCAGGGGCTAGAGTCTAGCGCCGATTAGGATATCACACACATGGGAGGCATTAGCCTAAGGTACCTATACACAGGCACCCCCATAAAACTCCATGAAACAGTGCAGATATGTGTATATAAAAACTAAAAAGGAAATACATGCATACATCTATCCCAAAACAGAGTAAAAATAATCTAGAAAAGGGAAAAATAGGTCCCACCAAAAGAAAACTGCAAAAGTGTCCAAAAAATATAGAAGGAGGGGCTCACTGTCAAAAGGACCAGCCAGAAAGCTCCTCGGCAGAGCTCCGGTAAGAGTCTACGGTCAGACCCACTCACTCAGCTCCGCCTGATCTAGGTCCTCATAGGACTCTGTCGAAAGGCATGTGGTATGCTCAAGACACAAACAAATTCAGGAAAATCCCGTGCATGGTTGAGCATAAAAATACTCAGTAGGCATCCCCAAAACCCAAAAAAAAAGAGTGAAACTGAAAGGAAACAGTCTGTTCATCCCAGAAAGAGGGAACCCCGACAAGAGACAAACTCCATCTCTTTCCATTCCACTACTAAACACAACTAGTCTGCTCAATCCAGGTGTATTCCAATACATACACATTGATCATCCACTCAGTCATATGTCCAAACATATACCATGAACATCCAGATATACTCACCTCACGCACCAAGCCACATGATGTCCCGACCTCATCAACAGCAACAGTTTACAACCAGGATAGCACACTCCAAGATCACTGTCATCCCAGATAACACTTTCTCGAGAGATAAAATCCATCCGTTCCCACATAAACACCTCTGATTCTCACCCAAGATATCATGATCATCGGGTATCATCACTCAGGAATTCTTACTGAAACAACCTAATCACCAAAATCATCGGATAGGGGATTGCTCATTGGGTCTGTTAGGGGATACCAAAACACACACCAGTATATGAAGATCTCACAAATAGGGGAACACTCCCAGGGTCTGATGGGGGATAACACAACCCGATCTATCATTTGTAGATCTCACAGATATGAGATCACTCCCAGGATCCGCTGGGGGATACCACAACCCGATATCGCATTCGTAGATCCCACTGATAGGGGATCACTCCCAAGATCCGTTGGGGGATACCACAACCTCATCTTGCATTTGTAGATGTCACAGATAGGGGATCACTCACAAGATCCGTTGGGTGATACCAAAACCCAATCTGGCGCTCGACAGAAACACGTCACCCAAATAGAAGATCATCACCCGCATCACGACATTTATGAAGATACTGAAACCCTATCTGGTAAATCTCACGCTGTATGAGATCGAACTGACGATGCCACAACCCTAAAAAAACCATGAATTGAGTAGGTGATTGTATAACAAATGACACTTCAACCCTACTATAATCCTCTTGCTTATTATGGGATCGTATACCCGACAATGCCACAACCCTACTAAGCCTGGACCACTACATAGGGGATCATTTCCCGGATGATGCCAGAAACCCTATTGGGTTATCCTGCTAGATTGGGGATCGTTACCCATGGATTAGTGGTCATAGCGATACCAAGAACCCGATCTAGGGAAATGATGCTAGAGGATCCCGCTCTGGGCCCACCAGAGGGATGCCACAACCCCAACAGATTAAACATCCCATCAAGAGGATCACAAAACTATACTAAGTTTATGATGTTGAACGAAACCTCAGAGGAGCAAACCAATAGAGTACCCTCAACAACTTCTGGTCCAAATGTCGCTAAACCGAGAGACCCGCCACAAAACCACACATCACACCTCTATGGACGATACCGAGGCCACCATCGCGATCCACGTAGAAAAACACGCAGGATAGGCAGTTTACTCACACGAAATGGACAACCAATGACCAATGTACTATTCACTATAGCCTGCCAGTGTGGGGCCCACACCACTATCCCAAAACTCATCAAGAAAATCACACCATTAAGATCCCCTAATAAAAAACCCATGAGATAGACTACTAGATCATCCAAAACATACACCCGATGAAAAAGGTACAATTCACTATAGCCATCCCTGGTGGGGCACACACCACGATCCTGAAACTCATCAATTGGATCACACCATTGCGATCCCCTCAAAAAAACACATGGGATCGACTAATCAATCACCCAAAATGGAAACCTGGCGGAAAGGTCACGTTTCACCGAAAACGTCGAAACCCAGCCTCATGTGGCCCACACCCTATTCTCTGTCCCAACACCTAGAAACTATCATGAAATGTTCGTTGTACCGTCAGGGTCTCAAATCCACTAACATCACATCATTTGGACACTCCGTGCAGGAGTTATGGTGGATCAATGTTGAAAATAATAAAATATTATTATTATTTTCAACGTTTCATGGAACCATGCCGAAAATATGAATCACAATATATTCTAAAAAATATGCAGAGGTCCGTCTCACCACAATATTCACGTTACCAGAAACGGTACTCAAATCATTCTTCTGGTTGGCGAGTTATAGGGGTTTAAAAAACTGCTGGAAAAACCTGGCCAGACCAGCGCCTGCCTCGTCAGAAACCACCGCGTCACCGTCAGAAACCACCGCGCCGAAGCTGGAATCTTCCACACTGCCACTGTGCCACCACAAACCTCACTATAATATGCCATATCCACCACCAGAAACCACCACTCCAGAGCTAGAATCCACCGTGCCTCCGCTGCCCTCACTGAAATCCACCATAGCTGCCGCCAGAATCCGGGATTTCCACCTGAAAATTTACGGGAGCCACAGGGATAACCACAATGCTCCAAATTCAAATCCAAAACATGTTTTGGAAAACTCAGGATCCTAAGTACATAGAACTTACAAAAATATTAAGAAAAACAACACAAAAATGGGATCTGGGATTTTAAAACTCAAACCGCGTAATTGTTGGCGGATCACAAAAGCTTCCGGTGTAGAACGACACCCATGACGCCCTAAAGCTCGATCCGCTAACGATCAGCACCAAAAACAGTCATCTGTAGCTCGATTTGATGAAGAATGGAAGAAGAGGGTGAGGGGATTTGTCACCAGTGGGAGGAGGGATATGGGAGGGGGCTTGATTGATTTCTCCTCCCATTTAATTAATTAATTAAATTAATTAATTAACACTCCCGACCAGTCCTCCCGGCGTAGAGGAGATTAGGTCACCCCTAGGGTAAACACACCATTTTGAATGCAACGATGGAATAAAATTTTCGATCCAAGACTACATTCATAATTTATTTGATCCAACACTCATAAATAAACTTTTCCGTTTATTAATGAAAACTCCACTGGTGTCCCTTCTCACAGCAGGCCCACGCCTGCAAACTTTACACCCCACATTGGGTAAACGACACACAACAGATGCAACTGTGCCCTCAGATTACAATTCTGAGCTATTGTTTAAGAGAAAAGTCACCCCCACCATGTGAATAGTATAAAAATATATAATATTTTTATAAAATTAATTTCGGGCACATCGGGCCTCGGAATCGCTTGCCATCTTCATGCGTTGATATGGAATTATTCATTGGAATATTCCAAAGTATGACAAGGGAATAACCTGAGTCTCTACATCCTCTCCAATTAGTACTTTTTGTCCTCGATAATCCATAAGCACACGGAAAGCAACTGGACTCTCAATTGGGTCTCCCACACCTATGAGTTTTCCAACACACAACCCTGCCGGAACATATAAGTAAGAGGGACTTGTCCACCACATCACAACATTGTCCGCTTTGGGTGACACCAACTCGCCCGCATGGTTTTGATCACACCACAAAAACACATCATGTTTGAGGAAGAATCCATCTTTCTCATTCATTTGAAACACGCTGAACAACACCCACACATGGTCTTACCAACACCCGGAACAAAACTCGATCATGAAATAGTAACGGAAGAGTACTACTAAATAGTGTCTATCAAACTACTACAGATTGTAGAAGGAACACAATGCGTACCTCAATCCATCTATGGAGCCTCTGGGTTAACAGACTCTAAGGCATGCATTTGTCCTCACCCTCTCCCTCCAGCTCTCTGAGCTTGGCGTGGACCACCTGGGTGTGGTGGTGGTGGTATCCGATATTGCCAACAACTTCCTCCTACTTCACTACCTCCATCCCCATGTCCGTTTCCCTGGGGACCTCCAAACTCAAGGCTTTTTTGCTTACAAGGAGGCCTATCGACTGGATCCCTCTCAACAGCACGACGGGTCAGACAATCTCTATCAAGATTTCCCCAACCGTGGCAAGCGTAGCACTGCCTCTCCTACGACTGACCAAAACTGGCATGCGAGCCCTATGAGCCCTGAGCCTCAAATCCTCCATCCTGTGGTCACATTATGAAACGTCGCATTCGTCTGGGCCCCTGAGTCTATCATCGGCTACCAGATGCCAATCTGACTGACAAAGTCTTAAATCTCACATTCCCAGCACTAACAGGAAAGATCTTCTCGTCCAGAATGTTCTCCCCAACTAGGGGCCGCTCTAGCACTCTAGCAAAGGTGGGCAGGCACAAAGAAACTACACCTGCTTGGATGTCTCTGTGTAGTCCCTGGTCGAAGGTCCAAGCCCTAAGGAATGGTCCTCGAACCATATCCACAGAGTATCATGACAGGTCCGTAAACCTTACTGAGTACTCCGACACAGTCATGCCCTCCAACGGAAGCTGTAGGAGCTCCTGAATCCGCACTGACCTCAGCGTCACCCTATAGAACTCTTCCCTAAAGAGCCGCTCAAACTATTCCCATGAGTGCGTCTACTCATCGTGGTATTGCGTCACCAAACTCCACCATCGCCCGGCTGAACCATACAGAAGGATCACCGCTAGGACCACCATCTGACTTGGGGGTGTCCTCACTAGGTGAAAAACTCCGGAGACTGCTTCGAGCCAGTCACCAGCTATCTGAGGGTCTGGATCACCTCTGAACCTCGGAGGTCACTACCTCTAGAACTCATGCAGCACACTCAGTCGGCGTGCAACCTAATCCTACACTACCCGCACAACCAGTTGCTTGATAGGTGGTGGATCCACCGGTGGACTACCTAGAGGTGCATCCTCAGAACCTATGCCCTGGTCTACAACCACTACACTTGGTGGATCGTCACCACAATCCTGCCGCGGAACCCTCGCTGGCTGTCATCATGGAGGAATCATGAAATACAATCAAGAAACACCATAGGAAACATGTATATCTAGAGACTTGACTCAAGGGGAACAAGGGAAACCCAAAAACCCAGTCATATATGATGCGTGTACCATTATATCCCTACGACTAGTGTCCAAATGTATCGATTCAAAAGGCAGGTTATCAGAGTCCTAGTGAATGGATATGTCGGCTGTCGCCCCAACACTGGAGTCCCTGTCCTGATAGCCGAACTCGAAACATCTTGACACTACCACTATCAAACCCAAACCAAACTCATAACTTGACACACTACGCTCTAAGATCCCAATGGTTGAACCTCATCTGATACCAATCTGTCCTGACCCAACCCAATGGGTTTCAAGCTGCGACTCCCCAAGCCCGCCTAAAATAGGCCAAGGGATGTCATCTAGTGCCTAGTAGGATATCACACACATGGGAGGCATTATCCTAAGGTACCCGTACACACACACCCACAATCACCTCCCTGAAACAGTGCATATATTTGTATAAAAAAACTGAAAAGGAAATGAATGCATACATCTATCCCAAACCAGAGTAAAATATTGGTACAAAAGGGAAAAACATGTCCCATCAAAAGAAAACTAAAAAAGAGTCCAACCTGCTTAGAGGGAGGGGATCACTGTCAATAGGACCTGCCAGAATGCTCCTCGGCACAGCTCCGGTAAGACTTTGTGGTCAGACCTGCTCACTCATATCTTCCTGCTCTGGGTCCTCCTGGGACTTCATCAAAAGGCCTGTGGTCTAGACAAGAAACAAACATGTGCGGGAAAATCCCATGTAGGGGTGAGTATAAAAATACTCAGTAGGCACCCCAAAAACCCTAAACAAAAGACAGCCACTTTAAGGTAACAATATTCACATCCCAGCGAGAGGGAACCCAGAAGATAGAGAAACTCCATCTCATGACCATCCTCGACTAAACACAACTAGTCTTCTTAATCCAGGTGTTTACTTATACATACACCTTGAACATCCGCTTAGGTATACGCCCAAACATATACCATGAACATCCAGATATATTCAGCTCATGCACTAAGACACGTGAGGTACCAACCTCATCACCAGTAACAGTTCACAACTAAGAGAGCACAATACATGATCACTGTCATCCCAGACAACACTCGTCCGAGAGATACACTCCATTGGTTCCCACATAAACACCTCAGATGCTCACCAGAGAGATCATGCTCGTCGGGTATCGTCACTAATGAAACCTCACTAAAAAAAAAAAATCACCAAACTCCTTGGATATGGGATCACTCTTAGGACCTTTGAGGGTGTACCAGAACCGACATCTATATAAAATGATCTCACATATAGGGGAACACCACTGGGGTCCATTGGGTATACCACAACACGATCTAGAATTCATAGATCTCACAGATATGGGATCACTCCCTGGATCCACTAGGGGATACCACAACCCGTTATGGGATTCGTAGATCTCAAAAATACAGGGTTACTCATTGGATCCATTAGGGGATAACACAACTAAATCTCGCATTCATAGATCCTACAGATAAGGGATAAATCCCATGATCTGCTGGAGGATAACAGAACCCGATCTGGTGCTCGACAGAAACACGTCACTCAAATAGAGGATCGTCACCCATGTCATGATGGTTGTGACGATACCAAAACCCTATCTGGTAAATCTCACATTGTATAGGATAGAACTGATTATTCCACCACTCTAAAGAAACCATGTGCTGAGTAGGGGATGGTATAACCAATGATACCGCAACCCTGCTATAATTATCATGCTGATTCGGGGATCGTATACCCGATGATGCCACAACCCTAATGAGCACAACCCACAGTGTAGGGGATCATATTCCCGATGATGCCGCAAATCCTACAGGGTTAAAATTCTAGATAGGGAATCATCGCATATGGATAAGCTTTCACAATGATACCAAGAACCCGATCTAGGGAAACGATGCTAGAGGATCTTGATCTGGGCCCACCGGAGGGATGCCACAAATCTAACAGACTAAAAATCCCATCAAGAGGATCACAAACCTATAATAAGGTTGTGATTCCACACAAAACCTTGTAGGAGAGAAGTAAGAGAGTACCCTCAACCACTACTTGTCCAAATGTTGTTATCCCCAGTGTCCCACCACAATGCCATATCGCGCACCACCAAGGCCGTTACATTGGTCATCATCGCGATCCACGTAGAAATAGATGCATGATAGGTAGTTTACTCACCCATAACGGGCAACTAGTGAAAAAGTACTACTTACTATAGCCTGCCCAGGTGGGGCCCACTCCATTATCCTGAAACTCATGAATCAGATCACACCATTGTGATCCCCTTGAGAAAAACCCAAGGGATCTACTACTCGATCATCCAAAACAGACACCCAGTGAAAAAGGTACTATTCACCATAGCAATCATGGGTGGGTCCCACAATACGATCTTGAAACTCGTTAATTGGATCACACCATTGTGATCCCCTTGGTAAAACACACAGGATCGACTATACGATCATCCAAAACAGACACCTGGCGGAAAAGACACATTTCTACGCAGACGCTGGAACCCGGCCTCATGGTGGCCACACCCTGTTCTCGGTCAGAACACATGGAAACTATATTGAAAAGTATTTCGTACCATCGGGGTCCCCACTCCAATGACAGAACGTCATTTTGACACTCTGTGCAGGTGTTATGGTTGATCGTAGTTGAAAATAATTAAATTTTATTATTATTTTCAACGTTTCATGGCCTCGTGCCAAAACCCAGCTCACAAAATTCCCTAAATAATCACAAAAGATCTGTCTTGGTTCATGCTTCACGTCGTTGCAAACGACTCTCAAATTGGACTCCCTGTTTGCATGTTATAGGGTTTTAAACCCCCCACCCCCCCCCCCCCAAATCCTAGCGGGACCACCGTCTTCTTCATTGGAAACCACTGTGCCGCTGCCGGAAGCCACCACGTCGGAGCCAGAATCCACCGCGTTGTCGCCGCCCTCACTAGAATCCGCCATATACACCACCAAAAAACCACTTCTCTGGTTCCAGAATCTACCACACCGCCGCCGCGTAGACACTTCCCTCGCCCTGAATCCTCCATAGCCGCCGTCGAAATCCGGGTTTTCTACCGGAAAACATCCAGGAGCCACTGGAAGCACCCAGGTGATCCAAATTCAGATCTGAAACATGTTTCGGAATGATTGGGACTCGATATGCACATACCTTCACAAAATTTGAATAAAAATGCACAAAAATTAGATCTAATATCTTAAAACTCAAACCGCCAACCTATTGGCGGATCGTCGAAGTTTCGGGTGTAGAACGACGCTCGCGACACCCTAATGCTCCATCCGTTGATGATCTTTTCAAAAAACAGACGTCTGCGGCTCGATTTGACGAAGAATGGAGGAATAGGGGGGGGGGGGGGGTTTCGTCCCAAGTGGAAGGAGGGATATGAGAGGGGGATTGATTGATTTCCCAACCTATTTAATTAATTAATTAAATTAATTAATTAACACCTCCTACTAGACCTCCCGACTCAGAGGAGATTAGGTCGCACATAGGGTAAACACTCCGTTATGAATGCAATGGTGGACTGGGAGTTTTGATCCGAGACTCTGTTCAGAAGTTATTCGAGCCGAAGCTCATAAATAAACTTTTGCATTTACTTGGGAAAATTCCACTAGTGGATTTTCTTAGAGCAGGCCCACGCCCGAAAAGTTTACATCACACCTACGGTAAATAGAACACTTCAGATGCAACCATTCCCTCAAATTTTTGTTCTGAGCTAAATTTTAGGAGATAAGACACCCCTTCCACGTGCATAGTATAAAAATACTTAATATTTTTATAAAATTAATTTCGGGCACCCCGAGCCTCTAAATTTCTTGTTGTCTTCGCGCCTAGCTCTGTAATTATTCATAATAATATTCCAAAGTCTAACAGGGCCAAAACCTGAGTCGCTACAAAGAATCAAAGAGAACACATTCCCAGATAGATGCATCATAGAAACAATGATGACCCATAGCAGATTATATCGATCCGAAATGTGAGATGCCTATGAAAAAATCATAGGTAGAGTTATGTCTTATAGATAAAATTTCTGGAGGAAAAAATACAGACCCTAACTCTTAAACACGTGACTTTAAACTGGGTGTGGGCCTGGTCATGAAATTTACCCTTTGTCATGATATGAAGGCCATACTTGAAAAGTTATGATGAATACCCAATCGCATTGGATTAAAAACAGACATGTTCACCCTAAAAAAAGTTTATCCTACATAAACGATGTGTACAGGCTCCAAATGTTACCTACCCTTCATCAAATTTCCTCCCAGGTTAAAATATGCAATCACATCCAAGTACACAACATGTACATTAAGTACATGTAGTGTACATGTTCCGCAGTCTACAGCAAACCTAGAAAAATCACATAGAAGGATTTTAACACCAGAAGGTAACATAGATTGAGGGAAGACTAACTCGATCAAGGTAATTGGATGTTACAAACTCCCCACCATAAAGGCTTTCCATCCACAAGATATCATGTGGATGATGTATCCAATAGAATGAGATGAGGCCACTTCTCCTTCGTCAATGACTCGCATTCCCAAGTCTCACTGGAATCTTTTTTTTCATAAATCTATGACCAATGGAATCAACATCCCACACGATACATTCATTTGAGATTCAATGATCTCAACTGGTTTCTCCAAAATATAAGAATATGCCTCTAACAAAATTTCCTCCCAACATAAAACATGAGGGTGGTTCATATGATACATCCTGAGCTGAGATAATTGGAAAACATCCTGAATTATTATCACCTAAATAAGAATTGATAATTGATAAAAATATTTACAATGTAATGTAGTGTTCTCAAATGGTCCAACATATCTCAGACCCATTAATCCTTATTTCCGAAGTCGAAGGTGACCCAACTGAGGATGAATATTCAAGGAATCCTACTCAAAAATGTAAACCTATAAAAGGCGACGATGTCAATCTATCTATTATTTCAATCAACATTGGGCTATAACCAAATATCACAACACCTCCTGATGCTTTTCTAACATCTCCTGAATAAGACACGGTCCAACTAAAGCAACTTTTCCCACCTCTACTCAGCAGAAAAGTGGTCTGCATGAGCGACTATACAATGCATCAATAAGAGATATTTTAATCGATGACTAGTAACTATTATTGTAAACAAACTCAAATAGTCCCAGATGGATATCCCATGATCCACTAAAATCCAAGACACAAGCATGAAACATATCCTTTATGATTTGAATTACATGATATGTCTGGCCATCAGTCTGTGGATGGTAAGTTGTTCTAAACATGAAATGAGTCCCCATTTCCCTTTGATGACTCCTCTAAAACCTTGAGGTCTACCTTGGATCCATATTTGAAACAATAGAATAAGGAATCCCATGTAACCTCATAATATCATGTATATACAACATATTTATATCTTCAACTGCAGTTTTATCATTGATCAAAACATAGTGACACACTTTTTTCAACCGATCAACAACCACTCATAGAGAATTTACTGCTCAAGGCATCCATGGAAACCCAAAAACAATTCATGGGCACATCATTCCACTTCCAAATAGGAAATAGAAGAGGATGAAGCAAACTATATGGATTTATGTGATACACCATTATCCAATGGTAGGTGTAAGAACGAGACACATAATCTTCGATTTCACGCTTCATAGCAGGCCACCTAAACTGTCTCCTCAAGTAATTATAAATCATTCTATCTTCTAGATGAATGGACCAATAAGATCTATGACAATCATACTAAACTAAACTTCTCACAAATGATGGGAGGACAACTTTCATTCCAAATAGAAGTATTCCATATGAAGAAGGATACCAATTGGGATCTCTTTCCCCACCATATAGGTTTTCCAAAATGTTTTGAAACTCATTATCATGTTATTGGTTTTGAATGATATACTCTAGGAGATACAATGACCAATGATCACTTGTGGGAACCATACCCAAGACAACCTCTTGAGGATCCAAGTGAAACCAAGTGAATATCCCAATAAGATTCCACTCCTCCTTTGATTCCACAATAACATGTGATGATACCTTCTTACATAAAGTGTTTGTAACAACATTCCATTTTCTCATAGTGTAGGTGATGTCAATGAAAAATGTCTAATGTTATTATAGCCATCACCTCTTTCTTAGATTCAAGTCCTTTTGGAAAAGATATATCTCAGACTATTATGATCAGAGAAAACCATGAACATCCCCCCATAGGTACAGTGTTGCAACACTTATGTTCATGCATCACCACATCAAGATATATATCATTTGTGGGGTAGTTACTCTCATGCAGTCATAGTTGATGAGATCTATAGGATACCACATGATCATACTACAAAAGCGAACTCCCATAACCATCACCTGATACAAAACAGAAAACCATGTACCCTTTCCCATGATCAGGTATGATCAGAACAATGGCTGATGTCATAATTTGTTCCAGTTAGTTGAAAGAAGACTAACACATTTAATCCCATGATAATTTCACCACTATTTCTGGTAAGAGTAGTTAATTGTGACTACAGATTAGAGAAATCCTTGATAAACCACCAGTAATATCTAGTAAGGGAAATGAATCTTCATATCTAAAATACATTTCATGTTCCCTCAAAGAACAAAAAACATTTACCTTATCTTGAGCAACATACAAGTCATTATAAAAAATTCTATTCCCAAATAACATCACCTATAAAATCCTGAAGCATTATTTTAAATGAATCCTATATAGATGGTGATTTCTCGTAATCTCAAAAACCAATCTTAGAAGATGCTCGTGTTAATGTTCAAACATTGAATAAACTAGAATGACATCGAATAAAACTACAATAATAGTGTCAAGATATTGTTGGCATATCTGATTCATCAGTGCCATAAAAACATCAGGAGAATTAGTAAGACTGAAAATCATCACAAGAAATTCATAATGCCCATACCTTCTCTTGAAGGTTATCTTTGGAATATCAAACACCCAGACTCTGAACTGATGATTTCCTAATCGAATAGCTATCTTTGAAATCAACTTTTCTCCCTAAAAATGATTTAAAAATTCATCTACATGATGAAAAGTATATTAATTCTTAAACCATACATAGTTCATCTTTCTATATTCCACACATAAACGAAGACAAACATATGTTCTCTTGGAAAAGTGAAAATGGGATTCCCAATGTGAAACACTAGAGAAACAACCCTTATATAATTGGTCATCCAATAGATTCTTGAGGACTTTATTCTACGCAAGTGGCATACGATAGGAATGTATCGATATTGAAGGTGTAACATATACCAATTCAAGCAAACACTCTATATCTCTCTCTATATGAAGAACAAGGTTGTCATCTGGGAAAATGTCAGGAATATTTGAAAAACAAAAGGATGATCCTCAATATAAGAAACATCATTTGTCTAAACCACAATAGTATCCAACGAACACCAGAGCTAGGGGTGGGACTTTCCCTCATGACCTAACCTCAGGTCCCACTATCCCTAAAACACACGAGATCTCCCCTCGTCAGTAAGAATGGAAACACACCAATGATAATAATCAACCTCATCATGATGAGTGAAAATATAATCCATACCAAGGATGACATCAAAAAAATCCTGATCCAGATAGTGATAACCTTAGACCAACTCAATGTCAGCTATTGTGAATGAAACATAAGGACACATGAACCCCTACTATTTTATCATACCAAGAAGTGTCGCTGAATCGATTTTGAAGGTCCTAAGTTCTATTTTATTTTTACAAATATCAACAAAACATAAATATTTAAACGAGTGGGAGGCACTAGTATCAAAAAAGAATGTAGCTACAGAAGGTTCAGTAAGGTGTATACCACAATTGCTAGACAAGAATCATATTCCATTGGATACTCTTCTACTATGTGTAAATTATTAACTCTTAAGGCTTTTTTCTAGAGATATATACTCTTTTAATATTCTTACTACATAGAAGTAGCCTTTGGTGCTGACGAACTTTGACCATAATGAGCATCACACATAACCTGGATGAAATGTTATAGGTGACCAACACGTCCACAAATATTGAATGTATTTTTGGGAATAGGAAATTAACGTCTAGTGTGACCCCCATTCCACACAAGTAGAAAGTCATAGACACATATCTAGTTGCAAAAGATGGTGTAGAGGAGGCTCGCTGCTAATACCCACCATCACCACTTCTGCGATGGTCCTACTATTTCCTCTTCTTCCCATGCATTCCATAGAAGCATTCACCAATTGGAAGAGAAGAGGAAGTCGCACAGACCATTCCTTCTATGTCCATATCCTCCATCATTTCACTATACACTATCTCCACATAGGTATAAATCTTCATCCTTAACACCTTTGATCAAATAGGTTGATACCAATAATTTAGGTACTTCTACACTTTCATCTGGTCAATCTTTACCATGTCCGGAGAAAAATAGACATGATTAAAAAATAGTTTGTGTAAGATGACATTAAATTCTACCCCTACTGCAATGATAGGAACTCTAGTAGTTTTTCCAACATCAGATAATCCGGAAAAAATGCTATAATAATAGTGTTTTGATACCCTTCCAATCCAAGCCCACATGTATGTCTGCCTAGACTATAGAGTCCCACCAATACATACTAAAACCGTCGAGTATAGATTCTTCTCACATCACCCTGATATTATAAAGAGCCTCCAAGAAGTCTTAGATTTGATCAATCATGTCTAGAAAAATCTCCAACACTGGAGTATTATTCATACATTTAAATGATGATGGCATCTCGCTTAAGTACTCCCATGATCGATCTCATTCTTCTCTAGCTCCTGGTTGTAACTCAAAAAAAAATGTTCTAAATTTTTTGAAAATCATGATAAAAAAATTTAATACCCATATGATAGTCTTGATGAGATTCTATTCCATAGGTGGGTTCCATTGAAGAACATAAGTTTCACTACCCCGATGAACATTTGTAGGACGTCTTAGAGGCATAATACTATAAACCAAAACATATGTACGATCAAACAAAGAAAAAATCATAGTTGAAACTAGAAAACCCATAATATAAAATTGATATTTAAAAATAAAAAAAATCATTTGAGACAAATTTCCCAATATCCCATGGTAAGGTGAGTCTCGTTACGACTTGGTATGACCATGCACTAATAACAACATACCTCTCAAGTCCCATCAATCTTATATCTAGTCTAACAGACATCCTAGGATAAGATTCTTGATGTTACACATCCTTTGATAGAAAATTGTAATGAACCGACATGGGTTACCTTCATACCCAGCACTCGAACCGATCCTTCCCAAAACCAAAGGGAATTCATGATCCCCACGGACTGGTGACATGAACCTGTGCGTGGGACGACTGAACCGATGGAATGATTTCTGCCAACAATAAAAACCACATGGATTACATATAAAAGTATAGAAATGAACAATGTATGAATAACATCATATATGTTCATGAATTGTATGAAGAATGGATAACAAAACAACTGTAAAAGTACAATAATTCCAAAAAACATGTCTGATTACAAGGGAATTAATTCCAAAAACTTATCCAATAATGGCATGGATGAACTCCAACCATCTCACAATTTTCTACCCATCCCAGCTAACATGAACCTCGCTGCCTCACTGCATCGCCTTACCTTTCCCTTTACTAAATGGAAAATAAAGGTCTACGTACCACCAAAGTAGTATGCAGGGTGAAAAAATAGGCTTAGTAGGATCCCAACTAGGTTCTCCATATGATGTTTTTGTATAACAAATTATGTATGATCATTTTTAAAATAAAACATGGCATGATAAGAAGTAATAGTTTTTATAGAAAACATGGAAAATAATTTAATTTTCCACAGTTCTATAGAAAAGGAGGTATATCATTTTCCAAATCCAATTTATATATCATTTCCACAAGAATAAACATTGATATCATTGTATACATAGAAATCTATGCAGTATAAACTAGAAGTATTAGTATAACAACACCAAGGAATACTCTAGATCTAGGAAGTAGACTACTTGTACCAAAATAATCAATTGCACAAAACGGATCCTTAAATAATAATTATAGAAAATAGATGAATACAACAAGATCAAACCACCCAAATTGTCAATATAGGTCCCTTAGAACAATATCCCAATGAAATAGAGTAAAATCACATGATAATCCTCCATGATAATAAAACATCAATGGAAAATGGACACAGGATAAACCTACCACCTAAGTGCCCAATGTAACCCATATTATCTTTCTCACAAACCAATTTCAAAGACATTAAAACCACTAAAAATCATTTATAATCCATATATCAAAATCCAAGTAAACCCATTTTTCTTTCAAAACCCCTTTTCAGGACACACATTAAACATACCAAATTCATAAATAAATTTTTAGTGTAATTTTTAAATCAAAAGAAGAAGGTTCATTATCATAGGAGAGAGACAGAACCACCTAAATCAATGTTAGGGGCACTCACGCCCACAATCAAATCCAAAACCAAGAAAAAAAATGCAACAACACTAATAGAGACCCTGGGATCCAATCCACGATAATATTGATTACAACATAAAAACAAAAGGTCAAAGAATGAGAGGAAAACCACATAACTTGAAGAATGATTCATGCACCACAACCAATGAAGGAAATAGGCCTTCATTATGAGATCTCACAATAGATATTGAAGAAGAAAAAAAGAAACATACATCATGGATAATTGAATCAGATAATGCAAGGCAAGGGAAAATATAGATCATTGGAAACGAAGAATTGTAGGGAACACATATATAATGATACACACCATAAAAAAAATCATGAACTAGAGTTGATCAAATCAATCTAGAAGGTGAAAAACCTCTAAAAATTTCTATAAAAAGTACATGGTTGACATTCATGATGATTGGAGATAAAAGGACCATCCAAAACTACAATGCACATGAAATTAAACAAGGTGTGGTCCAGGTCATGATGTGTACACCGTGGTCACAATGTGAAGTCCAGACTGGGTATGTTACATTGAAATACCCATCGCATCGGAGTGATTACATTCATTTTCACCCTACACAATGTGTACACATCATTCATGATGGGTACAATGTCACAACATGACCTCCCCCTTCACAAAATGGTCTTCTAGGGCACGAAAAGAAACTGACACCAAGTACACGATGTGTACTAATGGAACTCAGAGTTTTCCTATTCCAAAATATGTTTTAAACCAGGAAAAATAACATAAAAGGATTTTAAAACTATAAGGGAACTTAAAAGGAGGTAAAACAAACCTGATGATGTTAATTGGATGTTATAGGTAGTCTTCAAAATATTAACATTCATTAGAAATATTAAATGATACCTTAACCCATGGTCTACATAATATAAGTACTTGGATACATATAGTTGATCGAACAATTAATCAATCTATACTACAAGATAATTACACGTTATTATGATCCATTTTAGTTCATCTTAATCAATACAATGAAATAATAAATATATATTCAAACATAAAAATAGGAATGGAGATCAGAATAGTTATGTACAAAGGGAAATCAATCCCTTTTATGAATTCTATACCATTTATTTTTTAGTTCTTCATGTTCAATGGAGGACAATATATGTGGTTCAAAGCTCTAGTTATATGTTTTATTGAGAACATAACTTCTCAATCATGATGTAGAATGTATAACCCCTCATGAAATACATTAAAAAATTTATTACTATGAGAATTTATTCAAGTGTGATTATATAATTTATATCAAAAATTTTATCTTGTAATTAATACTCATATAAAAATAATATTCACGATTGGGTAAATTATCTAAATGGTGATTTGTACTCCTATATACACATACATAGAAATTGAGAAAATTTTGGGTTATGGAATGATATTTTCATCACATGGGTATTGATATTGGATCTATATAAGTAAAGCTAAAACAATTCTTGTATATAATTAAATTCGACAAACATTATTATGATAATATTTCAGAAATATAGATTAAAGTGAATTTTTTTTCTTGAGAATAAAAAATGTCACAATTTTCTATTTTCACTAACAAAACAACCATTATGTTCTAAGGAGGTGTTGAAACAGTACTACCAAATTTTCATTATATAAATGTATTAACTGATCCAAAATAAAATAATATGGTCAATATTGATGAATTAATAACCAGTTCCATTTTCAGAGCTTCATTAACAATATCTATGTCATCCATAGTGATAGAATAATCAAATATTTTCTTTTTTGACATTATAGGTTTCCTTAGATGGTTATTATTCCAAACACATGAATTTGGGTATTTGATTCCATATCTTTTAGTTTCATTTCAATTAAAACCCTTGATAGTATTCAATGGTTGATTGGAACTTTCTTTTCTTTTTCCGTATTAGTAATTGTTATTATCATCCTTCAAGATTCAATATCTGTATTCCCCTCTCTCCACCCTTGTAACATCTCCTTATTCTAATCCAAAATATTCAAATATACTTCTTTACACATTTATGGAATGTGGGAAACTGAATTTTATTACATATTTTTGGATTATTATATGATCCGAAAATGATAAAATATTTTTTCTATTTTTATCTAGTATGTTGAGACCAGTCAGAATTACATATTTATATCTCATTTATAAGGAAACATCATAAATTTTTTAATATATTTCTCTATATTTAATAGCTAAATATTCTATTGATGAAATATAATTAACTAAAAAAATAAGTTATCAAATATAGATTTAACAACCATGAAAATTACAACTATGTATTGTGTATGAATTGAAATATTTATTCATAACACCACATAGATTCATCCAAAATATTCCTGGGACGAAGGATTTCTATCATGATTTTTAGATGAATAGTGGGGGAAGTATTTAATTGAAAATATTATATTTAATCTAAACCATTTCAAGTATTCAATATCATTATTTGGAATTTTATTTACGATCATAATCTATTATTGATCAGTTTTTCTGTTTTGTATATATAATATCGATGAGTGATTCTAAAACCCAGAGAATTGGAAGATATAGAATACTTTTTTCAAATGAGTTAAGATGATTCTATAAAACTTTTAGTTTCGATGATAATATAATTATAGTATTGATTTCTCTTGTACATGTTTGATGTAAAATTTTTTAGCTATTAGGATAATATGGAAATAAAACAGGATTCATGTAAATACTCATTAGTTGAGGGAGTAGTGCGTGTGTTTCTATTAATTTCTCATATCAATCTACTTTTATATTAGTAATTTCAATAATTTAATAATCACATTATCCATGATGTATATTCTTCACATGATTCATAATATTTCAATCCATTATAAAAAATAATAAAATGATTGGTATGATAATATTTAAATTAATAAACATATATAATTTAGACAATAAAACTTGGAGAAATGTTTCATATATACGATGTATATGATAACATTTGAATCTATAAGTTTCATCATAAATCATCTAAAACCATTTTCATATTATGATTTCAAATTCAACAACTTATAAATGAAAGTTTTAGTCTTTGAAAATCAATTATAATTTATTTATAAATATTATATTAATATATAAAAAAATACACCACAAAATTATTAAACAAGGTGTTTACTAAATCCCACTTCATGATACATGTATGTAGATAAAATTAATAAGTTGAAATATGTTTATGAGGTTATTATAAATATATAAATTGGTTATATGACCTCATACAAATGTATTATCTATGATATGGTATCATTGATTTGAGACTACATGATTTTTATTGATGAAAATATTTGATGTTTTCCTAGACTTATAATTAGAAAAATGGGTTTTCTTAAAAAAATCCAAATCCCAAATATATTTATACTATAACAATAAAAAATATCAACCCACCTATATTATAAAAAATATTACATGACGTTTTAACATAATGATCTATAAATGAAAACCCATGGATCTATGGGATATTGTATTTGAAAGACTGGTTAAGAGATACATCAACTTTAATATTAGATTCAAATTTTTTAATTTAAATTACATGACCATATATCTAATTGACCTTTTAACACTTGATATGATACATTGAGGATATATATAATGAATATTATTATTTAAAACTCTATGTATGATAATAATAAATGTAATGATATTTAAATAGTAATACATATGATATAAGATGAATATCCTAATTCCATAAAAGGTGAGAATCAAGTAAAATAGCCTATAAACATCTTATGAGTTGATTATATCATAATACTAGGTAATAATATTAATGAGATAAAAAATAAAATAATAATTTATAATAAATATTCAATGATTTTCATCAATAAAATAAAAAATAGTGTGGTAAGTTAACTTTTGTGGTTCATAGGTGTTATTTAATTAAAATAATCAATATACCAAAGAATTTGGGGGAGAAATACAATTCAATACTCACTAATAATATTTATTATATATATATATATATTCCACATAAATAATTCAACATTAAGGTATAAAGATAATTTAAATAAATTAAAATGAATTAGGTTATATAATCATTACATATCGAATAACTAAAAGAAATATCAAAAATATTCCACTAAGATAAGGGATTAAATAATTCATGGATGTTAATAAATTAATAATGAACATGATTTCCGGAATTTCAATATTTTTTAAGTCATTAAAATTAAAGTGAATAAGTATATTGGATCATTATATTCTTATTGGTGGTTCAAAGAAAATGGGTAGATATTCATTAATAATTTAAGAGAATACACTATTTTTAAATATGAGTATAACACAATTTTTTTCTAAAAAAATGATTCTGTTTGTAACTGAATATGGTTATTAATGATAAATTATATTGTCCATGAAATTAAAAAATAATTATAATTCTTCAATTATTCGTGATTATTTGAAATAAGTAATTAGGAATATAAAATGATGAACATGGGTTCTCCCAAATAATTAGTAGGAAATTAGGATAGGTATATATATAGATATAAATAGGATATATTAAAAATATATTTAAAAAATATAATTCTAGGAAAAAAATGAAATTTTAAAAAGTGAATAATAATGTGTGACCCAAAATAAAATACGGTGGTTTGGAAGATCCATTACCTATGTTCCTTTACCTTATCGGTACAATCAAATAAAATCATGGATAATATAATTAAATATGTTGAATATTTTTTATAATTTTAATTCTAAATAATTTATTTATTTATATTCTCATATTTTTTGAAAATTATTTCGCTGATACTTCATCTTTATTCATACTCTCCCAAGGGTGTTCATTTCATGATTGGAAAGGAACCACTATTTTTCCATAATTATGAAAGTTATTGTAGTATGGGAGAAAAATTTTAGAAGTGAAAATATTATATTTATGCATCACAAAATATTAATTGTCCAAAATATTATTTTGTTCTAATATGGGTATAATTTATTTAGTACAAAAGCTATTAATATAGGATTGGTTCATTTGAGAGTTTTTACCTATCATCGTTAACTGAAATCATTTTATAAAATTAATTTTCTATTTCTACAATATATAACATGAAATAATTTATAATAATATTATTAAATTCATTATATCTATCAATAAAATTATTTTTAAATATGAATTAAAGTTAATACTGAAAAATAAATCACATCGTTTATGGAGGCACATATCCAACCAAAACATAGATGATGATATCATTTTAGAATCATTAAAATGAGTTTATATTATTTTTATTTTATTAATATAATAATAGTTTAATATAATAAAAATTTGATTGTAATTATAAAAATTGGTGCATAATTAATGTAATATGTCATAATAAGAAGATAATTAAAGTGACTTCCATTCAGAGTATTACCTATTAATTTGGAGACAAACATTTTGGATAGCCCTTAAAAAACATATAATGGTATTTTGTTAAGTCCAACACTCCTTTTATGTGTGAAGGATGGATGGGTAGTGACTTTGGAAATGATTTTGAGGTTAATTTAATTTAGTGTGTGAGGATAAATTGGGTGGTTAATGGTGGTATTAATAAATATAGAGACATCTATTTCTTCATATATCAGTCATTTGTATATTATTTTTGATTTAGTTTATGAATAATGATGATTCTTGTTACTATATACCTAAAAAAGTTCATTTTAAGATGAAATAAATATTTCTTAAAGTAAAAAATCAGCCTTAAACATTACCCATTCTAGTGACAGTACACTAGAAATCACATTATTAGATTCCAAATAAATATTATAATGTATTTTTTTTAAATTGTATAAAAACTAATCTTATATTAAAAACACATGATTTTGAAATTTCATGATTCAAGTTAGTATTCATTTATTACAAATAATATAAAAATTAAGAAATAATATCTTTTATTTAAAATATATATCTTAGAAAATTATATCCTGACAATATATTAGACCGTAATCAAACATAAACTCCATGAAAAAATTAAAATGTTGGATGAGATGAAAAATATGAACAAGGGGCACAAAACCAATAAAAACACATTTTATTGCCTGAACAGTTATAAAATATTTCCATTTTACAATTAATAATTGTGCTCCAAATAAAAAAAATCTCATTGAAGAAATACAATATTATTCCAAAATAATTTCATAAACTTTTCATAATAAATCCTAATGGAAAAAATAAAACACAGAATTGACTCTCATACACCATAAAAAACTCATAATAACTTGTTCACAATGTAATACTTTTCAACCTTGTGATTTATTATGTACATTAAATTACCTTGTTAAATAATATATATTCCCTAAAAAATCAATGTAATAAAAATTTAATATTGTATATAACTTTTAGAATTATTCATCTGATCACTCATACAATTGTCATAACCTTCATGGTTACTCACAAAATAATAATTGCAGTTTTACATATACTAACTATCACAATTACCTTTTGAAATACAATCATTGTATATTCAAAAAGTAATATTCATTAAATTATAAGAGTCTAACATCTTCCCTTTACAAAATTCGTTGGATAGGTATAAAGTCTAAATAATTCTTGAATAATAATGGAACCACTCTCCCTTGGTTATTAAGATAACCACATGTTGTTTGTTTACCATGGAACAATATATCATTGGATTATAATGGAACTGACCACAATAATAAGAAATGACCAGAAAAATAAATCATTAATAAATAATAAAAATACTCAATGATATAATAATTAATTCCACCCATAATAAAAAAAATTAGATAATGAAATATCCATTTTCATCATAACTAAATTTTCAAAAAAAATTCCAAGAATAAAGTGAATGAGGTTTTCTAATTAAAGAAATAATATAATATTATAATGGGATAAAAAACATAATGTAATGGTTATGGAGGGGTTAAAAGTAAATTTCATTCTATTTGTTAAAATAGAATAATGTTTGTGTCTTTTTTAAATAATGTAAGTTACTTTTGAGTGAATATTTCTTTTAAAAATCATAGAAACAATGTTAAATCAAAAATATTATATCACTTAAAAAACTCTTAAATCCATGTAATTAGATTCTAAAAATCCATTGAAATATTTAAATCGAACGTGATTATAGTTTTATGGGAATCATTAAAAGATGAGTTTTTATTTAAGTATATTAGCATGAGTATGACCAGTGAAATATGTCCTCTATCATTATTCTTCTTTGGAAAATATATCTTGCTTAAATATATTGACCTCACCTGTTTTGATAATCCCAATTATGCTTTCACATACTTTGATAATCACAATTATGCTTTCATTTACTATGATAATCCCAATTAATGTTCATCTATATATTAATTCGCTCAATCTATGATATACTATTATCAAGATTATTGCAGAGTCCCAAATATTGACATACATGGACAATACATTACTTTTTCTAAATACTTAATACATAACAAAAACAGACACAAAAGGACCGTAATAGTTTAGGGTCTTTGGAAACTCGGAAAATTAATCTTCTAATCATGGTGAAATATCATCAACATCTCCCATAAAGATCTTCCCATTTTGTTTTCTTACCTAATACCATTGTTTATATCCTGGGGAAAAGAAAACTTAAAAAGGGTCAGCTCAAATGCTCAGTAAGGGTAAACATGGAGAACATAAAACAATCCATTACATTTGAATGCAAAAACGTGAATATAAAATCTAAACATCAAAATCGTGAGCAAAGACATAAATCTTGGAAGTATATAAGGGATATATAATAATGGAAAAACAATCCTGATAAAATATCCTGAGAATAAAACATGTAATTGTGGAAAACCATTAATCACATGTTATGATTTTCATAGTAGCCAAGGTATTCCTTCCAAGTCCATCTTAGTGGACAAATTCCCTTTCTGAATCGATTTCACTCCTCGTTTTAGTCCTGTATCACTGAACCAGATTAACCTGCAGTTCTAGCCAGGTCTATCTCATGAGATATAAATCTTTACCCAATGCATTGTAGGGAGATATAGGTCCCACCCATCTTATAATGAAATCATTCTTACTTGTGGAAAAAATTAAACATAAATCATTCATTATAACCCAAAGAATAAAATTGGTTTCATAAACATCATTCCATCATAACATAATCCATATAAAACAAATGGATATAATTTAATCATAAGAAACAAGAAACCATGTAAATCATAGATGCATTATACTTGAATCATACACATATGAAATAATGTCATCTTAGATGGAAAATGGTTTTGATAAAACACTTGAAATGAATTCTTGAAGAAAATATCATTTCTTCTTCAAAATCATTTTCTTTTCACAAAATGCCATTCAGTTTTAAAAGAAATGGATTTTGTTGAAAATAATCATGAAATCTTGTAGATTAAGCTTCATCAAAATAAGGATTTATGAAACCATAAAAATTTGTTCATTCTATATATATTAAAAAAACATTTTTCTCGTACTTTTGCTGGAAAATTCAAAAAGCACCACGTATGGTAAACAAAAGAAATATTCCATACATAACAAAAATTAAAAGTAAAAAATGGTAATCATGACTTTAAACATACATTGAAGAATATTAAACACTTTATGAAAAACATTTTATTGGCATGAATGAAAAATATAACCCCAGAAAATACTTACGTATACGCAATCTCGGATAAAAATGAGATTTGGAAAATTATCCCTTACCTTAGGTCTGATATGCTTCGTACGTATCTGAACCTCCTGTATAATGATTTAAATAATGTCATTCACTTATTAGAGATTCATATTCATTGTTATGATATCATATATGGTTCACTTAGGACTTTATATTACCCGTTCTTTTGTAAATCCATGTTAAAGCAGCATTTTGGGGAAAATCGTACGTGTTTTGACATGTTGTTCTTGATATTATTACTTATATCCTGATTTAAAAAATTTCAGAATATAAAACATGATTTATATATAATAAATATTCAGCATATAAATATATATGATAGATTGATAAATAGAATGAAATACACCGTTCATGGAGACGGTAGGCCGTACGTACGCATGAACGCTGTTTACGTTTCCCTATTGAATTGAATGGAATTAAGTAGATGACATACATATATAAATACATAAATCCATTTTCATTAATATGTCATATGTCTCTATATAATTAATTATATATTCATTATAACCATTCATGAATGGTTAACATGGAGAATGAATCTCATCGCGTCGTGGAGACGGTAGTCCGTACGTACGCACAAGCGATGATATCATTCCCATGATCGTGGAATTGTATTGAAGCGTATGAATAATATTTCAAAATCAATATCACTTTACAATAATCATATATATTTATTTATTTACACCATTATTCACATCCATGTAAGGTGGTGGTCGAAAACAGATTACACCATGGCGTGGAGACGATATTCCGTACGTACACACGCGCGATGATTTTGTTTTCCGTAGGATGGATAGAAGGTGAAATACAGTTGTTTCATATTTATAATAACATATAAGTATATTATACAATTCTGATGTTATTACTTTTTAATGAGAAAAATAAATAATAAGAAGTAGAGGAAGATAGAAACTTGATAGAATCGGAAGAAGAGATTTCCTCTTCTTCGACGCACCTCCTTTAAGCCTTTTCTTAATGAAATTGAGTTTTTCTTTTGAGATGACCATAACCTCTATAATGTTTCTAGGGAAGTGGAGAAGAGAAATGGGCCAGGTTTGGCCGAGATTCAAGGCTCAAAAGCGTGTGAAGAGAAGTGGGAAGGGGTTCCCTTTTTATAAGGGAGGAGAGGGGCACCTTTGGAAATCTTAAAAATATTAATTTATAATAAATCTATCCCCACTTAAAAACCTCCAAAAATGACTCATAATCGAATATTATATGAGATAGGGTTTTAATATCATCAACCAATAAAATTTAGACACGTAGGATATTTATTGTAAACATTATCAACTTGATTTATCCTTATTTAATCTATTAAATTTTATTTGTGGTAATAAGATTCTAAATTTTAGACTGTTATAAATAATTACTTATGTGCTGTAAATTATCCATAATTAGATAAGATATTACATTTTAGTCTATATAAATTTCAATTTATAATTTCTAAATATTTTTGTGATTTTTAAACAATTTATTAATATGTTATTTTTATAAAATAACGATAGTATCTATTTTGACACTATTCATTTATTTGAATATAAATAAAATCCACACAGAGGATATATTCAAACTAAAATATTCAATAGGTTCCTAAAATGTCAGAATAATCTAGAAAATTAGTGGAGAACCTTAAATAGTTCATATAATATTTATTTTACTTTTTGTAAAACCATTTATTTGATATTAATCTTAATAAAATAATTACTGCAATATTTTTGTATAATTATTAAATATATATATTTGTTGCATAAAAATTAAAAATAAAATACTAGGAAGAAAATAAATATTATATATTTTATAAGTATACATTTAGTGGAATTTAGCTTCTAAAACAACCAACATTTAAAAAGTTATATTTATTAAATTATGAAGGTGACAACTTTGACATTATTTAAAATAAAATAATATAAGTGTCATAATCACTTTTATAAGACTTCAAACGGTTATATATTAGGTACTTAAATGATTATGGTGTATATATACACTACCAATAAGTTTTGGTCAGGTTTGTGGGCCTTTTACTGGGTATTATTATTTCAATAAAAACTATATTACTGATTTTTCACATAATAAATAATTTCTACATCATTAATGTATAACCATTAATGACAATTATTTAATCCCTAAAAATTATAAATAAATTATCCTGATGTATATAATTTTATTAGATTTCTGGATACTATTCATGTTCGATTTTTATGAAGTTTATCACTAAATTAAAATTATAATACTTATAAGATTTAAGTGACTGACATGTTGTCACTTTTTTTGTTTTAATAATAATTAAAGTATTTTCATGGTCAAAAGTCCATAAAATGAATCTAATCCGAACCTTAAGTGATATTTGTAGACTTTTAGCCATCCAATAGAATTTTTTTATGTGTTAGGGTATTTTTATAATATTATATTTACCCTTAATTACCCAATTTTCCTTTAACTATGGTAAATAAAATTTACCGTAGTTACTATTCATAATTCCCAAAAATAAAAAGTAGCCTATTAACATAATTTGGACCCACTTATTCAAATATGGAATCCATTTTTTCAAATTCAATACAGAGAAGTTTTAGAAATTAAATTAAAATTAATTCTGTTGTCGAATGAAAACGGGTTTTTGTTTAAAACATTGCAAAAGATTGAATTGATTTATCCTACGAATTCAATGTAAAATCAATTTTAATGACATAAATTATATTATATGGAAAAAATATACTCTATTTATACTTTAAAACCATTAAATATTATAATTTACATATATAAATTATTACGATGAAAAAAGTTGTTTTTAATTAAAATATAGCGTGTTTTTACTATTCATTAAAATATGAAAGTTATCAGAAAAAAGTCAAAACATTATCCAATGTAAATCTTTATATCTTGATTCAAAAAAAGAATTTTATTTTTTAAAATTTAACATATAAAATTTTCAAAAAATATATTTAAAATGGGCCCGCCATCAAAAAGGTGGAAAACTGCATTTTTTGAAAAAAAAAACTTATCTTACCCGAAAAACTTTATTTTGTTCTCATACCATGTTCTAAAAAATGTGTAAAATGAATAATAATGTTATAAAATTAAAAATGTAGTTAATACTATTCATAACGGTTAGTTTATAATAATATTATAACCATATATCATTGTTTAGTAAAACCCGGTATTGCGTACAACACACGCTATCGAAGAAGGTCGTGATTGCGTGTAATGTAATCCAAGTCAAGGTTCCATGTAGTGAAAAAATCATTTGTTGTCTTATATAATAGAATCCAATCATATTTCATTTATACATTGAATATATATATATATATATACACTCAATGTTGCGTAGAATAACTACTATCAAATGAACTTGAAATTGTGTGTAACACGATCCACAAATAGTATTGCGTATACTGCAAGATAACACGGTGTTGCGCATAATGAAAGATAATATTGGTGTAGCGTACAACAGAAGATATCAATTAAATTAAAAAGAATATTTTTTCATAAAATCTCGGGGTGTTACATTCTACCCCCCTTAAAATAAATTTCGCCCCCGAAATTCGTTGAGGTTATAAATAGTTTACTACTCGAAATTTTCTTCAATAAAAACCCACATCATAAAAAGGAATACCAAAACTTATCTTTAAAAAATAAAGTATTAAACGTAATGGTTGCCCAGATTAACTTATCACTGGTTCTCAACATAGGAGAACATATGGGAAAATATGGATATGGAAGAGAAATATAACCATCAAGTTCTGATGGAGAGTGGCAGACGACATGGCTATGATAAATACAACAATCATAAAGCCATAAATTTGTGATGATCTAAGGGATCATCTAATTCATCAGATATGAATGAACTAAGACAACATTTTTTGTTTTCAAGATCATTTCTCTAAATTTGTTGAATTAAAAGAACGACTTACATGATTTTGGTACAATTTCACTGTTGGTCGTTCCTTGGACAATTTCCACTTCATATCTTAAAGAAATGAAGTTGAATTTGTAATTCATGAAGTGTTAGAAGATCATGTGATAGAATTATGGGTCATTCCATCTATCTCAAAGAAAAGGTTAGCAAAAGTTATCAAATATACATAAGTCCATCTATAGTGAGATTAATCATATATGGTTCCTAAAATGGACTTATACATTATATATCATACCACTTAACTAATTTATACTAACCATGGACTTCCTGTAGGCCAGCGGTAGGCGATAAAGGCTGGTCTCACTTTGGTTGTGGGTACGATTCCCACAGCCTTGTCCGACGTGATGGGTTGTCTCCGTTCTACAGGTTATCCTTTTTCAAAAACTATACTATCATAACATTTCATAAATAAAATTTTATATCCTTAACCAATACTAGATGATGTCTATTCCAAAATTTAGGCTTATCAAAGATACATCTGTCCGATTACTAGAAATTTCATCTACTGAGCATGTGAATTCCTTCATTTGTCCCCCATGTATCATAAGATACATCTTTTTGGTCATAATCCAAACATGTGAATACTTTAATCATGTATTATTTTGAATCATGAATTACCATAAAACATTAGCAAAAACATGAATCATGTCATAAGTTAACACTTTACACATACCAAAATCCCAAATAAAATCTATATACTCAAATCATGATATAACATTGTCCTTTTATCAGCCATGAGCTCAACAATACTATCAAACATATTATTATATCCTTATCCCTTCATTATGCGAATATCATATTCTTTCCAAAAATATCTGAATAAACTTTCATGGTTACCAGTACCAATCAACATATACTTTAAAATAATTTAGGAAAAACAATCGTATAACAATCCTTAGATGATTCTTTATTCCATAATACCATACATTATTGTTGATAAACATAAAATCATTCCACTAACTTCTTAAACCACTGACTGAGCTTCATAATTTCTTTCATCTCATATTTCATTTGTAGTCTCTTCATCATCATCCACATAAATACTACCCATATGACCATGCTGATTCAATTCATGAGATTTTCCCTTAGGGCATTGGTTTTCATAATTCCCATTCATTCCACATATAAAACATCTAATCATTGTTGATGTCATAGCAATACCATTATCCTTGTCCATGGTGTTAACTGAACCTTTTCCTTTTCACTTACTGAATTTGTGTCCTTCGTTTCCACACCCAAAGCATCTTCCAGTTCCTTTGAAACAATCTCCCTAATGCCTCTTCCCACATGATTTACATGAGGGAAATTGAACTTTCTTTCCACTATGATCATCATAAAACACCATCTTTCTCTTATTATCTGAGTTGGGAAACTTACGAAAGTTGAGATTATTGATCATATTTTGAGATTGATGATTTGGCATAATAACGATGTTTGGACTTCCAAATCCTATTTCATTTGGTTGATCATGAAGAATATTACTCCATTGTCCATCATATCCTCTATTATCATGAATCTTCCTGTTTCCAGCCATTTTCTAAAACCCAAAATGAATAGTGTGAGAGACAAAAATCTTGCTAGGGAAAACAACATAGTAACGGGGGAGTACCGTCAATATATAACATCTTAGGTTAAATTATTATATCGTTACCGTAGTTCTCGGACTATATCCTATATGTATACTTATCCTTATGGACATCTATAGGCATACCTTATAAATATCTCTAGGGATCTCACTAATGTTTTCACATCCTAGTTTCCAAAGGTTAACAAAACCTTTCCTCTATACCAACTGTAGATACCCAAAGCTTGACATACATGGACAATAAATTACTTTTTCAGAGTACTTAATACATAAAAAATAGACAGAAAAGGACCGTAATAGTTTAGTGTCTTTGGAAACTCGGAAAAATAATCTTATAATCATGGTGATTGATCTTCAACATCTCCCATAAATATCTTTTCCTTTTGTTTTCTTACCTAAGACCATTATTTATATCATGGGGAAGAGAAAACATAAAAAGGGTGAGCTCAAATGCTCAGTAAGGGTAAACATAGAGAACATAAAACAGTACATAACATTTGAATGCAAAAACTTGAACATAAAATCTAAACATCAAAATCATGAGAAAAGACATAAATCTGGGAAGTATGTAAGGCATATATCATAATGGAACATCAATCCTTATAAAATATCCTAGGAAGAAAACATGTAATTGTAGAAAACCATTAAACACATGTTATGATTTCCAAAGTAGCCAAGGCATTCCTGCCAAGACCATCTTAGTGGAAAATGTCCCTTTCTGAATTGATTTCACTCCTCGTTTCAGTACTGTATCACTGAACCGGATTAACCTGCCATTCTATCCATGTCTATATCAAGAGATATAAATCCTTACCCAATTCATTGGGGGTAGATATAGGTCCCACCCATCTCTTAATTAAATCCATCTTACTTATGCCACAAATTAAACATAAATCATTCATCATAACGCAAAGAATAAAATGAGTTTCATAAACATAATCCCATCATAACATAATCCATATAAGACAAATGGATATAATTTAATCATAAGAAAAATGAAACCATGTAAATCATAGATACATTATACTTGAAACATACACATATGAAATAATGTCATCTTAGATGGAAAATGGGTTCGATAAAACACTTGAAATGAATTCTTGATGAAAATATCCTTTCTTTTTCAAAATCATTTTCTTTTCACAAAATACCATTCAATTTTAAAAGAAAAGGATTTTGTTGATAATAATCATGTAATCTTGCAGACTAAGCTTCATGAAAATATGGCTTTATGAAACCGTAAAAATCCATTCATGCCATATATGTTAAAAAAACATTTTTCTCGTACTTTTGCTGGAAAATTAAAAAAGTACAACATATGGTAAACAAAAGAATGATTCCATACATAACAAAAAGTAAAAGTCAAAAATGTTAATCATGACATTAAACATACATGGAAGAATATTAAACACTTTATGAAAACATTTTATGGGAACGGATGAAAAATATAACCCCATAAAATACTTACGTATAAGCAATCTCGGATAAAAATGAGATTTGAAAAATTGTCCCTTACCTTAGGTCCGATATGCTTTATACGTATCCAAACCTCCTATATAATTATTTAAATAATTTAATTAACTTATTACAGAATCATATTCATTGTTATGATATCATATATTGTTCACTTAGGACTTTATATTACCCGTTATTTTGTAAATCCATGTTAAAGCAGCGTTTTGGGTAAAATCGTACGTGTTTCGACTTGTTGTTCTTGATATTATTACTTATATCCTGATTTAAAAAATTTAAGAATGTAAAAAAATTATATATATATATAATAAATATTCAGCATTTTCACATATATGATAGATTGATAAATGGAATGAAATACACCATTCATGAAGACGGTAAGTCGTACGTACGCATGAACTCTGTTTTCGTTTCCCTATTGAATTGAATGAAATTAAGTAGATGAAATAGATATATACATACATAATTCCAGTATCATTATTATGTCATATATCTCATTATTATTAATTATATATACTTTATAATCATTCATGAATCGTTAACATGTAGAATGAATCTCATCGCGTTGTGGAGACAGTAGTCCGTACGTACGCACGAGCGATGATATCATTCCCATGATTTTGGAAATGTATTGAAGCATATGTATAATTTCTAAAATCAATATAGATTTAAAATAATCGTATATAGTTATTTATTTACACCATTATACCCATCCAATTAAGGTGGTGGTAAAAAACAGATTACACCACGGCGTGGAGACGGTATTCCGTACGTACGCACGCGCAATGATTTCATTTTCCGTAGGATGGATAGAAGGTGAAATAGGTGTGTTTCATATTTATAATAAAATATTATTATATAATTAATACTGATGTTATTACTTTATAATGAGACAACTAAAGAAGAAGAATACGAATAAGAATGAAACTTGAGAGAATCAGAAGAAGAGATTGCATCTTCTTCGACGCACCTCCTTTAAGCCTTCTCTTAAGGAAGTAGAGTCAATATTTTGAGAAGACCAGAACCTCCAGAATGTTTATAGGGAAGTGGAGAAGAGAAATTGGCAGGGTTTTTCTGAGCTTCAAGGCTCAAAAGGGTGTAAAGAGAAGTGTAAAGGGGTTCCCTTTTTATAATGGAGGAGAGGGGAACCTTTGGAAATCTAAGAAAATATTAATTTATAATAAATCTAAACCCACATAAAAACCACCAAAAATGACACATATTCAAATATTAGTTGATATAGGGTTTTCATATCATCAAAAAATAAAATTTATACATGTAGGGAATTTATTTTAAACATTATCAACTTGATTTATCATTATTTAATCTATTAAATTTTATTTGTGGTAATAAGATTCTAAATTTTAGATTGTATTAAATAATTAATTATGTGCTATTAATTATCCATAATTAAATAATTTCTGACACTTTAGACTATATAAATTTGAATTTGTAATTTTTAAATATTTTTTGTGATTTTTAAACAATTTAATAATACGTTATCATTATAAAATAACGATTGTATCAATTTTGACACAATTCATTAATTTGAATTTAAATAAAATCCACACAGAGGATATATTCAAAATAAAGTATTTAATAGGTTCCTCACATGTCAAAAAAATCTATAAAATTAGTGGAGCACATTAAATAGTTCATATAATATTTATTTTACTATTTCTAAAACCATTTGTTTGATATTTCTCTTACTAAAATAATTATTACAAAATTGTTTTATAATTATTAAATATACTTATTTGTTACATAAAAATTAAAAATAAAATACTAGGATGAAGATAAATCTTATATATTGTATAAGAATACATTTAGTAGGATTTTTCCTCTAAAAAACCCAACTGTTAAAATGTTATATTTATTAAATTATGAAGGTTAAAACTTTGACATTTTTTAAACTAAAATAATATAAGTGTCATAATCACTTTTATAAGACTCCAAACGGTTATATATTAGGTAATTGGATTCTTATGTTGTATATATACACTACCAATATGTTTTTTTCAGGTTTGTGGGCTTTTTAATGGGTATTATTATTTCAATTAGAACAATATTACTGATTTTCACTTAATAAATAATTTCTCCATCATTAATGTATCACCATTAATGACAATTATTTAATCCCTAAAAATTCTAAATAAATTATCATGATGTATATAATTTTATTATATTTCTGGATACTATTCATTTTTGAAGTTTTATGAAGTTTATCACTAATTTAAAATTATTATACTTATAAGATTTAAGAGAGTGACATGTTGTCACTTTCTTTGGTTTTAAAAATAATTAAATTATTTTCATGGGAAGAAGTCCATAAAATGAATCTAATCTGACCTTTAGGTTATATGGGTCGACATTTAGCCATCCAATAACATTTTTCCATGTGTTAGGATATTTTTATAATATTATATTTACCCTTAATTACCCGATTTTCCTTTAACTATGGTAAATAAAATTTACCATAGTTACTATTCATAATTCCCCAAAAAAGTAGCCTATTAACATAATTTGGTCCCAATGATTCTAAATATGGAATAATTTTTTTCTAATTCAATACACAAAATTTTCATAAATTAAATTAAAATTAATCCCGTTATCGAATGAAAACGAGTTTTTATTTAAAACATTGCAAAAGATTGAATTGATTAAACCTACGAATTAAATGTGAAATCAATGCTAATGAAATAAATTATATTAGATGGTAAAAATATATTATATTTATACTTTAAAACCATTCAATATTATAATTTAACCATATAAATTATTACGATGAAAGAAGTTTTTTTAATTCAAATATAGCGTGTTTTTACTATTCATTAAAATATGAAAGTTATCCGAAAAATATCAAAACATTATCCAATGTAAATTTTTATATCCTGATTCAAAAGAAGAATTTTATTTTTTAAAATTTAACTTATAAAATTTTAAAAATTTATATTTAAAATGGGTGCGCCATCAAAAGGCGACAAAACTGCATTTTTTAAAAAATACATATTTTACTCGAAAAAATTTATTTTGTTCTCATACAATGTTATAGAAAATGTGTAAGATGAATAATAATGTTAGAATATTCAAAATTTAGTTAATACTATTCATAACGGCTAGTTTATAATAATATTATAACTATATACTGTAATTTATTGAAACCCGGTATTGCGTATAACACACGCTATCGAAGAAGGTTGTGATTGCGTGTAATGAAAGCCAAGTCAGGGTTGCATGTAGTGAAAAAATCCTTTGTTGTCTCGTATAACATAATCCAACCATATTTCATTTATATATTGAATATATATATATATAAATTCAATGTTGCGTAGAATAACTACTATCAAACGAACTTGAAATTGTGTGTCACACGATCCACAACTAGTATTGTGTATACTACAAGCTAATACGGTGTTGTGTATAGCGCAAGATAATCTTGGTGTAGCATACAAAAGAAGACATCAATGAAATTAGAATGAATATTTTTCATAAAATCTCTGGGTTCTACAATGATAATAATATGAAAATAATCCTTGAGATATGTTAATCAATGTTTATCTATGTTTATATGAGTTCTGAAGTAATTCTATTCAATCAGATATGTTGTGCATAAAACAGATAAGGGTTAAGTCACTAATCTGCATATAGCTACTGATAAAGAGCTACCGGTACTCAGTCTTCCAATAGACTCAGTCTACCGATAGAAAGAGTCACCGATAAGCTAAGTTTACCGATATGTACAGAGCTACTGGTAACCATAGAACAAGTCATTCGATAGAACAGAATAGAGCTACCGATGTGCATAAGTCAGCCGATACACATAATCACTGGAATAAAGGAGATACTGATAGAACATGTCTACCTAGCTACCGATAGAGTAAGTCTACCAATAGAAGGAGATACCGATATGTTAGGAGCTACTGATACTTTAAGAGCAACCAATATCAAGAGCTATCAATACAAGTGAAAACAGATACCGATGCATGTTCAAGGAGCTACCGATGGAAGTTCACTGTTACACAAAGTCCACTGTACACATCTACCAATAGAAGGATACTAATGATTTAACAACCAGTCAAACTCTATAATCTCAATACTATTTATTTATTAAGCTAACGGTTACATTTGATGGTTTTAATGCAGTTAATATTATTTAAAGAATTCTGTTTCCATGTCAGAGATTCGTACCTAGTACCCATGGAAATGGTAATCAGCCCTTTTTTCGGAGCTGAAAGCTATAAATGGAAGGAGAGACAACCCGGAGGCATATACACAAAAAATAGAACACTTGACATATACAAAAAAGATAGAACAAGTAGCGTTAATACAGGCGTGAAAGATAGGATCATTACAAAGTAATCAAAAAGGTTCTTGAAGTGTGAAGCAAGAACTGGAATGTGGTGCATACATAAAGACCACATCCATACTCCCAGAACAATGAACATACATGAAGCAATTCTTTGCTAGAAGAGAACACAAGATACATCTTGAGTGAAGAACTACAACAAACACTTCATGCACTCAGGCTGACAAGATGAACCTGGATCCAAGGAAGAAAACGATACTCTATTTTTCATAACAAAAACCAGAGAACGTCTCAGAAGCTTTTCAGACCAATAAAACGAGTCCACAACTACACTGGCAATCACGAAATCTTTTATAAACTCATTAACACTATCTTTAGTGATTCTTTCCTTTACATTTCGAGCAGTGTGTGTATCCTATTTATTTTTACAAAAACACTATCTCACGTGCTAAGCTGGAGGATTCTCAAATCCTCATTCAAACTCCATAACTCTTTTTTTTCCTACTATGGATAGTGGTAGAGATCGAGTAATACATGGATAGCTTTGAGATGTTGTTGGTTTTCCCACGTAGAACTGTGGTAGAGGTCTTTGGACCTGGGCAGTATTATACTGTTGTTAACCTTGATCCAGGGTGTGGATCAATTTATATAAATTGTTTGAGAGGACTCAGTCTCGGCTTGAGACTGAACCTTTTGGTTACATTTTCTGTGTTTTTTTAAGTATTAAGTCTTGAGTATAATATATATTTCACATTCCGATACTAACTACTTTGAAATATAATTTTTTTAAAGTAACTTTGATAGTTAAATTATGAAGTTTTTATACTTATTGTAAACCATTATGTTAGTTTTAAATGTCAATTTAATCATCAGATTAAATTAACTGAGACCTAATCAGTCTTTGAGAAACTAATTAAACATTTACACTCTAGATAGATTCACTAAAATTTAATTTTTTTTAAATTGGGGGATTTTAAGAGAAATATTTTTAACCAAAATTTTTATTGGAACTCTATTCATGCACCCTCTTGAGTATCTACTCCGACCAACATTTGGTATCAGAGGTTTGTTTTTTTAAATGATTTTTGAAATACACTGTTTTTTAACTGTGATTTTAGTTGCATCTTTAATGATCTTAAATTTATTTTAGTTCTAAATTTTATCTCTTTAAATTCATTTTCTATAATCTAGTTATGAATAATAGACTATATAGTGATTCTACTAACCGACCACCTTTCTTCAATGGAACCAACTATGCCCAGTGGAAACTTAAGATGGAAATTCATTTGGAAAGTATGTGTTTTGATATTTGGACTTCTATAGAGTCACAATATAAAATTCCAGAAACTAAAAGAACTACTTGGGATGAACCTACAAAGACTTCTTACAATAATAATTTTAAAGCTATGAATTCCCTATATTGTTCTTTAGAAGATGTGGAATTTAACAGAATATCTACGTAGAAAACTGCTTATGAAATTTGGGACACTTTGGTTGTTTCTCATGAAGGAACAACCAATGATAATGAAATGAGATTGAATACATATACTATTAAATATGATAATTTTAAAATAAAAACTGATGAACCTATTTCTGACATGTATCTCCGGTTCAATGAGATAGTCAATACAATGAGTTCACTCAGAAAGGCTTTTCCAATAAAGGAAAAAATCAATAGACTATTGATATGTCTACCAGACCGATGGAGAGGCACATCTGTTTCAATAAGAGAATCATGTGACATTGGAGATCTCCCTGTAAAAGAGTTTATTGGTAAAATAATGATGTATGAGGAAGATCTCAAGGTGAATAAGGAGGAAGATGAAGAACCCAAAAGGAAATTTGTAGCTTCTAAGTCTACAACTTCTAAGGGCAAAGACAAGGAGAAAATGAAAATACAAACTGAAAGTTCAACCAGTAAAGATTCAAACACTGACAGAGATGCTGAGATGGCTCAAATAGCCAGTAGATTCAGGAAGTTCTATAGGAAAACGAAATTCTTCAGAAAAACAAATTACAAAGGAATGTATGACAATAAGGGACATTGGAAAAATGATTGGAAAAATCCGGATAAGGAGTATGATATAGTCTGCTATGAATGCAAAAGGAAAGGTGACATTAAGGAAAACTATCCAAAATTAAAATTAAAAATGAAACATGATTATAAGGACAATATGTACAAGAAAGATAAGAAATGTACTTGGAGTGATTCAGAAGACAACAAAAGTGAATCTCAAATTTCTGATTCTGAAAAGAATTGTGCCAACATGTGTTTCATAACCAACACATCTGAGGTAACCATAGATACTCCTGTATTAAATTCCTATTATTCTAGAGATGATGTAGAATCTGATTCTGATTCTGAAGATATGTCTGAGGCTGAATTGTTTGAATATTGTAACATGCTGGAAGAAACTTGTAGTGAACTTAAGGACAAATATTAGTCATTAAGGAAACACCATTCTCTCACTGCCAATGTTAAATCTTCCATTGTTGTAGAAAAGGAAAAGAATGATCAATTGAAAAAGGAAAATACTGAACTGAAAATTTATAATGAGAAACTTATAAAGGACTTAGAAAAAATCACAAATGGAAAAGATAAACTTACTCAAATGTTAGGTAAGAAAGTGGAACCAAAGTATGATACTGAAATAGGTTATCATCCTGGAAAACGACAGTTCACTAAAACTTGATTTATCACAAAATTTGGAGAAAATTATACTTATTTCTGTTCTATAAATTCATATGCTTCAACTAGCTATTCATATGGTTATAGATCAAATAAAGATTATCTTTCGAAATATATTGATTCTGTAAATTATATGAGACCCATAAGACAAATTTGGGTACCTAAAGCTTTGATTCTTAACCTATTTAGACCCAATAAGACCTGGGTACCAATATCATTTCCCATCTAAATCTGTTTTGTAGGAAACATGTTTGAAGAGTTCTCACAAGAAGGTATGGTACTTGGATAGTGGATGTTCAATATATATGTCTGGGGATTACTCTTGTTTCAAGAGCATAATAAAGGTTGATGGATGCCATGTCACGTTTGGTGATAACTCGAATGGAAAAATCATCGGCCTAGGCCAGATTGGTAACAATGATTCAATTTTAATTTCTAAAGTTTTATTTGTTGATTGAATTATGTATAATCTATTATGTATTTGTCAATTATGTGATGATGGTTTTAATTTTACGTTTGAAAATTATTTCTGTAATTATTTTAACTATAAAAATGTTTTAGTATTTTCTACCTTACGAAATGAAAATGTTTATGCTATTGATTTTAATTCTTTAGCAAAAAAATGTTACTTGTTCAAATGATTTTCATAAAGAATATTGGCTTTGGCACAAATGATTAAGACCCTGAAGCATCCACTCACTTATAAAATTAACTAAGAAGAACTTAGTTAGAGAACTATCTAAACTTTAATTCCCAAATGACAAAGTTTGTAATCCCTGTCAAAAGGGAAAGAAACATACAGTTTCTTTGAAATCAAAGTAAGAAGTCTCAACTTCTCAACCTCTTGAGTTGGTTCATAAGGACTTGTTTGGACCATCAAGAGTTTCTAGTTTAAATGGGAAGCACTATGTCTATGTCTTATTAGATGACTTTTATAGATATACTTGGGTATACTTCTTAGCTCACAAAAGTGAAGCTTGTTCTTACTTAGTTAAATACTCCAAATCTATAGAAAACCTTAGTGGACTTAAGATTAAAACTCTAAGGAGTGATCATGGATGTGAGTTTGAAAATCAAGAGTTTGAATCTTATTTCTCACACAATGGATATAGTCCCAACTTTTCTTCTCATAGGACACCTCAGCATAATGGTGTAGTAGAAAGAAGAAATAGAACCCTTCAAGAAATTGCATGAACCATTCATATTGAATATGACCTGCCTATTTAATTTTGGACTGAAGTTATAGATATAGCTTGTTATATTATTAATAGTGTCTTGATAAGACCATTTCTTAAGAAGACCCCATATGAGTTATGGAACAATAGAAAACCGAAAGTTAGTTACTTCAGAGTCTATGGCTGCAATGTTTTTATTCTTAATACATAGGATAATCCTAACAAGTTTTCTTCTAAGAGTGATGAAGGAATTTTTCATGGTTATTCTTTAACTAGAAAAGGCTATAGAGTCATAAATAAAAGAACCAAATGTGTGGAAGAATTTGTTCACATTATGTTTGATGAAACTAATATAAATGAGGATAAAACCTCTCTTGAAAATTGTGAAGAAGATTTGACTATTCTGGACCTTAATGATAAATCTAAAGAACCTGCTATAAAAACAACTAGTTCTGGACATATTCCAGAATCTTCTTCTGTTGAACCCGAACATAGAAATGAACCTAAAATTTCTAGTCCAACCTTTACTAGATCAACTAGGGTTCTAAAGAATCATCCTTTGGATGCTTTTGTTGGTAATAATTATAGAGGGACATAGACTAATGATTATCTAAGAAATCAGGTTGAACATCAAGCCTCTCTTTCACAAGAAGAACCTAAAAATATCAATGATTCTATTGATGATGAATTTTGGGTAATGGCTATGCAAGAAGAGTTAAATCAATTTGAAAGAAAAATTGTATGGGAATTAATTGAAAGACCCAAGGACACTTTGACAATTGGCACTAAATGGGTTTTTAGAAACAAAGTTGATGAATCTGGAAACTTAGTTAGAAACAAATCTAGACTAGTTAAACAAGGATATAGTCAAGAAGAAGGTATAGACTATGATTCAACCTTTGCACCTGTAGCCAGATTAGAAGCCATTAGGATCTTACATGCCTATGTTGCTCATCTAAATTTCATGTTCTATCAAATGGATATCAAAAGTGATTTTCTAAATGGTTTTATATTTGAAGATGTTTTTGTGGAAGAACCACCTAGATTTAATAGTTCTCATTTTACAAGTGGAGCTTTTAAACATTATAAAGCCTTATATGGTTTAAAACAAGCTCCAAGAGCTTGGTATGATAGACTTAGTAATTTTCTTATTTTGAAAAGTTTTACTAAAGGGACTGATGATCCAAATCTTTCTATTAAAAGAATTTCTAAATATGTTTTAATATTACAAATCTATGTTGATGATTTTATTTTTGGATCTTCTAAACACTCCTTATGTACTTATTTTTCAAAGAGTATGAAAAATGAATTTAAAATGAGTTTAATGGGAGAACATAACTATTTTCATGGATTTCAAGTTTTTTAAAATGAAAATGGTATTATTTTGAATCAAATTAAATATAAAAAGGATCATTTAAAAATATTTGGTTTGGATAGTTTTAAAGAAAGTGATACTCCTATGAGTAATGTTTGTTAATTGGATGCAGATGAAACTGGGAAACTAGTGGATCAAACCAATTACAGAGGTATTATTGGAAGCTTACATTACCTTGCTGCTAGTTGATTAGATATTTTGTTTAGTGTGTGTATGTTTGAAAGATTTCAAGCTAATCCTAAGGAATCTCATTCAGTTGCTGTTAAAAGAATTTTTAAGTATATTAAACACACTGTAAACATAGGTTTGTTTTACCCAAAAGGAAAACCCTTTGAGTTATTGAGTAATTCAGATGCTGACTTTGCTGGTTGCAAGTTGGATTGAAAAATCACATTTGGAACATGTCATTTATTGGGGAAATCATGAGTATCTTGGTGTAGTAAAAAACATAAATTTGTAACTTTTTCCACCGCCGAAGCAGAGTGTATAGCTGCTGGTAGTTGTTGTGCACAAATTCTGTGGATGAAACACACTATCATAGAATATGGATATGAATTTAAACACATTTCAATTAACTATGAAAAAAATAGTGAAATTAAAATCTCGAAGAACCCTGTATCTCACACTAGGACTAAACACATTGATGTAAGGCACCACTTCTTGAGAGATCATTATCAAAAGGGTGATATTACTCTTGAATTTATTGGTACTAAACATCAATTTGCTGACATTTTCACCAATCCTTTAAGTTCGGATAGGTTATGTTACATTAGAAATGAGTTAGTAGTGATTAACCTTGATCGATAGCTACATCACCGATGTAACCTCACCGATGTGAATCCTCACCGATGTAACCTCACCGATGTGAATCCTCACTGATCTAACCTCACCGATGTGAATCCTCCCCGATGTAACCTCGCTGATGTGAATCCTAACTGATGTAACATCACCAATTTGAATCATCACCGATGTAACCTCACTGATTTGAATCCTCACCGATGTAATAACTCACCGATGGACCTCACTAATAGGAACTCTCACCGATAAACTCTACCGATGAGTGCACTATTTTAAAACTCTATTTATCATCAGAATCTGATTCATTTTTACTTTATTTGATTTTATTCATTTATTTTATGATTCCTAAATGATAAAAACTAAGTCCTAGCTACTTCTCAATCCACCAAGCTTCAAACCCTTTACCCTCAAACCGTAGCTCCTAAATCTCTCAAGAACCCTAAATCCCATGAACAAGTGAGAAAAAACCAAACTTCATACCATCCGAGATGACATTGATGAGCCGAAAGCAAAGAAGAATAAGTACAAGCCAGAAGCAAGTGGTAGTTTAGGTATAACTTGGTTAGGGAGGTGACTAGTGAATCCTCATTTGTATAATAGAGTCATTGTGATTAAAAAAGAACTCTGCATGGAATGGCTGCTGCCTAGAAAATCGTTAGTTCTTGAAGTTCTTGAAGATCAAAAATGGGTAGATTGTTTTTTGACCAACAATGGTCCCTACTATCTGAAGCTATTGAAGCAATTTTATGAGTTTTTAGGCTTTTAGAAATCTGAAAATGAGAACCGAGTGACTTCTTATGTAAATGGAATGGATATATCTTTCTCATTCGTTTAATGGGATGAATGCTTGAAGGTTCCACATGAAGGTGTATCTGGATATGTCTCGAAAGGTATGCCACCTAAAAGTGATATATTTGATTATGAGACTACTTTGGAAGAGCTTACTAGTAATGGAAATCATAGACAAGTAGTATCTATAGAAATGGATGGAGAGAATAGATTGTTGTTCAAATTTGTTCAACATGTATTAATACTGAGGATAGGAGTCTTTGAAAATTTAAGGTATCAAGATATCTATCTCTTGCATCTCTTGAGACATTATGTGAATGTAAATGTAACGACCCAAAGATTCATTAATAGAAAATCCCTCTTGATCCAGTAAAATGTTTCTTTATGAAAAATGTTTTTATAAGATGTCAACTTCTTTAGTTTTACGTTAAGATTTGTGACCATAACTTTTATAGCCGTTGAGCAGTGATCATCTGAGTAGTATAAATATAAGGCTTTAACGAACCCATTTCTACTCAGACAAAGGAAGCGATGGCCTCATCCAGTATAATTTCCCCTTACGAAGCCCATTTGTCAGAGCTCGGAAAAGAGGTGGCGTCTTTGGGCTTTTCCCTTGACCAAGCCCAAGCTGAGTTTCATCAAGTCAAGCTCGAACGTGATTGTCTACGGGAAAAGTGGAAGTTGATTGAAATTACCACTCGAGTGATGTTATCTGATCCGCCCCAAGAGTCTGTCACCATCGCGCACATTACCCTTAGGACTTGTGTCGCTATTTTAAGGGGTTATGTAAGAAATAAGTGGCACAATGTTCATGTAAATTATTTTTGTATATAATAATGAATATAATTTCTAGTCATTTTTGATACATTGTAATTAGTTTTTAAAGTACAAATGGTGTTTTTATTTATTATTTAATTAAGAATTATATTTTATTAAATTAAAGGATTTTTGAATTAAATTATATTTTAATAAAATATTATTATTAATATTAAATTAATTTTTTTATTAATTATAAATGATCTTATAATTTTATTAATGCAATTAAAATTTTTATTAAGGTTTGAAAGCCATTTCTGTCAAAACCCGTGATTTTTTTTATAAATGTCAGTTTTTATTTTAAAATTGAAAATTAACATATTTAGAAAATTATTTAGATAAAATAAATATTATTTTTGGAATCAGGACGTCGAAATTATCTAACGGTGAATTTTTCATAATTTTATGAGACAGTCAAATTTTTGGGTAAAATTAAACACCATTTAAATATATAATGTGTTTTATGACATCATAATGACCCAATGGTGATGTAATAAAATAACATAATCCTTATGTTAGGCAAATATGTGTTTTATCATTAAAATAATGAGGTTTTGGGTTTGTTTGACTTACTTTTCAAATCATTAATGGAGCCCTCAAGAATTTTTCAACACTTTTCCTTTTTAAATTAATTTCCATGGGAGTGTGACTCACCTCCAAAAAAGAAACCCTAATTTTTTAATAATTTAGGACCTTGGCCTTGTAAAATATTGTTTTCCTCTTTCCTTTTCCAGAAACCATGGGCAAATACCATGGGATGGTTTGTGGTTTGGATTATTTTAATATAAGGGGTCCCAAACCAAAATAATAAAGAATTCTCTCACCTTTCCTATATAAACCCACCCAATCTCCCACTTCCTCCTCACTAAAATCCCTTGTATTTCTTGCAACCTCTTCCCTACTCTCTCTAGAATCCTCCCAAGGTGCCCCAAGCTCCCAATAATCCTCTCACAAGCCTCTCTCTAGCCTTTGGAAGCACACTTCCAAGTAAGGGGTTTTCTTCCTTTCTCATTTTTGTCAATTTGCTGTAAGTTGTATTGCTCTTTTAATTTAAATTATGAATGTTGGGGGATGTTTACTCACCTCCCCCATACTTCCCTCTAATTTTTTGAATGATGTAAGAAGCCTTTCTCTCTCATTAAATGCCTCCCATGTACACCCGTTACTATGCCGAAATTCCGAAAGAAACTTCTCTCTCTTCTTTTACATTCAAGAAATACTTTTGTATCATGAATATAAATTCCATTTCAATTGTTGTGACACGTATATATATGAACAACTTACTTTACATTTCATTTAAATATTATGAGGAACCCCTTTCTCTCTCATCAACCTTTTTTATGAATTCTTATGTCATGTCGTTACGCTGCCGAAATCGCACCGATTTTCTAAGCCAATGTCATTGTGTAGTGAATACCATGACCATTTCTCCATCAAGGGTATTCACCTTTATGAACATATACTTATTGATTGTAAAGTTCATGTATGAAGTCCACATTCCTTTATCGTGGAATAAATGAATATGTTTTATGAATCCATGTTTTATGATCCATGTGGCACACTTATGCATGAAATGAAATGTTTAAGAAGGGTGCGCCCTGATAGTGATCCAATACATTGGGTAAAGTATAGTATCATGATACATCATGTGCAATGAGTGTTGACTCATGCTAATTCAAGTGCAACGAGGGTTTACTCATGCTTCAAGTGCAATGAGGGTTTACTCATGCTCCATGTGCAATGAGCCTTGGCTCATGCTAATTAAATGTTAAGTGTTGTTGCCACATTTCCATGTTATGGTTATCATACTTTATCATGCCTTTATGTTCATGATACTCTATTGCTCTATTGATGTTCTTATTTCCTAACATGTATTGTACTCCTCATGTTATTCATTGTGTACTCCCTTACTAGGCTTTATAGCTCACCCGTTTTTTATGCATGTCCTCAGGTTATCCCATGCAATGCTAAGTATGAAGGAATGTAGTGTTCATTTAAAGGAAGTTTTCAATAAAGATGTTGTATTTCAAGTTTAAAGTTTTTATGTAATGATCCTAAGCCCCAAAGAAACTAAACCTCTCGATCTTCTTTGTTGTATCAAGTGAAGTTTTATGTAATAAAGCATGCTTAAGTTGTATTAAAAAGAAGGGTTGTCATAGTTGGTATCAGAGGATCGGTTTAGTTATTTTTGGGATTAGGAAACCCTAGTAAGGCCTTAGATACAAGACTAAGCATAATAAAAACATCCCTAAGTTTTGGTAAATACTAAGTAAGTGGTTTCTCAAACAAATACATCCCTGTCTGGATACGAGTAGGTAGAGGCGGCTCTGGCACAGATGTATCCTAGCGGTAAAACCCGAAAACACCGCTTTGAGCTAGACTCGAACGGGAACTGGTGCACGACAACGGGCCTTGCTGCACTCTTGGTTACGACACTCCCGGGGAATATTTTTTGATAAATTCACAATCTTAGTATGAACCCTTATTAAGGGAAAAATGCCCCTAAGAATATATGTTAGAAGGAAGATCATGAAAATCCTGGACTGAATCCTATAGACTCATGAGTTAAAGAGATTAAAGTTTATTTATAAGTCATCAACTTTTGTCTTTGGATTACCCTTTATGTGTTACCCATAACATTCCTTTTATTCCAACCAATGGCCAGTAATAGGAGAACTCGAGCTAACAACCGTTGTGAAGATCAGTGTGATGATTGTACTTATGAGATGCCCAATCCAATGGGAGCGGGAATCGCGAACCTTGTCATGATTCTCTCTCAGCTAACTCAAGTTTTGAATAGAAACACTGGTCAAGAGGAACGTTCAACCCCCCCTAAGAAAGAACAAGTCGCTATTGAAAGCTTCATGAGACAAAGGCCTCCTACTTTTAGTGGATCATCTGATCCCACGATCGCTGAATAATGGATCAACTCCATTGAAAAGATATTCTCTATCCTCCAATGCTCTGAAAAAGAGATGGTTCTCCTGGTGGCATATCGTATGGAGGGTGAAGCTGATCAATGGTGGACGTTGGTCAAAAATACGAAGCCTGAGGAGGAGATCGAGGCTTTGGAATGGAAGGAATTCCGGAAGATGTTTTTCGATAAATATTTTCCACGCACCCTCCGTCTTAAGATGGAAAGGGACTTCCTTTCCCTCAAACAGAAAGATGAAGAATCTGTGGGAGCATACGAGGCGAACTTCACAAGGCTTGCACGATACGCTTCCGGCTTTGTCATTACCCCCGAATGCAAGGTTGACCGCTTCTTTGGTGGGCTGAAGCCTAGCTTGCGGAAAGAATTAGTGATCCGTGACTTCGACAGCTATGAGGAAATTGTCCGATGTGCCCTCAAGGTTGAAATGGAGATCGGAGAATCACAGGGGTATCATGGGGACAAGAAGCGTAAGGTGGACTTCAATGCTGGTGGTCCGATGGATAAATCCAACGACGCTAAGAAATTCCAGCACCCCACTTTCCAAAAGTGCGGAAAGAAGCACCTTGGAAATTGCCTTAGGGGGACAAGAAAATGCTTCAAGTGTGGAAGATAAGGGCACCTAGCTGTTAACTATCAGCAAGAAGGACCCACGGCTGCGACAGAGGAGAGGAATGCTTCGTTCGAACCTCAACGCGTTGTTCAATGCTACAAATGCAAAGAACTGGGTCATTTTGAAAATCAGTCCCCTAATCCAAGGGTTATTGGAGGCAACCAGCAACCTCTAAGACATCAAGGAAGAACTTTTGCCATCACTTCTGCCGAACTGAACCCCGACAACAAAGTGGTGACAGGCACGCTAGTTATTCATTCAAGAATAGTGAAGGTACTTTTTGATTTAGGTTCTACACATTCTTTTATATCTCAAAGGTTTATTAGAACAATCCCTACACCACCACAAATCATGGAAGTAAAGATATCGGTGAGTACGGCAAATGGGGCAATCATTGCATCCCATGAGTATAAGTCCTCCCCTGTTATAATCTGTGGATTGAATTTCCCGGCGAACCTTGTCGTACTCCCATTGGTGGAATTTGATGCAATTCTTGGCATGGATTGGCTTTCCTTATATAGAGCCAACATAAATTGTAGGGAGAGGGAAATCACACTCCATATGGAGAATCGACCCCCGATTATTTTCAAGTCTCAGGAGGAAGATGAATCTCCTTTAGCTCCATCATCTCAAGAATGGATATTACTGCCTTATGAGCATCCATATCTGGCTCAGATGATTGAGTCCAAGGAAGAAACCACCCTTGAAGAAATGCCTATTGTGAGGGAATTCGCTGAAGTATTTCCCGAGGAACTTCCTGGTCTTCCTCCAAGAAGAGATGTTGAGTTCTCAATTGAACTTATACATGGGGCACTACCAATATCCAAGAATCCATATAGAATGGCTGTTGTTGAGCTTGAAGAGCTGAAGAAACAACTACAGGAGAATCTGGATAAAGGGTTTATATGGCCAAGTGCATCACCATGGGGTGCACCAGTCCTCTTCGTCAAGAAGAAGGATGGGTCAATGCGGCTTTGCATAGATTATCGTGAACTTAACAAAATCACGATAAAGAACAAGTATCCTCTCCCATGAATCGATGACTTGTTTGATCAGCTACGTGGAGCACAATACTTCTCCAAGGTGGACTTGCGGTCAGGATATTATCAAGTAAGGGTGAAGAAGGAAGATATCCCCAAGACTGCTTTTCGTACAAGGTACGGGCACTATGAATTCATAGTAATGCCTTTCGGACTCACCAATGCTCCAGAAATATTCATGGAATTGATGAATAGAGTCTTTAGAGATTACCTAGACAAATTTTTGATAGTATTTATAGATGATATTCTAATATACGCCAAAACCAAGGAGGACCATGAGGATCATTTAAGAACTGTACTGGAGACTTTGCGCAAGGAGAAGCTCTATGCCAAGTACAGCAAGTGTGAGTTCTAGTTGAAGGAGGTCTCATTCATGTGCCATATCATCACAAGCAATGGGATATCTGTGGACCCCTCTAAAACAGATGCAATTGAGGGATGGTCGAGGCCAACATCGGTAACGGATATCCGTAGCTTCTTGGGGTTAGCTGGATATTATCGACGATTTGTGAGAAATTTCTCACGATTGTCCAACCCACTTACCAAGATAACTCGAAAGGGAGTAAAATTTTCTTGGAGTGATGAATGTGAAAAAAGCTTCAAGGAGTTGAAACGGAGGCTTATCACTGCACCCGTGCTCACTTTACCCACAAGTGGGGAGCTTTTTGTGGTATTCAGTGATGATTAGAAGAAGGGCTTAGGATATGTACTGATACAGAATGATAAAGTGATATCCTATGCCTCAAGGCAGTTGAAAATCCATGAGAGAAAATATCCAACGCATGATCTGGAGTTAGCGGCGGTGATCATTGCCTTGAAAATCTGGCGGCATTATCTCTATGGAGAGAAATGTGAGATATATACTGACCACAAGAGTCTTAAATATATATTCACACATAAATAGCTTAATATGCGCCAGAGAAGATGGATAGAGCTCATCAAGGATTATGACTGTTCAATACATTACCACCCTGGGAAAGCGAACAAGGTGGCAGATGCCCTAAGTAGAAAGGATCCAGCTATTCTATCAATGATGAGAATTGAGAAGGATCCAATCTTCTTAGACTTGATGAAGATGGATGTGGGAATCATAAAGAAGGGAACATCATCAATCCTTTCACAAATGATTGCTCAACCATCTCTTTTGGAAAGGATAAAGGATGCTCAAAAGGATGATGCAGGAATCCAAGAAAAAGTGGAAGCTATCAAAAGGGAAAATCCTTAGAGTTTAATGTTAATGAAGAAGGAATTGTGCGGTTTGGGAAAAGACTATGTGTTCCATCAAGTTCGGAGCTGAAGAAGGAAATTTTGGATGATGCACATAGTTCAAATTTCTCTATTCACCCATGGAGCACAAAGATGTATCGAGATCTCCGAGAAAACTTTTGGTTGGATAATATGAAGAAGGAGATCGCTGAATGTACATCCAAGTGCCTGGTGTGTCAGCAAGTGAAGGCAGAGAGGCAGATGTCTAAGGGAATGATGCAACCATTTCCCATACCAGAATGGAAATGGGACAACATCACCATGGACTTCGTCACTGGAATTCCAAGGGCATCCAAAGGAAATAATGCAATCTGGGTTGTTGTGGATCGTCTTACAAAGACTGCAAACTTCATTGCTATTAGAGAGGATTTCCATTTGGATCAACTGGCACAGATATATATCAGGGAAGTGGTACGGTTGCATGGAGTACCACTATCTATTGTGTCTGACCGAGATCCAAGATTTACCTCTAAGTTTTGGAAGAGTCTTCAACATGCTCTGAATACTGAACTGAACTTCAGTACGACCTATCATCCTCAAACTGATGGACAATCCGAGCAGACTATCCAAACACTTGAGGATATGTTGAGAGTGTGCTCAATGGACTTTAAAGGAGGATGGGATCAACATATTCCTCTAGTTGAGTTCTCTTATAATAATAGTTTCCACTCGAGCATCCAAATGGCACCGTATGGAGCCCTGTATGAGAAAAGGTGTAGAACACCAGCATGTTGGGATGAGGTCGGTGAATGTAAGAAGCTTGGACCAGAAATGGTCGAAGAAATGGTGGAGAAGGTGAAAACCATTCAGCAGCATATCAAGGCAGCCCAAAGTCGACAGAAGATTTATGCAGATAATCGTCGACGAGACCTTGAGTTTAAAGTCGGAGACATGGTGTTTTTACGCATATCTCCATGGAAGAAGGTCATGAGGTTTGGAAAGAAAGGGAAGTTAAGTCCAAGGTACATTGGCCCCTTCGAGATTATTGATCGTGTTGGGGCTGTGTCCTATCGACTAGCACTTCCACCTACTATGGCCAAGGTGCATGATGTCTTCCATGTATCCCTCTTAAGGAAGTACATACTAGACCCTTCACATGTACTCTCTTCCGAGGTGGTACAATTAGAAGACGATCTTTCTTATGAGGAGAGACCAGTGAAGATCTTAGATCGTAGAGAATAAGTTCTACGAAATAAGACAATGCCCCTCATCAAGGTGTTGTGGACAAACCACAAGTTTGAAAAAGCAACTTGGGAGTTGGAGGATATGATGAAGCTAAGTTACCCACATTTGTTTTAGTGTGGGAAAAGGAAAATTTCGAGGGCGAAATTTCTTAAGGGGGGAATATTGTAACGACCCAAAGTTTCATTAATAGAAAATCCCTCTTGATCCAGTTAAATGTTTCTATATGAAAAATGTTTTTATAAGATGTCAACTTCTTTAGTTTTACATTAAGATTTGTGACCATTACTTTTATAGCCGTTGAGCAGTGAACATCTGAGTATTATAAATATAAGGCTTTAACGAACCCATTTCTACTTAGACAAAGGAAGCGATGGCCTCATCCAGTAGAATTGTCCCTTACGAAGCCCATTTGTCAGAGATCGGAAAAGAGGTGGCGTCTTTGGGCTTTTCCCTTGACCAAGCCCAATCTGAGCTTCATCAAGTCAAGCTCGAACGTGATCGTCTACGGGAAAAGTGGAAGTTGATTGAAATTACCACTCGAGCGATGTTATCCGAGCCACCCCAAGAGTCTGTCACCAACGCGCACCTTACCCTTAGGTCTTGTGTGGCTATTTTAAGGGGTTATGTAACAAATAAGTTGCACCATGTTCATGTACATTATTTTTGTATATGATAATAAATATAATTTCTAGTCATTTTTGATACATTGTAATTAGTTTTTAAAGTACAAATGGTATTTTTAGTTATTATTTAATTGAGAATTATATTTTATTAAATTAAAGTATTTTTTAATTAAAAAATATTTTAATAAAATATTATTATTAATATTAAATTAATTTTTTTATTAAGTATAAATGATCTTATAATTTTATGAATGCAATTAAAATTTTTATTAAGGTTTGAAAGCCATTTCTGTCAAAACCCGTGATTTTTTTTATAAATGTCGGTTTTTATTTGAAAAGTGAAATTTCACATATTTAGAAAATTATTTAGATAAAATAAATATTATTTTTGGAATCAGGATGTCGAAATTATCCAATGGTGAATTTTTCATAATTTTCTGAGACAGTCAAATTTTTGGGTAAAAATTAAATACCATTTAAATATATAATGTGTTTTATGACCTCATAATGACCCAATGGTGATGTAATAAAATAACATAATCCTTATTTTCGTCCAATATGTGTTTTATCATTAAAATAATGAGGTTTTGGGTTTGTTTAACTTACTTTTCAAAGCATTAATGGAGCCCTCAAGACTTATTCAACACTTTTCCTTTTTAAATTAATTTCCATGGGAGTGTGACTCACCTCCACATAAGCAACCCTAATTTTTTAATAAGTTCGGTCCTTGGCCTTGTAAAATATTTTTTTCCTCTTTCCTTTTCCAGAAACCATGGGAAAATATCATGGGATGATTTGTGGTTTGGATTATATTAATATAAGGGGTCCCAAACCTAAATAATAAAGAATTCTATCACCTTTCCTATATAAACCCACCCAAGCTCCCACTTCCTCCTCACTAAAATCCCTTGGAGTTCATCAAACCTCTGCAATACTCTCTCTAGAATCCTCACAAGGTGCCCCAAGCTGCCAAGAAGCCACTCACAAGCCTCTCTCTTTCCTTTGGAAGCACACTTCAAAGTAAGGGGTTTTCTTCCTTTCTCATTTTTGTCAATTTTCATTATGTTGTATTGCCCTTTTAATTTCAATTATGAATGTTGGGGGATGGTTTCGCACCTCCCCCATACCGCCCTATTATTGTTTGAATGATGGGAGAACCCTTTATCTCTCATTAAATGCCTCCCATGTACACCGGTTAATATGCCGAAATTCTGAAAGAAACTTCTCTCTCTTCTTTTACATTCAAGCAATACTTTTGTATCATGAATCTAAATTCCATTTCAATTGTTGTGACATGTATATATATGACCACCTTACATTCCATTACATATAAATATGATGAGGAACCCCTTTCTCTCTCATCAACCTTTTTTATGATTTCTTATGTCACGTCGTTACGCTGCCGAAATCGCACCGATTTTCTAAGCCAATGTCATTGTGTAGTGAATACCATGCCCATTTCTCCATCAAGGGTATTCACCTTTATGCACATATACTTATTGATTTTAAAGTTCATGTATGAATTCCACATTCCTTTATCATGGAATAAATGATTATGTTTTATGATTCCATGTTTTATGATCCATGTGGCACACTTATGCATGAAATGAAATGTTTAAGAAGGGTGCGCCCTGATAGCGCTCCAATGCATTGGGTAAAGTATAGTATTATGATACATCATGTGAAATGAGTGTTGACTCATGCTAATTCAAGTGCAACGAGGGTTTACTCATGCTTCAAGTGCAATGAGGGTTTACTCATGCTCCATGTGCAATGAGACTTGGCTCATGCTAATTCAATGTTAAGTGTTGTTGCCACATTTCCATGTTATGGTTATCATGCTTTATCATGCCTTTATGTTTCTGCTACTCTAGTGCTCTATTGATGTTCCTATTGCCTAAAATGTATTGTACTCCTCATGTTATTCATTGTGTACTCCCTTACTGGGCTTTATAGCTCACCCTTTTTTTATGCATGTCCTCAGGTTATCCCATGCAATGCTAAGTACGAAGGAATGTAGTGATCATGTAAAGGATGTTTTCAATAAAGATGTTGTATTTCAAGTTTAAAGTTTTTATGTAATGATCCTAAGCCCCAAAGACACAAAACCTCTCGATCTTCTTTGTTTTATCAAGTGATGTTTTATGTAATAAAGCATTCTTAAGTTGTATTAAAAATCAGGGTTGTCATAGTAAATCTGTGCAGATTGCTAATGATCCAAATTGAAGACAAGACAAGGCCAAAATATAAGACTAATTCCTTATTCTTTGCCAAGATGATCTCTATGATCATCATAGTAAAAGGGGTAGATGTGTCTCAGGATGATACAGTGGTAGTAAGGATCAACTTCTGCATCACAAGAACATTGTGCAAATACATGATGACAAATTAAAACCTATGGAGAGGAGATTGGGTTAATGAAGACCATAAGGTATATGATAAATTTAATCATGTGGATCATCCTTCAAGACCTAAGTATGTGAGGGATTGAGGTCTAAGACCTGATGAATAAGAACCTGAATATAGAGATCAGACTGAAGAAGAAGAAACTCCTATGGATTATGGGAGAGATCTGGACTTGCCTCCAAGTACTGCTACTGAAATTGTATCTTCTAAAAATGAATCCTTAATAGAAGAAGAGACACCTACTTATAAGGAAGACTAGCCCGCCCCTGAGCATAAAGAAGAAAAGGATAATGAATCTAAAGCATATTATTCTGTGAGATTAAGTTTGAGTCCATTAATTGGAATCTCAGTTGTGCCTACTTAGGATGTAGTAGGAAATAGGGAAGAAGATGTACCTAATCCAGAGGACCCTCCTACTGTTGTAGAGATGGAAATAAAACTAGAAGTGTCTCCTCAAGAAGAAAGAACCATTGAGAATGCATTTGCTGTATAATATAATGCACCCTTTGAGGGGGATCATCAAACCAAGTTTAGAAGAGTGTCACTTACAGTTGATATTGAGAATTGGGAAGGAGACCCTAGTTTTGTAGTCTGTGGTTTAGGCTATCCTTACTCAGATAATGAGGCATCTCTAAATAGACCAATAATAATTTATGATGTTGATTCTGAGTTGCTACCTAAAGATGTGGTCAGAATGCATGACCTGGATAAGTTAAAGAAAAATCTTAAGGACAGTTTTGTGGAAGATACAAGGAAGATGGAAGATTCACTGGTGGAATTAATCTAATCGATTATGGAAAACTAAGTAGCTAGTATAGCCTCTAAAAGAGTATCTATTGCAGTTGAATCTGGTGACTTTATCACCATGGTTGACCTTGAATCCTTAACGGATGAGATGAAAGAATACATTAGTGTTTTTGTTGCTGAGTTGACGCAGTATTTTGTTGAAGAGATGGGTATGTCGGAAAGATATTTTGAACACTCTCTCGGTTGTAATTTTTCACCCTTTATAGCAGAAATAGTGGAATAAGTTAAAGACTTCCAGACTCAAGTATCTAGAATGGAAGTAAATATTGATGCTCTGAAGAAATTGGTTATCTCTTTGGAATCATACATGAGCTTAGAATCCCAAGCATACAAGGACTTAGCCTATGTCAAAAAAGTGTTGTAAGATAGATGGTTTCAGTGTTCTAAGGTTTCAAAACTTCCATGAAAGATCATTTTAAAACCTAGGATTCCCAAGTTCAAAATCATATTAGTGGGTTGACCTAATACATTAAAGAAACAATAACCTTCTCTATTGGTTCTATTGCATATAAACCCTCTGTGTATTTGAATCAAATTCGAGCTGTGATAGTACAAGACTATATGAGAAAAGCCTTTGCCTCTGAGGAAGAAGTGAAAGATAAGGTGGACACCTATTTCAAAAAGATTTACACCATGCATCAACTCAACAATCACTTCAATCATCTGTTGGAAAACCTGATGTTACATCCTGTCAATCAAGCCTTCTAAGATAAAGTAAGCAGGCTAAGGGAATTGAATCCAGCCTTGGATAAATTTATGGAAAACAAAGATGACTTCATGTCTACTATGGAGAGAGGAGGAGGAATAATTATGGATTTCAGAAATCATTTGCTGCATTTTCTACATGTTGATGCTAGGCCAGTGATTGTACCTCCATCATTACCAGCCTCTACCTCTACTGGTTCTCCAATTAAAATGACTCCAGCCCAAGCTATTCTAAGCCTCACAACTATGATCACTCAATGAACTCCTCAGTACAGACCATGCATAGTTTCTATGGCTCAGCCTCTTGTGATCATTTCCAGAATTCATAAGGCTTCACCAGCATCTTCTTCACCTGAATCCACTACTGATCCCAAGAGAAAATCTCACATTGAGGATTTGGATTGAACATGTGGCTAAGATGTTAAATAGGAATCCTTTTTATTTTGTTTTCTGTCTATTTAACTTTATGTAACATTAAAATACAGGTGGATTTCTCTTATTTCCCATTTTTTTCCTCTTCTCTTTGTTGTTTCCCACGTTTTGATTATCACAATGAGGGAGAAATAATCTACAAAGATTCTATAAAGGGGGAGAGATAATCAGAGTACCAAAGAGAGGGAAATATTCACCCAGGGAAAGAAGTATTAAAGGGAGATATTAAAAGTGGGAGAATAAATATTAGGGAGAAAGTATCATAGGGGGAGAAATTTTATCTAAGAGCTATCATAGTTTTCCCCTCGGATACCATTGCATTTAATTCTATGATACCATTAAATTTAATTCTATCTCTGATACTTTATGGTCTGTAATATAATTTTTTCTCTCATATAGTTGAATTTAATGATATATCCTCTGATAAAATTACTCACTATTTTAAAACAATAATATCATAAGTTGTGATTATCAAAAAGGGGGATATTATTGACCTCACCTTTTTTTATAATCCCAATTATGATTTCATATACGTTGATAATCAAAATTATGCTTTTATATATTTGATAATCCCAATTAATGTTCATTTATATATTAATTCAGTCAATCTATGATATTCTATTATCAAAATGATAATAAAACTAAAATAATCATTGAGATATGTTAATCAATGTTTATCTATGTTTATACGAGTTCAGAAGTAATTCTAACCAATCAGATATGTTGTGCATAAAATAGATATGTGTTAAGTCACCGATATGCGTATAGCTACCGATAAATAGCTACCAGTACTAAGTCTACTGATAGACTTAGTCTACCGATAGACAGAGTCACTGATAAGATAAGGTTACCGATATGTACATAGCTACTGGTAAGCATAGAACAAGTCTTTAGATAGAACAGAATGGAGCTACCGATGTGAATAAATCTACCGATACACATAATCATTGAAATAAAGCTGCTTCCGATAGAACAAGTCTACCTACCTACCGATAGAGTAAGTCTACTGATTGAAGGAGCTACCGATATATTAGGAGCTACCGATATGTTATGATCCATCGATATCAACATCTATCGATACAAGTGGAAAGAGTTACCGATTCAAGTTCAAAGTTCTACTGATAGAAGGTCACTGTTACACAAAGTCCACCGTACACATCTACTAACAGAATACAACTAATGATTGACCAACCAATCAATCTCTATACTCTCAATAATATTTAATTATTAAGATAACGGTTACATTTGATGATTTTAATGCAGTTAATGTTATTTAATGAATTTTGTTGTTATGTAAGGGAACCATACATAGTACCCATGAAAAAGGTAATCATTCATTCTTATGGAGCTGAACTCTATAAAGGGAAGGAGAGAGAACATAGAGGCATATACAAAAAGAATGAGAACACTGTAAATAAAAAAATTAGAACAAGAAGTGTTGATATGGGCGTGAAAGATAGGATCATTACAAAGTAATCAATAAGGCTCTTGAATTGTGAAGAAAGAACCGAAAAGTTGTGCATATAGAAAGACCACATCCATACTTCAAGAACACTGAACATACACAATGAAATTCTTTTCTAGAGGAGAAAACAAGCTACATCTTGAGTAAAGAACTAAAACAAACACTTCATAAACTCAGGATGACAAGCTGAACCTGGAACCAAAGAAGAAAACGATACTCTATTTTTTAGAAAAAAAACCAGATAAGGACTAAGAAGCTTTTCTGACCAATCAAATGAGTCCAGAGCTGCACTGACAATCAGTAAAGATTTTTTAAACACATTCAAACATTCTTTAGTGATTCTTTCATTTACATTTCAATCAGTGTGTGTATCCTGTTTATTTTTACTTACGCACTATCTCTTGTGCTAAGATGTAGGATTCTCAAATCATTATTCAAACTCTATAACTCTCTTTTTCCCATTGTGGATAGTGGTAGAGGTCGAGTAAGACATGTATTGCTATGAGCTGTTGTTTTTTTCCCATGTAGAACTGTGGTAGAGGTCTTTGGACCTGGACAGTATTATACTATTGTTAACCCCAATCCAGGGTGTGGATCAATTTATATAAATTGTTTGAGAGGACTAAGTCTCGGCATAAGACTGAACCACTAGGTTACATCTGCTGTGGTTTTTTAGTATTAAGTCTTTAGTATACTATATATTTCATATTCCACTAATAACTACTTTGAAATATAATTTGTTTTACAGTTACTTTTGTATTTAAAATATCAAGTGTTTATATTTATTGTAATCCATTAGTTTAGTTTCAAAAGTCAATTTAATATTCAGATTAGATTAATTGACACCTAATCAGTCTTTGAGAATCTAATTGAACATTTACACTTTGTATAGATTCACTATAGTTTAACTTTTTTTTTAAATTGGGGGATTTTAAGATCAATATTTTTAGTAGAAATTTTAACTGGAACTCAATTCACCCCCCTCTTGAGTATCCACTCCAACCAAAAAACTCATTAAGACATATTTTATTTTAATTCCACTAATAAGATCCTCTATAATAACTAGAAGAATTTTTAGAAGGTATTTTAGAGGCCCATTAATGAACCAAATGTGTTTTCATGTTTAAGGAAATGAGAAGAAATGGGTCAATATGATAAGGGGATATTGGAATGCATTTAGAAAATAAATTAATATAAATTAATTTAGATGTCGAAATGGAGAAAAATTAATAATAATAAAATATAAAAATATTTTTTTAAATAATATCGTCTAATAAAATTTGGAAAATTTTAGGTTGCATATTTTATAGCATATTTTTAACACATCGTTAATACTTTCAACAATTACGATATTATTAAATTTTTCAACAAATTAATGGTTTATAGTGATACTATAAAATGAATAACATCCTATATATTGACTATGGTTCATTCTGTTAACCATATACTGTCACTAGGGATGAATATAATTTTTTAGGAAATTTTAAATCATTCAATAACGTATTATTTGTAAAAAAATATCATTAGTGTCAATTTAGAACTATTTATTTACATTGTCATTAAAAACAACAAAAAAGAACCTAATTTGAATGAAATTAATTTTAACCAATTTAATATGTCATATTAATAAATAATATTTATTTCTCACATTTTTTATTTTTAATTATTCTACATCAAATATTATTAATATCATTTATTTAATTTATTTAATTTTATCCAATAAATGAATAATCACTGTCATCACTGAGTAATGATGGAAGGTAATTAATTATTCACTAGAAAGTTATAATAAAATAACATAATGAATATATATCATTTAAATTAAAAAATAATATTTAAACCAAACATATCCTCTAGTTATTCCTATGTTTAAATAGTTTTTTAAAAAATAAGATTGTATCAATTTTTATTTTTCTTCTCAAAAAATTTTATAATGTTAATAATCAAATCCATATGAAAAATATATTATACATAAATACATATTGAATTATTACAGATGAAATGAAATAATCCAATAAAATTTATGAAAGTGTCTGAGACATTTTATAGTCATTATCAAAATAATTTTCACATTAATTATCGAATTTACCCTTATTAGTGGTAATAAAAATTACTAATGTCAATATTTGAATTGAACAAAAATAAAATGGAAATATTTACCAAAAATAATATAACATTTTTATTATTAGTATAACTATATAGTATCATACTAAATATTATTTATAATACATGAAAATGATTTATTCTAATATTTCATATATTTCTACATTCTTACCCTAATTTGGAAATTTTATACTTGAAATTTTAATCTCTTATAAAAATGTGGGGATATATTTCCTTCATATCATTTTATGATTCCCATGTTTCTTTATCAACTATATTATTTTCCCAAAAAAAATAACAGTGAAAATAATATTATTTTGAATAAAAATTCTCTATGTTCATGAATCAATGTAGGATATTCTCAATAAAAAAATATTATTTTCCAAGTTAACTACCACAATCCTCAATACATGGTACAAATCTTGAACATATATTCATTAAAATGAATCCTAAAAATCATTGGGTACCAAGGATATACTCAAAGGAAATTATATTAGGTATGAAATTTCTCCAAACATCCCCAATTTTAAATATTTTCAAAAGGATTTCGGACTATGCTTCACCATTAAAAAAATCATTTTCCAATGGATATACATTTTGAAAACATGATCACCTACCTCAAAAAAAAAAATTTCCTTAAAATTATTTTCGTTAATTCTCTTTATCCTATATGATATATTTAGATTTTTCTAAATTAAATTTTACTTCTCAAAAATTTCAATTTAATATTCTATTCCTATCAACTTCATTTCGAATACATAATAAAAAAGATGTATTTCAACATTATTTTATATATAATGACTCAAAATGTACAATCATTACTCTAGAAAAAAATTAATATTATAAGAAAATTAAAAAAATAATGAGTTTGATCCCAAATTACATGGTAATCCATTGAATCAGAATGATGTATTTCAACCATGGTCTAAATTAATCATTCAAATTAGGAATCATATTGAGGATAAAAAGATGTAAAAAAAATTTAATTTTGTACTCAAATAATTGTAAAATCCTTCAAAATAATTTCAAATGAACTCGAGATCACATTTAAATACAGCAGAGATAAGATCTTCATGTTACCTAATTATCTCACCGTGATATAGTTGTAAAAGCTGATTAAAATGCAGAGTATCTAAAATTGGATGAAAATTTGCATATTTATTTAATTGATAAAAAGTAATCCAAATTAAATTATTTTATTGATATGTATTTTTAAATACCACTACAAAATCCTTTATTATATTTTCCCGTTTGCACTCTGGTATTACAAATGGTTGAATAATCTCCTTCAATAATCATTTTTTTGGTTTTACTCGGTGTAAAGTTAAACATGTATTATTAAAATTAATTATATGTATATTAATTTCATACCACAAGTAATACTCTTTAATTTTCATGTACAATATTGCTCTTCTAGGATGAACAAATAAAAATGTAACTATGAGCTTCAATAAGAAATTCTCTCTTTAAATGGGAATCATAAGGAACACATAATCTTTTCCCAAATTAGAAAACACTATCTTATTGAATAATAAAATCATGAACCATAACCATATAATTAAATTCTATATTTTATTATAACATACGATCTCCCTTATAAACATTATTAATTTTTTATAATTGAGATTACTATAATAACACTAGAAAAAAAACATTGGATGTTCATGCATCCCTAAATTCTATACCAAAATTCATTAAACCAAAGGTGTTACTGTAATCAAAACATTTTTAATGTGAAGTTATTTTCCTGAATCAATACATTAGCTATTTTTTTATTGGATTATAATATATCATATAGAAATAATACTTTATCAGTTCAAACCATCTCCTCTAACTCATGTTCAAATCTTTCTAGTTAAATATATAATTAAAAAATTTATGTTCTGTATATATTTCACAGATGTATCCATATAAATAATTCCACTATATTTTCCAATTAAAATTCACACTACCTAATTCCATATCATGTGTAAGATTATTAAAATCATGAGGAATCTGTTAATGTGAACCGCAAACAATTACCCTGTCATTCGACATTTAGCTTCAAAAATTTCCCATCAACTAAGAATAATTAGAGGTACAAATATATGTACTACTAGAGGGGAGGAAAAAATATAAGTGTTTGACATTATTATTTTTATTCCTAAAATCATTCATCATATTCTGTAATCAAACATTATTTTACTTATTTTTTAGTTAAATTAGATATCATGATTGAAGAACCATCAAAATTTCAACACACTATCATTAATAGATTGTTAACCCTTGAATGAAATGAATCTAAGTAACATTTATAGGTCATGGTCACTTATCATCCACTTTGTTTATGGAGGGGTCAATATAAAATCTATCGTTATTTACATTTTCACCATGGAATAAATCCCACAATCTCAAAATTATATTTCTTAAATTTTCCACATAGTTTCATTTATTGCATGTTTTTTATATAAATACTTACTTATTTTCCTGCTCCTCCTAACATTTATAAAAAATGAAGATATCATCAACAAAAACCACCCCCGAAATATCAAAATATGAATAGCAGACTCTATTCATAAGACCTATAAATACAACCGGTGTTTTAGAAAACCCAATGTGAATAAATACAAAATCATAATTCACATATCTACTCTAAATATATATTTTAGGAATGTCATCCCCATTCACGTTCAGATGATAGTACAATGACCTTAGATCAATCATTGAAAAAAAATTCCCCAATGATGATCAAACAATTTATTAATATGAGGGAACATATATTTATTATTAATATTAATGTAACTAAAATATCTATAATCAATTCAAAGACTCCTGGATCCATATATCTATTTAGAATTAAACATAAGAGAAACTAAAGGTGAAGTACTATGATAAATGAAATATTTAACAAGAAACTCATGTAAAATCTTTTTCAGCAATTTAGGTTCTACATTTTCCATTTTAAAATGGGTATGAAATGATTGTTTAATATTATGGTCTATTTAAATAGTAAATTCACCTTCTTGATCGTGTATAACACCGGGATACTAATCCAGAAGAATATAAAGGAATTATTTTACTATAATAACATCCCAGTCTAATCTGTTCCATTATTTTCAAAAATATGTGTGAGACAACTATCATTTTATTCTCCTAATAATATCCTCGATTATTGACCTTTTATAAATGGTATATATTCATTATACTAGAAATATTTAATCTATCTCATAAAAATAATATGGTTAATTCTATAATCTTTCAAAGCATGGTAAATAATGAGCTAATCCATACACAAAATAACATCCAACCTGACTAGGGTCTTGAATTTTTTATTTGGTCGGTAAAGAATTTCAGAAAAAACAATAGAGGATACTTATAGTTTGTTTTTCTATTAATATATCTACTTGTTGTCTGACCACAATTTCTTGATTCATTTATTCTGGTATAATTCTAAATTTCGAAAAACATTACTAAAAAATGTGTGAATGTTAAAACACTAAATAAAATAAGAAATTAGAATAATATTAGGGAACACTAAATGTACTCAATACCACATTGTTTGAAAGATCAAAATCACCTCATACATTTTCACAGGATTTCACAAAAAAATTATCTGTATTATTTGACTAATTCATATAATTTGTGTTTTGTTATATACAGAAATGTCTAAAATGATCCATATCATTACATAAAAAAAAATCATATCTCTTACAATAGAATTAGTCTAACCACTACCAAGATCATTTTCATTGAAATTATGACTCCTATCACCAAACATAACACATCTGAATAGAAAAATAGACACTATATGTCACTCCATAATGTTCTTTTTATGAAAACAATAAAAAAATAATTTCATACCATACGATTTATTTGATTCACTCTTCCCAATTTATTTTCACAATGAAAACATTTTATAATGGTTCTATAGGTTAACAAGATCATTGAAAAACTCCATTTCAATATTCCCCAAACATCAAAACAGATTCTCATATCATTTAATGTCTATATTTTCTAGTGCACCATGATATTTTAGAATCAGTCCTAAATACAAATGAATAAATATACATTGAATATCATGTGTAAAATATGGTTCATACATTAACAATCTAGGTTAATTTTCATTGTAAGTGGCCACTAAATATTTCTTTATTTGACTCACATCCATTAAATTATTTTCTATTTAATGTCCAATAGCATTTGGAAAATATATTCAAATGAATCTATTATTATATTCATCTCATTCCAAGATATCAATTTATTAATAGTCTTTATATTTCTTAAACATTTTTCATTAATTGAACGAATAAACTTTCACAAAATTAAATTAATAGAAATAAATTTTTATTCTATAAACATTAAAATTCATTTTATTTGATCTCCACTACATTATTCAATCATTCAATTAAAACTAGGTTAGAATATCCACTGAATTATGAAGGATATTGTTTCATTAAATATGCTTAAATAATCATGTTTCTCCATGGTAAACATAGATACTGTCTCGTTTGGATACCACCACTATTTAAATCCCTTTTCAACTAGTTTTTTACCATAAAAAACTTCCCTATTATAAATCCAACAATTATAGTGTACTGATTCAGAACGATATCATACATTAGGTGTCATTTAACATTGTCTTCTATATTCTCTCTATGAAAAACAATTTGGACCAAATATATTGTAGAAGATTAAACATTGTAAAATTCAAATTTTATAACATTTATGCTTAACCATAAAATAATATATTTTAAGGGAATTCTATAATATATATCATAAAATATAAAATTATCTGAACCATACTTTGGTGAAAACTATAAGGACCCATCCTTCTAAATTAAATTTCTTATAGTATTTAAACTATAATTATCTTTCTTTTATTCCTAATGGTATTTTTTATTGTTTTACATATAAATGTCAATACTATTATAGTGTAAAATGATGTATTACAACATGGAAACATCCAATGATTGTGGTTTTCCTATAAAATAAAACATTCAGAATATAAAATTTTATTATCATGTCTTATCATTACAAATTTTATTATGACATAATGATTCTTCTTAATAATCCTATCTCCCAATAAAAACATTTATAAAATGTATGATGAGATGAAATATATGTGAAATGTCATAAAAGAAATAATTAAATCGATATTCAATATATAATTATATCAAATTTTCTTTATCAAAATACATATTTCTCTCAAAATAAACATTTTCATTCCCTATAAATCATCTTTTCTTGCCAAATATTTTCATAAAATAGTTCCCATTAAATTATATAGGAAAAATAAAAAACATAAGGGTTTATCTGAAATCTTGATGAATTAATAATTATTTATTACACAAAGTTATTTTTTAATCATATAATATTTCAGAAAATATCCATTAACATATAAAATCATAATATTTTTATAAAATAAATAATAGTTAAAAAGAAATGTAGAAAATAATTTTCATATCACTCTTAAAATATTGATAATGATCATGGTTAGACATACCATTTCCAACATGGTTTCTTATAAGGTAACCCTCATGGTTATAGTTTGAGTAACATATTATTATATTTCTAACAAATCTTACGATAATCCAAATAAGTTAAATATTTAAACTTAACCAATTAATTCGAGATATATTATAGACTCACCTAATCTTGGATTATCATGAAACCAATCATCCTTGATTAATAACATAACCACATGTCCATGGATTTTAATAGAACCACCCATCATTCATTTAAAACAGAACAATACATCATAAAAAATTCCAATAAACCATAACATAATAAAAAATAATAAAATATTGTAACATAAAAATTTTATTTACACCCATAGGAAGTAATATTCGAATATAGAAATATCCCTTTCATTTGAATTCTAATTTTTAAAAATTAAATTAAATAAAAAACTGAAATAGGGGTATTCATTGAAGAAAAAATTAAATCATATAAAGTAAACCAAAAAATTAAATAATATTTATAGTAGATGTAAAATTAATTTTCACCATATATGTTAGAAAACAATTTTCATTCCATTTTTCACAAAATTTCATAACATTCGGTCAAAAGTTTCTTTGGAAAATATTCATTCGAATGTCAAAAGAGACTTAACATTTCTTTATAAACCATTTATATTCATATAAAACCACACATAAAAAAATTTAAATTATGGATATTTAATAAAAATATATTTTTAAGGGAAAATTGTAATGTGTAATTAGAATATTAATTCACTTAACCTAAGTCTATCTCATCACATACATTCATTATCTTCTTATTCTTCATAAAATATAATTTTTATTAACACATTATGTCTTTTAATATTTGTATAGTACCCAAACTGAGGCCCCTAGAATGTGGGGAGGTATTCTTGTAAGGGATTTATATATATATTTTCCAAACCAAAATGGGTTTTATGTTCGATGAAATGTGAATAAATTGTACAATTTTATATGGGATGGTGGCGCCCTAGGGATATATTAAAATAATACATTTATATAAATTAATTTTTATTTTTGAACGGTTCCTAAATGATAATATTTATATATATGATGTGTTTTATTTTAAATCATCTCATAAAATTAAATTTTGACAAGTTATAATCACAATTTTACCCTTATATGCTTGTTTTAACTATTCATTAACCATTTTGAAAATTCCAAAAAAAATAAAATTTTATACAACTTTAAGATAAATAATATTACATAAAATGACAAATGACTAATAAAAAGAACATGGTTATTTAATTGACTACATCCCATTTCATTACCAGTATCTATTATTTAGATTAATTTTAATTCAATTAATAAAATACTATTTATAAAAAAATGTGATCAATGTCAATTTTATAACTATGATTTTATGCTGGCATTAAATACATGACAAAAACAATGGATTTGAAATAAAATTCAAAATAACCAATATAACATGTCATTTATTTATATGATATTCAAGATTTAATTAAATTAGTTAATATTGTACAAATATTACACATTTTTTAACGTCCAGATTCTGGGTCTTGCCCAGAGATTCCCCATTTCTGGTTGGTCACATGACCTTATTCACAATTCCCAAAACGCCAGAGACTACGGACTAGCGGCAAGGGACATGGGTTTGATAGCGGGTAAACTATGCCCTCATTGGAAGAGTAATGAAGTGGAAATAAAAAGATCATCGTATCAGAAGTAGTAATAACATGCAATAAGTAAATAGTGGAAGACTGAATGTAATAAACAACTGAGAAACATATATAAATGATGAATGATACATATTTCATGGGAAATATCCGAACAAGCCAAAATGATGGAATACCATTCTAAACCAAAGTAAAAATAAATAAAATAAACTCCAGTAACATCACAAGTCTTAAGTAGGTCCCATGCTCTAATCCAACACAGCAATCAAGTACCTAATGTAGAAGAGTTCTTTCCATTATCTATACTTGTACAATATAATCTATTTTGGCTCAAAAGAATTTCCCAAGTAGGGTGTGAGACAAATCCCAAAGGGTGATCACCAATATATTTATGCCTAACAGTTAGTGAATATATATGGAATGCAATTATAAAAATAAAGTATTAAACAAGGAAGTACTCAAAAGTAAACAATCTTACAGTTTCAATTGCATTCATTTTCACATATCAAGCATGTTGCTAATAAAAAAAATTAACCCTCTACTCTTTGACAATATTCTAGATCTTCCTAATGGAAATATTCTGTATGAACCTAAATATGAAATCAACCTAGAGACATACCTAAAAAAGAACAATTATTAAGAGATCCTAAACATGGAATATTGAAAAAAAATTAATTATTTTTTCATTCAATTTAGGTTATCCTATCGCAAGGTCTACTAATTCTAATATAGGCTCAATGAAGAATTATGCATGGTCCTTTCCTAGGACTCTACCATGAAAAAAATCACTTCATTTAGTATAAATTATAAACATAAATGTCTCGGAATCAGATCCTACGAGGACATAAATACATGTGTCTTAATAGGTATATAGTGGTTACAGTGCTTGCCGAAGATAGCTGACATTGTTTCCAAAACAACCCACTAAACATCACTGATGCGTAACTCTAAACACCATCCTATCCATAAACAAGACCTCTAACAACACTCTGTCATAACCCCCTCCCCACAGAGTGTACCCTTTCTTAGTCAGAAATGTGAGAAGGGAGATAATGACCCCAGAGTCCCACCTCTAGTAGTCCCAAGGTTGGTGACTAGCACCGAGGGTATATCAAACACAATGATGGGAAATATTACCCCACTAAGAGAAAACATGCAGATGAGATAGATAAGAAAGACACCGACCAACACCTTCTCAGACTACAATATAAAATAAATTCCAAGTACACATATGTAATATTGTAAAAAACTACTACAACTGAAATGAAAAAATGAAAGTACCAAAAGAATGTAAAATGACAGTGACCACTAAGTCCGAAAATCTTCTATAAAACCCACAATCTAGTTTTAAGTAGCCGAATATGTAACCTTATCAAACATAAATGAACAATAGATTATATAACAAATGGTGGGTATAATTGTATACTCTATAGGATACCATCCAGATACTCCCATAAAAATGTTAGGAAAGAATGCGAAGGCACAATGAAAAACAATTGAAACTAGATCATCACCTAAACAAGTATACTATGTTCCCAACCTCACAATGTATACTCTCATGGAGTATCACATAAAATATAATAGAATATTAAAAATAATATCAAAGATATCCCTCTATCACTTCCCCACAGGTTTTCCGCTCTACATAACATTTCCCGTCTAGAGAATCTCTCTCTAAAAAGTCTATCCCCATGATAGATACACGTATCACCACAACATATTTCACGTGCAACACACCACTAGAACCACACAATCAAAAGTAAACTGATTTTTCTTAGGATCCACCACAACTTGTATATAATGTATAATACATGATGTATTTTACCTCAAGTAATTACAGCCCATAAACTGAGTAAGGATCCTCAAGACATCAAGGCCTATACACACTATTCATATAGTAGAACTTAAAAAAATATATCTAGAATATATGTGTGTGAAATAAACACAAAAAATTACATCTTTCTACACACATATCTTGGAAAAAATTACCACCGTGCATACCATCACAAGTAAAAAACATTAGATGAGAGAGGGTCCAATAGGGGAAGTAAGCCATTTATCCAACAATAGAGGGATGTGGAAAACAACCCCCAAGGTTCCAAATCCCCAGGGATTCAATATCCCAAAACATATATGGTTTATTATCATATAGAAACACAAAAAGTATAGGATAAAATATATCTCACAGGTAAACTATGGTAAAAACCTAGTCAGAGTCTCAACTGTTCATAACATCTCATAGAATCCCAGATACAACTACTAAGACTAGATATCCTATAAGAAAACAACAATTTATAGAGGTAAATTATATTAAATAGTTCTTTTTTTAGTTTCACATTACATTAGTTAATTATTTATACATTAATTAACCATTATCAAACCTGCATCTCCTTCCATTAGCATTCTTTCCATGATCCATCTTCTCTATGCATATCCCAATCAAGTCTACGACATTTAAGAATCAATAACACAATATATCATCATAGAAAGCTCCAACATCATGGGTAAGCATTTATTTTACATTTATTTAAACAATTTATCACTTTCCAAATTTCCAAGCATTCTAAGAAATCATTATAAGATACAAAATAGAAGGGGATCAATAGTGTGAGTAGGTGAGTAATATGACTTGTATTTTCAATCTATAGTAGAAGCATAGAACCATCCATCCTAAAATAGATAAACCTGGAAAGAACATAGCATATCCCCTACATCATTGTTTATTTCGGAAGGAGAGTAATAAAAACTGATTTCTAAAGAATTGGGGAAATTAATGAATATAAAAAACAATAGATTCAATAAGAATCTACTTTATCTCAACCGGTATACCCAAATTGATCCCATTCCATCATCATCAGTGTCCTCCTCAAAACCCACGTGCACAATCCAATCCATCTGACCTCTCTAGGTGTCATCTAATACCACAACCACTTGTCCTACCTACACATAGATACCACAATAGATGTCTAGACTTAGCCACCCTAGGATCACGTCCCATCCTAGCCTCCCTTCCCCCCAACCATAAGTCTCGTATCCTGGGAACATCAAAAGAAGATGTAAAAACCCATCAATATGATCTTACACCAAAACAAGGCATTTAACCTTTACAGGGAATGAGCTCTCACAGATCCAAAGCACATGCTCTTCATCGTTACAAGAAATTAGCAAACTCAGGCCCTATAAGGCATTATCCTTTACTAAATAACCAGTTACTATTGAATATTTAATTAACACATTCACTATTCATAGTTTACAACTATGGGATACATAAGAAACAATCTTTCAAAATATATCAATAAATTAATTCAACAATTAATTTCACATTACATTAATAATTTATCAACAAGAAACAACATGATTCAGTTTCATTAACCAATTCCATTATACATGCATATCTATATCAATTTTATAAACACAAAATTATAACAACATTCACTGTATTCATTAGTCATTCCTCCTTATATAATATCCATGTTATTGAAAAATTAATTATGAATTTTTGTTATTTAACAATTTACTTCATGAAAACATCCTAAATAATAATGGAATATATATCACACCATCGATAAAATCAATAGGAAATAAATTATAACAATATAAAACAACGATATTGCTATGAGATTAGTACTAATTTCATTAATCCGGTTCATATAATTATTTGGACAATTTCATTGTGATCCAAAGGGGTAATTCATGATAGATCTATGATTGTACTTAATTAAATAGTGAATCAACAAATCCTTGACATGAAAAAGGACATTGATGCTATTCACATAGAAAAAAAAATTAAATAGATCACGATCAACTCCCATGCAATATCTACATACAACTGACAACGCCACGACACAACCACATCAACCAACCACCTAGAAAACAACAATATAAACATGAATATCATGCGCCACTACACAGAATAGATAAAGGCTAGGAAATAGATCAAAGAATCCGCAAGAAAAAGTGTAAATAATAAAATATATCAAATATGTATCATTATGGATCAAATAATGGAGTGAGGGATCATTCCTTGATGATGGAATCACAAAAACGCTGAAGACATGTTCGTAGGGTATCTTTAGGTTGAGGGAGGGACTATGTAGAATTTGTTTTGGAAAAACTCGAGGGGAAGAAAAATACATAACACATGTATTGTGAGGGAATTACATAATATGTCATTCCATTTCATGTAATGTAATTCATCGAGGAAGAGTTCTACTAAAAAAAAATTCGCCCCAAAGATATATTTAATTTTCTAAAAAATTAAGTATTTCATGCCATGAAATCCTCTTTCACACCGTGAAACAACCCTTGAAATAGGATGGAATTTCGTGTAAAAATATTACACATTGTGTAATCCCGTCCTTTAAGAAATTACATACCAAAAATTCTTGAAAAAGCTTTTGAACCCCCTCTGAAAACTCAATATGCTAAACACGCAAAGGGATGATCCACACAGATTCAGGCTCTTAAATGTGGAGATAATATTCATGGAATAAGAAAAATCAACAATTTAATGTAACATGGAGGAATAAAAAAATTTAATTGGCCACATAGGAACCAATCGAATCGATGAATGATAAATAAACTCAGAAAGTTTATGCCTATTATGTAACAAAAATAGTGGGATAAATTTCATATAGTGGGATAATGTAACCCCTGATATGTTTATGAAAAATTTATCTTTAAATAACATTATTTCTATTATTTCGTGGAACACCATATTTTAATTAATTGTGATATTCAATTAGAATATTTTTATTTAATTGGTCCACTATAATATAAAAATTTATTTGGTCAGTATGAATAAGAATAACCATATTATGAAATATATTTACTAATTCATAGTAAATATAAACATAATAATTGGTAAATTTATTTTATTCATAAAATATATATTGTCATTGAAAAATTATATTATTATTTTTATGGTAAAAAATATAATTAAGTGACAAATTTTGAAAATTTATTTGAAAAAATGAAATAATTTTTTGAACTCGGCCTCTTAAAAATATATAATAATTTGTTGTTTACAGTTTTTCTAAAATGATTCAAAGATTAATATATAGTGAAAATATTGATTTACATTTCAATATATATTTCGTTTTTTAATTTGCATTTTCAAATTTTACTTTTTATTTTTTTAAACTATAATTATTACATTTTGGTTAAATATTATATTGTATCTCTTTTCATTATTTTTTAACACTAATTGGTATAAAAAAAATTTATACATAAAAAGTGATTTTTTTAAAAAAATTTGGGGTTTTTTTCTGTTTTTTTCTTATTTAATATTAAATTTAATTATACCACATACATGTTCTAAGTTATTAAAAATGAATTATATTGATAGAATCAAGAAGTATAAAATTTATTAAATAGATCCATATTATATTTTGGTCAATATGAATATAAATTTAAATTATTATTGATTCCATGGTTAAGGGAAAATTTTGTAAATAATGATAAAAATAATATGACAGGGAATAGAAAATTATGATAAATGTTGAAAATATTCTATTGGTTTTTTATATTTTTTCCATTATTATCCACATGTTTAAATATTTAAATTAAGAGAAACATAGTTCACAATAATTCTCTGATTGAATCTTATTTAAGTAAAAGTGAAACACATCACACTATTGTTTCTAATAGGAATAATACTTTAAATACATTCTTATTCAGAAGATAAATTTTCATATAAATGAAATTATAATTTTAAAGTATTTCTCTTATTCATGATTAATTATTTTTAAATTTTTTGGAATAAAAATTACTTTAAATACATACACAATGAGGATGCAGTAATTATTCAATAAATAATAAAATCATACAAATAATGTCAAAAATATTAAAATAAATATAATTTAACATATTTATTTCGATCAATAAATTCTCCAGATGACGATTAAATTTTTAGAATATTATAAAACAGTTGATTCTAATTTTACATTTAATTTTTGTTGCTTTTGTAATTGTAGTAATGAATAACATAATACTTGAAAATAATGATATTTAATGAATTTAATAATTTATTAATTTATTGTAAAATAATAAAAATATTTTATATTTACAATAAGGATATTATATTGTTAATAAAGTCATCACTGATGATGTTATAAGCTATTTGGAAGTGGTTGGAACCATAATTATTTAATTATATTTTACTAATTTATGATGATCCAAAAACTCCCCTCTAATGCCCTTATAAGTACCACCCCTATTCACCACTTCTCATAAAATCTTCCAAGGCATTATATAACATCATGAGATTCAAAAAAATAAATAATTGTTTCAATGACATACAAGATACACTACATTGATATGAAATGAACAACAAAATATTATTATTTGAAAATTATGTTATAACTAAACTCTTTTAATGTATGGAATGAACAATAGTAACTAAATTATAAAAATTTGTTTTAAAATATTTATAAAATTAATTAATTTATTTTTATATAATTAAAAAATAAATTTAAAACAAATTGAATAAGAAGGAAGTATTTATACGAAGAAACATTTTTTAGGCCAATAAAAATGTTTGGTCATACTAAATTATATTGATTACTATTAGTTAGAGATAATACATTTATTTATATATTATGTACTAATGAAACTATTTAAAAAATGATAAAATTATTTTTATAGGTATAAGATATGAATAAATTAAATTTTATGCATAAAAGAAGTATTATTCTAAAATTGAAAATTTTCCACCATTTGATGGATCAGTTGTTTTGAATATATTTTTGGAAAAATTTATAAATTATATTTTAATATTTTATCCTATTATTTATGATATTAATATAAATATTTAATTTTATATATTTTTAATATTTTTATTGATGTGTAGCATTTTTTTGATTAATAATGAAATATACTACATTTTTATTGTAAAAAATATTCTGATGTAAATAATTTAATGTGGTAAATTATATTTTTAATTGGTTTTATAGTAAAATTATATCTATTTATTATTATTTACCTCAATATTGGTATTTGGAATCAATTTCAAAAAAAAAATTTGTACATAAAAAACATTCAATCCATTAAATATTTTCACATTAATAACATGTTTTCTCACCAAGTCAATAAGATTGATTTTAAATTAAAACCATCAAATTATATATTAATAATATTTTAAAATGTATTCAATATTTGGATTAATATGTTCAAAATTTAGTAAATATGTACCTTTTATTTATAGACAAAATGGATAATATCATTAGAAATATTTATTACCATGTTTATGGGTATATTTTGTAATTAAGGGTATAAAAATTATTTTAAATATTTTAAAATTATCCTAAAACCATTCTTATTTCATTAGATGACTGATTTTACATAAAAAATTATTTGGATATGTATTTTATCTATTTGAGTTCCTTGTATGTCTTTTATCTATTTAAATTTTTTTATTGAAATAAAAATAAACCTTGTAATACTATTGTATTTATCAAGTGAATTATTTTTACAATGGGAATTTATATGGGATATGTTAGTATATAAATAATATTTTTACCTTTAAAATTTTTATATTCATCATTGTATTTTTATTATATTTTTTATGAGTGAAATAATTATATCAATAAATTACACATTGATTGTACAATAATTTTTTAATTATATGAAATAATAAATAAATGTATAAAAAATAAAATAAATATAATTTAATATAGTTAACATAATAAATTATTTTACTAGAATATATTTATAAGATTGATATGTGTTAAACTAGTTTTTTTCTAAATCTATCCTTTATATAAGATATTTTAAAAAATACATTTAATTAATTGTGTCAAAATTAAAACTAATAGTATTTTGAAATATAAAATATTTTACTAAATTTTATAAATTTTATTAAAATATAAATTTTATACTACTGATTAGGAGTCATAATTTATACTAAAGTACATATTTAATTTTATTTTGGAATTTTATTGTAATTATATTAACTATCAATGTAAAATTACATGATATCTCTCTAACTGTTAAAAAGGTCAAATAAGGGTTAAAACAAATCGAAATGGATAAAACAACAACAATAACATGTATAATTATCATTTGATTAACATTAATAGCACCATTTTCATACTAATTTCATAATAAATTATGTTTTATTCATTTTTAATTTAATATTTTGAATAATTGGAAGTATCCCCTTCCCTTGTCATATAATGGAATCCCCATATAATATTTTACTCACACTAAAAAACTATTTTAATTTTCAATTATCTAACAAAGTATCTTCCTATAATACTGAAACATAATATATTGGCTTTATTTAAGTAAGACTATACTTCCTCAAAGTATTATGTTTTTAATCAAAGGAAATCATCTGAAGAAGAGGTATCATTTTTAATTAAGTGTTACTAATTAATTTCTGCTTCCATATTCATAAAATATTATAAAAGAATCATGTTATAATAATTAGAATATCATTAATATTATTATATGTTATTATGCTAATATCAACACCTATATATATATATATATTCAATCACATCTGAAAATAATTTACCCTCAATGGGTATGGAGGACTACCGCCTCACGAACCAATGAAATTGATTTTCCATAATCATCTATAAAAACCGGTTTTAATGATTTAAATAATATTTATATATGAAATTATATATATAATTATCATTATATGAGAATAACATATTATCCATGTTCTTACCTTTTCATGAAAAAAAAATTATTAAATCATTCGTGAATACATGTAAACAATCTTCTCCACAAAGTGATGTGATTTTTTTTTCATAAGAACGTCACATGGATAATATAAAAGTATATTAAAATGTATTAATTTATATTAATGATATTAATATCATTCTAGAAATATAAAACAATACTTATATTCTTTTCATAATGATCATTGATATGTGGAAACAACATTCTTCTATTGGTACAACTAACCATCACCATGATTATAACATAGTTATCATTTAATAATTGTACATAATGGTTTATTTGAATGTACAATTATTAATAAAAATATTTAAGCGTATAATGAAGATTTTTCTAAAGATTATCATTTAATGGAAACTTTTATTATTGACAACATACACATATAATTTTTAAATCACGTACCGAATAATGTTGAAACACCAAAAGTAACATAAAGGAAAAAATATTACCATTATATCTGGTTATTTGATATAAAGGAAAAAATAGTCCTTAAATTGTTTCACTATCATATAAATTATTAACATAATTTTATTATTCATGAAGTTAAAGGACATCTATATTTATTTATACTTAATGTGTGGGACTTCATAACAATCTCATTTTACTGAGGCATAATGAAATTTTATACACCCATGATCTATTATGTGGTGTATAAACATCCAATTTGAATATAAATTTCAATAAATAGTTTTCAAATTAGGGTAATATTTTTTCTTTCTATAAGGAATGATTGAAATTCATTTAAAAAAATATAAAGAATGTTATTTTAACATATACAGTGACAAAAACATCTCACCCATCATGAAAATTAATTTATATTTGGATTTATATTACAAACACCATATTATTAAAACAAAGAGAACCCCTATTTGAATTTTTTGAGATTTTTAATTTTTAAAATGGGATTTTTAAATGGATTTATTATTTAAATAACATTTAATGTTTCATTAAGAGTTGAAATAAAATTTTAATATAAAATATTGAAAAATGAAAAAATTTATTTATTGCGATTTTATTAAGGTACATAGAAATTTAATATGTTTTATTGTGAGAAACCAATTTTGATTAGTTATATGATAAAATAAATATGGGTGGCTCAATGATAGACCTATAATGGACTTGGTATAGAAGTCGATTATAAAATTATTTCATTTATATGAATGGTATGTTTGGAGGTCGACCACATAGTTATTCCACTAATACCAATTAATAGAATAATTATCTCCCATGATACCTTTGTGTGTTATATATTCCTGATATTAGTTTACTATAACTAATATGATTATAAAAATAATAAAAAAGATCTTATTTTCAAAATAATGTATTTATTATTTCAAAGGGATTAAAAGTAATACATTATGATAATGTTTTCAAGGGTTTAACATTTTCACCAGACGAACTATTTTTATTCATTATATATTCCTTACTAATCATTTTTTTTTTCAAATTAATTGTATTGATTTGTTTTTCAAAGGATATGAGGAAGATTAGAGAGAATGATGAGAACACTGGAAAAATTGTTTTCATTAATCATGAAAATAAATTGATTCTTACTTTTAAATGTATTTGTTTCAAAAAATTGGATATAGATTAGAATTGTCTATGTTTTATTATTTGGGTTATTATGTTTTATTTATGAAAAAATTATCCAAAAAATTAAACATGAAAATACCATAAATTTGAAAGAATTTAATTTTCATGACTAAAAATAAATTTTTATTATTATTATGTCTTGATCATTATAGTTTGTTTCAAAGTAATGGTTTATAAAGATTTAGGGATTAAGAATTTTTGTTAAACCTTTGTTATGTTTCTTTGGGTATTTATTTAGTCGCATACTTGTTCAATAAATATTTATGATCAGTGACAGTTAGGTATGAATTGAAGGGGGAGGATCTCAAAAAAAATCATATTTCTTCTTAATGGCATGATTGAAATAATTATTACAAACCGATGTCCTGTTTAATTGGGAAATTTTTCTAACATTAAAACTATTGAAACGTTTTTATTAAATATCAAACACATACTCCATACATATATATCATCATGTTTAATGGGTTGTAGTTATTAAAATATAATTTTATCAATATTTTCATATTGTCAAAATAGGTAAATATTATAATACAATATTCCTATATTTTACCATATCATAGCATTTTGTAGAATATTCTAAATTTAATACAACTTATGAAATTATAGACCTTTGGAATACTATTTATATATGGTTTTTATTGATAATATTTTCAAATATACAGAATATATTTAAAATGGAAACTTGATTGAATGTGTAATATCTAAAATTATCATAATGTGTTAAAAAAATATGTTTTTACTGGTGTCTTTGAAATTATATTTCATTTAAATTGATTTTCCAAAACTATATCTCTACAAATAATCATACATCCCATGTTGAACAAGGTGTGTTTGGAGAATGAAAGGAGGTAATTTAATTAATCATTAATTTATTTTTTTATGTATTTGAACATATATCTATGTGAATAGAATTTAAATGAAATCAAGTGGAAGCCATGATCATGGAATGAAGTTAATTCACCTTATAATAATTTTAGGAAATCATGGGGAGATGAAATGTCAAATTTCAAGATATAAAACACTTCATGAATTAATAAGTTGAGGACATAATTGTTTGGGATAAAATGATAGGTATAAGATAACCATTAATGTTTAAACATGATTTTAAATGATGAAACATTCCGTTTAAATTTTAAAAATTTCCTTGTGTTCATATTCTCGGAAGTAACAATACTCCTCAACTATTTGAAATATATATTTAAAGAAAAACATCATTCATTTAATTTTATTACTATGAAATCAATAAGAATTTACCCAATCAAAACATTGTGGTTTTCTAAATTCTCACATTCTCATGAACATTTTTTCTATTAGAATATATTAGAACATAATAGTTAATTATCCCTTCAATTTCCTTGTTTTAGAACATGTAACCCCAGTTTGTGATATTTCAGGTGACCTTCATACATCCCATTATTTCTTAAAAAGATTAATTTGTAATATCCCTTGTTATAATGTGTGATTCAAATAAAAGGATTTTTAAAAGTCAGACCATAGTAACCAAGATGAAATTTAAAATTCTAAGCAATAAATTTAAAAAATGGGGAAATTTAAAATCCAATTTTTTAAATGAAGTACTATATTATATAGTGCACATGATACACCACATCGAGATTAAACGGAAATATAAATATTAACATGTAAATTTTCCCACTATGAAAAAGTATTTAGAATATTGGGAATGGATTGTATTAAATAAATTTATATAATATGGTTTTCACATGTTTATAAAATGAATTATATTGTTACTAATTAATTATAAATTAAAATAAAACCCAATTTAATATAAAAAATGTGTTATTATGAAATACTATTTTTGTTCCAACAAAACTATTTGATCATAATAAATTATTCACCATTAGCGAGATATAATAATGATATTTAAATAGATCATATATTCAAATAATTTTTTCTACTTTCATCCAGGAATATTGATATGTGTAATATAATAATAGAACCAATTTAACAAAAACACATATTTTTCGAATAATACATTTTAGTTCTTATTGATGGTGCACTTGTTTTCAAATAATTTTTTTAATTTAATAATTTATAATCAAAAAAAATAGATGTGAATAAGGAATGTCAATATTTACATTTTTAAATTTTTATAGTTTCTCTTAATAAGTTTCATGTTTTGATGAACAATGAAAAATACTACATTTTACATTAAAAAAATTCTATCATATATATAATTTATATTATTGAAGTATATATTAAATTATATTAAAATTATAATTATAAACTCTTTATATCATTTATTCTAATACAGGTCATTGTAATCAATTTGACATTGAATTTGGATATAAAATCATTTTAGTTTTTTAATTATTTCACTTTGATAACCCATTTTATCACCATATTTATTAGATGAATTTTAAATTAATTTACCAACTTATGTGCTTTTAATTTTGAAAAGTGGATTCCGTATTAGTAATCATATGTTCAAAATTTAGTAAAGATGCTTGTTTTATTTTTTAAACAATATTAATTTTATAATTACTAAGTTTTATTAAAATGGTTTAGTTGAAATCATGTAATTAAGTCTACAAATTATATAAAATATATGACAATATTACCTAAAAACATAATGTAATTTTATAGGATGAATAATTTAAAACAAAATAATCATTTTCCTGATTATTTTATCCATTTGAGTCACTTGGATGACTTTAGGAAATTTATAGTCTTTTATTCCAAGAAAATTACAGTTTATCATTCATTTTTTAACCAAGAAATATATTTTACATGAGGATATATATGGAATATTGTATACTATAAATATTATATTCAAATATTTTTTTTAATTTTATCATGTTAATATTTATTTGAAATATAATTTCTTTAAAGGAATAAACAATAATTCTACAGGAATTGTTTAATTAAAGTAAATATCAATGAAAATATATTAATAATATTAAAATAAATTTTGATGGAGATGCTTAATGTTATTAAATATTTTTATAAAATATTGCAATAAATTATAGATGTTTTAAATAATTATTTTAGAATATGTTATGGTTTTATGATATTTTTTTGAAATTCATCTAATAAATATTTTGAAAACTGACATTATTATTTTTTTTAAAATTTCTTTTATTTTATATAATGATAAATAAATTAAAAAATTACATTATGAAATATTATTTGGACAAGTCATAAAAATTCATCGATGACTAATTCATAATTATATATTCACTTTATTGTAATTATACTATCCATCACAGTGAAAATTACATGACATCAAGATAAGTGTTAAAAATGATAAATAATGTCAAAAACCAAAATACAGTGATTGAAAAAATTAATAAAATATTGTATAATTTTAATCATGTGAATTGAGATCACCCCATAATAATATTATATTCTAAATAAATCATTTTAGACACATTTTTTAAACAAATTAATTTATTTTGTCATAATATTTTAATGAATTTATAGAGTTCCCCTCTCCTCTCTTATAAAAGGAAACCACATGTTCTCTTTTCATTACACTTAAAAAATATTTTATTTTTTTATATCTACCCATATCCCTTACTATAATATATCCCCTCATTCTAGATTCATTTGTATAGAAAACACGCCTTCCGTAGAGATGTGTGGTGTTAATAAATGGATATCTTTTCAAGAAGGGGCATTATTTTTAATATATTGTTTCCATTTTATTTAATCTGTCACATCCTTAAGATCTTATTAACCCATAAGGAAATATTTAGTCTTATATCCAATATAAAATGATATTTTATTTTGTTAATATCACAAAATATATCCATTTCCATTTCCATCAATAAGGAATGGAATTGATCATTCATGTGTATAATAGACTACCACCTTCTAAACCAATGAAATTCATTTTCCGTAACTATCTATATAAACTTGTTAACATTATTTAATTTATGTAAATATATGACATTAATGGAATTTTTTAATTATCAAATAATAATATATTATTTACATTCATACAATTCCATGCTTATAAAAATGACAATGTTGTTTTTGCTAACGTAGGAACTATCTCTTCCATGAAGTGAGGTGATTCATTTTTCATCACCACAACACATTTCAGATATATCAATGTATGGTTAAATAATTAATAATATATATATTATTATTGAAATAATTCTTGAATGTTAAAATAACACTTACTTTCTTTCCATAATGATCATTGAGAAATGTAAACATTACTTTTTCAAACATATGACTTACCATCTCAATTATTATAGCATTGTTCAAATTTAAAAACCATACATAACTTTTTTTATTTATAATATAAAATTAATGACTAAATGTGATAATGATTTCTGGAATATCATTCTTATGATGATTGTATAATGAAAACATTGACCATTAACATGGTACAAATTTCATTTTGGACTCATGTGCTGAATATCATCGAAACATCAAATGCAAATATAAATAATTAACTAATTACTATGACATGGAAATAAGTTATAAAAAAGGAATAATAATCATTAACAATATTATTACACAATTAATTTATTGTATTATTTTATTTATTCATGAATAAAATTGAAATATTTGTTGAACCAGAGTCATGGTAAGGGAATTTTCCATAATATTATTTCATTAATGCATATATTGGATTTATAAACCATCATCTTTTATATATTGTGTAAATTGACTCTTTGAAATGTAATTTCATTTACATGTTTTCAAAAAAAATATTTATGTTTTTTATGTGGAATGTTTTATTATTTTAAAAATGAAAAAAATGAATCTTCACATTAATGTATTCGATGAAAGTAACTACTAATTGGCCACAACAATTTTTTTTTTGGATTCCCTTTAATAATATATGTTTTAAAAAGAAAAAGGAATTGGTTTTAATATTTTTAATTGTGTTTTTTATAATGGGTTTTGGAAATGAATTTATTTTTTCAATAATGTGAATTGTGTCCTTAATTGAAACCAGTTATGTATAGTCTTATGACAATCTATAAATGGATGGGTTCATGATAATCCTACAATGCATTGGGTATGGTAGTCAATCATATGGTTGTCTCATCTATAAGAGTAACTTGTATGGAAGTCGAGCACATTGTTATTTCATTTATATATATAAAAAGAATAATTATGTTAGAATATACATTAATGTTTTTTCTATTTGTACAATTGGATTATAATATTTCTTATTATTTCAAAAATTATAAGAAATTTTTTTATTTTCAATGTAAAAAATTTACTATTTCTTAAGTGTGAAAAGTATTACATTATGATAAAGTTTTATTGGGTTTTATGTTTTCACATGAATAAATTTTTTACGTCATTGGTTATCCCTTTCTAATCTTCTTTTTCAGTTCCATGTTTAATTTTTTTCACATGAATTTAGGGGGAATACATAAAAGGGTGTGATAAAGGTAATAATTAGGAATATTGAACATTAAATGAAAAAAATTATTTTTAACATGTTTTCATTTTGTGAAAAAATGAATGTAGATTAAAATAATATACAATATAATATTTAAGTAATTAAGAAATATTTATGTCTAAATTCACTAAAAATATAAACCATAAATAAACACAATGTGAAATAAAGTAGTTTTATTGAGTTAAAACCATGATTATGTAATGATTACAAGGTGAGCCTTATAAATGAACATTTGAAAATATATAAAAAAACTCCTCCACAAATAATCCCTTATCTAGGTGATACTCATATATCCTAATCACTGATACCATTTTCCACATGTGGTCCTCCAAGGTGGTAATATTCAAGAGATGACACTGTCAAACCACCACTTTCAATTTCATTTATTCTTCTAACTTCTCCTCAAAACATTCATTTATCAAATAATAATAACTATAATATAATTTATATATTAAAATTTTATATTTATAATGTTATATCTTATATAACACCCTTTTATCATATTAGTTCACTAAAATAAATAATTCCATTATTCAAAATATTATGGTTATCCATCTCTATGGATAACTATCATTCATGTTATATTAACATATTAAATGCTTATCGTAAAACTATTTTTATGAATAATACATATTTTAATTATAATGTTATAAATTATTTTATATTTTATAACTAATATATAAAAATAATAAAAAAATATTTAAATCTAATATGCGATGTTCAAAAAAACATCCAAAAAACTAAAAATTAATCATTAATATTTTATCAAATGAATAAAGAATGTAAAAAATTTATATATGGGACCATAAAATCATCTATATATGTATTAATACCATTTCATTTTATTCATGAATATTATCCCCATTTAATAAGAACTTCTATACTTATATTTAAGTGAGAAAGCCAATATAAAACTAAACGAACACACTTACAGTGAAATAATTGAACCATATAACTCATAGAAGTGGCCATTAAATAACTAAATATATTTAAAAAAATCCAATAAATGTGAAAAAGTTTCTTAGTAAATAAATTAATTTAACTAATTTCATTTACTAAGAAATTTTGTTACATTTCATAACAAATTCATACATAAGGCCAGGGATCTATCTAAACCTCCATATTTCGATTGGGATACACTATATCTCTTTATGCATCAATTTAATTCTTTATTATTCATATATAATTATCCTATATTTGGTTTTAAAAGTTCCATGAATATTTATGTTGATAAATTTATCATTATTTGATAGGGAATTAAAAGTTTCAAATATTCACATCTTAATTACTCTAGATACAAAAACAAGAATAAAGGGAAATAATTAGATTCAGACCCATTTTGAAGTACACCCCATAAAATATTATAAGCATCTGATAAATTTTTAAATTCACTAAACATATCATAAAAGAAAAATTAGTTAAATTTCTGGATTTATATAAATAACTAACCTCTAATTCTCTTTAAAGACTCACTATTATTTTGCTTAAAACCATTCTTAAGAAGAACATTTGAAGGTAAAATTAAAACATCTTTTAATGTTTGAAAATATGTAGGAATTTATTTTTCATGATCTATTATTTTATTTCGTTTATTATTTTAAAATATTTGTTTAAATCCAGTCCTTCATGGATACCATTATGATACACCCTCTGGTTATGTCTTATGACATAATTATAGAACCCATTTCATTTTGTGGTTAAACTTTATTTTTATTTCTTATGTTTGATTTATTATATGAAACAACTTTCCATGATCATGTTATTGTGGGTGCAACCATATAAAAATCCAATGAAATGGACAATGATTTAGTCTGATGTGAAATTATATTTGGGAATTTAAAGTATAAATAATCTCTTATGTGACTCCTTCCAACGTGTCATATTTTCTTGACATTTACCCTTGGCTCAAGATTATGTCATGATAAATGATTCTCCCAAATTTCTATATTCCATTATAATATGATTCCATATACAATATTTTATGCTTCCATATTCTTATTTATGACCAGACCCTTTTTTATGAAGTTATTCTTTCCAAATAATGTTTTATTATTTAATCTGATGTTTTTCCTTTACCATGATTATTTAATCTCATCACTTTTATCATTGTATTCCTTTGGCTATCCTATGTAGCAGGACATGAACAAAGAGAGTTATTACCCCTTTATTAAGATTAGTAAATTTATTTTTTATAACACTTTCTTGTTTCATTATTTTTTACCTCTTATTCCAAGTAGAATAATCTTTTAAATATGTGATATGTATATAAAGGTTAATTATTCATAAAATTATGTAAATATGTTTGAATGAATCTTATGATGATATAAATTAAAATATAGATTTGATATAAATTGGTTTTAATTTAGTATTACATAAATAATCTTAATATTATTTCCATAATGTACAAAATGTATTCTCCAAAATAAGAGAAAATTATCAAAACACAATTCATTAGGGTCATCAGATATTAGAAATTTTATATTCTCTATTTTAAATATCTAATTAATAGTCCCCAAAAATATATCACTCAAATGATTATATTAACATCATATGTTACACTATATATTTCAATACGGGGATATTGAAACATAATAAGGTAATATCAAATGAATAAAAAATGAAAAATTATTAATGAGTCATTTTGGATTTTACTCATATGCATGTAAGAAAATATGATCATTGTTTAAGAAACATATTAAAAGCATTATGAAATCTAAATAGTTATCTATAATACATTATTAAATATAAGATAAAATCAAAAGAAATATAAAATATAACACGGAATAAAATATAATAAGTAGATAAAATTTCTCAAGATTAATGGAGTATAACATAGAGAAGTGGTATAAACTCAATATTTGGTATAATCACAATCAAATGAAATCATAACATTGTGAACATAGCCAAACACATTCATGTCCATCCATACTGTTTCAGACATTTAAATTTTTTGTCATTTCCACACAAAACCATGTAAAAATATATAATTAAATATATTTATATTAATCATATTATGAACCTATCGAATCAAAATCATATATATGAGTTATTTTACAAATATAGATAATTGAAATCATTTCCACATTTTATCCTTTGAATATATTTAGTACAAATCATGGAAAATCATTATTTAATGATAATTAAAAAATTTACTAATGATTTTTACGTATATATGTGACCCCACTTATCAAAAAATAATTATCCATTCATATGTGTAAAACATTAAGTCAATCAGAAAACAATTCAAGAAATACAATATAATTTAAATGGGTTTAATATCATTTACAAAGGCCATCATATAACATTATATGAAGATATTATCAATAGATACCCAAAATTCTGTCGATTAAATAGCGTGAAATAATTTTGAGGTTGATCTAGGTATTTACTCTATAAGAGTAAGATTCAATAGAGTTAGATAAGTAAATCTATGAGATATATTTGATAAATGTGAAAAATATTTTTTTTAAATAAAAACATTTAGTAGTAACATAAAAAATTATTTTCATTATCTTAAAATGGGAATATTTAACAAATTATTTTTTCAAATGACTATATATATATATCCCTTAAAATGATGTGAAATATAGTAAATATAGAGTATAATTTTAAAATTTATATTAGTGTAATGAAATCCCTATATTTATTTTTCTAATATATTATCCATTGTTCTTTAAATTGAAAAATTCACCAAATAATTATATCAAAAAATTTAGTTAAAAAGAAAACAATTAATTGGAATATTCATTAACAAAAATATTTTCAATAGTATGGAAATTTTTTCAGTTAGTAAATGATAAATGTTAGAATCATATCACACATTTTTAATGAAAATAAAAAAAATGGTCAATTTGTAAAATATGAAAATGATTCCTTCGAAAAAATTTAATATAAATTATGTATTATACTGAAGAAATATTGAACTAAATTTTATGTATATAATAATATTCAAAATTTAAATAAATAATACATACCTTTAAGAGAAAGGGGAATAATAATGGAAACGAAATTATTGATTAAAAATTCATATTTTCATAGAGTGTAAATTCAATAAAAGAATAAATTTTGATGAAAATATGTGATTTTACAAGTGATAATGAACAAATAATCTATTAAGTATTGAAATTATTATAATAAAACATTAACATTGGAGCATGTTTAAATATTTTTTGATTAAATAGAAAGGAAACTGAACTTATACAACCCTTATATATGAATACAACATGATCAGATACACTATGAACTAATTTATAATAATTTTATAATTATATAAAATATATTTATAAACCATGTTTATATTTATTATCTTTTTTTATTTTTATTCATTTATGTCATATTTATTAATTATTTTTATACAATAATGATTATTTGTGTTAATTGTCTTAAAAATTCCTAGTTTATTTTGGTAAAAATGTTTTGGTTATTATTCTTTGATAACTATTTAAAAATATATATAATAGTCTAACTACTAAAATATATGATCAATAATGATTTATTATGTTATAGGTTCACTCCATGGGTTCTTCATGTGTTGTTATTGAAGATGAAATATATAGTACGTTTGTATCAGTATATTTGTGTGAATAAAATTAGTTTTTTAATAATGAATTTCATTTTAATTATTCCACTATAGAATGAAATAAATATATTTTATTATTAATATAATATCATATTGGAAATTATTTTTCCTTAACCAATCATGATGATAATATATAACATCATTCCTAGCAGTTTTTAATCCACCCAAATGTAGAGCATGTTATTATAAATGGGTGGGTATGATTATTATATGATTTTGTGTATAATATCAGCATTAATGAAGCATAATAATGTTATTTAGATGTTATTAATGGGATAAATTATTATTCAAAATAGGTGGAGGATGGTGGTGAGTGAAAATAATGATATAATATTATTACTGATATTCTTAAAAAACTATCACATTTTGAAAAAATTAAATTTTTAAATAAATTTTGGATAAAAATCTTTAAAATAAGATATAAAATGGGATAAGGATATTGGAGATTAAAATACAACATAATTTGATTTGAAAACAAAGTTTAGGTTTATTTAATTGGGTTGTTGAGGAGTATTTTTATAAGAATTATTAGTATATTTTTTATATATTTATATTTATTAATATAAAAAAACAGTCATATTCAAGTAAACATGATCCAAAGAAAGTGATTAAGGGAATTTTGATGAGATTAAGTCCCAAAATAAATAATCTACTCATTTTTGGATATTATCATTTTTTAATATTATCTCTTAATATAATCCAATTACATTATTTTGTCCATTAGAGTAGTTATTATATATTTCCTTAGGTCATGTTTTTTATGAAAAAAGATATAGTCTCATATTACAAAAAAAAAATATTCGGAATTTAAATATAAAATACATTTTATTTTATTCTATTTTTATATGATATAAAAATTAATTTTAATATAATTATACCTAATACAAGAAAATTACTCATTTCAAAATTTAATATTAGCAAATAAAAAATTTACAAAAAATTTGAAAAATTTGAAAATTATTTATTCCGATAAAAATTATAGAATTATGAAAGTAAAAATTGCAATATTTTATTTCTAAACCCTTATAAAAAATGTAATCATCTTTACAATTAATTATGTTAAATGTTCAAAAAATATATTTTCATTAGTGTAATTTATAATTTATGTTTCAAAACATATATCACTGGTTTAAAAATTCAATGATTTTAATTCATTATTTTACACTTTAATTATATATTTTATTAAGAATAATGTTTTTGATGTATTTATGTATCATTTGTATACATATGTTTTCAAAAAAGTTACAATATTTGTAAAAACAATATTTTGTACTCTTTAACTGAAAATCATTCTTATCAAAACACTCATAAAATTCATCCCATTATCATTTTGATATTATGAAACAAAAAATTAACTTAAATTAATATAACATAAAATTTAAAATTTATATATTTCCCCATTAAATTGAAATATAAAATATAATGGAAAATATATAAAAACAATTTTTAAAAAATTTCTTCTCTTAAATTTGTCAAATAAATTACTAATAAAATGATTATTAATTTTTTTTCATTAAAAATGTTAATTTTAATATTACATAAACAACCTTTAATATTATTTGGTAAAAAAATTAGACACTTTTAAAAATTGTTCTCTGTAATTTTCACATTAAAATTTAACAATTTTTATCATATCCCTTTAATCATTTATCTTATAACCATTAAATTTTGATAAATTTAAATTACATTTGAAAAAATAAAATAATTATATGAAAATAATAGAAATAATATATATAGAAATATAATGAATATTTTTATATTTAGGAAAACATAATTATTCATTTTCATTTAATTTAAAAGATGTATCAAAATGATTTACATTTTAATATTGATGTTTCATGTTTTATTTTTATAATGTAATAATGTTTACATTTTATTTAAATAATAAATATTTCAAATAATTTTATATATTTTTTAGATTGAAACATGTTATTCAATAATTTATTTATTGAAAAGAAAGGACATACTGATTCTAAACATGTTAATTGGAATACATCAAGAAATTGCTTCCTCCAAATATTAAATATATATCAATAATGAAATTATATTTTGGTATCATTATGATATACCTTAATAATTATATAATTTATAATGATATATCAACTTTTTATCATGGATAACACTAGTAAATTACAATTTTTCACCATTATATAAATAAATATATCTATTTTTTAACATAATCCATAATTAATGTTATTAATCCTTAATGTGTTAGGGGATTTTATATAGCCATGAATTATATGTCCTCTTTTTTATCATCCATTTATCAATAAAATACAAAATCCAAAAGATATAGTGAGATTTATTTCAAACAATAAATAAAATATTTTATCATTTATTATGGAATATTTATCCTAATTATAAATCATGAAACCTTCATTTCATATTTTGATGTATTTGGATCATGATGCATTATTTTTAGTTCATAATTAGTTTTTTATGTTATACACTCTGGTTCATCATAACATAATCCAAAAACATTTATCCCTACACTAATACATAATGAGACACCTCAATTCCAAAAAACCTAGTGTAATGGATAATGAATATTCATTACAGAAAGGGCTTGGTACCTAGTGAGAAGACTTCTACATAACATAAATATATATTACATCATTTCACAAATATAAATATTCTCTCTAAAAAATGAACACCTAATCAATTAACAAAAATTTTTGGTGCATTTTTACATTATCTACATTTTATACATATATTAAAATATACCCCAATTATTTCCCAATGATATCCATTTCAGACAATACCCATCAATATACATCATACATTATACTATTATTTTTAACTAGAGGAAACCAAAACATAAGTCGAGTTAGTTCAGATTCTCAGTAAGAGAAAAAAGTAAAAATATTTATGAGAAATTTATATTATAAGAATGTAATAAAACATGTTCATGTGAGAAATATTTAATTTAACATATTAAGGAATGATAATAATTTTCCCCGTAAAAATGATCAAAGAATATATAACATAAAGATTTATGAAACATATTCCTTGAAATAAGTAAAGAAAAAAAATAAAAAATCAATCATTAGACATATGACATAAAATATTATTATTGTATTACATTTATATATGAAATAAAATAAAATATATGAAATCATAACTCTAGGAAAATAACCATGTGAAATATTTTCAATTCATAATTTCATGAAGGTAAAATATCAGGATTATTCCCAATCAATATCTTATGAACATATTCAATCATTATCATCTACAAAGATCAACATGTGAACATATATATTCCCAAGAAAGTTAGAAAATTTTTCTATGGAAATATTTATTCAAAATATTATATATATTATCTGGTGATAATATAAAACCCAAATCATATCTACACAGTCTTACCCCTATGGTTCAACATATCGTCAATTCAATTAAATAATAATGACCCTCTGGGAAATATCTAATAGTCTAACCCCACTGGTCCCACATGGGAATAATCAATTACAAATGACCTCATAGGTAGCTCCCATAGTGAATACCCCTTGGTCTGTATAGAGATAACAATTATAATGACCCTCTAGAAGCTCTCACATTCCATTCCTTATAGTCCAACGTATTATTAAAAACGTCATTCTGGGTCTCTATCACTTTCTAACCCCTTTGTTTAATAACCCCATGGAAGATCTCATTATCAATGCCTCTGGTCAAATATAATAAACAATTATATAGAAATGACCCTTTATTGGGAATATCTCATGGACATTTCCCTTTTTGGTCCTCATTCAGAGTGCGAAACACATGCATATTATATTAACAGTAACTCTATCCTAACAATTGTATTCATGAAAAACAATGAAAGACTGACAAGAATGTCTAATCCAAATGACATCAATCAATCAAAAACGGGATACACAACCATAATCAAGGAATTAATCCTTAAAGTTAGGAAAATCATATTTTATCAATCAAAAATCCATAACAGGTACTAAACATGGATACATTATATAACACTCAATACACAAAACATGGTTATTGGGATCGTTGAGAATATATAATCCAAAGATAATCCCAGAAAGGAACAATCCTCCTACTTTGACATTTTACAATAAACACTCCTGAACATCATCCCTTGAATCAGCATAGATCGTCATTGATCTTCAAAAAGGTCAAAATGTTCTACCTCATATAACTTGAGAGAGAGAGGAGAAATAATGAATAGAGGCACTAGGGCTAGATAGAATTCACTAGTGGGAATCAATCACCTGGATGTTCCTCAGTCAGATATCAAATGGGAAAATGGGAGGACCTTGAAGAATTGTGGTCGTAAGTCACTATCATGTATGAGAGATGAGAAAAAGAAGATGCTTTTATAGAATATATGTGACCCCAGTCTGATTAATAAAAAAATGTAATGTACATGGAGTGTTCATTTAATATACACACCATGTACATGCCTCAACTATCCTCTACTCTAGGCCATCATCCAGGTCACCACACAACCATGTACTTGACTGTTACACGTCTAGTACACGACTACCCATGTAAATCGGGTGCACGAATTTTACTCAGGAGTACACAACATGTACTTATAAAAATTCCTTTTTGTTCCTTTTTTCTCACACACAATCTAAAAAAAATCTATATATGAAAAGAAGATCCGTGTTTTTAAAAAATCCCCCCACATAAATCAATTTTTCCCTAAATTTTTCATGCAAGGGTGGGGAAGATAAAACTTCAAATAACTCTGACCACTTCGATCATAAATTGACCTCCCTCTCCCATGTCTCACCCTGTACTATCCAGTGCTGTCATAACACCAATAATATATGAATAGAACAGCCATGTAGAACCTTTGCGCTCTTATCAAAAATCATATGAGGATGATACTCGAAGGATTATTCTACCTCCAAATCAACCTTATCGGGTTGAAAATCAAGAGATGGGTCTAAAAAGTGACATCGTTTTAGAGAAACTTGAATAAAATCATGCGTAGCCCGATACCTCAAAGGTAACTACAACCAATATGAAACCAACCCAACTCACTACAAAAAACTAAACAACCTGATGTATCTCATTCAATGCGTCCCTTATCTCATAATCTGTATGTGACCCAACCATGATGTGACACATAAGAAAATCAAGCCTCTAACCTCGAACTCTAGAGGTCATCTCCGTCGATCAACATAAGATTTATACTAAGAAAAGTCAATATCCATCCCCTTCTGAATAGACACTACCTTCTCATTGGTGTCCTAGATAGGACCGGGTCAAAGAAAAGTTGTCTCCCTAGCCACTACCCAACATAGGGATTATCGGCATGGTCGACCGTTTGAATCCTCTTAAGGTTCCATCTAAATCTTATCCTGAAAACTATTATTGTGAGAATAATCAACTAGTTTTATGTGTCTCTCCAACATACTCCCCATCATATAGAATGCATTCTCAAATCCTTTCCTCCAAAACATGAATCGTGCACTCGGACTGTCCATCTATATAGAGATCGTAAGATGTACTCAGAAGTTCACGAGTACCAAAATCCCTATGCAATACCTTCTAGAAACATGTTGTAAAATGAGCACCCTTGTCTGAAATCATGGAACATAGAACCCCATGAAAACAATTTATATCTCAGATGCACAACCATTCCAACCCATTAGTATTGAAGGTTTCCTTAATCGATATGAAATGTGAATCCTTCCGGAGGCTGTCAACAAAAACCCAAACTACATCATTCCATCGATGTGACCTTAGTAAACCCATCAAAAATTCCACTGTGACATCATTACACATCCACATGGGAATGGGTAACTCCGGTATTTGTCATGTCCATTGTTGATGTCCTACCTTCACCTGTTGAGAGGTGGAAGATCTTAAAACAAAACCATCCACATCTCTCTACATACCTGGCCACCAATACTAACAGTGTCAGTCTCGATACATCTTTGTGACACCTGGATGAACATCCCAAACTGAGGAATGAAAATCCTACATCAGCTCCACATGTAATTATACTGACACCCATACCAATCCATGAAAATGAATGAACTCATCATCTCCTATAGTCCACCCTTGTGTAGGTTCATCTCTTGGCACACTCTCCCATTGGACTAGGAATTATGAATTAGATAGATACCTCATTCGAACTCGATCCAGAACAATATAGGCAACAACTAAAAAAGAAATAAAAATATAACACTGTATGTTGTGCACCAACAAATGCATCTCAGAGAACATATCCATAAGATGACACTCACTAATGGCCTCATGAACTTCCTATATTTTATTCCTACTGCTTGAACTAATAACCACAACATTTCAATTCCTAGGTGTGTTAGAAAATTCAATGTCAAAAGACAGAAGGTACTAAACCCACCTTCGTTGTATCTAATTCACACCACAATGAGTATATATACTTGAGACTTTTGTGGTATATGAAGACACAACACTATATCAAAAAATTTCATGTCTCCAACATGGTACTTATAATGAAACGCATATGAGGCTCATGAGGTATAACTCTGGTTATATCTCCCGAACTAAGATAAATATTAATAGCATATTTGGAAACCTAAAACCATGTATTTTAAGTTAATTATGCATAAAAAAAATATTTTATCTAAGGGATATTTAATAAGGTATAATAAAGTTACTAATAACAAAAATTCTGGTATAAAGAACCAATTATAGCCAACCAGCCATCGAAAACTCAAAAACTTAAAGGCGTTATTCAGATTCTTTTATGAAAATACTATTGTCACATTCTCTATTTCTATTGAAATGCCTTTCTCTGAGATAACATGACCCAAGACTTGAGTCAGGTCCATCAAAATGTATCTTTTTTAGAGCTTATCAAAAAACTAATTCTCTCTCAGTGTTCTCAAAATGATCTCATGATGGGTGGCATGGCCATGTCGAATGTGAGAGTACAATAAAATATCATCCATGAAGACCACAAGTAAATAATTCATGTAATGATGGAACACTTTGTTCATGAGATCTACCAAAATATTTTCATTTTTGTGAGACCAAACAACATAACCACATACTTTTATAGTCCATACCTACTTCGAAATGCATTAAAATGTATATATGATGGTCCAACACACAACTGATGGCAACTGAATCTCAAGTCAATCTTCATGAACCGTTGAATCCTCAAATATGACCATAAAGATCATCAATCCTCGTTAAGGGATATAGGTTCTTAACCATTAACTAGTTTATTGTCCGATTATACACAAACTTATTTAGGGTATTGTCTACCTTCTTCTCAAAAAGGACATGTGAACCCTAAAGAGAATTACTAGGTTGGATTAAACCCTTTGCATGTAACTCCTTTAAATAATTAATGATCTTTTGTTACTATAGTGTATCAATCTGATAAGGTGGAATGGACACTGTATCCACTCGTGGAACTAGATCAATAGAGAAATCTACTTCTTACTTTTGAGGTAAACCTGAAATTTCATCTAGAAATACATCTCTAAAACGATCCACCACTGGAGGAAAGTCTATCTGTGAGGTCCCCTGGCCACCCAGATATAACCTAGCAATTTTGGTTTTAATTCCTCTCATCCCAAGAGTCTCGTGTCCCATTATACATTCCTAGACATCCCACCCTTCTTTCTGTGGAAAATACCCACCCTCTACAAACGTGAAACTCACCCTATAGAAATAACATCCAAAAAAGGCCTAAAAGGAGGCCAACCAGTCCATTCTGAGAATGACATCGAATCTCGTAATCTCTAAGACATGGAGGTACCACAAGAAGAAACTCCAACCCATCTCAGGAGGGCACTCCATTCACTAATGTATAGTATCCTTCCTATGCCCCAACAAAGTTTATAGCATCATAACATCCTTAAAAGTAATGATACATATCCCAATGCCATTCACAACGGATAAATATATAAAACTATAAAAATCCCTTGTATAAAAATGTAAAAAAGCTAAAACTAAGGAAACTAGAATCATACCTCTAAACATATATAGTTCAAAAGCCTGCTCATGCTAGGTCGACTCCACTATATATTTCTGACCTATACCATGGCCATGTTACCCAGCCTAACTACCCCAAGAAGATCAACACTATGGTCACTAATAACCCGAATCCTGACTACCATAGCAACAAACACATCCTTGGCCTGAACTATCTAATGAACTATAGTTCCTTGAATGAGGAGAAACTTGTGGACCTAATCTAGAACATGGATTCATAACTGATCCCCTCTCAGTATGTGCTGGTGAGAAAAATCCTCAAAAAAATAAAGATGACCAATATTTTCGCAATCGCAGCACTCAACTAGCTCTCTCGGGAACTAAGGTCTCATGTGACCAATCATTGCACACAAGTTGCACCTCACATCTCTTGTTATTGATACATCCCTCTTACACGAATCAGCACATGAAGTCTCTCTACAGTTATTCCTGATATCATGTGAAGGAGTACTATCCCTAGATGTTGAGTCGCCCTAGATCAACGTTCCCAACACTCTCAGATTTCACAAGGTAATCAGTTCCTAGTTCACTATATCCATCCCTGATGTCTGCCTAAACACATTCACCTATTATCGGATGTTGTAACTGAGAGCATCTTAAAATTTCCTAGCCTATGATAAGTCATCACCTCCCAGAAGAGGTGTGAATTGGTGAATCTCTATGAAATGTGATGAGTAATTAATCATTTAACGAGAACTCTACTCAAAATGTGTGAACTATTAGGCTTGATCAGTCCTCAACATATCGAGATAGAATTAATCATAGAATATCCTCTGTAACATGTCCCAAAGTATATCTTGTTGTTGTCCCACCTATGAAAAATCATCCCACTGTCTCCTAGAAGAATCACATAGAATGTATGTAATAAATTTCAACCCCCTCTCCATAGGTGTCTCTTAAGGCTCAGAGATAGAGATCATTGTCTCTAACCATGACTCTGCAGCCTTTGGTCCTTTATCTCTGGAAAATGATGAAGGATGATACTACTGGAACACCCGTGTCAGCCCTACCATAGACGTGGCATGATTTTGTTCTCCCCAAATGGTCTATAACATCATCAAAAAGCCTTCACGGAAGTCTGCATCTACACCTATTTCTCGGATAATATATGATACCAAGACGGTCATGATGGGAGGATCTGTTGGAAGTCCTTGAACTATCATTTATGTTGTCTGATATTCTCCGGGCACCTATCATACAACCATAGGATGTCATAGTCGCATGAATTTTCATGGTCAACCACACATCATAGTTTAAGATCATCAAGAAATGAAAATTATAAGTTCATGAAAGATACAATAGAATAAATAATTTAGGTTGTACAAAACAGGGTTACACAACATGTATAACCTCCTAATGGTGTGTTCCTGTTAATCCTTACATTGGTGTGTACTTCTTCCAAGACAGTTCATGTAACACCCTATAAACAAGACATGTTCCTCTGAAGGCATGGTGTGTACATGAATTCTCTCTCCTAACCAAGTACTTCTACATGGCTCAATGACATGGGGTATGAGGGAACAACACTACATGACATGTTACCCCAGACACAACATGTACTTGTAAAGGGACATCGAACCTTGTCATTGGTCACATGGTCGGATACATGGTCAACTCTACACAACTTATGTGAGTAGGGAACAACGTGTACAAACTAGGTTTCATCCACCCATGTTATTAGTCACAAGGCCAGACCCACGTTACTTTTGGCATGGAGTGTACTCCAAGTACACGTTATATTCTACCCTAGGTTCCCAACCCCATGTATCTTCTCACATAGTTAGTCACATGATTAAATACTATATGACATGTAAATACAATACAAATCGTGTACTTATGAAAATTTATTACCTTTAAAATAAAATAACACATAGCATGTGTTCATAACACAACACAGCATGTTGTCTGGGTTTCTGGAACATAGATCTATAAAACTTTTCCAAACCCCTTAAAATGTTATATTTTTTTCCCAAGGAATGAAAAATTAAGATTAGTGAGATCCCATACTCCCAAGAATCAATGTATGCCATCCTTATTCACATCATAACCAGACAGAATTCAATTTTTTGTTCAACAATGATCCTATAAATTCTGATCAAAGAGGGCCCATAACACCTAATGAACAAATGTTTGGTGTCCATCCAAATGAATCAGTATACTTACCAATACCATTTCCAAAATAGATGGTATTTTCTCATGCAATCAATCAAAAAAACATGCATATCTTGCACAACATATATCTCCACAACATGAAATCAGTAATTCCCCCTAAATTGCATTACAAGAATGCATGGCATGTGATATCTATCAAGTGTCTATATGATGCATGAGATGGAATACTCTCATTAAATTTGGATTCAATAGAAATATAACCTCAATAACATCAACTATAAAATCACAATAGAAGTGAATCACCCAACAGTCAAATCAAATCAACATTAATAATTAAAAAACTAAAAAAATCGAAATAATCAAGCTAAATTAGATTTTCCATGTAAATGGGATAGTTAATCCAGGGAAAAGCTTATTACAAACTATATTTTTTTTCTTATCCCTATCTATAGGCTACAAAATGTATGACATAGTAGAAATGAAACTCATCTGATATCACTTCGTAACATCCCGGTTCCGTGTGCCACCCAAAGTTTCCCCGTACCCAGGGGGTCATGTGGCCTCAAGTGCAGCTCCCCAAATGTCAGAGGCTGCCAACTAGCTGTGAGGTCCTTGGGTGTGATAGTGGAAAAAATTACATCATTTTCATAGTAACATAGTGGAAACAAACAAAAAATAATAGCAGAAGAATTAATACCATACTACAGAAGTAAACAATGGAAGACAAATAGTTTAAACAAAACTAGTATATATAAATAATTTATGCATGTAACATGTATATAAGAAAGTATCGAAAAAATTGACAATGATAGAAATACAATAATAAAACCAAAGAAAATAATATACTAAAGTCCAACATCATCCTAATCTTCATCTTTTTCCTATGCTCTCTAACTCCAACAATAATCATGTACCTTATGAAGAAGGGCGCTTTCCACTATCCATAACTCTAACCATGTAATCTTTTTTGGTCCAAAAGCATAACCCATGTATGGTGTGAGAAAAATTATAGTAGGCTTCCACAAAAAGATATATTACTAACTGTCATTGAATATTTATTGCAAGAAATATGAAAATTTAAATAATAAACTATAAAGTACCAAAAAGTAAACAATACTATCAATTTCAATTACATTGATTTACATTTAAAAATAATTCAAACTATTGAATAGTGTACCCTCAATATTTTTTCCAGATATCTTCATCCCTATATGTAACAATAACAAAAAAAATGTCTCAAAATACATTCTAAACAATCATGTAAGATCAAGTAAATGTTTGTTCATAGGCTTGGAAGGCTCATCACAATCAATCAATCATTCAATATAAAGACAATGGGAATGTTCTAAATGTGTAACCCCACTGGTTAAACATATCATCAATTAAATAAAATAACAATTCTCCATTGGGAATCATCTCACAGTCAGAACCATTTTTCTCCACATGGAAACAATCAATTAAAAATGTACACCTGGGTAGCTCTCACGGTCAATACCCCATGGTCCGCATAGAAATAACAATTACAATGACTCTCTAGAAGGTCTCACAGCCAATTCCCTATAGTTAATCATATGATTTATAATGAACCTATTTTTATCTATCATAGTATAACCCCTCTGGTTAGTGACCCCATGAAAGCTCTCACATTAAATTCCTCTGGTCAACGATAACAACAATAATACATAAATGACCCTATAATGGGAATATATCACGTTCACTTTTCATTTTGGTCAAAATTCACAATGAGAAACACATTAATCTCATATAAAGAGTAACCCTATCCTAACAACACTAGTCATGGAAGAAAAAGAAAGTCTAACAGGCAATTCTAGACCAAACAGACATAATCAACCAAACATGGGAAACACATCCATAATCATGGTATTAAAAAATGTTCCTATGAAAATAAAAAATTCTAAATCCACAAACCATAATAGGTATTAAACATGGTAAAATTCAATAACACACAATACCATCTACATGGATATTGGTCACATTGAGCATATATAATCCAAAGACAACCACATAAAGGAATAAACCACATACATAGACATTGAACGATGAACACCCTTGAATGTTGTCCCTAGAATCATCCAAAAAAATCATAGATATAAAAAAGGTCAAAACTATTATGATTGGATAACTCAAGAGAGATGTGAAAGCTGAAATAGAGGATCTAGGGAAAGAGAGAACTCTCGGCAGGAATCCAATGCAATTGACGACATCCTAATCGGAGCTCAGACAAAGGAAGAGGTGGTTCTCAATTATTTTTAGTCATATGTCACTCTCATGTATGATATATTAGAAGAAGAAGAATCTTCTTGAGATTATGCACTACCCAAATCCAATTTTCCAAAAAAAATGTACACGACATGTTCATTAAAGGTACACACTGTGTACTTTCCTCAATCGACCCCCATTAGGTAGTCAACCAGGTCAGCACATGACCATGTACTCGGTCGTTACATAGCTACTCGTGGAAACCAGGTACACGATGTGTAGTCATGGTTACATTACATTTTCTCTGTTCATTTTTAAAAAAACCCAAAAATAAAGATCCACACCTGAAAAAAGTGATATGGGATCTTATAGAATGTGACATATTTCAGTTTTTCACAGAGTATTTTTTGTCCCTCAATACAATGAAAACCTAGTTACCGATGACATTTTTTAAAAAAATAAGTAAATATTTAATTTACAGGTTCTGTAATGGTAATGGTAATATGTATCTATAATTAAGATATCACCCCCTCATAAACAAATATTACTGAAGTATTCTCTTTAGGAACATGACCATCTTGAGCCAAAAATAAAAATATTATGAAATTAAAATATAATATTTTGATTCATTATTATAATATCATGAAATTTCTCTAATGATATATGAGTGTAATATGTTTATTGTATAATAATTAATTGAAACCATCATTAAAAATATAGAACAAAATAATCTTTCTAATCTAATATCATCTGATGACGAAGAAAACGTATAACTAACAATTAATTTATGATATATTATTATAAATGTATATTTTGAAAAATTAAAAATATTAATGAGGTTATTAAATATATTATTATTGTATTTTTCTAATGGTTGATATGGTGCATTGGATAATGGAATAAAAAAGGTAATGGGGTTTCATGATCCAAATATTTTATAGGGTCCATCATTATATTGGTTTTACTATAATCATTAATGATTCAATTTTTATTCTATGATTAGGGTATTACATACGTACAAATTATTTTCTAGGTAAATAAAGATTCATTCCTAATTATTACTCATTAATAAATCAATTCTTTTATAAATGCAGAAAATATAAAGAAAAATCATCCATATATTTTAATGGGCATTCAATTCATATAAGTGTTTATTACATACCTTGAATTCTCTCCTTTAACTATTTGGGGAAAAAATTAACTCATATCAAAATTTTATTCCCCTTTAATTTTTTTAAATTAATGGCTTGGTTAAATTTTTTTATGTAAGTTGATTTTCAATAAAATAATTTTTTAATATTTAAATGGATTTTCTATACCATGATATTATATTATTCCATTCTAGTTCACGTTTTAAAGATATGGTTTATTTTTTTATTGAATATTTTTTGGAATTTTATTTTTATTAATTTTTAGTGAATATTATATTTAAACTAAAAAAATTGTAATTCTAATATGGAATTGAAATCTTTTTTTTATGATGATAATACGAAATAGATTCAATTAAAATTAATTTGTTAGATATCACTGAAATTAAAAAAAATAATATATTCAATGGTCTTATTGTTCATAAATCACCCGTAATGTTCTATTTGTAAACACTAAAATCTTTTATTCATGTTTTTGTTATGAATTAATCATGTGTTTTTATGAAAGAAAATTTTAAGTCATACCATTTGAAAAATATATTAAAACCATTTTCTTCCCTTGTTATCATTATAATAAGATGAATTATTTGATTTGAACTTGAAATAATTCATATCTATGAGTAAGATAAGGGTGTGATATTACCCACTAATTAATTGCTCAAAGTTATACATAATTTAAGTTAATAATGTGTGTACATGAATGGATTTACTCATAATATAAACGGTGGGAATAAATGTATTTGTCAAAACAATAAAGTGATGTCATATATATATTTATTCAAATTTTAAAAGTTTTTCATTTTTTGTCTCAAATTATAGTATGTTCACTATTCATTTTTATCAAAAAAAAAATTCGTTTTATTATTTAGGTAACACTAATTTATATTATATCTTCTTAGTAAGAAATAGAAATATGTTATGATTATCTTTGTTAGGACATGCTAATATTACATATTCTATGATTATTTCTATCATATTTATATAAGACATGATTTAGATGACCATTTTTCGATTTTATGTCTATATTCAATTATCCTTAATGAAAAATCATGTTATAATATTATAACTTACTATCAAACATTTTTTATTTGATATATCTCCCAAATTATTATTTTATATCACTATTATGGAAAACATTCCTGACTAGATTCTATTAATTTTTATTTGAGCACACCCTATTCTTTTATTTTAAATCTAATATAATTATTGATGGGTGTTTTATTGTATGTATATATATAGAGGGTGTTGAGTGGTTATGGGTAAATTTTTATGATTATTATTATATAAGATAATTATATAGATAATATTCTAACACAATAAATCTTTAGTTCATTGGGGTTTGGAACTATTTATGGATTGTAGGATAAATCACAAAATAAAATTATATAGGTGAATTTATTTGCCATGTTTTTCCTCTGTATGATTCAAATAAGGGTTCGTTTTTTGAGGGAAACATTTATTAAACATTAATGGGAACCCTATTAATATTTCTAACTATTGGATAACATCTTGAGGTTATAGTAAACATGACATTGTATGATTCTTTATAAAATTATCAACCTTTTAAGATATTATAATGTTTATATATTTATTGGAAGGATGAAATAAGGAGTAATAACTATAGAAAACTAAGGATATGTATTAACATAATGATTATATTAGTTCAAAATGAGAGGTAATTATACTTAAAACATATAATGAAACTACTTGGGGATATTATTTATTCAATTTGAATACTATGGTTGAACCATGATGAGGGGATTATAATATATTTTAGTTACAGAACAAATTTTATATTGTTATGTATACACAAGAATGCGTCCAAAACAATCACAATTTATGTTATTCAAATCATTAATATGTTATTCCATATATCTTTATTACTTCAGTATAGTACTTTAAAAATCAGATGTCCATAAATGTTTTTTGTTTTAATGAATAGATAATGTAAAACCCATTTTATTAATGATTGCGATCGATATTTTGGTTATTTTCCTAATGAAAAAACAAATGGGATGGGATAGATATAAAACATCATAAAATTGAACACCCATCAATCAAAATATTTATATAATAACGTGAATCACGTCGAACATTCAAACACAATTTGAAATAGTTTAATTTATTATGTCATTCAATAAAAAACGTCTACCCCCTATAATGAATTTTCTAATCCCATTATCATTGAGAAATGGATCAATGAGATTATTTGTATAAATTCATCTTGGGAGTACATCTATTTCACATTATGGGCTGGTCTATAACCCTAAAATGGTCATGAAAAGTCTGTGATTCCCCACATTTTATAATTCCAAATACTAGTAGTCTCTACCACCATAGTTAACAATATTTATTCCTTAATCAGAACCCAATGATGAGATAATGTGTCTTAGTTCAATGTATTCCTCCATTCTGTTCATCACCTAGTCCATGTCACACTCATATTTTCATATAATTTCATAATCCTAATTACAAACACATTTTGAATGTGGGAAATAGTAAATTACATTACATCATATCATGATATGAAATCCACATTTGGTTTTATTTGGTGATGTCATTAGGTTTGGTAGACATCTATAACGTTGTTGTGCATATGAAGTATCAGTGATTATTGTTCCTTAATTGTGGATGTCATATCATGTACATGGCCTATTAGGTGTAAACCCCAAGGCATCCCTTATTAGTATTTAAGAAACCTATACAATGGGAATAATTCATCCAAGGATACATTACTCAATAATCATGTACTTGTTACATGGGTTGAATCATGTATTTCATGTTTTCTGTGAATCATTCAATGATCATCATGCTAGGAAAATTATTTTCACAAAATAATTATTCTTAGGACTATCACCCAAAGAAAATTATACTGGTAGAGTTTTTGTTGAATTATGAGTGGTCATAAGTATAATGATAATTTATGGAGATGTAGAATTTATTATAGATTATACTATATATAATCATCATGTAAATTTTTATCCTGGGTTTGAAATATTTTGGTGGATGTTTTACATATATTCTAATCATTTATTGGGTAGAGTATAGGATAGAAACACAGATATTCTATGAACTCTAGTTGGGACCTATGATTTGGATGGTGAGAAGTTTGTTTGTTCTCATCTAAATTAAATTGGTACATAATCTTAAAGGAAATTTGATTTTTATAGTATTGGATGTTGTGATTTATCCTTGCAGAGTCATTTTTTTTATTCGATTAGGATATGGGGATCAAAACCTAGGTTGGTTGAATAATATGTTTCATGTCTTATGATATGACTGGTCTATATAATTTAATTTCATGTGATAGGGATTCTTTAGACATGAATGGAGATAAATTGAGGTATGGTTTGGGGATTATTCATTTAGAATTCCTGAATGTTCTATATACCATATCACACCTATTACAAGAGGCGTATAATTATTTTCACATGAGGATTCTTTCATTGATCACATAGAGCATAACATATTCACTGAATGAGGTGATGTTTGTAGTTCAAAATTGGGTGGTACAAATGTGATTATTTAGTTTGACATCATGAAACTATGCTTTTGACTTATATAGTTTAATATCCTGTAGCTCAAGAACTATTATCTAGTATATACATGTCACAACCCTTATACTAGCTTGATGAAGTGGAGGTGTGTCTAGGGTATATTTGTGAATGCTCCATCGGGTCGACAATGGATTAGTAGTGGAATCAGTATGTTATATCTGAATGTGTAACCCGAGTGATGTTAACGTGTAGTTGTAGTTTTATTGTGTCTTCCAAAACCATAATTACGAGGCACCAAAAAAAGATGAAATTACGTAAGAATATGCAAGAATCCATCCTAGTTGAATCTATGTAGTAGTGATGGTATTAGTGGGATTATATTAATTCGTGGAAAAGTTTATTCTAAATAGATTTTGTGGTATTTTAAGAGATTATATAAATATAATTCTTGGATGTTTAAAAAATGATGTTTTTGTTTGAGTGGGGATTAAAAAAATGGGTTTTCCAGGTACTGGTATAATGCATTTATATTATGAATGAGGCTTAATCGTTGAATCTTAATGGGTAATAATAATGTGCATTGGTGGAATGAGTGGGGTTTACATAGGGAAGTTATCTCAGTAGTGATAAATAGTAATGATGTTTTGACTGGGGATTACGTGTGGATTCTTAACATTTGTTGCTGAGGATCATATATTCTATGACTAGGAGTACATTAAAATTAATCTTAGTATAGTGGGGGGAAATATCTTGCACACAATAAGATCCATATTATGCATGGAATGGTATGATCGTCACATGGGTAATAATGGATATTTTACACATGTAATTATATTCTTATAATATAGGTTATGTCACAGATTAGTGTTATATGTCATAGAAATTATGCTATATAGTTTAAGATGGTGAATTTCCAATACTGTGTATGAGGATCATAAATTGATCAACCCAAACATTCTTCCTCACATTAAACCATGGGAGGGACACATCCCATAGATGGGTTGGGAATATGATTTGGGGTTACACATATAGAGGATTTCATTTGGGACTCTAGGATCTATCTGATGTTCATAACATGAGGTATATTATGCTTGAAACAAAAGGATTCACAATAGTGTCATACTATGAATTATACTATCTTAATATTGTGTATAATATAGTTCATAATTATTAATTATTGAAAAATTATAAAGAAGATTCCTAGAAATGACTGTTGTTGTACTTTCATTGAATAAGCTGTTTATTTTTTAACCAAGAACATTATTTAGGTGACGAGGATTAACGAATTGTTTGAGGAGTATTTCAAATCCTTGTATTTGAGAAAACATGTAGGAGAATCTAATATCATGGAATGTGAAGTTTACCAAAATTATAATACTTGATTAATTTATTTTATGGTGTGTATAGTTGTATCTGAACTGAATTTATTATATGTGGTGGATGTTGAGTCTATGTAGGTTGCAACCCAAAATTTTTTCAACCCATCAAAAAACATCATATGGTGTAGCTTACCATTGTTTAGGTGGATCAATGAGGGTATAAAAATGATAAAAATAAAATGAGAAGAACACTACCCATTACGGATCTTATGAGGGTGTGTGGGTTGGGGACTCCTTGCGATATGGACGGGTAGAGAGAAAAATGTAAAAAGATTTAGCTCACTAAAATTCACTGAGTCACACAAAATTGTTATATTTTCTATAACATTTACTCTGTCATAAAACTCATGGTTTTGTATGAAAGAAATTTTTCCATTAGGCGTGTCATAAAAGATGTATTTTAAAAAACAATGTGATGCACAAAATTTTATTTTCATATTAATATTCATATTTGAATGTTTTTAACTTGTGATAGATTCCATTACCACTAGAGAATGTTGATTGAAAACATATCAAGATGAAGCCCAAGGGTTGAAAAAATCCATTAGCTTATTTTATTATTGTTTGGTATTTTTTAGTTGTGAAAAGAGTGTAACCCCTTGTTTTAGAAGATAAAACTCTTTTACTCGAATACTAAAGTCTCTATCCAATATTGTTCTGGGGGAAGTTTTATTCTATAGCAATAGTAAATATCATTTATTAATTCAACATGAATTGTACATGTCTCATATCTCAATTGAGTTTCATGAAAATTACATTATATTCTGGTGATCAGCCATGTATGCACAAATATTATGAACTTATATCACATTTACCATTTATCATTATATTGTGAAAATATAGTTGATTATGTTTACTTTTAAAAAGTAACATGAGATTTACATATTTTCTCTATAATATCCACAATTGGTCACTTCCATAATCTTATCTTCGAAAAACCATTACATTTTGTCTATAAGTATGTTTCAGTACCATGAACAATCCAATCGAAGAATATATAACAAGATATGATCTTGTTTTTGGAATTTGGACATTGGTCCCATTATTCGATGAATTGTTTAGTGCCTACTATGATAGAGAAAATATTTTTATTATTATATTAAAAAATCATGGGAATATTGTCATAAATGCCAAAAGATAAGAAGAAGAGGTGGAATAAAGGGAGAAACTCATTCTAAAGAAAATACATAAGAAACTTATAGATTCTATATAAAATATTGTGTTTAAGAAAGTATTTTTCCTAAAAAATAGTAAACGAACACATTACATTCTAATTGATTGATAATTATAAGGACTAGAACAAAATAAGGATGGTCCATTCGCACTTATAATAAAAACCATATGATTCTCCTGAGGTATAATTTTGGTTATATCTCCCTAGATAAGATAAATATTATTTATATATTTCAAAACATAAAACCATGTCTTTTAAGGTCATTATCCATAAAAAAACTTTTTTATCTACGAGGGATTTTCTATGGTATATTAAAGTTACTGATGGGAATTGGTGATGACCATTATTTATAGGACATGAAAATAATGGTTGAATATCATGGAAGATATGATTTTAACCTACATGGTACAATATATTCCCAACACACTATGTGTCAAAAAATTCATTTGTTGCAATAGGGTAATTGCCTCAAGGGACTTGAGAACAACATTATGTTTGTTAGGAAGGCCAAATTTGAAGAAACTATCAGAGTGTTGCTAATAATCTAATCAAAATAAATAAATAATAATAAGGCTAAAACTAAATTTTAATATATACATTAATTCATCATGTGAAATGAATTTTAGATGAAGAAAAACAATGCACAAAACCAAGATATATAAAATATAATAGACCACCGAATTCTCCCAAACAAAGGAATAAATTATTAGTGTATGTTATCAATACTACTAAGATAGATATTGATAATGATATTGTTAAATGTGGACTCATATTCTTCTCTATATCTACAACTACCTAATTTGAAAGAATACATCAATCCTTGAATAATGAAATATCTTTGAAGAATTATAATGGTATGAGAATAGATACAACGTTATATAACTCTTACAATCAATATTTATGATAAAACATTTCTTAAAAATCTAGTTCCCCAACCCTTTTTTTGAATTTGATGTGATTTTGTTTATGTGTGGCCTATCCATTTAGAGAAAATATATCATTTATCTAGATATGGAGCTCTCATTTCACATCCCAACAATTATATTATCAATTTTTTACACTAGTATGATCATTCAGTCACATTAGGTGAAAATCTATTATTCGGGTCCCAATACATAAGTACAAGTGATTTATATTTGAAATGGTCTGTTAATAAGTTAACATTGTTGACATTCCAATTATATTTGAATAAGATGATATATTTCCAGAGGAATATTCTAATATTATCCAAGATCTTGAGGATGATTATTCAAATGATATCATACCTATATATATGACTATCTTAATAATTATATATATATTGGATCACATTGAGTTATAAGAACTATAGAAGTTGTTATATAATGTATATAAATTTTTTTATAAATCCATGTGATTCTTCATTGGGTGTACCCTTAATCATTGAAAAAATAAGTCTGAATAAATGACTATTTTATTTTGTTATCATAGACATAATGAAATAATTACAATGAACAACTATCCAATATGCTTTATCATGTTTTAGTTTAATAAAAGAAAATTATCTCAATATTTCTCAATTATTGATCATTAATTGAGAAAACATTAGCTTTAGGTCAAGAGGGATATTATTTTAAATACATATTTCTATACTAGGTATGTACATTATGAATTTGCAGTGATTCTATTTGGATATTTTAATTCTCATGATATATTCATATAACTAATAAATAGAGACTTAACATACGATGTAAATAAATGAATGGTTTTATTTATAGTGGATATTGTTATATATTCAATGGTCATGTAAGACCTTAATAATCATTCTTGGAGTGTGTTAAATTTATTAATAATGGATAAATTATATTCATTTTTTTATTATGATTAAATTCTAGCTAAATAATATGTCACTATTTGGACTTTTTTCTCCATTAAAGAAATATCTTTAGATTCATAAATGATAAATTATGTCGTGAAATATCATAGTCCAAATATAGTAAATAGGAACCATAGTTTTATCTGGTAAGATGTATTCTATATATTAGTTGAGAGAAATTTATTATGTCCATCAAATTCAACAACCATGTTAATATGAATGGGGTAATGCTTCTTTTGATGGAGGAAATGCAATGTGAGTTTTAAGGATCTGGGGATGTGTTTGTTCATTGTACCTATTCTTACATAACACTGTTGTGGGGATAGTTTTTTGTATATATTTATACCTCAAAAATATTATGCTATTTCATATAGAAACATGATAATATAATTAATTATACATAATTTGAATTAATTAATCATAAGAAAAATCACTTAACATATGAATTTGAGTTGGTAGTAGTGATCTTGGGTAAAATATTACATTTTGTTATAACTATAGTGAAAACTGTTATATATATATATACAGACTAAATGATTTTAAAACATATATTCATAATGATGGACAGAAATATATGTCTAATTATACAATCAAAGTTGATGTATGATTATAAATGTTGAATATATTACCACATGGGAAAATAAAAACCAGTTGGTTGATGCTCTGGTTTTGAAATATTATTAATTTATGTCAACTATGATTGTTCAAAATGATTCAGTACTCATTGAAGTAAAATAGATCAATATTAAAATCATAAGTTATTGAGATAAATATTATCATTAAAAAATTACTACACGACTATCCATAAATGTGGTGATCAAATAAGCATATAAAAATGATGGAAAACTATAGAAAAGTTAGTGAGTGTAGCAATGTAATACATTGATAAAAACCAAGTCATAAGGGTTAGAACCCTAATGTGTATCCCATCCAAACCATAAATAAATATAAATTTTCATTATGGTTCATTTAGCATGTCCCCGTCTATGCATATAAGAAGTATGAATATGTTTATAGATATATGAGAACACTTATGGTTGGATAACTTGAATATGGTGATATTAAAAAACATATCTCAATGCTTCTTAAGATAAAAAAAGTTGTGTATAAATTATAAAATTGTAGTTTTATGTTGAACCCATCACCTATACAAGTATGTAAATTAGAAAACATAACCATGTATTTTGATTTTGGACTTCCCATGAATCATATAGACCAAAATTCCATTTGGTGTTTACTCTTTCACCTCTCAACGACTATTAATTTTATTGATATAATTATAAATTTCTCTGTTGACATTGTTATAATTATATTCAAAATAAAATTTCTAAGGTTACATGATGTGACACTCTCTATTGTATCTAATTCATATATGAAGAATAACTCAAGGTTCTACAGAAACAATTAGTGAAAATTGGAGATAGAATTGGGTTTCAACATTAAAAGAATCTATATATATATGTGGTTATCATGAGTGGTCTATTCAATATATAGAAAATGCATTGAGATGTTTTTTGATTAAATTCTAAATACATTGGTATATACACCTCCAAATAGTTTATATATCAAATAAAAAAATTTACCCTTATAATTTATATGGTTCCATATAATGCTCTTAATCATAAGAGATTTAGGTCCTCGAAAATATGTGAGAAAATTTTAGAGTTTAGGGTGATACATAATATCATTTTCTTCCAAATTGTAGAGAAGTATCAAACCATTTAGTGTAATATGAATTTCTAAAATTTCTAATTTTTTTTATTGAATACATCAATAAGATGATGAGTTTTAGTGGAAAGGTGATCATTGGAATATCTCCATCGTAGAAGGTTATAAGATTTTAGAAAAATGAAAGTATGATACCAAGATACGTTTGTACCATCTAGATCATCGATCATGTTGGGGTTGTATCTTATCAAATATCACTCATTTCATACCATTATCAAGTACATGTTTTTTTCCACTATATTGATTCTGAGAATGTACATACTAGAGTAATCACATGTACTAAACTAAAAAATATATTAAATTTGATCACGATCTATTTTATGGGGAACAACTAGGGGAGATCCTAGACTGAAGAGATAATTTCTAGTATAATAATCACACTTATCTAGTAAAATAAATATTGAAAAATTTTATGATTAGGGGATCATCATGGGAATAAGTGAATGTAATTATATAACCCTCATCATGGTTTTTTATGTTTATGTATGAAGCTACATGAGTTAACTAATATTTTAAATTCATTTTGGTAGAATATCGGGGTTTGAATTTATGGTACATGACTGTGATTATTTGGGATGTATATTTTAGGTTATTAAAAAGATGTAACAAAAAATAATTAACACCCCTCCATGGTAAAATCTATTTTATCATATGATTACCTCTATGTAATGTGGGTATGAGAGAACATTTGTTGTCCAAGACATGGGAAATTCATATTGCATGAAAGGGTATATTATTTCTATAGCCTAATCAACCACACTAGAATTATTTTTTAAAAATTTATTGGGGGTGAAAAGGTATGGGATTGAGTATAATTCCTTAGTGTACTCTATTTTGGGATGTGTTTTCATAAAATCCTCAAACAATGATTTCACATGTTTTAGGGTATGGTGATATTCATGTTTCATAATAATGACTAAAATTATCACCCTACACCTAAAATCTCTATGAATGTGTAGTGTTTGGTCATCAATCATTTTTTTAGCATTATAGATGTGTAATTAAAAACATTTTAATTTTATTTCCCTCAATTAAATCACTTTATTATCCTTCCATTTAGATGGTTGATTATTTGTGGAAGAATTATGATAAATGGAAGAGTAGATATGCATAATTCATATGAGCCTATATTTTTTCCTTGTTTTAATCCATAATTTAATTGTTTTTATCAATCTGAGGCCTTGGTTCATCCTTATTTTATTGTTCTTATACATCATGTTTTTTGGTGTAGAGTTCTACTGTCTTATTCTTGATACAATCTAGTTGTCTATTCCCAATTTATTGATCTTAGTGTGAGGTAAATATTTTTAATATTATTATTTTTTATATAATATAAAAAGGGGTATATTGATTATAATAGGACATTCTTTTTCCTCATGGAAATTTTGGATTCGATATCATAATTGTGGTGAAACTCTTAGTGAATTTCATTTAGGATAGATAATTTCGTTTCATTTTTTACTTCCTCTGCGTAATTACATATCCTGAACTCTTACTTAAATTTTGAGATTGGTCATAGGGTCTTGGGTGTGATATTTTTATGGTTACTAACATATTTGGGAGACCTAATTTTTATATAAATGACTTTTTTTGGATGTTTCTAACTATACAAGGACTTTTTTATTATAGTTTTATGATATGATTATTTATTCATCCAGAAAAACTCTTAATATTTGATTATATGTGGGTATTGGAATTACCCATGAGACTCGATATTGACATGTGATCATTCGATTTATTTTTATCATGATGGGAAATGTTTTTTATATTCCTTATAATTCTTTTCTATGATAAATATTTTTTATGATTTTTTATATCCCAAGGATCGATGATTTATTTTTTTAGGATAATCACATTTCTCTATTTTAGTTAAATGAAACTTCAAGGGAGTGTGATAACATGAAAATGTATTTGGACATGATTCAATTTGAGTGTATGTGTTATATCATTGACATTTATGATGGATTAGAAGTAGTCCATAGATGGGAAATTGGGATTTATACACAATAGGGCAATGTGGGGGAATTTTAATTTAGGGATATGTGATTATCCATTTATGTCAAACATTCCTTGTAGGTACGTACCTCCATCTGAGCATAACATGCTCTATCAGTGTGTAGAATGTTGTTTTCCTGATAATGACCAAAATTAGTGGCAGGTATACATCATTTCCTTAAAGGATGATATTGAACTGACATGTATATGGTTACAATGAATGGTGGACGTTATGGAATGTCATAGGTAGTTTTTTGAAATATATTTACTTCCTTATTCAAATTATATTTAATTATATGGTAATGAGGTCCATACTATCTTGGATAGTGTAGGATGATTTGAAACATGTTTTTTAGGAAAAAATTACATGAAAAATTAATAATTCATAATATGCAGAATCATAAATAAACATGCACTTGTGTTAAAGATGAATTTGTGGTTTCCTTATTCTTTTATACTCTCACCCTACACATGAATATTAATTTCCATGTAGACTTCATGATTATGGATACAAAAAATGGAAAAAGAAAAACCCCCCATATGAAAACGAAAATATCATGATGTTTTTATGTGGTTCTAGGTTAATCTATAGGTGGATGATGTATTATTTTATTTAGAATCCGTTTGTCCTAGTACATTAGTAAAAATTCCCATATTCAAGGTATCTGGTAATTTTTTTGTAAGGAAATGAGTTATTGCAATGAAAATTTTAATTTAATTTATTATTTATTCCTCCTTATTTATTATAAATTTTGATTTTTACATTTCATAATTTAATTGGATGTTATAGGAACTCAACTAATGGTATTCATACACACACAATTAGTTAGAAAACTATTGCATAAGGGGAGGCATTTTATAGTCCATCTGGAACAATGAATGTGAATTATTAATTATATTTAAGTTGATACCAAGTTTTAATAATGAAAGGATGACCTAATTTATTTTTTGAAATTGATATGGGGAATGGTATAAAATAATTTTTTGTGGAATTTTATATGGGAGTCTCTTGCATTCTTTTCCAACACATGGTTAACTATCCTATGAGGTACCGAAGATAGGACTGTAGTTATACATAGGGTTTTATGATTTCATGAATGATTAGTTTATATTTTTTGATAATGATTATGGTTTTTTAGTTCATTGATGCATCATGACTAGCATCATTGTATCACATGTGAAATATGTACTTTTTTATGATGAATGTTTTTCTTTAATAAATCCCTGGATTTGTGGAATATTTTTTTGATTTAATTATTTTAACTTGACAACATTTATATGCATATAGTATGGTGACTTTCATCTAGGAATAATGTACGTGGTCTCATCTATAGTTAGTCCTACGAGGAATATAGCATGGTTTATGGGTAGCTTCCTAGGGGAACCTCTATTTAATCCCCTTAAATGTGTATGATGTATCAAAAATTAATGCCTTCAATATTCTTGATGGTTTATTTAGAGATTCAAGAATGTTAGCACATATATATTTGATGGAATCATAAATAGAGTTATCATTGCATGATCTTATTTCAAAAGAAATAATATTATCACCTCTAGTCGTGGATTGGGATGTGACCGTCATATTCTGATATCAAATTTGGATATTTATTTAGAATATCTATTTAATGGACTCCATTTTTTGACTATTCCATTTCATTGAAGAAACATTGATAAGTCCATAAACTATATTTCTTGATACTTATAACTATATAATACATTGGAATATCAGGTGTACTAAAATTGTATAAGATTTTTAGGATTTGTTAAACATCATTTAGAAAAGTATTGATCTATTCTAGGTTTATATTTATGGGATTTTTGTAGGAAACATTCATGTTCAAGGGTTCTAAAAAGATATTGATTAATACCATGAATCGTGCTAGAAGATAATAGGTTCTTTCTTGAGATAAATTGAAGGAGTAATACAAAATTATATTCCCCATTAAATGATAATGTTATACAACTACTTGGATTTTAGGGTGAATTAATCTAAATATATGTATATCTATATGTATTATTTTCATTTCATTGAGAGAGTATGCATCATCCATATTCTAGATAGAAATTAATGCCATTGTGAAATGCATTATAGATATAACCACATCCTATAGAAAAAATATTATTCAGCAATTTTATATGTAATCATTCGTGAAGATTTTATGAATATTGGTGTACATCTAGAAGGGTCTAGAGGATGGCATGATAGTAGTCTAATATTCATTTCCAAGAATACCATTGAATAATACTTCTATTAGTACTATGGTATTGTTTTTTAATATAAGGAAGAGGAACAATGATCTTTAGAACTATGAAAGTAGGTAGAAATTTTTTATTTAGTCATACTCATTGAAATCTATGGTTATTGATTATACCAGGAGCCTCAATTATAGAAATGGAGAATATTATAGAAATTTTTACCAGAAAAAAGATTTGAAGTTATATTAATGTGGAATGGAATGTCATCTTTTTTAGCTTTTTTCAAGGTATTATCAAAAGTATTTTTGGATATATAAGATGGTATTTGGTGGAGGGGATCCCCATAGGATGCAGAATTCCATAAATTTTATCACTCAAGTGAAATGAAATGGATCAGTGGAGGGATTATTTTTTACAGTGGATAATGATCTAGCATATTCTATAATGGGACTACCTATTGTTTAATGTATGGTTCGGTTTTCCCCTATCATAAGTACCGCTTTTACAGATACACATTCCTTCTATTCCTTTATCTCTACTCTAGTGGATTCTATCAATTTTGTATCAACTATAATATCATTATATCATCTCTCTTCTGAAAAACTAATTTGTAATAAAGTGGACCATCCTTAAAGTTATATTGAATGTTTTGTATTGCTCACTATATATGGGGGATTTATTTATTCAGTATAATATAGTGAACAATCATTGATGTGGTCTTGGGGATTGAATAACTTATGATATGTCTTGTAACCATAGACTAATAATTTATATGTGAGTCCTTTAAATTTTATGGGGGGGATTTTAATGGATGGTGAGGGGGCATTGGGTACTTGTATAGTACTCCCAGGTTTCAATCATTTTAGGGTTTTATAGATTAATTTTTTCGATGGAATCTATTATTATAATTATAGTTTTCCACATTATTAGTCCATATATTAACTTTACATTATCATGATCTGTTTCTAGAAGTATTTTCAAGTTTACATTATAATTGGGTGAATGGGTTTAAAATTGATATCATTAAAAGGGTAACTTTGTGTTGATACATCCTTATTATATGATGTCTGTAAAGTTGAATGAATTGAATGTTCATCTTGTTGACTTTGAATGAAAGGAATTTATAAAACCACATAAATCTCCTTAGGGTGATATGGGGTTTTTCACAAAAATAAATGAATATAATATTCGACTCTATAAGGATTATTGATAGATAAACTATGTGATGGTGATGATTAGTTATCATTTTCCATGTATCGATGATCAATATGATTTTTTAAATGGATATTTATTTTTTTCAAGATACAACAACATATAAGATATCATCTAATTCAAGTTATCATGGCCGAAATTCCAAATAGGTTGTTTAGTAGTAGGTATGATCTATCAGAGTTCAAGGTGATGAATTTTTTCTAAAACAGTTGTCCATCAATGTTTATGTTCCGTAGAAATTAATTTGTTCAACCATATCTTAGTGTATTAATTATGTTGTTTGTTGATGATAACCATCTCTATTAACGAACCATAATTGATCATTCCAAAAAATATGAGATAGACACAAGTACACTATGTGAACATTGTATTTAATACGATATGTTGAAGTGACTCATTTTGATTTTGGAGGTTCATTTCCTTGGGATTATAGCTCTACATGCTACTATTTATCTAGACCCAAAAAATTTAAAGGATGTTGGGACGATAAATAACAAATATAATTAATTATATATCATGAATTTATTTGTATTATTAATTTAATACAATCATTTCATGTTGGATTTCTCAAATTTTGATTCCCCGATGTCATCTCAGACTATATATGGGATAATGGTTTTGTGGTATTGGTTTTATACTGAATTATTTATTATGGAAAAGAGAGGGATAATGATAAATATTTTCAGGAGTTCTAAATGGATATGTATATTAGGATATATTTTTTTAATACCTAATTTTTTGGATTTATTTTTGGGATGATGAAGAAAAAAATTTGTTATCTTATGGGTCTCTCTACCTATGACCCCATGAGCAAAGATATCCGACCCATGACATGGATTTGGGAATTTTGTCTATCAAATTAAAGTTTTTGGGACACTATATCACTATAAATATAATTTTTAGGTGGACCACATGTCAGTTTGATATATCTTCCCACAATAGGACCTCTATCTTAGATAGATGTTCCAGGTGGATTATTTGCAGATACTCGAATTTGAGATAGATTATCCACCTAGAATGTGAAATGGTATTGTAGATATAATTAAATGAAATAATCATGTTGAATATGATCTTTGAGAGAATAATCATAAGGCTGAATGTTTACTGATATGTTTATTGACTAGTTAGAGGATGGACACAACTAATGAATGAGGGGTATTTATCGGGAAAAAAATGGTTTTCATGTTGTATTTTCTAGAAAAAGTGAATGCCCGCAATGGGTTATATTCTGAATGTGGTGTATTTAAGAGACTGTATGGTAACATATTTTCAAAAACCTGATTGGTGTATAGATGTGGAAGATTTTCATTATCTACATCGAGAAGTTTTGGTTATTTATTCCACAAATGAAGTTATTAGGGGAGACTCATATTCTTCATGGTGGATAATTTTTCATTTGATGATAAATATCTACCATGATATTAAATGATATTATTCATGATCTTGTATAATGTGGAATATCATGGAAATTATATCATGACAACCCTCTATAATTAATATAAAAATAAGAAAATGACTCCTTAATTTTTATACAAGAATCTTTTGGTTCTGATATTGTAATCATAAGATTTCATGATATATTATATAATTCGGTTAATGAGGAACTCATGGAACCATGATTCTATATGGGTGGGAGTGAACTAGTAGACTAAAGAGGACCCAGTCTAACTAATCCAGGAGAATATTTTTGTGGATTTTTTGGGAATAAAATATAACAATTATAACGTACATTTTTATTAAGATCCCATGACCTATATATTAGATATAGTTTCATGTTTTATGTCAATCTTCTATTATGGAATCCAAACCAATCTATGTAATACTTAGAGAATTACCATGAAATATCACCCACATATTGATGAATATTGTTAGAGGATGATCTAGATTCATGAGGATATAATATGATCTGGTTTCCAAGACCTTTGAGGATCATGATATGAGAATATATACATAGTAATGATTGAATATAATTATATTATTAGGATTCTATCAATATAGAATATTCTCTATGGTCGACCATGTTACTCACTTCTATGATAGTATACGAAGGTTGAGAAATATAGAATGGGAAAAACACGGTTCCTGGGAGAGTGGATAGATTGTAGCTATATATAAAGTTGTTTATCAATAATTATCATATATTGACCATGAAATATAACCCATTGTTAGATGAATAGTTTGATATAATGATCTAAATTCATGAGGATACAATATGATCATGTTTCTTTGACATTGGAGGATCATGATATGAGCATATAACATTAGTTGAGTTTGAATATAATAATTATAATCTGAAATTTATCTAGATAAAATATTATACATCTCTCTATGTTTGAAATTCTTATTCACTACTATGCTTGTATATGAATGGTGATGCATATAGAATTAGGCCAATCCTAGTAGACGAGTCATTTAAATGATTGTTGCTATAATATATGTGGTTGGTAATTGATTCTAATATATATATATATATCATATGTTGACTATGGGTAGAAAAATCTCATATTTTGTTTTGTAGTATTTTTCATTTAGGGGGTGAATTCTTAGTTGGGGCATCAATGTATTAGGTATAATTGAATGATTGATCTATATTTTATTCGATTATCCAAGAAGATCTATTTTATTTGGATTGTGGATTACAAATGGGTTCTTTTTTCAGAATTACCATGATATGCATGATGTGTTCAACATGTATCATATTCTATTGTATATGCATAATTCTATTAATTTTATAGACCGTTAGCATATTGAGTTATAACTAGAGATATATTTCATGGATTTCATAGTGTGTATTACAATTATGAGAGAGAATATTTTATTTGTGGAGATGGTTTTAATAATTATCATATTATGGATGCATGAATCGGTCCATGGTGTAACTAGGTAGTAGAATTATGGAATTCATATAGAATTTAGTGAGTTATTTGATGTTAAATATAAAGATACAACATTGGGAAAATTATTCCATAATGGTGTAGAACTATAATCCATAGTCTAGGGTCATTTGATTTATGTCATAAATGATTAAACGAAATTTATTTTTCAATAATTTTTGCAGATAATAATGAACCTATTTGGATATTGAGTTCATTTGAAACATTTTTGGGACAAAGTATTCATTTTAGAGACCAGTAAATCCAAAATAGACCACACCACACCCAATTGAAATCTAAATTGGAGATATTTTTTATGAATTTTTTTGGGGAAACAACATGGCTAAGATATGGTTCATTACAGAAATGTAGATGGCCAAGGGAAATCCAGAAACACCCATTTACGATGGTCTGGTGAGGAAAACATGGAATGATATTAGGTAGATTATCATAGGGTAATCTAGTTTTTTGCAGTTAGTTGAAGGGAGAAAAGACCAAGATGAGGCCACATAGAAGGGAATGTTTAAAATTCTATTTTCTTCATTATATCCCAGTAATTGTGTGATTATTGGGCATAAAAATTTTTCAATGTTCTAGGGGGAGTGATTAATACCCTTTTAACTAATTTCACCTTAATAAAAACAATATATTCTTCTCCCCATTAGATGTATAATTATTTTATATAAAATTTTGATAGACAGAGTTATGGTTATATATAATTATTTGATAACACATCTCATCCCTTTTTAGAACAACCTTACCTTCCATTTGACTGATCTATAGACGCAATTTATCCTCCATTATTGTTTCATCCAGTTCTAAGTGTTTTAGTGGATATTTATAGAGATTTATTCATGGTCTGGATTAGTTCACCAATGAAACATAAAAAATTTAGAATGAATATATTATTATTATAGAAATTATAGGTCATTTAATCTAATTATGGGTTTACTCAAGATAATTGTATAACAACTTTTATTTATGATCATTATTAGACTATTGTTTCTTGGAGGAAAACCTCTTGGAAAATTCTTACTAGAAGAGTCAATTAATTATTTAATATTAAACCTATGATTGGACCATATTCTTTAAATCTAATTTTGTTTGGAATAATGTTAATAGGGGTTTGGGTGTGATCATGTGTCAGGTGATTACATTTTGGGGGCTCCATGAAATTTTCATCTATGATCTTATGTTAGAATGTTCATTACCATATATGGAATTGTATATGATATTTTAATTATATGTTTATTAATAATTTATATCATAGGATGGATAAGAGTTTTTATGTCTGTGATTCAGTAGAACATGATACCCATACTCAATATGAGATCAATTGATTTTTGTGTATGTCCTTGATAACATCACATGATATGCCTTATTTTTACACATTATGATAATTATTTATTGTGATATAACATTGGGAATGGATCATTTCCTCATGTATGATGATTATTGGGTTAAACTATTTCAGTTAGATGGGATATTGGAGGGGGACTGTGAAGATACATCAATTGGTACTTACTATGCCTTATTTGATGGTATGAGTTGGGTCACTGAAATATCTAACTACAGGGTAGAATGCTCTGAATGGTAACCTAGAATAATTAATTTATAGTACATATTAATTGAAATCCATATAAGAATGATGTTCTTATGAAACTATATAAAAAATGTCAGGTTGAAGATACCATTAGATGTGGATAATGTTCACATATAGGGTATAATGTGTGGTGTTCCTGATGAAAACCACAATTAGTGTGGGGTGGGTCGAATTCCCACTAAGGTAATACATTTATTGAAATATATATGTTTCCAAATAATTATATGATTTATTGAACATATTTTGATTCCTTGTGAAATAAAGTGATATTTATATTTCCATCATGCTAAATCAGGTGGATCCAATGTTCACCCATGATTGGTTAACACATAGTAAATCACTGAATGTGATGTTATATGCCGAAATTTATTGTGTTTTTACATTTTCATGATATTCAATATATTATATTCATTTGAGCATACGATATGGATGAATTTTTCCTGTCCTGCTGGGTTTATACTCACACCATACAGGTGAATCACTATATCTATGCGTAATTTATTATTACATATAAAAGGAATAGAAATTGCCAATCCGCAGGATTCTAGGTAAAAAATTGTGGTGTTCATCATAAATATTTGGAACAACATCATAACTATGCCGCATTATTTTATTTACATTCTTATTTTAACATACATTTTTTTGTCCTATCACATTTGGGATCTCTGAATATTATTCAAAAATGACCAAAGATATTTTGATTTCATATGTCATAGAATTTATTATTTATTACTCCATGATTATTTTTGACTTGGTTGATGATTTTATTAATTGATTATGAGGGTATAGTATACCCTCAGACTACATTAAAACCCTCACTCTTAGTCCAAAACATATCTCTTATGGATAGGTATTCATAAGGCCATGTGGCGGTTTGACTCAGACATGTAGATTTCGGATAGGGTGTTACATTAATGAGATTAATGTAACATACCATTTTTTACTAGTAATAAATGTTCACAAGTAAAATTAATTATAATGAGGTAGAGTGTAAAATTCAAAAACAAAAGTTAACAATTTTCATTAAATCAGGTTTATTGTCTTAACTTAAATATAACAAAAACCCCAAATAAAAATTAATATACAATGATGTAATAAAATAATATAAATTTCATTTTTCTTCCTGAAAATTAACTTTTCATAAAAATGGATTTAAGGAATTATGTATGCTTATATGAAATTTTTTTCCCACCCGATGAAATTTTATTTTTTGAAATTAATTTTTTGGAATCAATTATCTCAAATTATATAAATACACTATTTTATTAGTAGGAATAAAAATAAAATTACTAGGATTAATGTTAATTGAAAAAATAGTTGTAAAACATTTATTTCAAAATAATTATTTTATAATAATTTATTAACCATAATCTAATCAAATATATTAATCTCTTCCTAGAAAATGATAATATTATATTATTTAAACATATCTATAAATATACTGATAATAATTAATTTGGAAATCAAGATTAAATAATATTAAAAATCATAAAACTTAACTTCATGTTATTTTGAAATTTATTATAATATTTAGATTTTAAATATAGGAAAATAAAAATAATTTTTTTAAATAAGGGTGACATTATATTTTTAATAAAATATATATTACATTTCTATAATATATATTCCAAGGTAATATTCTAATGAAGTAAAATGAAATCAAATCAAGTGGTAAATGAAATTAAATAGGTTTGAGACGTCTCTTAAATGAGTGGTAGAGGAATTATTGACAATATTAATGACTATAAGTTATAATTTACCAATTATGAACAATTTAACTTTGAATCATTTCATTAAATCAGAAAATACATATCAGTATTTACATAGATGAAATTTTTATCACCTAAATTAGAGGAATTTTAGTACCACTTTTAACCAAACATTAAAAAATAATTTTATTTACAAGGAAACATACGCATTATCTGCTCCACTTCCTACCGACATTTAATAAGCCTTGTTCTAACTAAAATATCATCTAAAAGATTCCAAATTCACTACTAAGGAAGGAAAATTCAATAGGAGATGTAATGTTCCCAACCATGGTATGTTTTTCATCAGCCTCAAAGACAATCTATAAATGAAAATAAAAAATCATATTTAATTATGTTTTAAAATATTTTTATACTTATGGATTAATAATTTTTACCCACCTCCCAATAAAAAAATTAAAACATCAGTTGTGTTTCCTGAAGGCTACCACCTTCATAAGAAATGTGTTCTATTTTTCATATGTAGCTAAAATTTATTTTAACAATTTGTCATTTAATGACTATGTATTATTATTAACACATTGTAAATATTTATATAATAAAATCCAATTCCAACATCTATGTTCCTTATAGAAAAACCCATCACTCGTGTGTATATGATGACTACCACCTCCTCAAATGTGACTAATTTAATTATTCAAATTGTCATTTATATTCTTGTTAAATTAATAAAACTAATTACAAGTGATATTATACAATCACTTATAAATAATGAAGCTATTATTCTCTAATAGTAATTGAAATTTCTAGCCTTTAATAATGAAACCTTCCTCCCTTCCATTAGAATCTATAGAAGAAGATTCTCCCCACCATCATTACCATAAATCATAAAAAACATATCTATGAAATGAAATTATAAATTTATATAAAATTATTATTCAACTATCATAGTAAATTTAATTTTATCCAAATGAATAATTTTGAGTATGTAGAAAAGAATACATAACACCATTACAAAGATATAACAAAACAAACTATCAAAAATAATAAAATCCAATGATAAAAATATATAATATCTAAGATATATATTTTTTAATAAATGATTATAAATGATGTCTGAGAATGGTTTTCGATATTAATAAGGTTATTAAATTGGTTAGTTAATGATTTATTTTTTTTATATTGGAGGATATTGAACATTCAACAAAGAATTGTTAAATTCTAGGAGAATTCATGATAAAAATATCTTTATTAGGTCACAACAACTACTCTTTTAATATATATATATATTATATATTAAATTATTATTGAATATTAGGATTTTAATTTTTAATTAATCATCCTTTTTTGGTAAATCTTCTGTCACACACAATCCTTCTTCCTTGAGAAATCATTTGATTCATGAAAATATAAATTTGATTAGGATAATTTATAATATTTTTATGAATTTTACCATTATATCCTTATTTTTATATCCAACCATTGTTACCCATTTAATAGTGAAATATGATATTGGTTTTATCTCTAATAATAGAATTAATCAAAATTATTCATATATTTATGTTCATTATTTTCTAAATTATTTGGGTTTCTTAAAAAATTAATTTAATGATATTTGAAAAGAATTAGTTTTCCATGATCTTATATTATTCAATTATACATCATATTATTTAAATTAAATTTATATTTTACAAAGGTACCCATATTATATTTTTTAAAAGTAAATTTTTATGAAATCTTAAACTCATTTAAAAAAAAATTTGTTTGAAATGTGACATGAAAATATTCTATTTTTTAGATGATATTGAGAAAAATAATTTTCCATATTCCTCTTAAATTTACTATAGTTTGAAATACAATGGTGTATCTTTTCAAAAATCACCATATATGTTATATTTTAAAATAACCCTTTATGATAATCATGTTTTTTTAAATGGTTATTTCTTTAGTTATATTAATTTTATCTGATTGAATTTCTAAATGATAGGAAAACATTTCTATTCCCATTGTATCATTATTATAGAATGAATGATTTTATTTTATGTGGAACTCATGTATAGGTATGGAGACTAATGGAGCACTACATAAACAATAAATACAATGGTTGAGGATTTATATCACGTAATATAATGAAGGATGGATAGACATGGATTTTTTCGCAATCTATAGGGTGGACATAATTGGATATTTTGTGAATATATATTATGTACATATTCATATATTGTCAACATTTAAAGGGTGGGAATACCATTTTTTATAAACTAATAAAAGTTTGGTAAAGATTTTGTTTTTTAAAATTACATCATATGATAATATTTGTTACAATTTTAAAAAATGTCCCCTATTTGTAGCTGATGAATTTTATTTATGATTGTCCATGTTCTAAAGATATTGTTCATTATAAGGTTATGAATTAAAGTTCTTTTTTATTTCTATTATTTGTTGTTAATCTATGCTATTTATGTTAACTACTTTCACCTATGTTCCTATACCATGATCCTTTACTCTTAATTAAGTTATATTATTATAAACATGAGTTATTATTCAAATTAAAAGCTATATCTCCCATATAATTTATTTTTCAAAATATTATGATTAAATTATTATGATCATTTTTTCATGAAAATCATTTAATGAAACCTTGTTATTATTTTATATTTACCAAGGGAACAATGATGGGTAATACATGAGATATTTTTTCATATGGGTTTAGAGTACATTATTTTTAGGGAAATTTTCATGAGTATTTTAAAATTGGGGTTTTATATTTCGAATCTTCCATGAATCAAAACCATAATATCAACCATTTTATAATGGAATATATATCTAGGTAATAAAATTAAATAGCTATGCTTTTTATGTTTTTTAATTAGTGGTTATAAAATCGGGCTTTAATTATTTTTAGAAATATATTATAATAATTTAGTATGAATTATATGAATATTTACATATTATGAGGAACAATATGAGGTTATGTGAAGTAACTATCTTTTTGATTTATTGGAATTAACATCCATTTTTTTGATACTTTTATGTTGATGTGGTTTTTCAATACATACATAGAGTGGTAACCACATTTAAAAAGTATGAATGAGTATTAAATAAATCTTCATTTTGGTGCATGATGATTTATACTAATATTATACCCCTCATAGGATACTCATGAGTGATTTATTTTTTCTAATTAAAAATCACTTTATGAAACATGATATGATAATTATAATATGTATAGGTTATACAAACTAGTATTAAATTTTAAGGTATAATCTATATTGATGTGTAAAGGTTCACTAGTCTAGGTCATCATGTATTTTAGGGGTTATTATAAGGCCCTAACCTTAAACCTTACTTAATCTTGAGTTATTACAAGATTACACATTGAGGATCTTTTCGGGTTTAGAGTTTTAGAGAATTAGATCATAAAACTTGAATTACATTACATATATAAACAAAGTGGTTACATAAATATAGTATTCTTCATTCCCATCAATGGAAACATATTTTAAATAAACATGGATTCTTTCTTGACACTTCCTTGACACTATCATCATATCATGTACCTTTCCCTTGACCTGTGAAAAACATTTCAAAAAAAACTTGGGATGAGCATAAAAACCTCAGTGAGGGATATAAAAATATGGAAAGGAAACATGGGTACCTATATACATAAGGATGGGATCATACTTTACCCATAAAACATAATCACTTTAACATACCTCATCAAATCATGAATAAATCATAGGAATCATAAGACATAAAGGTAACTTGAGGCATTCATAACATTCTTACGTAGGAAGTAACCCTCTTGGTTACGTTTGGAATACCCATCACAATATATTCCCTAAATATCTTCGTAGAAACCATAACGTTTCACTCCTTCGCGTTACCCAATGCATTGGAGAGCCATATTGGGCTCACCCGCCCTTAGTTTATCACGGAACCACCCGTCTTCATAATAATGCCCAAGAACCTCAACATAATCGTATCACATAAAACATGCATAATGGAAACATAACATTTCCAACTTTCAATCACAAGATATCAATACAACACATTGACATAAAAACATTATGAAAACCATTTTCAATACCAAAATAAAAGAAAAGTAAAACTTGGTATTTATTTTTCATTTAAATAGAAGGTATGGCTTGTAGAGGAAGCCGAAACTCAAATAACGGTCATGGCGGCAGAGAAGTCGTTGTCACCGCATACGTACGACAAAAAAATTTCCTTTTGTCGTTTAGTAAACGCTTCGTATAAAAAATATTTCTTTTGAATAAACATAAATGTCAAAGGGGTTTATACACCGTATAAAAGAAGGCTGTATATAAAACAAAATATGCCTCAATGAAAGGAGATTGAGACGAAGTCCCATACCTCGTATCTGACTTGACCCGAACGTTCTTTAATCTCCTGAATAATAAACTTGAGTTAATCTCTACTTTCTTAAGAACCTTTTTCAAGTTCATTATTCCTTTTATACCATGTTATGAACATCATGTAATCATTTAAGTTAATAATGTTCATTTTGTCGGTATTTGGTTCTTAAGTCAAAAATAGACTTCTTACACTTACATGTTGTTAATTTGGTCAACGTTTTGTTATATCCAGAATGATATTAATGATTTGGATAACATATATATCATATATATTCATCATATACATGTATTTATAATATTACATCACATTTAGAGGTAAAAAATGAAATGCACCGTTCATGGAGACGTAAGCCGTACCTACGCATGAACGCTACTTCCATTTCTATTTCGTATTTTCTGGAATGGAATCATAATGATATAATAGTATATTATAATTCCAGTGTAATAACATATATAATATCAGTAACTTTATCCTTTACACATCCCACATATGGTATTAACGAATCAAATCACTTTTAGGGGGCGGTAGTCCGCACTTCCTAAAATGAAGATATCGTGTTTACCCATAATGAAAGCAATAATGGTATGACATAAATGAAAAAATACAGAAGATTAAGGAAAGAATGAACATATTATATATCATATATAAAAAAGTGACATCATAATGTCCACCTTTGAAGGTCTTAAATGAGTATTGAACAATCATCATTTCGGGAGGCAGAATTTCGCCATCCACGAAAACCGTATGTTCATTAACCATTTGATGTAGTTGTGTGAGAGTGTAGCTCGAATAAATCTTATAACAACATCTTAGTATATTAAATATACTGGTGTTGTTACAAAAGAAGTAAATAAAAAGAGTTTATGGGGTTGGAGAAGCAAAATAAAACAAATGAACATGAGAGAATGAATTACCTTTAAAAGTGTAACTCCTTTTGATTTGAGCCTAAAGGCTTCCATTGAAAGGATTATGCCCAATGGGAATCCTATAGGATGAGTAGAGGGATGTGGAGAGACAAAATGGGCAGGGTTTGTCCAAGCCAAAGGCTTGAGGAGTGTGTGAAATGAGGTAGAGATGGGGGCCTTTTATAAGACGAGAGGAGGGGCACTATTGGAAAGTAAAGATAAATTAATTTATTTTAAAACGAGTTTCGGATTCAAAAGGTCCCACATTGCTATAATTCTAGGATAAGGTGATAAGGCTTCTAAATCCACTCATACAATTGGTTTTTTCCATGTGTATGTTTTAGATTTTACATTATCATTCCATTTTATTAAAATCATTAAATAATGAGGTCATCACTGTAACATCATGATGTCATAAATAATTTAATTTATTTAAAGTCTAAAAATTCAAAAAAAATACGATGATGTAGTAAATCTATTTATCTTTCCAATGAATATTTATAGGAAAAAATATGATTAGTATAACCCCTTATAAAAATTGTTTTAGTAAAACAATTTATGTTAGTGTAATTTTCACCTTTATTAAAAAAAAGGCATTAAAGTCATTATCTCACCCATGTGGCTCCATGGGGTCCCCTAAATCGACCCATGGGTTGTCTTGGTCGGCCATGACACAACCAATAGGGTTAGGACAAGTTTCATGGTGTTTTCACATTTTTATAATATCATTTTTACCTTAAATTACACTAATTACCTCTAATTGTGATTAATGAAAAAAAGTTACTATTCACCAAAAAATTATTTTCATCCCATTGAACCACATTTTACATACTAATGAAAACCATGTATGCCGGATTTTCAAAATTCAATACACATTAGTGGTAAACTTTCATTTAACTGAAAAATCAGTTTGCTTTATTAACACATAGTGGTTTCACTATTCATCAAAAATTGGAGTTTTTCAGAAAAATACCAAAACTTCACCCTAAGCTATATATGATATTCTGAATTCAAAAATGAATTCTATTTTACAAAATTCAAAACATATAAGTAACATTAATTAATTTAATAATTAATTCCTGCTGTCAGAGCAAATAACGTGTTTTTATGAAACAATAAGTATTAAAAGATTGACACGAGTTTAAGTCCAATTTCAAAGTGAAATTGATTCCAATGACCACCATTGGATTAAATGGTAAAAATATATTCTAATTTCATTTCAAAACCAATTCAAAAGATAATATAATAATATAAATAAATTAGATTAAAAAGTAGTTTTGATGTAAAATGCTGTATTTTTCACTATTCATTAAAAAAATGAACATTGTCAGAAAAATACCAAAAATTCACAAAAAGTAAATTTTGATGTCCCAATCATAATGAATAAGTTTATTTTGACAAAAATAGCTTATAAAATTGTCAAAATATAGATTAAAAAATGGTTTTCCATGAAAAGACAGTAAAACAATCTTTTAAAAATATTAGTGTCTTCCATGCATAAGATTGGATTTATTTTCATTTTAAGCCTCTAAAACACTATCTAATTCATTATTAGACATATACAAAAATATCTATTATTCATTACTTACTTGGGATGTTACATCCTTCCCCCCTTTAGAAAATTGCATCCCCGCAATTTATTTACTTATCAAATAAATGGGGGTACTTATCCCTCATTGCATTTTCAGATTCCCATGTTGCCTCTTCAATCATGTGGTTTTTCCACAAAACCTTTACCTGGTTAATCACCTTATTCCGTAACACTTGCTCCCTGTGGTCAAGAATATGGACCGGGTTTTCCTCATAAGATAGGTTCTCTTCCAGCTGAACTACCTCTGGACTCAAAACATGAGATGGATCTGGCATGTACTTTCTCAACATCGAAATGTGAAAAACATTGTGTACCTGAGATAAACTCGGAGGTAAAGCCACTCGGTAAGCAACTGATCCAACTCTCTCCAGAATTTCATATGGTCCAATAAACCATGGACTCAGCTTTCCTTTCTTACCAAATCGCATAACACTTTTCCATGGTGATACTTAGAGAAAAACATGATCACCTACCTCAAAAGAGAGATCCTTCCTCCTATTGTCTGCATAACTCTTCTGCCTGCTCTAAGCTGTTCTCATGTGCTTCTGAATCAGCTGACTTTTTTCTGCCATCTCTTCTACCAATTCTGGTCCCATCAACTTCCTTTCACCCACTTCATCCCAGAAATCAGGATTTCGACACCGCTTCCCATATAATGCCTGAAATGGTGCCATCTGTATACTGGAATGAAAACTGTTATTATATGAAAATTCAACCAAAGAAAGATGTTGGTCCCAACTTCCCTGATAATCCATAGAACAAGCTCGTAGCATATCCTCCAATGTCTGAATTGTTCATTCTGACTGCCCATCTGATTGAGGATGAAAAGCTGTACTAAAATTTAATTCAGTACCAAACGACTTCTGAAGGACTTTCCAAAAGATAGAAGTGAACCTGGGATCACGATAAGATACAATGGAGAGGGGAACTCCATGTAACCTGACTATCTCTTTAAGATACAAATAGGAAAGTTGATCTAGGGAAAAAGTATCTCGTATAGCAAGGAAATGACCGGATTTAGTCAAGCGATCAACAATAACCCATATTGCATTATTACCTCAAGATGTCTTCGGTAATCCCACAAAAAAGTCCATGGATATATTCTCCCATTTCCACTCTGGCCCTGGTAAAGGCTGAAGCATCCCTTTCGGTAACTACCGCTCTGCTTTAACCTGTTGACATGTCAAACACTTCACAGTAAAGTCAGCAATATCTCTTTTCATTCCATCCCACCAGAAATACTCTCGCAGATCTCTATACATCTTAGTACTACCAGGATGAACTGAAAACAGAGAACTATGAACTTCACATCACAACTATCTCTTCAACTGTGAATCACAAGGCACACACAATCTCTTCCCAAATCTCAAAACACAATCATTATCAATGTTGAATTCAGGCAACTTACCTTTCTGAACCAGCTCTACCTTTTTCTGCAACTCACTGTCTTGCTTCTGTGCTTGCTTGATTCTATCTGATAGAGATGATCTCACTAATACCTGAAACAAAACAGAAGAACTTCCTGCACCAAAAACTTCTATGCCAAATTTCATCAAATCCTTAACCAAAGGATCACGTTCCAAATGCAACATTGCTAATGAAGCATTAATTTTTCGACTCAAAGCATCAGCCACTTTATTTGATTTTCTCGGATGGTAATGAATTGTACAATCATAATCCTTGATTAATTATAGCCATCTCCTTTGTCTAATGTTCAATTATTTCTGAGTGAATATATACTTTAAACTTTTGTGATCGGTATATATTTCACACTTTACTCCATACAAATGATGCCTCCAAATTTTTAAAGCAAAGACAACATCAGCTAATTCCAAATCATGTGTAGGGTAATTTACCTCATGAGTTTTCAACTGTCATGAAGCATAAGCAATTACCTGATCATTCTGCATTAGTACGCAACCAAGTCCTTTCAATGAAGCATCACTGTATATAACAAACTCACCATTCCTGGAAGGTAGTGCCAAAACTAGAGCATTCACCAATATTCTTTTCAATTCCTGAAAACAATCATCACATTCTTTTGTCCTGATAAACTGAACACCCTTCTGAGTTAGCTTAGTCATTGGACTAGATAACCATGAAAAATTTCTAACAAACCTTTGGTAATAGCCTTCCAAACCATGGAAGCTACGAATCTCGGTTAAATTTGTGGGTCTTGGCCATTCTTCCACAACTTTTGTTTTTGCAGGATCAATGGTTATCCCATCTTTAGAAACAATGTGACCAAGGAAAGAAATTTGTTGCATCAAAAACTCACACTTTCTGAATTTCCCATACAATTTCTTTTCTTGTAAGGTTTTCAAAACAACCCTTAAATGACTTTCATGCTCCTCTTTACTTTTAGAAAACACCAAAATATCATCGATGAAAACAACCACAAACTTATCACCTGATTAAACTGAGCCATCACTTAAGTAAACTGCTCAATTCTGATTCTGACCATCTTAGTATAGTGATTTGGAAGGTCATTTTCCTCTGTATGCCTTCCCAGAAAATCAGTTCTGTTTCCTCTATGAAAAACCATTCTGACCACAGAAATATCTTAGGCGAAGCAAAATGGTAATCTGTAAATTCTATATCATTTCAATTAATTTATAATTTAACACTTTTATAACTCCTAAAGTTATCTAAACCAACCTTTGATACCAACTATAAGGCCCCAGCCTTAAACCTTTCTTAATCTTGAGTTATTACAAGATTACACATTGAGGATCATTTCGGGTTTAGAGTTTTAGAGAATTAGATCATAAAACTTGCATTACATTCCACATATAAACAAAGTGGTTACATAAAGATAGTATTCTTCATTCCCATAAATGGAAACATATTTAAAATAAACATGGATTCTTTCTTGACACTTCCTTGATACTATCATCATATCATGTACCTTTCCCTTGACCTGTGAAAAACATTTCAAAAAAAAACTTGGGATGAGCATAAAAAGCTCAGTAAAGGATATAAAAATATGGAAAGGAAACATGGGTATATATATACATAAGGATGAGATCATACTTTACCCATAAAACATAAGCACTTTAACATACCTCATCAAATCATGAATAAATCATAGGAATCATAAGACATAAAGGTAACTTGAGGCATTCAAAACATTCTTACGTAGGGAGTAACCCTATTGGTTACGTTTGGAATACCCATCACAGTATATTCCCTAAATCTCTTTGGAGAAACCTTAACGTTTCACTCCTTCGCGTTACCCAATGCATTGGAGAGCTATATCGGGCTCACCCGCCCTTAGGTTATCACGAAACCACCCGTCTTCATAATAATGCCCAAGAACCTCAACATAATCGTATCACATAAAACATGCATAAAGTAAACATAACATTTCCAACGTTAAATCACAAGATATCAATACAACACATTGATATAAAAACATTATGAAAACCATTTTCAATACCAAAATAAAAGAAAAGTAAAACATGGTATATATTTTTCTTTTAAAAAGAAGGTATGGCTTGTAGAGGAAGCCGAAACTCAAATAACGGTCATGGCAGCGGAGAAGTCGTTGTCGCCACATACGTACGACAAAAACATTACCTTTTGTCATTTAGTAAATGCTTCGTATAAAAAATATTCCTTTTGAATAAACATAAAAGTCAAAGGGGTTTATACACCGTATAAAAGAAGGTTGTGTATAAAACAAAATATGCCTCAATGAAAGGAGATTGAGACGAAGTCCCATACCTCGTATCTGACTTGACCCGACCGTTCTTTAATCTTCTGAATAATAAACTTGAGTTAATCTATACTTGATTAAGAACCTTTTTCAAGTTCATTATTCCATTTATACCATGTTATGAACATCATGTAATCATTTAAGTTAATAATGTTCATTTTGTCGGTATTTGGTTCTTAAGTCAAAAATAGACTTCTAACACATACATGTTGTTAATTTGGTCAAAGGTTAGTTATATCCAGAATGATATTAATGATTTGGATAACATATATATCATATATATTCAGAATATACATGTATTTATAATATTACATCACATTTAGAGGCAAGAAATGAAATGCACCGTTCATGGAGGTGTTAAGCCGTACGTACGCATGAACGCTACTCCCATTTCTATTTCGTTTATTCTGGAATGGAATAATAATGATATAAGAGTATATTATAATTCCAATATAATAAAATATATAATATCATTAACATTATCCTTTACACATCCCACATATGGTATTAACGAATCAAATCACTTTCAGGGGGCGGTAGTCTGCACTTCCTAAAATGAAGATACCATGTTTACCCATAATGGAAACAATAATGGTATGCCATAAATGAAAAATAAAGAAGTTTAAGGAATGAATAAACATATTACATATCATATATAAAAATAGTGACATCATAATGTCCACCTTTGAAGGTGTTAAATGAGTATTGAACAATCATTGTTTCGGGAGGCATAATTTCGCCATCCACGGAAACCTTATGTTCTTTAACCATTTGATGTAGTTGTGTGAGAGTGTAGCTAGAATAAATCTTATAACAACATCCTAGTATATTGAAGATACTGGTGTTGTTACAAAATATGTAAATAAACAGAGTTTAGGGGGTTGGAGAAGCAAAATAAAACAAATGAACATGAGAGAATGAATTACCTTTAAAAGTGTAACTCCGTTTGATTTGAGCCTAAAGGCTTCCTTTGAAAGGATTCTGCCCAATGGGAATCCTCTAGGATGAGGAGAGGGATGTGGAAAGACAAAATGGGCAGGGGTTGGCCAAGCCAAAGGCTTGAGGAGTGTGTGAAATGAGGTAGAGGTGGGGGCCTTTTATAAGAGGAGAGGAGGGGCACTCTTGGAAAGTAAAGATAAGTTACTTTATTTTAAAAAAGAGTTTCGGATTCAAAAGGTCCCACATTTATATAATTCGAGGATAAGGTGATAAGGCTTCGAAATACAATCATCCAATTGGTTTTTTCCATGTGTAGGTTTTAGATTTTACATTATCTTTCCATTTTATTTAAATCATTAAATGATGAGGTCATCGCTGCATCATCATGATGTCATAAATAATTTAATTTATTTAAAGTCTAAAAATTATAAAAAAATACTATGAAGTAGGAAATATTTTTAGATTTCTAATGAATATTTATAGAAAAAAATATGATTAGTATAACTCCTTCTAAAAATTGTTTTAGTAAAACAATTTATGTTAGTGTCATTTTCATCTTTATTTAAAAAAAGGCATTAAAGTCATTATCTCACCCAAGTGGCTCCATGGGGTCCCCTAAATTGACCCATGGGTTGTCTTGGTCGGACATGACAAAACCAATAGGGTTTGGACAAGTGTCATGGTGTTTTCATATTTTTATAATATCATTTTTACCTTAAATTACACTAATTACCTCTAATCGCGATTAATGAAAAAAAGTTACTATTCACCAAAAAATTATTTTCATCCCATTGAACCAAATTTTACATACTAATTACAACCATTTATGTCGGATTTTCAAAATTCAATACACATTAGTGGTAAACTGTCATTTAACTGAAAAATCAGTTTGCTTGATTACCACTTAGTGGTTTCACTAGTCATCAAAAATTGGATTTTTTCATAAAAATACCAAAACTTCACCCTAAGCTATATTTGATATTATGAATTCAAAAATGAAGTCTATTTTACAAAATTCAAAACATATAATTCACATTAATTAATTTAATAATTAATTCCCGCTGTCAGAGCAAATAGCGTGTTTTTATGAAACAATAAGTATCAAAAGATTGACACTAGTTTAAGTCCAAATTCAAAGTGAAATTGATTCCAATGACCACCATTGGATTAAATGGTAAAAATATATTCTAATTTCACTTCAAAACCAATTCAAAATATAATCTAATCATATAAATAAATTAGATTAAAAAGCTGTTTTGATGTAAAATGCAGTATTTTTCACTATTCATTAAAAAATGAACATTGTCAGAAAAATACCAAAAATTCACACAAAGTAAATTTTGATGTCCCAATCATAAAGAATAAGTTTAGTTTGACAAACATAGCTTATAAAATTGTCAAAAGATAGATTCAAAAATGGTTTTCCATCAAAAGGAAGTAAAACAATCTTTTAAAAATATTAGTGTATTCCATGCTTAAGATTGGATTTATTTTCATTTTAAGCCTCTAAACCACTATCTAATTCATTAATAGACATATATAAAAATATATATTATTCATTAATTACATCGGATGTTACAGTTATATTATCTAAATAAATAGTTTTCCCATAGAAAAGTTTCTAACCTAATTACGAGAACATTTCATGTTTGATGTAATGTAGTGATCATTGTGAAATATATATAATGATGAGTGTGATGGATAATGTTACGATTTTAAAAATGAACTACCGAATGGTATATCAGCTAGTATTTAAATTTTTTATTTCATTCTCACCCATATTTCACTTGATATAAATAATATTGTGAATCACATTGACCTCTAGAATGTAGTAAGGAATAGAAGATTACTATTGATCCTTTTTTGAGAAAAAAAATCCACTATTCTATGTTTTTATATTCCTCTTACAGATAATCTATAGATTAATGGAATTGAGAAGACTGTTTTGGTTTATATATTTCATAGAGTTGGGGATAATTTTCATTACTGTTTATAATTTCATAAGAGTGTTTGAAATAATTGTTGAATTACATTAAAAACAAAAAATATATGTTGTTGAAATAAAACATATTGAATGACAGGTTTTCATGAATTTTTTATACGTAAAAAAATTTATAATAATATTCTCAGAAATATGGAATTTTAATTTACAGAGATATATTAATTGGGATTATTTTATTGGAATTTTTAATGTAAACTCTCTAAGGATTGTGATGTATGACTATAATTATATCTAATTCCAAGAATGGATTATGAAAATTTATTTTATTGTTTATAATTATTTTACGTAATGGTAAATATCCATAAATGTCATTGGATGCCGTGAAAAAAATATATCTGATGCACCTTATATGGGGAGATTGAAATTATGGATAGTAATTATTTGGAGTAAAAGAAAATAGTACTTGATTATAATGGAAGTTAAAATGATAAAACACCCGAGGGAACGAAATCCCAACCTCATATTTTTCATAAATGAAAGAGGATGAACCCGGGTGATTTACCCAAGGTATTTGAGAAGAATTCAAGTGTGGTAGGATAATCATTATTGTAAAATACTATTGATGTGGTTACTTGAAACCGATTAAGACAACGTAGGAAAAGAACACGTAAAAATAATAATTAATAGGTGATATTTTTCCCCAAATAAAAGTGTGTTATATTTTACTATATAGTATAATACTAATAAAAACATAGAAAAACCAACATATTATTTACTCATTTATAATAATACATTTGTAAAAAAAAGATCCCCTAAAATTTCTAAACATTTACTATATGGAAAAAAATTGAAAAAAATTTTTATTTATAAAATTTGGATCATCCCAATTTGCTAGAATCATCGCCCACATGAACAAAAATATAGAACAAAAATATAATATCAACCAACCAATCAACATAATAAAAAAGGAATGCATAGAATCATAGATGGAATTAAATGGAATATTCAATGAAGTAATGATGTTTTATTTATAAGAGGCAATGTGATTATTTTAATACTAATGTTACCCTTGGAATAATCACATATTAAGTTTTAATAGTACCATAAAAATTAGAATAATAATTTGTAATGACTAATATTAAACCAAATTTATATTTTTCATGAAATATTTATTAAAATATAAACTTTACGGTGCCATAAAATATATTTCTATAATATACACTCAAAGAAATTATAAGAACATTACTAATAAACAATATGTTAATGTATGGAATTAAAATATACAATTAATTAAAATTAACAATCATAGATAAATATATTAATAAAATTAATTCCATTTTTAGAGTGAGAGAGATAGAATTTCTCAAATGTTATTTTTTGGCTATATTATGAAATACCTTGTTTTTTATGTGAATAGTGAAAAGCAAATTGTTTCCAAACTAGTGTGTTTCAAATTACATCATCCATGATGTATAAATATGAGAATTAATTAAAGAACTATTTTATAGATCAAAAAATAAATAATGAGATTAATTAGCATATTATATGCAGTGATCATTTTTTAAATGTAAATGTTTTCAATATTTAATGTCTAACTTATTCCCTTAAAATATCAAATTACAATTTTAAAATATTAGGTTCAAATATAATAATTAATTTATTTTTGGATAGGCTTAAATGTTCTGAAATAATTTTATTTTAATACAATCTGAATTAAACGGTCATGAATATAACATTTAAAAATTTTAGAGAGGAAATGACATCTTATTAAAAAAATCTTAAAAATAATCTTGTTGTCAAATAAAAACAACCACTCATCCATATATTGGAGAACAAATTAAAATAAACATTAAAAAGAATATTTTCTAAAAAAAATACACTATAATAATCCCCATTTCATCTTTAGGGTTGTTATGGTTTCCCTTATCTATAAGTATTCAAGGAGTTTAATTATATATAAATGTGGAAACTGTATGAATTAGGTAAATTTTCATCAAATATTTGAGACATTCTCATCCCCACTACCCCTCTTACAAAATCCATTTCAAATATGAATCATATAATATTTGTTATGTAATGCGTTAAAATAATATTAGTTATGTTAATAATCATTAATTGTTATATTTATGAAACATTTACATGATATAGTTCTCTTTCCACATCATTTGACAATGTTTTATCAATGGTCGGTTAATCAACCAATATAAAACATCATACTCTCTAGTTATCATAATAATTTTGGATTATTATACTAAATAAACTAAAATAGATAAATTCATGAATAAATTTTTTTATAATATTCTAGGGTCATTCTTCATATTGTATAAATAGAGAAAATGGAATATGTTTAAATTGAAGAAAGTGAGATATTTTAATGAAAATAAGATATATAAACGTATTTTATTTAACCATGGGAAATATGAAAGAGAATTTAATTATTATAGTTATTCAATAGTGAAAAAGATTAATATATTATTTTCTATTCCATGTTATTATAAAACAATGTGTATTATATATTAGGCTGTTAAGGGAGTAAATAAATCATAATTTAATTTATTTTGATTCTTGAACTCAATTCTACAATATTGTTGTTATCTCCTGTAGACGCCGGAAAAGTCCGTTGTTCCCAAACAAAGCTCCGGATGCGGAAAGCGAAGTGATATTTGGAGTCAGAGGAACGTTCCGGAGGGCCCAGAGGACTTGCGCGAAATTTCAGAGCCCCGCGCACAAAGTTGAGTCGCGGCGCGCAATCCTTCCGGGATGCGCGCAATCGGCAAGGCCGGCGCGCAATTTTGCGCGCCCCGAGCTCCCGCGACTCCCTTGCGCGCCGGGTCCGGATTCTGCGCCAGCGAAGGGAATTCCGCGCCTGCGAAGAGAATTTCGCGCCCGCGTCCTGGATTCCACGCCAGGGGTTGCCTATAAATATAAGGCGACCCCCGACGTTTTGAAGGTTGCCAGAATCCGAAGCGTCGCTCGTTCGCGCAATCCAACCCCTTCCGCGCGCAATGCCGATCTTCAGGTAACCTCCTTTCTTTCGCGCAATAGAGCCTTGGGGTTCGCATTCGCGCGCAATCCCCTTGGCTCCATTCTTTTGAATAATCCTTAACCCGAAGGCCTTTGCGCGCAAAAGAAGCCTCTTGCGCGCAATTGCCCCCGGGTGCGCGCAATCCAGCCCGATTGCGCGCACCCCCCATTTTCAAAGTGGCCATTCGTTAGAGAATGAGCCGTTGCCCTCGCGAGCTACCCGAAGCCCGGTGCGCGCAATCTCAATCATCCGCGCGCAAAGGGCTGGCCCGATTGCGCGCCAGCCCGCCATTTTGCGCGCCGACCTGCTGTTTTGCGCGCAAAGCTCCTCTTTTGCGCGCAATCCGCCAGGGTCGCACCCCTTGACCCCCTGAGGGTACCCGCCTGCGTGGCGCCCGATGATCTTCATCCTGGGTGCCCGCACCGTGCGTTGTCTTCCCGTGCGGCCCTCCAAGCTCGCGCGAAGTGACACGGACCCATCGGCGGATTTTACGTCCTGCAAGACGTTAAACTGCATTCGTCCAAGCTACAAGACGTTAAACTGTTCAACATACGTCCAAGCTGCACAACGCTAAACTGCCTAGCCTTCATCGTCCAAGCTACAAAGACGTTAAACTGTACAGCATTCGTCCCGCAAGACGTTAAACTGCACATTCGTCCCGCAAGACGTTAAACTGCACATTCGTCCCGCATGACACTAAACTGCACCACGTCCGCGCTGCAAGACGTTAAACTGCCAAGCATCTTCGTCCTCAACACACGACGTTAAATTGTACTTCGTCCGGCAAGACGTTAAACCGACCGCTTCGTCCTCAACACACGACGTTAAACTGTACTTCGTCCGGAAAGACGTTAAACCGACCGCTTCGTCCTCAACACACGACGTTAAACTGTACTTCGTCCGGCAAGACGTTAAACCGACCGCTTCGTCCTCAACACACGACGTTAAACTGTACTTCGTCCGGCAAGACGTTAAACCGTCCGCTTCGTCCGATCCCGTGCCTCGCACGCAGGGTCCCCCCCGGTTTGGATGTGGCCCCCACCCGCTCGTCTCTGCAGGGATGTCGGGATTGCCCCTCTTTAAGGACGATTTAATGGGAGCGGCTTTTCCCTACGGGGGTAGGGTATTACAAACCCCTAGTTTCTTGTGGGGGGCTGCACATGTGTATCTCCATTTCGCTCCCCCACTGCCGAATCCAGTAGAGGGTGTGACTGGGATCGAGGTGTCTCCTACTTTCGGTCCAAGTCCCTTCCAACTGAGTTTTGCCGCATCCGGGCTGCCTCAAGTGCGTAAGTCCTGACAGAATGAACTACGTGGACTTTGATCCCTGTCTTCTAAACAGGGTACGTAGGAAGCCTCCCTGAGGTTCAAGCCCACCACCTGGTCGTCCCGGTCGTATTCACGTCGGTTCGTCCATCAGTGGACCCCTCCAGGGTTCACGCTTGCGTCGATTCACCTATGAATCCACCCCTGTGGGAGACTGCCCGTGTGTATCTCCACTGTGCCTCCCCACAGCCCCTTTTTCCATTTCTCCTTTTATCGTCCAGCATGACATGAAACTGTGATCCACCCGGCCGTTCCATCCCCCTCTGTGCGAGGTGGTTCGGTTCAATCCTCCGCCCGGCGGCCTCGATCTCTTCGTGAGTCGGCTTGCCGACGTCCAGCATGACGTTAAACTGTATACCCGAACTACGTCGACTTTGATCCGCGCTAACGCGCGGTACGTAGGAAGCCTCTACGGGGTCCAAGCTCTTCACTCCATCATCCATCCTGATCCTTAACCGGGCCGCCACATCCCGGTGGGGTCATGCCATTTCATTCCACTCCACTTCACTCAGGAAGCCGCCCATGCGCTGGCCCCAGCGTCGGAGGTTCCCCGCAAGGGGTTCTGTCATCTGATCCACTTTTCGTGTTGATCGGTCCGATGTCGTCCCTGCTGGACGTTAAACTCGCGGCATACCCCGTGTTAAACATGGGAAGCTGAGGAAAACCTCAGGGGACACAGTTCCCCGCACCCAGTGCGGGATGCCTCAGGCCATCATGCCTTCGAGAAGCCCTATTAGGGACGGAAGACAGACGTGCAGAGCCGCAGTGTTACGACACGCCCCCAGCACCCAGAGCCACCCGGCCTTCTCACCGCAGGTTGCTGCCCTGACCAGACTCCTTGGAGCGTCCGGGCGGAAGCAGCGTAATTAACCGGTGTCCATGAAGATATGGCGCCGGGAACGAGATTCACGATCATGTCTTAAATCTATGAGGGAGACCCGGATTAGGCGACGAGTTCCGAGGAGACGTCCAAGGAAGGAGGAGCCGACATCCCATCATCCCGGTTTCGATCAAGGAGCAGACGCCCCTGAATAAGGGATGGATGCCGCCTGCCTTTGGAAAGCGGGACTGCGGGAACACAAGCCGCGCACCCATCCCCTCGGGTTGACGGGTGCACGCGCGAACGCGTCCTGGCAGAACAGCGTAACCCGACGCACATCCGCACCGAAACAGAAAAATGGTGAACCCGACGTGAATCTCTTCTCCTCGATACGAAGACTGATGGCTTTCAGAGGTGTTGGAAGACCGGCATGTTGCCCGGCCAAGCATTCAGTCTTACCCGCCAGGGGCTGGGGAAGGGACATCGGGCACTCCGTCTCGCAACGTCGAGGGCCTGGTTTCCCCCCACGGAAGGCGTCGTGGCGCTAATGGTTGGTTGTCGATTCCTTTTTCCTGTCAGTGTTAATGGGTCCTTCTCCCTGCTTTCAGAAATCAGGTCGCCCGATCCAGTGCCCGATCGCCACCCGCCCACTGGCGCAGGGGTAGGGGAAACACCGACGCGGCTGCTCCGCGCGGTCCCGCCCGTTCCACAGCCGTCCCAGCAGCCGCAATTGCGGGACGACCACGCCCTCTCTCCCCCTCGGAGGTCATCCAGAGAAGGGTGATCAACACCCTGGTGCGGAGATATGAGGAAGATGGAGTCATCCCCACTAGGGACATGGCTCGCCTAGACCTTGAGGAGGCTGCACCTCGCCACCACCTCCGCCCCCGAGGGCCGCGCAGGGAGGCACCGCTGCCTATCTCAACGTCCAACCGCTTCGGGAGCTTATCCCTGGAGCGCTCTGACAGTTCCCTTCCCTATGCGGATGAGGTGGAAGATGCCCGGGATCACCCTATCCGGGATTCGCTCCAGGGATCTACGGTAAGGACTCCCGCCAGGCCACGGCGACACCGCCGCCAGGCCTCTCAAGTCGAAGAGTGGGCTCTCCACCTGCCCGCACCGCTCATCCCGACTCGTCTGTCCCGACGCCAACGTCGGGCACGAGCGGAAGAGGATGCCCACCTTGGGGCCCTAGCAACAGCGGCCGCATTGGCCCAAGCCACTGTTGGCTCCAGTCGCCAGGCCCCTGCGCATCCTGAGCAGGGGAACTTCTATGCCCGACCTGGATCGAGGCCCCGACCACCCCAAAGGCAGGTTGGGTCGACTCTCTCGGTTGCTGGTACATGCAGTAGCCACCGCGGACCACCTCGCGGTAGCGCTATTCACCAGCAGGGTCTACTTCGTGTGGCCGATCTAGGAGGCATGGGTCATCCCACCTTCTGATCCTGGCCCGGAGGCCTTCCCGGAATCATCTCTCCCCGCGTCCCCTTTGATATCTGTCCCGGTGCCCCTCGCACCTTGGTTTCCAGTCCTCTTGGCCCCAGCACCAGTGCGGCCGGAGGACGCCAGGACAGAGATTAGCCCTGCCTCGAAGAACCACCCAGGGGCAGGAAGGCAAGGCGTCGACGCCGAGGGAAGAATGTTACAGAATTCCGGACAGAGATCCGACCGGTTTGCTTCTCTGATTCAGAGGCGGAGTACGATTCGGCGACAGAGCCCTTTCCCCAATCCCGCCAGTCAAGGGCAGGGGTAGGAATGCGGCACGTCAGCCTCGTGCTCCCCGAGAGCGAGATCGATGTGATCCCCGCTTCTCTCCGAAGGTATATCCAGAGTAACGAGGGCCTGGTAGACCCCCAAGGATCAAACTTACGGTTGGTACCGGCCCCTCCGGAAGTGCCTTCCGTCTCGATCGGAGAAGCCGAAGACTTTTTCTGGGGACCAACGGTCGAACCACGATCTAGTGCACTCCCGGCGAGCACCGATGCTACGGCAGGATGTTCGCTCGCCGGCCCATCCTATCGTGATGTGGTAGCCAGGGCACCGCCACCCTCAGAGGGTGGCCCGGGATATGGAGGCCAATCGGCCTGCTCGTCGTATTCACCTCCGGCCAGCCCGTCGGCCCGGCGACCCGCCTCGGCACCACTGCCGGTTCCCCGTCCGTTCCCAGCCATTGAAGAGGACCAAGGAGATCTGGGTCCCGAGTTTGAGTCGTGGAGCTTCTGGACCGTCCTTGCAGAGGGCCACTTCCCTGAGAAGTTTTGGTCAGTCGCAGGACCGGGCTTTGATGCACCCGAATCGCTCACCCCGGATGAGTTCGAATGCTTCCGCCGAACTCTCCGGGAGACTCGCTCCTGTCTTCACCGCCTACAAATGCCATACCCCGGGAGTCAAGAGCACCTGGAGGATATTGGTGAGCAGTGCCGTCAAATTGACCTGGCCATGCTCCCCGCGGTTCGGCACCCCGGGTCATTTGAGCACCACGAGGCCCTCCAACAACGATGCGTTGAGTGTTTTCAAGTACTCCGCAAAGTTATCAAGGAAGCCACTTCCCACGTGTATATCCGTGGATGGGGGCAGTACGCTGCCCTACGCTTCAGTGTGATTCGCCGACAGCCCGATTCGCTGGGTGGCCCTGAGGGTATATCCCCAGGGACAGAAACGGTCAATATGGCTGACCTGTCGGGTGAGGGGAACGACTTGGAACTTCTCGACGGGGGCTTCCCCCCCGAAGACAAGCCGTCGTCAGAGCCATCGGTGAGAGTTACTCGTCATCAGAGGAACCTCCTGGGGCTCCCCGCACCCACTGAAGCACTGACGTTGAGCCGAAACGTCAGCAAAGGAAAAGAGCACAGTGAGGCTATAAAGCCCGCCGACCCATCTTCCACCATGCAGAGGGCAGAGGAGGATCCCGAGAAGGCTACGCTACGTCAGCAGCTCGCCGAACAGAAGAGGCTGGTTGACCAGCTCCTCGCCGAGCGCGCTGCAGAAATGCGGCCTGACTACGGTAATCCTAGGCCAGGACAGTAGGGACCGGAACAACCGCTCCTCGACGAGACTCTCCCGGGCAACCGTGATTACGCCGTGTTCGCCGACAGGAGAGAGGCCATTGCCTATGGCAAGAGGGCGCGGTATGTTTCGCCACACCCTCCCGAGCGGCGTGACTACCTGAGAGACCCCGCTCGGATTCCTCCCGCTGCCCCAAGGGCCGCTCCGCCCGCCATCCCACGAGCTGCCGAGTTCGACGACCCGGTCGACGACCCGATTGAAGGGCCATGCAATGCGCTCGTGGTTAGAGATCCTCTCCAGGACTGGAACCCATGTCCGGAAGATCCGATGGCAGCACTCATTGCCTGCTTGGAGGCCTTGGAGACTCGGCAGGTGGCGATCCCACCGGACGGCAAGCCCTACCCAGCATGGGTGGATGACATGCCGGCGCCTCCGGGATTCGGGAATCCCACTTTCGCTCCCTTCAACGGGACTGGAGATCCGCCACAGCATTTATCCCACTTCAACTCGAGGTGCGGGCCTATGTTGGGGACTCCGGCGCAGCAAGAGGCCGCTAAGCTTCGCTGCTTTGTTCAGACACTGGAAGGGCCAGCATTTGTCTGGTACAGCCAGCTCCCCGTCGGGTCGGTAACTAGCTGGGAGGACCTCCGTAGACAGTTCCTCTACCAGTTCAGTTCCACGACCCGGAAGACAAGTATCGCAGACCTCTTCAAGTGAAAGCAGAGGCCTGATGAGCGAGTCGCGGACTTCGTCGCCCGATGGAAGGGTCTCACGTATTCCCTTGACATGCCATTGACTCAGGAGCAGTTGCTGACAATGTGCGTCGGGAACGTCAAGAACGAGCTGGTCCCTTCCCTGATCACTCAGAATTACCCCGGAGGGTTCAGGGACTTCTCGGACAAAGATCAATGTCTTGAGGAAGCCCTGCAACAGGCCAGCCAGGCACACCCGCTGCCTCCTATGATTCCTGCAAGGAGAGTCAGCAGGGCTGAGCCCGCTGTTGTTGCCCAGATAGAGGCCCCCAGGCCGTTGGAGCTGCTGCCGGCGAGGCCAGCTCCACAGCCTCACAGGAATCCGCCTCCACGGGCTCAGTTCCCGGCCCAGCAGCGGCAGCCCCAGAACCGGCCGGCCCCTCCGCGTAATGTACCGCCACAACCCAGGCGAGATAATCAGGGTCCACCTCCTCGGCCGGCCCCTCCAGCCCCTCGTCAAGACCACGCTCCCAGGGGCCCGCGACACCTGACTTACTCATTCCACGAGGACCAGGTCCCCGGTTATTTCCGGAGCGCCCTGGAGCAGAGGATTGTGCGACTGCCTGAGTGTTGGAAGCCAGAGGAGGCACATCTTACGAATAACCCCCGCTACTGCCCCTACCATCGAGCCCTGGGGCACACCATCCAGCGGTGCTATGTGTTTAAGGATTGGTTCCAAGACCAGATTAACAACAATGTAATCAGGTTGGGCCCAGCTCCGGCACAAGTGGCGGGCGTGTTCGTGGGATCAGATGACGATAGTGGCAACGAGGACGAATGGCAGCTGGTCTCCGACCGCGGATCCCAGAAGTATAATAACTGGATGGCCCGCAAGACGACCATTCGCGCCCATGGAATCATCCGTGCGCGCTTGAATCAGCCTGAGCCCCCAGAATCTGCGGGTGTTTCTTCGGCATCGTCGTCCCAGCCTGCCTCTTCCAAGAGGAGAAAACGGCGGCAGCGCAAGAAGGAAGAGCGCGCCCCGCCGGTTCCGCCACTATCCCGCACTCTCGGCGATTTCATGCCCCCGGAGATGGGGGTCCCTCCTCAGATTTGCCCGGTGATGGATGATTCGTCCGATGACGGTATTGGGTACGCTTCGGTTAACACCGTCGAGCTGGTAAATCCCTTTTCGGTTCCCGACGTTGAAGAACACCAGGTGGACCTCCCTAGTGTCCCCGGTCATCGCCACCGTCGGAAGAACCGCAGCAGCAGGAGTCGTCGGGGCACAGCCGTTGGTACCTCTAGCCAGGCCGTGCACGCCACTGAGACCAGTCAGCAGGCTCAAAACCGAGCACAACGTGCGCCGCCCCCCCATTCGGGGATGACGGATTCGCCTCCGCCGCTGTTTGTGGTGTGGGACTAGGCATAACCGCCTCAGCCGCGTCACGACCAGCTCCGCCCTGCCACGAGTCCATCCCGGCCTCCTGACCCCAGTACGGTGACCATTTCCTGGACTGCAGCCAGTGAACAGCGAGATGCGCCAAGTACCAGTCGGCCGCCGGTCCAACCGGCAAGGCCCGTCATGCCGCCAACCGCAGAGCAACCTCCTGCAACCAGGGGCTCGCGCTTGGCCAAAAAGTATGATGTCCTGAAGCACTTGGCCGACATCCCAGCAAGGCTCTCCATCCTTGAGGCCCTGCGCTTGTCATCCGAGATGCGCGAGGCACTCGCTGAAGCCCTGAAGAGCCCCCTCCAGTTTGAGACAGAGGTTGCGGCTGCAGAGGCCTTTCACGCCGAAACGATCGAGGACGCCGAATGTCAAGCAGTTATCTCGTTCTCTGGTAAGGATGAAGACCCTCCTATACAGGGACACATTCGTCCGCTGTATGTCACTGGCCAGTTCAATGGCCTTGAAGTCCGGCGCTGTCTTGTCGACACGGGGTCCGGGATTAACCTGATTCCAACTCGGACGCTCCGGAGATTGGGGTTGTCTGAGGATGACTTGATTCCCTCCGACCTCAGGATCCAGGGGTACGACCGCACCGAGAAAACCCCGGTCGGCAAGATACGTTTTAAGACCCAGTTCGGTGACTTGGTTGCCAACACCGAATTCATGGTGGTCTCTTAGGACACTGCGTACAACGCATTTATGGGCAGGCCATGGCTCCACCTTCACGCGGCGGTTCCCTCGTCATACCACCAATGCCTCAAATACTCCCTTAATGGTCGAGTAGGCGTGCTTCAAGGAGATGCCTCTCCTTTTGCCTCGTGTGAAGCCCGCTATCTGGACACGGACTATTACAAGAGCAAGGATAAGCAGATCCTGGCAGGTGAGGTTGAGCCTGTCGCTATTGCAAGTGATCCCTGGGCAAGTCTGGATGACGCTTACGTCCTCCCGGTTCAACGGTTGGACGTGGCCATGGTCTCGACGGCCCGCGAGTCTCTTAATGAGATGATCGCGACCGCCCGCGCCAGCACCAGTGGCCCAGCAGGATCTGGTAGCCCCAATGCAGTTTCCAACGCAGTCTCTCCCGTGGACGATCCCTCCCCGAGTGGAGAGGATATGGAAGACGCACCCCCAGCCTTTGAGGAGGGCGTCCCCGCCACGGTCGATGAGTTAATACAGGTGAACCTTGGAACCGAGGCCGATCCAAGACCCACATTGGTCAGTGCCGCCATGCCCTCTGAGGAGCGGCAGCAGTACGTGGACTTTCTCAGGCAGCACCGTGATGTGTTCACTTGGGGCTATGACGAGATGCCAGGGCTAGATCCTCAGGTAGCCGTCCACCGCCTTGGTCTCCCGGCGAACCATCGCGGGTTTAAGCAGCCTCCCAGGAAGATGCACCCATCCCACGGTGCCATGGTTGAGGCCGAAGTTGACAAGCTTATCAAAGCCAACTTCGTGAGGGAAGTTCAGTACCCCAAATGGCTGGCCAACATTGTGCCGGTCAGGAAGAAGAACGGGCAGATTAGAGTCTGCATCGACTTCCGCGATCTCAACCGCCACTGTCCGAAGGATGATTTTCCCCTTCCAGTGACAGAGCTGTTGATTGATGCCACGACAGGGTTCCAAGCCCTCTCCTTCATGGATGGATACTCCGGATACAACCAAATTCGGATGGCCCCTGAGGATGAGGAGTTCACTGCCTTCAGGGCCCCCCAAGGTACCTTTTGCTACTGGGTCATGCCCTTCGGCCTGAAGAATGCAGGTGCCACCTATCAACGGGCGATGCACCGCATATTCAAGCCAATCCTCGGCACACTGGTGGAATGCTACGTCGACGACTTGGTTGTCAAATCGCGCCAGCGTCAGGACCATCTCAAAGATCTTGAGAAAGTGTTCGGCTTCCTCCGGTCTCGCTGCCTGAAGATGAACCCGTTGAAGTGTGCCTTTGGGGTCACCTCCGGAAAGTTCCTTGGATTTGTGGTAAGATACCGGGGTATTGAGATCGACCCAGAGAAAATCAGGGCGATTAGCCAGATGCCTCCCCCAGGTACCGTCCGGGAACTGCAAGGGTTCCAAGGCCACTTAGCCTATATACGCCGATTCATCGCGAATCTGGCCGGCAAGTGTAAGCCCTTTTCTCGGCTCATGAAGAAAGGTGCCACCTATGTATGGGATAAAGAGTGTCAGACCGCTTTCGAGGAAATCAAGCAGTACCTGCTTCAACCTCCGGTCCTGATGCCGCCCTTATCCGGGAAGCCGCTGGTCCTCTATGTGACCGCCCTGGAACGGTCCCTGGGTGCCCTTCTCGCCCAGAAGAACAACGAGGGAACGGAGAATAGCCTCTATTACCTCAGTCGCATGCTCCTCGATGCGGAAGTTAGGTATTCCCCCATCGAGAAGAGCTGCCTGGCGCTCGTATTTTCCATACAGAAATTACGGCACTACTTGCAGCACCATGAGGTACAGTTGGTTTCTCGGGTAGACCCGTTGAAATATATCCTGAGCCGACCTATGTTGACTGGCCGTCTAGCGCGGTGGGCTGTGATTCTCCTGCAGTTCGACATCAGGTATGTGTCTCAGAAGGCCATCAAAGGGTAAGCATTAGCATACTTTCTGGCAGCTCACCCGACCTCCGCGGATCAGCCGCTGGATCTAGGCTTTCCTGATGAGACCATTCTCTCGGTTGATCGAGCCGATCCATGCTGGCAGATGCACTTTGACGGTGCCTCCCGGAGCCCCACCGGTAGAAGACTCGATAATCCTAAGCTCAACAGAGTGGGCTTGGGAATCGTCTTCATTACCCCGGAGCGAGCCGTGCTGCCATACTCGTTCCTGTTGTCAGAGGGCTGTACCAACAATGAGGCGGAATACCATTCCCTCATCACCGGCCTCGAGTTGGCTCTCGAGATCGACGTGCCCCATCTGTGCGTGAAAGGGGACTCTGAGTTGGTCGTTAAGCAGATCAATGGCGACTATGTTGTCAGGAAGCCGGAACTTGTGCCATTGTTGGAGTGCACCCTCCTTCTGATGGCCCGTTTCCCTTCTCGGCCAGAAATTGTCCATATTCCCCGGCCGCAGAACGGTCGAGCAGATGCCTTGGCCAGCCTTGCTGCGTCACTTGCAGAGCCTGAACAGGACAACCTGATCGTCCGCGTGACGCACCGCAGGCTCATCGCTCCCGTTATCCCGGAAGAAGATCGCGGCCCGTCGGTAAGTAATCTCACCACGATTGCCCCTATGCCTGGAGCCCCGAGTACCCCAGATATGACAGTCGGATCAGCCCCTGATTGGAGGACGCCTTTGGTTGAGTACCTCCAACATGGCATTCTTCCATCGGATCGGGCTGAGAGCGAGCGAGTTCGACGCCGCGCATCGCAGTTTGTCCTCCAGAGCAGTCCCGGCCTGGAGCAGATCCTCTACAAACGCGGATTTGATGGTGTTCTCCTCCGTTGCCTTCAGGGAGTTGAGATCCCACGAGTCATGCAAGAGGTTCATGCTGGTTCATGTGGCGCCCACCAGACTGGGCCAAAGCTGTCCCACCAGATTCGGAGGCTGGGATACTTCTAGCCCTCCATGATCCATGACTGCATCGAGTATGCCAGGAGGTGCCATGCGTTCCAGGTTCATGCGAACTTTGTGCATCGGCCGCCGGAGCCTCTCCATACCACAAGGTATTCCTGGCCCTTTGCAGTCTGGGGTCTGGACGTTGTGGGACCCTACCCACCGGCGACGGCTCGCCAGTGTCGGTTCATTCTGACCGCCACGGACTTCTTCTCCAAATGGGCAGAGGCGATTCCGCTCAGAGAGGTCAAATCCTGTTCGATCGCTGACTTCGTGACCTCCAACATCATCTATCAATTTGGAGTGCCTCACGCTATCCTCACGGATAACGGAACCAATTTCCGAGCAGCCGAGTTGAAGAAGTTGTACGCCAAGTATAACATTCGCTCGAACCATACATCTTGCTATCATGCGCAGGCGAATGGACAGATCGAGGCGTTTAACAAAACCCTCTCTAACATTCTGCAAAAGATGGTTGGTCAGAACAAGAAGAGTTGGCCGGACAAGCTCCCCAACGCCCTCTGGGCTTATCGGACGACGACTCTCAATTCCACCCAGATGACCCCTTATTCCCTGGTGTATGGAGCTGAGGCCGTCCTTCCCATTGAGATCCAGTTGCCGTCCTTGCGCACTGCGGTCTACGACCAGCAAGCGCCGGACAGAGTTGCTGAAGCCCGTCTAGTCGAGTTGGAAGCACTAGATGAGAATAGACTTTGCGCTTTGCACAACTTGGAGAGGCATCAAAGCAGAATGGCTCGAGCTTTCAATAAGAAGGTTCGCCTCCGCTCCTTCCTGCAGGGTGATCTAGTGCTAGCCCTAAGAGCACCGATGATCCCCGGCCGGAAGCCGCCCAAGTTGGAGCCCAAGTGGGAGGGACCTTTTGTTGTCCACAAGGTCTATCCCAATGGTGCGTACTCCCTAGCGACTATGGATGGTGAGCGTGTCACTCCTCCCACCAACGCTAGGTTCCTCAAGCAGTACTTTGTCTGAGTGTACCGACGTCCAGCATGACGTTAAACTGCACATTTGTCCAGCATGACGTTAAACTGCACATTCGTCCCGCATGAAACTAAACTGCATACGTCCTACACGACGTTAAACTGCATACGTCCAAGCTGCACGACGTTAAACTGCCTAGCATATCGTCCGCGCTGCAAGACGTTAAACTGCCAAGTGTTTCGTCCAACACGACGTTAAACTGTACTACGTCCGAGCTACAAGACGTTAAACTGTTCAGCATTCGTCCTGCATGACGTTAAACTGCCTCTCAAGAACTACGTGCGGCTTGATTCCCATCCTTATGGGATACGTAGGACCGCCTGAACATTCATGTTTCAGGCCCAGCCCCATCCTTTGGGAATTTCCATCCCATCTCGGGCCCTTGGCCCAGTTGCCTCCGGGTGTGCGGCGTATGGTGTGAACGCGGGGCTATGCCCTCATTCACATCGGTTTGCTCGCCACGCTGTACGCCCCCCATGTTTGGGGATGCCTTCTGCTCCCCCCTTCCTTTCTCGTCCTGCATGACGTTAAACTGCACTTCAAGAACTACGTATGGCTTGATTCCCATCCTTATGGGATACGTAGGACCACCTGGACGCTTGTGTTTCAGGTCCAGCCCCGTCTCTTGGTTGATCACGGGGATCTGCCCTCTTTTGGTTGCTCTCAGGGTGAGTCCTCCGACCCTTCCCGGTGATCGGTTAACATGTTTTGGGTACTTCGGTCTATGACTCGTAGTGTCAGATTCAATCCCGACAAGTCCTGTGTTGCTTGTCAGGCCTCGCGCTTCCTCTTGTTCAAGCCTTCACTCAAAGGGATCCTCGTTAGCGGTTTGGGTACGATGCCTCAGTGCTCTCCTACCGCTTCGGGTCGATTTACCGGCGAGTCCTAGGCCGCAAATCGATATAAATCCTGCGATTGAGCGGTTGATGCTCGTTTTCTTGCCCCGTCTTAGGCTGACGCGATCGGATGTTGTGTTGCGAATATGGTCACCAACGTCCTTGATCGCCATGTCGGCTCTTTCAGGCTCTGAACATTGGTTGCGCAGTCCTCATCACACTCCGCCTTTGTGCGTTTTAGTGGAAACTCGACACTCTCTTCATACTGACCTCCAGTACACCTCTACACGTTAGGCAGACCAATCAGGGTAATGGTGCCATTCGAGGCTCCCATGATCTGAGCACCAAGGGTATATGCGGATGTCCTCCCTAAGGGCCGTGCGTAGTTGGACCCTCGTCCCCATAAGGAGGAGGGAGTCGCCCGAACAATCACGTTCTGGGCCCAGTATATCTGGAGGCTAGCATCTCTGCCCCTCGGGTGATGGACATACGCAGACCCCGATCCCAAGACTCTTCTCTTGGAATCGTGCGTGACCGCAGGGCTGGGTATGTTCCCACCTCCGCCGTGTCCGCCGTACCGCAATAAGCGGGTTCCTCCATGGTCCGAACCACACGACCTTAAACTGTGTTGTCTGGTCCTACCACACGACCGTAAACTGTGATCGTCTTGGCCGCCCGACGAGAAACGACACTGCATCGTGATGTCCTCCTCAGGGGACACTCATGTTGGGCGCTGGTTAATAACCACGCCATTCATCAATGCCTTCCGTGGCTTGATTGTGGCGACGCCAGAGATTTCTCAATCACAGGCATGTCGCCGCACAAAGAAAAACCATTCATCTTTATGGACAAACAAGAAATATCAAATGCCGCTCCTTCTGTGTGCGAGGGTCAGACCCGCACTCTTCCCCGCGCTGGTGCCCGATTGTGTTGCGCCGCGCTTCAAGAACTACGTGTGGCTTGATTACCATCCTTATGGGATACGTAGGAACGCCCGGATGTTTGAAACTTCGGGTCCAGCCCCCCACCTCTTAGAGATTCCCCCTTCTCTGGGGAATCCGCCGCATTCAGGTCACCCTCACGGCATGTTCCCCGACCCCTTGCAGTGGTCCACCGGTGTCAAGAGTACTCTGGTTTATTTCCAGGAGGGTCAGGATCCGCTTGGTCAGGTTTCCTCCACTTTTCAGGCTTCGTGCTCCCTTTCATTCGGACCCATCGTCTACGCCCTGGGTGGAGCCCCCGTGAACGGTTCGGACACAATGCCTCAGTGCTCTCCCACCGACTCGGGCTGGTGCCCCCAATGGCCTCAGGAAGCAAATCGATATGAATCCTGCGATTGAGCGGTCGATGCTCGTTTGCTGCCTCATTCCATCAACGGTTAGTGCGATATTGATGCTGCTTTTCCGCCACGGTCGGCAGTACTCCCATATCGTTACCCCGGTGCCCCCAGTCCTTGAGTGAATGGCCGCATGATTCACATTGTCCACCTCCCCTTCTGACCAGGCGAAACCTCGACACTCTTGACATTATCCCTCAGTACATCTTCTCATATCCAGGGGATAGGACCACGATGTGGCGTACTTTGAGGTCCTTATGGTCCGAGCTCTAAGACCTTAAACTAAGATCTCTCCTTATGGTCCGAGCTCTAAGACCTTAAACTAAGATCTCTCCTTATGGTCCGAGCTCTAAGACCTTAAACTAAGATCTCTCCTTATGGTCCGAGCTCTAAGACCTTAAACTAAGATCTCTCCCCATGGTCCGAGCTCTAAGACCTTAAACTAAGATCTCTCCTTATGGTCCGAGCTCTAAGACCTTAAACTAAGATCTAGCCCCATGGTCCGAGCTCTAAGACCTTAAACTAAGATCTACGCCCATGGTCCGAGCTCTAAGACCTTAAACTAAGATCTCCCCTTATGGTCCGAGCTCTAAGACCTTAAACTAAGATCTCCCCAAACGGGATTCTACGTCCTGCATGACGTTAAACTGCACTCTCAGAACTACGTGTGGCTTGATCTCCAGCCTGATGGAGTACGTAGGAACGCCCGGGCATCTCGACTCGGGTCCAGCCTCAGGGATCGTTAAGTCTTGCCCCTCCTCGTCGCCGACCGTCTGGCCTGGCTTCTGGTAGAGTGGTGCAGTTGTGATATTCTCCCCGATTCAGCTCGGGATGCCCCATTGCAATGATGGGAAGTGACGGTTTCCTCGTCAAAGAGGTGCTGTCTGAGAATTGGGGTGATTCACGGCCAGATTAGTGCATCCGCCTAATACTCTTTCCCCACGGTGGCGCAATTATGAGAGCGTTGGATTCTGTCCGAACAATCGTCACTTCGCCCCACGCTTCGCATGCCCTGTTGATCTGGATTTCCACCCTTGTGTCTGAAGGAACCCCCAAGCGGTATTCATGATGACATGTGGTCCGCCTCCTGCAATATGAATGATGACCTTCGGTCCGTCTATTGCAGTTGTTATGGTCGATCCACTGTCCGCCTACCGTCTTGGGCGTTTCCTGGAAGGCCGACTGTTGTGGATGTCTGGATTCGGGACACGCGATTCACCCTTTCTCATTTCCCTATGTTCGGATAAAATCTCAACGCCCCTAGCATTGTCCCGCTCGTGTGTTGGAACAAGTTGGGGGGGGGGATGATACATTGATTAGGTCCGAGGTCTCCTTTCCTAGGAATGACCTCCCTCTTTTCCTCCAGAAATCCAGGCCCAATTATGGATGCCTGATGCTTGGTTAACACTCCCACAAGACAATGGATTGTGGTTGAGCATGTTAAGCCAAAAGATGCAGATAAATATATTGATTCATACAAATGGATCAAAGTAGCGGAAGCAAATGTTCTGGGAATGGCAAAACAAAGCCCTTAGGGATTAGCGTTCTGAATGAGTCTTTCTAATGCCGCTACCCTTTGGCTGGTGGCCTCCAGAGCTGCTTCTCGCTCTCTGCGTGCCCTCTCTTCGTCGGCGGTCGCAGCACGCAGTTCGTCGATTCTGGCCTGTGCACGCTCCCGCTCGACCGGAATTGTGACCATCTGTTGGCCCGCCTCCGTCAGCTGTACCTGGGCGTCAACCAGCTGGGCTGCTAGTTGCTCCACAAGCTCGGTACACGTTGCGACGAAGGCCTCCTTCTCTGCCGCCTGCCCTTTGAGGTGCCGGACTTCCTGCTCCGCCGCGAGGAGCGCCCGCGTGCTCTCCGACATGTCCCGACTTTGTGTGACGTCGGCACGCCGGCAGCTCTCGCGCATCTTTTCGGCCATGAAATCACGGACCGTCAGATGGAGGCGTTGAGCATCAGCTCCCCAGGCACACAGGAAGCGCAGCCAGGTTTGAAGTGATCCCATGCGCCCCAGCCACTCCGATGGGTCTCGCTTGAGGAAGCGCTGGATGCACTTCCACCCCCTACGGCGCGTTATCCGGCTCTCCTCGACCGCCTCCGCGTCTGAGTCGTCCATCTCCTCGGGGTCGGCAGGCCGGTAGGCAGGGAAGGCAGCCAGCAGGTCTGCGGCAGGGTCCGCCCCTGGGAGGTCCTCATGAGGGATGGGTTCCCCAACATCCGGGCGAACTTCTTCTCTCTCCCCAGCGGCGCTGACACCCTCGTCAGCCCCCGACCTCTCTCCGATGTCAGCACCGCCGGCGTCCGCAGCCCCCTGATCAGCAGTTGGTGGGGCCGGCTCGGTTTGGGAAGTCTGTTCCGGAGCAGGCGGCATGTCCACCACTGGTCCACTCGTAGATGGCCCGGGTTCGGCAACCCGACGAGCCTCCAGTGTTGAGATCACTGCGCGGGGCATGCCATGGTTAGTCACAGATCGTCAACGGCAAGCACCAGCAGTAAAGTAAGGAGACTTACGGGAGTTCAGAGCGTCATCTTCCGCTATCCCGGCCGCCGCAGGAACAGTTGCAGCAGGGGACCCCTTAGCGCTTGTCAGTTCAATGATGGGTGTCTGGCCCCCGCCTTGTCCTGCTGTCGCCTCTCCTACTCCCGCTGAGGACGCCTGACCAACATCCGTGCGCTCCTGAGAAAGGTGGAGAAACGGGTTAGAAGCTGCATAAGAGAATGGATGAAGCAGGTTGAGTAGGGATAGAAGCGGACCTCGAGGAGCTCAGTAACATCAACGTTGTCAGAGCCGGCCACCTCGCCGCTCTCCCGCGGGCTCCCCCGATGGGACCTTCCCTCGAAGCCTACATCCTCCCCCGTCTCCTCCTCCTCCTCGGAGTCGTTACTGTCATCTTCTCCCGGCGGCATCTGTTCAGGAGCAGGTTCGAGACCGAGCATCACCTTCACCAGAAGGGATGGCTCCGCACGCTGACCACGTTGGCGCGCGTAATCGTCCATGGCCATCAGATACGCATACTGCCGGTTGATGTCCACCCTGTCGGCAATATGGAGGCGCCCGACCTCTGGAAGATGGATTCCTTCTCTGAGAATCTTTCGCCAGATGGCGTCGGTCCCCAGTGACTGCCGCAGGGTCATCCAGGCCGACCACAGCGCCGGGAAGACTGCATCGTGGGAGGGTTCGAGCAGACGTCTCACCTGCTTCCTGGGCCGCTCGTCGACCACCGCGCGTGCCCCCTCTCTGGGCGCCGAGGTCGTAGCGGCAGCCTGCGATGTGCCCGCCGCCGAAGCCCCTGCTCGCGCCGGCTCCGCTGCTTGGCGCGCCTCCGTTCTCCCCCGTGTGGCGGCGCCTCGCCTCCTTCCTTGACGCCCGGTCTCCGCACGGGTAACCTCGAGCCGCCGAACTGGCTTCCGTAGAAGCCCCTCAGGGTACGCGATGGCCCAGTGTTCGGCGTACTCGGTTGCCAAGCCTGCGTCAACCCCGGTAGGAGGGAGAGTGATGACGTCGCCAGAGCCGAAAGCGGCAAACATCAGCCACATCTGGCGAAGGACGCAAGGGTTCGTCTCCTCCCGGACAGCAGTGAATACCCTCTTCGGCATCCGTTGAAGGCACCCGAACTGCCTGGCGAACCGGGTTGGCACGTAAGGCTCGCAGATCACCTTCCCGTCGATCCGAGCCACGAGCACCCCACCCCGCATGTTCAGGAAGTATTCATGCTGCTCCAGCGGACACTGCCCATTGTCGATCATCTGGCCGACGGGAGTGGGGAACGGACTGAAGTTGAAATTGGCATGATTGCCAATCCGAATCCTCACGCCCTCCTCAATTAGGGTCATCGGAGCGACCCCCGCAATGTTCAGCAGGGAGGGTCGCAGGCCGTTGCCCGGAGGAATGATGGTGTTCGGAAACGTGTACCCACCGAGGTGAGCAGCCACCCAGCCGTGGAAGAACTGAAAGGGCCCACAGATCCTTCGTGGCGACCCCCCTCGTGAGATGCGTCCCAGGATGGCATACAGCCTCGCCAGCACTGGGACCCCAAGGTTGTATCTTTTGTTGGCGGCCATAGCGCCCGCCACCGCCAGTGTCGCCGGGCGAACGCCCATTCTCGCGTCCCGCACTGGCAGGAGCCACCCACTCAGAAAGGCGGCCAGGAACGCCGCGTACCGGACATTTGGGTCCCGGGCCTCGATGACGCGGTACCCCCATGAGCGGTAGTCGCCCGTCTCCAGGACCCGCCAGTACGACCCGTTCCGGCTCCTCTGAGCTGCGGTCGGGCACCGCTTCCCCCTGCCTGGAATCTTGACCGCCGGGTCATGCTCCAAGAACTGACCGAACCACTCCTTGTAGGCTATGTCCTTCTGGAAGTCCTTGATCCCGAGCCGCTGCGTAGCCAGGTCAAGCAGATGCCAGGTCAGAATGGGAGTCCGTGACCTGTCTTCCCAGGTGTTCTTCGGGGGCAGGAACTCATCGTATTGGTAGCCCTCCAGCGGGATACCTCCGATGCAGTGGATGTCCCAGAGACCGATGCCGACCTCCCCATGGTGAAGATGGAAGGTGTTGGTATCCGGAGACCAGCGGGTGAACAGCTCCGGCCTGAGCTCGGACTGCTGGTAGAAGTGGAACTGCGACGTCCACACCGCCTCAAACAGGCCGATGTACCGCAGCTCCTCTGCGAAGTGATCGCAAGTGTGGCGTACCCAGAACGCCCAGGCCCACTCGCTGGTGAAATTGCCCCCAGACCGCAGGTCCCAGTCCTTCAGCTAGCCCTTGGTGTCGTCAGTGACACTCTGGCGATATGTGCTCGAGTAGAGGGCTGGAGAATTCTCCGCAGTAGGCTCACCCCCGTCAATGGTTCGCGTCCTCGGGTTCAGGACATAGACGTCCAAGTGCCTGGTCTCCCTGGTAGGATGCCCATTGTTGGTGATGTTATAGCGGGGAAGCTCGTCCTCCCGAGTCACCCAGGTCCGTGGCGCATCAACCTCGAACCCTGGCATCGGAACCTCATCTAGGATGCCGAAGTTCCAGAGCGGCAGGTTGTCCGACAGCGGATATGTCTTCTGGGCCGGCGTCAGCAAGTCGAACAGGGATTGATTGTTGGAAACAATCTCTTTGGTTCTGTAAACCTCCTCGTTCGTCGCCATCTCAGCTCTGCGAGTGGCGGCATCCCCCTCATTTCCTTGATGCGCGGCCATCTCAGAAGCTACGGGAGTCGTGCGGGTAAAGGGATGAAGCGTGCGGGATCGGACGAGGCTGGTAGAGAAGTTTGAAGGTTGGCGCGCAATCCAAGTGGACGGCGCGCAATTGGGAAGAATGTCGCGCAAAGTTCCGGGTTTTCGCGCAAAGACAGGCGAATTCCGGATGGTTTTGCGCGCCGATCGGGCGAATTTCGCGACCGGAAAAGGCAATTTCGCGCACGATAGCGTTGAAGCTTATCGCGCGGAAGGCCTGTGTACGGAACGCGGAACCCTGAACCCCTATTTATATGCGAGGCCGGGATTCCGCGCCGCGCGGAACGACTCGATTGCGCGACCGCGGCGGCGAATTGCGCGCCCGGAGCCCCTTTTTGCGCGCCTAAGTCCCGCGCAGCCCAGGACTTCGGCATTCCGGCGTCTCCCTCGGAACCCGATCGTTGCGACCTCTCGCTGATCAGATTCCGAGGGGGGGCTTTTGTAGACGCCGGAAAAGTCCGTTGTTCCCAAACGAAGCTCTGGATGCGGAAAACGAAGTGATATTTAGAGTCAGAGGCATGTTCCGGAGGGCCCGGAGGACTTGCGCGAAATTTCAGAGCCCCGCGCGCAAAGTTGAGTCGCGGCGCGCAATCCTTCCGGGATGCGCGCAATCGGCAGGGCCGGCGGGCAATTTTGCGCGCCCCGAGCTCCCGCGACTCCCTTGCGCGCCGGGTCCGGATTCTGCGCCAGCGAAGGGAATTTCGCGTCCGCGAAGAGAATTTCGCGCCCGCGTCCTGGATTCCGTGCCAGGGGTTGCCTATAAATATAAGGCGACCCCCGACGTTTTGAAGGTTGCCAGAATCCGAAGCGTCGCTCGTTCGCGCAATCCAACCCCTTCCGCGCGCAATGCCGATCTTCAGGTAACCTCCTTTCTTTCGCGCAATAGAGCCTTGGGGTTCGCCTTCGCGCGCAATCCCCTTGGCTCCATTCCTTTGAATAATCCTTAACCCGAAGGCCTTTGCGCGCAAAAGAAGCCTCTTGCGCGCAATTGCCCCCGGGTGCGCGCAATCCAGCCCGATTGCGCGCACCCCCCATTTTCAATGTGGCCATTCGTTAGAGAATGAGCCGTTGCCCCCGCGAGCTACCCGAAGCCCGGTGCGCGCAATCTCAATCATCCGCGCGCAAAGGGCTGGCCCGATTGCGTGCCAGCCCGCCATTTTGCGCGCCGACCTGCTGTTTTGCGCGCAAAGCTCCTCTTTTGCGCGCAATCCGCCAGGGTCGCCCCCCTTGACCCCCTGAGGGTACCCGTCTGCGTGGCGCCCGATGATCTTCATCCTGGGTGCCCGCACTGTGCGTTGTCTTCCCGTGCGGCCCTCCAGGCTCGCGCGAAGTGACACGGACCCATCGGCGGATTTTACATCCTGCAAGACGTTAAACTGCATTCGTCCGAGCAACAAGACGTTAAACTATTCAGCATACGTCCAAGCTGCACGACACTAAACTGCCTAGCCTTCATCGTCCAAGCTACAAAGACGTTAAACTGTGCAGAATTCGTCCCGCAAGACGTTAAACTGCACATTCGTCCCGCAAGACGTTAAACTGCACATTCGTCCCGCATGACACTAAAATGCACCACGTCCGCGCTGCAAGACGTTAAACTGCCAAGCATCTTCGTCCTCAACACACGACGTTAAACTGTACTTCGTCCGGCAAGACGTTAAACCGACCGCTTTGTCCTCAACACACGACGTTAAACTGTACTTCGTCCGGCAAGACGTTAAACCGACCGCTTCGTCCTCAACACACGACGTTAAACTGTACTTCGTCCGACAAGACGTTAAACCGTCCGCTTCGTCCGATCCCGTGCCTCGCACGCAGGGTCCCCCCCGGTTTGGATGTGGCCCCCACCCGCTCGTCTCTGTAGGGATGTCGGGATTGCCCCTCTTTAGGGACGATTTAATGGGAGCGGCTTTTCCCTACAGGGGTAGGGTATTACAAACCCCTAGTTTCTTGTGGGGGGCTGCACATGTGTATCTCCATTGCGCTCCCCCACTGCCGAAGCCAGTAGAGGGTGTGACTAGGATCGAGGTGTCTCCTACTTTCGGTCCAAGTCCCTTCCAACTGAGTTTTGCCGCATCCGGGCTGCCTCAAGTGCGTAAGTCCTGACAGAATGAACTATGTGGACTTTGATCCCTGTCTTCTAAACAGGGTACGTAGGAAGCCTCCCTGAGGTTCAAGCCCACCACCTGGTCGTCCCGGTCGTATTCACGTCGGTTCGTCCATCAGTGGACCCCTCCAGGGTTCACGCTTGCGTCGATTCACCTATGAATCCGCCCCTGTGGGAGACTGCCCGTGTGTATCTCCATTGTGCCTCCCCACAACCCCTTTTTCCATTTCTCCTTTTATCGTCCAGCATGACGTGAAACTGTGATCCACCCGGCCGTTCCATCCCCCTCTGTGCGAGGTGGTTCGGTTCAATCCTCCGCCCGGCAGCCTCGATCTCTTCGTGAGTCGGCTTGCCGACGTCCAGCATGACGTTAAACTGTATACCCGAACTACGTCGACTTTGATCCGCGCTAACGCGCGGTACGTAGGAAGCCTCTATGGGGTCCAAGCTCTTCACTCCATCATCCATCCTGATCCTTACCCGGGCCGCCACATCCTGGTCGGGTCATTCCCTTTCATTCCACTCCACTTCACTCGGGAAGCCGCCCATGCGCTGGCCCCAGTGTCGGAGGTTCCCCGCAAGGGGTTCTGTCATCTGATCCACTTTTCGTGTTGATCGGTCCGATGTCGTCCCCGCTGGACGTTAAACTCGCGGCATACCCCGTGTTAAACATGGGAAGCTGAGGAAAACCTCAGGGGACACAGTTCCCCGCACCCAGTGCGGGATGCCTCAGGCCATCATGCCTTCGAGAAGCCCTATTAGGGACGGAAGACAGACGTGCAGAGCCGCAGTGTTACGACACGCCCCCAGCACCCAGAGCCACCCGGCCTTCTCACCGCAGGTTGCTGCCCCGACCAGACTCCTTGGAGCGTCCGGGCGGAAGCAGCGTAATTAACCGGTGTCCATGAAGATATGGCGCCGGGAACGAGATTCACGAGCATGTCTTAAATCTATGAGGGAGACCCGGATTAGGCGACGAGTTCCGAGGAGACGTCCAAGGAAGGAGGAGCCGACATCCCATCATCCCGGTTTCGATCAAGGAGCAGACGCCCCTGAATAAGGGACGGATGCCGCCCGCCTTTGGAAAGCGGGACTGCGGGACCACAAGCCGCGCGCCCATCCCCTCGGGTTGACGGGTGCACGCGCGAACGCGTCCTGGTGGAACAGCGTAACCCGACGCACATTCGCACCGAAACATCTCCACTTTAACATTATTATCAATATATATATTCTTCATGTATCCTCATAATTTCTTACTACTGTTATTTTCATATTCATTTTGAGGGTATATATGCATTAAAATTTTTCATATTATTTATATCAACCATAAAATTTATCATATACTTAAACAAGATTTATTACATAAATTTTCACTTAAAACAACTCTAGGGATCGAGACGACTTATTTATTGGGAAATTATGAACATTACATAACAACATAGAACAAAAAAACACAACAACTAAATTGAAAACTTCTTTTACATGACCACAACACTTTTTCATACTTATCATTGCATTGGATAACCTGGGAAAATGCATAAGGAAATGGTGACCTATAATGCCATGTAATGGAGTAAAAAATGCATAAAATGAAAAATATAGTACATGTTATTCAGTATTCATATAAATATTTTAAGAAGAGAAATATGGGCACAATGGCACAATATAACAGGATTACCATACCATAGAAATGTGGCAACAACATTTATGATAATATTAGCATGAGTCGAGTCTCATTGCACATAGAGATTGAGTAAACCACCATTTCATATGAATTTGAATGAGTAATCCCTCATTTCACTGGAAGTATGATGATACTAATATTTCCCCAATCCATTGGTGCGCTATCAGGGAGCACCCTTCTTAATCATTTCATTTAATGAATAAAAGTTCCACAAGGATCCTATAACATGGATACATTAAACAACATCATTTGTTCCACGATAATGGAATGTGGAATTAATACATGAAACTCTATAATAAATCTGTAAATGTACATAAAGGTGAATATACTTTACATTGAAATGGGTATGTTATTTAATGGACAATGACTTCGGGTTTCAAAATCATGGTGTAATTTCATCAGCATAACTACGTGACATAAGAATTCATTAAAATTGGGTGATGAGAGATAAAGGGGTGTCTCATCATTTGTACATGAAATGGACAGAGGGGGGGGGGTCATATATATATATTTCCAAATATTTGTAATTCAATTTATATTCCTAATACAAACGAATTTCTTGAATATAATTTAGGAGAGAGAAATCTCTAGTGGAATTCTAGCATGGTAATAGGTATACATGGGAGAATTAATGGGAGTGGAATGGGTATATAATTATACATACATAATGTGGGTAATATGGAGGAGGTTGCAAATCATACCCCAACATTTTTATTTAAAAATAAAAGGGTATAACCACATAATGAAATTTGGACAAAAATATGAGAGGAACAAATCCCTTACACAGAAGTTTGATCCCAAAAGGCTTGAGTGGGGAATAAGAGAGAATTATTGTGAGCTTGAGGAAACTTGGTAAGATTTTATAGAGATTAGGGTAGGGTGGGGATGTGCAAAAAGGGATATTTGTGAATATATCTGGGGGCATGGGTGAGTTTATATAGGAAAAGATATGGAATTCTTTATTATTTACGATTTAGACACCACACATTAAACGAATCAAAATCACAATGAAACCAATGTTTTTTTCAATGGTTTTTGAAAAAGGGGAGTGGAAGTCCTTATTTTATATGTCCAATTTCCTAAATTCTTAAAATATTAGTCTTTCCTCTGTGTAGGTGAGTCACACTCCCAAGGAAATCATTTCAAAAGTTATAATGTATTATAAGTCTTGGGGGTCCACTAAAGAACCATAAAATTAATCAATGAAATAAAAAACAACATTACTTTAAAGGTAATAAATATATTTTCTAAGAAAAACATTCATTTTATTTTATTATATCATGATTTGGTCATTATTCAGTTATAAAACACATTATATATTTAAACAATATTTAATTTGTTCCTATAAATTGAAGAGTCTCAATAAAATATGAAAAATTCACAATTTAAAAATTTCGACATACTGAATCCTAAAATATTATTCCTTTTATATCAATACTTTTTTAAATATGTGAATTTTTTCATTTAAACTAATAACTGACATTTATTAAAATTTCAAGAGTTTGGAAAAAATCTATTTTTTATCCTTAATAAAAATTAAAATCATATTCATTAAAATTATAAAATCATTTCTATTTAATAAAATGAAATTTAGAAAGAATAATATTTTTAGAAAATATTATTTAATTATAAAATCGACAATTTCATGAAAATAGATTTTATAATTTAATATTGACTAAAAAATTCAATTTTTTTCTTAAAGAAATATTTTCAATATAACAATAATAAAATGAATTTATATTCTTTATTATATACAAAAATAATTCACAAAATCATACTTCTAGGGAATTTTGACACAACCCCTTATAACACATGTATAATAACTAACGGTAAGGTGTGAAATGGTGACAAAATCTTGGGATGGCTCAGATAACATCTCTCAGGGGGTAATCTCTATCAACTTCCACATTTTCCATAGGTTGTTCTGTTTAAGATTATCGTGTTGAAGATCAGTCAAGTCTTGGTCATGAGGGAATCCAAGTGATTCTACCTCATTTCCGATCTCTGATAAATGGGATTCGTATGGATCAATTCTATTGGATAAGGCCATAACTTCCTTTTTCTGAGTAATTATGATTTTTTAAGGCCCTATATTTATACTTATCATGTTATCACTATTCAACTCCTATATAAGAATCTTCGGCTGGCACATATGTACGTAGGTGTGAAAACCTTGACATGGATTTTCGGGCTTGACCCGGGATATCCTTTACCTAAAAACGGGCCTTGCTTCACTCTTGGTTATGAAACTCCCAAGAGATATGCTTTGATAAATTCCAAATCGTGAAATGAACCATATTAAGGGAATAAAAAAATTCCCCTAAGAATATATGTTAGAATTTAAATCATTGATAACATAGATTGAAGCCTATAGACTCATATGTTAAGGAAATAAAAGTTATGTATAAGTTATTAATTTTTTCACTGTATTAACTCTTATGTGTTACTCCTAAAATTATTTTTATTCCAAAAAATTGTTAGTAATAGGAGGACTCAGGATAACAGTCAATGCGAAGATCAATGTGATGAATGTTCTAATGAGATGTCCAATCCTATAAGAGCAAGAATTGCAAACACTGTAAATATACTTTCCCAGTTAACTCATGATTGGAATAGAAACGTGGTTCAAGTGGAACATTCAAACCCCCTAATGAAGAACAAGTCGCTATCGAAAGCTTCATGAGACAAAGGTCTCCTACATTTAATGGATCATCTGATCCCTCAATCGTCGAACAAGGGATCAACTCTATTGAAAAGATCATCACCATTTTTCAATGATCCGAAAATGATAATGTTCTTGCACATTATCATATGGATGGTTAATCCGATCAATGGTGGACATTGATAAAAAAATGATGTATACGGAGTAGATCGAGGCATTGGAATGGAAGTGTTTCCCAAAAAAATAGATATTTTTTTTTTCACCCTCCAGCTTAAGATGGAAAGGGACTTCCTTGACCTTAAGAAAAAAAAGGCTATGAATCCATCAGATTATATGAGGAAAACATCGTAAGGATTAAATCATATTCCTCTATCATTGTCGTTAACTCCGAATGCAGGGTTTAACACTTCTTTGGTGGGATGAAGCCTAGCCTACGGCAAGCCCCAATGATCTGTGGCTTCAACAGCTATGAGGAAACTGTCTGATTTTCCCTCATGGTCAAAATGGAGATCAATGAATCTCAAGGGTATCATAGGGATATGAACCATAAGTTAGACTTCAATTCTAGTGTAATGATTGATAAATCCAATGGTACTTAGAGGATCCAACAACCCACATTCCAACGGTGCAGAATGAAGCACCCAAGAAATTGCTTTAAGGAGGCGAGGAAATGCTTTAGGTGTGGAAGAGAAGAGCACCTAACTATTAACTACTGAAAAGAAAAAACCTATGGTTGTTACAGGGGAGAGGAACACTCCGTTTGACTCTAAAAATGTTGTTCATTGTTTAAACATCAAATAACCATGGAATATTTCATATTAATGCCCTATTCCACGGGTTTTTAGAGGCAACCAAAAACCACCAAGGTAAAAGGGTGATCTTTTTCCCTCACCACCACCGAAGTGAACCCCAGAAATGAAATGGTGATAGGTACTCTAGTAATTCATTAATTTATAGGGAATTTAATTTTTGATTCTGGTTCTACAGATTCTATTTTATCACAAAATTCTCGTAGAACAATCCCAACACCACCACAAATCATGGAAGTAAGGATGTTAGTGAGTATAAAAAATGGTAAAATCATTGCATCCCCTTAATATAACTCCTCCCCTGTCTTAATCAGTGGATTGAAATTCCCAAATAACCTTTTCATACTCCCTCTAGTGTAATTTTATGTAATTATTGGCATGGATTGGATTTCCCTATATAGATCCAACATAAAATTTCGTGAGGCGGAAATCAATCTCTATATGGATAATCGACAATCGATTCTATTGCAGTGGAAGGATAAACGTGAATCTTATATAAAACCGTCATCTCAAGCATCAATATTAGTGGAATAGGGGCACACAAATGTCACTAAGATGATTGAGCCCAAGAAGGCAACCATCCTTGAAGACATTCCTATTATAATGGTATTCACTGAAGTGTTTCCCGATAAATTTCTAGGTCTATCTCATAGAAGAGATATTGAATTCTCAATTGACCTTATACCTTGGGCATTTCCAATATCCAAGACTCCATATTGAATGGCTATTTTGGATCTTGAGGAGACGATTAATCAACTACAGTAGAATCTGGATAAAGTGTTTATACTCCCAAGAGCTTCACTATGGGGTACACCAATCATTTTCGTCAAGGAGAAGGATGGGTCAATGCGCCTTTGCATTTATTATCGTGAGCTCAAAAAAATCACAATAATGAACATGTATACTCGGCCATGCATTTATGACTTTTCCGATCAGATTTTTGGAGAAAATACTTCTTAAATGTGGATTTGTGGTCAAGATATTATCATGTAAGGGTGAAAAAGAAAGATATGCCAATGCCTACTTTTCATACAAGTACGAGCACTATGAATTCAAAGTAATGACTTTAGAACTCACTAATTCTCTATAAATCGTTATGGACATGATGAATAGAGTCTTTAGAGATTATCTAGACAAATCTGTGTTAGTATTTGTAGATGATATTATAATATACTCAAAAATGAAGGAGGTTCTTGGGGTGAATCTAATAACTGTACAAGAGAAATTTTAGAAGTAGAAGCTATATGAAAATTACAACAAGTGTGAGTTTTGGTTGAAGGAGGTCTCATTCCTTGGCCACACCATCACAAACAATTGGATATTTGTTGATCCCTCCATGATAGATGCAATTGAGGGATGGATGAGGCCAATATTGGTAATTGATATCTATATATTGATGGGATTTTCTATATTTTATTGATGATTTTTGATAAATTTCTTACGATTTTCCAACACACTTACAAAGCCAACATGTAAGGGAGTAAAGATTTTTTGGAGTGATGAATGCGAAGAAATCATCAAGGAGTTAAAAAGGAGAGTTATCACTACGCCCATGCTCACATTACCCAAACGTGGAGTACTTTTTGTGGTATTAAGTGATGATTCAATGAAGGGAAAAGGTTGTGTCATGCTGTATAATTATATAGTCATTGCCTATGCTTCAATGAAATTGAGTGTTCATGAGCATAATTATCCAGCACATGATGTAGAGTTGGATACAGTGATCTTCGCTTTAAAAATTTGGTGGAATTACAACATTGGGGAGAAGTGTGAAATATAAACGGATCAAAAAAGCCTATAGTATATATCCACCTAGAATGAGGTGAATATGCACCAACGATGATGGTTATATCTGATCAATTATTATGACTGCTCAATCCATTACCAACTTGGGAAAGGGAACAAGGTGGTAGAAGCTTTATGTAGAAAGGATCCTAGGATTCTATCATTGATTTGAATTGAAAAGGATCCAATCATCATAGACTTGCAGAGGATGGACATGGGAATCATTAAGGGAGTAACATCATCAATCCTTTGTAAATGTTTGCTCAACCATCCATCATGGAAATAATAAAAGATTCTCAAAAAATTATGTGAAAGTTATGAAATGGGAAGAAAATATTGGAAATGGGAAATCTATAGAGTTCATGGTTGACAAAGATGGAATTGTGATATTTGTTTCAAGATAATGTGTACCATACGATTTTTAGATAAAGAAGGAGTTTCTGAATGACGCACATAGGCCTATCATCTCTATTCTCCAAGGGAGCACAATGATGTATCAAGATATCCAAGAAAATGTTTTGAGGGAGAATATGAAAAGGGAGTTTTTGGAATATACATCAATATTCCTAGAAGGTTAGAAAGTGAAGGCTAATAGGCAATAGTCTTAGGGGATGATGCGACCACTATCCATAGCCACATAGAAGTGGGAGAACATTACCATGGAAATTGTCATTGTACATCCAAGGACAACCAGAAAAAACCATGCTATATGGGTCATTGTGGACAGTCTTATGAAGAAAAATCAATTAATCATGATTCGAGATGACTTCTCATTGGATCAACCTGAACGGATTTACCCCAAATAAGTGGTAATGATTCATGGAGTAACACTATATATTGTATCTAATTGTGATCCGAGATTCACCTCGATGTTTTGGAAAAGTCTCTAACATGCTCTATGAACTAAACTGAACATAATTATAGCCTATCATCCTCAATCTGAGGGCCAATATGAGCAAACTATTAAGAAACTAGAAGATATATAAAGATATTATTCTATGGACTTCAATGTATGATAGGACCAAAATCATCCTTTGGTTGAATTCTCTAGTAATAATAGATTCCACATGATCATCCGAATGGCACCATATAATGCCTTTAATGGGAATAGGTGCATAACACCAGGATGTTGGGATGAAGTTGGTGAGCCTAAACTGATAAGACCTGAAATGGTCGATGAAATAGTGGAGATGGTGAAAACCATTCAACAACATATCAAGGTAGCCCAATGTTGACAGAAGAGTTATGAGAATAACCATCGATGAGAACATGAGTTCAATGTTAGAGACATGTGGTTTCAATGCATGTCTCTTCAGAAGAAGGTCATGAGGTTTTGAAAGTTAAATCCTCAGTACATCGGCCCCTCCAGATTTCTTGACTGTGTTGAGGAAGTGGCATATCAACTAGCACATCCACCTACCGTGGTCAAGGTACATGTTATATTTCATGTATCTTTATTAAATAAGTACACACCAAACCCTTCACATGTACTCTCTTTAGAGGTAGTATAGTTACAGGATAATCTTTTTTATGAGGAGAAACCAGTGAATTTATTAGATTGTAATGAAAAAGTTCTATGAAATAAGAAACTTCCCCTCGTCAAGGTGCATTGGTGAAACCAAATATTTGAAGAAGCGTAGTTAGAATCAGAGGAAGTGATGGAGTAGAGTTACCCACTACTATTTTAGTGTGTGAAATGGAAATTTTGAGGGTTATATTTCTTAAGAGGGGAAGATTTTAATGACACAAAAATTAATTAATGTAAATTTCTCTTAATCGGATTAAATGTATTATTATGTAAAATGGTTATAAAAAATATTGACTTCATTAGTTTTATGTTTTTTGATTTTAAATTAATGTTATGAATTGTGACTGTTGCTAATATAGTCATTGAATAGTGATCACGTGATTTCTATAAATATAAGGCTTTGAAAAATCCCATTTTATCCGAAAAATTACTAGATGACCTCATCCACTAAATTTTCCTTATATGAAACCCATTTCTCAGATCTCAGAAGAAAGGTGGTGTCATTTATATTTACTGTTGACCAAGACAAAGCCATGCATCAACATGTTATGCTCGAATAAAACTGCCTTCGGGAGAAGTGGAAGTTGATAGAGATTACCACCCAAGCGATGTTATCTTAACCACCCCAAGAGTATGTCACCGTCGCCCACCATACTGTTAAGACTTATGTGGTTATTATAAGGGTTTATGTAAAAATACCATAAAACTATGATTATGTGCATTATTTTTGTATATAATAATTCTAATACATTCATTTTTCTTATAACATTGTAAATTGTTTTTAAAGTATAAAAAATATTTTTTAGTTAATATTCAATTATAAAATATAATTTGATGAATTAATGTATTTTTTAATTAAATAATAATTTAATAAAATTTTATTACTAAATTTAATTTTATTATATATCAATGATCATTGAATTTTTATGAATACAACTGTAATATTTATTAATGTTTGAAATCTGTTTTTTTATCAAAACCCATGAATTTTCGATAAGTGTCGGTTTTAATTTTAAAAGAAAAATTAATATATTTATAAAAATATTTAGATAAAATGACTATTATTTTTACAATTCGGACATTGAAAATATCCAATGGGGAATTTTTCATAATTTTATGATATAGTGGATTTTTTGGGTAAAAATTAAATACCGTGTAAATATATAATGTGTTTTATGAAATCACAATGACCTAATAGTTATGTAATAATATAATATAAACCATATGTTCAGACAATATATGTTTTATCAATAAAATAATGGGATTTTTTTTTATTGATTTATTTTACAAAACATTAGCGGACCACCAAGGCTTATAAAAAATTTCATCTTTTTAAATAGATTTCCTTGAGAGTGAGACTCACCACCACATAAGAAAACATATTATTTTAAGAAGTTAGATCATATGACATATAAAATATGGTTTTCCACTCCTATTTGGAAAAAACCATGGGAAAAGATATGGGCTGGTTTGTTGTTTTGATTTGTTTAATGTGTGGTGTACCAAACCTATATAATAATGAATTCCATCCCATTTCCTATATAATCCTACCCATGCTCCCACTTCCTCTTCACTCAAAGCCTTTAGAGTTCGTCAAAACTAATCCTCCCTCTCTCTAGAATCATCCCAATGTTCCCCATGATCTGAATAATCCTCTCTCAAGCCCCTACCAACCCTTTCGTATCACACATCCATGTTAGGGATTCTCACATTTATTATTTATGTCCAAGTTACCTTACATTGTTATGTCCTTCTATTTTCAATTATAATTGTTGGGGTTTGATTTCTCACCTCCCCTATACATCCTTATTTTTATATTAATGATTATAGACCCCTTTATCTCTCAATAATTCCACCCATGTACACATGTTACCATGCCGATATTCCGTAATGAATTTCTCTCTCCTCATTTAATTTCAAACAATTATTTTATATTATGCATTTAAATTCCATTACAAGTGATTGTATATTATTTCTGATGATCTAATTACAATACATTTAATGTATAAATTATTAGATGCCCCTTTAACTCTCATTAATTCATTTTATGAATTTCTAGTTGACAGTGTTAGGCTGAGAAAATACACCAAACTTTTCATGCCAAAATCACTGTGAACTAAATATCATACCAACTCCTCTATCAAGGGTAATCACCTTTACAAAAATTTACAACATTTTTGAAGAAATAAATTTTATTATTCCACATAACGTATTTATGGAATTAATTATGATGTCAATAAATTAATGTTGTAAGATCTATGTGTCACACTTATGCAAGAAATGAAATGATTATGAAGAGTATGCCCTGATAGCACTCTAATGAATTGGGTAAATTATAGTATCATGATACATCATGGGAAATGAGTGATGAATCATGCTAATTCAATTGTTATGAGGGTTTATTCATGATTTATGTGCAATGAATGTTTACACATACTCTATGTGCAATGATCCTTCGCTCATGAAAATATCATGTTTAATGTTGTTTCCACATATCCATTTATGATTATCCTGAATTATCATGCCTTTATGTTCATGTTTATTTATTGATCCATTCAAATTCCTATTGTATAATATGTATAGTACACATAACTTTATTCAATGTTTATTCTCATACTAGGCGTTATAGCTCACCCCTTTTTATGTATATCCTTGGGTTATCCCATGACAATATATGTACGAGGGAATGTAGTGGTCATGTAAATGAAGTTTTCAATAAGATTGTAACACCACGAGATTTTATGAGAAAAATTATTATTTTTTAATTTCATTGATGTCTTGTGTTTTACGCTACACCATGATTAGCTTGTGCTATACGCAACACCGTATTAGCTTGCAATATACGCAACACTATTCTTGGATCATGTTACACAAAATTTCAAGTTTGTTTGATAGTAGTTATTCTACGCAACATTTAGTGTATATATATATATATATAAATTCAATGTATAAATGAAATATGGTTGAATTTTGTTATACGCAACAAAAAAAGAGTCTTTTAGTACACACAACCCTAAATGAATTTCATTACACGCAATCATGACATTCTCCGATAGTGTGTGTTGTATGAAATACTGGGTTTCACTAAACGAGATATTATTATAATATTATTATGAAGTACCAGTTATGTATAGTAATACCTATTTTTTAAATTTTTTAAAAATAATCTTTCAATATGGAATTAATTTTTTAATTTGAAATATTGAAATTATCCTAGGGTGAATTTTTGGTATTTTTATGAAAACATTCAATTTATGATGAATAGTGGAAACACTAGGTTACTATTTAAAAACAGAATTTTTATTTAAATAATTATTTATTTTATTTAAATTTATTTTAGGTAAAAATTGATACATAATACCTGTATAAGTTCAATTTAATTCATTGGAGTCATTTTATAATTATTTTAAATATATAAAAATTTTATTGAACTTTTCACCGTCTTTTACCAACCTCCTAAGAGAATTTGAAAATTTACATAAAACATAAATTTACTTCTATTGTGTGTGGAATTTCGAAAATATGAGAGACACGGTTAATATCAGGGAGTAGAATGTGGTTTAATAAGATAAAAATAATTTTCGATGCATAGTAACTTTTTACTTTTAATTACCGCAGTTAAAAGTAAATTGGGTCATTAAGGGTAAAAATGATATTATTATGACCCTAACACATGTCTTAATTCCATTGGATAAGTTTAATTAGACCAAAAATAACATTAGGAATAAAATATTACCCTTTAGGTCTACATGGATTAGATTAGGACACTTATTATTATTTATTTCAAAGAAGAGTTAAAAGAGTTACAATAATAGTTTAATAACAAATTTTTTTTAATATAGTGTTATAAATAAGATAAATTCGACTATAAATATTAATTATAAAGCTAAAATGATTTCATAGATACTGATATTTTATTTATAATTTTTATACATGAAATAATTTAATTTATTTATCACACAAATAGGATGAAGTAATTACCTTAGTAGAGAATGATTAACATAATTGATGTGATAAAAACCCAAATAAATGTAATATGAATATTTTTATAAATTACAATAATTATTTTAGATTAATATGACATTTTATTATTTATTTAATTAACTTTTTTCTAACTAATAATGCTATAATGATTTTCATAAAAATCAATTACCAAATAGTGTCAAAATTAACATAAAATTGTTTTTAAAACAAATATTATATTATTAATTGTTATTATATTAATAAAAATCTAATTTTTGGCCAAATCACTTGGATAAGGTTATATATATTAATAATTAACCACTTGGGGTTATTTTTTCATTTTATAGTACGTTTATTGACCATATAGTGTAAGAAAACAGAAGACACGGTAAAAGTTAAATTATTTATCTTAGAGTTTGATCTAAATGATAAGGTTAAAATAGTAACCTAAAATTTTCTAAAACTTATTTTTTGAGATAATATCGACCCATACACACTTTATCTTTGAAATAAAACAATTCTGAGCTATTATGAACCGAATATGACTTTATTATAAAATAATAATTTATGTTTTTCCTAAGGTGCCCCTCTCCTCCCTTATAAAAGGGAACCTCCTCCCTCTTCTCTTCACACAATTTTGAGCCTTCAAGCTCATCCAAACCCTGAAAATTTACCTTATCAACATCCCTATAAACATTATAGAGGTTATGGTATCCTCAAAAGATCAACTATAGTGCCTTAAGAGGAATATTAAAAGAGGTCCGTCGAAGAAGAGTTAATCTCTTCTACCGATTCTTTCAAGTTTCATTCTTATTCAACTTTTTCTTCTTTAGTTGTTTCATTATAAATTAATAACATCAGTATAAATAATATACTAAAATGTTATTATAAATATGAAACAACCCCATTTCACCTTCTATCCATCCTAGGGAAAACGAAATCACTGCGCGTGCGTACGTACAGAATACCGTCTCCATGCCGTGGTGTAATCTGTTTTTCCACCACCACCTTACTTGGATGGGTATAATGGTGTAAATAATAACTATATGTTTTTATTATAACATCATACAAATTATGAGATATTATATAATACTCTCCAATTCAATTTAATAATTACGGGAATGATATCATCGGTCGTGCGTACGTACGGATTACCGTCTCCACGATGCGATGAGATTCATTCTCTATGTTAACCACTCAAGAATGGTTATAAAGTACATATAATTAATAATAATAAAATATATGACATAATTAAGCTACTATATTTATGTATACATATATATATATGTCATTTACATACTTCCATTCATGTCAATATGGATATGAAAACAACATTCATGCATACGAACGACCTTCCATCTCCATTAACGGTGTATTTCATTTCATTTATCTATCTATTATGTATATATATATACTGAATATATATGATAAATAAATCATTATTTACATATTTGAAGTAATTAAATCATTATATAAGTAATAATAATATCACTAACAACAAGTCCAAACACGTACGATAAATAAAATGATTTCACACAAAACGCTGCTTTAACATGAAATTTACAAAAGAGTGGGAAATATAGAGTCATAAGTGAACCATATATGATATCATTACAATAAATATGATTCTATAATAAGTAAATGACATTATTTAAATCATTATACAGGAGGTTTGGATACGTACGAAGCATATCAGACCTAAGGTAAGGGTAAACTTTTCCAATCTCGTTTTTATCCGAGATTGTTTTACTGGGGTTATATTTATCATCCATGTCCCTATTTTTTAAAAATGGTTTCATGTATGTTTAAAGCCCTTTTACCCTTTTTTATCTTGTACTACATGGTATATAAATAATCTTTATTTTTATTTATCATACGAGGGAATTTTTTACTTTTCCGAACAAAGTACGAGGAGAATGTTTTTTTAACTTATACGACATGAAAATATTTTTACAGTTTTCAAAACACATTTTTTTCAAGAAGGTTTCTCTACAAGATTTCATGAATATTTTCGAAAAAATACTTTTATTTTAAAATTACATGGAATTTTGTGTGAAGAAACTGATTTTGAAGAAGAAAGGATATTTTCCTCAAGAATTCATTTCAATTGTTTCATCAAAACCATTTTTCATCTAAGATGAAATTATTTCAGATGTGTATGTTTCAGGTATAATGTTTCTATTATTTACAAGGTTTCACTTCTCTTATGATGAAATGATATCCATTTGATTTATATGGATTATGTTATAATTATATGATGTTTATGAAATACGTTTTTTTCTTTGGTTTATGATGAATGATTTATGTTTATGTTGTGGAACACGTAAGAATGATTTTCTTATGAGATGGGTGAGACCTATATCTCCCTCTAGTGAATTGTGTAATGATTTATATCTCATGAGATAAAAATGGCTAGAATGGAAAGTTAATCCGGTTCAGTGATACAAGACTGGAACGAGGAGTGAACTCGATTCAGAAAGGGACTATGTCCACTAAGATGCTCTTGGTAGAAATGACTTGGCTACAATGGAAATAAAAACATGTGCTTAATTGTTTTCCACAATTACATGTTTTATTCCCATGCTATATTATCATTGTTAATGTTTCTTTATGATCTATGCCTTACGTACTGCCATGTTTTATGTCATTTCTCAAGATTTTGATGTTTAAATATTATGTTCTTGTTTTGAAGTTCAAATGTATATGGTTTGTTTTATTTTATCCATACATACCCTTACTGAGAATTTGATCTCACCCTTTATATGTTTTATTTTACCCAGGATATAAAGAAAGGTTTTAGGTATGAAAAAAATGCGAATATCTTTATGGGAGATGTTGAGGATCTTTCACCATGAATAGAAGATTATTTTTCCATGTTTCCAAAGACATTAAACTATTACGGTCCTTATGTGTCTGTTTTTGTTATTTATTATGTATTCCGCAAAAGTAATATAATTTAAATGTATTCCAATAATCGGGTCTCTATATTTGGTATCAAAAGAAAGGTTTAGTTAACCTTTGGAAACTAAAATGTGAAAAAATTTAGTGATATCCCTAGAGATATTTCTAAGGTATGTCTAGGGATGTCCCTAAGGTAAAGTATAAGTATAGGGTATAGTCCTAGAATTATGGTAACAATCATAGAATTAACCCTAATCTGTTATATATTAAAGGTACTCCTCCTTTAGTATGTTGTTTCCCTTGCATGTTTTCCTCTTACACTTTTCTTTTTGGGTTTTAGACAATGGATTGAACCCGAAGGAACCGTGTTGATCAATGTAATGGAAAATTAAACGATTGTCCTCTTGGGAAAACCAATGTTATGGAAGATGGAGTGAAAAATCTTATTTATATACTTACATAAGCTATGAATCATTCTGGACTTCCAAGTTAACAGAGAAGGGTACAATATTATATTGAGTCCTTCATGAGGCAACGTCCACCTTCTTTCAGTGGGTCTTCTGATCCACTTATTGTTGAAAAATGGATCAATAATATTAAAAAGATATTTTAAATACATCAATGTTCAAAATATGAAAGAGTCATTCTGGTTATTTACTGTGTAGAAGGTGAAGCAGATCAATGGTGGACTCTAATTAAGAATATGAGGAACCGAGATAAAATAGAATCCATGGAATGGGATGAGTTCGAGAACATAGTTTTCAAAAAGTACTTCCCTCATATTCTTTGAACAAAGAAGGAAAAGGATTTCCTTAAGCTTAACCAAACGAATGATGAATATGTTGGTATATACGAAGAGAATTTTACAAGGCTTGCAAGGTATGCATCTGGCTTTATCATCCAACATAAAAGTAAATTTTATCGATTCATAAGTGGCTTAAAACAAAGTCTTCAAAGGGCATTAGCTATAAGAGACTTCAGTAGCTATGATGAAATTGTGCGTTATGCTATCGAGGTAGAAATGGAAGTTGGTGTTATATATCCATCTCATGGGTTTTACAAGAAACAAAAGATAGATTTCAAGGAGAAATATCAGAATAATGGTGAAAAGAAGATGAATGTTTCTTTATGCTCAATGTGTGGAACTAAGCATGGTGGAGATTGTCTTAAAGGGACTAGAAAATGTTTTAAGTGTGGAAAAGAAGGACATCGAGCAGTTGAGTATCGATGTAATTGAAAAAAGGTTTGATAATGATTTGAATAAAGAAAAGACTACTAAGAATGCACCACCAAAATTTCAATTCATCATGTGCAAGGAAATGGGGCATTATGCTAATAAATTCCCAAATCCAAGGTTTAATGATGATCAACATGAGCAACCTCTTAAGGAAAAAGACAAAGGGAAGTCAAATGTGATCACTATTTTTGATGTGGAGTATGGAAATGATGTTTTGGACTGATTAAGTGTTTATGTGATGGGATTTAAATATAGTATCATTGAATCTCATATATAGTATCGTGGAATTTTGGAATATCTAGGTATTGGTTTACAAAAATTGTATGGTACAAGTAACCATAAAAAGTGATTGAAATATCTCTTGGAAAGAAGATGATATGCGCATAATGAAGGGAAAAAAAGAAAATGAAATGTTAGATAATATTCATGATCTCATGACTAATATAAGGAAAATGTTATATCATGGTTTGAGTATATTGAAATTTTGGGATTTTGGTTTGTGGAAAGAGTTAACTTTTGATAGCATTTCTGTTTTCACTATGGTTCAATGGGTATTCATTTTTCAAGAGAATACAAGATTAAGGTGTTCACATGTTTGTAATGTGATCAATATAATATATCTTATGATATATGGGGGATGAATGAAGGTATTCACATGCTTGTTATGTGACCATTCATGTAGTCATTTTCTTTATACTATGAGATATGACAGATGTATTTTGGATAAGCATAAAGATTGGAATATATTATGTTGGAAATAAGTTCGTATTGTTTAAGTCTCGAACATTTTTTGATATTATTGATGGTATGTTATAATAATTTAGTTTAAAAAAAAGGACAAACTGCAGGATAGGCGACAACCCATCGCGTCGGATAAGGATTCGAAAATCAAACTGACAACCGATGTGCGACAAGCCTTTAGAACCTTCCGCTGGCCTACAGGAAGTCCATGGTTAGTATAAATTAGTTTTATTTTATTAATAAGTATTATAGAAGAAGTATAAGTCCATTTTTGGAATCATATATGATTAACCTCACCATAGATGGACTTTTGTATATTTGGTAACATTTTCTAACCTTTTGTTTGAGATATATGGAATGAACAATCATTCTATCACATGATCTTGTAACACATCAAGAATTACAAATTCAACTTCATTTAATTAAGTGATGAAGTGGAAATTATTCAAGGAATGCACAACGGTGTGATTATACCAAAATCAAGTAAGTATTTTATCTAATTCAAATTATTCAACTTTAGGGAAATGATCATGAAAACCAAAAATGTTGTCCTAGTGTCCTTATATCCGATGAATCAGATGGTACCTTAGATCATAAAAAATTTATGGATTTGTGATTATTGGCTTTTTCATAGCCATGTTCTCTTCCACTCTCCATCGGAACATGATGGTTAGATTTCTTTTCCATATCCATATTTTCACCTATGTTCCCCTACGTGGAAACCCAATGATGAGTTAATCTGGTTAACCATTAAATTTCTTAATTTAATTTTTAAAATTATGTTTTAGTATTCCATTTACGATTTGGGTTTCTACGAATGAAACTTTCATGAAGAAGACGATTTATAACTTCGATGAATTTTGAGGGAAAAATTCATTTTAAGGGGGCTAGAATGTAACACCCTGAGATTTTATGAGAAAAATTATTATTTGTTAATTTCTTTGATGTCTTGTGTTGTATGTTACAACAATATTATCCTGTGCTATATGTAACACTGTATTAGCTTGTAGTATATGCAACACTATTCTTGGATCGTGTTACACACAATTTCAAGTTTGTTTGATAGTAGTTATTCTACACAACATTGAGTGTATATATATATATATATATTCAATGTATAAATCAAATATGGTTGGATTTTGTTATACACAAAAACAAAAGAGTCTTTCAGTACACGCAACCCTAACTTGGCTTGCATTACACATAATTGCGGCATTCCTCGATAGCGTGTGTTTTACGAAATACCGGTTTTCACTAAATGAGATATTATTATAATATTATTATGAACTACCCATTATGAATAGTAATACCCACTTTTTGAAATTTTATAAAGTTTATCTTTCAATATGGAATTAATTTTTGAATTCAGAATATAGAAATTTTTCTATGGTGAATTTTTGGTATTTTTCTGAAAACTTTCAATTCTTGATGAATAGTGAAAACACTAGGTTACTATTTAAAAACAGAATTTTTATTTAAAAAATTACTTATTTTATGTATAATTATTTTAGGTAAAATTTGATACATAATACCTATATAAGTTCACTGTAATTCATTGGAGTCTTTTTATAATAATTTTAGACATATAAAAATTTTATTAATCTCTTCAACGTCTTTTACCCACCTCTTAGGAGAATTTGGAAATTTACATAAAACATAATTTTACCACTTCTGTGAGTGGAATTTAGAAAATATAAAAGGAACTGTTATTGTCAAGGAGTAAAATTTGGTTCAATAAGATAAAAATAATTTTTGGTGAATAGTTACTTTTTACTTTTATTTGCTACGGTTAAAAATAAATAGGGTAATTAAGGGTAAAAATGATATTATTATTACCCTAAGACATGTCCTAATTCTATTGGATAAATTTAATTCGACCAAAAACAAACTTAGGAATAAAATATTACCATTTAGGTCCACATGGATTAGATTAGGACTCTTATTATTATTTAATTCAAAGAAGAGTTACAAGAGTTAAAATCAAAGATTAATAACTAAAAAATTTCTAATATAGGGTTATAGATAAGATAAATTCGACTATAAATATTTATTATAACGAAAAAAAAGATTTCCTAAATAATGGGATTTTATTTATAATTTTTAGTCATTAAATAATTTAATTTATTTATGACACAATGACGATGCAGTAATTACCTAATCAATGAATGATTAACATAATTGATGTTATAAATACGAAATAAATATAATTTGAGACTTTTTATAAATTCCAATAATTTTTTAGGTTAATATGACATGTTATTATTGATTTTATTAACTTTTTTATAACTAATAATGAAATTATGATTTTCAAAAAAATCAATTACCAAATAGTGTCAAAATTAACATAAAATAGTTTTTAAAACAACTATTATATTATTAATTGTTATTCTATTCCTAAAAATCTATGTTTTGGCCAAATGACTTTGATAAGGTTATATATATTAATAATTAATGTCTTGGGGTTAGTTTGGAATTTTATAGTACATTTATTAACCATATACTGTAAGAAAACAAGAAGACGCAGAAAAAGTTAAATTATTTATCTTAGAGTTAAATCCAAATGATAAGGTTAAAATAGTAACATAAACTTGTCTAAAACCTATTGGATGAAATTATTTCTACCCATCCCCACATTATCTTCTAAATAAATCAATTTAGAGCTATTAAAAACTAAATATGACTTTATTATAAAATAATATTTTATATTTTTCCTATGGTGCCCCTCTCATCCCTTATAAAAGTGCACCTCCTCCCTCTTCTCTTTACACGACTTTGAGCCTTCATGATTGGCAAAAACCTTCCAATTTCTCTTCTAAACATCTCGATAAATATTATATAGGTTCTGGTCTCCTCAAAAGACCAACTCTAATGCCATAAGAGGATTCTTAAAAGAGGTGCGTTGAAAAAGAGGTAATCTCTTCTACCGATTCTTTCAGGTTTCTTTCTTCTTCAACTTCTTCATATTTAGTTGTTTAATTATAAATTAATAACATAAATATCAATAATAAAATGATATGTATTTATAAATATGAATAAAACCCATTTCACCTTATATCAATCCTACAGAAAACAAAATCACCACGCGTGCGTACTTACGGAATACCGTCTCCAAGGCGTGGTGTGATCTGTTATTCCACCACCACCTTAAATGGATGGGTATAATGGTGTAAAGAATAATTATATAAAGTTATTATAAAATCCTACTAATTATGAGATATTATATCATCCACTCCAATTCAATTAAATAATTATGGGAATGATATCATCGCTCGTGCATACATACGGAATACCGTCTCCACGACACTATGCGATTAATTCTCCATGTTAACCACTAAAGAATGATTATAAAGTATATATAGTGAATAATAATGAAATATATGACATAATTAAGCTACTAGATTTATTTATAAATATATAAATATATATATTTCATCTACTTACTTCCATTCAAGTCAATAAGGAAAGGAAAACATCGTTCATGCGTACGTACGACCTATCGTCTCCATGAACAGTGTATTTAATTTCATTTATCTATCTATTATGTATATATATATACTGAATATATATGATATATAAATCATCATTTACATTCTAGAAGTATGTAAATCATGATATAAGTAATAAGAATATCAAGGACAACAAGTCCAAACACGTACGATAAATTAAACGATTTTACCCAAAACGCTGCTTTAACATGAAATTTACAAAAGACCGGGTAATACAAAGTCATAAGTGAACCATATATGATATCATAAAAATAAATATGAGTCTGTAATATGTCAATGACATTATTTAAATTATTATACAAGAGGTTCGGATACGTATGAAGCATATCAGACCTAAGGTAAGGGATAACTTTTCCAATCTCATTTTTATCCAAGATTAATTTATGGGGGTTATATTTATCATTCAGTTCCCTATTTTCTAAAAATTATTTCATGTATGTTTAATGTCCTTTTTACCCATTATTGACTTTTACTACATGGTATGTAAGTAATCTTTCTTTTTTTACCATACGAGGTATTGTTTGACTTTTCCGACAAATGTACGAGGAGAATGTTTTTTTAACTTATACAGTATGAACAGATTTTTACAGTTTTCATAACATATTATTTTCAAGAAGCTTACTATACTATATTTCATGAATATTTTCAAAAAAATGGTATTATTTTTAAAATTTCCTGGCATTTTGTGAAATGAAATTGATATTAAAAAGAATGGATATTTTCTTCAAGAAATCATTTCAAGTGTTTTATCAAAACCATTTTTGATCTAAGATGACATTATTTCATATGTGTATGTTTCAATTACAATGTCTCTATGATTTACATGGTTTCACTTCTCTTATAGTGAGATGATATCCATTTGTTTTATATAGATTATGTTATGATGAGATGAGGTTTATGAAACCCATTTTATTATTTGGGTTATGATGAATGTTTTATGTTTATGTTGTGGCACACATAAGAATGATTTCATTATGTGATGGGTGGGACCTATATCTCCCTCCAATTAATTGTGTAAAGATTTATATCTCATGATATAAACATGTATGGAACAGAAAGTTAATCTTGTTTAGTGATACAGTACTGGAATGAGGAGTGAACTCGATTCCGAAAGGGACGTTTTCCACTAAGCTGGTCTTGGCAGAAATTTCATGGCTATTATGGAAATCATAGCATGTTATTAATGGTCTGCCACAATTACATGTTTTATTCTGATGCTATTTTATAATGGTTAATGTTTCTTTATGATCTATGCCTTATGTACTTCCATGTTTTATGTCATTTCTCAAGATTTTGATGTTTAAATATTATGATCATGTTTTGAAGTTCAAATGTATATGGTTTGTTTTATTTTCTCCATGATTACCCTTAATGAGAATTTGATCTCACCCTTTATAATATTTATTTTCCCGAAGATATGAAGAAATGTTTTAGGTAAGAAAAAAAGGAAGATCTTTTTGGGAGATGTTGAAGATCTTTCACTATGAATAGAAGATTATTTTTCCATATTTCCAGAGACACTAAACTATTACGGTCCTTGTGTGTCTATTTTTGTTAGGTATTAAGTATTACACAAAAGTAATGTAATTTACATGTATGCCAAGGTTCGGGTCTCTACAAATATGTTGAATTTTATGTTTTAATATTTTATATAATGTTCCTAATCCCCAAAGTCACTATATATCTAGATACTATATGTTTTATCTTGTCAAGGTCTTCGGTTATAATTTATGATAATTGTGAAATAAATAGTAGGGTTTTTATAGTATCCCTTTCTTATGTTCCACTTATTAGGATACCTATAGTTGGATGTCTCTATGTACTTGACGGGACCATAGTCAATCTTAGTAGTGGCCTTTGGTAGTACCTATGGTTTTTTGACACCTGGACCTAACCCTTAGGCTAGGAAGAGTTGAGGGTGATTGGAGGAAGTTTTTGACTTGTCCTATTTTGATATCTTTGCTTTGAACTGTGATCTACTCTTGTATTTAGATTCCCTCATTTGATGGTGGTTTAACTTTTTTGGAGATATTACTTGGAACCGAGATGTTATCGACCATCTGTTGGTTGCTTATTTTTTTCATTTTCTTAATAAAAGGGCTATTAATCCAAGTGGAATCTATTTTTCTATGACCTATGTTATGGGGGTCTATGAATATCTTTCGTATGTGGCTATCTTGTAGTAGGTATCACCTTTATCTTGTTTCTTACTTTCCAATGCAATATTTCTAATGTTGGTACCTCTTAGGTGCCATTATCCTTAGTAAGATGATTGTTTTTGAAGTGGACACCCTTGTTCGAAGGGGTTATCATTTTATATTTACCCTTTTTATTGTAATGAGCATTGAGGAATGATTTTCATAGCATGTTAGACATGCCTCGAGCATAGTCAAATTATTCGGAGGTCGTGTGAGCCTCTCTTTCCATATGTGATGGGTTACTTAGTACATCTTCATTCATGTATATTGTTCTATCGATGATATGATTCTGATCCATTTTCTGACTAATCCATCTAGTAATAGGATTCATAGGGTGGAATGGATATGAATGGTAACCTGGATTTGTTGTTTTCCCTTGAAAAATTAGGGTAGTACATGTTGATATACGTTGTACCCATCGAGTTTTACTTGTTGAAATGACACATTGAACTCATTTAAATCATTGATATTTGAGTAATTTTATATGTTATAAGGTGATCTTCAGAGTAGAGTGACCAAAGATTTAGGAAATTATGTTCGCCCCATGCCTAGGGAGGATATTTGGGGGCACAGGTATTTTGACACATTAGGGAGTTTAATTCCGGCTTTCTTGCTAGGTGATAAGCGGTGGTGACCATGGATCATGTAATGAAACTCATGTGGTTAAATGTTTCCTCCAAGCTAGAAGGATCATAATCAAGGTCCATTCAAAAATGCTCATTTTTTACTTAAATTTTTTTTAGGGTTGTGAGTCTAGTTTTTTGATGATGAATGCTAAGAAGCAAAACTATGATGTTGCAGTTGACTGTGTGCACAACCCTTGTATGGAATCAATGATCATGGATGGGCATCGATGTTTAAGCGTATCCTATTTGAAAAATACTTTAAGATAAAGGTATTGGGGTTGGTTTAATGGCAATGTGTCAGTCTGTAAAGATGATTTTCATTTAGAAGGTCATTCAATAGTGGATCAACTATCCTTTTCCTGTAATCATTAAAATCCTTGGAGTGTTCCCTTCCTTGAAAGACAAGCATGTCCCATATCTTGATGTCATCCTAGAGGAACTATGAGTGCATCTATTATACCCAATTCTATAGTTGAAAGTCGCTGGGATAGTTTTTGATCTATTTGTGGGTTTTTCACTGGATGAGTGGTTTTAGGTGAGGCTTGGTTAATCACAAGTGATGCATGGCTTTACATGTAGGAATGCTTTGGGAAAACTATAGATGCTTTCATCATTCATGGAAGTGACCGCCAGGTAGATGCTGCTCTAGGTTTAGTCAGGGTTCTTTTATGTAATTTTGGCCTTGCACCAAATTCTAACTTAAAATGGGGAGTATGGAAAACCTTGGTGAGTTCCTTGGACTTCTTGTCGATAAATATGAGGTTACCCTAGAATATTATTGTGGCTCGTATGTGATTTTTTAAAGAGGTAATGATTCCAATGGGGTGGATCTGGAATTTTTCTTTTGTTCATGTTGTGTAATGACCTTTTAAATGATCTAAGATGGTTCAAAAAATGGACATCACAAAGAGATAGATATGTAATTTAGTGAATGGTAACATTTTGGGTATGTGGTGCCTTGGGAGATGGAGTTGTGTTTCTATTGAAACACGCTGGCCTTTAGATCTAGGTGTTTCTGAGATAAGTCATTTGATGAAAGTTTTCCTTGTTATTATTTTTCTTCCTTGAGTGTGGTTTGAGTAAACTATTCTGAACACACCATTTATTTAAGGTTGGTGTGGAATGAATGCCTTCAATGTCTTTTGAGGGATGATTGTGTGACCAGTTTGAATGAGGTCGATTATGGTTCGATCATTATTTTTCGTGAGCCCACATATATGATGTTAGTTGAGTATGGATTTTCCTAGTTAAAGGATATCATGTTGATATTATCGCTTGAATGCTCAGGGGAATGATTTGGTGGGTTTTTGTTGGTGGTGGTTTCTTGGTAATGATGTTGTGGTGTTGTTCTTGACAGAGTTACAAAGGTCACACATTTCTTGCTAATCTAGGAGATTTTTATTTTTCATGTTCTTGGAAATTTGTACATATGATAGGGGGTATGAATTCATGGGGTTCTATGCACTATAAATTCTGATATGAATTCCTACATTACATCTCATTTCGGGCAAAGTTTTAAGTGCGGGATGGGTACATAGGTGATTCTGAGCACAGGTGATGTGAGTGTGTATACTCATATCCAATGAATATTTAATTTGGATGCTTGAATTATTGATTGAATGGTATGATAGATGAACTTCAACACTCTCAATGGACATTCATTGTGGTAGTGTATGAGTTGGGTTGACTCTACCCCTTGGGTATAGATTCTGTGGGATTCCGTAGGCATAGGTACCCCATGGATCCATCTTTCACGGGATTACAATGGTCTTGTTATTTCAAGGCTCCTCAGACCACAACCAGTGCCTTACAGAGTTTCTACTTTGGATCTCCACAAGAATCAATGGGATTCTTTGGACATAGTACTTGGATTTGGCCTTATATGGTCTATAATTATTACATTCATGATATGTTCTGATGTAATATTGGATCCGGCCCTTGTATTTTACACTTCACTAAACGGTGAATCCATGGGATACTTGACATCACTATACAACATGGTCGTGGATTACTTGACTGCTCTATATAGTGTGGAAATTGATTTCTAAATACATATGGTTATATTTCATGGTCGTGTGACTTTTATGTCACATGTTATAGCTTCCTTATTAAGTGATGACTATCTTTAAAAGTTCTCCTTGCATGCTATTTGGTTTTACTTGTTACAGTGGACTTATTCCATGGAAACACACATTTAATTACTAGTTGTTACGATTTCTTTAACCTTTTTTTAATTGATGATGGAACTATATAGACCTCGGTGGTTTCCTATTGCGATGTTTATCTCACATCCTGTTCGTGCTTCCTTGGGGTCCCAAACAAATTATATGGTTGTAGGTGATGATAACGACAAGTTCCACAGAATAAGTTTTTGTATGTGGCTCAAGATAATGGGAAAATAAGACCATGCTAAGGCTTGTGATGTTGGGATACGTTTTTGTCCTTTTTTCTTTGGGATGATTGTATTTTATTGTATTAACATGTAATATTCTTGTTGTTTTCTCAAAACATGTACCATCTACATCATCTATTAATATTAGACACATATTTTTATGTATATGTATTCCTGTCATGTCTTACTTTTAGAAGTTTACTGGTTATTTTTCTTCGGTTATTTACTATATGATTAACATCCTCTGTGATACTCTGGTAATGAAACCATAGTCTCCCAACTGACTCACCTAGTCCCTCCCTGGTATTCGGCGACCTCTGTCATTTGGAGGGATTCACTTGAGGACTTATGACCATTCAAGATTAGGGAACCATTTAGAGTGGTATCTAGATCCAATACATTACAATGAACTACCATGAATGATGACATAACATGAGAATCTACCTTTTAATCACTAATATATTCCTTTGGATCTCTTCCAAATTGATTGGGAGAGTTTTTCCAAACATTGGGGGGAAATATATTGCGTTATGGACTATTGGAGGAAAATTGAGGCTTTAAAACATTAATCCAACAAAGATCCTCTTTTTAGGTTCTTGTTTTTAACCATGAATGGATTAGTCACATGGTGATACAAACCATGCACTACCCACTACCTCACTGATGAGCCTCTCATTGACGGATCATACAGTTTCCAATCATTGCGCTATGCATTACAAATCCCACTATCTCTAGAGGAATAGTTCATCTCAAGATACATAAAGTTTCGAAACATTGTACACCACCAATGCACCTTCCCTTTAGTCCATTATCATTGTACACAATTTCTTGCCACTATTTCATGGTTTTCCTATAGCATGCACCAACCATGAACCTATATATTAGACCCTAAAAGTACAAATGTTCTACTAACTCACTCAAAATTCAACCATATAATTTACATAAATAAAAAAATATAGATAGGGTTACATAAATTATACCAGGGTTACTACATTTCCCCCACCATTGGCAATTCTGCACACAGAAAGTAGAAAACCTTCTTCTTGCTGAAAGTGTTCTTTCCATTTCTCTTTGATTCATTCCCACATTCACATGTCTCTTCATTAATCTGACCATGTTTCCACAAAACCCATACAAAACCTACACATTTTCCACATAAGGATTTATCTTTACTATCTAAAACCCTCAATGGAATGTGAACCAAATAATTATACAACTATATTGTAACATGATTGTAACACCCCAATATTTCATAGTACGTTATTTATTCAATGTAATTCAATAAATTGCACCACACGCAACAACGAGTTCAAGCACACCACAAGATTACCAAACATGCCGTTCAAAAGCGGTTATGAATAGTATTTACTAATTTTTGAACATTATATAATAATCATAATTTTAGAATCCATATTATGAGTTTCATAGACATAATGTATGAACTAATTCTTTTTTTTCCAGATAAAAGAAGTGTTTTTAAAAAAATGCACTTTTAACATCTTTTAATGGTGAACCATTTTTAAATCTAATATTTGAAAAATTTATAAATTCAATTTGACAAAATAAACATCTTATTTATAATCAGGACATAAGAATTTAGTTTCAATAATGTTTTTGTGTTTTTCTGATAACTTTCATATTTGGGTGAATAGTGAAAAATATTATGTTTTAATTAAAAATGACCTTTTTAATTGAAATAATTTATAATGTTAAATTATAAATTTTAATGGTTTGAAAGTGTAAATATATTATATTTTTTACCATTTAATCCAATTCTAGTCATTGTAATTAATTTCACGTTGAAATTGGATATAAACAAGTGTCATTCTTTTGGCAGTTATTATTTCTTAAAAATACGCCTTTTGGTTTTGACAACAGGAATTAATTTTAAAGTAATAAATGAAAATTATATGTTTTGAATTTGGAAAAATAGACTTAATTTTTTAATTCGGAATATCAAAATTATCTTAGGGTGAATTTTATGTATCTTTATGAAAACATTCAATTTCTGATGAATAGTGAAAATACTGAGTTATAGTTTAAAACAGAATTTATATTTAAATAATAATTTATTTTTTTCAAATTTAATTATGGTAAAAATAGATACATAATACCTATATAAGTTCAATTTAAATCATTGGAGTTATTTTAGAATAATTTTAAATATATAAAAATTCTATTGAACTTTTCAGCGTCTTTTACCCACCTCCTAGGAGAATTTTTAAATTCACATAAAACATAATTTTACTACTTATGTGAGTTGAATTTCGAAAATCAGAGAGTCATGGTAAATATAAAATATTAAAATGTGGTTTAATAAGATAAAAATATTTCTTGGTGAATAGTAACTTTTAACTTTTATTTACAGCGGTTAAAGGTAAATAGGGTAACTCAAGGTAAAAGCAATATTGTAAAAATTAAAAATTACCTTAACACAAGTAATAACATTATTGGATAAGTAATGGAAAACCATGGTCATCTTTGGTTCGATTTTGGGACCCCATGGATCCACTTATGAATGATAATGACACTTTAGATTAATTAATTTAATGTAAAGGCAAAATTGACATAAACAAAATCCTCTTAGTAATTAATTTTTATATGTTGTAATATAAGTAATATTTTTGAATATAAATATTAATTGTAAAGCTAAAAAGATTTCATAAATCTTGTTATATTTTTTATAATTTTGAGACATAGAATAAATTAAATTATTTAGGACAATATAATGATGCAGTATTTACCTCATTAATAAATGATTTAAATAATTTTGATTAAAAATATAAAAATAATATCCAAAAAATGTCCAATTATTATTGGATGATATTATTTTGACTATGAGTCATCTTATCTTAGACTCTAATGATTTTTGGACCTTTAAAAACCGAAAATAATTATATAATAAAATAATATTTTCACACTTTCTTAAAGATCCCCTCCCCCCCTTATAAAACGAGACCACTTATAACCTATTCCTCACACCTATCATGCCTTTATGCACGTCCAAAATCTACCTAATTAATCTCTATACATCCCTCTCCTCCTCTTAGAAGCCTTACCATAGGCAGATGGTACTTCAAGGAGTCCTTTTGGTTCAAACCAAAGAAAGTTACCCAAATTTAAGGTAACAATTCCTCTTAATTTCTTGTATTTTATTTTACACCTCCAACCCCTAAACTCTTTTTATTACATTCTTTTATAACAATACAAGTATACTCAATATTCTAGGATTTTTTTATGATATTTATTTGAATTACACTTACACACACCTCCATCTAGTGGGTGAAGTACATAATGTTTTTGTGGATGACAAACTAACACCTCACGAAACAATGATAGTTGAATTACCTTCTACTGCCTCTCATGGTGGCCATTATGATGGAACATTATTTATATATGATATATATTTTGTTTTTTTTTCTTTATGCTTCTTGTATTTTTCTTTTATATCATACCATAATGGGTTCCATTATGAGTAAAGGCGATAATTTCATTTGAGGAAGTGTGTACTACCACCCCCTCAATGAGATATGACTCGTTAATACCATATGTGGAATGTATAAAGGATAGATTTAATGATATTATATATAAAATTATACTGGAATTATAATAAACCTATGTATCTTTATTTTTTAAGTCCATTAAAATAATAAATAGAAATGAATGTAGCGTTCATGCGTACGTACGGCTTACCATCTCCATGAACAGTATATTTCATTCTTACCCAAAATGATATGTACTTTTATAAATACATGTATATAAATTATATATAAGATATATATGATATATAAATGATTAATATCAATATTTATATAATGATGTTTTGACCATGTGAACAACTTGTAACTATAAGGTGTTCATTTTTTACTCTAGTCCCAAATATCAACAAAACGAACATTATTATCTTAAATGATTAAATAATGTTTATAACATTGTAATAAGTAATATAAAAGGAATAATAAACTTTAAAAAGGTTCTTAACCAAGTAGAAATTATCTTTATTTTATTATTTTGGATGTTAAAGAATGAACGGGTCAAGTCGGACCCGAGGTAAGGGGTTTTCATCTCACTCCTTATTCCTGTGAGACTCATGCCATATTGCCACTATTACCTTTTGTGTGGTGTATGTACTGCCCATAATTGTATTCCTTGTAGAACACACTTTAATTTATGTTTATTTTCATAATCATTATATGATCCTACTTTCATGGGGTGAATGTTTCGTAAGTTAACAAATTGGTAAGGGTTAATTCCTCAATCTCATTATTATCCGAGATTGTTTATGTGTAAGTATTTACTGGGACATTTTTAGCATCCATGACCATTTTTCATAAAAATGATTTCAAAATGAATATTTTAAGGATTTTTTAATGGTACCCTTTATGAAGAAAGGAATTTTAAATATTTTGAAGATTTATCTTTCTAAATATTTTTTAATTAATGTCCATGTTTTCAAAATTATTTTTAGGATTTATTTATATGAACATGAATTTTTTGAAATGATAATTATTTTAAAAAGTTTCAAAGTGGTATATGAAAATTTGATTCAAAAATATCTTTTAAATTACTTCCTTTATAAATGTTTGACTTTTAAATGATTTTACAAAAAGGATGTTTCTCTAAAACAGTTTTACTCATCATTTTCAACTTTGTGAGCATCCTTTACTGGATATTATTTTTGATTGAGGTTGATTTATCATGATAAAAATATTCAATATTTTATTGAAGGTTTTGTGATATGTTTGACTATGAATGTTTTATTTTTATACCATTTATGGTTTATGGGTAAAGTATTGAAATTTTGTATGCTAGTTTTAATATGAATGTTTATGTTAGGTTTAAACCTTCTCATATGAGGAATGCATTGGACTTAGTAAATGATGGGTGGAGCCCGCTATAGCTCCTCGATGCATCGGTAGGTCTCATGAGACAAAATAGTGTCCTGGCATGTGGAATTAACAAAATCGTATTCTTAGTCTTGGCATGAGGCCTTGGCTACGTGGTTATGATAGGCTGGCATTATGCATTCTATCATTATGAAAGTTGTTATTGATATTGCATGTGATTATTCGATTTGTAGAAAATCCATGGGAATAAGTTAATGGAATTATTTAATTTTATCTTTTCCATTTTATGCTGAAGTTCATGTTTAAAAGGCTTTTGTTTTATTTATACATTGCCTTAAATGTTTATGCTTATTTATAAATGTTTCTGCTGTATTTTTATCCTTACCGAGCATCTGAGCTCTCCCCTTTTTATATTTTTTATTTCCCAGGATTCCAAGAAGTGTGTTGTGATTGATATGTAGGGTTAAAGAAAGGGAATAATGGCGTTCATAAAGGATTATTTATGTTTTTTTGAATGTTATGTAGTGTAATGTAACATTCATGTATGTAATCTATTTTACAAGACTGATAAACCGATCGGTCCTTCGGGACTTAATTCCTTGTAATCATGACAATGTATCAAAATAATTCACCTATTCTGGATAACTGGGGTCGGGGCGTTACAATTGGTATCAGAGGATGTTTAGAAATAACCGTGGAAGCAATATTTAGATAAAATCTGATTAGAGAACATAGACCTAAGATAGACTTTGAGGATTAGTATAGAATAACTTCCTAGAATTTAGGTAATGTACAGAATTTTTTGATTTTTCCAAGGAAATACATCCCTGTCTGGATCTGAGCATGTAGAGGTGGCTCTGGCACAGATGTACCTAGGGGTAATACCCAAAAACACCGCTTTGAGCTAGACTCGAATGGGAACTGGTGCATGATAACAGGCCTTGTTGTACTCTTGGTTACGACACTCCAGGGGGATATGCTTCGGATAATTCACATTTTCTTTGCGAACCACTATGAAGGGTTTATGAGTATATACCTCCTCAAAGAAAACATTTTTGTGATTATGGATTATATCCATAAACTATTCAATTTATGTTAGGTATTTTACATGTTTGGAATTATGAATTGTGATTCATAAACTGACCTAGTGTATGCCATTGTTTAGAAATGGCACCGAGTAGAAAGAATGATATCTCCAGCAATACGTATGATCCAAAGAGTAAGAAGGGTCATATCGTTCATGGTATTAATACAACATTTAGAAAGGAAATAGTCTCCCATGTATTATTATCATATGAATAAATAGTATCATATGATCAGTAAAGAATTCTCTAAATCCTATGGCTTTGAAGAGAAGTAAGAGAAGAAAAGGATGGTAGAAAGAAAGATTGATAAAGGGAATAAGGGAAAGAAGGATTTTACAATATGTGATAAAGGTGAAATGAATCACCTTGGTAAAAACTTAAAGGGAATGGGAGTTTGTTATATGTGCAGAGAAAAAGGACACCAAGTACATGATTGCAAGGGTATGATTTTTTTTTTCAAATTTACAATGCATCATCTGCAAGGCCTTAGGACACTACACGAATCAATGTCCTATTCATAAGATTATACCGTAAATGATGTCATTGGATAATAATCATGTAATGATACTACCTCAGATGAAGAGGAATGATTAGATTTCTTATGTTGTTATTAAATAATTATATCATTTTAGTGTTTTATCAAAGATGTACTGGTTATAACAATTTTAGAGTATATAAGGAATGTACTACAGTACTATTTCATTAAGGACTTGAGATTGTGTGGAACTATGAAAAGTGACTCAATATCAGTTTAAACTTTTGGAAAATATATAGTTGAGAGAATGATAAACCATAATATGGTTTTGATACTGAGGTAGAGATTTTGGAATAATACATGATTGACTTTGATAAATTATATTGGATATTCTTCACTATATTGAAACAGATTAATGATTTGTATATATTCCATCATTGTTTGAGATTACAACATTTTTGGATAGAAGGAGTATATCCAGTATTATATAATGAATAAGGGAGCTTGAATGTAATCAATAAGTTTTTATGGTAATTCAATATTTTGCAGTGTTTTAAATAAATACATGATGAAGGTGTTCACATGTTATTACATGGTAAAAAGGATCGTTATTGTGTTTAACTTCCCTATAAATTTTGGACTTTTAGTTTGGACATAAGTATTTTGGATAAGTCGAGATTGAGATTATTTTTGGATTTCCATTAAAATGAAAACTCAGAGGTCGGGCGGCAACCCATCGCGTCCGGCAAGGCCGCGAGACTTGAACCTGCAACCGAAGGGTGACAAGGGTGTATCACCTACCACTGACCCACGTGATATCCTAGATTGAATAATGTAGTTTTTTAAAAAAAATTTATTGTAGATGAATTATGAATTCATTTTAATCCCTATATGAATAGGATAAATAGAATATATATTTTTTAGTTATATTCTCATTTATAGTGAAAGATGAGTTTTTGGTAGGAATTAGTTAAAGTATGGAACTATACTTGTCAAGTATATATATATTTATATATATTCTTCTCTTATTATATGAAGAAATTAATTCTTAAAATTTAGGTAAAGGATATTAAAACTAAAAATGTGTTACCCTAATACCTTATGTTCTGTGGAACCGATGATATTTTAAATCATCATAAATTGATGTCTTTGAAGCCCTCAATTCAAGAATTGTTTGTGATTGATGACCTCAATCACTAAATATAAATATTTACGTTTTTCCTCCAATTCTATGTCTCTAATTTCCACCAATGTTCTTTTAATCAAGATCATAATTTGGTGGTGACTTCTTCATTCCCCTTTTCCTCTTATTAAGTCTAAATTCTATTAACCCAATTTTTGATGTGGGTTTCCCCACAAAGGAATTTTCTATTTTCAACTTTTTATTTTCGAAGAACAATTTCCATTTGCAAGGAAGCAATTTATTGAATGAGGGAAGAATGTAACACCCCAATATTTCATAGTCTGTTATTTTTTCAAAGTAATTTTAATAAATTGCACTACACGCAATACCAAGTTGAAGCGCACCACATGATTACCAAACAAGCCGTTCAAAAGCGGTTATGAATAGTATTAACTGAATTTTGAACATCATATAATCCTTATAATTTTAGAATCCATATTATGAGTTTCTTAGACATAATGTAAGAACTAATTCTTTTTTTTCAGATAAAAGAAGTATTTTTCAAAAAATGCAGTTTTACCGTCTTTTAATGGTGAACCGTTTTTAATTCCAATATTTGATACATTAATATATTCAATTTGACAAAATATTATATTTATTTAGAATCTTGACATAATAATTTATTTTCATTATAATTTTGGTGTATTTCTGATAACTTTCATATTTGGGTGAATAGTGAAAAATACTATATTTTAATTAAAAACAACTTTTTTAATCGAAATAATTTATATTGTTAAATTATACATTTTAATGGTTTGGAAGTATAAATATATTATGTTCTTACCATTTAATACAATGATGGTCATTGGAGGTAATTTATCTTTGAAATTGGACATAAACAAGTGTCAATCTTTTGATAGTTATTATTTATTAAAAATATGCCTTTTGGTTTTGACAACATGAAATAATTTCAAATTAATAAATTAAACTTATATGTTTTTAATTTGGTAAAATAGACTTCATTTTTAAATTCGGAATTTCAAAATTAGATTAGGGTGAAATTTCTGTATTTTTCTAAAAACATTCAATTTTTGATGAATAGTGAAAAACACTAAGATATAGTTCACAACCGAATTTTTATTTAAATAATTATATATTTTATTTAAATTTAATTAATGTATAAATAGATACATAATACCTATATAAGTTTAATTAAATTAATTGGATTTAGTTGAGAATAATTTTACATATATAAAAATTTTATTGAACTTTTCACCTTCTTTTACCCAACTCATAGAAGAATTTGAAAATTCACATAAAACAAACTTTTACCGCTTCTGTGAGTTGAATTTAGAAAATTCTAGAGAGATGGTTAATATGAAGGAGTAAAATGTGGTTCAATAAGATAAAAATAATTTTTGGGGAATAGTAACTTTTTACTTTTATTTTCCGCGGTTAAAGGTGAATAGGGTAACTCAAGGTAAAAAGAATATTGAAAAAAATTCAAAATTACCTTAACACATGTCCTAACATTATTGGATGAGTAATGGAGGACCATGTTCATCTTTGGTTCGATTTTGGGACCCCATGGAGCCACTTATGAATGATAATGACACTTTAGATTATTTAATTTAATGTAAAGGCAAAATTGACATAAAGAAAAACCTTTTAGTAATTAATTTTTATATGTTGTAATATAAGTAATATTTTTGACTATAAATAATAATTGGAATGAAAAAAATTTTCATACATCATGTTATATTGTTTATAATTTTTAGACTTAGAATAAATTAAATTATTTAGGACAATATAATGATGCAGTATTTACCTCATTAATAAATGATTTAAATAAATTAGATTACAAATATAAAAATAATATCCAAAACATGTCCAATTATTATTGGATGATTTTATTTTTACCATGAGTCATCTTATCTTAGACTCTAATGATTTTTGGACCTTTAAAATCTGAATATCATTATATAATAAAATAATATTTTCACACTTTCCTAAAGATCCCCTCCTCCCCCTTATAAAACGAGACCACTTCTAACCTATTCCTCACACATCTCAAGCCTTTAGGCTTGACCAAAATCTGCCCAATTAAGCTCTATACATCCCTGGCCTCCTCCTATAAGCCTTACCTTAGGCTGAATGCACCTCAAGGAGTCCTTTTTGTTCAAACCAAAGAAAGTTACCGAAATTAAAGGTAACAATTCCTCTTAATTTCTTGTATTTTATTTTACACCTACAACCCCTAAACTATTTTTATTAATTTATTTTATAATAACACAAGTATCCTGAATATACTAGGATTTTTTTATGATATGTATTTTAATTACACATACACACACCTCCATCTAGTAGGTGATGAACATAATGTTTCTGTGGATGACAAACTAACGCCTCATGAAATGATGATAGTTCAATTACCTTCTACCGCCTCTCATGGTGGCCATTATGAAGGAACAATATTTATATATGATATATATTTTGTTTTTGTTTTCTTTATGCTTCTTGTATTTTTCTTTTATAGCATACCTTAGTGGTTTCCATTATGAGTAAACGCGATAATTTCATTTGAGGAAGTGTGTACTACCGCCGCTCAAAGTGATATGACTCGTTAATACCATATGTGGAATGTATAAAGGATGGAGTTAATGTTATTATATGTAATATTATACTGGAATTATAAAATACCTAAGTATCATTATGTTTTAAATCCATTTAAATAATAAATAGAAATGAATGTAGCGTTTATGCGTACGTACGACTTAGCGTCTCCATGAATAATACATTTCAGTCTTACCCCAAAATGATATGTACTATTATAAATACATGTATATACATGATATATATGATATATATGATATATAAATCAAGAATATCATTCTTGATATAATGATCGTTTGACAATGTGAACAACTTGTAACTATAAGGTGTTCATTTTTGACTCTAGTCCCAAATATCGACAAAACAAACATTATTATCTTAAACGATTAAATAATGTTTATAACATGGTAATAAGTGATATAAAAGGAATAATAAACTTGAAAAAGTTTCTTAATCAATTTGAAATTGTCTTTATTTTATTATTCAGGATTTTAATGAACAAATGGGTCAAGTCAGTCACGAGGTAAGGGGTTTTCATCTCACTCCTTATTCCTGTGAGATTCATGCCATATTGCCACTGTTACCTTTTGTGTGGTGTATGTACTGCCCATAATTGTATTCCTTGTAAAATACACTTTAATTTATGTGTATTTACATAATCATTGTATGATCCTACTTTTATGGGGTGTATGATTCGTAAGTTACCAAATTGGTAAGGGTTAATTCCTCAATCTCATTATTATCTGGGATTGTTTATGTGTAAGTATTTACTGGGACATTTTTATCATTCATGACCATTTTTCATAAAAATGATTTCAAAATGAATATTTTAAGTATTTTCGAAAGGTACTCTTTATCAAGATAAGAATTTTAAATCTTTCAATGATTTATCTTTCTAAATATTTTTAATTAATGTTCATGTTTTGAAAATTATTTTAAGGATATTTTTATATGGACATAAATGTTTTGAAATGATAATTCTTTTCAAAAGTTTCAAAGTGGTATATGATAGTTTTAGTCAAAAATATCTTTTAAATTACTTCCTTTATTAATGTGTGACTTTTAAATGATTTTACAAAAAGGATATTTCTCTCAAAAAGTGTTACTCATCATTTTCAATTTTGTCAGCATCCTTTACTGGATATTATTTTTGATTGAGGTTGATTTACTATGATACAAAGCTTCCATATTTTAGTTATGGTTTTGTGATATGTTTGATAGTGGATGTGTTATATTTATACCATTCATTGTTTATGGGTAAATTATTGAAATTTTTTATGATAGTTTTAATACGAATGTTTATGTTATGTTTAAACCTTTTCATATAAGGAATGCATTGGACTTAGTAAGTGATGTGTGGAGCCCGCTATAGCTCCTCGATGAATCAGTAAGTATCATGAGACAAACTAGTATCTTGGCACGAGGCCTTGACAATATCTTATTTGTAGTCTTGGAATGAGGCCTTGGCTACGTGGTTATGATAGGCTGGCATTATGAATTCCATCATTATGAAAGTGGTTATTGATATTGCATGTGATTATTTGGTCTGTAGAAAATCCATGTGAATAAGTTAATGGAATTATTTCATTTTATCTATTCCATTTTATGCTGAAGATCAAGTTTAAAAGGATTTTGTTTTAGTTATACATTGCCTTAAATGTTTATGCTTATTTATGAATGTTTCCGCTGTATTTTTATCCTTACTGAGCATCTGAGACCACCCCTTTGAATGTTTTGTTCTTCCCAGGATTCCAAGAAGTGTATTGTGATTGATATCTAGGGTTAAGGATTGGGAATAATGGCGTTCCTAAAGTATTATTTATATTTTTTTAATGTTATGAAGTGTAATGTAACATCCATTTATGTAATCTATTTTTCCAAGACTGATAAACTGATCGGTCCTCGAGACTTGATTCCTTGTAATCATACCAATGTATTAAAATAATGTATCCACTCTGGATAACTGGGGTCGGGGCGTTACAGCTGGTATCAGAGGATGTTTAGAAATAACCGTGGATGTTAGATTTAGATAAACTCTGATTAAAGAACATAGACCTAAGATAGACATTGAGGATTAGTATACCAGAACATCCTAGAATTTTGGTAATGTACAGATTTTTGTGAGTTTTACAAGAAAATACATCCATGTCTAGATACGAGCAGGTAGAGGTGGATCTGTCATAGATGTCCCTAGGGGTAAAACCCGAAAACACCGCTTTGAGCTATACTCGAATGGAAACTAGTGCACGACAATGGGCCTTGCTGCACTCTTGGTTAAGACACTCTCAGGGGATATTTTTAGGATAATTCTCATTTTCTTTAAAAACCACTACGAAGGGTTTATGAGTATATACCTTCTCAAAGAAAACAGTTTTGGTATTATGAATTATATCCATAAACTATTCAATTTATGTTATGTATATTACTTGTTTGGAATTATGAATTGTGATTCATAAACTGACCTAGTGCATTCCATTGTTTAGAAATGGCACCCAGTAGAAGGAATGAGAACTCCAGCAATACGTATGATCCAAAGAGTAAGAATGGTCATATGATTCATGGTATTAAGACAACATTTAGAAAGGAAATAGTCTCCCATGTATTATCATCATATGAATAAATAGTATGACAAGATCAGTAAAGATTTCTCTAAATCCTATGGCTTTGAAGGGAAGCAAGAGAAGAAAATGATGGTAGAAAGAAAGATGGATAAGGAGAATAAGGGAAATAAGGATTTTCCAATATGTGATAAATGTGGAATGAGTCACCTTGGTAAATACTCAATGGGAATGGGAGTTTGTTTTATCTGTTGAGAAAAAGGACACCATGTACATTATTGCAAGGGTAAGATTTTTTTTTTCAAATTGACATTGCATCATCTGCAAGGCGTTAAGAAACTACAAGAATTAATGTCTCATTCATAAGACTATATAGAAAATGATGATATTGGATAATAATCAAGTTATTATACTACCTCAAATGAAGGTTAATGATTATATTTCTTTTTTTTGTTATTAAATAATTATATAATTTTAGTGTTGTATCAATGATGTACTGGTTATAACAATTATGGAGTATATAAGGATTGTACTGCAGTACTATTTCATTAAGGACTTGAGATTGTGTGGAACCAAGAAAAGTGACTCAATAGCAGGTTAAATTTTTGGAAAATATATGGTTGAGAGAATGATTAACCATAATATGGTTTCGATACCAATGTAGTGATTTTGGAATAATATATGATTGATTTGGATAAATTATATTGGATATTATTCACTACCTTGAAACTGATTAATGATTTTTATATTTTCTATCGTTGTTTTAGTTTACAACATTTTTGGATAGAATGAGTATATCCAGTATTCTATAACGAATAAGGGATCTTGAATGCAATGCATAAGGTTTTATGGTAATTCAAGATTATGCAGTGTTTTAAATGAATACATGATGAAGGTGTTCACATGTTAATGGTAAAAATAATCTTTATTGTGTTTAGTTTCCCTATAAATTTTGGACTATTAGTTTAGAAATAAGTATTTTGGATATGTCTAGATTGAGATTATTTTCGGATTTCCATAAAAAGGAATACTCGGAGGTCGGGCGGCAACCTGTCGCGTCCGGCAAGGCCATGAGACTTGAACCTGAAACCGAAGGGCGACAAGGGTGTATAACCTACCACTGACCCATGTGATATCCTGGATTGAATAATGTAGTTTAAAAAATTGATCCGGTAGATGAATTATGAATTCATTTTTAACACTATACAAATAGGATAAATATATTATATTTTTTTAGTTATATTCCCATTTATAGTGAAAGAAGAGTTTTTGGTAGGAATTAGTTAAAGGATGGAACTCTACTTGTCAAGTATATATATATTTATATATATTATTCTCTTATTCTATGAAGAAATTAATTCTTACACTTTAGGTAAGATATATTAAAACTAAAAATGTGTTACCCTAATACCTTATGTTTTGTGAAACCGATGATATTTTAAATCATCATAAATTGATGTCTTTGAAGCCCTCAATTCTAAAATTGTTTGTGATTGATGACCTCAATCACTACCTATAAATATTTACTTTTTTCCTCCAATTATATGTCTCTAATTTCCACCAATGTTCTCCTGATCGAGATGATAATTTGGTGGTGACTTCCTCATTCCCCTTTTCTTATTAATAATAGTAAATTCTATTAACCTAATTTCTGTTGTGGGTTTCCACACAAAAGAATTTTCTATTTTCAACTTTTTATTTTCAAAGAACAATTTCCAATTGAGAGGAAGAAATTTATTGAAGGAGGGAAGAATGTAACACCCCAATATTTCATAGTACGTTATTTTTTCAATGTAATTTTAATAAATTGCACTACATGCAACACCAAGTTCAAGCGCACCACATGATTACCAAACTAGCCATTCAAAAACAGTTATGAATAGTATTAACTGAATTTCGAACATCATATAATCCTTATAATTTTAGAATCCATATTATGGGTTTCTTAGACATAATGCAAGAACTAATTCTTTTTTCAGATAAAAGAATTATTTTTAAAAAAATGCATTATTACCGTCTTTTAATGGTGAACCCTTTTTAATTCCAATATTTGAAACATTTATATATTCAATTTGACAAAATAAACTTCTTATTTAGAATCAAGACATAATAATTTTGTTTCAATAAATTTTTGGTGTTTTTCTCATAACTTTCATATTTGGGTGAATAGTGAAAAATACTATATTTTAATTAAAAAAAACATTTTTATTGAAATAATTTATAGTGTTAAATTATAAATTTTAATTTTTTGGAAGTATAAATATATTATATTTTTACCATTTAATACAATTGTGGTCATTTTAGGTAATTTAACTTTGAAATTTGACATAAACAAGTGTCAATCTTTTGATAGTTATTATTTATTAAAAATATGCCATTTGGTTTTGACAACATGAAGTAATTTTAAATTAATAAATTCAACTTCTATGTTTTTAATTGCTAAAATATACTTCATTTTTCAATTTGGAATATCAAAATTAGCTTAGGGTGAATTTTCTGTATTTTTTTTGAAAACATTCAATTTTTGATGAATAGTGAAAAACACTGAGTTATAGTTTACAACTGATTTTTTATTTACATAATTATTTATTTTATTTAGATTTAATTAAGGTAAAAATAGATACATAATAACTATATAAGTTAAATGTAATTCATTGGAGTTATTTTATAATAATTTTAGATATATAAAAATTTTATTGAACTTTTCACCGTCATTTACCCAACTCCTAGGAAAATTTCTAAATTCACATAAAACAAAATTTTACTGCTTCTGTGAGTTGAATTTATAAAATTCTAGAGTCATGGTTAATATGAATGTGTAAAATTTGGTTCAATAAGATGAAAATAATTTTTGGGGAATATTAACTTTTTTACTTTTATTTACCGCGGTTAAAGGTAAATAGGGTAACTCAAGGTAAAAAGAATAGTGTAAAAATTCAAAATTACCTTAACACATTTCCTAACATTATTTTACGTGTAATGGACTACCATGGTCATCTTTGTTTCGATTTTGGGACCCGTTTGAGCCACTTATTAATGTTAATGACACTCTAGATTAATTAATTTAATGTAAAGGAAAAATTGACATAAAGAAAAACCTTTTATTAATTAATTTTTATATGTTGGTATATATGTAATATTTTTTACTATAAATATTAATTGTAAAGAAAAAAATTTTCATACATCGTGTTTTATTGTTTATAATTTTTAAACTTAGAATAAATTAAATTATTTAGAACAATATAATGATGTAGTATTTACCTCATTAATAAATGATTTAAATAAATTAGAATAAAAATATACAAATAATATCCAAAACATGTGTAATTCTTATTGGATGATTTTATTTTGACCATGAGTCATCTTATCTTAGACACTAATGATTTTGGACTTTTAAAAACCAAATATCATTATATAAAAAAAATAATATTTTCACACTTTCCTAAAGTGCACCTCCCCCCCTTATAAAACGAGACCACTTATAACCTATTCCTCACACATATCAAGCCTTTAGGCTCGACCAAAATCTGGAAAATTAAGTTCTATACATCCCTGGCCTCCTCCTAGAAGCCTTACCTTAGGCAGAAAGCACTTCAAGGAGTCCTTTTGGTTCAAACCAAAGAAAGTTACCCAAATTAAAGGTAACAATTCCACTTAATTTCTTGTATTTTATTTTACACCTCCAACCCCTAAACACATTTTATTACTTTCTTTTATAACAACAAAATTATCCTCAATATACTAGGATTTTGTTATGATATGTATTTTAAGTACACATACACACACCTCCATCTAGTGGGTGAAGAACATAATGTTTCTATGGATGGCAAACTAACGCCTCACGAAATTATGATAGTTCAATTACCTTCTACCGCCTCTCATTGTGGCCATTATGATGAAAAAATATTTATATATGATATATATTTTGTTTTTGTTTTCTTTATGCTTCATGTATTTCTCTTTTATAGCATACCTTAGTGGTTTCCATTATGAGTAAACGTGATAATTTCATTTGAGGAAGTGCGTACTACCGCCCCCTCAAAGTGATTTGACTCGTTAATACCACATGTGGAACATATAAAGGATGGAGTTAATGATATTATATGTAATATTATACTGGAATTATAATATACCTATGTATCATTATGTTTTAAGTCCATTAAAATAATAAATTGAAATGAATGTAGCGTTCATGCGTACTTACGGCTTACCGTCTCCATGAACAGTACCTTTCATTCTTACCCCAAAATGATATGTACTATTATAAATACATGTATATACCTAATATATATGATATATATGATATAAAAATCATGCATACCATTTTGTATATAATGATCTTTTGACCATGTGAACAACTTGTAACTATAAGGTGTTCATTTTTTACTCTAATCCCAAATATCGACAAAACGAACGTTATTAACTTAAATGATTAAATAATTCTATAACATGGTAATAAGTGAAATAAAAGGATTAATAAACTTGAAAAATGTTCTTAATCAAGTAGAAATTAACTTTAGTTTATTATTCAGGATGTTAAAGAACGAACGGGTCAAGTCTGACACGAGGTAAGGGGTTTTTATCTCACTCTTTATTCTTGTGAGATTCATGCCATATTGCCACTATTAACTTTTTTGTGGTGTATTTACTGCCCATAATTGTATTCTTTATGTAATAATCTTTAATTTTTGTGTATTTACAAAATAATTTTATAATGCTTCTTTCATGGGGTGTATGATTCGTATGTTACCAAATTGGTAAGGGTTAATTCCTCTATCTCATTATTATTCGTGATTGTTTATGTGTAAGTATTTACTGGTATATTTTTATCATCCATGTCCATTTTTATTAAAAATGATTTCAAAATGAATATTTTAAGGATTCGTGAAAGGTACTCTTTATCAAGATCATAATTTTAAATGTTTTAAACATTTATCTTTCTAAATATTTTTAATTATTGTCCATGTTTTTAAAATTATTTTAAGGATTTATTCTTATGTAAATGAATGTTTTGAAATGATAATTCTTTTCAAAAGATTCAAAGTGGTATGGTATTATTTTATTCAAAAATATCATTTATATTAATTCCTTTATAAATGTGTTACATTATAATGGTTTTACAAAAAGAATATTTCTCTCAATAAGTTTTACTCATCATTTTTAACTATGTCAGCATCTTTTACTGGATATTATTTTTGATTGAGGTTGATTCACTTTGATACAAATCTTCCATATTTTATTTAAGTTTTTGAGATATATTTGACTATGGAAGTGTTATTTTTATACCATTCATTGTTTATGGGTAAATTATTGAAATTTCATATGCTAGTTTTAATACGAATGTTTATGTTATGTTTAAACCTTTTCATATGATGAATGCATTGGAATTAGTATGTGATGGGTAGAGCCCGATATATCTCCTCGATGCATCGGTAGGTCTCATAACACAAACTATTTTCTTGGCATGAGGCCTTGACAAAATAATATTTATAGTCTTGGCACAAGCCCTTGGCTACGTGGTTATCATAGTCTGTGTCACGAAACGAATCTGATTTCCACAAAAACCTGCACCAAACTCGATCCATGACAGGGCCCGAAGGGCCTTCTCGATCCCCACGGGCTGGCACAAGTTCTTGGGTATCAAAAACTGAAAATTGGGAACGATTTACCTATGTTTGTATACTTAAAACAATAAATGAATCCAAGAAATCGAATCTGTATTTTTCAAACCAAAACATCTTTTACTAAAATTCAGAACTGAATTACACAATTTTAAAAAATTATTAAACACCATTACAAAGGTACAAACCCGATAATAGATAGCCCAAGAACCTCCACATGTAAAGAGGCACGGCCCTCAATCCATCTCCACGACACTGCATCATTATGGACCGCTAAAAACCCGAACCAATGGCATAAAACATTTGCCAAAACCTGTAACATAAAATAACCAAGTCTACTTACACCCAAAGGTGTAAGTAGGGTGTGACGGAAAGACCAGTAGGATACCACCGCTAATAGATTCCATGAGATAAACATTTCATGACAAATATCATTGCATGTTTTGTAAATAAGAAATGCCTGTTACAATTTTCCAAAGGATGCAATAATAAATGAAAACAGTTTTCATGTGGGAAAATTTTAAAGGACCAACAATTTTAAAATAAATAAAAAATATACTGAATTTTCCAACCAAAAATCTTGTATACCGAAAGTATGTAAAAAGTATCTAACAAGCACAAGTAATAGGAAATAACCCCTAGGCACTAGCTAGTTGTGGGTCCCAGGTACCTCATATCTCGGTGAGAGTAACCACAAAAAATATATGTTTTCGTGCACGAGCCACTAGTAGGGATCATAACCATAACCTAGTGGTCCCCAATAATCATCATCATAATTCATTTTGAGTTTTAAGAATCAATCTTGTTAAGTGAAACTGAGGCTAAACCCCACAGATTCACTAGCATACTAGTACACGTCCACCCACTTAGATACCCGGGTTTTCCCTTTGTGCTCAAACAAGTTCAAAAATCCAAGAAATATAGTTTTCACAAGAAATTATCACTTCCAAATCACACATTTACCAAACAAACCCATGTACATCACACAAGTCATAAATTCCACTTTTCATTCAAATTCATTTTGAAATAAAACTCACACCGAAATTGCCTACAACATTTTTTACATTTTTTAAAACTTCCAAAAATCCTTTAAACAATTATATAAAACCATTACAAGATATTAAAATCACATAATATCCCACACACATGTCACATAATACCCTTCTCACCTTCATAATTTATTTTATCAATAAACTCACACGAAACATCCCACACCCATGTTTCGCACACAAAACACAATTTAGTAAAACATTTCGACAATTTATAAAACATTCGAAAAATGATTGACATATCAAATCACCACTTTACCATTAAAAACCCAAATTAGGTGAACAGAGTCACCCAAACAATACATATACACCCTTTCCCATCTTTTTTAACCAAATAAAACATTTTCAATTTTTATAAAACAAACCCAAGAGGTATAACCATTGTTTACACAGTAAACCCATTTCAAAACCCTCATTCAAAACAAAAATCATACCAATTCCAATCCAAAACATAATTTTCTACCCTAAAAGAATTATTAAACCACCCCCAAGTTTTATAAAAATACATCAAATAATACCACAAAGACACACATCAAAAACACAGGTTTTCATAAATCACCATCAAGAAGTACAACACAGTTTTACACCGTAAATTCATTGAAAAACCACTTTTCAAGGCCCTCTAGACAATAAGGAATTAACAAAACCAGAATTGGAATCCCCTTTAAAGACTAATAAATCACTTTCATATGTTATAAACTAAACCCAAACATTACCCCAAGAGTCACACATAAAAAGTACCCAATTTCAAGCTAACATACAACTAAAAATGAAATGTTTATACAAATCCATCAAAAACAGTTTTCACACCAGAAAAAACCGATTATAGACATATTAAATTAATAAACCAAGCAAGATAACTCATCATAAAACTGTTACACATGGAATCACCTACCTTTTGAGTTGAAACCCTCAAAACTTGGTGCGAAACATTAATCATACCACCTACGTACCACAAGGAATATAAATACAGACCTAGACCACCAAAAATTGACCCAAAAGATACCAAATCAGACCTTAGGATCGAACCCCAAATTTTGGACATGAAGAACCTCAATAACAAGGAAAAGAACTAAAAGAGGATGGAAGGAACCAAAAAAGAATTCCCTTACCTAAAATATCTTGAGAAAATCATCCCCAATCCACATATATATTAATCTCCGAGTACCCAAAACTGTTATTGAGGTTCTAAGGGGTCAAATTAGGTCATTTGGGGACTGAAATGGAGGAAAAAGTATAAAAATTGAAGCAGTTATGAAATATTCATTTTACTTCATCAAATATGGTCGATTCGAGAAATATTGAGAAAGATCTCCCCAATCTGTAGGGTGTATGATCTCAAAATAGGAAAACACGATAAATGGGGTGAGACTGAGGTTTGTGGCTTCGATTGGGAGGTTGAATCACTGAAAAGACTAAGAAACTAATGAGATATTTAATTTTTTTAAAAAATAATTTAAAGCAGGAAATGAGCATACGGGTAAGCCAATCATCTTAATTAAAAACCCAAATCCATCATGATATTGGATTTCTATGTGGTCCAAAGGGATATGGTTATTTTAATATATCAGGGTATGACAATTTGGAAGTAGAATGAGTATAAAATAGTAAAAATTGAATTAGTTATATAAGAAACAATTTTTTTTAAATCAGAATTTGGGCTCACGGTTTTGTCAAAATTTTCAAAACCAACCATTTTCACCTAAATGAGTGGTAAACCCCCAAAAAACCAGGAATGGAAATTAAATGAATAATTAATTAAAAAAAGTCAGGGGTGTGATAATTCTCCCCATGATGAAACTTTTTTCTCTTAGAAAGCCACATCAAGGACAAAGCAAAAACCAAACCCCACTGAAAGGCAGAAATGGACTCCTTTGATAAGCTTCGCCCCCAAAGGCCAAAACACCTCCAGTGATCAATTAAAGAATACTTCACAACAAAAACAAACACCTCATTGCTGAAATGATCAATCACATTCCGGATTTATCCTAAAACAAAAATCTTCACACATTATCTGAACAAGGCTAAAGCAATTTACCCAAACAAACAAGAACATAGAACAAGGTTACACTTACCTTGATATAACTAAACCATTGGGAACTATGCAATCCCAACATTTACCCAAGGAATATTTATGTGGTTATATATCTCTGGACGAGACTACCCACTTCCAAGCCATGACCATGTACAAAAATGAGTTACTGGTAAAAGAATACACAACTGGGCTCCCCAACCATAAGAGACAGCTTTAAATTTTTTCCGAGACAGAATCAAGACACAAACAGGGGAGCCCCGAACAAACTCCCAAGTATAAGGGGTAGAATCCCATTAGTCGTTTTCAAAATAATATACATGAGACTCATAGTGGGTCTACACACCATAAGATCCATCAATCTTAACTTACCAATATCGGTCGTCATAGAAAAATCTCAAAACCTAAAGAGTTGGGACGACAGCACGGTTAGCCCACACAGTTTGGGAAACTGTGCGCTAACCCTGTGGATCATTATTCCAACATTTTTTTCTAGGTAATTTTTACTAATAAATGTTCAGTCAACTTGTCTAGAAAAATATAAAACATTTCCCCTGAACCCAAAGGAAACCAAAGGGGAAAAGAAAGTCAATGGGAGATAACTTGGGGATGAGGCCCTCCACCTCTTTCCACAGAACTGGAATAAACGAAGCAAGATGACAACACCAAATGTTTAAACTATTCCCATATCTCATACTGAGAAAATTTCTTTGTACAAGGTTAAAAACTACATTTGGATTTCTCTGACTATGTGTCAGCTTCTCTCCGGGACCTATGGCTGCAGCTAGAATGATTGAAGCATCTTCAACCTCATAGTTAGGATTTGGAAACCCCCAAAGAGAATTTCTTCTTCTGATGCTACAAACAACTACACTTGATCCCAGATGGGTTCACCAAGACATAACACACTCCATAAATCATTTTAACCTAACATGTAAATTCACTAAAATAAGGGTTTAGATGATGCACTCACATCACACCTTGCTTATTCAGGTGAGAAACAATAGAAATAAAGGACACATATAAACACCTTCATCTAAAATAAGGGAAGTTGAGAACTCCCAAAATGATAAACACTACTGAAAAAATAGACTCACAGAATATTTTTCAAATTCACCTTTACAATCAAACGAGCACGCAACATCACATCGTGTCATGAACATGACCAAAGCGACTAATAGAAATAATACAAGGATGTGTCCTTATAAAATATTCCCAAATATCACCGCATTCCATGAAGTGTCCATAACAGCCTCCTGTGGCCAGATTTCCCACACGGGTGGTCTAACATAAACCCCTTGTTTGAAGAGACTACGACGGACTTAGAGGCCCTCTTAGACACTATCCATACTGACAGCCCCAGACAACTTCCACCTTTGATGAATCAGGTAGCTTAAGAAACTAAGGTCTCTTTCAACCATCCACGAGAACTCATCCACAACCAGAGGATCCAAAAAGACCTATAATGTAAATTGTGTAGACTCATTCTACAATGCTCATGAAAAGATTCCTTAAATTGATCAACTGGATGATTTTCCAACGATGAAACAATCCGGGTTTCACATCAGTTGCGCACTTAACCTTATTGGGGGCGTACCTTATCCAACGAGAGAACCCAAGGACCCAACCAAGCTGGTCCATTGGTAAAAACATGCCATACAACAGATCCAAACACATTAATGGAACCAAATTAAAGGTTTACTGAAACATATATCATAGGAGACTACTAACTGGCCCTTCTACAATGCTTACCGACCAAAAAAAACCCAAAACACAGTTCGAACATGTGGGGTTCTTGAACTCAAAATATCCACATCATCAACATTTTCCAAAAGCACATAATATACACCATCCCAAACAATTCATCATGACAGCATGTTTTTATTTAAAAATATTTCTTTGAAAACCAATGGTTCAGTAGTTAGCGTATCCACCAATGGTACCCCATGGGCCTCACACATGCATGTTTCTGTGCCACACCAGGCACCTTCCTCATATTCATCCCAACACTCATCCAGTCATGCAATCAACCATCCATCATCCCATATAACCCAATGCATGTGGTCTCTAAAGGAAATACCAAGGCTTAAAACGAAATTTCTTTCCAGATTTCATAAACAAAACGGTCAACCAACCCATCCTTTTTCTCATAACTGCTAAAAATGAGATCAAAATCCCAATTCACATCTTATAAAACTATTCATAAGGACACATCCATTTAGAAAAGAACTCACATTCAAGTTATTCACATCAATTTTAAAACATATCATCCCGTTAAAACATCCTTTAATTGTATAGAAAACTATATTGGAAACACTTTTGTAAACCAACTTCAATATGGTTGATGATTTCAAAAGAGGTGTAAGCACACTATTTCCCACTTCAAAAAAACTTATGAAAATTCAGTTCCACCATTTCATAAATCAAACCATTCCCTCTTTATTTGAAAATAATTTCACAAAAACATTACGCTTTGTAAAACCAAGTCACTTTAAAAACAAAGTTCCAATATTTCAGAACTAAAGCAAAAAACAATGCGAGAAGAAACTACTTTCAGTGGGTGACTTGGACATATGGTTGGCAGCCATATTCCATTCACATAACCATCACATAGAGTGTTCTTGGGAATATCCCTGGCTCCACATGGCTTTCCAGACCCTGCGAGCTCATTGAGACCACTAACCCAACTCTCTTTTCATCTCCCCTAATCATTATCAGACCAAGAAAACTAAAAGACATAGATAAATCCTGACTTCCCTTGGTGACTTGAATCCCGACATGAGGTGTGGTGATCAAGAACACTACACATAATTGGAATTTCATGTCTTGACAATCTTAACTCCAGACTATCCCGACTATTTCACAAATAACATGACTCAAATAGAGCGAACCTCCTCTAATACTATTTTGTCACGAACCGAATCTGATCGTCACCAAAACTGGCACCGAAACCACCCCGTGATAAGGTCCAAAGGGTGTTCCCGATCCTCATGGGCTGGCACAAGTTCCTGTGTATCAGAAACCGAAAATTGGGAATGATTTAACCGAGTTTGTATACATAAAACAACAAATGAATCTAAGAAATCGAATCTGGATTTTTTAAAACAAAACATCTTTTACTGAAATTAAGAACTGAATTACACAATTTTAAACAATTATTAATGACCATTACAATGGTACAAACCCATGAAAAGACAGCCCAAGAGCCTCCATATGGAAAGAGGCACCACCCTCAAGCCATCTCCATGACACTGCATCATGATGGACCACTAAAAACCCAAACCAATGGCATAAAATTGTACCCAAACCTGTGACATAAAATAAGCAAGACTAATTACACCTAAAGGTGTATGTAGGGTGTGAGAAAAATACTAGTAGGATAACACAACAAAGATATTCCATGTGATAAAAATTTCATGACAAAAAGCATTGCATGTTTTGTAAATAATAAATGCTTGTTACAATTTTCCAAAGGATGAAATAATAAATGAAAACAGTTTTCATGTGGGATAATTTTAAAAAACCAATAATTTTTAAATAAATAAAAAAGATACTGAATTTTCCAGCCAACAATACCGTATAATGAATGTAAGTACAATGTATCTAATGAGAACATGAAATAGGAAATAACCCCTAGGCACTAGCTAGCTGTGGGTCCTAGGTACCTCATATCTCTTTGAGAGTAACCAAAAAATTTATCAGTTCTCGTGCATGAGCCACTAGTAGGGATCATACCCATAACCTAGTGGTCCCCAATCGTCATCATCATCATTTAGTTAGAGATGTAACCATCAATCTTGATAAGTGAAATTGAGGCCAAACCCCATGGATTCACTAGCATACTAGTACAGGTCCACCCCCCAAGACACCCGGGTTTTCCCTTTGTGCTCAAACAAGTTCAACAATCCAAGAAATATAGTTTTCACATGAAAATATCACTTCCACATAACACATTAACCAAAAATCCCCATGTACATCACAAAAGTTACAAATTCCACTTTTCATTCAAATTCATTTTGAAATCACACTCACACCAAAATTGCCTAAAACACTTTTCACATTTTTTAACACTTTCAAAAATCATTTAAAAATTTTATAACACCATTACAAGATATTCAACTAAAATAACAACCCACAAACATGTCACATAATACCCTTCTCACCTTCATAATTCATTTTATCAATAAACTCACACGAAACATCCCACACCCGTGTTTCGCACACAAAACAGAATTTAGTAACCAATTTATAAAACATTCTAAAAATGTTTGACATCTCATATCACCACTTTACCATTAAAAAATCCTCATTAGGTGAACACAATCATCCAAATAGTACATATACACCCTTTCCCAACTTTTTTTAACCAAATAAAACATTTTCAATTTTTATAAAACAAACCCAAGAGTTATAACCATTGTTTGCACACTAAACCCATTTAAAAACCCTTATTCAAAAACAATATCATACCAATGCCAATCCAAAACATAATTTTCAGCCCTAAAACAATTATTAAACCACCCCAATGTGTTATAAAAATATATCAAATAATACCCCAAACATACACATGAAAAACACACATTTTCATAAATCACCTTCAAGAGGTACAACACGGTTTTACACCTTAAACTATTTCAAAAACCTCTTTTCAGGACCCACATGACAATAAGGAATTAATAAACCAGAATAGGCATCCCTTTTTGAGACTAATAAATCACTTTCATATGTTATAAACTAATCCCAAACATTACCCAAAGAGTCACACATGAAAAGTACTCAATTTCAAGCTAAAATACAACTAAAAATCACATGTTTAACCAAATCCATCAAAAATAGTTTTCACACCACAAAAAAAAGATTATAAACATACTAAATTAATAAAACAAGTAAGATAACTCATCATAAAATAGTTACACATGGAATCACCTAACGTTTGAGTCGAAACCCTCAAAACATGGCTCAAAACATTAGGCATACCACCGCTGCACCACAAGGAATATAAATCCAGACCTAGACCACAAAAAATTTACCCAAATGATACCAAATCAGACCTTAGGATCGGACCCCAACTTTTGGACAAGAGGAACTTATATAAAGTGGAAAAAAACTAAAAGAGGATGGAAGGAACAAAGAAAGAATTCCCTTACTTGAAATATCTTGAAGAAATCAGCCCCAATCCACCAATATATGAATCTCAAATTACCCAAAACTGGTACTGAGGTTCGAAGGAGTCATATTAGGTCATGTGGGGACTAAAATGGTGGAAAAGGGATGAAAATTGAAGGAGTTATGAAAGATTTATTTGACCTCATCAAAACTAGTCGATTTGCGAATGATTGAGAAAGATCGCCCTAATCAGCAGGGTATATGAGCTCCAACGAGGAAAACGTGATAAAGGGGGTGAGCCTGAGGTTTTTGGCATCGAGTGGGAGGTTCAATCACAATAAAATAGTAAAAAAGAATGAGATATTGAAATTTTAAAAAAATAATTTAATGCAAGAAATGGGCTTATGGTCACGCCCATCACCTTAATTAAAAACCCAAATCCATCATGATTTTGGATTTTATGTGGTCCAAACAGATATGGTGATTTTAAAATATCAGTGTTTAAAAATTGGGAAGTGGAATGAGTATAAAAGAGTAAACATTGAAGGAGTTATATAAGAAACAAAATTTGTTTTTAAATCTGGATTTGGGCTCACGGTTTGGCCCAAATTCTCAAAACCCCCAATTTTTACTAAAATGAGTGGTAAACCCCACCAAAAAAATCAGGAATATAAATTAAATGAATAATTAATTAAAAAAAGTCATGGGTGTGAATGTCTGGCATTATGCATTCCATCATTATGAATGTGGTTATTGATATTCCATGTGATTATTGGATTTTTAGAATTTCCATGTGAATGAGTAAATGACATTATTTCATTTTATCTTTTCCATATTTTTCTAAAGTTCAAGTTTAAAAGGATTTTGTTTTAGTTATACATTGCATTAAGTGTTTATGATTATTTATGAATGTTTCCACTATATTGTTATCCTTACTAAGCATCTGAGCTCACCCTTTTTTATATTTTATTTTTCCCAGGATTCCAAGAAGTGTATTGTGATTGATATGCAGGGTTAAGACAAGGGAATAATGGAATTCATAAAGGATACTCTGTGTTATGTTATATGTTATAAAGTTTAATTTAACATTCATGTATGTAATATATTTTCCAAGACCGCTAAAATGATCGGTCCTTCAGGACATGATTCCTTGTAATCATGCCAATGTATTAAAATAATGCACCGACTCTGGGTAACTGGGGTCGGGGAGTTCCAATGATCCCATCCAATCACATTGTCCTGATTAGTGTAATAATTTTTCAACTGAGATATATGAAACACATTATGCACTTCATGAATCCTGGGTGCAATGACGACAAAAAATGAAGCTCACCAATGAATTCTAGTATCTAAAAAGGGATTATATATAGAGTAAATAAAATTCCATGATTCCCAAAACATCAATTTTAAATCCTTGGAGAGATCATCAAGAACACACGATCAATCAACATGAATGAAAATGACCATCACTGACGATATTTATACGATTTATGACAAATCGTAGGGGTATCAATATATTTTTAGATCAACATAAACTTATGTTGAATCTATTGGATAGTGTTTGGCCCAACTAGCCCATTATCACATATTTCCACCCAACAATGTGGATAATGGAAAGGATGTCAATACAATGAATAAAATGGAGCCATATAAATCGAGGCATGATAACTGTTGTTATATGAGAACTCCACCATTAGCACATTATCTTCCCATGATCCACTAAAATCCACTACAAAAGCCTAAAACACATCTTATATCATTTTTATCATCCTCTAGGATTTTCAAATTGTCTGTGGATAATACTATGCACTATTATTAAACTGATGTCAATGGGATTGTTGTATGGATTTCAAGAAAGAAGACATAATTCTCAAATATCTTTTTATATGATTGAAAGTGGTTTTCCATGCCACTTTTCAACTTCTTGAATATTTATTTCTATTAAGTACTCCACCATTTGAGATTCAAGAATATGTAGAAATGGTCGACATGGTAAGAAGATCCACTATCACTCATATGTAATCGTGTTTCAGAAACATTATTGGGATATCTATTAAAAATAAATAGTTTTTTCTCTAATTTCTAAAAGCAGTATGTAAATACTAAAACATACATTCTAGTCCCAAATTCCATTCCATAACATGCATGAAAGGTATGAATATTTTAAAAAAACCACCACCTTCCATTTCTTAATAACCCAAATAAAGTGTATTTTCAGCGCCATATAAATTTTATACATTCCCAGCTAAACAACCCATACTGAATGGTGGACACATGCCGATGTTATACCTCACAAGCTATAGGTACTACCATCATATTTTGGAACTACACCACAAAACAATATACCATCATCCATACCTCAATGTTCTCCCTACCATTGCATTTTGAACTAATCACAAACAATTTGGAATTAGATGATTGTGCCTCTCAATCCATCATTAGTAAATATGAAACCATTGACACTAGAAAGAGAACTAAAAATTCAACTCTATCTTCATATTCCTTGTTCATTTTGGATAAGTGTCACATCGACTTCCACTCATCTAAATCATATTTTCCAAATGGGCATAAAACTATCATCTTAATGCGTCTGGACACTGAATTTCCATTAGAAGTCATATATAATATCTCAATTTCGAAGATTTAGAGATATTTCATCCATCATAATTGTCATAAATTTGAATCCCATTGTGAGAAAATATGTTTATTTCTCTTATAAATTTCAAACATAGTAAATTTCTCACCAAATAGTCAATGACACCATATGTTAAATGGAAGGGACAAAATGTCTAACCCCAAATCGTCTCTTGTTAGTCATTCTCATGCAAAATTAATGGAATTGAGCCATAATAAACAACATTATCTCTTTGATAGGAGAAAAAATACAAACCCAAATCCCAAACCATTACAATACACCACATAAACAAGTTAAGATTCTGGAAAAATAAATAATGGATTTGATGTAAGGTTAAATTTTAACACTTAGAAGGAATTAAAACATTCTTCTCTCCATTGGAATAGAAAATTATTAGTTCTAAAAGATATTATAGGTGAATCTTCTTGTGGAAATTCATGAACAATGAATTGGTAGTAATAAGCTAGACAATGTAATATCTATATAACAAAGTCGTTAGATGGATGTTTCTAATAGGTTACATCTTTTTTCTTCATCGGATACACCGAAAAACAACTTTTTAAAATTAAATGTCCATGAAAGACTACCCATTGTATCCCAAAATCACACAATAATAGATTTTTATACAAGTAATGATCTCTCAAGATTCCCAACACTATCTCCATGTGTTTCTCATTCTCATCCCTCGTACTTGATACACCTATATGGCATCCAAAGACACTAACATAAAAGAATATAACAATATATTAAATATCCAATTCATCAAATCCATAGAGAACTATGGATAATTCTAAAGACTGAAAGTAATTACCACATATTGATAATATCTATATCTATATTTGAATGTTGTCTTTGGAATATCCTCATTCTAAACTCAAAATTGGTGGTATTTTGATCACAAGTCAATCGTACAGAACCGATGAGATTCCCAAAATTAGTTGAAAAAAGCATCAATGCATGGAATTGTATATATTTTCTTCATCTTAAATTGTTTTATCTCATGATCAAAAACACAAAGCCTTAGAGTTCCATCCCAATTTCTCACGAACAAGATAGGTGTTTCTGACAAAGACATTCATGGATAAATGAAAATTTTTCGTTCCATGTGTTCCAAAATAACATTAAACAAAGTTAATTTGTTTGTTCCATATCATAAGAATTATATGATATTGGACTGGTCCTCTAGGGTAGATGAAACGTAAAAACTACATATATTGTTGGTGGAAACCATTAGAAATATTCGAGAAACACATCTAGAAACTATTTCACCCCAACTAGAAAAGTGTAATCCTCAACATCATGCATCAATGAAAATAGGTAATGCAACCAATTGGTCATAGATCATTCCAATTATTGATGATATTGAGCCTGTTTTACCTTGTTTTACATTTTGATCCTCCCAAAAGTGATACTCGACCCAATCTTGAGTTGTAAAATTGAATTTTCTAGTGTAAATGTAGATGTTATCATTTAATGTTTCAACCAATACACACCCAATATTACAACATAAACTTCCATATTTAAATTAGTGGTTTCCAATTTTATTTGGTCTCCATCTATGGTTATAGAACATGATCTAAACATGATGGATCAACAATATCTTTGACCTAGAAGAGTTTTAATTTTTGTCAAATAAATTGGAATCTCAACTTTTATGCATAGAAATTAAGTATCCCATGAAGTAATAAATGAATGAATTATAACATAATCATATCATACATTCAAAATTATAGAATTGAAATGAATCATACCTCGCACCATATATTGTCTAGACTAATCATCCACTATAACCAGTTCAACTTCATATAATTTATTTATCACATAACATCGATCTTTGTTGTCCTATTGTGATTTCACTACAAGAGGAGTCATGTTATTCCTATAATAAATGTCTATATCTCTATACTACTGACTAGATTTTTTATGCTTCCTCAATCCCATCGAATCATAATATGCTTCTGATAACTGATATGTGTCCCAAACACATGACCACAAAGAACATCTAAAAATTCTCAGAAGATTCCCCATTTTGATTGAATTTTGGATTTCTCTACTTTTTAACATAAATTATCTCTTCATGAGGTCAAATAAAACACATTGGAATCATCAAAATTTCCTGTTTTTTTTCATGGAAGAAGATTTACTATTCTAGGAATTGGATTTGGATTCATCCTCTCCCCTTGTAAAATAGTTTACCTCTTCTGCTAGCTCCCTGTGTTAGACGTCCATCTTTTTTCCAAAGATATTTATATTTTCCAACCTCTTATATCTCCTAATATTTCCATTTATATTACTGATTTCCTATTTATGATATTTGTATCATATGTAAAACAGAGCATATCAATCATTGAGAAAATCACATTACTCATCCCTGATTCAATTATTCAATCCTTTATGGATATAGTAGCAGGAACCATAAGTAAGAAAAACACTAAATAAATGAATTTATCGGCATTCCCTTTGAGAATTTTTTTTCTATTTCATGATGATAAATTCTATAGATCTTTGATTTTATAATGTGTGAGGATAAAATTATTTTTTAAAAGATTATTCAAAATCTTGCCAATAAAGGTCATGTTGTATATTATAAAGTATAGATAAATCCCACCATTGAAATGAAAGATATTCTAACATGTAAGTAACCAGTTTTAATTTTAGAATTTTTATTATGCCAATGAATTTGGACATACAATTCATCTTGGTCTACCACACCTCATCCTTTTCTAGTTCTAAATCATGCCACGTGATGGGAGGATTATACTTTTGGAATTCGATAGAATGATCAATTTACCTTGGATCAACTAAATTATTTTCATTTCCCACAGCCTGAAACACTTGGAATATACTCCAAACCAATTGTTGGATCTCTTATGTCTTTGGTACAACAACATTTTCGGTAGCTTCTTCTAGCCAGTTTCTAATATGCCTATCGAGTTCCATCTTCTAGACATAAAAAAATTGCCATAAGTTTCATATTAACTAAAGGATTAAAATTTCATGTTCTCCATTATCATACTATCACAATAGTGCTTCATAAACTTAATATATTCCACATTCTATTATTTTTTAAAAATTTACCATGTTTTGGAAAATTTTACTTATTTTAAAATATCAAAATTATGCGCTTTTTCAAAATATGAAAATTGAAAACTACAAAATCCATTTTAAAAATTTAAAAATTTTCTCACCAAAAAATATATCATTAATCCAAATGAATTATGATCTCTTACTAAGAATTAATTCATCTAATTGATTTCATTTTCATCCAATTGGATAATCCTATTATAATGAGAATCTGAATCCTATATGTGTCTGCAATTAACTTTTGTACCCAACACCGTGGTAACTCGAAGATCAATATAAAAAGGATAGATACATCTTTTTATGCTCTAAAATTTTTGTTTCAAAAATCCAACTCCTTTCTATTGTTCCATCTCATAGAATAAACAAGAATAAATTCAAAACCAAGAATGAAAACTAACACCAAGTAAAAGACCAACCAAAAAATATTCTTCCATGAAGGATGGAAAAAGATGATACAACATTTCTTAAAATAGAATGTTGGACAAAACAAAACTGTTACCACTCGTAACTTATCCCTTATTCTCATTTACTTGGGAAGGTGTAAAAATGTTACTTGTCCTTATATGACATCCCTAAGATGTCTAAGGATGGATGAAAATTTCGAACAACATTACTAGACATGGGCAATGATTTAAAAATTAATATTAAAGAAACTAACCAAAGAATCCATAACTTCAGAAACCACTATAATGTGGATGATAAAAATGAAAGACAACTCAGCATATCATCTAAAAATGTCAAACAAAAACCATGTATCATATAAGAAGTCTAAATCATCAATGTACAAAGTGGAATACTAAAATTAAAGAGGGTAATGAAAAATTCAGAGCTTAAAATATGCTCCATGCTTTAACTCCAAAAAAACACAAGTATCATGAATCCCCAGTAGAGAAGTTTGATACATTACCTTTTTCCATGACTAAATAAAAAACAAATGAAAAATTACCAAATCATAAAAGTAGGGGTGAGTTATGAATCAATATATATTTACCTCAATGAAATACCCACACACATTAATAGGATAAAAATAAATAGAATATATTATAAAAACATTATATAAAATAATTTATGAAAAAGAACATTAATCAACTTGAAACAATTTATCACAAAATGAAAAATATTTTAACAAAATAGTTTTACACAATAAATTTTCCAAGACAACACCCAAGAATGTTCTCCATAACCATTCCATTATTCCATTTTTTGAATAAACTATTTCATCCGTGAAATATATATATATGGCCATGCTACTACACATATAGACATACATGATTCGTTATGATAGTTCCATACTATTGAGTGGTTTTTTGTCGATATAACAAGTTCTGTCAAGGTATTTAAATTCCTTGTGAAATTAAACCATTGTAACTAAGCCAATTTATACTTCAACCAATCCTTCTAATGAAATATTAACACACACCATAAAGTATTTAGAAAATTATTTCAATGAAAAAACATCTTCAATGTCAAAAACCAATTTAAAAAATTATAAGATTTTATTGAAAACAATACCAACAAAAAAATTCTATAAAACCAAAATTTTGTTGAAATACCAGTCTCATGAGGTCAAATATAAACTAAAATTTTTAAAATCATTTTTTATAACCATTTAACAAATATTCTTTTACAATAATTCACAATTCCCCATAAATCAACTAACCACCTGTAAATATGGATTCAAGCATGTGTTTCACAGTAGTTTCACAATCAACTTCATTAAATTTTATCAATTTGAAACTAATTAATCATGTTATAAATATTTAATTCAAGAGTGAATCTGACTGCATTGGTTTTTATGGACAAAAAGATGAAAAACACAAAAATCCATCAAATTGAGGTTGAATCTCAAAAAATCTACCTCATATCTCTTACCATAACTTCAACAAAACAAAATATTATAAAATACGGCATAGAATATCTTATGTCATTCCATTAAGAATTTTTATCTATAAAAATGAGATAGTTATAGTAGTACATCTAATAAATAGCATAAAAAACAACCAAGAAAGATTACTTATTACATGAATTATGCTTCAAATTACCAAGTGAAACATTCAGATTGCCTCCAAATCGATGGGGAGAGGTTATCCAAGCATTGGTAGAGTATAACACATGTAATGTATGTTTAGGGGGAATGGAGGAATTAAAACATAAATTAAATGTAGAAATTATGTTTGGGATATAGTTTTAAACAGTGCACAGTCTAGTCATATTTTATAGGCCAACTGTGCAAAAATGGTATGATAGACACTATCTCAAGCATGAACCTCATATGATAGGTTGTAACTATTTTAAAATAAGTATCCCCTATGAAAAATCCCATTATCACAAGTGAAACTTTTCTCTTAGTGATCTATAGGGTTTAGAGAAATAAACGCACCCCCTTATGCCATATCTTCAACCAATGTCTCTTTATTAACGGTTTCAAGAAAGTGTTACAATTTTCTTCCCAAACTATACACCATCCATTCCCATGTAGTAAATCCCTAAAAATATATAAATTTTGTAAAAAATATCCTAATAATTAACCATATACATTACATAATTAAAAATAATTATGAATGGGTCACATACATGAAACTGAGGTTACTACATAATGCTTCCAACACTTTAAGGAATAAACCACGATGACTAACATGAGACATTATTTAGTTTAATTTCATTCATGTGGCACCAACATTCACAAAGCACAACGATAAAATAAATTGATGTGATTCATCACTACTCCTTGTTCAATACATGAAGCATAAAAAGTATGTTATACTCATTACGCTAGTCATGTACGATCAAAATTGATGAACTAGTAAATAAATTATTTAACTCATGGAATAAATTCTACGATTATCAGGACAATTCAAACATGATAAACGTATTTGATGTTATAAATGTTATTATTCCAAATATAAAAATTATTAGATGAATCTCTAATAACAGCCTAGCTAACGACAGACTTTTTTGATACAGAAAACATTATTTGGCTACTCATAAGAACCAAATGGATGAAATTTATCTACATATACTAACAAATCATTCTCAGAGAAGAGGTTTCCTATGAATTTACCCTATCAATATATAAACTACATTTATATTGTTTTTAATATTTCATATTCTCTATCAGTGTATTTAATATGATGTCAATATGTTGGAAATAATCCACAACTATATTGGAGTATAGAAAAATGTCATCCACAAAACTACCACAAACTGATCTAGGTATGGGTAAATTATTCAATTGATAATGGAAATAAATATATAAGGTGATTTAATAATCCAAAAAGGTTTCTTGATGATCTCATATAGTCCATTAATTCTTCTTGAAGTAGTCCTTGGTAAATTTGAATGACTAACTCGGAATTGAGGATACCCTAATATCATGTCAATCTGGATGAATACACGAGCTCATCTCAACTACTGAAAGGGATCATCGATTCAATGATGTGTAAAATAGGTGATAACTATAATCCTATTCAAATACCAGTAATCGACACATAAACATATTTTCTTGTCAACCACCATATATAACAAAACCATATATGCACAAGGTGACATAATATTATATTTAAATATCTTATCTAACAATTAATTCGAATATTTAGTAAGAACCTGAATCTATGTTGGTGTTATTTTGTAAGGTGGAATGGAAATTGTTTCATATATAGGCATGAGAAAAATTTCAAACTCAATATCCGTATTAGGTCAAAAATATACCATATATTTTGAAACACATCTTGAATTAAATCCAATATAGAGGGTAACTCACTATGCTATGCACAAATCATCCATTAAATGAGTCACCACATTGGAAGTGATCTCCCCTTTTCATTGACGAACAAGGCATGCAAAACCTTCCCAGATAACCCATTCCCCATGAAGATCACAATTTCTACCCTTTGGAGACATATAGGTCACTATTATATAGTAATAACCAATGAGTGTTGGGTACAATTCCATATAATCTTCTCCCAATATCAAGTCAAAACCAGAGTTGTCATTTGTGTATATATTTGAAATGAAATGATACCCACCAATCTCGATAGTAAAACCCTGGTATATATATATATATATATCCATTGACCATACACGCGGTGGTGGGTTTATTATCATTACGGCACACATAAACTCTTACATCATACTAAAAAAAATCAGTAGTTGATAATATATAATATTATGTGATGATCCGGGGTCAAATAATGCTCTAGAAAAAATATAATCTATATGAATAGAATCTCTGTCTATCAATGACCCAACATATCTATCCACAAGTGAAGGATAAATTGTATGTTATTGTCCTACCCCTCTACCCCGTGTTGTATTATGTGTTACATGAGCTACAGTACCATATTGACAAGGGCACTCTTATAGATAAGAACCGCATCTACCATCTTAGCCAGTTTGAAAAATAGTACTCCAACTATTAAACGGGTATGAGGTGTAACACCCCCTTCCAATCCTCTGGTTTAGTCTAGATCCTCCAAAAATACCAAACAAACACTTTTCATTGAAGAGTTGTTTTGCATGCCGTATCATTATACATGTTTACTAATTTATCATTGGTCATGTGAACTATTAACAATAGTTTCCTAACATATTACAAATATTGAAAATCACTCAATTATTCCCCTAGGTAACTGATCCTTCATCGTGGTTTCTATGTTTTACACTAATCGGTTATAATTATTATTATGTGTCTTCCTTCCTTTAGAATACACACATCATAGCCCTACAGAAGAAACCACATGTAATATTTTGGAATATTTTGTTAGCTTCCACTTATAACTGTGAACCAAATTCACCACATCAAAAAATATCGTCAACAAAAATATATTAAAATGGGACGTATTCTCACATTTAAGTGCATAATCAAAATGTAACATCATATTTGACTCATCACATTCCAATTATAAATAAAATCACATATAGTTTCTAACAAAACTATTTCAATCCATCCCAAACATTCTACCCTAGGTCGGTAACATATAAAATTCCAACCTCTCACACCTTAGAATCTCCACGTCAATGTGTTCTAATAGTTTCTCCTGAAAGTCATTCAATACAATGAACTAAAACATCCTAGTTTGAGACTGAGTACCACACTAAAACTATTCTTGAACATGAATCATATATTTATCAATCAAGACCCTCTTGTTATCAAGACACTCTAAATTTCCATGAATCGTTCTAGATATACTCAAATTAGAACTCAAATACCTTATGTCCACCCTCTCTGATGATGGTCAGAGGGTGTTGTTATTGGAACTACCTTATCAGAACAAACATATTATATTTTTACTTAACTTGGTATCATTACATGAATCATATAAATCAATCATATTTCTCATACAATGACTCTTCTGACACCTTACCTAGTACTGCAATTTAATATTTTTCCATTAATAGAGGTTTATTTCCATCGATGTTCTCCAATCATCATTACTATAAATGTCATAATGGAGAAAAGTATCAATAATTTTAAAACACATAATAGGACATAGAAGTCATAATTATTAAATTTTAAGAGGATTAATTCACCTAATTATATATCAATTCATCTGACATATGACACCACATGATCCAAACTGAAGCACTATTGCTACCCTCCACTATCCCTGACCTAGTCTATGACAAAAAAAAGAGTAAGAAAGATTAATATTTCATGTTTTTAATTAGAATACATTTTATAACATTCATGTTACCTAATTTCTTATCATTTTAGGAATATAAATTCATTATTAAGAACTATTTATTTTTAAATTACACATGTAATGAAATGTATTTTCCTTTAAACAACTCATCCAAAAAATTCTTTTTATGAGTTCTTAAAATGAATATTGGATGAAAAAATCTAGAGTTATGGGAATGATTCATGTATTCTCAACATTCATTAAATAATGGAGAATGTGTAATGTCTTATAAAAATAAGAAATCAAACCAAAATTGAGTACCCCAAAGTGAAATAACTGTCAACTATAACACCAATCATCATGAACAAAAATCCAACCATGGGATCATTGGTTTTCCCATGATCATGGGTTAGCTACTCCCATTAATTAGCTCATTACCAAGGACCAAATCATTTGAGTATCCTTCCTACAATTCCTAAATAATAACACAATTTAAAAGACTATAAAATTATTATCATATCACTTTTTGTGTCCTAATTCTGTACCCACATTCTATTGTTGAGAGTCGGTTCGTTTCAGGAAATCAAGCATGCCTACCCATATTCCAGATGCTACATACTAGAAGAGAAGTTATAATAAATAATAATGAGATACTATAACCACATTATCAATGTATAAATATAGTATAAATAAATAAAAATCTCCAAATGATCATTTAATAATAACCAATGATAAAAAATCACATGAATAAATACAGAATAGAAAAAATGACCATAAACAGAAGAAATAGATATGTCATCCAATTTAATATTCCAGTTAATAATCAAATTACTAAATAAATATTCACATACATATCCCAATAGGTTCCCAATATCATTTATTAATCCGTCATCCATTTTCCATCTGGAATCCATGCCTAGTTATCTATCATTTCTCTCTTTTCTATATCATTTTTGGTAAAAAAAAGAAGTTTATTTGGGTACCGATCAGGAATCCATGGTTGGGTGTGAGGAAAAATAAGTAGTCCACCTTCAAAGAAATAAAATTAAATATCTATTCTCTACTACTATATGATTTTCTATAGCGAATATGTAATAAATGTAAAAAGTTATAAGTCTTCAGTTTTAAGTATTATTTAGTATGCCTCATTCCCCCCTGAGTTCACAATTAAATCTGAACTAGTCATACCTACATAAGTTTATTCTAGAGTCTGAAACATACACAACTATAATATTTAAATTTTTTTTTTCATTATTAATCTAACTCCAATATTATTTCTAATACATTGCATAATTAGTCCAAGTATCAATATCTCATTCAAATGGAACTTTAGTCTAATGGCATTATATATAGGTCCTGGAAAATCACTCTGGAACCTCATTGGGTATTTGGATCCGGAGTCACTACCCAAAAAATCATTACATGATATAATTCATTTGTGGAATAGAGAATCAGTGTGGCCCACAATGTCTATTTGCAGCATCATTACCAATACCACACCTCATTGATCAATTAATAAAAATTATCACATGTATCACATGTATCGAGGTTCTACATTAATAACCTTATGTTAAATCATTAACATCCTGATTTACTATTTCATATATCAATCTAAATCATAGTTATTTACTTAACATACAAGGATTAAAATAAAAAATTCAATGTTAACAAATTTATCATCAATATATCACATATCATTAACCCATTTAATTTTATGCCAAAAACCATTTAAATAAAATTATCAACCATTCATCAAGGATTTGGTTGAATTTCGTTAACTCATATCTCCCCACTATTAAATTCCCCAATAGGAATTTAGAATTTATTAGCACGCCCAGGGATTCCATCAACCATGATGAAATTTTTTTTGTTGATGATATTATCAATATATGAATCATGAGAAATATAAGTATTTACTATATTATTTCTTAAATTATATTAAAGAATGTGTTGAATAGTACTAATATAAATTATTTAGTGGAAATTTTATCTTTTTAGAAGACAATTTATCAAGGAAAGATAAACCAAAATATGTTAATCGTTTTGATATAAAAATGAAAATGATATTTTTTTACGATAATATTTGTTACCATGAATTTGGTTAATAGTTTCTTGGTTTTTGTTATTTTTGTGGGAGTTTACTATGCATTCTGAAATATGAAATATATTCAACAGAATTTGATTTTTTCATTTCAGGAATACTTATTTTCATTTGGGTATTATGGTGATCATAGAATTCCCATATTTGGAATGTGAAATAAATAAAGACATTATATTTTATGTGAAATATAATAATGAATTTGTGAACTTTATTCGAAATTAGGTCAAACATATTTTTTATGATCATTAAGAAGAACTATATATGTATGATATTGAGTTGAAAATTTGATGTTACTGGATATCTTTTCTACCCTTTTTTATTTTAATAATGAAATATAGAATATATATTTTCTATTTTTAATGATATTAAAATCTATTATAATTTTTTTTAGTTCTTCGAGCATAAAAAATTTATTTATAGGTTCTCATTGAATAGATTTTGTGACAATGTGGGAATTGAACAAATCACCACCAAAGGATAAAATTGTGCATGTGAAATAAAAATATACCATTTTGTGTTTTTATTTATATTAATTTAGATTAATTGAATTCATCAAGTACATGAAAAAGATCTAGAAACAATATTTTGTGTGTATTGTTACCAATTTCAGGGCATCAATGACCTTTTTCACACCACTTGGATTTATGGATTTTTTTAGCATCCCACAGACCATGTTCTCTACTACTCTCTATCAATATTTGGTTGTGAAGATTATATTCAATGATATTGTATTCACTTACCAAATATGTTTTAATATGGGAAAACCTAGTAATGTTCTATTCTTGATGGCCTTTATAATTTTGTTCTCTCAAAATATGGGGATGTTTTAGTAACACTTCTCAAAATGAGGGATTTGAAAATTTTATTTGAAATGTTAATCCCATGATTATTGAGACCATGATGAATTTTAGAGGAAATAATTAATTTCAGGATTAAATAACATAAAATCCGATAATAACAAAACATTTTAAAATATTTCATTGGAAAAAAAATAATGTTCTAAATATGGAAGATATATATTCCTTTATAACTTAATTTCTTTAGCAGTTGGTGGAAAATAAAACTGAAAGCCAAAATGACCATAATATTTTATTCCCTTAAATTGGATGATCTTAATAGAACTATATATAAATAAAAATTATGGTCATCTATTTGTTATAAATAAATTAATAATCATTTTAAAAAATAAATGTTTTTTTGAATAATTCTATGTTTTTCTAAAATACGCTTTAGTCAATCCGCGCTCAAAAAATTGAAAATATTTTTTTAGAACTTTTAGAAATTTTATTTGATGGAATTTAAAAAATTTCTAGAATATAAATATATATATTATCCTATGGTATGGTTTAATATTTTATTGAAAATTTTCATTTTTGATATATTTTAAAAATTAGATAATTTTATTTGAAAAATGCATTTTCATTCAAATTATTTATAATGCTAAAATATATAATGAATATATTTTAATGTAAAATTTGTAAACTTGTATATATATTAATCCAATTCTATTCATTGGAATAATATTTATTTTAAATTCTGATAAAAAAATATCTTTAAATATTTTAATATATTTTCTTTAATAACCTCGTTTCTCATCACGTATGTGGGATTAATTTTAAATTATACTATACAAAATATTTTAATTAAATTTGAAAAATGTATTATATATTATTATTAATAATAATTTATAATATATAAAAGGTTCAATTAATTATTTACAAATTTTAATGGAGAAAATGGTAAAAAGTATTTATTGTGGTTAAGGTAAAAATGTTTTTACATAGTGGTTAATAAAAAAGGAGTTTGGTTAAAAAGAATTTAAAACATAAATGGTATATAAATTACGGACATAGTTAGATCCCATAATATATATGGCACTATAAGAATCCTTTTTGGGCCTTTTTTGAATAACTAGAATTTGGATACACCATTTTATTTCAAATTATTATAGCTATGAAGCTCACCTTACTTATAAAAGGACACCACTTAGGCTATCTTATTCACACCTAAAACCCCTTATGGTATTGAATATACCAACCCAAATAAAATGGAAAATTCCTTTCACTAAACATATAATACATATTATTAGAATAAATCATTCTGATGATGTATTTTGTTAAAGCCTATGCAAGTCACCATAAGAAGATGTAACGTTCTTCAATGAGCATTATTTTAGTTCTTCATCTACCTCTTTAATTTATTATTAATCATTTCATATATAATAACCTATTTATCTTACATATTATTATATTTATGTCATTTACATGACCTAACACCATCCTCACCTCAATCAAATGGTTTATGAAATCATCATTTTTGTGTATATAAGACTACTGTCACTCAAACCAATGCCATTTTTTTCATTTCTACAACTCAATGTTGGGTGTGACGGTGGATATAATGTATATATATAATATTAATTTCATAATTTTTCCTCTTCATTCATTAAATAATATATCAATTTTATGTGTTTCCATTCCATTGGGGATATGATGATGTTGTTTCTTTGTGCGTACGACTAGCACCTCATGAGGATATGTGATTCGTCTGCAGAAACGCTTTATGTGTAAGGAGATATTAATAAATTTATTGATTATATGTTATATTAATGAAATTATTATCACACTAATGTAATATTTATCTTCATAAAATTATTATATGTCATTTTATTTCTAAAATTTCAAGTCAATGAAAGAAGATAACATCATTTTTGTATGTGTGGACTACTGCATTCATGAAGCGATGTGACTCTATTTTCATCACCACACCACATAAATATTATATAAAATTATAAATATAGAAAATAAATTCTATTTAAAATAATACTATCATTCTAGAGAGATAAATAATTACATATATCATTTCTATATGATCAAATGAAAAATGGTAAAGTTACTCATTTATAGGTATGACTACCATATATAAGAATGTATCATATATAATTTTTGATAACCAAATTTAATGATAAGTTTTAAAATTATAAATTTTCCACAAATATTATAAGAATTTCATTATTAACACTCTATATATGTTGTAACTATATATCATTAACAAGAATCATAACTTTAATTACCAAATACTGATGATAAAACTCGACAATTAACCAAAAAAATAATCAATATAACGAAATATTATTCACAAAAATGTGATATGATGTTATAAAAAAGTCATATATGATATTATAAATATTAGTAACGTTCTTTAATCATATAAAAATCTGTTTAAAACACCTATAAATGTGTTGAAGTCATGTTAAACCAAAATTATTCTTGTGGTAAGAGACTTCATATCAAATTCCATTCAATGAGGCATACTGTATTGTTATGAACCATATTTCAGTTATAGCATGTATACAGTTAGCACATTACATTTAATAAAATTACTATTCAATTATTTGTTATTTTTTATATTAAATTACACTTATTTAATCTATTTGGATTCGATTATGATATTTTTATGCAGTAATATTTTTGTACAATCTCAAATTTCTTTGTGAGTGTTAAGAGTTTCATGAAAAAAATCACTTTATAGTGAACATTTTTCATTGAACATTACTTATATATTAAATTCCTATAATAATAAATTATGTATATGTACACTTTCTAGACATTATACAATTTTTACATATGTTTTTTACATTAAATGTTATTTGAATAGCTGTTGAAATATTGAAAAATCTGCATCCTTTACTGAATATGAATAATCATTATTAATTCACATTTCTCATGAAGTAAATCAACATTTGGATATATGAGGAATTTTCTGGACATTCATACATGTGTGAGTATTATTTAAAAATATTCCCAGGATTCATCGACATGCATCGTAATCTAAATTAGTTTAATTAATTAAAAGGGTTTCTACCTACAGTTTAATCCATCTTGAAAATATACATGATGGTAGGGATAACATGATACCTGAGATCATGAAGTCCAATAATTAATCATTTAATTCATTTATAATATAGTTATAATCATTATCCATGGAATTTTCACAGTGTTATTTTATCTATATTCATTTCACTCTCACATTATCTATTAAATGATATGTGTGATTATTTATTTACATTTCCATATTGATTTTTAATTATATTATCATGATCGACATTTAATTTAAATGAAATATTTTATAAATTATTTTACACCAAATATTGATAGTGAATCATCTCTTTATGATGATTATTTTTTCCAATGGTTTCTTTGGGTCCCACCTACGTGTCGATATGATGCATGTGCAAAATATCAGTTGTACCCCTAAATTAAAATTTTCGGAAGGATAGAATATTTCATCACATTCAATAGATAATTATTATCCTTGATCAAAACAAGATGATGGGATATCAATTCCTCCTACTATGGTTTCTCCCTTTGATATTGATTCATAGTATGGATATCCCTCATAGTTTAATATCATGTATTTGGAACTCATTCTCGGTGTCATCTCTTTGTGGATGTTTTACTATCACACTGCTTCTATCTTGAAATTATTGTTTTGTCTAGACATGGATACATTCATTTGTCAAAAGAGTAGAATAATTGGGAATCATTGGAAATGTATGGATTCCATTTCGAATGGTCACCTTTATTCTTCACCTTTAGAGGTAATATCATGTGATGCATCTTAAGGCGTGGAACCCTTGGAATACCATTTGAATCAGGATGTAAAAATCCCATTGATGTATGTCTTCCTTGGATTTTTACTGCATTAATCAAAAACATATTCATGGGGTACTTGTTTGAGTTATGTTTTGAGTTCTACTCCTCTGGACACACAACTAGATTTATATTTTTATACGGTCCAGTGAATGATTTTAACATCATTTAGAGACTGATTTGGTTGATTATAACACCTCTTGGGGGCAGATCAAGGAGTTGTGTCTATACGATAGAAGATTTAACCCCTATAGGGTTTACCAATGGACTTGAACACATAATTGAGTATGAAATGGGGCACTAGATTAATTTCATGGGGAGAAATATTTGGTTTATCATAATACCCCATGGGGTGGATCAGGATGGTGTTTCCTTAAAAAAGAATATGGCTTACTGGGAAAGCTGATAAATGGATCCAAATACATAGTGGTAGAAGACCAAGGGTATGAGATTAAAATCACAGGGATATGGATTTAGATTACGAGAACACGACATAGGGGATGATCAAAGAGGTGTGTCCCTAGGAAGGATGAAATAATACCTAGAAGGATTAGCAATGGATTAGAATGCCTCATGGAAGCAAACATGGGGAACGTGTTTATCAACATGTGGTGATAGATTTGGTTGATCAAGACACCATATGGGTCGATCGAGGTGGGGTATCCCTAGGAAGATGATGTCACACCTAGATGATTTTATTATGGGTCAGAACACCTCTAGAAGGTGGAACTGGGGAATAATATTAAAGTCTTTGTTCGATTAGTTTGGTTGATCAATACACCCAATGGGGGTAGACCAGTGAGGTCCATCAATAAGATTGAAGATTCTACATTTGGATGGTTTATAAATGGATCCAAATGGATTATTAAGGGGGACCTATGGAATGAGTGTAAGGATTTTGGATGCTTTTTTGGTTTATCAAAACACCCCATATGGTGGATCAAGGATGTGTGATCATATGAGATAAAATGTAACTCCTGTAAGGATAAATAATGTGCATTATTGAATTTTAGAGAGGTTTACTATATTACCTATTTAGAAGACATGGGTAAAACCTCAAATAGATAGTTTCCATAGTTTTTGATCATGTGATAATACTGAGACATGTAGTTTAACATCATGTGGTATGGACTCTCATGTCACATATAGAACATTGACAAGGAATGGTTTGGGGCTTAGGTGTTGAATCATCCCTTTCTAAGAGGATTATTATAGTTTGGTTGGATTTTGTCTTACACATGGGTTCTATCCATAGGGTCTAATTCCATGTGAGTGGTAGAGGTGTGGAGATCATATCATTCCACTCATTCACATATTATCCTATGTTGTCCTCATAGGATAAGACAACAGTTTACATATTCTGTTGAGGATGCTATCGTGCAATTAAACATCATATTGATATGATTTAAGAATAAGTACTTTAACATCATGCATCATGGAAATTGGTGGACTCACTGTTTACCCATTGGGATTACGTGATATCTAATCATGCACCTTTTAGAGGGACATATCATTATAAATACCAAGGTACAACTATGATAGGAGTGGTCAATCACGAGTTCAATAATAGGGTTCTCATGATTTGAAGAAATAATGGCCAGAGTACTCATGATCATAAACTGAACGTAATGTAACAGATGAACATAATGAATAGGTTACATCAAGTAGGGGACTCATAATATGTTTCATGCTTGTTTTAAGGGTTCCATATAAGAGTTACACAAGAATGTGGAGGATGAAGAAGGATAGGGTGTGGTGTTTTAAGGAGTAATGTCCCACATGCTTAGAGTTTTCACAATGTGTATGATTTGACGTAGGGTCTCATAGTTTCCTGAAATACATGTGTTGTGTTAACAAGATTATTCCTCACAAACCAAAGATGTATTAAATGTGTTTTTCCAGGGATCACTCAATCATTGGCCATTTTTATGGGCCAAATGAGGTATATAGAGAATTATTATGTACCATGGTTGGCCCACATTGGGAACCATCATGGATGGGGTTGGGTTACATACACTGGATAAGTATTTGATATTTTTGGGAAACACTTCAAGAGAATAGATGACATTTTATTTATATCATAAATCCTAAATGGTGGTCTCACATGTCCTTAGTAAAGGAAGTTTAGTACCCATGACATCTTTGATTTCCTCTGGCGAGCATTCACTCAAGATGATCAGTTTCACATCATATTTGGTAATAAAAGCGGTCTTTTGTACACATCAATCATTTTTTCCAAGAAACACTTTTGGAATAAACATTAAATCATTGAAAATATTGTTTTTCTTTTTAAAAAATATAAAAAATAATGTTTTATTTTTCATGATAGGATTTTTCATTATGAATTTGGTTCTTTGAGCATGCCACACTCATCATCCTATAATGGTTCCCTAGTGTGTATTGCAGAATTGGTTAATCAAAATAATTCTATTTTGAGGCTTCATTGGAAATATATTCACCCAAATCCCCTAAAAATCAGTTCTAAAAGGGGAATATATGGTTAGGTAACAAGGGAATTACCTATGAATGTTGTTTCTTCCCATGGATGTGCATCAACTTTTACAAGTGTGAAAAATATAGATATAAGAAAGAAACAATACATCCGTAAACATATATAAATAGAAGATGGGTACCTATGTAGTGTATCCAAACATAATGTGTGGTATTATTCCCATACCTCATGTATAACTCCAACCTTTTGTTTGAAAATTAGAGCTTCGATGGTATTTTTTTCACAACCCCTTCAAACATTTCTGTTTATATCAGACTACCACAACTCGAACCAATGCCATTTTTTTCATTTCTGCAACTCAATGTTGGGTATGATGGTGGATATATATTATATATATAATATTTATGTCATAATTTTTCTTCTTTATTCATTATATAATATATCAATTTTATGTGTTTCCATTCTATTGGGGATATGATGATGTCGGTTCTTTGTGCGTAGGACTACCGCCACATGAGGATATGTGATTCATCTTGCAGTAAGGCTTTATGTGTAAGGAGATAAGAATAAATTTATGGATTATATGTTATATAAATGACATTATTATCATATTTATGTAATATTTATCTTTATACAATTATTATATATCATTTTATTTCTAAAATTTTCAGGTAATGAAAGGAGATAACATCATTTTCGTATGGCTAGAGTACTACATTCCTGAAGCGATGTGACTATATTTTCATCACCAAACCTCATAAATATTTTATAAAATTATAAATAATGAAAATATATTCTATTTAGAATAATACTATCATTATAGAAAGATAAATAATTATTGATATCCTTTCGATATAATCAAATGAAAAATAGAAAAGTTGCTCATTTGTACGTATGACTTACCATATCTACGAATGTATCATATATCATTTTTGATATCCATATTTAATGATTAGTTTTAAAATAATAATTTTTCAACAAATATTATAATAATTTCATTATTAATACTCTATATATGTTGTAACTATATAACATTAACAAGAATCATAACTTTCATGACCAAGAACTGATGATAGAACTGGATAATTAACGACCAAATTAATGAATATAACGAAATATTATTCACAAAAATGTGATATGATGTTATAAAATGGACTTATATGATATTACAAATATTAATAACGTTATTTAAAAATTTTAAAATCTGTTTAAAACAACTATAAATGTGTTTAAGTCATGTTAAACCAAAATGAATCTTAAGGTATGGGACTTCATATCAAATTCCATTCAATGAGGCATATTGTATTTTTATGAACCATATTTCTGTTATAGCTTGTATATAGTTAACACATTACATTTAATATAATTATTATTTCATTATTTTTGATTTTTTATATAAAATTACACTTATTTAATCTATTTGGTTTCAACTATAATATTTATATGTGGTAATATTTTTGTAAAATCTCACATTTTTTGTGAGTGTAAACAGTTTCATGAAAAAATCACTTTATAGTGAACATTTTTCATTGAACATTTAATATATATTTATTATCTATAATCATAAATTTTGTATATGTACACTTTCTATACATTATACAATTTCTACATATGTTCTGTACATTAAATGTTTTTTGAATAGCTTCTGAAATATTAAAAAATATGCATCCTTTACCCAATATTAATAATCATTATTAATTCACATTTCTCATGAAGTAAATCAACATTTATATATATATGGAATTTTCTGGGCATTCATACATGTGTGAGGATATGTTATAAATATCCCCATGATGTGTCGACATACATCCTGATCTAAATTAGTTTGATTAATTAAAAGGGTTTCTACCTACAGTTTAATCCATCTGGAATATTTACATGATGGTAGAGATATCTTGATACCTAAGATCATGAAGTCCAATAATTTAGAATTTAATTCATTGATAATTTAGTTATACTCATTATCTATGATATTTTCACAGTGATATTCTATCCACATTCATTTCACTCTCAAATTATCTATTAAATGTTATGTGTGATTATTTATTTACATTTCCATATTGATTTGTAATTATATTATCATGATGGTCATTTTATTTAAATGAAATATTTCATAAATTATTTAACAGCGCATATTGATAATGAATCATCTCTTCATGATATTTATTGTTTCTGATGCTTTCTTTGGGTCCCACCTATGAATCGATATGATGCATGTGCATAATATCAGTTATAGCCCTACAATAAAATTTACAGAAGGATAGAATATTTAATAACTTTAAATAGAGAATTATTCTTCATGATCAAAACTAGAGGATGGGATATCTGTTCATCCTTCCATGGTTTCTTCCTTTGAGTTTGTTTCATAGTATGGACATCCCTCGTAGATTAATGTTTGGTATTTGGAACTCATTCTCGGTGTCGTCTCATTGTGGATGTTTTAATATAACACTACATTTATCTTGAAATTATTGTTTTTTCTGGACATGGATACAGTCATTGGTCAAAATAGTAGAAAAATTGGGCATCGTTGGACCTGTATGGATTCCATTTCGAATGGTGACCTTCATTATCCACCTTGAGAGGTAATATCATGTGATGCATCTTAAGGTGTGGAACCCTTGGAATCTCATTTCCATCATGATGTAACAATCCCAGAGATGTATGTATTCCTAGGAATTATACTGCATGAATCCCAAACATTTGCATGGGGTATGTGTTTGAGTTATGTTGTGAGTACTAATTCTCATGGATATGGATCTAGATTTATATTTGAGACAGGCTAGTGAATGATTTTAACATCTTTTAGAGACTTATTTGGTTTATTATAACACCTCTTGGGGGCAGATCAAGGAGTTGTGTCAGTAGGATGGAATATATAACACCGATAAGGTTTACCAATGGACTTAAACACATAATTTAGTGTGACATGGGGAACTGGTTTAATGACATGTGGAGAAATATTTTGTTTATCATAATACCCCATGGGGTGGATCAGGATGTTGTGTCCTTAAGAAGAAATATGGATTACTGGAAATGGTGAAAAATGGATCCAAATACATAGTCTTAGAAGACCAAGGGTGTGAGATTAAAGTCACGGGGAGATGGATTTGGATTACTAGAACACACCATAGGGGAGGACTAAAGAGGTGTGTCCCTATGAAAGGATGAATTCATAACTAAAAGGATTACCAATGGATTAGAATTCCTCATGGAAGCAGACATGGTGAAGGAGTTTATCAACATGTGGTGATAGATTTTGTTGATCAAGACACCATTTGGGTCGGTCAAGGTGGGGTATCCCTAGGAAGATGATGTCACACCTAGATAATTTAATTATGGGTCAGAACACTTATAGAAGGTAGAACTGGGGAATAATATTAAAGTCTTTGTGTAATTAGTTAGGTTGATCAATACACCCATTGGGGGTAGATCAATGAGGTCCATCAATAAGATTGAAGATGCTACATTTGTATGGTGTATAAATGGATATTAATGGATTGTTAAGGGGGACCTATGTAACTTGTTTAATGATTTAGGATGCTTATTTGGTTTATCAGAACACCCCATAAGCTGGATCAAGGAGGTGCGACAATATGAGATAAAATGTAACTCTTATAATGATTAATAATGGGGAGGATTGATTTTTAGGGAGGTTTACTATATTACCTATTTGGAAGACATGGTTAAAACCTAAAATAGATAGTTTCTATAGTAATTTATCATGTGATAGTTTTAAGATATGTAGTCTAAAATAATGTGGAAAGGAGTATCATGTCTCATATAGAGCATTGTCAAGGGATGGATTGGGGATTAGGCGTTGAAGCATCCATTTGCAAGAGGATTTTTATAGTTTGGTTGGTTTTTTTCTTATGCATGGGTGATATGCAGAGGGTCTAATTCAGTGTGAGTGGTAGATTTTTAGAGATCATATCATGCCACTCGTTAACATATTATCCTATATTGTTCTCATACGATAAGACTGTAGTTTTACATATTCGGTTGAGGATGTTATCGTGAAATTCAACATCATATAGATATGATATAAGAATAAGTACTTTAACATCAAGCATCACGGAAATGGGTGGACCCACTGTCTACCCATTAGGATTACGTGACCTCTAATCACCACCTTTGGGAAGGGCATATCATTATAACTACAAAGGTACAACGATGATAGGATTGGTCAATCATGAGTTCAATGATTGAGTTCTCACGCTCTGAAGAAATAATAGATAGAGTACTCATGATCATAAACTATACGTAAAGGTATAGATGAAAATGAGAAATAAGGTACATTAATTAGGGGACTCATAATACGTTTGAAGCTTGTTTGGAGGGTTCCATACAATAGTTACGCAAGAATGTTAATGAATAAAAAGTAAAGGGCATGGTGTTTTAAGGAGTAAGGTCCCACATGATTAGAGTTTTCACATTGTGTATTTTTGGACATAGGGTCTCATAGTTTCCTGAAATACATGGGTTGTGTTAAACAAGATTATTCTTCACAAACCAAAGATGTATTCAAAGTGTTTTTCCATGGATCACTCAACCATTGTCCATGTGTATGAGCCAAATAAGGTATGTATCGAATGATTTTGTACCATGCGTGGCCCACATTGGGAACCATCATGGATGTGGTTGGATTACATGCATTGGAGAAGTATTTGATATTTTTGGGAAACACTTCAAGAGAATAGATGTTATTTTATTTATATCATAAATCCTAAATGGTGGGCTCACATGTCCTTAGTAATGGAAGGTTATTACACAGGACATCTTTGATTTCATTTGGTGAGCATGTGCTCAAGAGGTTTAGTTTCACATCATATTTGGTAATAAAAGTGGTCTTATGGACACATCAATCATTTTTTTGATGACACTCCTTTGGAATGGACATTAAATAATTGGAAATATTGTTTTTCTTTTTAGAAAATATAAAAAACCATGATTTATTTTTCTTGATAGAATTTTTCATTGGGAATTTGGTTCTTTGAACATGCCACACTCTTCATCCTAGAATGGTACCCTAGTGTGTCTTCCATAATTGGTTAATAAAAATAATTCTATTTGATGCTTCATTGGAAATATATACACCCAAATCCCCTTAAGAATTAGTTCTAAAAGGGTAGTAGATTGTTAGTTAACAAGGGAATCACCTATAAATGTTGTTTCCTCCCATGGGTGTGCATCAACTATTACAAGTGTGAAAAAATATAGATACAGGAATGAAACAATCCCTCAACCAACAAATATAAATATGAATATGGGTACCTCTATATTGTAGTCAGACATTGTGTGTGGTATTATTCTCTTACCACATGTATAGTGCCCGCCATTAGTTCGAAAATTGAGCTTCGATGATATATTTTTCACAACACCTTCAAACATATGGTTCATTGACAATGAGCCCAATTTTTCTGATTCCCCAAAACATTCTTGTAACATTTCCTTTTTTATGAAGAACCATTATCCTTAAATTTACTTCCCTAAAAATTTTACTAATATTAATAAATTTCCGACCAACCTAGTTAAGCAATGATTGAGGCTTTATGTACTACTCCAGTTGTTGAACTAGCATGAAATCTTGAGACCCATCATGATAGGTTGGTTATTTTTAGAAAACCAAAAAAATATTATCTTATTGACAGATGCATAAAATTACAATATAAAGAGAAAAATACTACCATTGTAGAATTTTATGCTTGTGGATGAGCTGAATAACCCAGATCTGGATGTCAAAATACAATGTTCAGGGTTCAAGTGTAACAGCCCGAGATTTTATGAAAAATATTCTTTTTAATTTCACTAATTTCTTGTGTTGTACGCTACACCAAAAGGAGCTTGCATCCTTTACTTGCCTTGCATTACACGCAATCGCGACCTTCCTCGATAGCGTGTGTAGTACGCAATAACGAGTTTCACTAAACAACAATATGCTATTAAAATATTATTAAAACTAGCCGTTATGAATAGTAATAACTACTTTTTTAAATTTTGTAAATTTTATTTTTCAAAATGGAATTCATTTTTGGATTCGGAGTATCGAATTTATCCTACGGTGAAATTTTGGTACTTTTCGGATAACTTTCAAATTTTGATGAATAGTAAAAATTACTAAATTATAATTAAAAACAACTTTTTTAATCGAAATAATTAATAGTGATAAATTATTAATTTGAGTGGTTTTAATGTATATTTAGAATATATTTTTATAATTTAATACAATGTTGGTCATTGGATGTAATTTCACATTTACACCAGACATAAACAAGTGTTAATATTTTGATAGTTATTATCTCTTAAAACACGCTATTTGTTGTGACAGTGGAAATTAATTATAAAATTAATTAATTCAACTTATATGTTGGGAATTTTTTAAAATAGAAATCATTTCTGAATTCGGAATATCAATTAAAGCTTAGGGTGAAATTTTGGCATTTTTATGAAAAACTTCAATTTTTGATGAATAGTGAAACTACTAAGTGGTAGTTAAAAAATTAATTTTTCTTCATAAATATTAATTTTACCGCTTCTATGAATGGAATTTCAAAAATCCGAGAGACACGGTTGATTTCAGTAAATAAAATGTGGTTCAATGAGATGAAAATAATTTTTGGTGAATAGTAACTTTTTACTTTTAATTACCACGGTTAAAAGTAAATAGGGTAATTAAGGGTAAAAATGATATTAATATTACCCTAACACATGTCCTAATCCTATTAGACAAGTGTATCTCGACCAAAAGAAACCTTAAGTGTAAAATATTATCATTTAGGCCCACTAGGATTAGATTAGGACATTTATTATTATTTAGTTCAAATAAGAGTTAAAAGAGTTAAAATCAAAGATTATTTACTAAAACTTTTTTAATATAGGGTTATACATACTATAATTTCGACTATAAATATTCATTAGAAAGATAAAAATATTTCATACATAATGGTATTTTATCTATAATTTTTATACTTTAAATAATTTAATTTATTTATGACACAACGATGATGCAGTAATTACATTTTTAAGAAAATATTGACATAATTGATGTTATAAACACCAAAATAAATGTGATTTGAGACTTTTTATGAATCACACTAATTTTCTAGGTTAATATGTCATGTTAGTATTGATTTAAGTAACTTGGTTCGAACTTATCATTCTGTTATGAATTTCATAAAAATCATGTACCAAATAGTGTCAAAATTGACATAAATTAGTTTTTAAAACAAATATTATATTATAAAATGTTATTTAATTCCTAAAATTCTAAGGTTCAGCCAAATGACTTAGAGAAGGATATATATATTAATAACAAACAACTTGGGGTTCGTTTGGCTGTTTATGGTATGTTTATTAACCATATAGAGTAAGAAAAAAAAGACACTGTAAAAGTTAAATTATTTAACTTAGAGTTAAATCTAATTGATAAGGTTAAAATAATAACCTAAACATGTCTAAATCCTATTGTATGAGAGTATTTCGACCCATCTCTACCTTAGCCTCGAAATAAATTTATTTTAAGCTATTTAAAACCAAAATTGACTTTATAATAAAATAATATATTTAGTTATTCCAAAGGTGCCACTTTCCTCCCTTATAAAAGGGCACCTCCTCCCTCTCTTACTCACACAACTTTGAGCCTTCAAGCTCGGCCAACCCCTGCCAAAATCTCTTCTACACTTCCCTAGTATCATCCTAGAGGTCCTGGTCTTATTCAAAGACCATCCTTAGTTCTTTAAGTGGAGGTTAAGAAAAGGCGCGTCAAAAAGAGGTAATATCCATTATCGATCTTTTTCAATTTCTTTCTTCTTCAACTTCTTATTCTTTAGTTGTTTCATGATAAAGTAATAACAACAATATTTATTATATACTTATATGTTATTATAAATATGAGACAACACTAATTAACCTTCTATCCATCCTACGGAAAAAAAATCACCGCGCGTGCGTACGTACGGAATACCGTCTCCACGCCGTTGTGTAATCTATTTTCTGCCACCACCATAATTGGATAGGTATAATGGTGTAATGAGTAAGTATATATGATTATTATAAAGTAATATTTATACTGAAATAGTATACATACACTTCAACACAATTCCATGACCATGGGAATGATATCATCGCTCGTGTGTACGTACGGACTACCGTCTCCACGACGCGATGAGATTCATTCTCAATGATTAACCATTCATGAATGATTATAAAGTATATATATTAAGTACTAATGAAATATATGACATAATAATTATACTATATTTATTTATATTTATATGTATTTCATCTACTTAATTCCATTCAATTCAATAAGGAAACGAAAACAGCGTTCATGCGTACGTACGGACTACCGTCTCCATGAACGGTGTATTTCATTCCATTTATCAATATATTATATATATTCTGAATATATATTATATATAAATCATGTTTTACATTCTGGATATAAGTAATCATGATCCAAGTAATCATATTAATAATTACAAGTTAAAAACACGAATGACAAATGAGACGATTTTACCCAAAACGCTACTTTAACATGAATTTACAAAAGAACGGGCAATATAAAGTCATAAGTGGACCATATATGATATAATAAAAATGAATATGATTCTTGAATAAGTCAATAACATGATTTAAATCATTATACAGGAGGTTCGGACACTTACAAAGCAAGTCAGACCTAAGGTAAGGGAAATATCACAATCTCATTTTTATCCGAGATTGTTTATACTTTAGTATTTACTGGGGTGTATTTTATCATCCACATCCATGTTTCCTGAATATGTAATATTATTTCCATCCACCTACAATTGTTTAAATCCAATTTTACCCTTCGGTGAGTTTTTTCTAAAGAATATGAAAGGAATCTTTTGTCGTTTTTCGTACGAGGTACTTTTTGACTTTTCCGACAAAAGTACGAAGAATGTTTTTTTTACTTATACGGCTTGAATGGATTTTTAAAACATTATTTTCAAGAATATTCCTTTACAAGTTTTCAAGTTTATTTTTAATCTACTTCTTTTAGTTTAGAATTTTATGACATTTTAAGAAAGGAATAGTGTTTTTGAAGTAGAAAGTATATTTTCCTCAAGAATGGAGTTCAAATATTTTATCAAAATTATTTTCCATCTAAGATAATATAGGGTTGTATTTTTATCCCTATTATTACAGTGATTTGATTATGTTGTGAGGGAATTATTTTATGAAGTCATTTACCATATATGGTTTGTTTTATGATGTCATGATGTTTCAAGAATCCCATTTTTGTTACATGTGTTATGCAATGATGTATGATTTATGATTATGTGGCACACATAAGAAAGGATTCATTATAAGATGGGTGGGACCTATATCTCCCTACAATGCATTGGGTAAAGATTTTATATCTCATGAGATAGACATGGCTAGAATGGTAGGTTATACCGGTTCAGTGAAACAGGACTGGAACGAGGGTGACTCGGTTCAGAAAGGGACTTTGTACACTAAGATAGTCTTGGCAATGAGTCGTGACTAACAAGAAATGATTCTCTATGATTATGTGTGTATGCCACAATGTTTCATGTTTTAAGTTATGATTATTGTGATTACATTTCACTGCCAGGATTTATCCCATGTTATGAAATTATGATCTCTTTTGCAGGTTAAGATTTCCAAAAGTTATGTGCTTGATGGGATTTATATTTCTTTTTTTAACATTACTGAGCGTTTGAGCTCACCCTTTTATGTTTTCTTTTCCCCAGCATATAAAGAAAGGTTTTAGGTATAAAAAAAAGAAGATCTTTATGGGAGATGTTGACGATCTTTCACCAGGATTAAGAGATTATATTCCGAGTTTCCAAAGATACTAAACTATTACGATCCTTGTGTGTGTGTTTTTGTTATGTACTAAGTATCTGTAAAAGTAATGTAATATCTATGTACGTTATGCTTCGGGTCTCTACATTTGGTATCAGAGGAAAGGTTTAGTCAACCTTTGGAAACTAGGAGGAGAAAACGTTAGTGAGATCCCCAGAGATATTTCTAAGGTATGTCTAGCGATGCCCCTAAGGATAAGTATACGTATAAGATACAGTCCAAGAACTACGGTAACAATCATAGAATTTAACCTAAGAAGTTAGATATTGAGGATACATCCCCTTTACTATGTTGTTTTCTCTAGAATGATTTTTGCCTCTCACAAAATTATTTTTGTGTTTTAGTTAATGGAGGGAACCAAAAAGAATTCGGTTAACATTAAATCCAATGGACAAATTGGTGAAAATGAGAAACAAAATTGTGTAATGCCTAGAGAGAAAGATGTTGTGATTTTTCCGAATCAGTCATCGCGATATATGATTAACAAGGTGAAATTTAGTTGTATGCCTAATTCATCAAAGAAGAGGAAGATAGACTATTATGCATGTTCTCATGTTGAGGAGCATAAAGAAAGAAAGATTGAGATTTCTAAAGAAGGGAAGAAGAACCTTGAGGAATACCTCAAATGGAGGGACCGATGTTATCTGTGTGGAGAAAAGGGTCATAGAGTGACATACTATTTTGGAGTTCAATGTATTATTTTTGGAGAACATGGGCATTACCCAACTCAATGCCCTGACCTTAAAAGTTACTTCTAAATCAAGGAAGGACTTCTTCCAGGACAATCATTGAAGTGGATGTACTGAAGTATTTATGTATTGGTATTCAGGAATAATGTTGTTCAGGTACTTTTATGGTGTATTGAAATATTTATGTATTGGTCTATTGTGGTTTTCAATAATTTTAAGGTACCGGTAACCATGAAAAGTGATTCAAATATTTTGGAAAGTAGATAATATACCCATAATGAAGGGATAAGAAGAAAATGAAATGTTTGACAGCATTCATGAGCTCATGATTGATATAAGGACTAAGTGATATCAAGGTTTGAGTATATAGAATTTTGAGGATTTTGGTATGTGGAAGGTGTCAACTTTTAACTGCATTCATGTTTTCACTAAGGTATTCAAGAGAATACATGATTAAGGACTATGAATGTTTGGAATGTGACCAACAAGTCATATCTTATGATATATGGGGATCAACGATGGTATTAAATCTGTGGTAATTATTTTCACTATATTATGAGAGTGGACTGCAGTATTTTGGATAAGCATAAAGATTGGTTTGGACTATGTTGGACATAAGTTAGTATTGTTTAAGGATAGAAGTTTTTTCGATATTATTGATGGGATGTTATAGTAATATAGTTTTAGAAAAAGGACAACCTGCAGGATGGGCGACAGCCCATCGCGTCGGACAAGGCTGTGGAAATCGAACCCACAACCGAAGTGCGACTGGCCTTTATCGCCTACCACTGGCCTACAAAAGTACCTGTTTAGTAGAAACTAGTTTTATTATATTAAGCAGTATGATATATGATGCATAAGTCCATTTTAGGAACCATATATGATTAATCTCACTATAGAATGACTTATGTATATTTAATAACTTTTTCTAACCTTTTGTTTGAGACAGATGGAATGACCCGTCATTCTATCACATGATCTGCTAACACTTCACGAATAACAAATTCAACATCATTTATTTAATAGATGAAATGGAAATTGTTCAAGGCACGAACAACAGTGAGATTGTACCAAAATAAAGTAAGTATTTATTCTAATTCAAATTCTTTAACTTTAGGGAAACGATCTTGAAAACCAAAAATGTTTTCCTAGTGCTCTTATATCTGATTAATCAGATGGTACCTTATATTTTCACAAATTTATGGCTTTGTGATTGCTAGCTTTTCCATAGCCATGTTCTCTACCACTCTCAATTAGAACATGATGGTTAGATTTTTCTTCCATATCCATATTTTCACCTATGTGGAAACCCAGTGATTAGTTTATTTGGGTAACCGTTACGTTTCATACTTTCATTTTTAAAGATTGGTTTTGGTATTCCTTTTTACGATGTGGGTTTTGATTAAAGAAACTTTCAAATAGTAAACCATTTATAACCCCGACGAATTTCGAGGGCGAAATTCGTTTTAAGGGGGGTAGAATGTAACAGCCCAAGATTTTATGAAAAATATTCTTTTTAATTTCACTAATGTCTTGTGTTGTACGCTAGACCAAAAGGAGCTTGCATCCTTGACTTGCCTTGCATTACACGCAATCACGACCTTCCTCGATATCGTGTGTAGTACGCAATAACGAGTTTCACTAAACAACAATATGCTATTAAAATATTATTAAAATTAGCCGTTATGAATAGTAATAACCACTTTTTGAAATTTTGAAAATTTTATTTTTTAAAATGGAATACATTTTTGGATTCGGAGTATCGAATTTAGCCTAAGGTGAAATTTTGGTACTTTTCGGATAACTTTCAAATTTTGATGAATAGTGAAAATTACTAAATTATAATTAAAAAGAACGTTTTTAATCGAAATAATTAATAGTGATAAATTATTAATTTTAGTGGTTTTAAATTATATTTATAATATATTTTTACAATTTAATACAATTATGGTCATTGGATGTAATTTCACATTTACACCAGACATAAACAAGTGTTAATCTTTTGATAGTTATTATCTCTTAAAAACACACTATTTGCTGTGATAGTAGAAATTAATTATAAAATTAATTAATGCAACTTATATGTTGGGAATTTTGTAAAATATAAATCATTTTTGAATTCAGAATATGAATTATAGCTTAGGGTGAAATTTTGGCATTTTTCAGAAAAACTTCAATTTTTGATGAATAGTGAAACTACTAAGTGGTAGTTAAAAAATTATTTTTTTTCATAAATCTTAATTTTACTGCTTCTGTGAATGGATTTCAAAAATCCGAGAGACACGGTTTATTTCAGTAAGTAAAATGTGGTTCAATGAGATGAAAATAATTTTTGGTGAATAGTAACTCTCTACTTTTAATTACCACGGTTAAAAGTAAATAGGGTAATTAAGGGTAAAAATGATATTAATATTACCCTAACACATGTCCTAATCCCATTGAACAAGTTTATCTCGACCAAAAACAACCTTAAGTGTAAAATATTATCATTTATGCCCACATGGATTAGATTAGGACATTTATTATTATTTAGTTCAAAGAAGAGTTAAAAGAGTTAAAATCAACGTTTATTTACTAAAACATTTTTAATATAGGGTTATACATAATTTAATTTCGACTATAAACATTCATTAGAAAGCTAAAAATATTTCCTACATAATGGTATTTTATTTGTAATTTTTATACTTTAAATAATTTAATTTATTTATGACACAGCGATGATGCAGTATTTAAAGTTTTAAGAAAATATTGACATAATTGATGTTATAAACACCAAAATAAATGTTATTTGAGACTTTTTATTAATCAAACTAATTTTCTAGGTTAATATGACATGTTATTATTGATTTAATTAACTTGGTTCGAACTTATCATTCTGTTATTATCTTCATAAAAATCATGTACCAAATAGTGTCAAAATTGATATAAATTAGTTTTTTAAAAAAATATTATATTATCAAATGTTATTTAATTCCTAAAAATATAAGGACCGGCCAAATGACTTAGATACGGATATATATATTAATAATAAACAACTTGGGGTTCGTTTGGCTTGTTAAGGTAAGTTTATTAACCATATAGTGTAAGAAAACAAAAAGACACTGTAAAAGTTAAATTAATTAACATAGAGTTAAATCTAATAGATAAGGTTAAAATAATAACCTAAACTTGTCTAAATCCTATTGGATGAGTGGATTTCGACCCATCCCCACCTTATCCTCTAAATAAATCAATTTGAAGCTATTTAAAACCGAAATTGACTTTATAATAAAATAATATTTTTAGTTATTCCAAATGTGCCCCTCTCCTCCCTTATAAAAGGGCACCTCCTCCCTCTCTTCCTCACACAACTTTGAGCCTTCATGCTCGGCCAACCCCTGAAAAAATCTCTTCTCCACTTCCCTAGTATCATCCTAGAGGTCCTGGTCTTCTTCAAAGACCATCCTTAGTTCTTTAAGTGGAGGTTAAGAAAAGGCGCGTCAAAAAGAGGTAATATCCATTACCGATCTTTTTCAATTTCATTCTTCTTCAACTTCTTCTTATTTAGTTTTTTCATGATAAAGAAATAACATCAGTATTTATTATATACTGATATGTTATTATAAATATGAAACAACTCTAATTAACCTTCTATCCATCCTACGGGAAAAAAAAATCACCGCGCGTGCGTACGTACGGAATACCGTCTCCACGCCGTGGTGTAATCTATTTTCCGCCACCACCATAATTGGATGGTTATAATGGTGTAATGAGTGACTATATATGATTATTATAAAGTGATATTTATACTGAAATATTATACATACACTTCAACACAATTCCACGACCATGGGAATGATATCATCGCTCGTGCGTACGTACGGACTACCGTCTCCACGACGCGATGAGATTCATTCTCAATGATTAACCATTCATGAATGATTTTAAAGTATATATAATAAATACTAATAAAATATATGACATAATAATGATACTATATTTTTTTTATATTTATATGTATGTCATCTACTTAATTCCATTCAATTCAATAAGGAAACGAAAACAGCGTTCATGCGTACATACGGACTACCGTCTCAATGAACGGTGTATTTCATTCCATTTATCAATATATTATATATATTCTGATTATATATTATATATATATCATGTTTTACATTCTGGATATAGGTAATCAAGATCCAAGTAATCGTATTAATAATTACAAGTTAAAAACGCGAACGACAAATGAGACGATTTTACCCAAACCGCTACTTTAACATGAATTTACAAAAGAATGGGTAATATAAAGTGATAAGTGGACCATATATGATATAATAACAATACATATGATTATGGAATAAGTCAATAACATGATTTAAATCGTTATACAGGAGGTTCGGACACTTACAAAGCAAGTCGGACCTAAGGTAAGGGAAATATCACAATCTCATTTTTATCCGAGATTGTTTATACTTTAGTATTTACTGGGGTGTATTTTATCATCCACATCCATGTTTCCTGAATATGTAATATTATTTCCATCCACCTAAAATTGTTTAAATCCAATTTTACCCTTCGGTGAGTTTTTAATAAAGAATATGAAAGGAATCTTTTGTCGTTTTTCGTACGAGGTACTTTTTGACTTTTCCGAAAAAAGTACGAAGAATGTTTTTTAACTTATACGGCATGATTGTATTTTTAAAAAATTATTGTCAAGAAGCATACATTACATGTTTTCAAGTTTATTTTTAATCAACTTCGTTTAGTGTAGAATTTTATGACATTTTAAGAAAGGAAAAGTGTTTTTGAAGTAGAAAGGATATTTTCCTCAAGAATGGAGTTCAAATGTTTTATCAAAATTATTTTACATCTAAGATAATATAGGGTTCTGTTTTTATCCCTATTATTACAGTGATTTGATTATGTTGTTAGGGAATTATTTTATGAAGTCATTTACCTTATATGGTTTGTTTTATGATGTCATGATGTTTCAAGAATCCCATTTTTGTTACATGTGTTATGCGATGATGTATGATTTATGATTATGTGGCACACATAAGAAAGGATTCATTATAAGATGGGTGGGACCTATATCTCCCTCCAATGCATTGGGTAAAGATTTTATATCTCATGAGATAGACATGTCTGGAATGGTAGGTTATATCGGTTCAGTGAAACAGGACTGGAACGAGGGTGACTCGGTTCAGAAAGGGACATTGTCCACTAAGATAGTCATGGCAATGAGTCATGACTAACAAGAAATGATTCTCTATGATTATATGTGTATGCCACAATGTTTCATGTTTTATGTTATGATTATTGTGATTACATTTCACTTCCATGATTTATCCCATGTTATGAAATTATGATCTCTTTTTCAGGTTATGATTTCCAAAAGTTATGTGCTTGATGTGATTTATATTTCTTTTGTTTACCCTTACTGAGCGTTTGAGCTCACCCTTTTATGTTTTCTTTTACCCAGGATATAAAGAAAGGTTTTAGGTATAAAAAAAAGAAGATCTTTATGGGAGATGTTGAAGATCTTTCCCCAGGATTAGAAGATTATATTCCGAGTTTCCAAAGACACTAAACTATTACGATCCTTGTGTGTGTGTTTTTGTTATGTACTTAGTATTCCGCAAAAGTAATGCAATATCTATGTACGTTAAGCTTCGGGTCTCTACATGAAGTGTGTGGATGAGCTCAACCATTGAAATATTACTATTTATGGCAACCTTTTATGAATCATTAAGACATCTTCATATATGTGTAACATGGGTGGACCATGATGGTCATGGTGAATTATCCAGATTCTAATTAATTTTGTTCCTACTATTCCATAATTAATTAATGTAGTATGATGGAAAATAGATAGGGATGTCATAAAGACCATGATTTATGGTCTGATAGCAACATCACCAGTGAATGGGCTTGAGTGTTCTTGGTGTGATATACTTTTTTGGAGTTTGGGGTGGATCTGTGTTATACCAGACTCTATGAGTTATTGTGGACATCATAGTTCTACTTCTACCGTCAACAAAAATTTGTGCTAGAGATTATCTATTGATGATCCATATATACAAACACCTTTCATTTTTCTCAATATGAAGTGTGGATTATTTTGTCGGATGTGTACAATATGGGTGGAATCCATCTGGAAGGAATATAGTATGAAAAGTTATTTCTATTGACAAAAACTTGGTATGATAGACAACAATATCTTATAATATTACAACATCTCCTAGAAGAACTAATGCATATTCGTAATCATGATTTCATGCTTCAAAATGATATTACATTCAAATAATGTTTTGAAATGTATTTAGGAAGAACTTGTCTATGATTAATCTAGGGGTAATTGGTGTCTAAAATGTTATAGAGGAGGATTCTAGAATAGAATTGATTGATCATGGAATAGGGAAAGTTTGAGTTGTGGGTTTATAACATGGTGGAGGGCTAGGATATGTTGTTCTTATACACCATGATTCATTCAACCATCATCATTGGATGACTAATTCTAGGAAAGGAATCATGGATGGGCCTAGGTAATGTAGAATTGGTGATGGTGTAAATAATGGTGGGTAGAAACCTATTAAACTATAGGGAAACCATTCTCATCCTATGCTATATCCTATTAGGCCATTTTGTAAGGAGATTCATACTAAGGAGGATATGTATCTGTTCCTATTAATTTCATGGATGGATCATGGAACACATAAGTGGTTATGAATTCCCAATTTTCATCAACCCATTGATCTCTCATCTAATGGAACCTCTTATTAACATCATCCGAGCGAGGTTAGGGAAACTCAATGAGAATTGGATCATGATTAGGATCAGTACCCATGATAACATAAAATTAAAATACTTCCCAATCCAAGATGGTCTGATAGTGGATAACTTTTAGGAGACATGGGAATATATGTATTACGTGAAGATATTTTTGGTATGAGTTTTCTTGGAAAATATTGACGACCACTTCTAATGAGATACATAAACACCATCATAGTGTTCATTAAAACTTCATTACTTCAACTAGGAAACTAAGAGAATCTATATGGTTTTCTTTGGGGAGTGGAATCTCAGTATCCTACATCATCATATGTGGATTCTGATGAATTATGTCTCCAAGGATCAATTAAAATACCAATAACCAATATTGATTCTTTAATGTTCTAATATTATGCTACCCATTATGTGGAAGTTCATCTAGATGAAATCATATGGAATATAATTCCAACGCTCAATCTATTGAGCATGAAATTGGAGAATCATAGTGGTTTGTTGGATTATATATAGGGAGTGAGACCTTAAATAGGGGAATTCTCAGAGAAATATATAGAGGGTATGACACAATATACTATAACACCTCCACCTTTCAGAGGAGAGGGGCCACGAACAAAATCTTGGGACTATATAGGGGGTCCTGGGTAAGGATTATTAGAGCCAATGAGGGTCCAATGATGACATTGGATTACTTTACATAACTCGTTTTTTAGGTTGTCTACCCATATCTCAGGATGGAATAGAGGATTCATTGAACATCGATATCGATGAATGACTGGTGGAGAAAGATGATCCAAGATGGAATCAAGCTCCCAGAGGTTGGGTCTTTCTTGATTATGACCAATGTGATATTCCATAGTGTAACATGTACCTGATGTAAATGAAATTGTTACAATATAACAGGGGACTATGGTCATCTTCCACCCTAGTAGAGGTGATGTTTACTATAGATCCAAGATTATAGGGGAACCAATCTATTGAATCCTCTTATGATGGGTAATCGAATATCTAGGTTTCATAAGGATCATATTGTAAAGAATATTGGGAATCATCCTCTGATTAAGGGATCCACTTGGATAGTAGTGAAATTAGCACCCCTAATGATGTCTTGTCCATACATCTCGATAAATTTATTAACCTACCTACCTCCCTTGATGGTTCCACTTCATTATCTGGAATCTATAAATGTATTTTTTTTGTATAAGATATTTTAATAAATGGAAAATGGGACCCTTTTAGAAACGATAAAGGTGCACTACTTTGTTAGGTGTATCATGTTCAAAGGCTTGTTCCATTGGATAAAGCATATGGTGGCCCACTTGAGGATGTCTCGGTGGTCACATCTGAGCCTCATGTCCTATCAATATTCTATGGGGCCCCACACCTATCTATTCTAATGAAATTTTCCATTAATGGTGAAGCATCGTACCTGTGAAAAATTACCATTGAAATCCCTCTTCTCTGAGTTTTGGGTAAATATAAATTAATTCATCACAGTCATACCATTCATGAATATTTTGACTGAAGTTGTTTTTCCACATACAAGACCTCAAGAATCTCCCACTAAACCATTGTTGGGAGATCAGTTACTGACTAATTTTTCTCCAACAGAAGTCATGGGGTCTCCAATAATGGATCTTTATTCCATGAATCATGTACACTAATAGTTTATTGGCATCCATTTTTTTCTTGTTTCCCTCTCCAAATATCAATTAGTCATTTTCTAATAAACATTACTGAGGTGTTTGGGATCAATTAAGTGCTCAGAATGATGTTTTCATAGCATGAGGTTAAGGATGGGACATCTTAGGGCCCATATCTAATTGATGCACTGGTCCATGAAAATGAACTCATTCTAGATGGTCTACACTTGATCAAGGGAAAATAATCATATGTAGTCATAAGTGATGTCAGAGATGGGAAGATCATGAATATGTTGATGATGGTTCTATTGAGGATGGTTCAGATAAAGACGATCGACCTCTTTTTCTAGATCCTAACCCATTTGTGAGTATCCTAGAATAAAACCATTCTCCTGCTATCTTTAATGATTTTCTATAATATGAGTCTTCACATATTGATGAATTTTAAGAATTTGATCCTCAATCCACTAAATAGAACCACATTATCTAGAATAGGGCTTGATGAAACAAACACCATTTTATCAACCCGACACTCCAAACATACCAAATATGAAGGATGGGTTCCCTCCACCACTAGATGAAAAACTATTCACTATAGGTGTGGAATATTTTGGTGTCTATCCACTAGTTTGTGAAATCATTGGTGAGATAGTGCAAGAAATACTCTTACATTAGGGTGTGTCCTAGAATCACTAGATGTTGGACAACACTAAAATAATTCATGTAGTCAAACACCAGTTCCAAAATCTACAGGAGAAAACCAAAACACATCATTCCATTACAAATCATCAATCATATGTGAGTATTCAATTGATGTCTCATCATCAAAAGGAAAGGAATCAAATGAAGTAATAAATTTCTCATATATCCAAACAACTAGGTAGGACAGAATAAGTGTGGACTAGTGATGATGAGTATCCCCAAATAGCTCATGAGGAATAATCAAATCTCATCAGGTCGAATTATGTCATTGAGGCTACATACCAGAAGCTGGAAGAACTAAATCATGCAATTGATGGGGTAGAGTATTAGGGTAAATTTTTATATGAATGAAGGGATGATCTAATATGTTTATTACCCTCATAAATTTCAATAATATTCATTCATTTATTGCTTATATATTCTTACGAATTTATTTTTCTATTACATTTACTTATTTCACATTAATCATATTCCTGAGACCACTAACAATCGTTCCCCAATCATTGGTTAGCCATGAGTAGTGTGATTATCAAGCGATAACCACATGGTTTCTCATTCATAAGAGAGTTTTTGGTTTGAGAAATGTTTTCCCTAGAGAACATAGATCACTTAATAGTTGAATGTCTTCTTCAACATGTTCTAGTGTATGAATGGGTTAACTCTAGGTGAATTCAATTATATCCAAAAAATTTTAATATAGAGTGTGAATAAAAATATAAAAAACCTAGACCACATGGTGAGTGTTTTTATAATATAGGAAAATATTTTTCCATTTTTGAAACACATCACACATACCACATAGATTATAAAGGGGACAAAAAATTGATAGTCCCAAAATAAAAATGTTTTAAACATGTAACCAGAATCAAAATGTCGTATAATCTACATCGATACATTTTCCAAAGTTGGTAGGTGATCTATTTAGACCATGCAACTTTTCATTATTGTGTCCCATATTGTGTGAATGAGGGTGTAGATCCAAACATGGGGAACAAAAATCAATGAAATTATTTTCTGTAATGTTTAAATGGATTTCATTACTATCAAAATTATAGAAATATTGAGTGGATAAAGTTAATGTAGTTTTATTAGTTAATAAACATAAAATAATATTCTAGTTGTACCATTGCTTCAAATTTCGAGTGATAGTCAAATTAATTAATGATTCTGTAGGTTACTGACACTGAAGGAATATGCTCCCTGGATGAGGGTCTAAGATTCCTTGGAATTTTATGTAATGAAATGAGATCAATAAACACACAGTTTTACATATTAGGTTAAGGATGTAAGACATAATGGTTTACATAATTCATTGATGATGAGAGATTTTATATTAAATTTCATATCTGTAGGATGTGGAGTGTATAGTTGTTGTGCATGGAGCTACCCAACGCATCATCCTCATGCTAGATCAAGAGGTAATCCCACATTCTTTTAATGAGATAGAGACACAATTTTACATTATGATAAAAGGAATATAATTAATAGAAATATATGAATCTTGAAATTCCATAAATGTGAGAGAAAATGAATTTCTCGAAATAGAGAAACCCCACAAATAGAAAACAAATTTGGGAAAGGTATCAAAAAATTTAGGGTCTTTTTTTGTGGAAAATGCAAATAGTTTCTGGCCATCTTGTATGAAACATGAAATCTAATTTATGTTCATTCAGTTCTGAACTATTGAAAATATTTTATAGTCATAATTTGTGGACCAAGATGGTGTGTCTATATGCAACACACAAAACATATAATATTTTACCTACCAAGAATGGTGGGGCCTGGGAGGCTACATCATGATGCACCAAGAACTCTTGATACAACATTAAAATATTTTAAGATTGGGTTTCATGGATCAGAAGGGATCCTTATAGTGCTCTTTTTGAATAAAAGGGAATTATCCTGACGTGCATTAGAAAATGATATGATGATTACAACTTGCATGGGGATGGTTTTGAAATGTTTGTGGACATGACACATGGACCATGAAACATGTTGTTATTTAAGACAATCTCCCGAAGAGGGATATTGTTATGAATTGGAGTACTGAATAATCTCATACCAAGATATGGGGAATCCAGAATTTATATGGGGTAAGGATATAGTATAAAATAGTGTTCTGAGTATGTCCCTTCCCCATGACTAGCTATGAGGTAATTTGAACACGCTGATTGGACACAATAATTTAATTGGGAGTAAACCTATAAGGAGGACCAATGGCTATTTTAGGGGGATTACACCACATATAAAAAATGTTTTTACTGCGAATATGTAGCTAGTTTTAGAGAAATAAAATCTAGGAGTCACTATGTACCCCATGAGGATAGGAATAAATATAAATTTTGTTCTTGGGAGGAAATATACATAGGATGACGGAATAAGACCAAGAAAATGTTTTAAATGAGGGTGTAAAGTTGTTTATAAAGTGTAAAAATTAAAACCAGATGTGAATGAGCCATGGAGATCCTATAATAACTAAATAAATCTTAAATATATTTGAACATTGTTTGAGGTTGTATGTAATGGAAAATGTTAAAATGATTAGTTTCATTTTTTCTGGACTACATGGTAACAATTTTTTTATAAAGTTATACGTGTTGCACATGAATGGTATCAACCAATGCTAATGGATCCATGGAGACCTATGTACCTCAAAAATAATATGATAGAAAAAAATTAGTTTCAATATTTATTTAATAGATCATAAAAATTAGATTAAATTCTTGTGTCATAGAATATCGAAATGTAGGTTTGAAGGATTCCCATGTGACATGAAATCGATAAGAATTCACATGAATGGATCCAAATAGGATTGTATAAGGACTGGACCATAAACATTTAAAAATCTTGAGTTATATCAAGTATTCACATTGAGGATCTTTTCAGATTTAGAGTTTTAGAGAATTAGTCCATAACTATTACATATCAGATTGAATATTACAAGTAATCACTACTACTCAGTATCCATTTTTCCATAAAATATAAACTCTTAAAAAGAAATCTGTCTAGTTAAATGTTTTATACATCATGACATTTACTTGATCACATCCTTGTCCCTATTCCTATTCATGTCTAGTGAAAAACATTTCAAAAAATTGGGATGGTAAAAAAGCACAGTAAGGGATACACAAAGAAGGATATCAATTGGTTTTTCAAAAACAACAAGAAATCCATTAATACATTATCATAAGTAATAATGTTTACCCCTATGAAGTAGTAAATACTCTTCTCTGAATAAAAGATCATTTATTTTTTCCTTTTGTAACAAAAATATTACCATAAAACCATTAGAAATCACACTTAACATATATAAATAACTTGGGACATTAACATACTTAAATGGAATATCCATATAGTCAAAATATACATATATCACTAAATGGAATAGACATACAGTCGACTTCCTTAACCAATGCATTGGAGGTTATAACGTAACCACCGGTCCTGGTTTATCACGAAACCACTAGTCATTTAGTTTACCATGTAACCACTCTTAAAATGTCCAAGTACCATTATAAAATAATAACTCATAATATATTGTAAATATAAACATTTCACTAAAAACATTTCTACATTGCAAATACAATATATTATTTCACGATATTGACGTAATAAGTGCTTAATCAAACCATTTTCAAAACCATTTAAAACATTAAATAATGATATTTTTGAATCAAAGTGTCCCATACCACATTGAAACATTTAAATAAATTATAATTTAAAAACATTAATGTCCATATAAATAATTCCATAAAATCATTTTCTAAAAAATTTACATTCGTTATAATGGTTTATAATAATAAATCGTTAAAACATTTAAAATGATATTTTAGTTACAATTATTTTAAGAGAATGAGAGAATCTTGAATACAAATAATTAAGGAATAAAATTGAATCCGAAAATTATAATATCATGAGAATAAAGGGATTAATGATATAATATTCCAAAGGGATGTATATACACCATATAAAAGTAAATTGGTGCAAAACAATAGTGAAGTCTCAAGGTAATTTAAATTGAGAGTAAATCCGTTATAAAGGCGATATCCTCAGATTAAGGATAAATCAATTTCATAAGCATGCTTGACAAATAATAATACACTCAATATAGGTATATATTATGTTTTAAACAATCAGAGGTCATTCCTACATATTTATAACACAGCACAATTAAGAAGTATATGTTTGACCAAAATAATTGAAATTGTGTTAAGAAGTTCCCTTACAGAAATTCGACAACCTAACTGTGTTACATTAAAATTCTGAAAATTAATTTCATGAGAGAGAAAATGGTATCTCATCTCTTGGAGTTAAAATTTACATCATTGAGGATATATATGAACATATACACACATTAGAATATGAAAATTAAAAGGCATTATAAAAAGAAGTCTTTAAAATAGGAGGTTGAATGGTTCCCTTAATGATTTGGAAACTTATGAAACATTCACCAAATGAAAGAGGGGTTATAAAATGAAGATTTAATTACCCATAAATTAAATTTTATTACAGAATGGATACAATTGTTTTTAGTAAATACACCACAATAAATGAAATAGTGTCAATATATCATGAATCCCATGAGAATAAGAAGTGAGATGAAAACCCCTTACCACATTGTAATCAAACGATTCGTCTGAACAATAGTTAATAAACACAAATTGAATCACAGAATTTTAAGGAATAGAAAGAGAGTCTTGATAATATATTTCAAATTGAAGTACACAATTCACCACATACAATAAATATGTGTCGAATAATGGAAATATCATGGAATTTAAAGTGAGATAAGAAATCCCTTACCTCGTGTCCGACTTGACCGGTTCATTATTTTATATCATGAATAATAAAATAATGTTAATTTATACGTGATTAAGAACCATTTTAATGATTATAATTACTTTTAAATCACTTATTACCATGTTATAAACATTATTTAATCATTTAAGTTATCAATGGTCGTTTTATCAATATTGGGTACCTGAGTCAAAAACGGTCTTCTGATAATTACAAGCTGTTCATGTGGTCAAAAGTTCATTATATCCATAATGATATTCCTGATTTAGATATCATATGTATCATATATATCCAGTATATACATGTATTTATAATAGTACATAACATTATGAGTTATGAAATGAAATGCCCCGTTCATGGAGATGGTAAGTCGTACGTATACATAAAGGCTACTTCAATTTCTATTTCGTATTGTAATGGAATGGAAACAAAATGATACATAACGATATAATAATTCCTGAATAATATCATATATAATTTTATTAACTCTACCCATTATACATTCCATATACGGCATGAACGAGTCAAAACACTTTGAAGGGGCGGTAGTCCGCACTTCCTCAAATGAGATTATCGTATTTACCCACTATTAAAACCATATAGGTATTCTATATATGAAAAATACAGAATCATAGAAACAATATAAATATCATATATGTCAAATATAAATATTTTACCATCAAAATGGAATCCATGAGAGGAATTTAGAGATATTTGAACAATCATCATTTCGTGAGGCCGATATTTTCTGTTTACTGAAACAATATGTTCTACTCCCATTAGACAGAGGTGTGTGTAGGTGTAGTTCAAATTATTCTCTTAAAAACATAATTTTATGTTGATTATTATGGAATTTTCAAAAAATAAAGGAATAAAAAAAGTTTATAGGGTTGGAGAAGAAAAATAAAACAAAAAAAAAACAAAAACAATTTAAGAGAAACTGTAACCATTAATTTGGGTAACTCCCATTGGTTTGAACCAAAAGAAAATATTGAAGTGCCTACGACATTAGTTGAGGATTGTAGGAGTAATATCGAGATCTTGAGAGATTTTTTTTTGGGTTTGGATGATCCCAAGGGCTTGAGAGGTGTTATAAATAGATTAGATGTGGTGTCCTTTTATACGGGAGAGGAGGGGATCGTTAGGAATGTTTGAAAAAATTATTTTTTATCAACTTATATTTGGTTTCACAAGGTCAAATACTCAATAAATTATAATATAATATGACTAATTTTAGACATAAAATCATACATTAATAATCAGATAGGTTTTTCGTACTTTTTTAATATTTATAATCTTATTTATTTAAGTCATTTATTAATGAGGTAAATACCTCATCATTTCAATGTCATAAATAATTTTATTTATATGATGTATAAAAATTAACAAAATGACATTATTTAGGAAATATTTTTAGAATTCAAATTAATATTTATTTTAGAAAATAAAACTTATATAACCCTATGTAAAAATTAATTTACTAAAATATAGTTGTTTTTGTCATTTTTTTATTTAAATTAATTAATCTAAAGTGCCATTATCACTCCCAAGTGGCTCCATGGGGTCCCAAAATCGACCCAAGGATGTAATGGAAGTACATGACTAAACAAATAATGATAGGAAATGTGTTAAGGTAATTTTTTAATATTATGATTTTATTTTACCTTAAATTACCCAATTTAACTTTAACCGTGGTAAATAAAAGTCAAAAGTTACTATTCAGCAAAAAAAAATTTAATCATATTGGAGAAAATTTTGATTACTAATATCAACCATGTATCTGAAATTTAAAAATTCAATTCACATAAGGTTTAAAATTTCATTTAAATGAAAAATCTAGTTTTTATCTAGTACTTGGTGGTTTCACTATTAATCAAAATCGATGTTTTTCAGAAAAATACAAAAAACTAACCCTTAGATATATTTTATATATAAAATTAAAAACAATTTTTATTTTACCAAATACAAAACATAAATGTTGGATTAAGTAATTTAAAATTAATTCCCTCTATCAAAACTAAAGGCATGTTCTTATGAAATATTAACTATTAAATGATTGACACTAGTTTAAGTAAAATTTGAAAGTGAAATTTATTTCAATGACCTCCATTGCATTAAATGGTAAAAATATAATCTATTACACATTAAAACCAATTAAAAATATTATGTAACCATACATATAAGTTGGACTAAAAGGTAGTTTTGAAATAAAATATACCATTTTTCACTATTCATCAAACAATGAATTTTATCAGAAAAATACCAAAATTTTACCCACAGTTAATTTTGAGGATATGATTCAAAAAAGGATTTTTATTTTGTCAAATAGAACATATAAAATTGACCAAAAATAGATTTAAAGAGGCATCTCCATCAAAAGGTGGTAAATCAACCCTTAAATGTAAATTATGCTTAAAATTAGATTCATTCACATTTTAAGCCTCTAAATTTTATTGGATAAATATAAAAACATTTAAATAATATGTATAATCATATTGTAGTTAGTTTTATCCATTCCCACCAATAAAATTGTTTGGAATTAATTATTATTTAAAATAATAATAATATATTATTTTTTTATGACTCTACATTGTTTGCAACATAAGACTTTAGAGAACGCCATAGTTGTGTGTCAAGTACACCCTTTAATATAACATCCCCTTTAAAATAAATTTAATATTTAATTAAAAAATATTAATAAATATGAAAATGTCATATTATTTATTTTCCTTGGATGCTACATCCTTCCCCCCTTTTAGAAATTGTGTCTTCACAGTTTTATATTTGGGCATTGAAACATCATTGAAAGTCCCACATTGTAAAAAGGGTAAATAAAAATATCACATTAAAATAAATAAAGATAAAAACAAATCTCACTGGAGATAATCTATACTATGATTCCATGAATACATGGATATGGAAGAGAAACTATGTATCATGTTCTGATGCAGAGTGATAGAAAAAATTATTAGCAGGAAGTTAACAACAAGAAAACCACTAATTTGTGATGTGTTAAATGGTAATTGGTTTCCCAATAAGAAAATTAAATGGAAAAAGATTTTTTAAGTTACTTTTCATAATATAAAGGAATTTATTTATGACCCAGAATAAGAACGAAAGGACACATAATTACTTGTCATGTAGTCTTTCATCCTTTACTAAATTTCTACCACAAACTATTTTTTTCTCAAAATGATAAGTATTCAAGTTGACTTAGTCACAAAAAATCACAAAAATGAAGATCTAGAGAATAAAATGTTCCAAAAAATATGAACCATATATTTCCCCTACCATTATGTTTTATCCAAAACCAAAATTTGTTAGTATGATATCATATCATCTCTAAAAATATTATCCATTATAAAAAGAAATACTACTCTTAATCTCCAAAATCCAACAAATGTACCCAAAGATCAAGAAAGACCATTCAATATATAATTATCCTTAATATTATTCACAATAATCAAAACTAATATTGAAACCCAAAACGCAGAATGATTTCAATCACATTGTCTTCCACAGTAAATCATAATATTTATCTCCAAAAACATCTAAAACTATTAATGACTCATATTGAAGTGTAATGAACCCAATCACATATTCTATATGATAGGTTAATCATTTCCATAAATAACCCAAATCACCTTATTTCCATAATAAAAACATATATTTTTTCAAAATAAAATTTCAACCATTACCTCACAAATTAAATCCCAAGGTATTGTATTTTCTTTTAAGATACAGTGTTCCCAAAAGATAGAATGTCTTCCAAAATAACCTTTATCACTTAATCAACAAATCATTATTATATAATAAGTATTTCCATTTGATAAAACATATAATACGAAATAAACATATTATTGATCAATAAAATAATTTATCAAAAATTAATTAGTTATACTTACCAAGGACTTTACGTAGTCGAGTGGTAGGTGATAAATCCCAATTGCATTTTTGTTGTGGGTTCGATTACTGCAGCTTTGTTTGACTCAACAGGTTATAACACAGTCTGTGTGTTGTCCTTTTTAAAGAACTATATAATTTCATATCATTCTAAAAAAAGAGACAAATTACTCAAAGAATAACCATAACATAATTTATCCTCAAAGGATATCTAATACCATTAATTTTGCACCCAAAAATGCAATAACCATTTATCACATCTTTGACTCTATATAATATGTTAACCATTATGGTAAGGTCACTTCTGCATAAATTACATCCTATCCTGTAATGTTATCTAAACAGACCTCTGATACCAACTATAAAGAACCGGCCATGAAAATTTCATAATCTTGAGTTAAATTAAGAATTCAAAATGAGGATATTTTTACGTTTAGATTTTTAGCGAATTATGCCATAACTATTTCATAATAGCATGAATATTACAAGTAGAAAATACTACTCAGTATCTATTTATTCATAAAATATAAACTCTAAAAAAATGTCTAGTTCCATGTTTTAGAAATCATGACATTTCCTTGATAACATCATTGTCCCTATTCATCTTCATGTGCTATGAGAATCATTTCAAAAAACTGGGATGAGAAAAAAGATCAGTAAGGGATTCACAAGGTAAGAAAACTATTATTTTTTAAAAACTAAAATTATTCCATGAATACATTATCATAAGTAATAATTTTAACCTTTATGAAGTAGTAAATACTATTATCTGAATAAAAGATCATTTCTTACACATTTGTAAACAAAAGATTACCATAAAACCCATTGAATGCAATCATAACATATATAGATAACATGGGACACAATCATAATTAAATGGAATTACCACATAGTCAACTTCCACACATATCACTAAATGGAATATCCATATGACCGAATTCTATACCCAATGCATTAGATGTTATAACATAACCACCAGTCCTGGTTTATCATAGCACCACTCGTCATTTGGTTTATCATGTAACCACCTATCAAATGTCCATGTTCCATTAAAAAATTATAACACATAAATTATTGTAAATATAAAAATTTCAATATTATGATTACCACATTGAAAATACAATACATCATTTAATGATATTGACATAATGAATTCTTAATCAAACCATTTCAAAACCATTTTAAACATTAAATAATGATATTTTTGAATCAAAGTGTCCCATACCATTTTGAAAATTTTCAATAAATTATCATTTGAAAACAATAATTTCTATATAAATAAATCCATAAAATAGTTTTCTAAAAACATGGACATTAGTGTAAATGATTTCGAATAATAAATATTTAAAATATTTAAAATGATATTTTAGTTAAAGTGTTTTTAAATAATTGAAAGTATCCTGAATATAAATAATTGAGGATTAATATTGAATAGTAAATTTAGAATATCATTATAGTAAAGGGATTCATGATATAATATTCCAAAGTGATGTATATACAGCATATAAAAGTGAATTGGTGCACAACTAAAATGAAGATTCAAGGGAATGTAAATTTATACGAAATCCCTTATAAAGATGGTATTCTTAGATTATGGATAAATCAATTGCATAGTTATGTTTGAAAAATAATAATACAATCAATATAAGTGGATATGAAGATTGAAACAATCAGTGGTAATTCAAAAATATTTATAATACGACATAATCATGATGTATAAGATTAACCCAAATAATTGAAATTGTGTTGAGAAGCTCCCTTACAGAGATTCGATCACCTAATGAAGTTACATTAAAATTCATAAAAATTATTTGATGAGAGAGAAACGGGTATCTCATCACTTGGAAATATAATTTATATAATTGAGGATATATAAGAACATATCCCCACATTAGAATATGTAAATTAAAAGACCGAACAAAAAGAAGTCTTTAAAAAAGGGAGGGTGAAAGGTTCCCAAAACGATTTGGTAACTTATGAAACCTACACCATATGAAAAAAGGATCAAAAAATAGAGATTTAATTACCCATAAATTAATGTATATTACACAATTAATTCAATCATGGGTATTATATACACCATATAAAATAAAATATTGGAAATATAGCATGAATGTCTCGCGAATAATAAGTGAGATGAAAACCACTTACCACAATGTAATCAAACGAGTGGTATGAAAAAAATATAATAAACACCAATTGAATCACAGAATACCATGAATATAAATATAATCCTGATAAAATATATCAAATGACAGACACAATACACCACATGCAATAAATAAGCGGTGAACAATGGAAATATCAAGGAATTAAAAGCGAGATAAGAAATCTCTTACCTCATGTCCGACTAAACCTGTTCGTCATTTAATCTCCTGAATAATAAAATAATGTTAATTTATACATTCTTAATATCATTTCTTAAGTGTAAAGTTTCTTTTAAATCACTTATTACTATGTTATAAACATTATGTAATCATTTATATTAATAATGGTAATTTTGTCGATATTTGGTACTTGAGTGTCAAAAATGGACTTCTTATAATTACAAGTTATTCATGTGTTCTAAATTTCATTATATACAGAATGATATTACAGATTTATATATCATATATATCATATATATCAAGTATATACATGTATTTATAATAGTACATAACATTTCAAGATAAGATATGAAATGCACCGTTCATGGGGATGGTAAGCCATACGTACGCATGAACGCTACTTCCATTTTTATTTCATATTGTAATTGAATGGAGTCATAATGATACCTAAGTATATTATAATTCCAGTATAGTATCATATATAATTTCACTATCTCTACCCTTTATACATTCCACACATGTCATAAACGAGTCATATCACTTTTGGGGGTCGATAGTCTGCACTTCCTCAAATGAGATTATCATATTTACCAACTATGAAAACCATAAAGGTATTCTATAATTGAAAAATTCAGAAGCATAGAAACATTATAAATATAATATATATCATATAAAAATACATATCCATCATAATGGACACCATCAGATGTTGTTTGAGATATTTGAACAATGATCATTTTGTGAGGCAGTAATTCACCGTCCAATGAAACAGTATGTTCTTTACCCATTAGACGGAGGTGTGTGTCAGTGTAATTTAAATAATTCTCATAAAAACAACATATTATATTGATTACAAATGTATTTGTATAAAATTATATAATAAAAATAGTTTATGGGGTTGGAGAAGTAAAATAACACAAAATAAAACAAAAAGAATTTAAGAGAAACTGTTACCTTTAATTCGGGTAACACACTTTTTTTTGAACCAAAATAACTTCTTGAAGTTCCTCATGCATAAGTTAAGTCTTTTAGGAGTAATATAGGTATGTTTAGAGCGTATTTTTATAGTGGATGGATGTGAAATGTGTCTTGAGTGGTGTGAGGAAGGCGTTAGAAATGGTGTTCTTCTTTAAGGGAGAGGAGGGGCTCTTTAGGAATGTTTGAAACAATTATTTTATTATAAACCTATATTTGGTTTGAAAAGATCCAAATCTAATTAAAGATAAAGATAATATGACTCATTTTTGAAATATAATCATCCAATAATAATTGGATAGGTTTTCGATATTTTTCTAATATTTATAATCTTATTTATTTAAGTCATTTTTAATGAGGTAAATACGGCATCATTTTTGTGTCTTTAATAATTTTATTTATATCATGTCTAAAAATTATAAAATATAATATGATTTATGAAATATTTTTAGATTTCCAAAGAATTTTTATAACAAAAATATTAACTTATATAACCCTATGTAAAAATTTATTTACTAGAAGATATTTGTTTATGTCATTTTTAATTTAAATTAATTTATCTAAAGTGCCATTATCAGTCCCAAGTGGCTCCATGGGGTCCCAAAATCGACCCAAGGATTCCCATGGTTGGCCATGACCTGTCATATAAGGTAAGGATAATTTTTAAGGTAATTTTGTATTATTATGATAATATTTTTACCTTTAATTTCTCTTTTTAACTTTAGATGCGGTAAATAAAAGTCAAAAGTTAATATTCACCAATAAATGTTTAGTCTTATTAAATCACATTTTACTTACTAATAACAACCATGTATGTAGGAATTTCAATATTAAATTCATAGAAGCAGTAAAATTACATTTAAATGAAGAAGACATTTTTTAACTACTACTTAGTGGTTTCAATATTCATCAAAATTGATGATTTCCAGAAAAATACCAAAAATTAGGCCTAAGCTATATTTGATATTCAGAATTCAAAAATTATTTCTATTTTAACAGATTCAACAAATTGATTTTGGATTAATTAATATCAAATTAATTCTCGTTGGTAAACCAAAAAGCGTTTTTAAGAAATATTAACTATCAAAAGATTGACACTTGTTTATATCCATTTTAAAAGTGAAATTAATTATAATGACCACCATTGAATTAAATAGAAAAATATAATCTAATTAAAATTTAAAACCAATTAAAAGTATAATGTAACCACATAATGAAATTATATTAAAAGGATGATTTAAATTAAAATATAGTATTTTTCACAATTCATCAAAAGTGAATTTTATCAGAAAAATACCAAAATTTTACCGAAAAAGAGTTTTGATGTCAAGATTTAAAAGAAGAACTTTACTTTGTAAAATAGTGCATATGAAAGTGACCAAACCTAGATTTAATGAGGGTTATCAATCAAAAGGTGGTAAATCTACCTTTTAAAGTTAATAATGATTAAAATTAGATTCGTTCACATTTTATGCGCCTAAATTATATTGAATAAATGTAAACAATTTAACAAATATGTATAATAATATTGTAGTTGTTTTTATTTATTCATTCCAAAAAATGTCTTGGCATTAATTACCATATATAATAATAATATATTATTTTTCTCTATGACACATTATTGTTTGCAGCATATGACTTCGGAGAAGCCCATTGTTGTATGTCATGTACGCCCTTGAATATAACATCCCCTTTAAAATAAAAATAATTTTTAATTAATTTTTTTTAATAAATATGAAAATTAAATATTCTTTATTTTCCTGGGATGTTACAGATTGTGTTCCACATGCAGTCCATGATATGAATTACATATAGTTAAAAATCACAAATCAGGGACCATAAATATTTCCAAGGGGTAATGAGTTGAGGAACATGCATTAGGGATCGAAGATGAAGACATCATATATTTCAATGTATCCCCTAAGGATGTTAATCATACAACAATTGTTTTGGAAGTGTGGTGTGGTATAAGTCAAACATGGATAGTGATACTCCAATCATTTAAGGGATGAAAGGAATCCAACAACTGTGACGAATCCCATTTCCAGGGATTGAGGTAATGTTTTTATCCCATATAATAATTAGCATTCAAGGAATCATAGTTTCAAATTGATTAAATATCATATATTATTTAGAGAAATCCATGTTTTACACATGGTTACACAATAATTTCCTGACATGTGTCGAGGATGTTAGGCAGTGTTGTTTAAATTCGTACAGTTTAGTCATAGGGATAGATGTATTTGAATGTCATAATGATTGGATCAATAGGGGATCCTCAAATTAAAATATATAACACTATGGAGTTACAAACATTGTGTGAATGAGTTCTATTGAGGACTTGACCAGAACAATATTTCTATTGATAATTTTATATAGTTTAACGTCGTGATTATTGGAATGTAATATCTTATAATATGATCATAGTGTTCAGACCTAGGGATCATCTCAAATAGATATATGTACTACAGAGGAATTATAAAACATGACATAAATGATGGATAAGGATGCCTGATAAACATGAAAATATTTCTAAGAGGACCATCACATAGTTTATATTCATGACTCTTTGACCTTAATATCTTAGTTTCTATTCATAGAGTTTGGACCCAGTTCTTTCGCATTTTGATATCTTTGGTAGACACCCAACCAAAAATACTAAGTTGATTTAAGTCATAATAGGTGTCATAAATAGGGTGTTATGAGGGAGGCACTCTAAATCATATAGTAGGGGAAATGAGATATCAAGAAAATAATTTACCACTTATACTAACATGCCAACTGGAAACAAACAGACACACATAGGATTGCCACCCAGGAAATCATAATTCCATAAGATATATGGAACTAGATTGTTGGTATTCCAAGATAAATGAGATCAAGAATAGGGGGAATGGTCTATTTGTATCAACTATTAAACATGTTCCAAACAGACATACCACACCCACACCAGTCAATAATGGTCTGACAAAAATCTGGTTCTACTACAAACAAAGTTCAAAACAATGTTTCCATCATTTTTAATTAATGATCCATCAAGGTGTTTCCCTATAATGGAAGGTGAGCCATTTTTTACAAGGAAAAACACATTTATGTGTGGTATTATTTTATAGATGTTGGACACCCAACCCATGAAAGAAATGACATGTGGAAATTTAATGGGGAAACATAAATGTGGGATTCAATACTCTTGGTACCATTCCACATCAAATGTGAGCTGGAAATGTGGAGTATTACAAAGTGGTAATAAAACCCTGGTGTTGAAAATAGTATAGGGTCATACTGCATGTACCACATCATGTCTATTTGTTTTGGTCATACAGATCAAGCCATGTGATCTTACATTGATGTCATCTGGTTTATAACTATCATTGTCATCTCAAATGGACATGTTTTGTGATTCAAAATGATAAAATTAACAAGAATGAGGCCCTACGAGACCAAATTATATTTTACACATTCCTAATAATACCCTCACATAATTTAAGGATAGATATCATGGAATTTGGGGGCTACTAATTAAAATTATTAAAAATTTAACCAATTGCATAGTTAAATTTTAGGTGATCGGGATGTTAAATTTCTCAGGTTGGCATATAGGTAATATTTTGTGGAATCCATGCATCTCTTGTGAGTATGATAATTGATCCACATGTAGTTCTGGAAGGGGATGTTATATATGAACTACAATAGTTTGTGTGATACTTTACTATGAAGAAATTATTGAATTTTATAGTTCATCTTGGAAATCCCATGTTCTAAACAAGAGGTAATAATCATCTCTAATTTTAAAAAATATAGATTCCATACGTGGTGAAAAAATAGTTTATCTTCATGAGTTGATGATGCGTTTTCATCCCATTCTTATCATCCAATTAATCCCAATCTTTTATTGGGTAAGACTAATGTTTATCACCACATGTAATGGATGTGGAGTATCCCAAAAAGTTATTTCTGGTTCAGAAAACTGAAAAACATGGTGTTAATGAGGTTCAGGGAGAATTTCACCACATAGAATATTCATATGGGGAATTAATACAATTTAATTTCACAATTCATAAACTTAATCATCTAGTTTATTTGTGTGGATTTTAAACCAATAACACAATTTAACATCATTTGATTGGGGAATGTCCCCCATTTTAACATCCTGTGATTGGGATGATGATTTTTGGGTAGTTTAATACCATTAAAATATGATGATAAACTAAACATTTTACCTAATTGAGATAAAATGTTGGATGATTCAGGTTTCTCATTTGAGACAACGATTGATAATCTTTTTTTTCATAGGAGGAGTGATATTATCGCTATATATGGTTTTTATTCATTATTCTAACGTTTAATTGATGTTGTGAATTATGTAAGGTCCTTCGTACTTGGGATCCAAACATAAAGGGTTATTTCAAGGAATCATTGGAATCCTATGATACAACACTATATTAACATTGATATATTAGTTTAGTAGAACCTTCTTTTGAAATTTCATGTTATCATATTTACATCCTCTCAATACAATGCATGTAATGGAGCCTATTCACTTTGAGAGATTCTAAATCAAATCTGGGATCTTTTTCTATTCATTTTGACAAATTATATTCATATATGGTTATTCAGATTGATGGAAACTAAACCAAAATAAGTTAGACCTACTCTGTTCCACACACAATGGAATATGGGTTTACATGGGTGGTATTATTAATCTACTTCTAATAGACCTAGAGGGAGTTTGGGGGCTTCTATGTCCAACTTTTGTGTTTTTACCCTCTGTATTATTCAAAATGTAAGACAAGTTTTTCATTGAATGTATGGATGTTCGAATTTAACTTGTCATGATAGGGGAAATATGGTTTGATATGAAATATACAATTCATAAAATCACATTTACTTAGCATCATAGATTTTTTCACCGTTTTTTGGTGATAATTGTGTGTGGGACTATGAATACATGATGAATTCATAGAAAATTGTGGGATAGATGTATACCATCCTTCAAATCTGGTGGGAGAGCTTCAATATATCATGATAGACATCACGTGACATGGAATAATGTTCCTGAAACCATGGGTTATCTCATCTCGTTGGTTATAGTGGAGGAGAATTACAACATACCTACATATTTGTATAGTCTAATCAATTTTGGGCATGCACTGATGGGTGAAATGTGATGCGTACTAACAGATTTGATCAGGCCTAGATCAATATCGAGGGAGAATGAAAAATTGGTGGAACTCAATAAAAAGATAATTCTAATTAGATGTTTCCTCTATTGTGGGGAAACCCAAGGAACCTGAAATTGAATAACCAACTAATTACTAGTTTAAAAAAAATCTTATCATCATTATATTAAAGAACAGATGTGATGACCGTATGATGTTCAAGATTGTGGAAGAGGCCATCCTTCATCAAAAACTGCAAGGGATGCGACTTAACGAGATATGACATCAAATTTAGTTTTTTGTGCCTAAGGGACATGAGTCACTTATAACATAGAATAGAAAAATTCCACTACCTAATGAGTGAACTTCATAAAGGGTACAAGATCTCTAAATCTAATGATATAGTAACAAATAGTCTATTTGATTATCAACATTGAGTCTCCCATTACATGCAAGAAGGCGAAGTCAATCAAAAGGTCTATATATGGACATGTAATGAGATCATGATACTCTACTGGATTACTTGTAAAACATTATATCAATAAAAATGAGTTTGGAAAGGAAACATGTGTTGGAGTGATAAAAGAGATTCCCATGACTAATCTATTGATCTTGGGGTTTTTGAGATTTCTAACAATAGTTATATAAGAGTAAAAATTGAAATTCATCATTCAAAAAATAATATCTTGATCCATTAAAAGAGAAGTCTTTTCTAGGATGTCAAAATCTCAGGGTGACTATTCTTATGTTGGATGGGTGTCAGGGAATTCTAATAATGATTGACCCTTGATTAATTTCTATTGAACAAACCTAATGTCAAACTGCAGAAGGATCACATCACAATGAGCCATACATCCATTAAACATGAATAAATATACAATATATGTTAGTAGGTCCTCTCGATACAACACATGCATCATGTGAGGATATAGAAAATGTCGCAACTTCTACATTTCAAAATCCAATGTGAGGCATTTATTCTCGATAGAGGACTATCTGTTCCCCATGTTGAGGAGCATGAAACTGAGATAACATAAGATGTTTTTCCCAACCTTCATTATTCATCTATCAGTGTTGTGTATTGAGTAAATGTCTAACAGAAGTCACATAGAGGACTAATGGATTCCTAGTGGAGGGAAGAAAATTTACAAGAGATAATTGACTGTATTTATTCATTTCCTTAATGGAGTCCTGAAAATCCTCATCCAACAGGTAGGTTTTTTCATTATTCATTAGTGAAAAATTATTCTAAAAGAGGCATTAAATGCTTTTTGATGATTTTTTGTGTATAGGTAATGTGGTCTTGGAGGAGCCATATCTCTTAGAAGTTTCCATAGGAAGGAATCTGGCTGATGGCCTTAACATTATATCTTTCAACCTGGTTGTTTGTATATAATGACTATGAATATAAAATCCCTAGAATTAACAAAGAACATACACTTCAAGTGGTTTAGTTTAAAATTCCTAGAGCGAGGAAATAATAACACATTCTCACGGTCTTTGAAATGGTGCTGACATTTGAAGTATTTGACCACCATGTTATCCACATTTAATTCCACCAAACAACCTAATAATCTATTTAATGATGTGGTTCATTTCCAACTAATAAAATTCTACTATATTATTCAGGCCAAAAGTAATCTAATAATAACAAATGGTACCTTTTGGTGCACTATATGTAGTAGTCTACTCATCCTTTGAGGCCATCCTGTAATGATTGTACTCACTGTATCAATCCATAATAGGGAGGGCCTAGAACACAGATGTATTATATATCAATAGCTATGTAAAAGGAAGGAAAAAAATAATCATTCAGGGAATTGTGGTTGATGTCTCAGTTGTAAATATAAAATATGATCTTCGAATTCTTCTTCTAGAATGAGATGATTTTATCATGTAACACTGGGTGAAAAAAATCCTAGATGAAGTTGGGTTTGATAATCTTATCATCTTCGTTTGCAACTATAGCACTGTGAAATTTGTAAATATTCAAAATATGATGTTTAAACATAGGATGACTACATATAATACCAATATAGTGTAATATTACATGAGGATATTCTTATGGATATTCAACATAAACCCAGACTAAGACATCATAATGATGATTTATGAAATCTAGGTAATGATACTGCTCCACTGGGTTGAAAACTTTACATAATTTTGTTGACCAATGATCATTCTCATTACCCTTAATCACATGAACCTACTCATAAAATGTTTTACAGACATCCTACTTAAATGTAGGAGGATATTATTTCAAGGAATATTCACCATTTGATGTCGGATATTCAGTAGTTAGAGGTTCATCCAAGTAGAATGGTTCATGGAGGAAAACCTTTTTACGCTTGGTTAGATATTAAATCATCATTGTGGGGTTTATTATCTCATAAATCATCGGTGATTTTAGATTTCAATCTAATTCCATACTTCCTTCAATCATGAAGTCCATGATTTATATCAATGAATAGTGGAATGACAGATTCGAGTTCAACCCTACCCTGCAGAATATAAAAGTATGTTGTGAGATGGTGTCCATGGGAAAGAGATCTCAGTACCTTAGAGATGTAGGTGATTCAATTATCAGTTGAACCAACCTCATGTATGATTATGAGTAAATGTAGTATTCAAATACTTTTAATAATTCTGCAACCCTTTTTCTAAAATATGACAAAGTAACTTCCCAGATCTGACATCATAGACTCCAAAAAAATTGATTGGGGGAATAAAATCATTTTTTCTGTCCTCACATGGATTGGCCGCAGTGATTGTTCCCTCAATATCATCTACATTAACTATCTTACCCACCCTCTAGTAATATTTGAAATCCAAGATTTTGGATTCACTGTAATCAAAGAGACATACATCATTACCGAGTACCCATACTATATTATAGATCAAGTAAATTAAGGACAAGAGATAACAAGATAGAAATTATACATGAATATATAGAAAGGGACTACCCGTGGATGAGTTGTATGTCATATCACATGATACAAATTTTTTTTTCTTGATCTCAATTCTTCATCCAAATCATACCACATTTTATCTTCTCTATCTTGTCGTAACCCTACATCTTTATATCATAGGGAGTTAGATATTCATCATCGAGTCCCAACATATTATGTTTTTGGATCTAGATGAGATTGGCACATACCTTCTTTCCAATAGGTAAAAGGGGACTACCACACCAATGATATGTTTAATTATATATAGCAGAAAATGTTCCTATCCATTTTAGCACCCTCATCCTCTTAGGTGAATTAGATTATATCTTGAAATTCCACTTATTTGACCTCCTCTACATAGTACTCCACTATGGAAACTATATATTCTTGGAAAAAAGTGGGATTATAAATGAATCTTCAAGGGCCTAATGAATTTATTTTGATAAGAGGAGGGGATTAAGGATTGGGAACCATGAAGGTATACTGGCCAGGTAACATAGCACACCCTACTTCCATGCTATGAGATTCTCTCCCATAGTGTAATGTTCTTTGGATGTGATTATGGTGGATGTTGCTATTTGTACCATTAATATTTGGTGGGTTCTAGGAATATTGTCCTTTTTATTGGATGACTCCCCCAAAAAATGTCTTCTATCAATAAGATGGTTGAGGCCTGGATCTTTCTAGATGAATCTAACTGATATGTGGTCATATGTGATCAACTCAGTCAGTTAATATGGTCAACTATGACTAATCTATCTGATCTATTAATATTGTCTACTATTGTTACATATTTGGAAGAGGAATTGGGGAGAACGTTCTTAGTGAGTAGTATTAAAATCACGGATAATATTTGATTGTCATGACACTAGTGGGGGAATTTGGTTTCCATTTAACCATTTTCACTATCTCTTTGATACTTGGTGTGATGTGATGAAGACACAGAGGAAGTGAAAATATAATTCATCACAACAAAAAGTTTCTCTAGAATTCCAAGGTGAAACAAATGAAACCATGGATGTGAGTAAAATCCCTACAAGACAATATCTCATTATACTACTAATCTTAATTTAAGGAATTTGTATTTGATTTTATTGAATCTTCATGGTAACTACCATGGTTCATGAAGATATCTGTTAAACTCATTTAGATTTTTACCAACATGATCAAACTGGAATACACATAGGCATAGAGAAAATACATGGAAACATATTATTGTGCTATGATATGTAAATGGATCATTTTGTAAGATCAATGGACGCCACAATCAGTGTTTCCCACCACCTGAAGATTCTCATAAACATGAAACAATACAATTCTACTCTCTAGGGAATAGATAAAATATATGTAGTCCTGTAATTATTTTAATGAGTTGGTATGGATCCTTCTATATATGAAGGGAAATATGGAACCCTAGTCCTGATGAGTTCATGGAGCTAAATGTGAGGATAGAGCTACAATCTCCCATTTAGGCGGATTCACCTTACAATGAGAGGCCTAACAATTCTATTTTTGGTGCCTCTTATATTATTAAGACTATAAAACTCATTTATTCTCATTAATAAGGGATAATAAATTTGTAGGATCATGTGACATTAATAATATAGAAAAATATGCCCCTACAGAGGTAGGATTTCATGCAGGAGTTGGAAGGGAAATGTATGTGCGTTCTTATCCTACAACAGTTGTCAATCCAAATTCTTGAACATATATTAAAAATCACAGAACTCATCTTGGATGTTACGAGGGATAATGTTAGGGGCCAGATCATCATTGAAATTCTGCATACACAACATTAAAAGATTCTATTGATTTAGTGACATGTCTATTAGTACATGAAAACTTTAATGTAGGGAAAACAATAGGTGACTCACTCTTCCTGATTTTTATTATAGATGAAGAGATCAATAATTATTTCCCTTTGTTTTGGGTAGCTAAATTGGTAAAAGAATATTATGTTAAGGTCTCCCCAATTATTGATGAAATATATAGGTAGGTTGTTGTACCATAAAATTTTGGTTTCTTCTATTTTTTGTATGATGAAATGATGCATTCTAGCCTCCTTTTATTCTAGGGTTCCCAACATGTATCCACAGTATAGGAGGAAGTTTGTAAAATTCTACAATGGGTCACCCATCCCATTTATTGAGGAAAATATAGTGTTTTTAAAATATCGAGGTGATCATATGTTGTCAACTCCTACTAGATATAACTTCCCACATGGTGGGATCACCACTTATTGTTTTCCAAGGTAATGGAGGTGATTTGGGAGAGTAGATATCAAATAATCGTAATTACCACTATTCTTTAAGAATAATCATAACCATCATTGTGTTGAAAGACTCATCAACTCATCATGTGGTATTAGTATCCCTTGTAGCGGCTTGGCATGCGTCCCGGGGAGGATAGTCAGGCTAATCAGGTGGGTTCATGGAATCATATCTTGGTATCATACCATAAAATATATCATCTCTTTTATTTAGTTGATAATGATTTATGAACATGATGGGGGTAAACTGGACAAGGAGGAAATTCTACCCCACTAGGGGAGAAATATAATAACATTTGGGAACACTATAATCTAATAGATGATAAACCAAGATCCCATCAATGAACATTTCATTCTCATCATCCTACCAGGGAAGGGAATCAATAATGGGATATGCCTATTTTTTGGGTTTATCCTCGAATGGAACATAGGACACAACATTCTTCGTACACTTGTTGATATTCTACTAGGCATAAGATATATTTTTTTGATCACTGCGGCTAAGTGAATACATTTTATGATGAGTGAGGAAACATGTAAGAGGGTCTTTCTTGTACTGTAATTCAAATTGTAGTGGGAATTCCATATCAATAAGTTTTATCGGTATCCATGTTTTAGGAATCACGAGAACAACTGTTATTACCACGACTATACAAAAAGGATAATTTTTAACATAGATGGGTAAGTCTTCTTTTTATATGATATAGATGATGTTGAGAGATTCATATTATCCACATCCATTAATCTGAACATATTTATACCCCCTCCCAAAATCCAATAAATCACTATGATGATTTTCACACAATATTGTTTGAGGGTCTAATTGTATCAAGGTGACTGAGGATACTCAGCCACTTGGAGTGATTCCAACTCGATTCTTCAAAATTCTTGATTGATATCCATGAGGTTCCCTCAACGTTCTGGATAGAACAATTGTCAACCATGGATGATTTTTATCATTTTCCAAACGGTATGGAACAAACACATAGCTTGTTCCTCATTAAATGACCTAAGGATGTAAATTTGTGGTGTTGTAGTGGGCCAAAATATCAATGATACTAATATATGGAAAATTATTCTTATTTCCCCTCATTTTAATAGGATGTGAAATCTCCATGGTCAGCCTATGATTTGATCAATGATGTCTAAGTGAATGGTGGGGGTACATATATTGATTTTTTGTTGATTACATGATGATAGAGAAGATACATCTTGATTCGTGTATTTTTATCCAATGCAATGTCTCTCAATAGTGGATCCAACTGTGTCATCACATCCCAATAATATGGTGTATTTAACACTAATTCAGGGTTAATAGGTACAGTTCTCAACTGCGGATAAGACGTTCATGTCTCAGCAAGGGTTTCACCTTCTAATGGAGTTATCCAATACATGATAAACTATCTATATTACTTGTAGATGTAAAGAGTGAGAGAAATGATGATGGTGATGGATGTACCAAGATACCCTATAAGGGAGCCCTAACATCCTCTATGGGAATGTACCAATAAAGGGATCTTGGAATCAAGTGGATTTAACATTCATTAATGAAAAACATCAAATGACAGGCTCCTTCCCCAAAATATGATAGTTTGGGTGGAGGCTTCATTACCAAGTCATGTCTGTCAATGGAATCATAATGATTGATGAGGATTATTATGACTTCATTTTTCCTAGAATTTCTACATTAGTGATTATTATTCACCATTCTTCCCAAGGATGGTCCTTCAGAGATCGGTACCTCTTCGGTATAGGGAGGACCTCCATGGTTGTGATAGGTAGTTCTTGGCGTAGCATTCATCAAATTAGTTGGGGCATCAAAAGGGTGTTAATACAAGTTGAATAGTCACAAGGAATACATCTGTGTTGATAAGAGGGAGTGCGTTGAAGGCCTCAATATTGGTTATTATTGGATTGGGGAAAACATATTCTTTGGTTCCTGATGGTTTTGGGAGGACCTATGCACATCATCTCATTTTCATTATATGGACTATAACAATTATCAATGGTTCCAAAAAAATTGATAGAGTCAACCCAGTTTTCCTATAATGTGGCTACAATCTTGATCCAAATTGGATGAGGAAAAATCCATGTTCTCCTATTACTTGGATATATTGGTATGTGATGATGGTGTGAGGGTCCACTAGAGTAGTCGAAATATATTCCCTATATTCGGTATTATTTTAATCAACCACCAAATTTTGGATCATGTGTTTCAAAGTAGGGATAGACATTAGTGGGTAATTTCTACCTACTCATTAGCACAAGGGAATAGCAATTCATAACATTTATGGGACCTGTGGGGAGACCATCATGGTCATTACTGGAAAATATTCATGGTTTTTGTGACTATAGTGCTATCCCTTATTTAGAAAAGGGGATTGAAACCATGGTTCACTCTAAGAAGAGATAACCAATATTGTTGTTTGTTGGAACCTTGATGGGATGTTAAAAGGGAATCCCATTGGAGGATGTAGTGTCAGTAATTTGTTGACACATCGATGTTCGAGGGAACCATATTCCTTATAGGAATTCCCATTCTTCTCATTTTTATTAATGATGGTATTGAAAATCCTTCACTAGATGACTTATGAGGTTGACATGGGGCGTGCGATCCTAATAGATGATGTTTATTATGAATTCATGGAGGATATCATGATGAGAGTCATGGTGTGGGCGTGGTCATTCAGGATTACCACATCACTGGTTCTCCTTCTATTGTTCTTTTGGGTGCTCAACTACCAATTTCTTATTATGTGAGTCCAATAAGGCATGATTATCCAGCCATCAAGTTTGGTACTAGGAAATAAATTACAGGTGACCATGTTTCATTTAATCTTACAGGGATGGGGAGATATCTTCAATGACAATGTCACAGACTAAGGATTCACAAATGCTAGTTGTCCCAATTTCTAGTTAGTCACATGCATGGACCATCATATTATTGGTGAGACATAATACAAAATATATTGATCCAGGGAAATTCAAATATATGGATTCCAAAAATTAAAATCACCCATGATGAGGATAATATTTTCATGTCGTGTTCACCATTTGTATTTCTTATTATTTCACTAAGTCCCTATTATACACCCAAATGATACATAAAGAAATTGGTAGTTGTTTCCCCACATTACCACATACCAATTTTCATTGGATTTCATCACATTCAATGTTAATTTCTACTCTAGAAGAAAAATAGGATGATAGGATGTTGGTTCAACCTCCCACAGTTTCATTGATCAGGATATATACAATGTTACAATATCAATCATATATTGAAGTAATGTTTATAGAAATCATTCTTGGTTCCATATACTTATGTATGTTGGTTAGTAACACTATTTCGGTTATCAAATTATACTTTCATATTTCTTTGGAAGCAACCTTCAGTCAGGAGAGTAGCTAAATTTTTCATCACTAGGCATATCTGGATAATGGGATCATCAGTCACCTATATTCTTCATCATTGGATGTAATCTCATATAAGGCACATTATTGCATTAAAATCAGAACATCCCATGTTGATCATGAAGTAACAATTCATTGGAGTAATTATTCTATAGATTTTTACCTCCGACATCCCACACATATGCATCTGGTTTCTGTTTTTATTATGTCATAAGTTATAAATCATATATATAAGGACTCATATGTTTATTTAAGATGGATCATGGTATGATTTAAACCTTTTATGGTGATATATTTGGATGATCAGAACACCCCATGGGGTGGATCAGGGAGGTATTTCGATAGTATGAAATATGTCAAACCTTGATGGTTTACCAATGGATCAAGACTCCACATGTTGGAAGACCCAAGGTAAGTGCTTAATCGCATGTGTATACATATTAGATTTATTAAAACACACCATATGAGAGGATCAAGTAGGATTGTCCATACTATGGATGATTTCACAACTAAAAAGCATTCTAATTGATCAGAATGCCTCATGGATTCAGTCATAGGGCATGAGTCTAATGTCTTATAGAGATGGTTTTGGATGATCATAACACCACATGGGGGAGGATCAAGAAGGTGTCTCTCTAAGAGGGATGATTTCACATGTTTAAATATTCCCAATGGATTATAATGAATCATGAAAGAGGACCAAGGAAATGATTTTAACAACATATTGTGACAAACTTTCATTGATCGGGACACCCCATGGGGGTGGATCATAGATGTGCGACCCTAGGTGGTGATGGGACACCAAGAAGGATTACTGATGGATTTGAAAGCCTCATGTAGGGAATCATTTGGCCCATATTGAACATGTTTTGGAGATGGATTTGAATAATTGAAAATATCTCTTGGGGTAATATAATGGAATTTCATCCTTATGGGGGAAGATTTCATGCCATTAAGTCATAAAAATGGATAATAATTCATCACACTGGTGGTCCTGAGACACATGTTTAAATTCTTATGGAGATTATTTTTGTTAATATGGACCCTATATGGGTGTGGATCATGGAGTTGAATTTTTATAATGTATGATTCAATACATAGATGATTTATCAATGGGAAATATTAATCCTCCTAGAGGCATCCCATTTACCCTATTTTGATGCAATTTATCAAACCCAAATAGATAGATGCCACAGTTTATAGTTGGTCAAAATGACTCATCCGTGAAAAATATGTTGGTAAAATGCTTATGTTATATATGGTTCACTGAATATAAATGTTTTGGGGATTATATCTTGATGATTCCCTTCACAGAATGATTTCTCTTACTAGATAGTGTGGGGATTATGTCTGGAAGATTCCCATAAGATCTCATTAAATGTGAGTGGTAGAGGTGGGGGGTTCATCTGGTGCCACTCATACATAATTCAATATGTTATTATTTCATAAGGAAGACAATATTTTAACATCAATTTTTGAGGATGTGGTTTTGTAGTTTAATTTCATATAGCTATGATGTGGGAATAGGAAGCTTTACATCATGTAGCTTGTGCATGTTTGGAATCACTCTTCACCCATTATGATTACATGATCACAATTCAAATTACTTTTGGTGGGGTATGACATTGGAACCACTAGGATACACTACTGAGAGGAATATTCCCTCATGCTGTCTCTGTTAAATTCCCCATTCAATGAAGAAATAAATGATACAATGCCCATACCCAAAAGGAGTAGGTAAGGTAACATGTGACATGGATTCATAGAGGACATCATGTTGGTTACTCAAAAGTTGTTCCATAATTGTATGGATGGTTTCTTGCATGATTATTATGAGTAGATAGATCTATAATAAGGGCACACTATAGTCTTTCAAGAAGCAGGGGCAAGAAATATTGGAGTATTCACATAAAATAATATTTAATATATGGTATCATGATTATGTGACAGTAGATTTTTTTTCACTTGCATAATCTAATTTAAAATGGGTTGCATGAGGATCAATCAATCATGCGCCAAGACATGTTTGATACTACATGTGGTTCATCAGGCAATATTTTATTCTGCAGTTGGTCCATGTTTTGTGTTCCCACAGACGAGGATGCAATGTGTGCATGGGAGCTATGTTTTATCTTATGAAGAACCTCTCTAAGAGAAGGGGTGTCTGTATATATATATATCTTGAATCATCAGTGTTAGCTTCACAAGTCCATGGGTGTATAAGAGACTTCGGTATGCCATCATCCATTTCAACATGTGAAATATTGTGCAAGATGATCAGTTTGATGTCATATATTCCCTACAAAGGGGTCTCTTGTGAGAAATGTAGATTTCCGGTGTTCAACCCTTTATTCTTGTGGAAATATTCCTTGGAAATATAGTTGTTCATGGAAAAAATATAAAATATATCAACACCTTGGGGTGTATTTATTTTGCATAGTAAATTTGGTTCTTCTGCACGTGTGCTTAATGTTGTGTCCACTAATGTAATTAGCCTCAGAATCTTCCTTTGAGGTGGCCTGCATGATTGGTTCATAAAGATAATATTTTTCAAATATTCAGATGAATATCCTACAGTAATTGTCATGTTATATTAGTTTAATTTATGTTTAATTATTTACCATTCCCTATAAACTATTATTATTGATAAAGGTGGACTTAAACTATATTTATCTGTCACTAGAGTTTGTTCTCACCCATATTATGTATCATTTCCCCAATTTATTAATAGTTTTTTCAATAATGAATTTTCTAGGATACATTTAAATTTCTTTTATTATGTATTATTTTAAATTTTAAATTCATTATAGAAAATGTTTTTCATGTATCTATCCTGTTCTTAAAACATCTAAACCAGTCAGTCCTTTAGGATTTGTGCCTTTGAATCTATGAAAATATAAAAAAGGAACCACCAAAAATAGGATACTTGGGTCATGGTAACTATAACTTCTATTTTTAAATTATAAAATAATATGGCCCCAATATAATTGGATATGGTATTGAAGAAGTTGTAAGAGAATTTATATTATGGATTCATACACCATAGTTGATCTCTTTAGAGTGTTCTTGTGATATTTATTAAGAATAATTTAATATGAATGTAGTTATGTATTTATTAATGATATATCAACCTGACCAATATAATAAAAATTTATGCATTTAGAAATATTATTATAGTGTCACTGATAAAGGATACATTATTTCTAATCTCATCAAGTGTGAATTTTGATTTAGTAAGACACATTCTTGGGGAATACAATCACAATTGAGAAAATATATGTATACGATTCCAAAAGTAATATTGTTACAAAATTTATTAAAACCTACTTTTTCCTATAATATAATATTTTTATAGATAGGAATTCTTCCACCATATTGTTTGTTAAATTCCTCAACATTTCATTTCCTACTAACTATGTTAACATGGATGGAGATAATGTAGTTCTAGATGTAAAAATTTGAGGAAAACATTATGGATCTTAATAATAATTTAATCATTATGTCAGTACTAAGTGAATATTCAGGAGTAGAATAATTTATTATAAACAATTATTCATAAATAAATGTATTTTTTTGTGTATGAATGAAAAACTACATAGTGATAGACTACCAATCATGAATGAGGACGATCCATGAGCAATAATACCTAATGAATGATCTAGAGATACCTGTTATGAAATTACACATGAATATTTTATGAAACTACCTCTAATGTGAGATGTGTTTTAAATAAAAAAATAACTTTAGTCTAATGTATATATTCAAATATAATGATCTTATTAAACCTCATTGAATACAGACAGAGCTGATCAAGGACTATGATTGATATATTTAATAGCCTCATAGTTATAAAAATAAGGTCGATGATTCCATTACTACAGAGAAACATATACTAATATAATTGGTGAGGATTGGGAAATAAAATATCTAAAATTGTGTGAAACCAATTTATAAATAGATCAATGTAGTTGAGAAGACATCTTACCTTTTCAAAATGATTAACAAACCATATTTCCAAGGGTTGAACAGTGAGTCTGAAAGGCCAGTTATGATGTTTCAAAAGAATGTGTAAGAAATAATATAGAGGAAGACTCATGAAATTAAAATAAATTCATTTTATTGAGAACTATAATTTTTATTATTTAAAAATATAAGATTAAGAAAGATCATTTAGATAATTCCAACTTTTTATCTCTCCCCATCCATCCTGGAAGTAAAATGATATAGTGTGATCTTTGATTGAACGTATAATGGGACAACATGAATAAGGACATTATTGTGTATATCTCAATGTTAATGATTTTTTTTTCGTGTAAAATAAGAACAATATTTGTCGATGAGAAATCTGTTACCATATCCTATACCTAAAATGAAATTCGAAAACATCAAGATTGATATTTTCATTGGTCTTATAAATACATAAATGAAAAGAAATTAGATATGTGTTGTGGTGGATTGACACACCCAGACATACCCCATAATTTCTATTTATGATGATTTATCTCTTTACCAAAATTAAATTATTTTTTAATAGTAACAACGATGCATCACGAGGTAGCACATTCGATCATTTAAAATTGTAATCCATGGACCATTTCTAAATTTAGCATAATTTATCATATTTTTTGTATACGGAATTGAATTTAGTATTAATTTATCACACAAAAACTAATTTTTAATATGGAAAAAAAATTTGTAGATTCTAGTAAATTGTGATGTATTTCTCAATTTAATTTAAAGAAGCATGGGTACAATAATACCCAGTAGTTATGTTCTTAAACAAAAACTTCTTTCACTCAGGTTTTATAATAGACCCATATGAATCACTATGTGGTAGATTTTTAGAACTACTGAATATGGAAATTTATTTTGTGAAGGAATGATACTTGTTAATAATATTATGAAATATATCACATAGAATTTCAATTACCATTTCACATCATAAAAAAGATGCTCAGAGTATGTATATGTTTTTTTCAACCACCATCAATGGGATATGGATTTTGATGATGAAGATACATTTTTCTTTTGAATATCACCATGTACTTGACTCAATTCAATTGTAAATAATTTAAAACAATAATTTCTGTATTTTCCCCCATTTTTATTGATTATGGAATAACCAAAGTGGCATATTGGCTCAAACCATAACCAAATGTGGACTATGTTAATGATTATTTCCATGTATCTATCCTAGGAAAGTTCATACTTGTAACTAACATGTAATAAATCAAAAGGTAAAATAGATAGATAAAGGCTAATAAAATTTATAACAAACATTATAGATTTTAGACCACATAGAAATTATTATATACTACAGGACAACTAACCATTTGAATATGTTCTAGAGAAACAAAATATATTAAGAGATGATATGTGAAATTGAGAAAACAATAAAACAGATGTAAACCCATGTGTAATCAATAAATAAAATGAGTTTAAATACAAAGTATGATATTAGTAAAAGGGGTAATAATGTATCAACCATGTGCTAATAGGTTATAATTCATCCATGAATAAATTGATTATATATATATCTGTATAGAGTTGTATCCTTACAAGACAAAGAAAAAAATAGTTTATTTCATTAATTGAGATCATGACACTAATAAATAAATATAAACCATAAGATTAAAAATTATTATCTTGGAAAATATAGAAAATATGAATACAAAAAATTGGATAATTGGTTAATTTGAATATGGAATATTCATTTCCCCTTAAAGTAAAAAAATAGTTAGGAATGATAATATTAGTAAACAGAGTTAAGAATTAGAAATTAAAAATATAGATCTTGTGGTGGCAATATATTTATTGATTAATGGAGGAATTATTTTATATTTAAAGGTGGTAATATTTACATAGGAATAATAATTTGATCCTTGGAATAATAACATAACCGATAAAATAACAATATGGCCTAAAAAATGTCATATAAATAATATTTATCATGAATAATTTTAATATAAATATAAATATAAATATATATAATATAATCCCATAGAATAAATTTCATTATCAATATCACAAAAAATATATAATAAAATTTTTAATAAACTGTATTGCAATTTATTTGGTCAAAATGATAAATGTTTATTGAAAAAAATTACATATGTTAGAAAAATATTGATTATACAATGAATTCCCTTTTTATAATATGCAAATAAAAATGATATAAGGGTGATTTATAGGTATATATTAGAAATATTTTAATTTGTAGGTGTATTGTTAAAATTCAGTTTTCTTCCTAAGTGGTGCCTTTTAAAGTACATCATTATTGACATAATAATAGCCTAACAAATTGTAGGAATTATTTTTCCACAATACAATATTTAGAATGGGAAATTATTTAATTAAATTCACTATTTTTTACAAAAAAACCAAAATATTATTTTCAAATAACGTATAATGTAATCTACTAAATTATGAATTTATCAATTTACCAATGAAAATTTTAATAAAATATTAGATTATTTTGATATCATTAAAATTTATCCAATAATTTTATTATATTAATATATTACATAAAATTTCAATAACACCTCTATTACAATGTTTACCAAGTAAATTTTAGTTTATTCAATATTTTAAGCAAAACATATAGCATTCATCAAGAATAAATAACTCATAGACCCTGCATTGGAAATACACATAATACCAAAGAAAAATATTTCACCAGGTACATTATTTTAATCCCTTTATCATCATTAAGGACTATATAGTGCACTAAAATCAAACATTTTATGTATTTTAGTGTGGAATAAATGAAGCGACATAGAAAATAGGGTAATTTTTCACTAACTCTTTGTCTAATTTTCCTCATTTATTCACCTTTTAAAAATAGTATCCAAATATACACCATATATGATTAATTTTTTAGTATTATAAAAGTATATTAATGAAGATACATTAATATAATTATTATATTTTCATGATATTTATATTTCACACATCTCATCCACAACTTTTGATAATGTCCCATCAACCGTCGGTTAACTTTCGATGATGACACAACCCACTCTCAAATTATTACCAAAAGTATAGATTATTATGATATATTTTTTATTATATAAATATATAAATATATATACTTATATAATTTAATTTTTGATATTAATAATTTTTAAATTGAAATAACTTTATTTCAAAAAATCAAAGATTGACGAGTTAGTTTATAGAGATTATGACATCGAAATGTTTTACCATTAAAAAATGGAAATGAATAATAGAATCCAATGACTATAACTCATTATGTGTGAATAATTGAATATATTTCACTTGTAATTACATGTTTATTAACTTATTTTTTTCACATATGAGACAAAAAGTGATGAAAAAATCATGATATATGGTAAGGGGATTATTAAATCAAATTCTCTATTTTTGGGGTTATCAATTCATTAACATTATTTTTCATATTTAATTTATTATAATATCCTAAAACATTCATTCCATTAAATAATTATTAATATACCACATTATATTGATTTTTTACCTTATTCAAATGATTTATAAAACAAACACAATTCATTTAGTGAGTGTTTATTTTTCAACCCCTCACATTGTCTCCTCTTGATATGTTTCCTATACTCTCATACATTAAGATAATTTATTCAAAAAAATTATTTATTATATTCATATTTAAATAAAAAATTTAACTACTTTAATTATTATTTACAATAAATTTATGAAAACATTATTTTCCGTGAGTTTATTTCATGAATACCATTTTTATATGTTCTCTTTTCTAGAGTAATGCATGATTATGATTATTTAATAATATTAAATGTGGAAGAATTATTATTTATAATTATAATTCATTATGTAATTGTATATTTCAAATGAAATTATTTATATTATGTTTGAATATGATGTTATGTTTTTTTAACAAAATGGTCTTATGATTTGTTCTCTTATGTAATGAATAAAAATGATTATATATTTGATTACTACTATATGTGGTATTTGACCACTATATCATGATGTTTCATTACTATTCATTTCTCACATTAAATTTGATTTCCAAATGATTCACTTACTATTATGACAATAACAATATCATTATTATTTTATTATGATGATGATTCTCCCATATACATAATCCATTAATGACACCTGTTAATTATATGATAATAGAACCATTACTAGGGTTTATCCAAGTATATTCGTTGATTTATATAATTAAGAGAATAAAAATATCAGGGATACTCTGATATATTTTTTGGATTATCAATAACTTTTTTAAAATAATTTTTATATTTTAATACCCAGAAGTGATGATTGAGCCTATTTTTTCCATGATACATAACCTTTTGATGCTGGATTGAATTACTATTATGAACTTTATATGAAATATGAGTTAATAGGGTGGTAAGAAATAATTGGGTAACAATAAAACCATGAAATAAATGGGACATGTAAAATTAATTGCATTAGGTAGTATAAATGTGGTATGTTAAAAATAACTACCATGACTATATTGTTGTTGGAGATAATAGATACAATAAACCACCTAAACAATAGTTGAATAAAAATAAAATAAAATATATCTACTACTATGGCAGAGCTTGAAAATTATGACAGTGCCTAATATTAAACCCTGATATGTTGTCCCAAATTAGGTGACAAAATCATAAAATTTTTATTTTCTTCTTTGATATGAATAAATGATTCCAAATTATATCCATCAAATGTATAAAAAATCGTCCAAAATTATTGGGTAGATTATATATGAAAAAGATTTTATAGGTATAGATATTTATATAACATGTATGAACTCTATCAAAATTAACATTTCCACACAATATCGACTTTTAAAATAGAACTAGATAATTGTAATAACATACTTTCTTTAATCAACGAATCATCATTATCTAGAAAACGGACTTTGATAAGTGTTATACCGAACCTAATAACCTAAAAAACAATTTTGAAATTTGGATGACAAATATTCCAATTTAAAAAATGACAAAAATAATGTAATATATGATTGCGTGAATATGTTGAAAAAAAATAATTTTAAAAATAAAAATTTATTACTCATGAAAAAAAATTACGATAAAATATTTTAATAAAAATATTCATAATGTATCATATAGTAAAAAATTAATCATAAAGGTTCCATTCCAATAAAGAAATATTTGTGATAACTTTTTCTCAATATTATTAATTTCAATCTAAAAAAATTATATAATTACCTTTACAAAATAGCTCATTTTGTATCATATTAAAAAAAAATATAATTTTTATAGATAATCACATAAATACCCTATATAATATATATAATTCTTTATGATTAATTTTTATATCAGTCATATAGATGGAATAACCTAAATGGTTACACATGAGAAAAACATTTTGATTACAAATGGAATAACCATCATGATCAATATCAAACATTAAACATACATAATAATTTATACGGATACTATAGAATATACACCTTGATTTATATCAAAACTGAAAATCATAATAAAAATCTCATGAACCAAGAAATATTTATAAAACATAATGACTTTAATTTTTTCAAATTTTAACAAATGAAAAAATTCAATTCACCCATAAGAAAATATTTTCATATAATGAAATATCCATTCATTTTGAAACCATTTTTTATATAATATGTATAATGGAAAAGAGGGATTTTATTTAAAAAATGAATTCATTCAAATTACCCCATACATTAATTAATAGATATAGAATCTAGAATATGGTTGGTGTAGTTATTTTTTTTATCGAAAGGTGGTGGGTCGGTCAAAGACCAAGACACAATTCACTCAATAGAAACAATTACAAAAGTCTGAAGGAGGGCGTTTTTTTACAATATTTTTCATAATGTTGGAGAAGATCATCTGGAAGATTATCCAACCAAGTGATTCCCTAATTTATTCCTTTATTGGCGAGACCATCAAAAACGATGTTCCCTTCAAGGAAAGCATGAGTTGAAATGTTTCTGATCTCCAGAAGCGAATCAAGGAAGCTTATCCAGCATGTGGTAAGAGGCCAACCAAGGTGCATCTTACCATTAAATATGGCTTGTAAAATAGTTGTTGAGTCTCCTTCAATCCATATATTATTCCACCCATTTTGTATGACAATGTCAAGCGAACGGATCATGACCATCATTTCTACTTCTAAAAAGGGGCAACACTATAGCTACCAAAGAAGAATCCTTGACAATGTTTAATGGAGTCTCTGAAGAAAGTCTCACATCCCACTGGTCCCATGTTTCCTTTGGAAGCTCCATCAACAATAATTTTCATCCATCTTGGAAGTAGGACCAGCTAGAATACCTCAAAGATGTTCCTTAGTGGTTTGTAGATGCCATCAATTCGAAGATGATGTAGGATCATGTAGTCATCAACAGAGTTATTTTTGTGGGATTTATGGATCGAGGATGCATCGTTAATGGTGATGAGAATCCACATTCAACCTACATAATGAATGAATGAATAGTTGTTGTATATAATTTCATTTCAATCATACCAGATCATGTGCAAGATCTCAAGAACAAAAACATAGAAGAGATTATTGATTTTTTTTGAAGTGTGAAGCTCTACACATCCTTTTAATTGTAAAAGTATAGAGTCGAGTAAATACCATCTAAAATAAAAAATTTCAGTAATATAAATCCATAGGGCAGAAGAGGTAGAACAATACCGAAAATGATTATTAGTATCTTCTCTATTCTGGTGATAGTAATGTCACTTTGATCAGAGATTCATACCAAAAGATTAAAGACAAACCTCGTTAGGAATATGATTTTGAGCAATGCGCCAAATGAGGTTGAGTCTTAAGGGTTTGATCCAAAGATTATTAAAATGTTTCAACCAACCGAAACTATAATTAGAATAATTGAAATTGTTATTAAAAAACTTTTTGAATCAAGCACCCCATTGTGGGTAGGCTCACAGATATGAAAATCCCCAATATTAGAGAAAGTATAATTATCAATAGTATGAATGATGTTATCTGGGACATTGAAATTTCTAGATTGAATCACATCTTTAATAGTACAATTGTTGTTTTTTGGATGTGAATTGGGAGAGATCATAGATAAGAGGGGACCACCATTCCAGTTTTCCATCCATAATATCTTGGAGGAGTCTGAGCTAACCATCCATCTAGAGTTATATATAATCTTAGAAAAGGATTTTATAATGTATATACATATGGAGATGTTTATATAGCTCAAATTACCCTCCATGAGATTCATGATAAATATTTCTTTTAAAAAATCAATAGAATCCGAGTTACTATTAAAAATATTCCAATTGAGGCTAGCTTGTAAGGATTCATTAAAGAGTTTTAGCTTTTTAATCATAAGGCCACATTCCTCTAGAGGTTTTTAACATTTATACCATGTTATAGTAACAATATTCATCTCTAGAATGCTACTTTTTCAAACAATGTTTTTTATGTTAACATTAATTTTCTTAATAAGGCTGGTAGGCCTTTTTTAAACCCTCAGCGAGTAGGCCAATTTAGAGACATTTGTAGATTTCACCAACGTAATCCTACTAGACATGGAGAGGGATTAACCTTTACATTAGAATAGATGATTAATAACCTGGTCCACAACAGCATTAAAATATATTGATTTCATTCTTCCCAAGAAGATTGGAACTCCCAGATAAGTGATGGGGAAAGATCCTTCTGATATTCATATGCTATTAATAAATCATGTTTTCCTACTAAGATATAAACTTTTGTTCAATAATACAAAAGACTTTTTCTAAATGGTAGATTGACCAGAAATATCATCATAATGAGCCAGAGCATTTTCAAAATTTTGGATATTTCTTTTCTCACCATTAAGAAAAAGAATAATACCATCCGCATAGAAAAGATTCATAGGAACCTTCCAACATCTAGTAGCCTGTATGGGTTTGAGTTTGATTTGATCAACCAGTAGGGTGAGAAACATGCTAAGATAGTCTTCCACAATTGAGAAAATAATGGCAGAGAAGGGATCACCTTGTCTCACACCTTTGGTTCATTTAAAGTATCCTTTTGGGGATCCATTAACACTAAAGGAAATAGTGGCCGAATTAAATAAGGAGTTAATTCTACTAATAAAATTATCATTGAAGCCAAATATATAGAGAACATTGAAGATGAATCTCCAGTCAATAGTGTCAATGGATATCTTGATGTCATGTTTAAGAGCATTGTTTCATCCTATGGACACTTTATTATGGGAATTCATGTATTCCAAGGCTAGTAAGATGCAATCCTGAATGGATATACCATTAATAAAACCAAATTGATTCCACGATATAATTTTATTGCATATAAGAGAAAATTTGTTAGAAATAACTTTAGTAATAGTTTTATAGAAAATGTTAATGAGAGAGATGGGTCGGAAAAGATGAATTGTAGAGGCATTAAGAACTTTAGGAATGAGGGTGAGAAATTGGGCATTAATAACATGATGGAGAAAACCATTTGAGAATAAGGACTTGACAAGTTTATAAACATCAATATGGATGGTCTCCCAGAATTGTTGAAGAAAATATTTATTAAAACCATCAGGTCCTGGGGAACTATCATGTTTGATACTAAAGATGGTGTTTTTGATTTTATCATCAAGAGGGATGATCAAAAGAATGTGATTATCATCATCATGAACCATGATCAGAAGGATCTTGGAGAGGTGGTCCTTATTAATATTTGGACCATTAAAAATAAATGTGAAGTGGGATACCACATGATCAGCAATGTCCGCCTCAGAATCAAGAGGAATGTCATTATACCTAAGAATGGATAGAGTTCTGCAGTATTTTCTAATTCATTGAAGAGAATTGTAGAATTTTGTGTATCGATCACCATCAGAAAGCCATTTAGTTTTGAAGAATTATTTACACATGTTTTCCTTATTAACTGGGAGAGAATTAAGTTTCACAGAGATATTGATTTCATTTTTGGGATTAGAAGAAAATCAGAGTGAGTGTTGAAATTTTGGATTTGATTAAGCTCTTTATCAAGGATGGAGATATCTTTGTCAATTTGTTTTTATTTTGGCCAAAAAAAATCTTTAAGACATCGATTAAGATGTTTTAGATTGATGGGACAAGCAAAAGCATCCGAGTTGTGATTCATTGACGCCCAAATTTTTTTAAGGGAGTTGAACATTCCATGTCAGAAGACCAAGCGTTGTTGAATCTAAAAGGTAGAGTGGACTTGTTATTTTTGAAAAAGTCTACCCAGGATGGGGTGATGGTTCGAGTATATTTTATTTAAATTTTTGGAAGTGATAGTATCCCAGTTATCTAGAGTTGGGTAATTTTTAATGGCCCTGTCATGTTTTCCCGCAACAAATTTGTAGTAGTGTCTTCTATACCAAGTAAATTTAGCACCTGTGAGATTAATTTGTCGAAGGTTACAATCATCAACACAAGTTCTAAATTCTCTTGGAGAGATATGAGAATGTGTAAGTCCAATTTTCTAACTAGGAGAAAGAATGAGATAAAATCCTCTTATCCCAAACCAGGTGTCTTGAATGGTGTTAGATAAGTAAAAAAGATCATGCCAGAGAGGTCACGGTCTTGATATTTATTTTTAGAATACACCATTGTGAAAAAATGTATTTTATCAATGGAGAAATCACAAGAAAACATTTTATCAGAGAATTTGTAGATATTGACATTTTGTAAAGTAGCATGGTAAAAAATCCAAAGGGAATAAATAGCAATACAATTTTTTCAAGCACCTATAAATCTATAACCATAAGAACCTATATGTATAGATTTCATATAAAAGTTGGTTTTTGGTTCAGAAATAGAAAATATTTTTGGTTTATGCATTAAAATAAGTCTTTTATGCATAATAACTATGTCATAGATTGTTATGCTCAGACAATTCCAAAATTAAAGATCCATTAAAACATGGATTTGGTGCTAGATACCCCTTTTTTCTTTTTTTGATCCACCCGAACCCTTTTACCTTTTTGATCTTCTTGTAATTTGAGTGGGGGTCAGACTAGACTTCTTGTCCTATTTACTCATAGGAGAATTAATACATGTGATAGAATCACCTTGATTAATACTAGAATTAATACTAGAAGATGTTTTAATAGCAATGGGGTTGGTCATAGGATCATCCTTTGGATATTTGTGTACATCCGATACGTGAATAATAATGTGAGACACTAGGGGGTATTTGGCTTCTATAAATTCGATGGGTTTTTCATTTTTCATAACAAAATTATTGTTCGAGGAGGTCAGTTCACTCCTAGTGTTAAAATCTTTGCACATTGCCCTGTATTTCTCAAAATTTTAAACACATTTGACAAAAGTATTCATACCTGTAGTCTCCAGGTATGCAATGAAATTCAATCGAGGCTATACATCAGTCCCATATTGGTATGCATGTATCACCACTGTATATATAGCATCAATAGAGGAACCCATGGATGAATTTTGATCCATCTCCAGTGGTAGAAAAATTTCAGTGCAGGCATTACCACCTAGTTTACTCTGAAGTATCACTGATGCTCCCAAATCCAACAGTTGTTCAGTGAGCTCTTTGACCTCGGATATTGGAGCATGATTCTTAGAAGATGTCACCTGATGTTGATCAGCCACATGGGGAATTCTTCCAAAATATATTGATGTTCTTTACAAGTATCTAAGACCAACTTTTCAATTTCTTCCATGATGCAAATCAAGATTTTTATTTTCATCTTCTTCAACAAGTTCAACCCAATTGAAACCAAACATTCTCTTATAATGATTGACTTATTAACCCATATCTGAGATCTATTCCTAGCTAGTTCAAGGTTTTCAGATGTAGTGGCCTTGTGTTACTTTTTCATTCAAATTTCAGTCCACCCATCATCCTTGGGTTGAGCAACTTGGCACTTCACAACTCTACATTTCAGAAAATAATGTTCGAAGATTTTATAGAGTTCATAATACAAAGGAATACGTTGACATTCCACTCGAATCACCATTTTTAGTTGTTCACATTGAAAACAATTACTTTAGGTTGTTTGGAAGCAAGGTAAAATTCTATCATCACCCTAGAATACAATCCCATCTCAGTGTTAATATTTCATTGATTGATTTTGAATATTGTACCGATGAATAAGGAAATGCCGTTTAAGATTTTTAGACTCCAGAAAAACCAACTCCACCAGTGGAGGTGATCCCATATTTGATCCATGGAATTACTTGTAGTGTGTGGATTGAAGGAGAGGTCCCATTTAGAGATTCAAAGTAATCCTATATTAAGATGAAGGTTTCCAAATTTCCAGTCCCAATCAATATCATCCTGGGATCTAAGATGCATATGAATGTAACCCATTCCTAACAACTCTATCTTCTAGTCAGAGACACCCCATACATATGATATTCACATTTTAAGATCAGAATTCGACCAGGGTTTATCCCCATTGATATATAAAACATGGCACATAATTGAAAACTTATATAGAAGTGATTGTTGTTTAAGAAACTCAGGGTCAGCTTCAACCGTGAATCATACATCATCAAGCTTCCTGCATAAAGGAACCATCATCTCAGATGATTTATTCATTTTAGAACCTTTGAGTGCTTCAAAGAAAGAGATTCCTTACTTTCTTCCCCCATGAGTTTTTTATAATTTCTTTAATTTTATTTTAAACCATGTTATATTAAATTACGTATTCAGATAATATGACCTCCGACCATCTGATGATTCTCTTCTCTTAAGTCCAACATGACATCCCTAAATTGAATATGGTAGAATTTGTAATTATTTCATCATAAGAAAAATAATAATAATAAGGAAATAATTATAATTTTTATATATCAATTAATATTTTACAAAAATATATGAAATATTTTTGATTAAATGAACTAGGTTACAATCATGTGGATAATGTACCATGATATGCTTGGAAAATGATTCTCAATTTTCAAATATCATAGGTGATATGATGTAATTGGTTATTTTATCTTTCTAGAATTATAACTATATCATTAATACCATATTTTATATTTATATTAAGTTATATATATCATCATTATGATGTGTCGATGAAAAACGAATCACTTTCCTTATTGAGATGGTGTTTTGTATATATAGATGAATGACATTAATAATTTTCATTAAATAGAAATGTAAGAAAAAATATTATACATTATCTTTGAAAAAACAAAATCTTGACATGAATTTCTTATATAAAAAAATTCATTTTTTTACCATCCAAGAGAGGTATTGATGGAAAACAAACTCCTATAGTTGGTGATGAGATAGTCTGACATACAGAAAAAAATGATTTCATTTCTCATTTGATTGAAAAAGAAGATGGATATGAGATGCTACATTAATAAAAGATCATATTAATATATTGTAGATAATTTTATTTAATATTATTATGGATTCAAAATATTTTATAGAGTATTAACAAAAAAAATGAATATAAAACATTATATTAAAAGCTATATATATTCTTCGGAAAAAATCTAATCTTTTAGACCTTAATCCCTATAATGGTTACATTATTCATAATTTAAGACTATAAGAACCTAGTTTTTCTTTTAGGAATGGATCTATTAATTTTTATTATAAATATTTAAATTAGACCTAATGTGGATACCTAATGATTTATTATTGATCTCAGGGGTTTCTAGGAATCTTTCGGAGCCCAAAGCCCAAAATTTATGGAAAATAGGCCATTTCGCATAGTTTGTATAGGGTTGGTGCACATTTTGGCTAACCAATCAGATGGAAATTTCAGAACAGAACCAAATTTCTTGATTTATGCACGATTGTGCATCATAAACATATATGTTTCCTTTCTTCCTGGGTACCCATGCCAGGTTTTTTCATGGCTTTTAAAATAGTGCCGACAAATCGTCCATAGGATAATGTAAGAGAAATTTTACTTTTTTCTCTTAATTATCTAAATAGATCCCATCATTCTTCTTAATAAGTGATCCATCAGAATTATCCAATTTTTATCTCAATTTTGATATTTTGGAAGGTAAAATATAGGGATCATGCTATCTCCACCATCAGGGATCCGATCAAGATTCTATTGATCACATTGGATGCACAATTGTAAGTAATTGATTCGATTAATGTTATTATCCTCCTTTTCACATGACCTAGTAATCAGGGTATGATATGTTTCATATTTTCATAGATCTACTCTAATATGAGAAAATCTTGGCACTAATACTAGAGGTTGAGTGTGACACATTCCTTAGGTGGGTGGTCTATAACTCATCCCTCATGATCATTTATTTTGGAATTGTCCTACAGTGTCCTCCAACTTCATCGATTGTCATTAATTGAAATAATATGGCATGAATTTATTCATTAAATCTGTATTGTTCTGATATTTCTATATATATGTGTGTTTATTTATTGGTGGTTAATCCCACAACTTCATCAATCCCATGGAGGATGTTATTCCATAATGTGGTATTTATTATTTGACATTTTTGAGCCACCGTTCGGGTGTGACTTGGCTTGACCATTCTATGGGTAACCTTTTATATTATTAAATGGATTGATTTATATTATGGATTGTATAATTAAATGTACCATGTATTATCACCACTCAACATAACTATGTTAAGTTTTACAAATTGATAATGAAATGTTAAAGGGAAATTGGAATGAATACCAAGTATATGACATTAACGAATTAAATGTGAATGATTAATTTATTTCATGTCCATAGAACAACTTTAAAAATTAATGGAAGGTAGTGTAATATAATATATTTATTAAGTATCCCTTAAATAGAATTGAAATGGGCATCATGATATATGTCCTTATCACACTATTGAAAGGAGAGGCCTAAACCAAATGGACTTATAGATTATCTATGAATGAATTAATGGGTTTCATGATTCATGATATTATTTCTATTAGGAATTTATACATTGGAACCTAATGAAATATTACAATATGTAAATATCATGTAAGAGTGTCTTGACTTGATATCCCCTTCTATTATTATCGATGAATGCCTTTATAAATCGAGAACCACATTAGGATTCTAGTGTGTTACTTTCTTAGGATGAGACCCATGAATATCACAATCATTTTTTTTATTCATAGGATGCCCTACATGACACCATCAGATCCCATTAATATCATTAAAGGGCCCCTTGGATACACTCATTTGATCCCGTGTTGACAAGTAGGTGACATGGTTAATTCCCAGTGGGCCCAGTAATTTCAAAGTCCAATTTTACATTAGATGAACTACTTGGGCTTTGTAGGGGTCTTGTTGTGGAATTCATTGCACTATGCTCATTGGGTCACATTCTTACCCGATTCCAGGATAGAATTATTACTATGTTTGAGACCCTTAAGGTCTACTTTCCCTTTGTTATTTCATTGTAAATCCTTTATTAAATTTCCTAACAGGTTTTCTATTCCTAAATTTGCACCTTTACTATTATAACATGTGAATTATTTATAAACTAGTAATAATAAATTAATAGAAAATTTATGTTCAATTTACAACCTAGTGTTGAAGAATGTACATGGGTATTTAGTCACATTGTACTGCTTACTTTATATATTCCAGCTTAGACACTAATACATTTCTATTACATGGTCCAGAATGTATTTAAACCATTAGTGGTGGCCCACAAAGAATTATCCCACACCATATCTGGGTTTCATTTGGGTCTGAAGAAGATTACATGGATGTATGTGTTTTTAAAGGGAATCATACAACTTTAACCACATGATTGGGTTTTTTTATTCTCGATCTTGATAGAAGATGATAGAGTTGTAGATCAAGATGCTTGGGATAGAATTGGATTTAATTTATACTTATGTGGAACATGTTATGCCAATTTTCATATATCAATGATTTCTAGTTTTTTAGTGACAAGAAATATCCTCAGTTGTTGAATGTTATTCTAGTTTTTTTAGTTATAGTTTCTATTGTATCTATTTTAAAATTTTCGTTCTAATTACTTCTTTTTTCAATTATTTACAACTTTTATATTCATCAGTTTATCTACACTTCGGTAATAATGACATAATATCCCCACTGAAATACCATGGGACCTCACTAATACTAATTATCCTCTAGTGATCGAGGAGACACACTTTAAGCCATATGGCCCACTGGGCTTGGGGTACCTTTTAATTGGAATTTAGTTCTGGTACATCAAAGACCACCATAATGAGTGGATAGATTCTAGGAATGTATATGGGTATTTATTGGAGGATCCAAATGTATTTTTAAGTGAAACGATAATGGGTGAGGGTGCTTCTTTTTATAAGAGTGTAGAGGGGTTCTCATGGTACTACATAATGTATTAAATTGATATAATTATTTTTCATTTAAATTGGATATAAAATTTAATATTTTTAATATAGGATGTGTGTAACTCTAAATAATATCTTCTAATAAAAATTTGACTTGTTTAGACTTTTGTTTAATCAATTGATATTGTTTTAACCCCCATTGGACTCCTTTCATGCTTACTATTATTACATAGTGTTTTCAAATTTAATTTTTCAAAATAGTTTCTATGAAAATATATCTTGACCATAAATGGAGCATTAATTAAATTTTAAACAATATACAGGTAACTCATATTATGAATCAATTTTATCAATTTTTTATCCTTTAATAAATAATTATTTATTATAAAATATAATTTATTTCATCATTGTATATACATAAAATATTACAATATAATAAATTTTAAGCACAAATAAAATATTTCCAAAATGATAAATATTATAATAAAAAAATATGGTATTATTATAACAGTCCATTCCAATTTATATATGTTTTGATATCATATTTAATCATATTTTTTAGACTAACACACAAGTTAACGAATTTTAACAATAACCTATGTAATGACTTTTTTAATATTACAATATATTATATTTAATAATAAGGTGATAATTGGATAAAAATGGAATAATAGTGAAATATTAAATAAATTATCTTTTTAATTTTCCTTTTTAATTTTTTTAATTTTTTAATTATTGAATTGAATATATTTTTACAAAAAATAATATCAATATGATTTTAAGAACAATTCACATATTTTGATTTCGAAAACAACTAAACAACATTGTAATATAAATATATTACTTAAAAAATAACATTTCGATTTATGATTAATATTCATAGGATTCCTTAAACGTGCAACAAATATTAATTTTCATGTTTCTAAAACAATTTAGTTGAATTTTCAAATCCTTGCACGAGTATTGTGTCATTATTCTACTGACATTTTTCGTAATAATTTATTCTTTAAAAATATATAATAATTTACTATGATTAATACATAATTTATATTTAAAATAATAATTTATAAATTAACATAACATATTTTTGTCTAAATATCAATAATTTAATCTGAATAAAATATAGATAAGTAAATTTCACACTTTTATTTTTATAAAGCATTATAAAGGTCAATATCTGGACCCAAATGATACACTATTTTATATAATTTATGCATGGATGGTTTTATATGAAATTTAATGATCCAATAAAATTAAAGAAACGTTTAGTGTAATTTTAACCCATTGTCACAATATTTTTACCGCCAATTAACCTATTTTACCTTTACAATGGTAATTAAATTTATTATGATTAATATTCCTAATGAGAAAATAGCGAAGGGAAATATTTATAAATTTTGGAACCTATTATTACAAATATTTAATTCATTACCAACATTAAATTCAATGAATGTTTTGAATTTAATTTAAAATTAATCGCAAAAAATGTGATAAAATATATTTTATCAGAAAAATAATGTTTTTGGTGTATTTTTTTTAATAAAAAAATTATTGTATACATTTAATTAAAATTTAAAAATTGAATTTTGTCTAATATAAAAGAAATAATTAAATTAAAAAACATAGCTAATGTATAATTAAAATTTCTAAATAATTCAAAATAGAATTTAGTTTTTAATAAAAATTGTTATTTTTTACTATTCATTGAAAAATCAAAATTTTTAGATAAATATAAAAATTTTACCATAGAAAATGTTTACATTATAATATATGAAATGATACCCTTTTAGTAAAATAAATTTGTTTATATTTTGAAATGTAATTATATAATTTCATGTACAAGAAGAGATAAAATCCTTTTTTCATTAAAAAATATTTTTGAATAATAAATTTTTATTATTAAAATTAGAGTTATTTATTCCAAATAATTTAACAATAAATATTTATTGATTTTAATATATACATATACATATATATATATATATATTATTAAACTAATTCATGAATGCTAATTTTACTACTAGGTTATAATGATCAAATTCTAATAATAACATTTCATGATTTATTTAAGCTCAATGTTCTATATTATGTATGATATTAAACAATTCCTATACATATATTGATTTTAAATGACCTCCCTCTTAATAAACATTCTTCTGACAATTTTGACTTATCCTTTGTAAATAATTGTTTACAATTTAAAACACATTTTCTGAAATCCCACATCATAAAAGTAGTTTTTAAATCATCCTCATGAGAACATAGAATGGAATGTATGAATGTCATCTGAAAAAACAAATACGTTGTTTTCCATGTATCTCCATATGTTTTCATGGATCTTTTTAATTTAAATAAATAAATTTATCATTGATATAATTCATTACACAATGTCTAATAGTCCATTCAGAAGAAACTGTCTTGGAATATGGCTCACGCATAACTGAAATGACATAATTTACCCAAAACACCATCTTGGAATATATTATACACAAAAAAATTGGTCATATGTTACATGCAACACCAACTGGGTGTACGTTACATGAGACACCGAGTTGGCATATGTTACATGTATCACTGTGTTTCCATGAAACATTTTTTTTAACTATATAGCGATATAATTATAACTTATTCATAATACAATGTAATATAAATTGTAATAATGACTTGTCACATATTTTTATTATGGTTTTATATAAATAAAATATATTTATAAATAATGATATAATTTTTGGTAATGTCATTATATGATTAAAAATAATATAAAATGATTTTCATGTCATTCTATGAATATAAATAAAATTAATTTTAAATACATAATTAAGGTTAGATTTATAAAATTCACTCCCTATCTATATATTGAATTCAAATTTCACATAGGGTGAATTTTAGGGATTTTTTTGAGAAACAACATTTTTGGATGAATTGTGGAAAATGGTGAATTTTATTTGAAATATTATATTGATTCTAATTTATTTATAAGGATGAATTATATTTTATATTTATTTCAACATTTAATTAGTTAATATTTTTATCAATTAATACAATTTAGGTTTTTTTATCATTTAAACTATGAAATTTCATATAAAACCTAGAAAATGTTCTGTTGTTTTTCTACAAAAACCGTCAATATCATCCAGTCAGTAGGATTAAATTTAATTTATTCTTCACCACTTTTTTATTAGGAATTTGGAAAAATGGTTTAATTATTTGAAACACAATAATATATAATGTCTAATATTTATAAATAAATTTTGAACAAAAATTTTGTTGAATGTAATTAATGGTAAATAAAATGATTATGTTAAAATTATTCTTAATAAGGGACTAAACATTAATATGAAGCTCCCAAACTACCTATAAAACTTCCCAAGAACCATTTTATGGATATATTTTGAATCTATATTTTAATTTATCTATATTGGACCATTATTGGGTCCATATGAAATGAGAAAAATTTGATGGAATGTGTTTTCAAAAAAATTACCATTGTGTCGTTCACATATACTATAAATAAGCCCTATCTGGTAAAACATCCTCCCAAATATCAAGAAACAATGTATAGATTAATATAATCCAAGATAGATCATATAAATTCATAACATTATCATATAATTATCCACATTGTAATAATTCCATCCTAGGAAACCCTTTGGAAAAACCCAAAAGGATTTACCTGAATAAGTGGTAACATTCTTCCTCAAGTTATTTTCGGTTATTTCATTCCCCACTAACTCAAATATTATTATTACATTAATTTATAATAACACCTGTATAATCAATATACCATAATGTTTTTTATTCTAATATTTCTACTTACACATACACACACTTCTATATAATGGGTAACATACATTCTGTTTACATGTAAGGTAAACTACCACCTCACAAAACGATGATTGTTCATTTTAACATCAATACTTCTCATGGTAGAAATATTGATGAAAAAATTTATTATATATGTTATAAATCATATATAATATGTATTTATTTTTCTTTTAACCTTTTTAACAAATATAATTATACTTTACATTTGTGGTAAATACGGTAATTTCATTAAAGTAAGTGTGGAATACTTCCACCTCACAAAGATGTGATTCATTAACACACTAAATGAAATGTATTAAAGATGTGATCATTTATCATATATGTTATTTATAAAAAGAAAATTATATTTTAATTCTATCATATACATATATACATATACGTCATTTTTTTTTCTTTGAGTACGATAATAAAAATCGAAACAACATTCATGCTTAAGTTTGACCTACTGTCTCTAGGATTGGTGTATTCCATTTCATACTATTATATCCAATAGATTATTATAATACATAGATACATAATATAAATTATATTTATTTCATGTTTCAAATTATAGAAATAATTATATTAGTGTAAGGACCAAATATATGAAAAATTAAAACACATGAGATGAACAAAGAAGATATTACATGAAGTGAAACCATACATTATAATTGTTAACAAGAAGTTTATATAAAATCATAATAAAACCATATATGGTAATATATATAATAATATTCTAGTGTAATAAAATTATAATAATATTAAATATATTAGATAGGAATATTTTATGAGTACGAGGAGATTCAAGAGACAAGTTATTAGAAATTGCTTCTCAATTTTTATTTTCATGAGATACTTACCTTAGACCCAACTATATTATTATTTGTGGTGTATATAATAAAACTAAATTAATTAAATTCATATTATTATTGATATTATATTTATGGTTATTTGGAAATCTATTTTATGATATGTATTTAATGGGGTTAATGTTTCAAAAGTTACAGAATCGATAAGATAATTTTGTCTCAATTTTCCATCACCGAGTCACTTGTTATATTATGAACCTACATTCCTTTTTATGTGTATATACATCCATTTCACTAGTTATATCATGAATATAATTATTTTTTATATATTTAATTATTAATTTCATTTCACTTCCACACATGGTGAGTATGATTAATAGTTACCATGTGGTAAGAGTTTACTGAAGCAATCTCTTCATTTATTCATATTTTTTATGATTTTGATTTATTTGATTAAATATAATGACTAATATATCATGGACACACATGATTTTAATTATACACTATTTGGTCAGGGTATCTCCTTGTAATAGTAACATTTTTTTACTGATCAGTATTAATATAAATAATAAAATGTTTTCAGGAACAATATGACAATATTTCTCTCTTAGGATAGAAAGCTATTTTATTATAAAGGCCATGTTATCAAAACCAAATAATGTTTATGAAAATTATATTTGACAATAAATTTCAATGAAATTTCATTTTTATGAGAATAATTATTGTTTTCAAAGATTCATATACAAGTTATCAAAATAATTTTCAAATAAAATGTTTTTAAAAAAGGTTTTATGTTTCGGAAATATTTTTTCAATGTAGAAAAGATATTTTTCAAAATATTTCTTTTAAAGGATATCAAAAAAATATTTCCAATCTAATATGAGATCCATTTGTGTTACTCATTAATTTATGTTTTAATGATATATTTTTTTCATTCATAAAATTTCAATGAACATTTTATGTTTTGATAGCATGATATTTATGAATCATGGGTTTTCTTCAAGAGATATATGATTTTGAAATGATTATATTTTCACAAGATATTATTTTGATGAAATGATTTGGAAAATAGAAATTTTTTCAATGGTTACGATGTAACAAAATTTTTATGATACCCATTTCATTTTATGGGTAAGGTTATTTTTTTAATGATCTTGCGGAACATGTATATATGATTTCAATCTGAGGCAATATGAACTATATATACCTCAAATGTGTTTCCAAAATATTTAAATCCCTTTAGATATAATAATATTGTATTGGGGTTGAATATTTACTATTGAGATATCAATGGGAGTGAACCATGACTACCATGATGGTATGTAGAGTGAAATAATGTGACTAATATGGCTATGGGTGTAAATCATGACTACCACTATGGTATGTTCAGTGATCCCATACTACCAAGATGGTTATAGAAGATATTCCTTCAATACTATTAAAATCATATTATGTGATTATTTTTTCTATAATACTTTTTTTTATTCTTATGTTATGATGTTATGGATTATGCTATTTATTTTTTATTGTTATTTTCTAACTAACTACCAATATTTGGGTCATTGTTATTGTTTATGATCTTTGATATATATGGTTTTATATTATATTTTCATGATGAAATTATAATACACCTATGATGATGTTCATTCTTATATTTCTCCCCTGTTTACCCTTATTGAGTGTCTTAGATCACTCCTTTTTGTGTTTCCTTATTCATTTTAGGATAATATGTATTATGTTTTATGTGTCTAAGAGAGTAAGTAGTCAACCAGATTTTATTTATAGATAATTTATCTTAGGTATATGTTTATGTTTCCATGTCTAAAAAGGCACTAGAGTAATATGATATTTGGTTATGTATTTGTACAATGTTTTAGGTATTCCACAAAATTTATGTATTGTTAATGTATGAAAAGTGAGGAGTTTTATATTTGGTATCAGAGAAAATGTTTAATTTACATTTTTATTCTATGATGATAAAACCCTAGTGGGACCACTACTACAAATTTGGGCTATAGCCACGGACCTATAGCCATGTTTTTATAGGTCTGTGGCTATAGGTTTCATATTGCCACCAATTTTATTCCAATCCGTGGCTAAATCACACGATTCCGTTTTTTCCCCTAATCCCTCGGGCTTCCTCCATGCCTCGCATTTCCTCTTCCTTGATCCCTCCTCCTCGTCGCGCCCTCCTCCTTCACGACGCCTCCACGCCGCGCCCTCCTCCTCCCCGACGCCTCCTCGTCGCGCCCTCCTCGCCGCACCCTCCTCCCCGACACCTCCTCGCCATGACCCACCTTCCCGACGCTACCCTCACCAGCAGCACCTCTCCTGTGATTCCTCATGGCGGACAACCTCCCCTCCCTTGTGCTCCCTCGCCAGCTGCGGCCTCCCCTCCCTGCGCACACGCCTCCGGCGCCCCACCTCCCTGCGCGTACGCCTCCGGAGAACCTCCTTGTTGGCCAGTCCACCTCCGGTGACCGGACCCCTCCGGGTCGAGCCCTCTTAGCACCGCCAGGATTATGTAAAAGGTACATAGTATTCATGGATTTATAGGGTACTATAAGTGATTTTTGGCACACATCACAAGGATTGTAATTCATTTGACCTCCCATATGTGGAATAGGAAGAAGTTTTCCTAGACTAAACAGTACCAAAGATCTATCAAGGGATTGAAGTTCAGCTTAATGAGTGATCATATTTTAGACTATCTAAGGAGATCATGGAGTACTTAGTTTATGGTTCTGACTTTAGAAAAGTGATTGGTTGGATGTTGATGTAGATATATAATTTTATTACATATGGGTCAAGGAAATTAGTACCCCATGAGTAGAAAAACATCAATTGTGATCTAGATCTAGTATTATTTGTCCTAACTTAGACGATTTGGAAGAATTGTCTTATGTGTGATCAAATTGATATTTAATTAGACCATCAGAGTCCCGGGAATGTATTCACATATAGGGACATGAACATGAGGAACTGTTTCATGTTGTAATTCTTATAGATCAATGAATTTGAGATATTATATACTCATTGAATTTAAAAAATTGTATTTGATTCCATTAGAAGGAATTCCCATGCTCATTTTACTTAGGAGGCATTTGAGCGATTTTCTACCATGACATGAACACTTGTTGGGATTGTGGGTGAATATTTTATTCAGTTGAGGGTGATTAATCCTTTAATTATCCATCATGTGAGATATTCCATTTTAGGTTACACCTACTATGAGTTATTATGTGACTAGATATCCTTCACAGATTCACCCAAAAGATTTTTTGAATAAGGGAATGGTATCTTAATTTTATAGGGATGGACTGTTGTCCTAGTAATGATGTTAGAGTATGTGATTATAGAGTTTCACACAACCCATTTTCTATACATCCTTAGGTGTGTAATATGTACATAATACATCATTGGAAATTTTTTTGGGCTATTATGTCACAAAACAAGGCTGATTTCATCTCTTGATGCTTCACATGTCAGTAGGTGAAGACTATGATCCAGGTTCGAGTTGATTTTTAACAACCCCTAGTGATCCTAGAGTGGAAATGGAATTGAATTTCCATTTACATTAGTACATGGTGTTAATGTACATCAAGATCCCATGACCCCATCTATTTTATAATTGACCAACTTCTGGAGATCGTGAAATTCCTTTATATCCTGGAGTAATGTCTAGAGGAGTGTTTGGGAAAGTCGTAAAATAGTAGATTGTTTTCCATTATGGGCTACCCTCATATATTCTATCAAACCCTGATATATGGTTCAAATTATGGCTTTGGAGGGGCCTATATGTGATAACTATGAGCTAGATAAATATGAGTACAACCTTCCAACCCTAGACAAATGGGAACACCGAGCTCACTATAGAGGTACTTGATTATATGCTAAGGGCATGTGTAGTAGACTTCATCTACAGCAATGAAAATTGAATTCCCCTGATAGACTTTTTTTTAAATAATAGCTTCCATTCTACTATCACTATTTATCAATCTTGTGGACATCTATTAAAGTACCTTCAGGCCACCATTGTTCCCCAAATAGACCGTAAAGAAATCTCTTGTTGGGCCATATATTGTCTAGGAAATGATAGAGAAGTACAAGTTCATCCATGAGTTCATGAAGACATCCCATAATAAGTTGAAATAAAATATATATCTATAGAAAAGGCCATTGGATTTTGAGTAGAGAGACCAAAAATTCCTTTATGTCTCCCCGCAATGTGGATTCGGGAGATTTGTCCAGGGTTCATGATATCTCTACCGCCACGATTCATATCCCTCTCCGTGGCTAAATCATAACCCGTTTTTTTTCTCTCAATTATCATAGGGCGCCTCCTCTGCCCTGTCGCCGCGGCCTCCTCCTCCACGACGCCTCCTCGCCGTGCCCTCCTCCTTCCCGACGACTCCTCGCTGTTCCCTCCTTCACCCAGAATCCTCCTCGTCGCGCCCTCCTCGCCGCACCCTCCTCCCTGACGGCTCCTCGCCGCGACCCTCCTTCCCGATGCGACCCTCCCCCCGATGCCTCCTCACAGCGACCCTCCTCCTCGACTCAGCTCTTCTGACGGCTCCTCGCCACGACCCTCCTCTTCACCTCGGCCCTCCTCCCGGATGCCACCTCCCCGATGCCTCCTCCCCGACTCCTCTATTCCGACGCCGAGGCAAGTTTTTATGTATGTAAGCATATGAATTATATAATATTCTTCCGAGTTCATGGAGTTGCAGAAATTTTCTCTAACCTTGGGAGGTGATGAGCATTCTATGTATCATCGGATTGAGTATGGGTTGATAATTCCAAATAAAAAAAGTTGAGGGATGATCCCCCTATCTCACCCATTAGGTATGACCGATGTATCTTTTGTGAGACCCATTAATAATGAAAGAGAGTCTTGATTTGTAGATAAGTTATTGAATAAGCCTAAGAAATATGGTTGAGAAACCAAAACTATCAAGTACTTAAAAAGTGAAATCCTAGCTAAGAGTGTCAAAATCTTTAGAGATGTCAATATTTAAATCAATATTTCTAGGTTTGGATCTCCTCTATAATATATTCACACATTCAGAGTTAATATATAAATAATCTGTCACTTCCATGTATAAGCACCAACTAATACTTCTTCCATATTCAATTATCTAAGAGTTGAATGAGTTTTGCATGTTATTTTAAAACCATACATTGGAAATCGTAGCCATGTAGCTTCTCATATATTACAACCTCACTAGTTGAAAACTCATGTAACATGAGTGGCCTTTTTTGGGAGATCATATTTCTTCTCTTCCTTGTCTAATTCTTATGCAAAGTTAGATTATTCTATTGTTGGTGATGCATACATTGATCTATTGACAATTTCATTATCCAATTCCTTGCTTGGTATGGATGCCAATAATCCTCCTAAAACATTGGCAACCATGAAATTTATTGGTTCCATATTTTCTAATGTAAGAAATAGCTTTCATAAAAAAACATGATATATGTGCTTTTACATGGAGAAGAAAACTTCTGTTTCATTTGAGAATTGTTACAGATAGCTGCCCGGAAGATGATAACGATGGTTTATCATTCATTCCAATGATCCAAATTTCTGAATGGCTGGATGAGTTCTCGTGTCATCTATTTTCTTTACTTCTACACTTGGAACCATATAGTTTTATGTAAGTGTTTATGCCTTTTTTTCTGTCCCTTTCCCAATAATTCATGTATTATTCTAATATTTAGTTATGAATTGTCTAGTTATTATGTTGTTTTATGGTATTGCAGAAGTTAAGGGCTACACTCTTCATCGGTTTTAGGAATGATCCTGATTGAGGATGGTCCCTATTATTTTTTCATGCTGAAAATCCTTCTTGGGAAGCTCTCTCAAAGTCTCTATATTCAGGTATGTCCTGTAATTGAAGGTTGTTCAATCTAGTAGCTTCAAGATTCCATTTTTCTTCATTTTTTAAGATGATTTAATCTTTGGAAAATTTGTATAATTACCTAAATTGTGTAAAATTTGTCCTTTTTTTCTACAGTTGACACACTGATCACATATATATAAGAAGTTGTTACATCTCATTTCTTTTCCCACTATTTTCTTATAGGTGTTTTCTTATGATAAGACTGGTTCTATCCACCACCATCGAAGACAATGAGTTCAAGATTTGGGTATGGTTTATTCCATTTTTATTCTTTCATCCACCTATGTTCAATATATGAGTAGTCATTCAATTTGACATTACCGTTTATCTGCTTATAGGGTGCTTCTTCTGGTGCATGATCCCAAACAACTGACTCAGGTACTATATCAATGTCATCATTGTACCTAACTGTATTTAATAACATATTCCATCATGATTTTTGTTTTATGTACTCTGAATTCTTTATTCAAATTACAAAATTGTAAATGTGCTTCTCAAAATATTCTCTTAATGAAAAATGTAATTTTATCTTATGAAATTTAATTTCTCCATGCATCCAAATCTAACATATCATTCTTTATACATTGAACATAAACTATTCTCTATACTTTCAAGGGAGTTATATGATTAATAGCTGCTTTATTGTATTTATTACTCAGCTCGATTGTATTATTATCACATAATCATCAGTAGTTGCATTTTTTTTGGTGGTCCAACTCTTGTGTATGTAGATTCATATCATAGTCTTTCAACTTTTCTACTATCGGGTATGTTATACCTGAATCGTCTGATCATAGGGTGTCTACTTAGCATACAATTTTATTGGACCATCCGATGATCCTCCATTGCATATTGTATTCTCACAGCGCATATTCTATCCTCTAATTGCAGTGTACTCCATCCGATGATCAATCCGATATTCTCACTCTGCCCATTCGTGTCATTGCACGACCCCTTCATTTGGTTGTTTTACATTAAAATTCACATACTGTGTCTGGTTACCTTGAACCATTTCATCTAGGATTATAACCTTCTGATAGTTACTGCATGCGGAAGTATTGCTAGATCGCCTCTATCCGAGCAATGGAGTCTTGGTTTATCCGAGCATCTCGGCCAGTGTATTTATGTTTGAACACCCCCTGCCCGCAACACCCACTCTGCCGCCTTCGAATCAGCCCGCACCATCCCCCCAACACCTGCAACCAGCCCCTTTCAACCAGCATTCCAGCCTCCTCCCGCTCCCTTCACTCCTGGTCTGAAGATGTTGCCCCGCAGATGTCGCTGGATTGGGCCAACACGCTGCGGTCATGCCGCGGTCACTCCGCAGTCACGCGGCGGTCACGCCGCGGTCCGGCCGCGGTCACTCCATGGTCACGCCGCGGTCACGCCGTGATTATTCCCTGCTCCAGCCACATCCATCCCACACCAGCCCCCTTCCACCTTCATTTCAGCCCGCTTCCACCAGCATTCTAGCCCGCAACAGCCCCCCCCCCCCCCCCCACCACCTTCGAATCAGCCCGCAACATCCCCCCAACACCTGCAACCAGCCCCCTTCCACCCCCATTCCAGCCTCCTCCCACTCCCTTCGCTCCTGGCCGGAAGATGCTTCCATGCGGATGTCGCTGGATCGGGCCAACACGCTGCGGTCACGCCGCAGTCACGCCGCGGTCACGCCGCGGTCACTCCGCGGTCACGCCGCAGTCACGCCGCGGTCCCGCCGTGGTAACGCCGTGATTTTGCCCTGTTCCAGCCACATCCAGCCCACACCAGCCCCCTTCCACCTTCATTTCAGCCCGCTGCTACCAGCATTCCAACCCGCAATAGCCCCCCCCCCCCACCACCTTCGAATCAGCCCGCACCATCCCTCCAACACCTGCAACCAGCCCCCTTCCACCCGCATTCCAGCCTCCTCCCACTCCCTTCGCTCCTGGCCGGAAGATGCTGCCCTGTGGATGTTGCTGGATCGGGCCAACACACCGCGGTGACGCCGCGGTCACTCCGCGGTCACGCCGCGGTCACGCCGTGATTTTGCCCTGCTCCAGCCACATCCAGCCCACACTAGCCCCCTTCCACCTTCATTTCATCCCGCTGCCACCAGCATTCCAGCCCGCAACAACCCCCCCCCCCCCCCACCACCACCTTTGAATCAGCCCGCACCATCCCCCCAACACCTGCAACCAGCCCCCTTCCACCCGCATTCTAGCCTCCTCCCACTCCCTTCACTCCTGGCCGGAAGATGCTGCCCTGCAGATGTCGCTGGATCGGGCCAACACGCTGCGGTCACGCTGCGGTCACGCTGCGGTCACGCCGCGGTCACGCCGCGGTCACGCCGCGGTCACCCCGCGGTCACGCCGCGGTCACGCCGCGGTCACGCCGCTATCACGCTGCGGTCACGCCGCGCTCACGCCGCAGTCACGCCGCAGTCACGCCATGATTTGTTCCTGCTCCAGCCACATCCAGCCCACACCAGCCCCCTTCCAACTTCATTTCAGCCCACTTCTATCGGCATTCCAGCCTGCAACAGCCCCCCTACCACCTTCGAATCTGCCCGCACCATCCCCCCAACACCTGCAACCAGCCCCCTTCCAACCGCATTCCAGCCTCCTCCCGCTCCCTTCGCTCCTGGCCGGAGGATGCTGCCCCGCAGAAGTCACTAGATCGGGCCAACACGCTGCAGTCACACCGCGGTCACGCCGCCGTCACGCCGCGGTCACGTCGCCGTCACGCCGTAGTCATGCCGTGATTTGGCCCTGTTCCAGCCACATCCAGCCCACACCAGCCCCCTTCCACCTTCATTTCAGCCCGCTGCCATCACCATTCCAGCCTGCAACAGCCGCCCTATCACTGGATCGGGTCAACACGCTGTGGTCACACCGCGGTCACGCCGCGGTCACGCCGTTGTATTAATATTTTTCCCTTTCAGAGCATCTTTCAACAAAGTATTAATAGAGGATGGCTTGCAGAATTTCTGTACAATTCGGCACTTATCAGTGGCATGGCTTATCATCATGCAATGCTCATTGTACTTTGGTATGTTTTCTAATACAAAACATACCTCAATAAGATGATCATTTATATCAATAGAAACACATTCCAGGGGGTGTATAGGGCCTGGGGGAGGGGTGTTCGGCAGGGGGGTGTCCAGCAGGGGGGGAGGGGTGTCCAGGGGGTGTCCAGTGGGGCTGTCCAGTTGGGGCATGGGGGTTGTCCAGTGGGGTGCAGGGGGCAGGGTGCATGGGGCAGGGGTGTCCAGTATGGGGAGGGGTGTCCAGTATGGGGAGGGGCTGTCCAAGCAGGGGGGAGGGGTGTCCGGCAGGGGGGAGGGCTGTCCAGGGCGTGCAGGGGGTGTCCAGTGGGGTTGTCCAGTGGGGCTATCCAGTTGGGGCATGGGGGCTGTCCAGTGGGGTATAGGGGGGAGCATGGGGGACTAAGGGGGGAATGGGGGTGCAGGGTGGTGTTCAAGGGGGATGTCCAGGGGGTTGCAAGGGGGTGCAAGTGGGATGTCCAGGAACCTAAGCCCATGCAGGTTATGAATGTCTCTATAGAGAAAATGCAGTGCTGTCCAGATCTGGAAAATATCAGAAAAAATCCCACAGATACTTCACAGGCACCAGGTATAACTATTTCACGACCTATAGATAGTGAGCATGGTGCTATAAAATCTGGTTACTCTATTTCAAATCATAATTCCAATGTTTTGTTTAATGCAGTACTACATGAAATCTGATGATTTATGTTGATGACATGATTACAATTTGTAAGAACATGAGCCTCATAATTATTGTAAAATCACAAAATAATGGTAAGTTTGAAGTGAAAGACTTAGGAATAGCTAATAAAACCTTAGGCATTGAAATTGTTAGATATAGACCAAATAAATTTTCTTACTTATCTCAAAATGGTTAAATATTAAATATTAAAAATAGGCACATGTTTGAATCTCTCAAAATTTCCAATGTACTCCTAGTAAAACACTTTAAATTTTCTTCAACACAAAAACCCATTGCTGATGATGATATTCAATTTAGGTGTAAAATTCATTATGATAATATTTTTGGTAGCATTATGTACTCTGATTTCCATGGGACCTGATATTGCGTATGAAATCTATAGTCATAGCAGATTTATGACCACACCTGGTGCAGGTGGGCTGCGGGGGGGGGGGGGGGGGGTGGAGGTGGGCTGGGGGGTGCCAGGGGGGCTGGGGGTAGCAGGTGGCTGGGGGTGGCTGGTGCAGGGGGCTGGGGTTAGGAGCTGGTGGAGGTGGGCTGCGAGGGGTGGGGGGCTAGTGCAGGTGGGCTGGGGTTGCAGGGGGGCTGGGGAGGGGGGACAGGTGCAGGTGGGATGGGGTAGCAGGGGGCTGTAGGGGGGCCTGGTGCAGCTGGGGGCTGGTGCAGGTGGGCTGCGGGGTGGGGGGGGGGACCGGTGCTGGTGGGCTGGGGGTGGCAGGGGGCTGGGGGGGGGGGGGGCTGGTGCAGCTAGGGGTTGGGGTTGGGGGCTGGTGGAGGTGGGCTGCGGGGGGGGGGGGGTGGTGGAGGTGGGCTGGGGGTGGCTGGGGGGCTGGGGGTAGCAGGTGGATGGGGGGTGGCTGGTGCAGGGGGATGGGGTTGGGGGCGGGTGCAGGTGGGCTGCAAGGGGTGGGGGGCTGGTGCAGGTGGGCTGGGGTTGTAGGGGGGGCTGGGGAGGGGGACAGGTGCAGGTGGGCTTTGGTAGCAGGGGGCTGCGGGGGGGGGGGGGTGGAGGTGGACTGGGGGGTGGCAGGGGGACTGGGGTAGCAGGGGGTGGGATTCTAGATTTGGGATAGTAGGGGGGTGTCCAGACAGGGGAGGGGGTGTCCAGATAGGGGGGAGGTGTGTCCAGACAGGGGGGATGTCGCTGGACCAGGCCAACACGTTGTGGTCGCGCTGCGGTCATGCTGCGGTCACACCGCGGTCACGCCATGGTCACGCCACGGTCACGCCGCGGTCACGCCGTGATTTGGCCTTGCTCTAGGACGACACCCTGTGGCGGTTACTCCTCCTTAGAGAAACGTTGAATGGTTAGCTCTATAATTTTTCGTATTTACTCATTCCTAAACTATATCTCCTCTCAGCGCTGCCTCTCATCCATCTTTCCACAAAACGTGCATAGCAGGTGGTACAAAGGCTCAATTCAACTGAAAACATTGGTTTGGAGTTGTCTGGCATATTTTATTGTACATGTATCACATAATATTTGTTCGGTAATTCTTCTTTTTCATCATCCTATTCACATGTTTTCCGAACCAGATCATACTCATCCTCTACACATGTCGTCTGAACCGGATCAGCCTGTTCTGATGGAAATTCAATGTCTGCTTTTGGCTGTTTTAGATGAAATTCCTTCCATAATTCCCTCATCTCATGTAGCACTCATTGGAGGAGGATGATCACTGCCAAGTTGAGTTTTAAAGGCTGCAAACAATCTGTTTGATGCAATTCCAAAGAGGATGTTCTATTCTGAGGGCCTATTTCATGCTGGAGTTCCTACATTTCCCCCACATGCTGGCAAATGGAGGTCTGTTTGGGCCTATGCAAACAGGGCTTGTTTGTTATGGAAAAAGATGCAACTGGAGACCTAGTTTTCATGAAGAGTTTCCATGAAGGGTCTTCACTATAGAGGAGACTAGCTCTGGTCTGCATTTGGTAGTTTCTTCCATGACGGTTCCCACAACCTTTTGACTGAATTTCACACCAAACCATGCCCTGCTAGTGAATCTTTTTCGATGCACTATAATATAAAAATCCCATGGCCAACCCACCAAAATCAAACCAGCTATTCCAGGGACATTTCCACTCTCACTAGAAAATCCAAACTCAAGCCCTTTTACAATTCCAAGATCCCAATTCAATTTAGCCACTATGGACCCCTTTCCAGTCCCCCACCATTTTTCAATCCACCTAGGCAACCCATCCACAACTTGACCACCAATCATGCCTACCCACCTCTCAACATCTAAGCCACCAACCCCACATTTTCCACCAGGCATCCCACTTTAAAACAATTCCAAACCTCACCCAATTATAACCAATTAAACCAGACCCCTTAACATTTGAAGCCCTCATCTAAATTCCTCTTCCAACTCACTTAAGGGGGGCGGGCTGTCCAGTAGGGGGGCGGGGCTGTCCAGCAGGGGGGGAGGACTGTCCAGCAGGGGGGAGGGCTATCCAGGGGGAGGGTTGTCCAGCATGGACTTAACTGGTTTTTTGGCACCCAAAAATACTGAATGATATTGTATCATGCCTAGTAACGGCTCTTAAAATTGATCAAAGGAACTTACATGCTAATTTGGATCTATTCTACAGAGTAATGGTTGAAATAAACCTTGACTCACAACTTTGCAGCTCAATTAACATCAATTCCAGTGAATACAAAACTGAAGATATAGTGGAATATGAGCGAAAACCCCCATTTTGGGATCACTATAAAATCATAGGGCATACTATCTTCAACTGTAGGGTGATTAGGAAGAAGGTAATAAAACCATCTGAGAATGAATGGAAGGAAATGAGGAGACCTAAAAAAGACAAAGCCCCCATGATAGACATGCCTGAAATATCCAAAAATAAATATGAAGTTTGGGTCAAAAAAACTCAGACTTTGACTCACATAAGAGATAGTTCAGGAACCAAATGGGTGGATGAAGTGGAGGGAGAAGAAAACTCTATTAATGATCAAAACCTCTCAATTGAAATTACAAAACTTTTACTAGACACTATTATAGTATCAACCGAGCAGGAAAAGATTTCTAGCTATCAACATGACCTAGAAAAGCATAATCTCTAGCACCCAATCTTGGATGGAGGGAATTTTTCTACTAATGAACTGAAGAAACTAACCTGTACTCCTAATACATCGATCCACAATAATGATGTTTGCACTAAAGAAAATGATTTTGCTGACACTCCATACATAAGCGCCAAGCAGACCCATATTACTTCCACACCTAAATTAGGTATGCAAATGGAAAATCAAGAAACCCCCTAGTCTTCTAGCTCTATGGTGAAACCAGCCTCCATAGACCTAGAAGCTCGAGTAGGCATGAAAAAGATTCCAGCAACTGTTTTATATGACAATTCTGTTTCGGTTCTCGTACCCTAACATATGTAGGTTTTTAATGTTACCCCAAAGCAGAAGTAGAACCTCTCTCATAACTATATCGAACAACAATCTGCTCTAGATCCTCTTATTCTAGGTAGTTGTCCTCCTCTTTCTTATGCAACTAATAACTATTCCATTCTGTCTAAAAAACTGTGTTATGATCAAAATGAATCTTCCTCTGATTTTTTCTCTATGAATTATGCTTCTCTACACTGATGCAACCTAACCACTACTATCCCATCCCATATTGCTAAAAAAAACAATGCCTCTTTTATGAACAGTAGCCTGGTTTTAAGTACAGGTGACTCCACAATGGGAAAGTAGCATGAGACCAAATCACATGTCCATAATCCTGGGTCTGGGGGGGGTCTGTCCTGGGGTGTCCAGAGTCTGGGGGGGGGGGGGGGCAGGACTGGCAGGGGTGTCCAAGGTCTGGGGGGTCTTTCCTGGGGGGGGGGGGGTCTGTCCTGGGGTGTCCAGGGTTAGGGGGTATTGGGAAGGGGGCAGGGGTGTCCAGCAGGGGGAGGGGTGTCCAACAGGGGGAGGGGATGTCCAGGAAGGGGGGGGGGGTGTCCAGCATGGGGGAGGGGTGTCCAGGGGGGTGGTCTAGGGTTGTCTAGGGTCTGGGGGGGGGGTCTGTCCTGGGGTGTACAGGGGTAGGGGGGAAGGGGTGTCCAGCAGGGGGAGGGGTGTCCAGCAGGGGGAGGGGCTGTCCAGGCAGGGGGAGGGGTGTCCAGCATGGGGGAGGGGTGTACATGGGGTGGTCCAGGGGTGTCAAGGGTCTGGGGGGGGGGGGGGGGTCTGTCCTGGGGTGGGGTCTGTCCTGGGGTGTCTAGGGTCAAGGGGCAGGGGGGAAGGGGGAAGGGGTCTCCAGTAGGGGGAGGGGTGTCTAGTAGTGGGAGGGGTCTCCAGTATGGGGGAGGGGTGTCCAGGGGGTGGTCCAGGGGTGTCCAGGGTCTGGGGGGGGGGTCTGTCTTGGGGTGGGGTCTGACCTAGGGTGTCCAGGGTCAGGGGGCAGGGGGGCAGGGGGGCAGGGGGTGTCCAGCAGGGGGAGGGGTGTCCAGCAGGGGGATCTAATATAACTCTTGAAATCTCATTCATGTGTTTCTAATGAGTTCTTTGACTGATGTAACAGTAGAAAGCATAAACCATTTAACAAAAAGAGATCAGACCCTCATTAAAGAAGGTTCAAGTGATAAGCTTGCAAGTCGGGTTTCATGTCCTCAAAGCACACAAAATTTATAAAAGTTCTGGAACCGTCCCTACTGTTTTGTTTACATCCACATTTCCCAAAAACTAATTCCCAGCTCACCATAAGCCTGACAAGGATAAGATCTCTCTTTTATCCATTTCCGATACTGCCATCACTAGCTGGTCCATTAGGGACACTTAATTAGTAGTTTTTCACTAAAGTTATCCTTACACCCTATGCTACAACTCTATTCTGCTATGAAAATAATGAGGAAATTTCATTTGGCCAACAGGGGGGGCTGTCCAGCAGGGGGGCGGTCCAGTAGGGGGGGCTGTCCTACAGGGGGGGGCTGTCTAGCAGGGGGGCTGTCCAGCATGGGGAGGGGGTCCAGGGGTGGTGTCCAGGGGGTGTCCCGGGGTTTAGGGGGTCCAGGTGGTGTCCAGGTGTGGTGTCTAAGGGTGTGCAGTGGGGGTCCTGGTGGTGGTGTCCAGGGGTGTCCAGTGGGTGGTGTCCAGGGGTGTCCAGTTGGGGCATGGGGGCTGTCCAGTGGGGTGCATGGGGCAGGGGGCAGGGGGCAAGGGTGTCCAGCAGGGGGAGGGGTGTCCAGCAGGGGGATGGGCTGTCCAAGCAGGGGGGAGGGGTGTCCGGCAGGGTGGGGAGGGCTGTCCAGGGGGTGCAGTGGGTATCTAGTGGGGTTGTCCAGTGAGGTTGTCCAGTTGGGGGCATGAGGGCTATTTAGTGGGGTGCAGGGGGGCATGGGGGACTAAGGGGGAATGGGGGTACATGGGGGTGTTTTGTTTCATGTGGATTTGTGGCCTCACCAGATTGGTTGTTCAATTTTGAGGTACTGTAGTGTAAGGGTAGTGATAACCCCTATGACCCAAGTATCTTCAAAATCTTGATCATTTGTATTTCTCATCCTCTAAGATATTTCTATAGGTTTCCTCTGGTGAAAACCTTGATCTCCATTGCTGCTTTGCTTCATCAGAGCTCTTTAAATTCCTATATCTCCTTGAACTCATATCATTTCTTGTTTTATAGTGGAGATGACGTCCTTCCTTCAAGGAAGAAGTGAAGAACTTTCTTGGTGATAGTTCCACAAGTGCAGAAATGGGAATATGAACTTTTGGATCCTGGTGAAGATGGGCTGCGGGGGGGGGGGGGGGGGCTGGTGCAGGTGGGCTGGGGGGTTGCAGGGGGCAGGGGGGACTGGCAGGGGGTGGCAGGGGGGACTAGCAGGGGGATGGGGGGGGCAGGGGGGGACTGGCAGGGGGGAGGGGGGTGGGCTGGCAGGGGGACAAGCAGGGGGGGGCTGGTAGGGGGTGGTAGGGGGCAGGGGGGTGGCAGGGGGCAGGGGGAAGGGGGGACAAGCAGGGGAGTGGCAGGGGGGGACAAGCAGGGGGCAGGAGGCAGGGGGGCTGATAGGGGGGTGGCAGGGGGGACTAGCAAGGGGCAGGGGGGGGACTAGCAAGGGGCAGGGGTGCTGGCATGGGGACAAGTAGGGGGACAAGCAGGTGGGTGGCAGGGGGCAGGGGGGACTGGCAGGGGATGGCAGAGGGGGACTAGCAGGGGGTGTGGCAGGGGGTAGGGGGACTGGCAGGGGGTGTTTGCAATGCAGTGGGGAGGAGGGCGGGGGGGGGGGGGGGGTCTGCAAGGTATAGGGGAGGGGTGCAGGAGGTGTTCAGGGGGGTGTCCAGGGGGTGTCCAGGGGGGTGTCCAGGGGGTTTCAAGGGGGTGTCCATGGGGGTGTCCAGGGGGTGTCCAGGGGGTGCCCAAGGGGTGTCAGGGGGTGTCCAGGGGGGTTTCCAGGGGGTGTCCTGGGGGTTGGGGGGGTATTTTGTTTTATGTATGTGCACACCCTATAGCCACGGTTTTAAACTGTGGCTATTGGTTTATTGCCACGGTTTTTAACCATGGCTATAGAACTAAATCCATGGTTTCCAACCGTGGCTATAGATCCTGTCCAATGTCTAATATAGAAATGGTTGAAACCATGGCTATATACATAAAGCCACGGTTTCAACCGTGGCTATAGGTTTATAGCCAGGGTTTGCAACCGTGGCTATTAGTCTGGGAATATAGCCATGCCAAACATAGCCACAGTTCCTCAAACTGTGGCTACTACATATAGCCACGGTTTGAGGGCCTATAGCCACGATTTAGAACCGTGGATATAGCCCGAATTTCCAGTAGTGGACACCAATGGTGATGCATAAGGATAAGTCTATGAATAAGAAGAATTGCTGTAAAATGTACTAGATTTTTGGTTATTGATAGAGTGAGTGGTTTCATATAAATACATCCTCATTTAGATACTACTATTTGATGTCTCTCTTGAATAGATCTATATAGGGATAATAAACATAGAAATTTGTCTTGAGCTTGACTCATGGTAATCTGGTACCAGACAACATTCCTTAATGCACTGTTGGTTTAACTCTCATGGGAGATATGATTTGGGAATTCACAAACTTTTCCCAAAATATCATCATGGATTTGAACAGATTTTAGATATGAATAAACTTGGATAATCTTATGGGGTCATAGATTAAATAATATTCCATAATTTATACATACTATAAGATACAATTCATGATTATGTGGTTCCTCAATATGATAAATTTTTCATTATATATATATTTTTTCAGATAATATATAGAACCCAAAGAAACCCTGTTAATAGTTATTACAATAAACTAATAAATGATTCACATCCTAAGAATCAGAATTCTATATGATATATAATAAAAAACCACATTTTTATGATCACACAACTATCTTAGGATATTAATCATGGTGTATTTCTAAATGATAAATAGAGGGACCAAAATTATGTTGAGTCCATTATGTGGAAACACCCACCATATTTACAAGGTAATACTAATCCACATGTTTTGTAATACTGTATTAGTACAACTAAAATTATATTCTCCATTACCCAGTGTTAAGAGAATGATAAATTCATTATTTATATTTATCGATTAGAAGGGGTAGAAGGCTAGTTGTGGATACTGACCATGAATATGAGGTAGAAAGATGAGATTGAATCCTTGTGTTGGTACAATTTCAAGAAATTATTTTTCAATAAGAACATTTCATAGATTCTTTTCACGATTATAGAGAATTATTTAAATGAGTTGAATAAAATGGATCGTGAATCCATTGGTACATATGATTCTAATATTATGAGACATGTGATGTACTCTTCCGAAATTATCATCCAAAATGATTGTAATTTTTATTGGTTCAATAGTGGCATAAATCCAATTATTATAAGGGAGATATAAATAAGAGTCCTTAGTATCAATGAATATATTGTCTGTTTTTTAATCAAGGATAAAATGGATGTTGGAGTCATGTACCAATATCTTAATTCTAACACAAAAAGTAGATTAAGTTAAAATGGAAATTTTAAAACTATGAAGAGAAAAATTCAAATTTCCATTATTATATATGTGTGGGAACATGAATGGATGAACTTTCCATAAGGGGTCTAATAATTTTTTTTGTGTGGATGGTAAGGCCAGGTGAATTGGTTTACTGACGCTGTGGGAAGATGCTATCAATTAGTGCGAATAGAGAAAAAGTGATAAAAATGCACCTCTAATGATTTAGTGTTAAAAGATTAAGTTGAATGGGAATTATTCAAACCACCAACCAATATTAAGAGATATTTATTGTTATCAATGTTAGTAACATCGTATACTGAGGGACAAGGAGAAATATCATGCAATCACTATTTTTGATGGGGGTGTGATAATGAAGTGGTAAAAGGCACACCTACCATCAACTCTAAAACTAATTATGTATTATTTGAATCTATATATAACCATTCATTCGTCTATATGAAATTTTCAAATGGTGTTATGAATGAAATACAATGATTAGATATAGAACTAGTAGTTCAAACCCAAAATTGAATATTGATTCCATCCCAAGTCTATGATTCCTCATATGATTATGTTTATGGGAATGTGATTAATGCAAACTTTGTATTCTTCCTTTTGTGAAATTTTATGTCATTTTATCCATAAATAGTATTTTTCTTCATTGATCCTAATTTTTTTTCAATGAATTGATTTTAAATTTTATATTTCAAATCAACCTATGATGAGAAAAAATTTGATGATAATCTTGAAAATCCTATAGATATTATATTCAGTGTATGTGTCTTAATTTCAATTTATAATGGTTTTTTATCTCAAATAGTTTGGGAGAAAATAGATATCAGGGATATTAAAATTATTTAGGAATTTTTGGATATATTTTGAATTGTGTTTTCTAGACTTTTCCAAAAATTTGAAGTTGAGTTTTCAACAGAACGCGTACATGGTTCTACCCAATTTTAAATGAATCAATATAGAATGGCCTCGATTTTGTTATATGAATGGAATAATATGCTCTATAAAGACCATGAAATGAGATTCATTTAGCCAGTTGTGTCACCCTAGGTGCACCTATTCTATAACTGAAGACGAATGATGGATCAGGGTAATATTAATTGATTATTGTGAGTTGAATGAGACCACGATAAATAACAAGTAGCATATTCCCTATATTTTTTACATGTTTGATCAACTATGCAAAGATAAATACTTTTACATGATTGTAATTCATTTTGGATATCATAAATTAAGGTTCATAGAAAGAGTAAATTATGAAGAATACATTCCATACAAATTTTAGACACTATGAATATATAGTGACTTTTTTGGTCTTATTAATTACTTATCTATGTTTACGGTTTTGAGGAATAGATCCTTTAGATATAACCTCAACCATTTGTATAAGTCTTTATTGGTGATATTATTATCTATTAAAATAGATTTTAAGTGCACGAATATTACATGATAAGTGAAATAAAGAACATATGTAAGGAGAAAATTGATGAAAAACATACGTATAGTGAATTTTGGATGAGAAAGGTTTCATTTTTTGTGTCACATGATTTCACGAGAATGTATAATAGTAGATACATAAAAGATATAGGCTATTGAATGTTGTCCTAGACCAACCATAGATACTGAGATACACATTTTTTTACCATGCTATTATAAATTATTTTGATATTTTTCTTAATTATCTAATCCAATGACCAAGATAACTCAGATGTGTGTTAAGAACCTTTGGAATGATTAATGTTAGGAAAATTTCAAAGAACAGAATGGTTGGTTTGATAGTTCACCTGATATTAAATTATCTTATAGTGGAAAAGGGTTTTTAATCTATAGTTATGCCTTCAAGAAAGGATTTTGATTTGTAATTATGAAAAATAACATGGTTTTCACTTATTCTATATGGCGGTTTAAGATTAATGGGAAATATTACCTTGTAATGACCTGAACATTTGAATAATATTTGTTTCTTGATGTTTTGTATTATATTATTTTATACTCAACAAAACGTTATCATTTAATTAATGAGATGAGTATAATTAAAATAATACAACTTGGTTTCGATTGTTATAGTACTTTTGGTCAATATGACCATTGGAGCTAAATTGTTAAAGTTGTTATTATTGTTTATAAATACAAGGGAACATGGTATGTTAATGTAGAAAAAAGAGTCTATGGCCTCATCTCGTAGACTATAGTCATACAAACCCCATCGGTCAGACCTAGGGAAATATGTTTCATCACTTTTTTTTTCTTAGGACCAAGCCCAAGATGAGCTTCAACATGTGAAGCATGAGAGGAATCACCTAAGGGAGCTCTTCATGTTGTTAGAAATAACCACTCGAGCGATGTTGTCTAAGCCACCCCAAAATTTTATCACCATATAACACCATACAATTAGTTCATATACATGCATATAAGGTTCTACGTAACAGGGCCTTAATTAGTTTGAGTAATATGTTTGTATAAATAAAATTGTTATTTATTCTTATGGTATTATTTGTGTATTTCTAATGTCTGGATAAATGTAGGACGAATTTATAGAAGATCCATGTTATTAATGAAATTTTGGAAAAGGGTATTTTAAAATATATTTGTATACTTTAAATAATTGATAATGTAAACTGATTTTTGAAATTTGGTCTTCGAAATTTTTGATCACAAGGAAATACAGAGTCTAATAAGGTCAAGATAACGTTTAATGAATAGTAATGTATGAATAGTAATATTTCCCTTATGAATTGTAAATTGAAAAATGGAATAGTAACCTCATTTTAGAATGTATAAATATAACATATGCATCTTGAATGGTGAAGGTATATAATAGCATATGGAGATAAATGTTTCCGACATTATTGTTTTAGAATTTGTATTTTATAAGGTAAATAATATTTTGAATTAAAAATTAAATATCTCACAATAAAAAAATTATTTTCATAAAATGGAGTTAGTTTTTTGCATTCAGATCATTGACATTTGGTAAGCATGAATTTATGAGATTTTTATAAAATGTTTTCTTTTTCAGTGAATAGTAAAAATACAATTTTGAGTTTTGATGTGATTAATAACATAATTAATGATTTAATAATGATTTAATAATTCTGTAGACTTATGAATAGTATTATTTGTTATTAGGTGTCCTATGTGTCCAATACAATGGGAAAATACCATGGGTAAACCCAAGGTTTTGCAAATAGCACAGATGAGGTGTCTCTTGGAAACGAATAAAATATTATCTCACTTTTTCTATATATACCAACCCAGTACTTTATTCCATGCATTAGAAGCTCATAATCTACGATTATATAGTATTTTGACCTCCCATGGAGTCCTTACAAGATTCTGATAAGGCCCCCAAGGTCCCATCCATTGATATTTAAAAGTTACTCTTCATGGAAAGGGAAGCTTTCACCCACCTCTTTTAGTCATGACTTGTTTTATGTTATCTCTTATAGATTCAATTTTTTTTCTGTGAGGGTATGTTCTTATATATCATTATTTCTTTCCCTTTTATTTACAAATTATGGTAAACCCTTTCCCCTCTCATCAACTATTTTATTATTTTAAGTGATGTAGTTAAGCTACCGAATTTTCATAAAATAAATCACATTTTCACTTTTCATTAAGATTCTTTTCAAGTAGAATGTCATTCAAATATCCATACCATGAACATATTTATATTCAATAATTACCTTATACTATATTATGAGTTATTTTTGAGTGTTTTAACCTTTTCCCCTTTAATTTTAATGTTTTCTAAAACAGTGTTACATAGCCGTTATGATGTAGAATTTTCATCTCAAAATCATTATATTTTTCTCATGAAATTATCATGTTTTATTTAGGTGAATACCCAAATATATTTTAATTTCCTTTGGTAATAATAAAGATATAAAATTGTTCTGTTTTCAATTGGAAATTATATACATATAACTTTGACTCAATTTCCATGGATTTTAAATTACAAAATGATATTATTTCAAAGCACGTATTAAGCGTCATTATTTTGAAATGAAACAAATTTATTTTATTATTTTTGGAATATTTATGAAATTAGTGATTATGAACTACATGAATGAAATTAAAATTAATACATATTAAGGGTTAAAACTTATTTCCTTCTAATGCAATGTGTAAATAATTAAATCTGTAGAGATGAAAAGTTTCGTGATACCTTGGTGAATAACCATGTTAATTTTTGTGTCCCCTTGGGGATGAAACATTGTGATTTGTTAATGAATGTATTAATTGAATTTTGTATCAAAATATTGAAGTTATTAATAATTTTATTTTCATTATTATGTTCCTCTACATCCATTTCACACAAAATTATGATTTTCATCATGTTCTGATTGATATCAGAAGAAAAATGATTTTTTTGCTTTCCTTACTGGGCCTTCTTCTCACCCTTTACATTGATCTATGTCTCCATGCTATTATACACAATAATTTTACATAGGATAAACTAATGATTAATCCTCACTTGTGGATTTGAATAATTCTTTATGTTTTCATGTTTTATGTTCTTGATTAACAGGACAAGAGATTCTAAAGATCCTCTATTTGTAAAATCTAATGAAAAGTTATGTAATAAATGGAAGTATGTCATATTTTGTAGAAAATGATATGTAATTTATTCATGGAAATTAGGATACGAAACAATTATGATGGAAAAAATAGATAAGCATAAATATTAGAAAATTTTTTGGTATTTTGGAAAAATATTACATCATTTGTTTCGAAACAAATAAATCCATGTATTGACACGAATAAGTGGATATAACTCTAGCACAGATGTTCCTAGGAGTGAAAACTCTTACAAGGAGTTTTGGGGTGGACCTAGGTTATCCTAATACATGAAAATTAGCCTCACTACACTCTTGGTTTGACACACCCGGGGGATTGGTTTGGTTAATCATATGATTTCTATGAATCATTATAAATGATTTATAGATAAATGTAATTGTTTAAGAAAGATGTTTTAAGACATAAAATACATTATAATTAAATTATTTGTAAATTAATTAAGCTTCTAAATATGTTTTTATTCATTTATAAAATGTTGGGAAATCGGAGGAATAATGAAATAGGTCACCGCAATGGACCATGAACTCATGACCCTCCGATAGAAGATGTAATAGAAAATTTCATGAGAATGATGTACCAAATGAATCATGTTTTGGGAAAAAACATTAATCAAGATGGGAGACCAATCTCACCATGAAGGTAACAACATTCCATTGAATCATTTATGCGTCAAAGACCACCATCCTTCAGTGGATCAACCAAACCATTGATTAATGAACAGTAGATCAGCCTATCGAGAAGATATTTTCTATTCTCTTCTATTTAGAACAAGAGAAGGTCACCATAGATATTTACCACTTAGAGGGAGAAGCTCATTAGTTGTGGGAACGAATTAAAAAAATGAGGCCAAGATTGGTGGTTGAAGCTATAGAGTGGGAAGAGTTCGGAGGGAACTTCTTCAATATGTATTTCCCTCACTTAATGAGAACAAGAAATGAGAAGGTGTTTCTCAAGATGAAGTAGAAGGAGATTGAATTTGTCTGAATCTAAGAGAAGAACATCACCAAAAATTCCCATTACCCCTCAAACATTTATATGGTTCATAATGGGAAGGTTTATAGATTATTTGGTTGAATGAGACCTCATCTGTGTAATAATCTAGCCAACCGAGACTATGACAGCTATGATGAGATCGTACATATTGCAATGAAGGTCGAACTGGGGTTTGGTGAGACATTGTCGTCTCACAAATCTAATGATAAGAAGAGATCTATGGAGCCAAGCCTAGGGAGGATCATCAATTAGTGAAGAGGATGAAAGAAAGTGCAACGTCCCATGTGTAATAAATGTGGGATGAAGCCTTTAGGGAACCACCAGATCGAGTTTAAGAAGTGCTAAAAGTGTGGGAGAGATGGACATACCATGCAGATTTGTCGTAGTGAGGAGAATCCTCATCTCCCAAACACTAAAAACAAAGATATGATTGTATAGGAACTACCTAATATCCAATGATATATTTATGGAAAACATAGTCACTTTCCCAATCACTTTCTAAATCTGAGGGCAGTGGAGGGGAATCACCATTAGTCTCAACAGATTCCCAGGGAGAATGGTCGTGATTTTTCTATCATGATATATGATGTTGAAGCTTCGAATGATGCGGTGGCATGTACATTTGTTGTTCCCTCAGAGCGAGAAAGTAAATTTATTTATTAAGGATCTAAACATTTATTTATTTCCTCCATGTTTGAAAATAATTTAGAATGAACTACTGAATTTATAAAAGTAGAGTTATCTATTAAGACATCTAATGGGATTATCCAAGAATCGTCAGGGTTTATAAAATCTAGTATTTACATTATTTATCACAATCATATCGAAAATCTATTAGTCATTCCCATGCTATAATTTGACTTTATACAATGGATGGACTGTCTCTCAAAGTACGAGGCTACGATCAAATTCATAATCATGGATATCATAGTAGTCATGAATGAAAAACCTATAGTTATCTTCCACGGAGAGATATATCAACCAAATATTTATATAGAAGAACCTCTTATATATTTTTTATAGAGTTGATCAGTGAATAAGAAGAAATAAATGAGAGTATAAGGATAAAAAATATCCCCATCATCCATGAATACATTGACATATCTCTTAAGGAGATAACTGGACCTCTACTATTAGGAGAGGTAGAGTTCACCAATTAACACGTACCATGTTCTCATATGATATCGAACAACCCATATAGAATAAATAATTCAGAGCTAGAGGAATTAAAGAAACACCTCTAATATATTTTTGAGATGGTGTTTATCCATCCAGGTGTTTCTCCATGATGAGAACATGTTCTTGTCTTGAAGAATAAGGATAGATGAATGTGGTTATACATTGATTATATAGAACTAAATGAGATCATTGTGAAGAAAAAATACCCTCTTAGATGAATTGATGACTTATTTGACCATCTTTGTGGGGCTCGATTATTCACTATGATTGATCTTCAATCTAGTTATTATCAATTTAGGGTAAAAAAATAAGATATTCCAAAAAGTACTTTCTGATCTAGATAATAGCATTATATGTTTATTGTTACACCCTTCATAAAAACAAATGCATCTACTATTTTTGTGGATTTCATGAAGAGAGTATTTAAGGACTAATTTGATAACATTGTGGTAGTTTTTATTGATGATATTCTGATATATTCCAAAAGTATTGAGGAGCATGATGATCATCTAATGGTTATTTTTAAAACTCTGTTGATGGAGGGGCATTTTCGAATGTTTAAAAAAATTGAATTTTGGTTACAACATGTTGCTTTCGTGGGGAACTTTGTAACCAAAGAAGGAATCACAGTTGAACCTGAAAAGAAAAATGTGGTAGAGGAGTGGCCTCAGCCTAAAAAATTAACTGAGATTCATAGATACTTGGGATTATCGTGATAATATTGGAGGTTTTTTTTAAATATTTATCAAATTTATAATCCATTAAAAATGTTAACACGAAAAGGGTTCATGTTTATTTACAAAAATGTGTTTGAGGAATGTTTGGAAGAGCTGAAGAAGAGATTGGATACTGCCCCATTGTTAACTCGGCCCTCATGTGGAGAAGGATTGTAAATTTTAGCGATGGATCTATTAAAGGTCTTGGTTTCATTCTCATGATAAATAAAAAAGTCACAGATTATGCTTCAAGAAATTTGGAAACTCATGAGCAGTACTATCATATGTGTGATCTGGAGATGGCTGTATTTGTTTCTCTTAGGAAGATATAGAGGAACTATCGTTATGTAGAGATATGTGATATATACATAGGCCACAAATTTTTTAAGTATATTTTCACACAAAAGGAATTGAAGATAATACAAAGGATATGGTTTTAAAATCATTGTGTGTATGATTTTTCAATTATTTATCATCTCGGAAATGCAAACAAAGTCCCTAATGCATTAACAATGAATGATCTAGTTGATCTTATCATGTTGAGGATTGAAAGAGATCCTTTGATCAATGAAATAGTAAAGCTGGATAGGGGAATTAAAAGAGAAGGGTCATCATCTACCCTAAATGAAATGCTTTCCCAACCGTCATTACATAATACAATTAAGAATCCTACAAAATAAGTTCCTCTCTTATAGAAGAATAATGTGGAAGTAATGGATGGGGAGTTTCTTGAGATAAATATTGATCATGAAGCTATAATAAAATTTTTTACAATACTATATATTCTATCTATTCTAGAAATGAAGAAGGAGATTTTGGATGAAGCTCATATCCTTACTTTCTCGATACATCCAGGAAGCACAAAAATGTATAGAGTCTTTTGTGGTCATTATTTGGGGGATAATATGGAATTGAAGATTGGTGACTACAATTGATGGTGCCTAGTGTGTCACCAAGTGAAGAAAATGTGACAAAATCCAATAGGGTTATTGTAACTACTACCCATACCAATATGGAAGTGGGATAATATCATACTGGAATTTTTCACTGGTCTCTCGAGAACATCCAAAGGAAATTATGTGATATAGGTTATTAGGGAACATCTTACAATGACAACACATTTTATATCTATTAGTGAAGATTTATCTCTTGATAAACTTGGAATGATTTATGTAACGGAAGTAGAAAGGCTTCATGGAGATCCATATTCTATTGTATCATATCATGATCCAAGGTTCACAGCAAAATTCTGGAGAAGTCTTCAACATGATCTGTGTAATGAATTGAATTTTAGTACAAAATATCACCCCCAAACTGATGTCCAATCTGAAAGTAAAATTCAAACAATAGAGGACATGTTGATAACATGTTCAAGGGAATTTAAAGGGATAATATATCAACTTCTCTATTTAGTTGAGTTCGCTTACAAAAATATCTTCCTTTCAAGCATTCAAATGACATCCTATGAAGATCTATATAGGATGGGTTGTAGAAATCAAACATGTTGTGATGATGCTGGTGAGAAAATGTTTCATGGGTATGATCTTGTGCAAGAGATGAGAGAAAAGGTCTATGCCATCTAGAAACACATTAAGGCTACTCAGAGAAGACAAAAGAGCTTTGCCATAAAATGTCGAAGGGACTTAGAGTTTGATATCAGTGACAAATACTTTCTTCAAATTTCACCTAGGAATAGAGTCATGAGGTTTGGGAAGAAAGAGAATCTCATAGATAGGTACATTGGCCCCTATAAAATATTGTATCACGTTGGAGTAGTGGCCTATCATCTTTCCCTTCCTCTAAATCTCGCACAAGTTCATGAGGTCTTCCACGTATCCCTCATAAGTAAGTACATAACTTACACTTAATATGCACTATTTCCAGATGTGGTAGAACTATAAAATGACCTCTATTATGAGGATCAGCCAATGGAGATCTTGGATCATAGAAACAAGGTTATAAACAACATGACTACCCACCTTGTTATGATTTTGTGGAGGAACTACAAATATGAAGAAGCTATGTGCGAACCAGAGAACTCTATGAGGCAGAAGTACACACACCTTTCCTCTTGAGAGGGAATAAATTGAAATTTCAGGGACCCAATTTCATAATGGGGGAAGAATATAACAACCCAAACATTTGAATAATATTTGTTTATTTTATTCTTGTATTATTTTATTTTATATTAAACAAAATTGTACCATTTAATTAATGAAGTGAGTATAATTAAAATAATTTTACTGGGTTTTGATTATAATATGACCGTTGGGAAATATGACGGTTTGAAACTAATATCTTAATATTATGGTTATTTTTTATAGTTAAATGTGATTATGGTTAATTAGTATAGAAAGAAGTGTTGATGTCCTCATCTAGTAGACACGGGCAATATGAAGCACATATGTCATTATTTGGGATGTTGGTTTCATCAATAGGATTTTCTTGGGACCAAGCCCATGATGAGCTTCAATATGTGAAGCTTGAATAGAATCAGTGAAGGGAGAAGTTAAAGATGATAAAAATAACCACTATAGAAATGCATTCCAATCCACCCCAAGATTTTACAACCATAGCACACCTTACAATTAGATCTTATATATGTCTTATAAGGGGATATGTCATAATGCCATTGTTAATTTGTGTAATCTATTATTATTAATAATTTTTTTATTTATTCATAATGTAAAATTTGGTTATTTTAAATGTCTATATAAATATAAGGTGAATTTATAGATGTTCCATATTATTAATGAAATTTTGGAAAAACTAGTAATTTAAAATAATTTTGTAGTCTTTAATTAATTAATCCTGTAAAATGATTTTCAAAAAATGGGCTTCTAAAGTTGTGATCAGTAAGAAATTTAGAGTCTAATAAGATCATCCTAACTTTTAGTGAATAATTATATTAGAATAGTAATATTACCCTTTAGAATAATAATGCGACAAATGGAATAGTAACCTCACTTATGTATGTATACATATAATTTAGTTGTCTTGAATGGTGAAGTGATGCAATAGACAATGTAAATAATTGTTTCAGAAATTATAAGTTAAGTATTTTTATTTTATGGGTAAATAGTGTTTCTATTTAAAAATTAAATATCTAATAATTATAAATTTATATTCATAAAATTGAGCTCATTTTTGTAATTCTGAGACTCAATATTCAGTTATGGTAAATTTATGATATTTTTATAAAATGTTTCGTTTTTCGGTGAATAGTAAAAATATAATAATGAGTTTCGGTGAGATTATTAACATCATTAATGATGTATTCATGATATAAAAATTATGGTAGACTTTTTCATAGTAATATTTTTTAAGAGGTGTCCCGAGTGGCCAATACCATGGGAAAAACCATGGTAAAGCCCATGGTTTTTCAAATACCACTGATGAGGTGTCCCTTGGAAATTAATAAATTACTCCCTCAATTTTGCTTTAAAAACCAACCCATTCCATTATTCCATTCATTCAAAATTTATCATCATATTATCTATGTTATTTTTACCCCCCATGTAGTCCTTCCACAGTGTGCTCATTCCCCCTAATGTCCCAAACATCTAGATTTTGATGTTACTCTTCAAGGTAAAAGAACCTTCCACCCTCCTCTTTTAGTAATGACATTCATTATATTATGTCCTCTACATTCCATTTTTTATGAGAGGTTGTGTTCATATATATCATTATTTATTTCCTTTTTATGACCAAATTATGAAATTCCCTTTCCAATCTCATCAATTTTTCCCTAAAATTTTTAGCAATGCCGTTAGGCTGCCGAATTTTTGTAAAAAAATATCATTCTCTCTCTTTTTTTAATTTTTCTTTTTCACGTGGTATGTAATTCAAATATAAATACCATGATATTATTTCTAATTTATTCTTTCCCTATACTATATTAAGGGTTATTTATGAGTGGTTTTCCCATGACCCCTCTCTTTTTAATGTTTTCTATAACAATGTTACCTAGTTGTTATGGTATAGAATTTTCATCTAAAAATCTATATTCTACTCATGAAATTTTCATGTTTTACTTATGTGAATACAAAAATATATTTTCATTTATATATGTATTAAAAATAAAATAAAATTGATCTATTTAATTTTGTAATTTATATATATATAACCCTAACTCCTTTTCCATGTGTTATTAATGACATGATGATCTTATTTTTAAGCATTTTTAAAACAACACGATTTTGAAATGAAACCCTTTTATTTTATTATTTTTTGGTTATTAATGAACTGATTTTTTATTATCTATGTGGATAATATGAAGATAAATACATATTAAGTGTGTGCCCTGATATATCTCAAAATCTTTGTGAAAAAATTTAATCACTATAGATGAAAATTGTAACGATACATTATTGAATAACCCTGGTAAATTTTAAGACACCTTGGAGATGAACCTTGCTGATATGTTCATGAATGTATAAATTGAATGTCGTAGACAAATATTCATTTCATGATTCATGTTATTATCATTATGATATTCCTCTACTTTTATTAGTTAGGTCGTTATGTTTTTCATCAGTTCTCATTGATATTAGAAGTAACCTGACATCCTTTCTTTCATTATTGGGCATTATGATCACCCTCTCATTTAATTTATGTCTCAAGGATATGATATAAAGTAATTGCAAACAGGTTGAAACTATGATGAATACTTTCATATAGATTAAACAAATTTACTAGGTTTCAATGTTTTATATTACTTATTTTTCAGAAAGTATACTTTAAAGATCCTCTATTTGTAAAATGTACTAAAAAGTTAGGTAATAAAAGGATGGATATCATATACCCATGTAATGATTTTGAGTCTTTTGTAGATATTTTTTTATTAATGGTATTAATAAATTATTATTTTAGAGAAAATTGTGATATATATTTTGATTATAAATATCTGAAATAGATATTCATGTAGAAGGAGATGAAAATGTTTCCATAGAAAAGATTAGTGTTTAAAATGTATTTTGATTTAAAAATACATTACCAACCTAAGAAAGAAACCAAGGTGGTTGATTATTTGATTTTGAATGATCAATCTTTCTTATACATGATGAGGATAAAAAAATATATAAAATATATAGATTTTAAAAGGATAGATCATGAAATCCTAAATGATGGGGGAAATTACTATCTTTCTCAAATGAAAATTCAACCCTCTATCCATGTTATGATTAAGGAGGTGTATAAGGTTGATATAATGATGAAAAAGAATAATAAAAATTATCCTAGTTGTAACATTTATCAATATAGAATTATAAGTTTCAGTAACCTTTTATGTGTTCCTGCCAAACTAGATATCAATAAGAATATGTTAGTGTAGGGACATAGTTCTTCATTCTCTACTAATAATAGAGTTATGAATATGTTTAGGGACATGAAAGAATAATTCTGGTGGGATGGAATGATGATAGATATTACAGAGTTTTTATCTATATTCTTGGTATTCCAATAAGTAAAAAATGAATGACAAATGTCGAATGGGATGTTGCATCCATTAATCATACTATAGTGGAAGTGGTAGAGAGTCACTATATATTTTTTAAATAAACAACCTAAAACCACTAAAGGGTTTAATTTTATGTTTTTGTTATTTGATAACATTAAAAAGTAAGAACATTTCATTGATATCAAAGAATACTTCTATATAGATCATATTTCATGAATATTAACTAAGAATGTGGTATGGTTTCATGGATTCCATCATTTAATTGATTAAAATCGGGGTCTAATGTTTACCTCTTTATTATGGTGTATTATTTGGAATGAACGTGATTCATAATTGAGTCTCATCACTACTTACTATCCTCAAATAGATTTTCATACTAAATAAACAATTCAATCCCCAAAGATTATATTGAGATCATTTTCTATGGAATTCTACGATTGTTGGGATTGAAACCATCATCTAGTAGAATTATCATACTACAAGTGAATTCACTCATGTATTCATATGGAACATTATAAATACCTCAATGGGAATAAATTTATAACTCCCACTTGTTGGAATGCTGTTGGAGGAAGAAAGATATTGGGATTTGGAATCACAGAAGAAATTTTCAATAAGGTTAGAACCATTCCTTATCACATCAATGTAACATAATGTTTAATGAAATGTTTTGATAATATCCATCAGTGTGATCTAGAATTTGAATATGGTGATTTATTTTTTCTATGAATCTCTCCCTAGAATAAATTTATGAGATTCAGTAAGAATGGGAAACTAGCTCCTTGGAATATGGGTCCATTAGAGATTCTAGATCATATTAGGATGGAATCATATTGCGCGGAATTTCCTAGAAATAACTCTCAAATCAAAGATGTGTTCTTATTTTATCTTCCAATGATGTATATATCATATTTTTCACATGTACTGAACATATATTTCATACAATTATAGTAGGATATTTCATAAAAGGAATACCTAGTTGAAATTTTGGATTATACTGTCAATTTTCTACAAAAGAATATGACTCACATGATCATGGTTTTGTAGAAAAAACCCAAGTTAGTTGATGTTATATAAGAAAATATAGATATAATGAGGTATATGTATCATCAATTCATTATTTAATAGTGAATTATTATTTCCCAAATTCATATAAATGGGGTCTTATATAACAATCAAATATTTTACAGAATTTTATTTGTGTAAATTTAATTTTCAATGATATATTACATTGTATAAGATAAACATTCCTTTCACCGGGAATTGACATAATGTATGATACACGTGAAGCTGACTAGGTTTGTATGACATTAAATATCAACATGGAGTACCTTACGTGCAACACTATCCCGACGTATGTTTCACATAACATTGACATGAAATATGTTACACAAAACACCAACGTGGTGTGCGTTACACAAAACACTAAGTATCTTAATAACCCATTTATTATATTATAAATTTTTAAATGGAATAATTATAAACACGATGTTAAAATTTTTAATATGAATACTAATACCTAATTTTATAATATTCCTTATAAGTATTTTATATAAATAAACAGCAATGATAAATAATGATTTTTTACCTAAAGTTCTTATATATTTAAAAATAATATATAATGACATTAATGACCTTCAATTTAAGACAATAAAATCAGTTTTAGAGAAAATAATAAATATAATTTGATAAAATGTGATTAATGTTTGACTTTATAATGTCAAATTTTTAACAGGATGAATTTTTTAGATTTTTGTTTGAGAAAATTATTTTTTCTATTAATAGTGGAAAATGATGAATTTTACAACAAATTTACTTTTCTTATATTTTATTTGTAAGATAAATTATTTTATATATTTATTTAAAGGAATAATTATCTCATATTTTTATCAATTAATCTTACACAGGTAATTGTAATAATTTTCAATTTAAAATTGGATATAAAAACCAAGCAAAATTTTGGATGTTTCTACATAAAAACTAAAACTATAGTCCTGACATAGTGATTAAAGGTATGTTAATTTATTCAAAATATATGAATAGAATATAAAAAAATGATTCAATAATTTTAATCATCCTTATTTAATATTTAAAATATGTTATTTTTAATTTTTTTGCCAAAATATTAGTGATTGTAATTGAAATTATTCACAATGATTTAGGTAATTAGAAGCTTAATAATGGGCTAAAGATTAATATTAAGGGACCAAAAAACCTAAAAAATATTCCTAGATCCATTGGATGGACATATTATAGCACTATACTCCCTTTACAATACTTGGTTTCATTAATGGAACCAGTTGACACGGAAAAATTGTGAATTGGATTCCATTTCCAAAAATTTACAACTGTGTCACTCTTCGCCTCTATAAAAGACCTCCTCTCCTCCCAATTCGTCACAACTATCAAAACAAATTGTCCAGAAATAGATCTTTCCCAAATATATAAATAACATCCTTAGACTCATTATATAATCCTCCCCATGAGAGTAATGAAATACCAAGAATCCATTTGTTATAAACCAAAATTTGTAACTCGAATTAGAAGTAACATTCCTCCTCATGTTCTTTTATGTTATTTCCATTGTACACCAAATAAACTCTTTTATTTCATACATTTATAATAAAGTTTCATCAATATAATATGTTTTTTATTCTATGGGTTTGACATAAAATTTCACACACATAATTTTAATGGGTAAACATCATATTGTGTACATGTATGATGTAATACTGGCTCACGAACCGATGATTGATCATTTTCCATTTAACGCCTATCATGTTTCATATTATGATGTAAAATGTTTTTATAAATGTTATATACTAAATTTTTTATTCCATTATTATTCTTCAATCCTTTTACAAGACATATATTTATACTTTTCATTTACTGTAAATACAATAATTTTGTTAGAGGAATTGCGAACTACCGCATCCCTAAAGCGGTGTTGATTCACTCACACACTATATAGAATATATTAAAGATTTTTTATTAAAATTATATTATATTTATAATATTTTAATTCTACTATAAATATATTATATTCATATATTTTTATATGTAATTTTCATTCATTCTTTCAATACGATAATTGAAACAGAAACAAAGGTCACAGATACATACAACATAGCATCTCCATGAATAGTGTCATCCATCTCATACATCTATATTCTATAGATTATCATAATAAATATATTATGTATATACCAGAAATTTAATTCATTATCTAAATTCTAGATATCTAGATATATGTATATGTACCAATGATATGAAAAATTAAGTCCCATTCATTGAAAATCTCCGATATTAGTAGAAATGAAACCTTAACATATAATTATTAACAAGATGGTAATATAATGTTACAATAAAAACATATATGATATTAAATATAAAAATAGTATTCATTAAATTACTTCTAATAAAATTAAATTCATTACACAAGAATCTTTTTTGTGTACCAAGTGAGTATAGACAATAGGTAATGTAAATTTCATCTCACTTATTAATAATGTGAGATACATAAATTAGAACCCATTGTTATATTTTTTGTGCTGCGTATAATTCTGATAAATTTATTCAATTATTATTATATTTAATAGAATTTACATATCCATTCTATGATATTTCATTCATGGGTTTAATTTGTCAATATTTTACAAATCTGTATGATAGTTTTGTCTTAATTTTCATTCATTTAGAGACAACTTTTTTATACACCTACATTTCACTTCAAGGAATATATACTTCCATTTGAATTGTTATAACATGATTTTATTTCAATTTTTGATAATTTAATTTTCATTTAATTTAATTTCCTTACATGTAGAGAATGATCAAATGGTATGGTGTGATTAGTGTATATTGAATAAATCTCTCATTTATCAATATTGTTTGTGATTATACGTTAAATGATGAAATTTTATCATTAATATCTATAAAAAGCTTCTAAATTTCATTATATTCAGTTTATTCAATATATAATGATGTTTTATTAGCATTTTTCAATCACTGGTACTTAAAATAATTATGAAAAATGTTATTATGAAAAGTATTACACATTACCCCTATCAGTCAGAAATATACATTTCTTTAAAAATCAATGTTTACTAATGATCAATGATGTTCACTTTCAAGGAATTTTATTTTTATTTTTTAAATCTTTTTCAATTCAACATTAATAAATTTTTAAATACATTTTCAATGAAAATTGTTTTTAAAAAGAATTTTTGTGTACAATGGATTTTTTCATTATTGAAAGGATATTTTACAGAAGACATGTTTTTTAATTGTTATCTCAAAATTATTTCCCATCTCAGATGAAATACATTAGTGTTACTCATGAATTTATACGAAAATGATGTAATCTTTCCATTAATATTATTTCACGTAACGAATTATCATTTATTTTATTAATGTGTATGAAACTAGTTTCACATTAATAGGTTATAATATTTTGAAAAATATTCGATTTCATATGTTATTATTTTGATAAAATCATTATGAAATGTATATATTTTTTCATAGGTAATGATATGATTAAATTTTTATGATACCCATTTATTCTCATAGGTTTTGGTATCATATTTAATGATCTAGTGGGACATGTATTATTAATTTCGTTAAGAGAAGGGTGAGAAATATACCTCCCCAAAAACAAATAATGCAATTTTTTATTTCTCACGGGAAATATTAATTTGGTCTTGGAAGTGAACCTTGATTACTAAGATATCCATGTGATTCAATCATGATTAATAATATGTTATGAGTAATAAACTCATTCTACCAAGATGATTGTTGGAGTGAACCATGAAAAAAAAGATTATGTGGGGAGTTAACCCATACAACCATGATATTCTTGGTATTGATGTTTTGACTATTATTGAAATAGTTTTAAAAGCTTACATGTTTTCTGGAATTCCATGTGTTATTCTTATGTTATGATTTCATATCATTTTCCTTATTTAATTATGATTCATGTATTTTAAAATATCAATATTTATCCCAAGATTCAGGGGTATAATATTTGATTTGTAGGGTTTGATATTCTGTATTCATGATCACGTTATCATACCCTTATGATCATGATTATGCTTACATGTTTCCCTTAATCACCCATACTGAGCATCTAATCTCACCCATTTTTTTGTTTCTTTCCCCATTTTATGATTATGTGTATTATATTTTGTTGTGTGATAGTTATTATGAACCAATTGGGAGATAATGTTGATGACTTATGTACTAGTGTTTAAGATTCTATGTTTCCAAAGTAACTAGACTATAATGGTATTCAGGTGAATGTTTTTATAGTGTTTAATGTATAAATAACATATAACGTATTGTTTGTGAGTCATAATATGGGTATCCATATTCTACATAGGATAAATTTATCAGGACATGAAATAATGGATATGGAAGAAAAACGAAATTTCCAAATAGTTTTGGATAGTGATATAAATCAATGATCAAATGCAGGTGAATGATCATGGGAAGGTTAATTACCTAAAAACCATAAATAAGAGATGTGAGAGGGTGAATGTTGATTCATTGTAATTGAACATAAGGAGATATTTTTTAGGATAAATTTTCATGAGTTCATGAATTATAATACAATACATTACATAAACATATCAAATCCATATTTTCCATCAAAACTTTTTTACTGAGGAATTATTTTTTATTTTTTAAGAAATAAAATTCACATTTATTGGTTCATAAAAACTAAATAATCATAAAAATTAGTTCCTACTTTCATTATAATCTATCAAAATTAAATAATTTCTGAATAATGAATGATAATGACTTAGGATAGAAATTCTTCATAGGAAGTAATATTACATTAACCTATATCATTCAACAGAAATACCAAATGGTTGATCTAGATAATTCCATAAATAACTATAACAATATTTATTTAAATCATTACTTTACAAATTTGAATCACAAAAAAATAATACATATTTATTTACATATTCTTCTATGATTAATCAAAATTTATATCCAACCTGTAAAAATCACTTATAAAATCAAATATATAAAATTCACATACTCTAACCATATAATATTCTAATTATACTAATAAATTCTATAAATAACCTATATCACCATAAATCAATAATAAATTAATTTATGATTCCAAAAGGTAATTAATAATTTAGTTATTAAATTAAATCACATGAGATTCTGTTTAGAAAAATCATAAAATGTTCCAATAATTATAGCGAATATCCTAAAAATTTCAATTAAACATATAATAATGTTTTATGCACATGGTTTTATATATGATCAAAAATATATTAGAAATATCACCACAATAATTATCTATCTAATCATTAATGTGAAATAATTCATACTAACTAGGTAATCATATAAGATTATGTTAGGTTTTTCACCCTTGTCACTCTACATTTGTGTGTTCAAGCACTGAGGAATTATCAAATGTGATGAGTTGTCATATGTCTAATGAGATATAAATTTAAAAAATTATAGTTATATGATTCATATAATGTTCCCAGGAATAAGTGGAATATTATCTCAAAAATAACTTTATTATATTTAACTTTAAAAAATGTTTTAATGTCAATGATTATATAATTACTTCTAGCTTGAATTACTGAATTTATAATTATATTATTCTAAAATTATCATTCACATCTGAATTCTTGGAAACAAATAAATCAATGTAAAAATTATCTCCCATGTTATCATTCATTACCATAAAATCTCATCACAAAAAAAAATATAGGGGTTATATGTCCTTGACGTTATGATCTATCATAAATTTATAAACACAAAATGGTACCCATAACTCTTAAATTAACAAAAAATGGCCAAATCCTAATATATAAATTCATTTAACCCCAAATCTGATAAAAAAAATATAATAAACTTGAACCTCTAGTCCTGTATCAACTGTTAAAAACATAAACATGAGATTTTAGGAATTTATTTTAACAGAATTTACCCAATTTCGGCAATCCAAAATATAAAAAATCATAAAAAATAGAGGATAATTTAAATACCCATTTCCATTTCGGAATATAGTTTTTAAAAACTTAGTAAAAACTCATTCCTAGTTGAAAATTACACATAATATTTATTTTTACAACAAAATTGTTTCATTATAAATATATTATTTATTCATTCATGGACATATAAATATCTAGAACATGGATGTTGTTATCTTTTATTATCATCATTAAAACATATAGTGGAAAATTTAAATAATTGGTATAACCTAAAAATATCACTAAGGGACATAAAATTATGGAAATAATCACATTAATTCATGAATACTTATAGAATTTTTCATTTTTTAAAATATTAATTTCAACTAAAAATAATAATATACATACCCTAGAAATCATCTTTTTCCCATAGTATTCTTGTTAAAAATATTATACCAAATCATAATAGAAAAATAAAACTCATAATTGATTTTTTTCAATCACAATAAAAATTCCATAAATTTTTTCATAATGTTATACCTCTCACTATTAAGAATTATCATATACATTAACTTTTGGACAATATAGTTTTATAAATTTTTTAAATCATAATACTTCCATAAAAACACAAAAAAATTATATATTGACCATATAGTTAAATTTGTTATTCATTTTCACATAACACATAAAAATTCAATATCCTTTACAGTTACACATATAATAACCATCATGATTACATTTAGAAAAAACATTATGATCCACCTCAAAGATAAATCATAACCAATGCATTGGAATGATATCATGGAACTACATGTATACGGTTTCTAATTGAAAAACCGATCAGTACAAATAGTAACCAATAACAAATCATAGTCATAACACGTAATAACATATATGTTTCAATATAAAATTCATAAAAATAATCTTTTCACCCATAATAATATATTTTTTGATATTTAAATATCTATTCAATTTAAAAAATTGGAAAAAATTATGAAAATGGAAGTTTTTTTCATTTATTAAATAAAAATTTATTTATTTTAAATGGATCCATAGAAAAAATTCATGTCCTAGTGGAGGAAATATTTTATTGATGATTTATACATTTAAATAGAAAATTAATTCTTTTCTTTTCTGTAAGCATTCAGTATAAAATAACTAAAATAATTTCATTATAAAACCATTTAATGAAATTTAAAAGTAACATAATATAAAATTACAAATTAATTTATATATATATATACATAATATTAATTGATTAATATTGTCCTCTAAAATGCTGGTTTTGAAAATAAATCATAAAAAATTTAAATATATGATTTACATTAATGTTTCCCCTACCTCTAGTATGAATCGTCATATATATTATTTATTTTACTAATTAATAGAGTTATTCTAATAAAATGATTTATTATGAAGATTTTTAATGATAAATATTTACTTTATTATATTTAATACCATGTTATATTCTATTTCTTAATTAATTATGATTTCATGAGATGTTTTTGTGATATTCCACATGTATGTCCAAAATGTGTTTGGTAGGTTGAATATCATCGACGCTGTAATTATTTTAAAATTTCTAGAATGATATAAATAAATAAGTATAACTTATGTACTGAATTTATAATCTTACATAAAAATTGTTATGAAAAATTAAATACTTTATAACCATGGAGAATATTGGTTGTACGTTCACATAAGCAACATTGTCATTTCTCAACAATTTTGATAAATATATGGAATGTTATAAATTATATTTAGATAATGGCAATTATATTATAAATATATGTTTACCTTTTTAAATAATCTTATTAATATCATCCATATGATGTGGTGATGAAAAATAGATCACATCTCTTGATGGAGGTAGTTGTCCACATTTATGCACAAATAATGATAGTATTATTTAATTATTTGGAATTATAGAATATATTTGATTTCATGTAATTTAGAATAATTAAATATGTCCTTAATATAATATTTAAAAAATAAATACCTAATTATAACCATCAATGATGTGGTTTTATGAAAAATGAATTATGTTGGTCTGTATAGAAGTAGTCCTCCATAAACACAAATTATGGTTTCATATCTTATATTATACAAGAATAAAATTGATATACATTATTATTAAATTAACAAAATATACATATACTGGAGATACATATGGTGTTATATAATCATGATTGAATAACATTTTAGAGGGTTTTTGGAAGAAATAACACCAAAAAATTATGTTATAAGCTATACTTATTTTTCAAACTTCTTCTATTTTTTAGACAGTTTTCCATATATGGAGGTAATTATTTCAAAAAAAGACATACATAATTAATGGGCGGGGGATTCTAGGATGTTATTTTTGAATGTATTGAAAAAACTGAATTTATTTGTACAGGTGATGAATATTGGAGAGGTGTTTCTCTAATTTAATAAAGTATACAACAATAATAGAATAACCCAATGTATTAAATTATTATAAAGTAATTTTCGAATGAAAAATTGAAAAAACGATATATATATATATATATATATAAGATATTAAGAATTTTGTTTTATATAATATCACACAAATGAGTTTGGATTGGTATATAATTTCTTTACCTATTTATTTATTTTTTAACCCTTTTTAACACTTTGACAATTACCAACTCATTAAGGGTCATGATATTTACAATAATATAAAAAACTACCCATAAATTTCCCATATTTTATATATTAAAATCTATTTAAATTTTTTAAAAAATTACTTAATCTTAAATAATTTTAAATCATTTAATTAAACACTATTTGTCATTAAATATAATTTATATCATTTTTGGAATAACTAGAAATGTTATAATTTAATATGACACTAAATCATGTAAAATTTATCTCAATGAAATAGATTTTCTAATAATGAATCTATGGTATTAATAATATCATCCAATTAAATATTTATAGGTATTGATGTCAATTTGATCTTGATATTTTGGATTATCCCATAGGTTAACATATTTTAAATGTAAAGGTTATAATATATTTTTTCAAAACATAAGTGTTATATATTAAATTATGATATAAAAAATGGAACATAAATAAATATTTTTATCTCATTTTTATCCAAAAGAAATAATAGATTTATTATTTATTGAATTTTAAAATCATAAATTATTTTAATAAAATATAATTTGGTAAAAATATTATATAAGTCATTTTAAGAACCATTCATAAAATGTGACTTTGAAAAAAAAATATTAGTGGAATTATATTATATTATTTTTTTTCAAAACTGTAATTTATTATATTTATGTTATATATTCATTTATAATTATAATCCAAAAATTATTATTATTTGTGTTTATGAAATAATATTCTTAATTTGTATATTACAGGGAAAATAACCTTGTTAGCGCTGCATCAAAATCCACGATAAATACTTCATTTATCAAAATTAATGAAAAATTATGTTAATAAAAAAACATTATTATTTTAAAAAACAATTTATAATATATTAAACCAATCTTTTCTCCCATTTTCTATGATTTAATGATAATAAAACAATGGGAATGAAATTGATTACATTTATTAATATTAAATATTATAATTGTTAAAATCATTGTAAAGTTGCTAAAAGGTCATATATTCTAATTCTGAAAGAATAAATATGAGAAATTATCACCAAATAATATAAAGGTATCAATTAGCGTTATTTTTTCCTTGTCCCATTATATATACCATTAATTAACCTATTTCCCTTTTACTATAATAGTGAAATTTATTATGATTATTATTCATAATGACTAAAGATAAAATGATACTTTTTAAATATTTTTATATCCAAAATAAAAATCTGGAATCCTTAATTAGTTATTTTATTATCATATTTTGAATAATTTAATTTAATATTATTCCTAAAAAATGACATAAACCAGTTTCTAGAACAATCCTGATTTACATTTTAAAAATATTCTATACAAATTTAACATATTTATTTCATTCCAAAGAATTTAATTAAATAATTATTAATTAAAATTTTATAAATAAATTTTAAATATAATCAGAAATATAATTTTACATTTTGAATAATAATTTAAAAATAATATTTTACACTAAAATCACATTATTCACTATTCATTGAAAAATGATTCATTTCATAAAAATGTCAAAATATGACCATAAGAAAAAATATATATTTATTTTAAAAAAATTCATTTTTATTTATAATATTTCATATTTTTCCACAAATAATTATAAAATTTCCGTATAAAAATAAATAATAACAATTTTTTAGAGAACAAATTTTGGAAGAAAAAAAGGACATTACTACAAATTGAATAATTATTTCATAAGAATTAAAAAATAAATTTGTATTGATAAGAACACACACACACACACACACATATATATATAATTCAGATACATATATTCACTCCTTCAAAATCAATTAATATGTCACAAAAATTTATTTTAAATTATAATATTCAGTTATTCCATTTATGATCGGGGTTTCCTAAATTATATGTTATAGAAGATTGGACAAAATTTAAAATCCTCGGATATTACTTATAAGAAATATAACTTTTAATTGATAAATTGTATTTTTATTGTATTTTATAAAAATGTAATTTTTTTACCATTGGATGAAATTGACAAGATATTGGGAATGAATGGGCTCTCCATGATTTAGATGTATGTTAATTTTTTTTGATAATGAGATAACATTTCTTTTCCCAAAACACGCAATTATAAAATATAAATGCATGGATGATCCTGTACTCCCTTAAAGATAATATTATCTTCTATGTATATTGATACCAAATAAAGAAGGATTTATATCTATACTAGTTAGGGATGATGAGAAAATTTATGGCAGGCTATTGTATTGGAATATGTTAACGTACTTCAAAGGAATATCCTAGTCACCCCCACACCATGAGTTTGAGTTCTAAATCAAACTCAGACATGGTTCTATGACTATAGAGAAAAGTAACTATATAATTTCTTCTATCGTGGTGGGAGACTTAACAAGGAAATTATATGAGTATCTAATTAACAGTTTTATAATCCAAAATTCTTTCTTAAGATTTGAAATAGTCCTTTTAGTAAAATAAAAAGGTAGATATATTAATATTTTCACTCATAAATATTAGATTAATTTTCTAATGGACATAAAAAATAACCCCCGAACCTATATCAATGATTTGATTGATCAAATTAGGGAAAATAAATAGACTATAAATATCATCCATTAACATAGATACCATCATTTAATGTCAAATATCTATGATATTTCAAAAGAATCATTCCATATGAGGTATAGATAATATTAATTTCTAGTGATTCAGTTTGGACCTCAAACTTATTCGTCTATATTTATGGATTTAATGAATATAATCATTGGAGACTAAATAGAAAAATTTATTGTTTTCCATAGAGGATATTATTAAATATTAAAATTTTCTGCAATAGTAAGAAGATCATTTTCATATTATGTTGGAAATATAATTAAGAAGATCATGTATGGAATTTTTTCATCAATAAATTCGAGCTATACAATTTTACTGTTTTATACTAGAATTGGAATAAATATGGGTTTTAAAAATTGAGGTTATCATGAAATGTTCCTAAAAAACAAAATTAATTAATATAATTATATTTGTAGAGAATAGATTTATACTACAGAAACACTTGGAGTAATTTATTATGGATATCAAGTCTTCTAACCAAGAAAAATGGAAGGTAGTAATGTTCCATTATATAAATTAATATTATTTAAGTTTAATATAACATGGGTGGATGTTTGTTTCTGCACTTTTATCCACACAACACTGATGTGTCGATTGGAATTTAATATACAATGAATCTCAAAATTCGGGGTCAGCATGTGTCCTTATTTATAATTATATTGAAATTTATTATACCTCAATGAAATTGTATTCTCATGATAAAAATTTACAAACACATGATTTGGAGTTGAATTAAATGATCATTACACTAATTATTTTGAGGAATTATATGTATGGTGAAAAGCGTGAAATATAAATTGACCACTGTATTATGAAATATATAATCACATTAAAAGAGTTAACATGAAATAAATTTTATGGTTTTAATTGATAATATTTATAAATGGTCAATCCATTACCTCACTGATAATGGAAACATTGATTGTTATTTTATGAGCATGAAAGATCAATTTATGAGACCCATGATGGGGATTTAAAAACCCTCAACACTAATGTATTTTCAGTTGTGGAATCAAGACATTATACAGTTTTAAAATAAATGATATCTTTAAAAAATTTCTACACAACAGTCAATTAATTTCAAGATAAAAGGAACAAATATTTTGAGTCTGTTGATTGAATCTAAGTGTTATATTTTGTTTAAAAATATGTTTTTGATGATAGAAAAAACAACTCCCATTGTATTTTGGTGAAATTATGTCTGACTATCATATTCAGAAGAACCAGACTCTTAATGATTGAATACATGTATTGAATTTAAGATAATATGGTTGTATTAAATGATTCAACCGATTCAAATTGAATCCAGGGTGAACAGTAAGGTCATATTCATGAAGAATCTTGCTAGAAGTATATGGTCATCAGAGTCACTCTGATTCATGTATAGAATATTTGATTAGTATGGGTGAATAAGATTGTTTAATACTATAATAAATCAAATATGATGATTATTTTATGATCATGTATTTCTCATAAATCATATATATGTTATGAATAGTAAGATGTAATCCTGATGGAAAAAATAGTATGTGAAGGTGATGATGAAAATAATATTCAAGATTATCAAATATGGATAGAATTAGAAGATGGGTGTTGGAGAATGTATTCATCTTAATCATATTATTTCCAAGTGTAATCTGGACTATTGTATTTGTACCAATAAATAATGATGCAGGAAAGGATAAAAAGTTACTATACTTCCAAATTCATGTATAATGATGATCATGATTCTCTTAAAATTTATTCATTGCCTTGAAAGAAGTCATGACACAAGAACATGATTTTGAATGAATATTGTTTTTAATTTTTATGTTTCTGACACTTATTCAATATATTTAGAAGGATAATTTCTAAAGATCGATGAATAAAATTATATAAAGGATAAGTTCTGTCATTTTTGTGAATGAAGAGAGGTGCTTATAAAAAATAGATATATGTGTTGTGTAGGGGAACCAAGACATTAAAACTCAATTTTTTCTCAATAATTTTACAGTGAAATTTTATTTCATTAATTAGTTTAATCAAAATGGAATCATGAATTAAAAATGGATTGAGAAATTAGATATTTTCACATAATTAAATACGAATATTTTATTAAGGGGAGATGTGTAACAACCTGAGATGTTATGAGAATTATTATTTTTGATTTCATTGATGTATTTTTTTTGTACGCTACACCAAGATTATATTACGCTATACACAACATTTTATTAGCTTTTAGTATACGCAACACTATTCTTGGATTGTGTTACACACAATTTGAAGTTTGTTTGACATTATTTATTCTACACAACATTGAGTATATATATATATATTCAATGTATAAATAAAATATGTTTGGATTTTGTTATACGCAACAACAAAGGAATCTTTCACTACACGCAACCCTGACTTGGCTTTCTTTACATACAATCGCGACCTTCCACGATAGCGTGTGTTGTACGTAATACCGAGTTTCACAAAACAACGATATGTTATTAAAATATTATATAAACTACCCATTATGAATAGTAATATCCACTTTTTGAAATTTTATTCTTCATAATGGACTTCATTTTTGGATTCGTAATATCGAAATTAGCATAGGGTGAATTTTTGGTGTTTTTCTAAAAACATTCAATTTTTGATGAATAGTGAAAACACTAGGTTACTATTCAAAAACCGACTTTTTATTTAAATAATTATTTATTTTATTTAAATTTATTTTAGGTCAAAATTGATATATAATACCCATATATGTTCAATGTAATTTACTGGTGTCATTTTATAATAATTTTAGACATATAAAAATTTTATTGAACTTTTCAGCGTCTTTTACACACCTCCTAGGACAGTTTGAAAATTTACATAAAACATAATTTTACTACTTCTGTGAGTGGAATTTTGAGAATCTGAGTGATGCGGTTAATATCAAGGAGTAAAAATGTGGTTCAATAAGATAAAAATAATTTTTGGTGAATAGTAATTTTTTACTTTTATTTACCACGGTTAAAGGTTAATAGGGTATGTAAGGGTAAAAATGATATTATTATTACCCTAACAGATGTCCTAATTCTATTGGATAAGTGTAATTCGACCAAAAACAACCTTAGGAATAAAATATTACCCTTTATGTCCACTTGGATTAGATTAGGACATTTATTATTATTTTATTTAAAGAAGAATTAAAATAGTTAAAATCAATGTTTAATAACAAAAACATTTTTAATATGGTTACAGATAAGATAAACTCGACTATAAAGATTCATTAGAAAGATAAAAATATTTCCTAAATAATGGAATTTTATTTATAATTTTTAGACATTAAATAATTAATTTATTTATGACATGATGATGATATAGTAATTACCATATTAATGAAATATTAACATAATGGATGTTATAAATACCCAAATAAATGTAATTTTAGACTTTTTCTGAATTAAAATTATTCTATAGGTTAATATTACATGTTAGTATTGATTTAATTAACATTTTTCTAACTAATAATGATGTTATGATATTCACAAAAATCATGTACAAAATAGTGTCAATATTTACAAAAAATAGTTTTTAAAACAAATATTATATTGTTAATTTTTATTTTTTTCCTAAAAATATAAGGTTCAGCCACATGACTTAGATCAGGATATATATATTAATAATGAACCACTTGGGGTTCGTTTGGCTTGTTATAAAAAGGTTATTAACTATATAGTGTAAGAAAACTAGAAGACACGGTAAACGTTAAATTATTTCACATCGAGTTAAATCTAACAGATAAGGTTAAAATAGTAACCTAAACATCTCTAAAACCGTTTTGTTGAGAGGATTTATACCCATCACCACATTATCTTTGAAATTCATCAATTTCAAGCTATTATAAACCGAATATAAATTTATTATAAAATAATTTTTTAAGTTTTTCCCAAGGTTCCCCTCTCCTCCATTATAAAAAGGGCACCCCTTACCTCTTTTCTTCACACCCTTTTGAGCCTTGAAGATCGGCCATCCCCAGCACATTTATCATATCCAATTCCCAAGAAAATTTATTTAGGTTTTTTTATTCTCAAAAAACCAACTCTACTTCTTTAAGAGGAAGCTTAAAGGAGGTGCGTCAAAGAAGAGGTAATCTCTTCTTCTGATTCTCTTAAGAATATTTCTTCTTATACTTATTATTATTTAGTTTTCTCATTATAAACTAAAAAATAAGTATTAAATATATACAAATATGTTATTACAAATATGAGACTACCCTATTTCACCTTCTATCCATCCCACGGAAAACGAAATCACATCACGTGCGTATGTACGAAATACCGTCTCCACACCGTGGTGTAATCTGTTTTCGACAACCACCATACTTGGATGGGTAAAATGGTGTAAATAAATAACTATATATGATTATTGTAAAGTTATATTGATTCTGAAATATTATATACACATTTTAACACAATTCCACGATCATGGGAATGATAACGTCTTTCATGCGTACGTACAAACTACAGTCTCCATGACGCGATGAGTTTCATTCTCCATGTTAACCATTCATGAATGTTTATAATGTATATATAATATGTAATCATAAAATATTTGTCATAATAATGATACTTGATTTATATATATATATATATATATATATGTCATCTACTTAATTCCATTCAATTCAATAAGGAAATGAAAACAGCGTTCATGCGTACGTACAACCAACCCTCTCCATGAACGGTGTATTTCATTCCATTTATTGATCTATCATATATATATATATATGTTGAATATATATTATATATAAAAATCATGTTTCACATTATATAATTATTTAAATCAGGATATACGTAATAATATCAAGAATAACATGTCGAAACACATACGATAAATGGAATGATTTTACCCAAAACGCTGCTTTAACTTGGAATTTACAAAAGAACGGGTAATATAAAGTCATAAGTGAACCCTATATGATATCATAACAATGAATATGATTCCATAATATGTCAATTACATTATTTAAAACATTAAATGGGAGGTTCAGATACATACGAGGCATATCAGATGTAACGTAAGGGATAATTATTCCAATCTCGTTCTTATCCGAGATTGTTTATTTTTAAGTATTTACTGGGGTTATGTTTATCATCCATGTCCTTGTTTTCTAAAAATGATTTCATAATTTTATTACTATTCTTCTATATATTTTAAAAGTATTTTTTAACCTTTTTGGACCTTTTCCCATTGGTATGTAAGGACTCTTTCTTTTGTTTACCATACGAGGTACTTTTTGACTTTTCCGGAAAAAGTATGAGAAGAATGTTTTTTAACTTATACGGCATGAATGGATTTTTTTATGATTTCAATGAAGATTCATTTACAAGTTCTCAAGTTTATTTTTAATCAACTTATTTTTTATTAAAATTTTATGACATGATAATAAAGGCACTACTTGAAATGTGGTTTTTACCCACGTTTATTTACCAACGGTTTGATTAAACCATTCGTAACGAAGGGCTAGGAAAAACTTTCCCAACGGTTCACTAGAACCATTGGTAAGGGGACCCCTTTTCCAACGGTTCTATGGAATTGTTGGAAAAGGGGTGGTGAAGTTACCCTTTCCCAATGGTTTCATAAAACCGTTGGGAAAGGGTACCCTAAGCAGCCCATTCCCAACAGTTTTTAAAAACTGTTGGTAAATATTTTCCCCAAATAAAATCGGGCTGCTGGTCTTCCTTAGTCGTGATGAAACTCTAATATCAACCTGGCGCTCGGCTCCTCTCTCGAACTCCCCCATCTAAACAAGTGAAAATCTATCTAAATCATCTCAAATTAGGGATTTTATTCTTTATAAACATAATCTATCATGTTTTTATTGTTATTGATCTAATATTTTAGTTTTAAGTTTTGATTTTGATGTGATTTCACCCTGAAAAATAGGGAAATGAACGAATATTTAGTTAATTAATTAGTTTCCCATGGAATATCATTTGTATTATAATGTCCATGCTAAATAAATGGGTAATTTAATAGAAGTCCTTGAATAAATTGTGGAAGATGGGGTATGTTGCTTGTATGAAATGTTTTTTTGTGTTTCTTTGTATGTAGTAGGCTGTTGTATGGTTATTGAGGTGACCCATTAGGCTTTGTGATATGTGGGGTTGTAATGTGATGGTTAGTGGTCATGGATGTGACATGTGAAGTTGTGTGATTGTGATGATGTGTGGTGGTGTTGTGCCATGTGGAGGTGTTGTGTGATGAGGTTGTGGTGAATGATGTGGTGTGTTGGTTTTGGTTGTGTGGTGGGTTGTGATGTGCAATTTTTTTTTGATATGTGGTTGTTTTGGTGTGATGGATGGCCGATGTAACATGGTGATGATGGTTATTGTGATATGGTGAGTTTTTGTGTGGTGGTTTTATTATTTTCCTGGTTATCTGTGGAATAAATTATGTTGTTAAAACAAAAAAACAAGATAGTTAATAAATGAGAAGGAATATAAATAGATGTGTGGTAAATGGATTTAATTAATTTAATATTAAGTGAATGTAAAATTTAAGTGTGAATGAAGTGGCTTATAAATGAAAGTGGGAAATGCTATGTGTCTTGTGTGGTGGTGGTGTGGTGTGTTGTATATATTGGTGAAAGTGGTTGTGATGGTTTATGTGTTGTATGATAGTAGTGAAGTGTGTGATTATGTAGTTAATTTGAACCCATATGTTAGGTATTTTGTGCTATCTATATATCGTGTATCTTATGTTATTCCTACACATTCCAAACCAGAGTTGGATAAACTTACCAACGATCAGAGGTTTTGAGTTATGGGTATTTTTTCTAATATATAGGATGATGGTTATATGGTTGGATAGATACCATGTCTTCCCTACTCTTCCTTCACAAGTGATTGACCATGTGTTTTTAGGCAAGATGTGATGTGATTTTCCATGTGTCTTCAGGTGAGTTGTACAATGATTTCCCTAGTGTTTTCAGGTGATGTGCGATGTGATAAGGCTACAATAAGATATGTCATGTCTTTGTGGTCATGTAGGGTAAGAGGATGGCACAAGGTTGATGTTATTTATGTTCATGATACCCTACTAATATGGTTATGGGATGAGGCATGTTGTGATGTGATAAAAAATTATGTTCTTTTTGGTTGTACATTTTTTCAATAACACATTAGTATGATTTGTTTTCACATGTGTAGTTGATACCTTGATTGTTTTCTTCTTTTATCATTTAATTAAATGTATTTTCTATTAAAGTTCAATCCTATTGAACTTTTTATGACAAAATGACTTATATAAATTCTTTTTACAGAATGGACATAAGTTTGATGTATGAAACCGATCGGATCTCAAGCGATTTTCAAAACAATTTGGAGAGCTTTATAGACTTTGCATTTCACAATGCTTCAGATAGTGGTCGCATACACTGCCCATGTTGTAATTGTGTTGGTAGACCTTGGTTGAGCCGTGAAGAAGTCAGCTACCACATAACCAAAAATGGTTTTCAAGAAAACTACATTGTGTGGTATCATAATAGATAGAAAATGAAATCTCAAATTGGTGATGATCAAAATGAATGGATTGGAATAGAGAATTTTTTAGATGATCAGTTTCTATTTAATCTTAATCATGAAAATTAAAGGATTTCGACTCAAGAAGACTTTGATATGAGGATATCTGATGCATCTAGTGAAAATGATGATAATTATAGGGTGAAAAAATTGAATGATGCTGCCATGACTCCAGTATATCGACAATATGATAAAATGAAAACGCTGGAGTTTTTAATCTGATTGTTTCATGGGAAAACTGTGAATGGGATTTATAATACATCAATCGATTACATTCTTACCCTCTTGAAGGATTTACTTCCAGATGATGCAGATATTCCTTAAAACCACTATATGGCATTGAAGTTAGTTGAGGAACTTGGATTTTCAAGAAACAAAATTCTTACTTGCTCGAAAGATTGTATTTTATTCTATGAGGAAACCGCTAAACAAAATGATTATATAAAATGTGGCACATCCCGTTGGAAGTCAAAATCTGATATAACACCATCCCACGTTCCACAGAAAGTAATGTGGCACTTTCTATTGATCCCAAGACTCCAGAATCATTTTATTTCTGATGAAATATCAATAAAAATGAGATGACATAATACTGAGGGAAAGAATACTAATGATGAGTTGGTTTATCCAACAGATGGATTTGCATGGCAGAGATTTGATGCTCGACATCCTAATTTTGCAGCTGACGTACGTAATTTGAGGCTGGGACTTTCATGCGATGATTTTAATCCAGTTGGGCATATGCTTACTTCGCACAACACATAGCCTATTTTATACACATTTATAATCTTCCCCCATGGTTGTGTATGAAAAAACCATTCACATTCATGAGTATACTCATATCTGGACCTTCTGATCCTGACATTGATATTGATGTATAAATGATATCTTTAATAAAAGAGTTGAAACTTCTTTGGGATGTGGGTGTGGGCACATATGATGCCTGTTCAAAAGACATATTTCATATGTATGCTGTGCTTATGTGGACGATCAATGATTTTCCAGCTTATGAAATGATGTCTGGATGGAGCACGAAGGGAAAACTGTCATGTCCAGTTTGTATGAAGAATACATGATCCAGAAGACTGAACCATCACTGTAGTTTCAGTTTTATGGAACGTCGACGATTCTTTCCAAACGATCATCCATATAGAATGAATCGTCCAAGATTTGGTAATACCATAGAGACCGATGATCCACCTCCACATATGTTTGGAACTGACGTGCTTAATGAATTGAAAGATTTTAGTTTTTCGTTCGGGAAGTGTCAAATGAAATCTGGAAAGAGAAAGAATATTTCCACTGAATCATGATACAATTGGAAGAATATGAGTATCATTTTTGATTTTCCTTATTGGTTAACCAATTTGTTAAATAATTACTTAGACGTAATGCATATTGAAAAGAATATATGTTAAATTTAGCTTTTGGTTCTTCTAAATGTCACAGGGAAGAAAAAAGATGATTTATGATCTCGATGTGACTTGGTGGATTAGGGCATCATACCAGAATTGCATCCTATGCGTATCAGTGAAAAAAATGGAAACTTCCATGTGCTTCTTATGTGATGACACCTATAGGAAAAAAATTTATAGAAGTATTAGAGACTATTAGAGTTCCTTACGGCTATTCAAGAAACATATCTAAACGTGTCAACATAAGAGGGTTGACGCTAAAATCTTTGAAGACTTATGATTATCACATTCTACTGCATGAGTTTATTACAATAGCAATCCGTCATCTTTTCTCCAATAATGTAAGGCTGTTTTTTATTCAGTTGTTCAATTTATTTAGAGATATTTCTGCTAAGAAGTTGTCCATGTCTTTCTTGCAAAAAATGTTGACAGATGCCCCATTAATTTTGTGTGAGTTGGGGAAAAAATTCCCTCCGTCCTTTTTCACATGCATGTTGCATCTGACTGTCCATATTCCCACTAAAATAATTCTTGGTGGACCTATTTCCTTTCGTTATATGTATCCAAATGAAAGAAATATGTTGACATTAAAGTCTTATGTCTGAAACAGAAATCATCCCGAATTTTCTATCATGAACGGTTACTTGGCTCAAGTATGTATGGATTTCTAGTCGATGTCCATGTCTGATCACACTACAAGATTGAATAGACCAATGAGAAATTAAGAAGAATAGTATGAGAAATTTTAACCCAGTTTTCTATCACTTCCTCAAATAGGAGGAATTCATGGATTATATACATTGAAGACATTAATCCATGAAGAGCGGGAGATGTCACATTGCACAGTTTTGTTCAACTGTGATTTGTTCGATGACTATACGAGGTAACTAAATTGATTATGTATATCTTACATATATATCTGTTAAACTATTCATAATTTTTATCTACAGGGAATATAAATCAATGATAAATAGGAAGCATCATTCATTATCTTTTAGAAGAAGAGAGAGTTTGCATAACAAAGAGTTTTCTGCTTGGTAAAAATTGAAGGTAAAAATATTAATGTTTAAAATAATTATATCAATATTTAATTAATATTAATAGTCATTTATATTTCAGGTATTGAGTTTGTATGCTGACTCTATCTCTAAGGAAATAAGAGCTTTGGCTTTTGGTCCCAATACTATTGTTCATGACTATAAATCAATTATTATCAATGGGTACAAATTTATTTTCTCTGAACGAGAAAAGAACATGAGAACAAAACATTATGGTGTTATGGTTACTGCAACAACAGAATTTTAAGCCAGTGCATCAGATAGTAGACCGCAATTTGAAAATGTGGGTTATTATGGAGTTGTTGAGAAAGTAATAATATTGGATTATTACTCTCATGGACAAGTCACAATGATGAAATGCCATTGGTTTTATTCGATGAAGAGACATTGCACATTTATTGATGATTGTGGTTTTCGAGTAATTAATATGACTCACACTCTTGCTACTGAAGAACCATATGTGTTGGCTTCAATGGCTAAACAAATTTTTTATGTCAATGACCAAATTTGAACTGAATTTGGTGTCATTGTTGAAGTAATTCCAAGACATATTTTTGATGAAAGTGATGATGGAATTGACACTATCCCTAGTGCCATTAGAACCAATCCATTTATTTCTTTTGATGACTCAAATAGCTCATTTTTCAGAGTTGATTGGGAACATGAAGTTGTGGTTGAAAATATATAGAATCATTTATCCATGTTCTCAATTATTTTGGTTTACCTCGAGTTGGGTTGTTAAGGTTGGTAATATTAAAATTGACTTAGTATTGATGAAAAATATGTTTTAGCTAACTTGACCGTTATGTAAATTTTCAATGTTTATTAGTTGTAGTTTTATTTGAATTGACTTTTCTAATTTGGAATTGAACTATATTCAAACCTAGTCAAACAATATTTCTATCATTGTGAACATTACAACTTGTATGATTTATTAAATACATTCAAGCTCTTCTAAAAGAATTGATAGCTAAATTACCAATGAATCCCCCTATTCCCTCATATATTTAGTTTTTTGGGTTACACATTAGTTCCCTTCTTCTAATTAATTACATATTTGTTTTCAAAAGCAGGAAATGTAGCCAATTGAAGAGAGGTGAAGGAAAAAAATGATGGATAACAATCGTCGAATGGAGGAGTTGGGAATTCCATCATTAGTGAATGTAGTGAGTACATTATTTAAAATTGATATATTTAAAGAATATATAATTTGACGTGATTAATTTTTTTGTAAACATTTTTGTAGGATCCACTTATAAGTCTACAGTTATTCGATGAGGAGCCTAGAACTGGTCCTAGTAATCTGGCCAGTGGTGTAACGCCCCGACCCCAGCTACCCAGAGTAGGTGCGTTACTTCGTAATATTGGCATGATCACAAAAGATCAAGTCTCGAAAGACCGATTAGTTTAGTAGCCTTGGAAACACTAGATACATTCGTAAACGTTACATTACATCATAAAGTGAAAAACTACAACAACATATTGTCTTCATATCCCCTCACACTATCCCTGTAGGTCATTCATAATATACTTCTTCAAATCCTGGAAAACATTAAAACATTGAAAGGGGTGAGCTCAGATGCTCAGTAAGGATAACAATATTGCGGAAGCTTTCATAAATAAACATTAACATTTAAGGCAATTTATAACTAAAACAAAAGCCTTTTAAACTTGAACATCAACATAATATGGCAAAAGTAAAATGAGATAATTCCATTCACTTCTTCACATGGATATTCTACTGGCCGAATAATCACATGCAATATCAATAACCGCTTTCATAATGAGGGAATGTATAATGCCGGACATTCTGAAACATTTTGTCAAGGCCTCGGCCAAGACGTCTAAAATGATTAAGGCCTCGGCCAAAACCATAAATCAAACTGGGAAAGGGCCTCGGCCAATTCCACGTCTAGTTGTCTCATGAGACCTACCGATGCATCGAGGAGCTATAGCGGGCTCCACCCGTCACTTATTAAGTCCAATACATTCCTCATATGAATAGGTTTAAACATATCATAAACCATAACATAATCGTATCACATAGAACATGCATAAAGGAAACATAACATTTCCACATTTCAATCACAAGATATCAATACAACACATTGTTATAATAAAAACGCTTTCAAAACCATTTTCAATACCAAAATAAAAGAAAGTTAAAACTTTGTATTTATTTTTCATTAAAAAGAAAATGATGGCTTGTAGAGGAAGCCGAAACTCAAATAATGGTCACGGTGGCGGAGAAGTCATCGTCGCCGCATAAGTACGGAAAGAAAAACATTCCCTTTTGTCGTTTAGCAAAATGCTTCGTATAAAAAGATTCCTTTTGAATAAACGTAAAAGTCAAAGGGGTTTATACACCGTATAAAAGAAATTTGTGTATAAAACAAAATATGCCTCAATGAAAGGAGATTGAGACGAAGTCCTTAAAAAGATCATTTTTAAAATAGAGTAGATATATTATGTGTATTCACTATAGGTACACATAAAGAAAGTAAAAATACAAAATAGGACATAATAACATCATGCCATAATTTGAAAGTAGGAGATTAACCCAAAGAATGGAAATTGGGTTAAGAAGTTCCCTTACCTTGTGTCCGACTTGATTCGACTGTTCTTTAACCTCCTGAATAATAAACTAGAGTTAATATATACCCTATTAAGAACCATTTTTAAATTCATTATCCTTTTTATATCACTTATTACAATGTTATGAACATTATGTAATTATTTAAGTTAATAACGGTCGTTTTGTCGATCTTTGGTACTTGAGTCAACAATAAGATTCTTATAATTACAAGTTGTTTATGTGGTGAAATATCCATTATATCCATAATTATATTCATGATTTAGATGTCATATATATCTTATATATCCAGTATATACATTCATTTATAATATTACGTAACATTTAGAGGTAAGAAATGAAATGCACCGTTCATGGAGTCGGTAAGCCGTACGTACGCATGAACGCTACTTTCATTTCAATTTCATATTTAATGGAACTAAATAATAATGATATAAATGTATAATATAATTCCAGTATAATATAGTGTATAATACCATTTACTCCATCCTTTATACATCCCACATATGGCATTAACGATTCAAATCACTTTGAGGGGGCGGTAGTCCGCACTTCCTAAAATGAAATTATCGCGTTTTACCCATAATGGAAATCATAAAGTAAGCCATAAATGAGAAATACAGAAGCATAAGTAAAACATAAACACATTATATATCATATATAAATATAGTGACATCTTAATGGCCACCTTTGAAGGTGTTATATGAGTGTTGAACAATCATCGTTTCGTGAGGCAGAAATTCGCCATCCACAGAAACCGTATGTTCTTTAACCATTAGATGTAGGTGTGTGTAAGTGTAGCTCTAATACTTCTTATAACAACATCCTAGTATATTTAGGATACTGGTGTTGTTACAAAAGAAATGAATAAAAAGAGTTTAGGGGGTTGGATAAGAAAAATAAAACAAAACAACATTAGAAAAGACATTACCTCAAAATCGGGTAACTCTTTTTGATTTGAGCCAAAGGCTTCCTTGGGAAGAGTTCTGCCCAATGTGAGGATTCTAGGAGTAAGAGAGGGATGTTGGGAGAGTATTTGGGTAGAGGTTGGCCGAGCCAAATGGCTTTAAGGTGTGAATAAGGTGGGAGAGGTGGGGGGCTTTTATAAGTGGAGAGGAGGGGCTCTTTTGGAAAGATTGAAATGTTACATTATTTACACAATGCTTTTCGGATTCTAAAGGTCCCACACTTATATAACTCGAGGCTAAGGTGATAAGGGTTCGAACTCTCCTCATCCAATTGGCTTTGGACAAGTGTAAGCCTTGGATTTTGCATTATCTTCCCATTTTATTTAAATCGTTAAATAATGAGGTCATCACTACATCGTCATGATGTCATAAATAATTTAATTTATTTAATGTCTAAAAATTATAAAAAAACTACTATGATGTAGGAAATATTTTAAGCTTTCCAATGAATATTTATAGTCAAAATTTGGACTTGTGTAACCCCACTTAAAAATTGTTTTAGTAAAATAACTCATGTTTGTGTCAATTTAACTTTAACATTAAATAAATATATATTAATGTCATTTGCCAACTAAAGTGGCTCCATGGGGTCCCCAAGTTGACCCATGGGTTGTCTTGGTCGGCCATGACTCATCCAATAGGTGTAGGACAAGTGTCAAGCTCATATCATATTATTAAAACATTGTTTTTACCTTAAACTACACTAATTAACTCTAATCGCGATTAAGAACTTAAAAGTTACTATTCACCAAAAAATTATTTTAATCTCATTGAACCACATTTTACTTTTTAATGACAACCATGTATGTCGGATTTTTGAAAATCAAATCATAGAAGTGGTAATATTTCATTTAAATGAAAAATCAGTTATTTAACAACCACTTAGTGGTTTCACTATTCATCAAAAAATGAAGTTTTTCAGAATAAGGCCAAAATTTCACCCTAAGCTATAATTGATATTCTGAATTCAAAAATGATGTCTATTTTACAAAATTCCAAACATATAAGTTGTATTAATTAATTTTATAATTAATTCCCGCTGTTACAACAAATAGCGTGTTTTTAAGAAACAATTTATATCAAAAGATTGGCAATTGTTTATGTCCAATTTCAATGTTAAATTAATTCTAATGACCACCATTGGATAAAATGGTAAAGATATATTCTAATTATACTTTAAAACCACTCAATAGTATAATTTATCACTATGAATTATTTTGATTAAAATTTTTTTTTTAAGTATTTTTCACTATTCATAAAATTTTTGAAGTTCTCAGAAAATTACAAAAAATTCAACATAGGCTAATTTCAATATTAGGAATACAAAAATGAAGTCCATTTTGAAATATAAAATTTCTATAATTTTAAAAAGTGGTTATTACTATTCATAACGGCTACTTTGATTTGTCGTGATGTTTTAGAACTCGAAGTTGCGTACAATGCAAGCTATTGTATTATTGAAAGAGAGGCGTGTCGTGGAAGCTCGGGGTGTTACAAGTGGTACGAGGAGGGTTCGTACCAGAGGTGGATGAGTAGCTGCGCGTACCCGACTAGACCCTGCCCCTCCCATTGACATGTCATCCTTCCCACATTCTGATCCCGGTGTGTCGTTAGGGACACACGGGATATTTAGGCCTCCTATGTTTTTTCTACCTTCTTCATCTTCTGGCCCATCATTTTAACATCCCATGATGATTCCCACTCCCTAGTGAGAATCCGGTCAGACAGCTGTCCGATCTTCTTTTCCTTCTACTTCTTTCTCTCCGAGTTTCTATATTCCATTGTCTTTGAATCCTATTCCACCACAGGGTGTTCCATCAGTTTCTTTAGATCCAGCGGCGCTCAGCGATCAGACCGACGTAGGTATATTTATAGAAACCTAACAATTTTTTATAGCAATATTTATTTACATTATAAATGTTTTGAAAAAATATTTGTTTTTCATTCATGAAAGATACATCTACTGACATGAGGCATGGGTGGGGGCATACACACATGTGTTCGGTGTGAAACTGCTGCACACAAGTTATGGTGGATTATAATGAAGACAACCAAATGGTTAAGAAAACAGGGCAGCAATGTCAGTGTTTTTTGGAAACACTTTCCAAATACTCCGACATCATTCCCGTCAGCCCGCTATCGTTGAGGCATTTTCCACATGAGGTCAAGGATAGAGATTGGGAAGATATATGGGTAAAAAAATCTGTTCTATTTAATTTCATGAATTATTTTTGTATTTATATGAATTAATATTTTGATTTCAACTTCAATTTAATTTTCCCGATGGTGAGGGTGAATGACCGGAATGTCTAAAGGATTTAGGCGAGATTTGGAGAGACTACAAACATGAGTTGTATATTGGATGGGTTTATAGAGTTGGCACTGAGTTAGTTTCGGTACTTGTGGTGGATGATTGTCCTATAGAGTAGTATCATCAAATGATTACTCATTGGACGAGTACACAATTTAAGGTATTAATTACATTTGAGGTATTTAAATAATAACTTTCATGTTTTGCATTAATAATATCTGTTTCATTTTAGAATTTTATTTATGAATCATCTGGAAAAAATAAAAAGAACATTGACGCAAATAAATACCTCCACACAATGGGACGCACTACGATGCTTGATCATGAGAGGAAGCAGGTATGACAATTGTTTATCAGATTTCATTACGACTTAAACTTTCTTTTGTTTCCATAATTATTTAATATATTGCTAAAGTTTTCATATAACCTTAGTTTTCAATGTCATTGTAGATGAAAATACAAAATATTAAAGGACGTGTGCCCCAAGCAAAACTGTTTTTCTTGAGTAGACAGAAAAAGGATGGATGTGCCGTCAACGAGGCGACTCATCAGCCGATAGTAAGTTTTAATCTGTTGATTTTATATTTTAATATCTATTTTGTAACTTAATAATATATTTATATTTGTATCAGGATGCTTTAGAGGCGCTTGATTCCCAAGAACCATACAATTTTGGGCCAACAGATTACTTACATCAGGTTTTGGGAGAGGAGCATCCTGGCAGAGTACGCTGCTGACCTAGGATAGCCTCGACGAGGTTTTGGCCCTCCATAGGTACGAGTTGAAGTTCCACCGAGCCGTAGCAAGTTAGGTAAAATGCAGAACATGCTGAAAAAATGTCCACAGAGATGGTAGACCAGTCTTATAGGGAAAACAGTGCATTTATGAAATTTATTGATGTTCTATATCCCACACTTCCACCAGAGGCCATCCCAGCTTTTGATGAATATATGTCATCGATATGTTTGATATATGGAGCACAAGTCAGAAATTCTAGTGGTTGTCAAGACGATGTCCAAGATGATGATGATGATGGTGAGGAGACTGATGCGGAAGAGGAGGGAGAGGAGGAGGGTGAGGCAGATGGAGAGGGCGAGGCAAAGGGTGAGGGCGACGATGAGGGCGAGGAGGGCGAGGATGATGATGGGGAAGAGGATGAGGGTGATGACGATGGTTATGATGGTGATGGTGATGATGGTGATGGTGATGTGGGACAAGTTGTTCTGTTATATTTTTGACTAATATTACTGAGATTTGATGTTTAATTTATTCTAGTTATTGGATTTATCCAGACCTATATTATAGTATTGGAGTTGAGTTATTTTTATATATTGCTTGTTTTTGTGGATGTTGATGTCTTTTAGTGGTTGTGTGTTTGTGAAATCCCAGGAAAACCCCCTCCTTCCTGGACCCTAAACAACCCCCACCATCCTCCATGGACCCCGAACAGTCCCCCTGTAACATCCCATGTAAGTAATGAATAATAGATATTTTTATAAATTTCTATTAATGAATTAGATAGTGTTTTAGAGGTTTAAAATGAAAATAAATCCAATCTTAAGCATGGAATACACTAATATTTTTAAAAGATTATCTTATTGCCTTTTGATGGAAAACCATTTTTGAATCTATCTTTTGAAAATTTTATAATCTATATTTGTCAAAATAAAAATATTCATTATTATTGGGACATTGAATTTTACATTGGATAAATTTTTGGTATTTTTCTGACAATGTTCATATTTTTTGAATAGTGAAAAATACTGCATTTTACATCAAAACTGCTTTTTTATCTAATTTATTTATATGATTAGATTATATTTTGAATTGGTTTTGAAGTGGAATTAGAATATATTTTTACCAATTAATCCAATGGTGGTCATTGTAATCAATTTCACTTTGAAATTAGACTTAAACTGGTGTCAATTTTTGATACTTATTGTTTTATAAAAACACGCTATTTGCTCTGACAGCGGGAATTAATTATTAAATTAATTAATGTGACTTATATGTTTTGAATTTTGTAAAATAGACTTCATTTTTGAATTCGGAATATCAAATATAGCTTAGGGTAAATTTTTGGTAATTTTTTGAAAAACTTCAATTTTTGATGAATAGTGAAACCACTAAGTGGTACTTATAAAAACTCATTTTCCACATAAATGAAATTTTTCCATCATTGTGTTTTGAATTTCAAAAATCCGACATACATGGTTGTCACTAAGAAGTAAAATGTGGTTCAATGTGATTAAAATAATTTTTTGGTGAATAGTAACTTATTATGTTTTTAATCGCGATTAGTGGTAATTAGTGTAGTTTAAGGTAAAAATAATGCTATAATAAAATGAGATCAGCTTGACACATGTCCTAACCCTATTGGTTGTTTCATGGCCGACCAAGACAACCCATGGGTCGATTTAGGGGACCCCATGGAGCCACATAGGTGAGATAATGACTTTAATGCCTTTTTTTAAATAAAGGTGAAAATGACACTAACATAAATTGTTTTACTAAAACAATTTTTTAGAAGGGTTTATACTAATCCTATTTTTGAATATTCATTGGAAAGCTAAAAATATTTCCTACATAATATTATTTTTTTTTATAATTTTTAGACTTTATATAAATTAAATTATTTATGACATCATGATGATGCATCGATGGCCTCATTATTTAACGATTTAAATAAAATGGAAAGATAATGTAATATCTAAAACCTAAACATGTCCAAAACCTATTGTATGGGAATATTTCAAAGCCTTATAATCTTATATTCGAAATATATCAATGTGGTACCTTAGAAATTCCAAACACTTTTGAAAATAAAATAATAGTTTCATGATTTCCAAAAGTGCCCCTCCTCTCCTCTTATAAAAGGCCCCCACCTCTACCTCATTTCACACACTCCTCAAGCCATTGGATCGACCATCCCCTGCCCATTTACTCTCTACAAATCCCTCTCCTCACCCTAGAGGATTCTCTTTGGCCAGAATCCTTTCAAAGGAAGCCTTTAGGCTCAAATCAAAAGGAGTTACAGTTTTAAAGGTAATTCATTCTCTCATGTTCATTTGTTTTATTTTGCTTCTCCAACCCCCTAAACTCTTTTTATTTACTTCTTTTTGTAACAACACCAGTATCTCCAATATACTAGAATATTTTTATAAGATTTATTCGAGCTAAACTCTCACAGAACTACATCAAATGTTTAACGAACATACTGTTTCTGTGGATGGCGAAATTCTGCCTCCCGAAACGATGATTGTTCAATACTCATTTAACACCTTCAAAGCTGGCCATTTTGATGTCAGTATTTCAATATATGATATATAATATGTTTATTCTTTCCTTAAGCTTCTGTATTTTTCATTTATGGCATACCATTATTGTTTCCATTATGGGTAAACACGATATCTTCATTTTAGGAAGTGCGGACTACTGCCCCCTGAACGTGATTTGATTCGTTAATACCATATGCGGGATGTGTAAAGGATAAAGTTAATGATATTATATATGTTATTATACTGGAATTATAATATACTATTATATCATTATGATTCCATTCCAGAAATACGAAATAGAAATGGAAGTAGCGTTCATGCGTACGTACGGCTTACCGTCTCCATTAACGGTGCATTTCATTTCTTACCTCTAAATGTGATGTAATATTATAAATACATGTATATGATGAATATATATGATATATATGTTATCCAAGTCATTAATATCATTCTGGATATACAAGCCTTTGACCAAATTAACAACATGTAAGTGTAAGAAGTCTATTTTTGACTTAAGAACCAAATACAGACAAAATGAACATTATTAACATAAATGATTACATGATGTTCATAACATGGTATAAAAGGAATAATGAACTTGAAAAAGGTTCTTAAACAAGTAGAGATTAACTCAAGTTTATTATTCAGGGGATTAATGAACGGTCGGGTCACGTCGGATACGAGGTATGGGACTTCGTCTCAATCTCCTTTCATTGAGGCATATTTTGATTTATACACAACCTTCTTTTATACAGTGTATAAACCCCTTTGACTTTTACATTTATTCAAAAGGAATCTTTTTTATACAAAGCTTTTACTAAACGATAAAATGGAATGTTTTTGTCTTACGTATGCGGCGACAACGACTTCTCCGCCGCCATGACCGTCATTTGAGTTTCGGCTTCCTCTACAAGCCATTCCTTCTTTTTAAAAGAAAAATAAATACCATGTTTTAATTTTATTTTATTTTGGTATTGAAAATGGTTTTCATAATGTTTTTATATCAATGTGTTGTATTTATATCTTGTGATTGAAATGTGGAAATGTTATGTTTCCTTTATGCATGTTTTATGTGAGATGATTATGTTATGGTTCTTGGGTATTATTATGAAGACGGGTGGTTCCGTGATAAACTAAGGGCAGGTGAGCCCGATATAGCTCTCCAATGCATTGGGTAATGTGAAGGAGTGAAACGTTAAGGTTTCTCCGAAGAGATTTAGGGAATATACTGTGATGGGTATTCCAAACGTAACCAATAGGGTTACTCCCTATGTAAGAATGTTATGAATGCCTCAAGTTACCTTTATGTCTTATGATTTCTATGACTTATTCATGATTTGATGAGGTATGTTAAAGTTCTTATGTTTTCCTTATGTATATATGTACCCATGTTTCCTTTCCATATTTTTATATCCCTTACTGAGCTTTTTATGCTCATCCCAAGTTTTTTTAAAATGTTTTTCACAGGTCAAGGGAAAGGTACATGATATGATGATAGTTTCTGGGAAGTGTCAAGAAAGAATCCATGTTTATTTTAAATATGTTTCCATTGATTGGAATGAAGAATACTATCTTTATGTAACCACTTTGTTTATATGTGGAATGTAATGCTAGTTTTAAGATCTAATTCTCTAAAACTCTAAACCTGAAAAGATCCTCAACGTGTAATCTTGTGATAACTCAAGATTATGTAAGGTTTAAGGCTGGGGCCTTATAGTTGGTATCAGAGGGAGGTTTAGATAACTTTAGGAGTTAGAAAAGAGTTAAATTATAAATTAATTGAAATGATATATAATTTACAGATTACCTTGTTGCTTCGCCTAAGATATTTCTGTGTTCAGAATGGTTTTTCATAGAGGAAACAGAACCGATTTTCTGGGAAGGCATACAGAGGAAAATGACCTTCCAAACCACCATACTAAGATGGTTAGAATCAGAATTGAGCAGTTTACTTCAGTGATGGCTCAGTTGAATCAGGTGATAAGTTTGTGGTTGTTTTAATCGATGATATTTTGGTGTTTTCTAAAAGTAAAGAGGAGCATGAAAGTCATTTAAGGGTTTTTTTCAAACCTTAAAAGAAAAGAAATTGTATAGGAAATTCAGCAAGTGTGAGTTTTGTTTGCAAAAAATTTCATTCCTTGGTCACATTGTTTCTAAAGATGGGATAACCGTTGATCCTACAAAAGCAAAGGTTGTTGAAGAATGGCCAAGACCCACCAATGTAACAGAGATTCGTAGTTTCCTTGGTTTGGCAGGCTATTACCGAAGGTTTGTGAGAAATTTTTCACAGTTATCTAGTCCAATGACTAAGATAACTCGGAAGGGTGTTAAGTTTATCTGGACAAAATAATGTGATGATTGTTTTCCGGAATTGAAAAGAAGATTGGTGAATGCTCAAGTTTTGGCACTACCTTCCAGGAATGGTGAGTTTGTTATCTACAGTGATGCTTCATTGAAAGGACATGGTTGCGTCCTAATGCAGAATGATCAGGTAATTGCTTATGCTTCACGACAGTTGAAAACTCATGAGGTAAATTACCCTACACATGATTTGGAATTAGCTGCTGTTGTTTTTGCTTTAAAAATTTGGAGGCAGCATTTGTATGGAGTGAAGTGTGAAATATATACCAATCAAAAAAGTTTAAAGTATATATTCACTCAGAAAGAATTGAACATGAGAAAAATAAGATGGCTATAATTAGTCAAGGATTATGATTGTACAATTCATTACCATCCGGGAAAAGAAAATAAAGTGGCTGATGCTTTGAGTCAAAAAAGTAATGCTTCATTAGCAATGTTGTGTTTGGAACATGATCCTTTGGTTAAGGATTTGATGAACTTTGGCATAGAATTTGTTGGTGCAAGAAGTTATTCTATTTTGTTTCAGGTATCAGTGAAATATTCTCTATTAGACAGAATCAAGCAAGCACAAAAGCAAGACAGTGAGTTGCAGAAAAAGGTAGAGTTGGTTCAGAAAGGTATGTTGCCTGAATTCAACATTGATAATGACTGTGTTTTGAGATTTGGGAAGAGATTGTGTGTACCTTGTGATTCACAGTTGAAGAGGGAGTTGTTATGTGAAGCTCATAGTTCTCCGTTTTCATTTCATCCTGGCAGTACTAAAATGTACAGAGATCTTAGAGACTATTACTGGTGGGATGTAATGAAAATAGATATTGCTGATTTTACTGTGAAGAGTTTGACTTGTCAGCAGGTTTAAGCAGAGTGGCAGTTACCGAAAGGGATGCTTCAACCTTTACCAGTACCAGAGTGGAAATGGGAAAATATATCCATGGACTTTGTTGTGGGATTACCGATGACATCTCGAGGTAATAATGCAATCTGGGTTATTATTGATTGCCTGACTAAATATGCTCATTTCCTTGATATACGAGATACTTTCTCTCTTGATCAACATTCCAGTTTGTATCTTAAGGAGATAGTCAGGTTACATGGAGTTCCTCTCTCCATTGTATCGGATCGTGATCCCAGGTTTACTTCTAACTTTTGGAAAGGCCTTCAGAAGTCGTTGGGTACTGAATTAAATTTTAGTACAGATTTTCATCCTCAATCAGATGGGAAGTCAGAACGAACAATTCAGACATTGGAGGATATGCTACGAGCTTGTTCTATGGATTATTAGGGAAGTTGGGACCAACATATTTCTTTGGTTGAATTTTCATATAATAACAGTTTTCATTCCTGTATACAGATGGCACCATTTCAGGCATTATATGGGAAGCGGTGTCGAACTCCAGATTTCTGGGATGAAGTGGGTGAAAGGTAGTTGATTGGACAAGAATTGGTAGAAGAGATGGCAGAAAAAGTTCAGCTGATTCAGAAACACATGAGAACAGCTCAGAGCAGGCAGAAGAGTTATGCGGACAACAGGAGGAAGGATCTCTCTTTTGAGGTAGGTGAACATGTTTTTCTCAAGGTTTCTCCTTGGAAAAGTGTGATGCGATTTGGTAAGAAAGGAAAGCTGAGTCCAAGGTTCATTGGACCATATGAAATTCTGGAGAGAGTTGGATCAGTTGCATACCAGGTGGCTTTACCTCCGAGTTTCTCTCAGGTACACAATGTTTTTCACATTTCGATGTTGAGAAAGTATATGCCAGATCCATCTCATGTTTTGAGTCCAGAGGTAGTTCAGCTGGAAGAGAACCTATCTTATGAGGAACAACTGGTCCAGATTCTTTACCATAGGGAGCAAGTGTTACGAAATAAGGTGATTAAGCAGATAAAGGTTTTGTGGAAAAACCACATGATGGAAGAGGCAACAGGAGAATCTGAAAATGCAATGAGGGATAAGTACCCCCATTTATTCGATAAGTAAATAAATTGCGGGGACGCAATTTTCAAAAGGGGGGAAGGATGTAACATCCCAAGTAAGTAATTAATAATAGATATTTTTATAAATGTCTATTAATGAATTAGATAGTGTTTTAAAGGCTTAAAATAAAAAGAAATCCAATCTTAAGCATGGAATACACTAATATTTTTAAAAGATTGTTTTACTGCCTTTTGATGGAAAACCATTTTTTAATATATATTTTGAAAATTTTATAATCTATATTTGTCAAATTAAACATATTAATTATGATTGGGACATTGAATTTTACAATGGATAAACTTTTGGTATTTTTCTGACAATGTTCAATTTTTTATGAATAGTGAAAAATACTGCATTTTACATCAAAACTGCTTTTTAATCTAATTTCTTTATATGATTATATTCCCTTTTGAATTGTTTTTGAAGTGGAATTATAATATATTTTTACCATTTAATCCAATGGTGGTAATTGGAATCAATTTCACTTTTAAATTAGACTTAAACTAGTGTCAATCTTTTGATACTTATTTTTTTATAAAAACACGCTATTTTCTCTGACAGCGGGAATTAATTATTAAATTAATTAATGTGACTTATATGTATTGAATTTTGTAAAATAGGCTTCATTTTTGAATTCGGAATATCAAATATAGCTTAGGGTAAATTTTTGGTAATTTTCTGAAAAACTTCAATTTTTGATGAATAGTAAAACCACTAAGTGGTACTTATAAAAACTGATTTTCCGTTTAAATGAAATTTTACCATCATTGTGTTTTGAATTTCAAATATCCGACATACATGGTTGTCACTAAGAAGTAAAATGTGGTTCAATGTGATTAAAATAATTTTTGGGTGAATAGTAACTTAATAAGTTTTTAATCGCGATTAGTGGTAATTAGTGTAGTTTAAGATAAAAATAATGCTTTAATAAAATTAGATGAGCTTGACACATGTCCAAACCCTATTGGTTGTGTCATGGCCGACCAAGACAACCCATGGGTCGATTCAGGGGACCCCATGGAGCCACATCGGTGAGATAATGACTTTAATGCCTTTTTTTAAATAATGGTGAAAATGACACTAACATAAATTGTTTTAATAAAACAATTTTTTAGAAGGGGTTATACTAATCATATTTTTGACTATAAATATTCATTGGAAATATAAATAGATTTCCTACATCATAGTATTTGTTTTATAATTTTTAGACTTTAAATAAATTAAATTATTTATGACATCATGATGATGCAGCGATGACCTCATTATTTAACGATTTAAATAAAATGGAAAGATAATGTATTATCTACAACCAAAACATGTCAAAAACCTATTGTATGGGAATATTTCGAAGCCTTATCATCTTATATTCTAAATATATCAATGTGGGACCTTATAAATTCGAAACACTTTTGAAAATATAATAATAGTTTCATGATTTCCAAAAGTGCCCCTCCTCTCCTCTTATAGAAAGCCCCCACCTCTACCCCATTTCACACACTCCTCAAGCCTTTGGACCGTCCATCCCCTGCCCATTTACTCTCTACACATCCCTATAATCATCCTAGAGGATTCCCTTTGGGCAGAATACTTTCAAAGCAAGCCTTTAGGCTCAAATCAAAAGGAGTTACACTTTTAAAGGTAATTCATTCTCTCATGTTCATTTGTTTTATTTTTCTTCTCCAACCCCCTATCACTTTTTATTTACTTATTTTGTAACAACAACAGTATATTCAATTTAATAGGATTTTTTTATAAGATTTATTCTAGCTACACTCTCACACAACTACATCAAATGGTTAAAGAACATACGGTTTCCGTGGATGGTGAAATTCTGCCTCCCGAAACGATGATTGTTCAATACTCATTTAACACCTTCAAAGATGTCCATTATGATGTCACTATTATTATATATGATATATAATATGTTTATTATTTCCTTAAGATTCTGTATTTTTCATTTATGGTATACCATTATTGTTTCCATTATGGGTAAACACGATATCTTCATTTTAGGAAGTGCGGACTACCGCCCCCTGAAAGTGATTTGATTCGTTAATACCATATGTGGGATGTGTAAAGGTTAAAGTTAATGATATTATATATGTTATTATACTGGAATTATAATATACTATTATATCACTATGATTCCATTCCAGAAATACGAAATAGAAATGGAAGTAGCGTTCATGCGTACGTACGGCTTACCGTCTCCATGAACGGTGCATTTCATTTCATACATATAAATGTGATGTAATATTATAAATACATGTATATGATGAATATATATGATATATATGTTATCCAAATCATTAATATCATTCTGGATATTACGAACCTTTGACCAAATTAACAACATGTAAGTTTAAGAAGTCTATTTTTGACTTAATAACCAAATACTGACAAAATGAACATTATTAACTTAAATGATTACATGATGTTCATAACATGGTATAAAAGGAATAATGAACATGAAAAAGGTTCTTAAGTAAGTATAGATTAACTCAAGTTTATTATTCAAGAGATTAAAGAACGGTCGGGTCAAGTCGGATACGAGGTATGGGACTTCGTCTCAATCTCTTTTTATTGAGGCATATTTTGTTTTATACACAACCTTATTTTATACGGTGTATAAACCCCTTTGACTTTTACGTTTATTTAAAAGGAATATTTTTTATACAAAGCGTTTACTAAACGACAAAAGGGAATGTTTTTGTCGTACGTATGCGACGACAACGACTTCTCCGCCGCCATGACCGTTATTTGAGTTTCGGCTTCCTCTACAAGCCATACCTTCTTTTTAAAAGAAAAATAAATACAATGTTTTAATTTTCTTTTATTTTGGTATTGAAAATGGTTTTCATAATGTTTTTATATTAATGTGTTGTATTGATATCTTGTGATTGAAATGTGGAAATGTTATGTTTCCTTTATGCATGTTTTATGTGAGATGATTATGTTATGGTTCTTGGGTATTATTATAAAGACGGGTGGTTCCATGATAAACTAATGGTGGGTGAGCCCGATATTGCTCTCCAATGCATTGGGTAATGCGAAAGAGTGAAACGTTAAGGTTTCTCCGAAGATATTTAGGGAATATACTGTGATGGGTATTCCAAACGTAACCAAGAGGGTTACTCCCTAGGTAAGAATGTTATGAATGCCTCAAGTTACCTTTATGTCTTATGATTTCTATGATTTATTCATGATTTGATGAGGTATGATAAAGTGCTTATGTTTTCCTTATGTATATATGTACCAATGTTTCCTTTCCATATTTTTATATCCCTTACTGAGATTTTTATTCTCATCCAATGTTTTTTTGAAATGTTTTTCACAGGTCAAGGGAAAGGTACATGATATGATGATAGTGTCAGGGAAGTGTCAAAAAAGAATCCATGTTTATTTTAAATATGTTTCCATTGATGGGAATGAAGAATACTATCTTTATGTAACCAATTTGTTTATATGTGGAATGTAATGCTAGTTTTAAGATCTAATTCTCTAAAACTCTAAACCTGAAAAGATCCTCAATGTGTAATCTTGTGATAACTCATGATTATGTAAGGTTTATGGATGGGGCCTTATACCCCCGGACAGCACCCCCACCGTCCTCCATGGTCTCCGAACTGCCCCTCAGACAACCCCCACCATCCTCCTTGGACCCCAGACAGCCCCCCAGACAGCCCCCTAGAAAGCCCCCCACCATCCTCCTCGGTCCCTGGACAGCCCCCCGAACATCCCCCCGAACATCCCCCCAGACACCCCCCCGGACACCCCCCCACCCTCCTCCCTAGACCCCAGATAGCCCCCCGGGCAGCCCCCCGGACAGCTCCCCCACCCTCCTCCTTGGACCCCAGAAAACCCCCTAAACACCCCTTGGATAGCCCCCACACATCCCCCACCCTCATCCTTAGCCCCCGGACAGCCCCCCAGACACCCACCGAACAACCCCCCGGACAACCCCCCCACCCTCCTTGTTTTCATTTAATAATAGAAAATCTATAATATATATTTTATTTATTTTCATCATGATAATCAATGAAAATCACATTTTCACATATAATCAATATCATATATTCTTGGTATGTTATAAAAGGGATGTATTCATTAGGCATGGCATTTTTAGCTCTGAAATGTTTCATATCATGATAAACTAAAATCAAATTCATACTAAGAATGATATAAAAATATCCTATATGAATTTCCACAACATTTTAAGTAAATACCATTCCATTAATAGACACATGGGGATTCCCATAAATCACGTTGACCTTAATATTTCAACAAGGATTTTTAGTAATAGTTTTATCTTCTATTAATTTTCTAATTATCTCATTTTAAATTTAAATTTTTCATATATAAATTAATTTAAAGACCAATAGTCAAATAGTTTATTTGAATATTGTTAATAAACAACTAACATACCACTCTAACTGTGTCTCTTTTGTTTAATATGTACTGGATTATAAGTGAAAAGAACAACTAACATACAAAAAACTGACCAATAGCATTCGGATTTTGTTGATAATTTATCACAAAGATCCATGGGTCATATTTCACATGTATGAGCTAACTCGGGCTCAAACCGAGTCACGATGTGTTCGGGATCAGTCTAAGTGTCTCTCTTTTGATTAAAATGGACATGATTTTATGTACATATGGAAAACTGACCAAACACATTCGGTTTCCATTGAAACATTAGGATAATGATCCACTGGTCATATGTGATGTGTACGAATCAACCCCGCCTCAATCTGAGATGTGGTGTGGCCGACACCACTCAAAGTGTTTGTCTTTTGTTTCAAAAGGACATTATTTTAAGTGAAAACATCAACTAGCAAACGGAAAACCGACCAAACACATTTATATTATGTCGATACTTTAGCAAAATGATCCATGGGTTATATGTGACATGTACGAGTCAACCCTGCCTGAATACGAGACGTTGTGTGGCTGACACCACTGTAACTATGTCTCTTTTGTTTAAAATGGACTGGATTATAAGTGAAAAGAACAACTGGCATTCAGAAAACTGACCAAACACATTCGAAATGTTTTGATGCTTTAGGATAATGATCCATGGGTCAAATGTGATGTGAACGAGTTAACCCTACCTTAATCCAAGGCATGGTGTTGCTCGGATCAATCTAAGTGGCTCTCTTTTGTTTTAAATGGACAAAATTTTAAGTACAAATAGAAAACTGACCAAACGCATTCAGTTTCCATTGAAACATTAGGAGAACGATCCATGGGTCATATGTGACATGTACGAATCATCCCCGCCTCAATCTAAGACGTTGTGTGGCCGAAACTACTCAAAGTGTCTGTCTTTTGTTTCAAAAGGACATCATTTTAAGTGAAAAACATCAAATGGCATACAGAAAACCAACCAAACTCATTCATATTGTGTTTATACTTTAGGAAAATGATTCATCGGTCATTTGAGACGTGTATGAGTCAACCCCGTTTAAATCCGAGATGTGGTGTGGCCGACACCACTCTAACGGTGTCTCTTTTGTTTAAAATGGACAGGATTATAAGTGAAAAGAACAAATGGCATACAGAAAACTAACCAAACACATTTGGAATCTATTGATGATTTATCACAATGATCCATGGGTCATATGTCACATGTACGGGCCAACTCGTACTCAATCCAAGTCACAATTTGGCCGGGATCAGTCCAAGTGTCTCTCTTTTGTTTAAAATGGACAACATTTGATGTACATACGGAAAACCGACCAAACACATTCGGATTTTGTAGAAACATTAGGAGAACAAACCATGGGTCATATGTGACGTGTACATGTCAACCTCGCTTCAATATGAGGTGCGGTGTGGCCGAAACCACTCAAAGTGTCTCTCTTTTGCTTAAAATGGACTTTATTTTAATAGAAAACAACAACTAGCATACGAAAAACCAAAAAAACGAAATATGATTGTGTCTATACTCAAGCACAATTATCCATGGGTCATATGTGACGTGCACGATTCAACCCTGCCTCAATCCAAGACGTGGTGTGACCGACACCATGGAAAGTGTCTCTCTTTTGTTTAAAATGGACATCATTTTAAGTGAAGACAACAACAGACATACATAAAACTGACCAAATGCATTCAAAATGTGTTTATGCTTTAGGAAAACGATCCACGGGTCATATGTGATGTGTATGAGTCAACCCCGCCTTAATCCGAGGCACGGTGTGGCCGGTATCACACTATGTGTCTCTTTTTTTTTTAAAATGGACAATATTTTATGTACATACAGAAAACTGACCAAACGGATTCTGATTGTGTTGATACTTTAGCACAACGATCCATGGGTTATATGTGACGTGTACTAATCATCCCCGCCTCAATCCAAGACATTGTGTGGCTGGAACCACTCAAAGTGTCTATCTTTTGTTTCAAAAGGACATCATTTTATGTGAAAAACATCAACTGGCATACGGAAAACCGAAAAAATGATTTCAGAATATGTTGATACTTTAGGACAGCGATATATGGGTAATTTTTGATGTGTACAAGTTAACCTCGCATAAATACAAGGCATGGTGTGGCTGGTATCACTCCAGGTGTATGTATTTTGTTTAAAATGGACATCATTTTAGGTAAAAATATATGGTATACAAAAAACCGATCAAATTATGAATTGGATTCAGATTCTACATATAATTGTCATCTAAATTTGAAATCTAATTCTAAATGATTAATGTATGTTTATAATTACGTTATGAATTCTAATTTAATTATGGATTTGTATAGTTCTAGGATGAATTATATGTTAAATGTGTATGAATGTGTTCTCTATATGTATGTCTTAGTTGGTTATTGTAGGTACAATAATTGTATATGTGTGTGTTAGTTTAATGCAGGTACAATAATTGAATTCAAAATGAGAGGTAATGCACAAAATGGGGCCTGCTGTGAAAATTGCAGAGCAGCTATACAAATTGTAGGCTGCTGTGCAATTTGGACAGCATAGGCTATGCCAACAGTTTCGAACCATTTTCATAGAATCTCTGATTATTTTTTTACCAACGGTGAAATGAACCATTGGTAAAAAAACCTTTCACAACGATTTAGAAACCTCTGGTAAATAGGAGAGTCCTTGGGCATTCCCAACGGTTCAAGCCAAACCCTTGGAAAAACTATCCCAATGGTTTGGCATTATGGTTAGGATATGTTAATTTCTCCCCACCCTATCCCAACGGTTCATAGTAAACCATTGGGTAAATATTTCTCAAAGGCTTACTTCCCTACAGTTTATAGAACCATTGGTATAACATATACCAACCGTTTTGTAGCCTTTCAGAACAATTCAGAACCGTTGGAAAAGAATGTATATTTAGTAGTGAGGAAAACTGTTTTTGAAGTAGAAAGGATATTTTCCTCAAGAATTGACTTCAAGTGTTTTATCGAAATTATTTTCCATATAAGATAAAATAGGGTTATGTTTCTATCCCAATTTTTACATTGATTTGATTATGTTATGATGTAATTAATTTTATGATGTTCTTTAATCTTATATGGATTATGTTATGATGGCCTGATGTATAAGAATCCCATTTTTATTACATGGGTTATGCTATGATGTATGATTTATGATCTTGTGGCACACATAATAATGGTATCATTATGAGATGTGTGGAACCTATATCTCCCTCCAATGCATTGGGTAAAGATTTATATATCATGAGATAAACATGGCTGGAATGATAAGTTAATCGTGTTCAGTAATACAGGACTAGAATGAGGAGTGAACTCGATTTAGAAAGGGACTTTGTCCACTAAGATGGTCTTGGCAGCAATGCCTTGGCTACTATGGAAATCATATCATGTGATTAATGGTTCTCTACAATTAAATGTTTTATTCCCATGTTATTTTATCATGATTAATGTTCCTTTATGATCTATACCTTACGTTTTGCCAAGATTTATTTCACAACTCAAGATTTTGATGTTTAAACATTATGTTCATGTTTTGAAGTTCACATGTATATGGTTTGTTTTATTATTTTTCCCATGCTTACCCTTACTGAGAATTTGAGATCACCCTTTATATTTTTTCTTTTCCCCAGGACATAAAGAAAGGTTTTAGTTAAGAAAAAAGGGGAAGATCTTTATGGGAGATGTTGAAGATCATTCACCACGATTAGAAGATTATATTTCATGTTTCCAAAGACACTAAACTATTACAGTCCTTTGGTGTCTGTTTTTTTATGTATTAAGTATTCCACAAATGTAATGTAATGTCCAGGTATGTCAAGATTTGGTCTCTATAGTTTGGATCAGAGGAGTGGTTTAGTTAACCTTTGGAAACTAGGATGTGAAACATTTAGTGATATCCATAGAGATATTTCTAAGGTATGTTTAGGGATTTCCCTTAGGTTAATTATAAGTATAGATTATAGTCCTAGAATTATGGTAACAATCTTATAATTAACCCTAATATGTTATATATTGAAGGTGCTCTCCATTTATTATGTTGTTTTCCCTAACATGATTTTTTCCTCCCACACTATTTTTTTTGGGTTTTAGACGATGGCTGGAACCCGAAGGAACTGTGTTGATCAATGTAATAGACGATCAAATGATTGTCCTCTTGAACAAACCAACGTTATGGGAGATGGAGTGAAAAATATTATTGTTATACTTACACAAGTTGTGAATCATTATGGACTTCAAAATTAGTAGAGAAGGGAACAATATTCTATTGATTCCTTCATGAGGCAACGTCCACCATATATCAGTGGGTCTTATGATCCACTTGTTGTTGAACAATGGATCAGTACCATTGAAAAGATATTTTCCAAACTTCGTTGATCAGAACATGAAAAAGTCATTCTTTCTATTTACCATTTAGAAGGCGAATCAGATCAATGGTAAACTCCAATTAAGATTACGAGGCCCTGAGGTGAAATTGAATCCATGGAATGGGATGAGTTCAAGAACATATTTTTCAATAAGTACTTCCCTCGTATTCTTTGAACATATATGCAAAAGGATTTCCTTTAGCTTAAGAAAAAGGTTGATGAATTTGTTGGTATATACAAATCAAATTTTACAAGGCTTGTAAGGTATGCATCTGGCTTTATCTTCTAACCTGAAAGTAAAGTTGATCGATTCATCAGTGGCTTAAAACCAAGTCTTCAAAGGGAATTAGATATAGGAGACTTCAGTAGCTATGAATAAATTGTGTGTTATGATATCAAGGTAGAATTGGATTTTGGTGTTACATATCCATCTCATGGTTTTGATAAGAGTCAAAAGATAGAGTTCAAGGAAAAATCTCTGAATAATGGTGAAAGGAAGATAAATGTTTCTTTATGCTCATAGTGTGGAAAGAAGCATGGTGGAGATTTTCTTAAAGGTACTATAAAATGTTTAAAGTGTGGAAAATAAGGTCATCATGTTGTTGAGTGTCGATGTAATGGAAAAAGGGTTGCTAATGATGTGAATAAGGAAAATACTGTAAAGAACGCACCACCAACACTTCAATGATTCAAGTGCAAGAAAATGGGGGATTATTCTAATCAATGCCTTAATCCAAGGGTTAATGATGATCAACATGAGAAACCTCTTAAGGAAAAGGACAAAGAAAAGTCACATGCGATCACTATTAGCAATGTTGAGTATGAAAATGATGTGGTGGAATGATTATGTGTTTATGTAAATGGATTCCAAAATAATGTTTTGGAATCTCATATATAGTATAGTGGAACATTGGAATATCTATGTAATGGTTTATTATGGTTTTCGGTAATTATATTGTTCCAGTAACCATGAAATGTGATTCAAATATTTTGGAATTCAGATGATATGCACATAAAGAAGGGATAAGGAGATAATGAAATGTTTGATAATATTAATGCTCTCATGACTAATATAAGGAAAAAGTGATATCATGGTTAGAGTATATCGAATTTTTGGAATTTTGGTTTATGGAAAGAGTTACCTTGTGAAAGCATTCATGCATTCACTATGGTTCAAGAGATACATGATTAAGGTATTCATATGTTTTTAATGTGACCAACAAGATATATCGTATGATATATGGGGGATAAGTGATGGTATTAACATGCTCGTTAGATGACAATTCTAGTAATTGTTTTCTTTATACTATGAGCTTGGACATAAGTATTTTCTATAAGCCTAAAGATTGGAATGAATTAAGTTAGAAATAAGATAGTAAATGTTTTTCTATTTTATTGCTGGAATGTTATTATAATGTATTTTTAGAAAAATGGACAACCTATAGGACGGGAGACAACCGGTCACGTTGGATAAGGTTGTGGGAATCGAACCCACAACTAAAATGTGACCGGCCTTTATCACCTACGATTGGCCTAACGGAAGTCCTTGGTTAGTAGAAACTAGTTTTATTATATTCAGTAGTATGATAGATGAATTTGAAGTCCATTTTTGAAATCATATATGATTAACATCACCATAGATGGACTTATGTATGTTTGATAACCTTTTCTAACCTTTTTTTGAGACATATGGAATAACCCATCATTCTATCACATGATCTGCTAACACCTCACGAATGAAAAATTAAACTTCATTTCTTTAAGAGATGAAGTGGAAATTGTTCAAGGCACGAACAACAATTAGATTATACCAAAATAAAGTAAGTATTTCTTCTAATTCAAATTCATCATGTTTAGGGAAATGATCTTGAAAACCAAAAATGTTTTCCTGGTGCCCTTATATCCAATGAATAATATGGTACCTTAGATCATCACAAATATAATGCTTTGTGATTGTTGGATTTTTCATAGCCATGTTCTTTACCACTCTCCATCATAACATGATGGTTATATTTCTCTTCCATATCCATATTTTCACCTATGTTCTCCTATGTGGAATCCTAGTGAATAGTTAATTTGGGTAACTCTTATGTTCCATACATTAGTTTTTAAAGTTATGTTTTGGTATTCCATTTTATGATGTGGGATTAAATTAAAGATACTTTCAATTAGAAAACCATTTATAACACTGACAAATTTTGAGGGAAAAATTCATTTTAATGGGGCTAGAATGTTACAACCCTAGATTTTATGAGAATTATTATTTTTAATTTCTTTGATGTATTTTGTTGTATGCTACACCAAGATTATCTTGTGCTATATGCAACACTGTGTTAGCTTGTAGTATACGCAACCGTATTGTTGGATCATGTTACACACAATTTAAAGTTTGATTGATAGTAGTTATTCTATACAACATTGAGTGTATATATAAATATATTAAATGTATAAATGAAATATGTTTGGATTTTTTTATATGCAACAACAGAGGAATCTTTCACTACACGCAACCCTGAGTTGGCTTTCTTTACACGCAATCGTGACCTTCCAAAATAGCGTCTGTTGTACACAATACCATGTTTCACAAAACAACGTTATTTTATTAAAATATTATATTAACTAGCTGTTATGAATATTAAAACCACTTTTTGAAATTTTATTTATCAAAATGGACTTCATTTTTGGATTTGGAATATCAAAATTAGCGTAGGGTGATTTTTTGGTATTTTTCTGAAAACTTTCAATTTTCGATGAATAGTGAAAACACTAGGTTGCTATTCCAAACCCGACTATTTATTTAAATAATAATCTACATTATTTAAATTTAATTTATGTCAAAATTGATACATAATACCTATATATGATCAATGTAATTCATCGTTGTCATTTTATAATAATTTTAGACATATAAAAATTTTATTGAACTCTTCACCGTCTTTTACCCACCTCCTAAGAGAGTTTAAAATTTACAGAAAACATAATTTTACTACTTCTGTGAGTGGAATTTCAAAAAACTGAGAGACATGATTAATATCAAGGAGTAATATTTTGTTTAATAAGGTAAATGTTTTTTGGTGAATATTAACTTTTTACTTTTATTTACCATGGTTAAAAGTAAATATGGTAATTAAGGGTAAAAATGATATTATCATAACCCTAAAAATTGTCAAAATTTTATTGTATAAGTGTAATTCGACAAATAAAAACCTTAGGAATAAAATATTACCCTTTAGGTCTACTTGTATTAGATTAGGACATTTATTATTATTTTATTTAAAGAAGAATTAAAATAGTTAAAATCAAAGTTTAATAATTAAAACATTTTTAATATTGGGTTATAGATAATTTAAATTCGAATATAAATATTAATTAGAAAGCTAAAATGATATCCTACATAATGGTATTTTATTTATAATTTTTCGACATTAAATAATTTAACTTATTTAAGACACGATGATGATGCAGTAATTACCTTATTAATGAAATTTTAACATAATTGATGTAATAAATACACAAATAAATGTAATTTTAGACTTTTGATGAATTAAATTAATTTTATAGGTTAATGTGACAAGTTAGTATTGATTTAATTAACTTTTTTCTATATAATCATGCTGTTATGATTTTCACAAAAATTAAGTACCAAACAGTGTCAAAATTGACATAAAATAGTTTTTAAAACAAATATTATATTATTAACTGGTATTTTATTCCTAAACATCTATGGCTCAGAAAAATGACTTAGATATGGATATATATATTAATAATGAACCACGTGGGGTTATTTTGGCTTCTTATAGTAAGTTTATTAACCATATAGTGTAAGAAACCAAGAAGACACCGTAAAAGTTAAATTATTTAACTTAGAGTTAAATCCAAAAGATAATGTTACAATAGATACCTAAACCTGTCTAAAACATATTGGATGAGAGGATTTCTACCCATCCCAACTTTATCTTTGAAATAAATAAATTTTGAGCAATTATAAATCAAATATGACTTTATTATAAAATATATTTTTAAGTTTTTCCAATGGTTCCCCTCTCCTCCCTTATAAAAAGGTCACCCCTTCCCTTTTCTCTTCACATCCTATTGAGCCATGAAGAATAGAAAAACCCTGGAAAATTCTCTTCTCCACTTCCCTAGAAACATTCCGGAGGTTCTGTTATTCTCAAAAGACCAACTCTGCTTCCTTAAGAGGAAGCTTAAAGGAGGTGCATCGAAGAAGAGGTAATCTCTTCTTCCGATTCTCTCAAGATTCTTTCTTCTTATACTTCTTCTTCTATAGTTGTATCATTATAAAGTAATAACATAAGTATTAATTATACAATAATTTTTATTATAATTTTGAAACAACCCTATTTCACCTTCTATGGATCCTACGGAAAACGAAATCACAGCGCGTGCATATGTACGGAATACCGTCTCCACGCCACGGTGTAATCTGTATTCGACCACCACCTTACTTGGATGGTTATAATGGTGTAAATAAATAACTATATATGATTAATATAATGTTATATTGATTCTGAAATATTATACATACACTTAAATACAATTCCATGATCGTGGGAATGATATCATCGCTCGTGCGTACATAAAGAGTACCGTCTCCATGACATGATGAGATTCATTCTCCATGTTAACCATTCATGAATGATTATAATGTATATATAATATGAAATCATAAAATAAAATACATAATAATTATAATTTATTTATGTATATATATATATATATGTATTTCATCTACATAATTCCATTCAATTCAATAAGGAAACGAAAATTGCATTCATGCCTACGTACGACCTACCGTCTCCATGAACAATGTATTTCATTCCATATATCGATCTATCAAAAATATATGTATATATTGAATATATATTATAAATATAAATAATGTTTTACATTATGTAATTAGTTAAATCATGATATAAGTAATAATATCATGAACAACAAGTCGAAACACATATGATAAATGAAATGATTTTACCCAAAACGCTGCATTAACGTGGAATTTAAAAAACAACGGGTAATATAAAGTCATAAGTGAACCATATATGATATAATAAAAATGAATATGATTCCTTAATAAGTCAATGACATTATTTAAATCATTATATAAGAGGTTCGGATATATATGAAGTATATCAGACGTAAGGTAAGGGATAATTATTCTAATCTCGTTCTTATTTGAGATTGTTTATTAATAAGTATTTTCTAGGGTTATGTTTATCATTCATTTCCATGCTTTCTAATAATGTTTTGATAAATTTTCTACTGTTCTTCCATATATGTTCAAAGTCTTTTTTACCCTTTTTGGACTTTTACCTCTTGGTAAGTAAGGACTATTTCTTTTGTTTACCATACGAGGTACTTTTTGACTTTTCCAGCTAAAGTACAAGTAAAATGTTTCTCTGAACTTATACGGCATGAATGGATTTTTTTTATGATTTACATGAAGCTTCTTTTACAAGTTCTCAAGTTTATTTTTAATTAACTTCTATTAGATTAAAATTGTTAGACACATTAACAAAGGAAAACTGTTTTTGTAGTAGAAAGCATATTTTCCTTAAGAATGGAGTTCAATTGCTTTATCAAAATTATTTTCCATCTAAGATAATACTGGGTTCTTTTTGTATCCATATTTTACATTTATTTGATTATGTTATTATGGAATTAAATTTATGATGTCCTTTTATCTTATATGGATTATGATACGATGGCATGATGTTTAAGAGTCCCATTTTTATTACATGGGTTATGCTATGATGTATAATTTATGATCTTGTGGAACACATAAGAATTGTATCATTATGAGATGGGTGGGACCTATATCTCCCTCCAATGCATTGGGTAAATATTTAGTTCTAATGATATAGACATAGCTGGAACAGCATGTTAATCCAATTCAGTAATACAGGACTGGAATGAGGAGTGAACTCGATTCAGAAAGGGACTTTGTCCACTATTTCTAGTCTTGGAAGCAATGCCTTGGCTACTATGGAAATCATATCATCTGCTTAATGGATTTCCATAGTTATATGTTTTATTTCCATGTTATATTATCATGATTTATGTTCCTTTATGATCTATACCTTACGTATTTCCATGATTTTTTTCACAATTGATGATTTTGATGTTTAATCCTTATGTTCATGTTTTGATGTTCAAATGTATATGGTTTGTTTTATTATTTTTTCCTTGAATACCCTTAATGAGCATTTGAGGTCACCCTTTATATGTTTTATTTCCCCCAGGATATAAAGAATGATTTTAGGTAAGAAAAAAAGGTGAGAACATTATGAGAGATTTTGAAGATCTTTAACCAAGAATAGAAGATTATGTTCAATGTTTCCAAAGACACTAAACTATTATTATACTTTGGTGTCTGTTTTTGTTATGTATCATGTATTGAACAAAAGTAATGTAATGCTCATGTACATCAAGCTTTGGGTCTCAACAAGATGATTGAAGATGATTCAAGAAAATTCTACAATAATTTTAGATGATTGAAAAGGTCATAAATGCACGTGAAATTTAATGGAACTCTGTATTTGGGTGAATTTGGTTGAGAGGGAATGTTTTGGGTATTTCCTCCTAAACCACTAATGGTTAACCTATAAAAGGATAATATACATAGTAATTTTTTAACCACTCTAACACAAATATACTTTTCACATGAATAGAATGATTCAAATTTCATGGAAGAGAAATAAGTTTATATGATGTGTATTTTTGAATAATTTTGATGGTTATAAGTGAAAGGAGAAGAACCAAGATGAAAAAACTTTATTCATTTGATTATTTTATTTGGTGACCATTGTTTTCCTACTTCTATCATATTTGGATTTTCATCATAGTGGACTAGTGTTCATATTAGACTTGATAATCAGATCTGTATTTTTGAAATGGGATTTCTAATCTAAGGAATAATGAATATGAATTCTGTAAATTTCATTTCGAAAAAGATAAAATAATCGTATAGAGGAATCAAATGTGAAGTTAATAGTGGGATGACCATATTAGACAATTATATTTGGTGAATTAGAGCGAGTAGATATGACTGGAAAACCGGATTGAATTCTATAACAATATCCTGATGTTATTACCAAATTATTATTAAAAAATTTATATTTTTTCCATAGAATATTTTTTTGTTGAAAATAGTCATAGGGAACATGAGTTCTTAAACACCTGTTGTTTTACCTTATTTGAGTTATGATGGTACACACAGACTTTTGGATTTCCTTTAATGTGATACGTGAGTGGAAGTGTTTATCATACTTTTTCTATTCCATCAAACAAAGTTATTTTAGTTGATTGTGTGTAATTACATCACTTCTAACCCATAACAAGGATTTATATATTCTTAATTAATAGAAATACATGTAAATAATTTTGTTTCATTAGATGTGAGTTTGAATTTTGTTATTATGGAATAAAATAATTAATAGGAGGTGAATATTTTTTCAGGGATACAAAATAAAAAAGCACCACTAATTCACCCCTCCCCTTCTCAGTGATAAAATTATACCTACTAATCACATTCATTATGTATCAAGTTTTAGGTTCCCATCATATATTCATTAACAAATTTTTGAAAAGAAGTTCGCGGAGAATTAGATAAATGTGAACAGTAATGTAATTCTGATTTTCGATGGATAGAATTATCATATATGAAAATATATAATGATTAAATATCTTATGTCTCTTGGATATGAGGTCCTTAAAACTGAAATTCATGGGTATCATTTTATTGATTATTATTACACATTACATTAGTTGATAGGAATAATCATAATAATGATTGAAGGGCCATAAATGATTTTTTATCCCCACTTTTTGAAAGTGAATTCCTATGAGTGAAAGGAGTCTTCACAAGCCATGGTATATTGGATAAATTCAAAAAAAATATATAAAACAATAATACAAAAGTGGAGAAGGAAAAGTTACAAAACAAGATATTGAAGTATAAAGATTTGAAATTGGGTCAATACAAATATTATGGGGACTTATTTACTATGGTGAATGACATTTTTAGTACAATGAGATGTCTTGGTCAAGAGTAAGATGAATCTATAGTTTTAGAAAATTATTTTACAATACTTCATTATAGGTTTGATGCAAATGATTCTACATTAGAAGATGGAGATCATGAAAAATTATCTCTTGATGACATTCACAACAATCCCATTACATATGAAATGTAAAGGGAGAAACCTATAAGGATAAAACAAAAGTTTATTGAGAAATAGTTTTCAATTATTGAAAGAATAAAAAGTCTATAAAAATTTTTATTTAGGCTGAGGCTATTGAATGAAATTCTATGAATAAGGTATATATTAATATTTGATGATTTTTTATCCATGTGGTCTATGAATGTCAAAAAAATGTACATGAAAATATAAAGGTATAATTCCCTTAAAATTCATTAAATGTGGGGTTGTTGGGAATTTTATAGCTAATTGTCCTCAATGACAAAAATAATATGATAGTGATGAAGCTGAAAGAAAACCATTACAATAATGTTTGATTTATTGAGATTAACATAAATTGTATTAAACTAGGAACGATAGAAAAATCAAAAAATCCAAAAGAATAATTTTCTTATCTAAATATAAAGAAGAAGGAGGAAGTGATGAAGAATCCCAAAAATATAATGAATATGGTGTTCAAAATATATTCATTACCAAAGTTATTGATGATCCGTTTAGAATTAGAAACTCAAATTGAATATCATTTGATTGATGGATTGAAAGCAATTCGTAGTAATATAAGAATATTTGAAATGGAAACCATAAATTCAGTAAACTAATAATCATTGAGAAAAAATCAAGAATTTATTTATAATGAAAAATAATTTTTTGTGAATGTGGTAGAAAATTTGGAAAAAAAAATTATTAAGGAAGAAAATAATCATTATGTGTATCTAGAAGTGAAATTGATGGAAATATAAGGAGAGATGGATGTTTCCCAACAATAAATATCAAAATATGAACCATGAAATACCTCTTTAGAAAATTATATTTATGATTTTGGTGAAATTTCCTAGATGGAGAAACCAAATAAGGATAAATAAGTATACCTTCAATGGTTGATAATAAAAGATAAGTTTTTTATATAAAGAAGTAGTCTATAATGGCCATGTATGTTGCCTATACTAACAATGTTATTAATTCATAACTCATAAATATATATGACTATAAAAATTTTTATAAAAATTATGTATCAAAAAAATTCCCCAATACAAATAAATCCCATAAAGGTGAAAAGAAAAGAATGACTCTGATCTATAACCGAATTATTAATGGATCATAAAAGAAATATAATATGTTTGTTGATGAACATATTAATGATTCCATTCAGTATGGATGTTTGAGAGAAAAATAGTCATTCAATAGATATTTCTAGTATTATGGTGGATTTTTACAAATTAAAAAAAATGTTTTGGTTCAAATAAAAATATTTCTATTATCCATATGAATATGTAATGAAATTATTGAGGGGGGAGTCAATCACTTCATAGAAATAATTCTAAGATGGTCATTCAGAAAAATTATGAAAATGTTGGAGTAATGATTGAAAATAGGTTTCATAATTTAGAAACTATTTTTGAAAGATGTGAACAACCTTGATACCATTCAATAGGTTGTCTTTTATTATTATTGGAACAACAAAATATTCGCCAAAATTCATTGTAGCTGATGGTAAAGAAATAAAATGAATAAGTAAAATCTCTTATATTTCAAATCACAATGAATGCTTGAAAAGGATAATGACCACAGATAATTGATTGTGGGTTTTCTTATTATATGACAAGTGACATGAAATTTTGAAATAATGTAAATGTATTTAATGGGGAAACATTGACCTTTATTAATGATTAATCCTTTAAAATCAATGTTTTTGGATCAGCAATCATTGGTAATGAAAATATGTAATCCACGAAAAGTTTGTATGTTAATAGTCTATAAAAATATATACGTGTGTACAAATTTTATGATGGGTGTAAAAAATTATCTTCATGAAATATGGACTTTTTTGTGAAAATTGAAGAAGATTTAATATAGTTACAAGAGGAAAACTTACAAAATTGAATTTTTTTCGGATGGTGAAATAAAAAACCATATTAACTAAGAATTATGGAATGGAATCAATTTTGGAAGAAAAGACGGGGAACCCGTGTCAATGAATCCTGAAAACACTATCAATAAAAGATATATATTGATACATTAGTTATTTTCCAAGAAGGTTAGAATGGGGTTTCACAATTTTTTCTAGAACAGAATGATTACAAATTTAGTTTATAATACTTTTAATATATATTAAAAATAATCAATAGAGTTGATTCATTTAGATATTTGTGGGATGATGAGAATAAAATAAACAAATGGATATATGTACTACATCTCATGAATTTATTATTTTAGTCACATAACTTTTTAATGTATATGAACCATAATTCAGATGAATTTAATATAAGTATACGTTTTTGAAAAAATTTTGTGAATGTATGTTTGTATGCAGTGTATATGTTGAGAAACAAAATGGTGGTGAATACATAAGTGAAGAATTAGATGGTTGCCTCTAGAATAATCTAATTGATCGTGAGTATATTTCCTCATTCAGTCTTTAATAAAATTGTGTTTCTAAAATAAATAATAAATATAATGGGCCATACTCTATGTTTATATTATACTTCAACATCGACGAATATTTATTACCTAACATAAAAAACTATGCCAGGAATATAAATGTTTAGTGTCTACCGAAAATGGGAAACATAAACAACATGTTCATTAAATATCTACATTGTCTCATTCTTATTTATTCAAAACTAGACCCATGTTTGATATATCATACTTAATACCCTTCTTCATGACTAGGGGAAAATAAGTTTTTGAAGGGGATTACTCAAATGAACAGAAAGGTTAAACAAGGGAAATATCAATCATATCATAATCATAAGAACATAACACATTCAAATAATATCATGAATATGAAATATAATAATTTCATGTCATGGGATAAATAAAAAAACTACAATGTAATCCAAATAGTCATAAATTAAGACATGAAATTTTTGGGAATACACACATAATAATTTAAAATCATTTCATATTAGTCAAGGATCATTTCCAATACCATTAATGTGGACATAGTATATTACTGAACAGAGTTCACTCCCCATTCCATCCATGTATTACAAAACAGAATTACAATTCATTCCAGTCAGGTCTATATCATGAGATATAAATCATTACCCAATTCATTTGAGGATTATATAGATCCCACTATTATCATAATGAAAAAAATTCTTATGTCTTCCAAAAAATCCAAAATCATTTATCAGAGCAATACTCATGCTATAAAATGGGTTTTTAAACATCATTCCATCATAATCCATTAAAAATAAATGGGTTTATTTAAATAATAACATCATAAACATAATCCAATAAAACTTATAAAGGTATAGAAAAATAACCCAATGCACCATGAGATTGAAAATAATCTTGATAAAACACTTGAACATAATTCTTGAGGGAAATATTCGTTCCTTTTCATAAAGGTATTCTTTTCACAAAATGCCACACAATTTTAATAGAAAATAAGTTACATTAATGTAATATTCAAATCATGTTGAAGATGTTTCATGGAAATAAGGTGTCATAAAGCCGTAAAAATCTATTCATTCCATGTATGTTCAAAAAGAAATCGTCTCATATTTTTTCTCGAAAAGTCAAAAAGTTCCTCGTATCAAAAATAAAAAAAGATTCCATTCACACCATTTAGTAAAAATTTAACTACGGGTAAAATTGACATAAAAAAATTATATAAGGATATAAAGAGTATTTTGAAATACATAATTAAGAAACATCTATGTTGATGATAAATATACCCCTGTAAATACTTACAAATACACAATCTTAGTTAAGAAGGAGAATTGCAATGATAGCCATTACCTTAGGTCTGATATCCTTCGTATGAATCCAAACATCCTATATAATTATTTAAATAATTTCACTGACTTAATAAAGAATCCCAATCGTTTTTATGACATAATATATCATAATATTATTAATTGTCTGATAGTAACCTTACATTCTCACTTGTTATTTTTATATTTACTGCTTTATTTCATATGAAACATTTTTCAGATATGTTCATGTTACACTTATTAAGATATAGTTATATAATTTACATTATGATATTAGCATAATATATATCATAATTTTTCATTCAATTTATTTATATAATCATTGTTTAATGAAGATCATGTAGAATGAATCTCATCACATCATGGAGACGGTAGGTCGTACGTACGCATGAGTGATGATATCATTTCCATAATTATTGAATGGTATTGAAGTGTATAGTATAATATTTTATATTATTATCATGTTATAGTAATCATATATTGTTATTATTTCCATCATTGTATCGATCCATGTATGGTGGTGGTGAAAAATAGATTACACCATGACGTGGAGTGGGAAATCCATACGTATGCACGTGTAGTGATTTCATTTTTCATAGGATGGATAGAATCTAAAATAAATTTGTTTCATATTTATAATAAAATATTAGTGTATTAGTGATACTTATGTTATTACTTTATAATGAAACAAATAATGAATAGTATGTAGAATAAGAAAGATGTTTGATAGAATCGGTAGAAGAGATTACCTCTTCATTGACGTGATTCCTCTAAATCTCATGTTAATGAAATAGAGTTGGTCTTTGAAGATGACCAAAACTTCTAGAATGAAAATATGATATTTGAGACGAAAATAGGGAAGGGGATGGGAGAAATTGAAGGATAAAAATTATGTGATGAGGTGACGGAGTAGGTGGCACTTTATAATTGAGGTGAGGGGAAATTTGGGAAACTCCACAATTAATAATTTATAACAAAATAAAAAAACCCAAAATAAACAATGATTCACAATTTAAGATTGGTGATGGTATATGGCTATAATATCATCATCCAATTTGTTTTGGGAATGTTATTTTATCAATTTAAACTATATCTTTTTAATTGACACTTTGTTATTCTATTTAATTTTAATTATGGTAATAACATTCTGAATTATTAATGGTAAAAAATATTTACTTATTGGGTATTAATTTGTCATAAATTGAAATTAATTCTATAACTGGCCTTATAATTATCAATTTTTTAATTTTAAATATATTAAATATTTTTATATAATTTAATAAAATTTTATTTTCATAAAATATCAATAGTATATATTTTTGAGACTATTCATTTGTTTGCATATAAATAAAATACACATAGAAGATAAATTCGAAAAAAAACTATTTAATACACTCCTAAAATTCATATTAACCTATAAAATTTGTGTATCACAATTATTAGTTAACATAATATTTATTTTGATATTTTAAAAACCATTTTTTATATCGGTTTTAATAATATAATTTCTGCATCACTATTGTGCCATCCTTATTTGTAATTATTTAATCTCTAAAAATTATAAATATATATATATATGACATAGGAAATGGTAACATATTTCCAAAAAATATCTATAGTTGATTTTATATCATATTTATCCATATAGTAATATTAATATATTTATATAAAATGATACTATTATATTTTTTCATCTCCATTACTTTTCATTATATTCATGTCATATTCAAAAGTAAGTGGCCATGAAGTTATTCCATTTTGAACAATATTTGATAATGGTCGAATTTAGTCATCCAATAGGAGTTTTATAGGTGTTAATGTAATTTTATAATATTATTTTTACCTATAATATCCTAATTTACCTTTAACCATGGTAATAAATATAATTAACATAATTACTATTCATGAGGCATAGAAAGAAACGTATCCTATTAACAATAATTTGGAAAAAATCATTCCAAAATGGAATCAATTTTTCAATATTCAAATCAATGGTGTTGTGGTAATTAATTTAATATTAATCGTGTTTTTTGAAATGAGAAAATGGGTTTTAAAGGATAAATATTAAAAAATATTGAAATGTGCTTACATCTGAATTTAATGTATAATTAATTAAAATGACTATAAATATATAAATTGGTAAACAAATACTCTATTTATAATTTGAATCCAATCGTTAATATAATTTAACAATATAAATTATTTCAATGAAAATGTAATTTTCAATTAAAATTTAGCGTATTTTTACTATTCATTAAAACAGGAATGTTATCAAAAAAATATCTGAAATTAATCCATTGTAAATTTTCATGTATCTATTCAAAATTACATGATTATTTTTTCATATAAAATGTAATAATGTTTTAAAATTTAATTTTAAAATATAATCACCATTCAAAGCTGTAATATTAATTTTTTTAAAAAATTGGTTTTCATACATCAAAGAGTGTTTTATTCATACCATATGACTAAAATATCCATTGGATGAGTATGAAAAATATTTTATTAAATAAATAACATATAAATTTTCAACTAATCAAAACACAAAAATTAATTCAATAAAAACATATAAATATCTAATTGATTTAAAATTTTCATTAATAATTGATAGGCAATGAATTCACAATGCAATTTTATATGTCAGTTATAATTATTATGGATAACCTAACGACTAGTATGTAATGATAATTTTATAATAATTTTTAATCACATTTCTTTTAAAATCATGATTTCAAAAAAATAAATCTATTAAAGAATAATAATTATTTAATGAAAATATTTTTTAAAAACCTCCTGGTGTTACATTATACCCCTTCAAACTAAATTTCACCCTCAAAATTTTTCACCTAGAAACAAATACATGATGATATATCTCCATAATCATAATATAAGGTTCCCATGTAGCTTTTTAAAATTGTTGATTCCTCCATAAGTATTTAACCAAGTGAGTGGCCTTATTTCATAATAAAATTTAGCTACGATACAGAATCTTTATCGAGTTTTCTTCAAAAGAATGGTTATACTCTACCAGTAAAAATTATAAACTTAGAACATGTGAAGGATAAGTTATGTACATTATTTGGAGAGATATATGGACGACGACATGATTTTGAGTGATATTCATTGGTAGAGCCAATAGATAAGGTACCTTCTTAAGATGCTCCAGAATTTCAAACAGGCCATTATACTTCGGGATTAGATTTACCTTCATTACAAATAACATTACACTATTCCAAAGAGATATTCATAAAAAAACCTTAAAACTTACTTCAAACTCGAGGTATTTTATTCAGTTTTCATCATATCTTCTCTGTCTAATATGACATTCTCGTATGTATTGTTGAATATATTTTTCCTTTTCATTCCATTTCATTATCAATATCTGGTCCTAATAGATTTTTCCTAATCATCATCCCAGCTAATTGGAGTTCTGCACCTCTTTCGATATAGGGAATCACAGGGATTCATGTGAATACTAGGTTAAAATCAATTATTGGTATACAATTTGACCAATATAATGTGTTGATCCCAGCAACAATTGAAATCCATAGAGAAAACTCTCAACATTTCTTCCAGTATTTGAATTGTTCTCTCAGAAGGACCATTTTTCTGAAGACGATAAGAAGTGCTAAAACATATCTCTGTATCCATATTATGCGTATGAATTATACAAAACATTGAGGTAAACCTCAAACACTAATCATATATAATGGGATGTGGTAATCCATGCAATATTACCACATCCTTTACATATAACCATGATATTTGATCAAGTGTGAAATACTCTCTAACACAAATGAAGTGTGTCGACTTAGAAGGGAGGTCAATTTTAACCTAGATAGGATTATTTCCTTTGGATGTTTTGGGAGGTCCGATGAAAATGTATATAGTGTGGTTTTCCCGTTTTCATTTTGGTATGGGTAATGGTTATAACATCCCCTTATACTCTAGACTCTTATCCTTAACATGCTAAAAAACCATGAATTGAGAGACATATTCATGGACATCTCTTTTCATGACATCCCACAAGATGTACTCATCCTGGTCCCTATACATCTTTATGATTCCAAGGGAATAAAGAATGTATAAATATCATCCTCATCCAATTTATCCTTCTTTAATTCTGGTGTGGGTGGGATACAAACACAGTTCATGAACCTTATTATTTAATCAAAAAGTTGGTTGAATTTTGTAACATTTCTCATCTTCTTTTGTAACTCTACATCTTCCTTCTGCTCCTCATTATTATTCACTTATAAAGATGGTTAAACATTCATTTGAGAAAGAGAGGATTTCTCCCCTTCCATTAAATTTTCCAAATCCATCCTGTTCAAATCCATTAATATTGGTGATCCTTATATGGGTGAACCTAGCATGGCCTTTTTGAATCAAAGCATACTGTACCTTGTCATCTTTCCCTTGGTGATAATGTATTATGATGTCGTAATATTTAGTCAACTCCAACCAGCATCTTTGCAACATATTCATCTCATTTTGTGTAAAAATTCACTATAAACTTGTGTGGTCTGTATAAATATCACACATTTCACCGTAAATATAATTCCTCAATATCTTTAAAGTAATGATTCATCCAGCTAACTCAAAATCACGAGTCAGATAAATTTTTTTAGGAATTTCTAATTGTCACGATCCATTAGCCATCACCATATAAATTTTCATTATAACACAACCCACCCCCTTTTTGGAGGAATCATTTTATATCAAAAACCATTATACAATAAATGTATGTTTCAGAACAGGTGCACTGGCTATCATTCTTTTTAGCTCATTCAATATATCTTAACATTCCTCCATCCAAACGAACATAACTCCATTCTATGGAATCATATTGATTGTATTATATCATTGTGAAAAATCATGAAAATGTTTTTGATTATATAATGAAAAACCAAGAAAAAATTGGATCTCAGTAACCCTTTTAGTTCTCCACCATCATTTAATAACCAATGTTTATGTTGGATCCTTATATTTCTCCATTATTTTGATTGTGTGACCAAGAAATGAAACATTCTAAATCCAAAATTCACACATGGTAAATTTGGAATAATGTTTCTCTATTCCTAGGGTCATTAGTACAATTATCAAGTTATCTTCATGTTCTTCCTTACTCATTGAATAGAAAATAATATCATCAATAAAGACTACCAAAAACTGATCATAATATTATTTAATGACTCTATTAATTAAATCCATGAATATAGTAGGTTTATTAGTAAAACCAAAAAGAATCACTTTAAATTCATTGTTTCCATACCTTATACAGAATGTTGTCTTTGTTATATCCCCCTTTTGACCATTAATTGATGATATCCGGAATGAATATAAATATTGTAAATGGATTGTGGTCCACGTAGTTTGTTAAATAAGACATCAATATAAGGAAGAGGATATTTGTTCTTGATAGTTATCTTATTAAGTTTCTATTAATATATGTAGACTCTAATTGATAAATCTTTATTCTTACCAAATAGAACAGGTTCACCCCATGGTGACCCACTAGGGGGTATGAATCCCTAATCAAGATTATTCTGGAGTTGCTTCTTCAATTCGCACAACTCTATAGGGTCTATCCGGTATGGAGAATATGAAATAAGCATAGCACCTGGTATGAGTTCTATTGATTAAAAAATTTCACAATTTGGTGGAAGACCTAGGAATTCCTTTGGAAGACATCATAAAACTCATGTACAATGGGTTTATTCTTAATCATGACTTTCTCCTCGACCATTTTAGTTAAATAAAAATAATTTATATGAATCAATGTAACGCCCTGACCCTAGTTACCAAGAGTCAGTGCAGAATTACATAAAATTGTTATGATCACAAGGGTTCAAATCCTGAAATACCTATCAGTTTAGTAGCCTTAGAAGTACTAGATACATACATAAGATTAACATTACATTATGAAATGAAAAAAAACATAATAGTGTCTAATTTTAACACATTCATCTCCCTTATACAATCCTTTCATGTTAGTCATATTATACATATTCACATCCTGAAATAAATATGTCCTACAAAGGGTAGAGCTCAAGAAATTAGTAAGGATAACAATATAGCAGACACATTCATAAATAAGGATCAACATTTAAGTAAATTTATAAGAATAAAATATAATGATTTTATAAATAAACATCATCATAATATATAATATATTATTCATATAATTATCTTTACTTATTCACATGTATATTCTACTAGTCAAATAATCAAATGCAATTTCAAAATCCATTTTTATGTTAATAGAAAGCATAATGCCATAATTCATAACCCCATAGTCAAAGCCTCGTGCTAAGACTATAAATAAGATTTTTCTAAGGCCTTATTCCAATGTACTAGTATGTCTCATGAGACCTACTAATGAATTAAGGAGCTATATCATCCTCCACCCACCACACACTAAGTCTAATACATTCCTCATATGAAAATATTGAGAAACAACAAACATTCATATTAATACTAGCTTACAAAATGATAATACTATAACCATAAAACATTAATGGTATAATAATAAAACAACCACAATAAAAAATATCTCAAAAACTTTAATACGATATGGATGAATTTATCATAATATATCAACATCAAACAAGTGTAAAATCCATCAAAGGATGATAACATATATGAAATCAAAACTGTTTGAGAGAAATATCTCTTTCTATTTTGAAATAATTTAATAGTAATGTAATTATAAAAGATATAATTTATATTTAAAATGTTCATATATTCTTGTATGGGAATCTTTGAAGATGTTATAACGACTGAAATAGTCTCACTCGATGTATAAGATAAAAACATTCTTTCCTTAATTTTGTCGGAAAGGTCGTAAAGGACCTTGTTTTGAAAACGACAGATATATTTCAATAATTTTTTTTATAAAAAGTAAAAAAAGGATATTAAAGAATTTCACCCACTTTCTAGTAAATAATTAAAATGTTTTGAAATACATTTTTATGAAACATGTATGGGGATGATAATGAGGTCTCGGTAGATACCCACGTATAAACAACCTCAGATAATGAAGATATTGTAGAATTAACCCTTAACATGTACATTTAATTGGACGAGGGAATATTATCCTACTATATAATAATAAAATAATTTTCATTAAATTATACAAGAACCAAATACATGCATATGATATCATATATGATCTTCTAATATTTATTTTTAATAATATATTAGTAGCATTATTGTTTCCGGTGTTAACTGATTAATATTCTTTTATATGTTTTGTTATGTATATCCTGTTTGATATAGATAAGATTTATATAATTCATATCCAGAATGATATTGAGTTCATATAAATTATTTTTACTCACAAAAAAATTATAATAGAATGGTTACGATGGTGAATGATTTTTATCTTGTTCGTGGATATTGTAAGCTGTTCGTACACACGAGAGACAATAACCTTATATTGATTGTAAAATCATATGTAATATGATGGTATATCATATATAAAGAATCCATAACATGCTATATTCATTTTATAAATTAGTTATACTCATTATTATACCAATCCAAATTATTATTTGTTTGAATAACAAACTACACCACGACGTGGAGACGGTAATCCATACGTACGCACGTATGGTGACTTGTCATTAATATGATTGATAAAATAATGAATATAGTTGTTCCATATTTATAATAAAATCATTCTATGTAAAATTTATTGGTGTTATTATTATTTTTTGGAATATACAATGTAAGATGATGTGGAAGAAGAAAAGAACTTTGAAAGAGGTGGTGAAATTATTACCTCTTCTTGGGGTGTTTCTTTTTGAGTTGATCAAAAGGGATCCATAGGTTGGATTTAAGATCAATTTATGGTCTCTAAGTCAATGTGAGGGTAGTTGGGGGGATATTGGAGAAGGTTTTGGCTGATCAAAATTTCTTTTGGGGTGTGATTTTTGGAGAAGTTTATATACCCTTTTATAAGAGAGGTGAGGGCCACTTTATGAAAAACGTGAAATATTATTTTATCATAAAATAATATTCGGTTTATAATGGCTCCAAAAAATGTATTTTGAGGGTAAATTAGGGATGGGTCGAAAATATATCAACTATTAGGTTTTAGACAGGTTTAGATCACCATTTTAACCTTCTCTGTTAGATTTAACTCTTAGTTAAATAGTTTATCTTATACCATGTATTGTTGTATTATTTTAATAAAAGGTTAATAAACATACTATAAAATGTCATGCAGACCCCAAGTAGTACATTAATGAAATATATATTATTATATATTTCTTTTGGTAAAAAAATATATTTTTAGGTCTATTATATAATTTAATAATATTGTATTTGTTTTAATAACACATTTATGTTAATTTTGACACTATTTGGTATTTTGTTTTTGATAATGCCATTATAGTATTATTACATAGAAAAAAATCATTGAATCAACTATAAAATGACATATTAAACTATAAAATATTTTTAATTTAGCATAAGACACAATTTACATTTATTTGGATATTTATAAAATCAAATATTTTAATCATTAATTAATATGTCAATTAATGCATTATCATTCTATCATATATAAATTTAATTATATAAGGTATAAAATTTATAAAAAAATACCATTTAATAGGAAATAATTTTATATTTATAATTAATCTTTATTTGTTAATCTTATCTTATGTATATACAATATTAAAAATTGTTTAGTTATTAAATATTGAATTTAACACATTTAACACTTGATTAATTAAAATAATAATAAATGTCCTAATCTAATCCCAGTGAACCGAAAGGAACAAATTTTATCCCTATGGATTATTTTGGTTGAAATAAACTTATCCAATAGAATCCGAACATGTTTTTTTGGTAATTATTATATCATGTATACCATTAATTACCTAGCTAGCATTAAACTATGGTAAATAAAAGTAAAAAATTAACTGTTCACCAAAAAAATAATTCTATTGAAACTAATTTTTCTTACCGATATTAACCATGTCTTTAAAAAATTTTAAATTCATTTCACATATGTTTTAAAATTAAATTTTATGTAAATTTGATAACGGTCCTAAAATATGGGTAAAAGACAGTAAACCGTTTAGTAAAATTGTTTTATCTAATATTATTATAATATGAATCTAATGAATTACATTGAAAATATATATGTTTAATGTATATATTTTTACCTAATATATATTTAAATTGTGTAACTATTTATTTAAATAAAATGTCGTTTTTAAAAAATAACACTATGTTTTTCACTATTAATCTAAAATTGAATGTTTACAAAAAAATACCCAAAATTATCCCGAAGCTAATTTTGATATTCTAAATCCAAAAATAAAGTCCATTTTTAAAAATAAAATTTATAAAAATTAAAAAAGTGGTTATTTATAATCATAATGGTTAGTTTGATTGGTCATGGTGTGTTAAAACTCCACGTTACGTACAAAACAAGCTATTGCATTATTCCAAGAGAAATGTATTGTGGACACTTGGGGTGTTACATTCTCCCCACCTTCAAAAAAATTCATCCTAGAAATTTCTAAAATATTTTTGCAAAAAAAGATTTATGTGGTTCTTCATCACAAGTTTCTAGGGTTCCTATATTGCCTCTTCCATCTTATGATTTCTCCTCAGAACATTTACTAGTTGAGTCGTCTGGTTTTTCAGAACTTGTTCTTTGGTATCCGGAATCTTGGCAGGCTCTTCTCAATATGACAGGTCAGGTTCTATTACTATTTTTTCATAGGTGAGTACATATATTAGTTCATGCATTTATTTTCTCAACATTGATATGTGAAACACATCATGATCTTTGGATTGACATGGAAACATTGCCAAACGATAAGATACAACTCCAATTTGTTCTAGAATTTCAAAAGGTCAGATGTACCTTAACCTTTATTTACCATTTTTACAGAAACTTTTAACACCCATCCATGAAGATACATTAAAGAAAACATGATCTCCAACTTGAAATTTCAAATACTTGCTTCGCTTATGGGCATAACATGTTTTCCTGCTTTATGTTTCATTGATGTGGGTTTGGATAATATTTACCTTTTCCATTGATTCATAAACAATTTCTGGGCCTACGAGTTATCTCTCACCAACATAATCCCAACAATTTATTGTGCAAAATCTCTTTCAATATAATACTTCATATGGTTCTGTATGAATACCTTAATATAAGCTACTGTTATAGTAAAATTATACCAGAGTTAAATATTGATCCCACATACCTTGAAAGTCATGTGCAAAAGATCCCATCATGTCTTATAAGGTTTCAATAGTCGATTATGATTGTCCATCAGTTTGATGGTGGTAGGCAGTGCTCAAATGAAGATTAGTATCTAGGGAATTCTGAAATATTTTCTTGAATCTGGATTTAAATTGGGTATCAATATTAGAAATAATTGATAGGGATACTCCATGAAGTCTTACAACATCATTAATATATAGTCTTTGTAAATGTTCAAGTGGTAGGTATTCTTTAATAGGATGAAAATGTGCTGACTTGGTAAGACGAACTACAGTTACCAATATTGCATCATTCCTTCGAGGTGTATTTTGTAGACCCTTGACAAAGTCCATCATAATATCATCCCATTTCCACTTATGTATGATAAGAGGTAGCACGACTCCTCTAGGATATTGTCTTTCATCATTCACTTATTCAAAATCCAAACATCTTGACACATAATCAACAATATATAACATCATTTTGTCCCCCCAAAAAAGTTCATCAAATCCATATACATCTTAGTGCTACCAGGGTGTGTAAAAAAATTGGAGTTATGAGCATCACCAAACAATTCCCGTTTAAGATTAGGTATATCTAGAACACCACATATCTTCCTAAATTTCAAAATTCCTTATTCATATACGATATCAGTCATTCTCGCATCATTCACATCATTAATATTCTATTGAATCTCTTCATCATCAGTCTGAGAATTCTTTAACCTTTCTAATAAATATGGTTTGGAATCCATTTGAAAAAGTATTGATGTTTCTCCTTCCGAGGTTATTCCTATATCCATAATTTCTAGATCCATGAAAATATGACCCCTTTAAAATCATATCTTGTTAATAAATCCTTGATCCATTCCTCTCAAAGCATCTTCCACTTAATTTTCCTTCCCCGGGTGGAAGTGTATAGTGCAATCATAATCTGTGAGTAGTTTAAGCCATCGTTTTTGCCTCATATTGAGTTCTTTTTTTGAGAAAATATATTTCAATCTCTTGTGATCATTATAAGTATCAAATTTTCACTATAATGATAGTATCTCCATATTTTTAGTGAAAATATTACAGCTGTTAACTCATCCTTGTTAGTGAGATTGTTTTTCTAATGAATTTTTAGCAGCCGTGATGTATAGGAAAATAACTCTATCATTCTATATAAGGACACAACAATATACTTTCTTTGTATCATTATCATAAATAACAAACCCATCATTACCTGATGGTAGAGTAAATTTATAATAATTGACCAATATTCTCTTTAGTTCATCAAAAAAAATTATCACACTTTTATCCAAAAAAATTTATCCCCTTTATGTGTGATCTTGGTTAATGGGATAGCCAATCAAGAATGATTTTTGACGAAACACAGATAATAACCTACCAAACCAAATAAAATGCATAACTCAATTACACTCCTCAGTGCTAGCCATTCCTAGATTTCCTTAGTCATTGAATAATCAACCAAGATTCCCTCCTTAGAGACAATATGGCCAAGAAATGAAATCTTCTGAAGCCAAAATTCATACTTACTAAACCTCCCATAAAATTCTTATATTCTAAGAGTCTTTATAATAGTGGCAAGTGATATTCATGATTTTAGTAGATTTTGTACTTTACTAAGATATCATCAAAAAATATAACTACAATGTCATCTTAATATTCTTTGAAAAAATTATTCTTTAGATCCATGAATACAGAGGTTGCATTAGTCCGTCCAAAAGGAATTACTGTAATCTCATAAGGATCTTACCTAGTTTAAAATACTGTCTTCATAATATCTTCCTTTTTCACACACAATTGATGATATCCAGATCAAAGGTCAAAATTTGAAAAATATTGACCTCCATGATGTTTATTGAATAAATCATGAATGTGAGGTAGGGGATACATGTTATTTATTCTTATGAAATTTATATCCCTATAGTCAATGCACGACATCATAGATCCTTCTTAATTCCAAACAAAATAATAGGGGCTCCCCATGGATAAACACTAGGGTGATTAAACCCCTTATTTCTCAATTCCTCTAGTTGTTTCTTTAGTTCCACTAATTCCACACTTTCGATTCAATAAGGGGTCTTCGATATGATCCTTGAAATAGTAAGAAAATCAATGGAAAAATCAATTTCTCATTCTAGAAGATTTCTAGGTAAATCCATTGGCAAAACATAATCATATTCTTGCACAATAGGTACATCCTCTATTTAAACATTCTTTTACTCACCCACATATATTTAATTCTATACCATCCCAATAATTGAATTTAGTAGATATATTGGGGGTGTATCTAGATAATAATCTAATAATGTTTCTACTATAAATATATGGTACTCCTAATCATCATAAAAAATGATAACCTCATTCTTCATACAATAAATTTCTACCTCATGTTCGGAAATCCAATCCATACTGTGTATTATATCAAATTTAATCATGGGTATGATGATGAGATCAACAGATAAAAAACATATATATGCCCAAATGGGAAGTGATCCACAAAACATTGTTTCAATGATACTTCCCTTATGAATTTTGACTGACAACTCTTTTGTTAAATGAATTTGGAAATATCTAATTTTCTTAGAAAACTGGGAAGATCTAAAACAATACGATGATCCATGATCAAATAATGCATTGGAAAAATTGAGGAAACTATTAAATTACCTACCACCATGTCTTTCAAAGCATTTACCTCAACAGTAGTGATTTTAAATGCTTGGCTTGCTCCGTTTACCTTTTCTGAGGTAAGATTTCTTGTCTCTTAGAACATTGTTTAGAATATTTCCCGTTTTCTCTATAATTGTACCATTCGACATCGATTCCTCTTTATTTTCATTACAATCACTATCTTGGTGGCTGTTTTCACCCTACTTGAAATAGAATCCAATTCCATTCAGGCACATACTGTCGTGTTTCTTCCAACATTTTCCATAGGATGTATATTCAATTTTTCTCTTTGTCCCCTTATGTCCATTTCTAGAGTGTTTATCATATATTTTCCTCCATTCTTTTGCTTTAAATTAATAAGACATAGAAAATTTACTTTCATCCTTGACAGCACATAAGACAATATCTTCGTACGATGAGAATGATTTTAAGAATAATACTCGATAGGGAAAGGGTTTTAACACATTAATGAATCGATCAATATTACTCCATGGGTTATGTATACAATCTATTTCATTACTTGAAAACCTTGTAATGTTTTCCTCATACTTTGTGACATTTTCATCCACATTTTTCCTCAGAATCAAAAATTTCCTTTCAATATCCTCTCGATGGTCACAAGGAATGTAATTTTTCTACGAGAAAAACGTTATACTCCCTCAATTCAATATTTGATATTTCTTCATCCTCCATTGGGTTTTGAATTAATGACCACCATTGATCTGCATCTCCCGTTTGGAGATAAACTGGAATGACAAATTTTTCCCTTTAACTATTCCCCAAAGCATGAAATATATTTTCTAAGGAACTTATCTTTCGCTCAGATAGAAATGGATTTGAAGTCCAATTGAATGTTGGTGGTTGGTTCCTCATGAATCTGTCTAACATTGATCATCCACGTTGGAGATTATGGTGCTCCATACGGGTAAGGTTTTTATTCATAATATGATATAGTTTTCCCAATATGGTGATAAGATTATCTGCCCTAGTTGCATCAACATCTCCACTTTAATTATCTTTAGTAGGAGGGAAATCCCTACATTGATTATGTGCATTGATATGGTTTCTAATCCTTCCACTAGTCTCCATTTATAAACAATGGAATATACTAGTTAAGTTTATTAATCACAATACATAATTCAAAAAATGTAAAACACTTATTATAAATTGAACATTTTATAGATATAATCCATAATAATAATAATAAATTAATTTAGTAGGAATATAATAAAAAATCATCCTAATGGTTTGTAATGAAAATGTGAATTATCCTAAGCATATCCCCTGGGAGTTTCCTAACCAAGAGTTCAGAAAGGCCGGTTGTTGTGTACCAGGATACCCCGAGTCAAGCCCAAAACACCTTGTTGGAGTTTTCCCTCCAAGTTACAGCTATTCTAGAGCCTTCTCTACCTACTTATATCCAAGAAGGAATGTATTTCTTAGAAAACTAACAAAATCTCTATATTTCAAAAATTCTAGGAAGTTCTTTTATACTTATCCTCAAAGTCTATCATAGGGTAATGTTCTCTAATCAGATTTATTTTAAACCTATCTTCCAAGTATTGTACTAAAAATCCTTTGACACTTATAGTAACACCCCAACCCTCATTACCCAGAGTCGGTGCATTATTACATAACATTGGCATGATTAAAAGGGATCAAATCCGGAATGACCGATCGATTTAGTAGCCTTTTAGGTAGTAGAAACATACATAAGATTTAAAGTACATTATAAAATATAGAATAACAACATTATGTCTCCTTTGAACACATTCATATCCCTTAGACTATCCCTGTAGGTCAGTCAAAATATAATTATTCACATCCTGGGAGAAATAAAACATAGAAAGGAGTGGGATAAGATGCTTAGTAAGGGTAGAAATATAGAGAAAACATTCATTAATAATTATAATCATTTAAGGATATGTATAAGTCTAAAACAAAAGACTTTAAAACTTATAATTCTATATAATATGGAAAATATAAATCAAATAATTCCATTTACTTGTTCACGTGGAATTCTACTAGTTGAATAATCAAATACATTATCAATATCAAATTTCATATTGATAGAAAGCATAATTCCAAACATTATAACCACATTTTCAAGGGCGTGTGATGAGACTACAAATAATATTTTGTCTAGGACTTGTGAAAAGACAATAGTTTATTATATGCGACATACTGATTCATTGATGATCTATTGGGGGATCCACCCATCACTTATTATGTCTAATGAATTTCTCATATTGAAAGGATGAAACATTAAATAAACATTATTATTCAAATTATCATATGAAATGTTAATACAGAAACAAAAAACCATGAATGGTATAAAAATAACACATCTCCTGTCAAACATATCGCAAAACCTCCAATACAATTTGGAAGATTGTATCAAAATAAATATACTTCAATCAAATAAAAAATCAATGAAAGGATGCTGACAAAAATGAAACCAAAACTATTTGAGAGAAATATAACATTATATATTGAAATAATTTAAAGTCCTATAATTATAAATGAATAAAATTAATAAGAAAATATTTTTATAAGCTATTAATGGAATATTTCAAGCTGTTATAATGGCAGAAAATAGCCACATGCGCCGGGTAAGTAAAAAAAACATTTATTCCATAATTTTTTTTGAACTGGTCGTAAAAGTAATTAGTAGGAAAAAAAGACAAATTCCATTTTAAAAATGTTATAAAAATTAAAAAAATGTTTTAAAATGACTTTAACCCATAGTATAGTAAATATTAAAAAAGTTTTCAAATACATTTTAAAGAAAGATGGATGTGGATGATTACGAGATACACGTAGATACTCACGTATAAATTACCTCAGATAATTAATTGACAATAGAATTTATCTTTACCTTGTACGTTTACTTGATCTAGTGTATTTTAACCTCATGTATAATAGTTAAATCATTTTTATTAAATTATACAACAAAAAAATACATAAATATAATATTAAATATGGTCTTCTAATATTTCTTTGTTAATAATATTTTAGTTGTATTATTGTTTCGGGTGTTAACCGATTTGTATTCTTATAAATGTTTTGTTATGTTAGTCATGTTTAATTTTGATAGGATGTAATTGATTAATATCCATAATGATATAAAATTCATAAAAATTATTTCTAATCAAGAAAAATAAAATTATTCTTCAATGGTTACGATGGGGAATAAATTTCATCACATTCGGGGAGACGGTAATCTATAAGTACGCACGACTAACAATATCATTCCATTGTTGTTGAAATGATATGTAATTGGATCGTATATCATATATAAAGGATCCTTATAATTTTATATTTATTATTTACATCACACTCTTTATTTTACCCATCCAAAAAATGAAGTGTTTGAATAAAAAAATACGCCAAGACGTGGAGACGGTAAACCGTATGTGTGCATCTATATTGGCTTTTCATTGATAGGATGGACAGAATAATGAATATGGTTGTAAATTATTTATAATAACATAACATTATGTATAAGGTACTGGAGTTATTATTTTTCTTTGGAAACAAAAAACAAAGAGGAAGTGGAAGAAGAAGAGAATATTGAATGATGTGGTGAAATTATTGCATATTCTTCGAGTGATTCATTGTATATTGATCAAATGGGATAATAGGTTGGATTTATGATCTATTAAATTATTTTTGGATGATTTTATTGTAGTTGGGAAGATATTTTAGTGGGTTTGGATGAAAAAAATTTGAATTGGAGGTGCAATTTGGGAGAAGGGGATGCACACTTTAATAAGAGAGGTGTGGGTCACTTAAGGAAAAGCTTGAAATATTATTATGTTATACCAACATATTTGGTTTATAATAGCTGAAAAAATATTCATTTCAACTCTAAGGTAGGGTGGGGTCTAAAAAATCTTAAAAAATTCATTTATATAGGTTTAGGTCACCATATTAACCTTATCTTTTAGATTTACCTCTTAGTTAAATAGTTTAACTTTTACCATGAATTCTTGTATTATTATAATAAATGTTTATTAAACAGCCTCTAAAAAACGAAGGGAACCCCAATTAGTTCATTAATTACATTTTAATTTTTATATAAGTCATTTGGATGAAAATTATATTTTTAGGAATATTATATCATTTAATAATATAGTGTTTCTTTTAAAAACTCATTTATGTCAATTTTGACACTATTTGTTATTTTGTTTTTGTGAAAGTCATTACAACTTGATTAAATTGAAACATAATTCATTGAATCAACCCAAAATTGTCACGTTAACCTATAAAATTAGTGTTATTTATCATAATTTTCAATTTACATTTATTTGGATATTTATAATATCATTCATTTTAACCATTAATTAATAAGATAACTACTGCATAATCATTATATGATATATAAATTTATTTATTTAATGTCTAATAATTATAAATAAAATAAAATAATGTAATAAATATTTTAAGATTTATAATGAATATTTATAATAAAATTTATCTTATATATACCCCTGTATTAAAAATGGTTTTCTTATTAAACATTGAATTTAACACTTTTAACTATTCTTTAAATAAAATAATATTAAATTTTCTAATGTAATACACATGGAAAAAAGGATCATATTTTATCCCTATGGTTTATTTTGGTTGAAATAAACTTATAAAATAGAATTATGACATGTGTTTTGGTAATTATTATATCATTTTTACCTTAATTACCCTATTTACTTTTAAACGTGGTAAATAAAACTTAAAAGTTACCAATGAAAAAAATTATCTTCATCGTATTGAATCACATTTTACTTACTAATTTTAACTGCATGTCTTATATTCTTAATATTCAATTCAATAAAGTGGTAAAATTACATTTTATGCAATTTTTTAATGCGCCTAGAAGGTGGGTAAAATGTGTTCAGAAGTTTAATAAAATTATATATATATATATATAATTTTATTATAAGATAATTCCAATTAATTATTAGGTATATATATTTACTAAAGATTAATTTAAAAATAAATAATTATTTAAATAAAATTTTTGTATTAAACAATAACAAAGTGTTTTTCACTATTCAATTAAATTCCAATGTATTCAAAAGAATACAAAAAATTCACACTAAGAAAATTTTGATATTTTGAAACAAAAAATGAAGTCTATTTTGAAAAATAAAATTTATTAAATTTTCTAATGTGTGTATTACTATTCATCACAAATATTTTTATTGTTCATGGAGTGTTAAAACTCTTTTTTGCAATGAAAGTAAGCTATTGCATTATTTATAGGAAAACGTACCTTAGTAGCTTGGGGTGTTACAATACAGTCCCATTAGATGGAACAAATATCAACTGGAAGGTTATATTCATCATTTTAGTTATATATGATCATTGTTTGATCTGGAATATGAAATGTGACTTCACCTACTTGGAATTTGATATGATCTCTATATATAGAAAGCCAATATATGCTAAAAAACACATGAAATTACACTATAGGAAGGATCACATGATTTGAAAGAAGCACTTTCCCACAAACTTAAACTGGAGAAGAATTATATAAATTTGATGTGAGCTTTATGCCCTAAGTGTTGCCACAGCTAAAAAACATCTAATTATTGAGGTAATATGCAGATGAACATAAAACATTATTTAGAAATTAAAGACTGGGATGATCCATAATGCAATTCACCATTTTCAACTTTAGAGCGGATGGTAAGTGTACCTTTCACCTCTTTATTATCGTACTCCAAACTGATGATAGTAATTTCATTTGACATTCCATTATCGTTGGCTATATGATTTTTTTGACATTGATCATCTTCAATAACCCTTAGGTTAGGGAATTGGTTTTTATAATCCCTTATTTCCTCGCACTTGTAACATTGAAGTGTGTGAGGTCCATTTTGTGTTGCCTTTTATTTTTTTTATCGATAGACATATTTTTCCCATAAAATCGGCATTCAACAACCTGATGACCAAATTTTCCATACATAAAAAATTTACTAGTCAATTTTTGACAATTCATTACATGTTTTACACATTTTGTGCATATGGGAAAACTCATCTTCATTTTAGTGTGTTCGTTAGATTTTCCATTGATTTCCACTTTTCTCTTATTATAAAACCCATAGGATTATTGGGTTACTCCAATATCTATCTCAACCTTGAGATCACATTAAAAAAATTCCATATAGTTATTGAAGTCCCTTATGGATAATTTTCTTTTTATACATGGTTTAAATCCAATAAAGAATCGATGAATTTTACTCTTATGTTAGATAATAATTCCAGAATCAAACCTTGAAATTCTTTTAAAATTTGTTTTACAAGAACCAACTGTTTCACCATCCTTTTTATTACGTTCATAGAACTACATCTCCATCGATGTTCGACGAATAAGTGGAATGTACATATTGAAATATATGTTCTCTAACATATCCCATTCCATGAACTCAACTTCATCTCATTACCTCATATACTTGATAAGATTCTACCATTTTTAGCTGCACCTTTCTAGCAATGAACTACTAAAATGAAGTTATCATGTATGGATCATTGTAGAACTGAAAATATATTTTCAGTTGTAATATTCCATTGTTCATCCACTAATTGATCCGAAGATCCACTAAAAGAAGAAGTACACTGCATCATGAAGGATTCAAAGAAATGTTTCTCCATCCTTTTGGAAATTATAATTATAGTATGATTCATATTTAGAGAAACTTTAGTTATAATGGATATTTTATTTTTCATTCCATCTCTCATAACATTTAGTTGGTTTGAGGGACAATCATTTCATTTCCCGTCACATGTAGCACTAGTGTGGAACCTTTAGGTTTCTACCATTGTCTAAAACCAAGAAGCATAGTTTGAGCAAGAGAAATAATATAAATAATACCACATAATCAAGAATAAAATTTAAATTTAGGACACTTGATATTTTATCCTTGATTATTCATGGTCATTTCTAAAACACTAGGGTTGTATCCAATAATTAGACATATACTTGGGGTTCTTACTAGGGAATTATTATCCTAGTTTCAAAAAGGATAACTATACCTTTTCCCTGATAACTACTTTAACAGCACATACATTACATTGAGATATTACTTCAAAATTGAATAATATTTATTACATTTCATACCATAAACCACACTAGTACCATATTCGTTTAGTGTCTTTAGAAACTAGTTATCATAAAAAGCTCATTCATAAAACATCAATATTTTCTCAAGATTATTTATTTAAAACTAAGCTATGTTTTGACATATAATACAAAATACCATTCATCATGGCTTGGAAAAAAGAAATATATAAAAGTGAAAGATAAAATACAAAAAAAGGATAAACAAGGAAAATATCAATCCTATCATAATCATAATAAATAAAATTTTACAATATTATTCTACGTACAAAAGATCAGAAAATCATGTCATGGGATACATCATAAAATTGAGATGTAATCTCAATAATTATAACATAATACATGAAAGTTCATGTCATACACACAAAATCATATAAAATCTATTCATATTAGTAATGTATTATTTCCAAGACCATCATAGAAGACAAAGTCCTTTACAGAACTGAGTTCACTACTCATTCGAGACCTATATTACTATACTGAATTTTCTTTCCATTCTAGTATTGTTTATCACCTGAGATATAAATCTTTACCCAACTTATTAAAGGGTGATATATTTCTCAACTATCTCATAATGAAACCATTCTTATGTGTTGATAAAAACACAAATCATTTATTATAGCATAACCAATGATATGAAATGGGATTCATAATCATCATACTGTCATTATTCATTAAAAGAAAAAAATTCATAAAAATAATTCCATGATAAAAATAATCAAATATATTTAGTAATAGTAAAAGAAACATAACCATATGAAATCATAGATGTAAAATAATATTGATTAAACACTTGAACATAATTCATATGGATTTTTTTTTTAATTTTTTAATAATTATTTCATTCCTCAAAATTCCACACAATTTTAAAAGAGAATAATTTAGATGAAAATAATGTTGAAATCATGTTGAGGAAGATTCTTGAAAATATGGTGTCCCGAAACTATAAAAATCATTACATCCCATATAAATTAAAAACAAAATTATCTCATAATTCTGTATGAAAAATCAAATAGTACCTCTTATCGAAATTGACAAAAGATTCCATTCATCCCATTTTGTAAAAATTTACCAATGTGTAAAATTGACATAGAAAAATTATATAAGAATAAAAAGAATTTTTTGAAATAAATATTTTGAAAACAAGGATATGGATGATAAATATACCCGAGTAAATACTAAAGAAAAAACTATCTCAGATAAAAATGATATTAGCAATGTTATCCTTTACATTAGGTATGATATCAATCACATGTATCCCAACATCTTTTGTAATTATTCACACAATTTTATTGAATTAATATAGAATAAAAATAATTTTTACACACATAATATATGATTATATTGTCATCCATTTGTTAGTAAACTTTCATTGTCACACGATATTCAGATATTGACTACATTATGTTATTATGCCAGATGTGTTGGATAAGTTCATGTTACACTTCATTGAATATTGTTAAATAATATAATGAATTATATTAGTATAATATATATCATATTTAGTCATTCAATTCATGAATATATTCATGGTTTAATGAACATCATGTAGAATGAATCACATCACATCGTGGAGATGGTAGGCCATACGTATGCATGAGTGATTATATCATTAACCAAATTATTAAATTCTATTGAAGTGGATGGTGTATGAGATTTAATAATTAGTATCATGTTATAATAATCATATATAATTTTCATTTCCATCATTATACCCATCCATTAAATGTCATGGTGAAAAACAGATTACCGTAGGACGTGGTGATGATAAGTCGTACGTACTCAGGTGTAGTGATTTTGTTTTTCGTAGGATGGATATAAGATGAAATATGTTAGTTTCATATTTATAATAAAATATTAGTATATTATTGACACTAATGATATTAATTTATAATTAAACAACTAATTAATATAAATTATAAGAAGAAATAAGATTGAAGGAATCAGTAGAAGAGGTTACCTCTTCCTTAACATGCATCCTCTAAATATCTTTTATTATACTAGAGTTGGCCTTTGAATTTGACCATATCCTATAGAATTAAAATATGCAAGTTTAGAGGGAAATGGTCATGTAATGGATGAACTTGAAGTCTCAAAATTATGTGAAGAATTAAGGAGGAGGTTCCCTTTTATAATAGAAGTGCGGGGAACTTTTGGAAGCACTATAATTAATAATTTATAATAAATTAAAACCCATCAAAAAAGCCTCAAACATGTTTAAATTACAAATATAAGAGGATATAGGGTTGTAATGTCATCAAAATGTATTTTTTTATAAGTTATTTTGTCAATTTAAACAACATCTTTTTATTTGACATTTATTTATTATTTTTAATTTTAATTATTTTAATAACATTTTAAATATTGTGTTGCTATAAATATTTACTTATATTGTGTTAATAGACAATAATTAGTTATTTCATTACATTTTCGACATTAAAATTATAAATTTTTAATTTTTAAATAGTTTAGTTGTTTTAAAATAAATTAATAAAATTTTATTTTCATAAACTATGGATAGTGTCAATTATGACTCTTTTCATTTATTTGACTATGAATAAAATCCACAAAGAAGATAAATTTTAAAAAAAATTAATACACTTATAACATGTTATTGTCTCATAGAATATTCATGGAGCACACAAATTTGTTTATATGTTGTTACTTTTAAAATTTTCAATCCATTATTTTGTTATTTCTATTAATAATATAATTTCTACATTACTCTTGTTTAATCATGAATGGTAATTATGTAATCTCTAAAAATTATAAATAAATTTATATTATGTAGGTAATTATTTTAGATTTCTAGAGACCATCTATAGTCGATATTATCTCATATTTACCGATATATAAATATTAATATACTTTTGTAAAACGAGATTATGAATTTACGTTATATTCATTAATTTTTGTTATAATCATTCCATATTCATATGAAAGTGTTCATTAATTTATTCCATTTCAAAAAATATGCGATAAAGGTTGAATTTAGTCATACAATTGTATTTGTATAGGTTTTATGGTAATTTAATAATATTATTGTAACCATTATTTATCCAATTTACCTTTAACCATGATAAAAATCATAATTACCATTGTTATTATTCATAATTCCCAAAATAAAAAGTGGCCAATTAAAAAAAATTATAGATAATTATTTCAAAAATGGAATAAAAATTTCAAAATTCAAAACACAAAGTTGCAGTAATTAATTTAATAGAAACCCCATTGTTGGAATGAGAAAAAATGTTTTAAAAGTTAAAATAATACAAAATACTGAAATGTTTTTACATCTAATTTTAATGTTAAATTAATAACAATGAAATAAATTATATTAAATGGTAAAAATAAATTATTTTTTATAATTTGATACTATTATACAATATAATTTAACCCTAAAAATTATTTCAATGAAGATGTTATTTTCAATAAAAATTTAGTATATTTTTATTATTCATAAAAACATGATATTTATCATAAAAATATCATAAATTCATCCTAGACCAATTTATATATCCCACTTTAAAATAACATGTTTATGTTGTCTTATAAAAAAATTCCTCTGTCAAAATCGTAATTTAATAGGGCTTCTCCACTCAATAGTGTAAAAGTAAGCACTAAAAAATAATATTTCCATACATCAAGTAGAGGTTTATTCATACCCTGTGACTAAAATATACATTTTATATATATATAAAATATTTTTTAGTAAATTACACATATACATCACATTAATTTTATTACCTAATGTAATTCACTCTATATTTTAAATAAAAAACTGATTTATATTTTTCATTAATAATTGATAGCCAATGACTTCACAATGCCTTTTCATAAGTTAGTTATAATAATCCTTGATATCCTAATGGCTATGTTATAGTGGAAATTTATATTAAGGGTGTTTCACAGTTTTTTTGATTTCATGGTTTTGTGAAAAGAAAACTATTGAAGAAGAAAAATTATTTAAAGATAATAATTCATAAAAATATCCGGATGTTATAATATAAGTTTGGTTCCAATAGGAATTACTATATTACGTAAACATGGAATTTCTCATTATTATTTGATTAAATATATGAGTAATTATATTTATATGAAGATCAATTTTTTCTATAGTTTAAGATTTTGTATGGTCCCATATTAATTACATTATAGAAGATTTTGATGATTGAGAAAATTTAGAGTCTTCAGGAGTCCATGTATTATTATGAGGAATAGTGAAAACTATTGAAATTTGAGAAGAATGGTGAAGATTTAATTTTTCATGGCTATGATATGAAAGGAATAGGATAAAGATTCTTTAACAAGGATAGAAAAATAATTTTTCATCCTGATAATGTGAATGTAATTGAAATATTTTAGGAAGAAAAGTATACTCGAGAATAATATGAAGTTGATAAGGATAAGTGATGTTTTGGAATAAATTATTATAAAAATACATATAATTAAAATCCAACTTAAGAAGAAGAATCAAAATCAATTATTTCCAGTTATAATGAAGACAATAAAAACTCACAACCTGGGATGAGGAAGCATGTGCAAGGGAAGAATATCATTGGAGATTAACCATAAATGGTTCAAATATATGAAAAACATAATATATTACCCAAACATATTTGTAATCAAATATAAATAAAATTACTTTAAATGATTATTTTGATAATCTAGTATTGGTTGGAGACATGAATAAAGCATCGGATCAGATTAAAAACAATGATACATTATAAATCATACCCATGCTAGAAAAAAAATCATTTCTGAAACAAAATTGGTCTTCCATAAGAATATTAATGGAGTCGGTGAAGTCATAAGAATCAAACAAATAGTAGTGTGAAATGGGTATTTAGAAATTTTAGGGTTTAGTTTTTTGGATACCTTTAGTCCAGTGTCATGGTCGGAAACCAAATGATTTGTTCTTTCTATTTTAGCATAGTGAGTTTATATGACCATTCAAATGGATTCTAAATTCATATTATTAGATGATGATTTTTATTATGATGTTTATATTAAAGAAACTTGTTGATTTTTCTATTATAAATATTTATTTTATGTGTTCATATTGATGAAAGAATTATATGGGATGAAAAATGATTTTAGAGAATGGTATTCCAAATTAGATACAACCACAAGGAAAATGAATTTCATGAAATGAAAAATTGATAAAAATGTTTATAATAGACAAATTATTGAGTATTTTTTCATTATAATACTTAATAGTGGTGACATTATCTTTTTTAGGAATAATGAAGGAAATTGTGAAATTAATTATAAATAAATGAAATAAATATCTAAAATGTTCATTTTGGGGAAAATGAAATAATTTATTCAGTAACAAATACAACAAGAGAGGAATTACATTATTTTTTCTCAAGAAATGTATGTTAAGGAACTTATTATGAGGTTTGACATGGATAAATCAAAATATATTTTGAAACAAATTTCATTAGAAACAATGTTCTCTAAAGATGACAATGGAAAAAAGATGATTAATAAAAATGTTATGGAATTTGATTAGAAGTTTATTATATTTGACTGCCTCAAGACACAATATTTTTTTATGATATTACATTTTGTACAAGACGTTAGAGTAATCCAAATCATTCACATTTACTTGATTAAAACTGGATTCTCAAATACATCCTATGTACAACACAATTTGGAATAAGGTATGACAACTAAGATAGAAATGATTTTTTTGGGTATTTAGAAGCTGATTTTGAAAGAAACCTTGATGATATATGATCCAAATATGGCAGAGTTTTCCTTTTGGGATGTAATTGAGTTAGTTTTTATTCAACGAAATTGAATTCAGTATCACTTAGTACAGTTGAATCTTAGTAAGATTCTTACACTCATGTCACTCAATAACTTATTTGAATGAATATACAATTGGAAGACTTACTTGTTGAAGTGATGATACCCATGTCTTGGGTTGGGATAATCCAATTAGAATCAATATCAATGTTAATCTAGTTTACTTTTCTCAATTAAAACATATTGATATAAAATATCATCTCATCAAATAGCATGTGTAAAATAGTTAACTGAAGCTTTAATATGTTCCAACAACAAATCATGTTGATAACATCATTACAAAATATTTACCAAAGGAATCATTATCTAAATTAAGGCGAATCATTTTTTACAACCTCTTTCTTATCAAGGGTGATGTATGTGTTTTCCCCACTATCGTCATTCCATTTTATAGTGTTGTCAATGGTGGGTAATTGTATTGCTTCAAAAATATATCATATTCTATGCTTGAAAAAAGTGGAGTTGTTTGTAAACTATGAATTCAACATTTTATGTGTATGTATACTATTCTAAAAATATGGTAGAGTGTTGGTAAGAAGAAAATTTATTAATATTAATTATATTAAGAAGATATGAGGTAGAAATTTATTGAATATGTATCATTATATCTACATCTAGAAAACATGATTTTTCTGCCAATAATTATCAATTCCTATAATGAGTTTTCTCACATTGGATTGTAATTTTTGATAAGTAATCCACTACTTAAGAATAAAAAGTTCACATATTATTGAATCTTGGATGACAATATAATCCAAAGGGAGATAGTATTAGGAAAAATATGTTGAGGAATGTGATTTTATCCTAGGGGTTTCTATTTTTTCTATGTTTTTTTAGAAGTGTGGAAGATCACATCATTTTTTTTAATGTTCAAATTCAGAGTGACCATCAAATTCGGAAGAATCAGACTAATAATGCTTGAAAGGTCCATCATATTTAAGAGAATATGGGTGAAGGAAAAGATTTATTGTATTTACACTGAATCCAATGGAATAGACCAATTGTATTGAATAATAATATTGCATGATGTAAATTGTAATCAGATTCACACTGTATCGGGTATAGAATATTTGTTCATAATGGGAGATTCATAGTTTGTATGACTACAACAAAGTAAATGTGATGATGATTTTTTGATCATAGAATTCTAAAAAATCACAACTATGTTGAGAAACATATAATGAAATCGTGATAAAAGAAAGGGTATGTGAAATAGATGTTTCATATATTATTTAGATTGATCCTATCTATATAGAATGTGAAAAGGGGCAATGAAGGTCGTATTCAGCCAAATTGTATTCTGAAAAATATTATTTTCGATTGTGGTATTTGGTATATGAAGGAAAGAAAATATAAAGGATGTAATGTCAAAATAATTTACAATTCCTGTCTGATGATGGTGACACTATTCATAAATTTTTTTCAAATTTCGGAAGTATGTTATGATACATGAACAAGATTGTGAATTTAGAAGGATGGTGAAGTTAAAGTGGTTGACAATGGTTCATCATAATTAGTGGATGAATTTCTTGAGACTAATGAATGAAATTAATTTAATAATAAATTATGTATTTTAATTGAATCAAGATGAATCTAAATAAAATATATAAATTGTTGTCGATGGGGACATTTATGTTGGAAGTTATTTTTTTCATAATAATTGTTACAGAGCAGTGGTATTAGAGAAATCAGATTAACCCAATACAAATATAGAATTGAAATTTCATTAAGGAATCGTAGTAATTGAAGAAGAAAGTATGATGTAGAAATGATGTTTGAAGAATACTAGAGATGATATGAGAAGAATTTAAGGGCATTGATGAAGTCATATATGCATCGAAATGTTGGATCTGGATTTTGATATTTCTGTCTCTAGACTTTAGATGAATGAATTTTTAATTTTCTGAGTCATTTTGTGGTAGATCTACATCTACTGTATTGGGAAATCATATTTGATTATTGAAGCAGGCATATTGAATTGAGAAATCGAATCAAATGAATCAGAGTGAGCAGATCAGACTGTATAGTTATATTGACTTGTATATCAATGTCTTGAATATCATTCCATCTTTAGGTTAAAAAATTAAAAAAATCCAAATAATACATTTTTGTAATTTGAAATGAAGAAAATCTGACACGAGCTATTAAAAAAACATAACTTAACTGTATTTGTGCTGTGATGGTGAACACGTAATTTTGGATTTCCGTCAACATGCTACAAAAGTGAAATGGTACATCATAATCAATAAATTATAACAATATGATGAATTTACAATTTTTTGTGGTATTAGATCATTTCTAAACAATATGTGGGACGTAGCTATTCATATTGAATAGTGAAACATGTAAATACATGTATTAGATTGGATGTGTGTTTGAATTTTTTTTAGTAGTGACTAAAATCTTTAGTAGGAGGTGAAGGTTGTATCAATAATGCATAAAATAAAAATTCACACTGATTCAACCCCTCCCCCTCTCAGTGGTACAATTATTCTAACTAGTCACTTTCAATACACTGACCACCATACTATAAAATGTATATTGACAAAGAAGGATTTATCAAGACAAAAATTAGATGGTTTTAGTTGATAAATGGTTATGACTAGCCAATACATTACCTTAAGATGATGGTAAATTAGGATTATTATGCTTGTAGAACTACAGATGGATTTATCATACCCATGATGATGATTTAAAATTTATAAAAACTATTCGATATTCTATTTAGGAATCATGAAATTATATGGTTTGTAGAGAAATGATATCTTTATCCAATTAAAACACAACCATTCATTCATTTTAAGATCAATGGAACCAATTATGTTTATTTGTAGCTATAGGAAAAGGAATTTAATATTACAGAGTTCGACATTAATAAATAAAAGTTTATAATGTTTGTAACTAATATATGTGTCCAATAAAAAGATGAATGTATGTGGAAACATTTCGATTTATGCATAACTCATCCTTCACGATTCATCCTTATAGTGTGAAATTTATATAGAACTAAATCATATATTATTATTGGATTACTAGAAATTTTATATTTAAAAAATACACATATTGATACTCCATATGAATCTTGAAAATTTTGAATGAGAATACATAAATGATTATGTTTCAGTAAAAACCCGTATTATTATCGAAATGGGAAAAGATTACAATTTTTTGGGACTCTATAGGGATTCATATGTCCATAAATACCTTTTGGTTTAATTTGAAAAAATTATAAATTTACCAATTTTTTATCAATGAAAAAAATATACTCTTGAACAACATATAGTGATACACATAATAGTAGTTGTATGTATTTCTAGATTACAAATCTCCATTGCATATAATTTAGAATCATGGTTTACCTCAAGTTTATGGAGAAGTATTAAGTGGGAATTGGATTTGGAGTTGAGTTTCACAAATTCAATTCATCCCCTAGAAAGATGATCATCCTTTTAAGACAACTAAAACATTAATGTATATAATGATATCATATTCGATGATAATTCATTGATTTTTGTCAACATTTCAATCTATTAGAGTTATCATATAAAAACAACGTCCATTATAGCATTTATATGACACTATATGAGGCTTTTTATCAGAATATATGTACGACCCCTTTGAGAAGGGATAATACAATAGAGGGGAAGTTGATAGGCCTTGAAATTTACAATGAAATTATAGAGATGTTTAAAGCCATACCCCGTCATATAAATACAAAAAAACAATTTATTCATGAGTTAATAAAACAATCAAAAATGATATATTCCGTTTGAAGATGGTAAAATTATATTCATATAGATATTTCAAGGGAAGAGGATTATTAGATTTTGGAATAAGGGAAAGATGAAGCCAAGATATATTTGTCTTTTAATGATCATTGATCTTGGTTTTTTGGTAGCTTATTCAATAACACTCCATCAATACCTCTCTAAATTTCATTATGTGTTTTATGCTTCTCATTTTAGGAATTAGATACATTAAACTACCCATATAATCAAATTAGAAGCTGTGTAATTGGAAAAAATAACTTTTATAATGATATATTAGAACCAAAAAATTTTATTATACAATAGAACCCTCACTTATTTTCTATCCAATTTTAATTTTTTGAGGTTGAAATCTAGTTTAATTTAAACAAAATGTTATAAACATTGATTTTTGAAAATAATTTTATTGAATTCCTGCTATATAGGATATCTTATAACCAATAAAAAACTAAATAAAAAATTATATTTACACTAATGATTAATTATAAATTTCAGATGATATATTATACCAATTTAATATGATTGATGATATTTTAATAACACTCTTTGGTAACCTATGTAAAAAGTTATAATAAAACAAATGTCATCCACTGAGAAGAAATAAATCATTCCTAAAAAATATTTTTCTCATTAAGTGTCCAACTATTAATACTAATTTCATCTAAATTTTAGTTACATTAGTTCATAAAATGTATTTTATATTCATAATCAATAGTAAAATAATATATATAAAATTATTAATCATTTTCATGCATTAAAATAACACAAGGATAAATTTTAATTACTGGATAATAATAAAACAATTATTCAGAATGAATTTTTACATATATATTTTTTAATTTTTATCAAATTAAATTGATTAATCAATTATAAAATAAAAATCAAATATTGTTATTAAACATATATATATATATATTATGACTCATTCAATTGGAAATCAATACTAAATAATATTGAGAACACATAACCTTAAAATAAAAAAATTTCTATAAAAATCAATTTCATTAATTAATTGTATTTCTTTAAAAAATAACTTTTTTATTATATTTAAAATTAATTTAATTTTACATATATAATAAATTTAGGCTAATGGCCTCAATATTTTTCTTTATTTTTTACATTTTATTTTTAATAAATCATAGTTTACTTGGGAAAAACTAATTAAAAAGGTAAAAATACAAAATGGTTTAATTTATAAAAATATCATGTCGTTAATTTCTTGAAAAATGTTTAACACATGTCTTGAAATGATTTATATAGGATATATAAACCTTTTACCACCATAAACATCATTATTTTATTTTTTTATCAATGTATTCTTCAATAGTGTAATTCCATCATTGATGAAATATTTCGTATTGACAATAGTGTAATTTTGGTTATGTATAAATGGGGATCAATATGGCCGCTTCTTTTAAATCTTTAAAAAGAATTATATATATATATTTTACATAGTTTCTTTTGATCTCTGTCCCCAATTCCTAGAAACCTTTTACCAATATCAAGATGTATATACCATATCTTCTAGATGGACATACATAAATGATTTGTGTCATGTTACCAATATGAAGAGGTATATAGCATATCCTTCTCATGTGATTAGATGATATTATTCTATTATTGATCGTGATACCACTTTAATTGAGTAGATAGTTCAAAGTACGGATCCCTAGGATAGGGCTCTACACCATAAAAAGACCCCTGGTCATTGACTATTGATGTGTGGATTGTATCAGCACATGTTTTCTAAGAAGGAGCCATTGATGTGGTTGAATTTTTCTTATAATTTTGAAGATATAGTATTATGATATCTTTATAGGGAATTAAATGTTATATGGTGGGGATATTTTATCAACCAGTTACCATTCAGTCTGATTTTTTATGATATCTGTTTTTGGATTCCTATTTTTTTGGGGATATTATTTTCTGCCTTCAATTGGGGGATACCTGTTCTGGAAACCATGCTTTTATTACAAACGTAAACATGATTTATTACATAAAACAACACTTGATACAACAAGAATATCAAGATATTTAGTGTCTTTGGGGCTTAGGATCCTTACATAAAAACAGAAAACATGAAAATACAACATCTTTATTGAAAGCTTTCTTTACATGACCACTACATTCACTCGTACTTAGCATTTCATGGGAGAACCTGAGGACATGCATAAGAAAAGGGTGAGCTATAAAGCCCAGTAAGGGAATACACATGGAATAACATGTGGAGTACAATACATTTAAGTCATTAAGAATATCAATAGAGCACAATAGAAACATGAACATAAAGTCATGATAAAGCATGATAATCTTAATGTGGAAATGTGGCAACAACACTTAACATGGAATTAGCATGAGCCAAGGCTCATTGCACATGGAGCATGAGTAAACCCTCATTGCACTTGAAGAACGAGTAAACCATCGCTGCACTTGAATTATCATGATTCAACACTCATTTCACATGAAGTATCATTATACAATATACTTTACCCAATGCATTGGAGTGCTATAAGGGCACACCCTTATTAAATATTTCATTTCATGCATAAGTGTGCGACATAGATCAGAAAACATGGATTCATAAAACATAATCATTTATTCCATGATAAAGTAATTATGAATTCATACATGAAACATTATAATCAATAAGTAAATGTGCATAATGGTGAATACCCTTGATGGAGAAATGGGCATTGTATTCACTACACAATGACATTGGCTTAGAAAATCGGTGCGATTTCGGCGGCATAACGGCGGGACATAAGAATTCATAAAAAAGGTTGATGATAGATAAAGGGGTTTCTCATCATATTTACATGTAATTAAGAGTAAGGGGTTATATAGAAACATGTCCCAACAATTTTAATGGAATTTATATTCATGATACAAACGTATTGCTTGAATGTAAAAGAGGAGAGAGAAGTTCCTTTTGGAATTTCATCATAGTGATGGGTGTACGTGGGAGGCATTTAATGAGAGAGAAAGGGGTCTCCCATCATTCAAACATAAATAGGGCAGTATGAGGGAATTTTGTAACCATAACTCAACATTAATAATTGAAATTAAAATTCAAAATAACTTAATGAAAATTGGACAAAAATGAGAAAGGAAGAAAAAAACCCTTACTTGGAAGTGTGCTTCCAAAGGCTTGAGAGAGTCTTGAGAGAGGATTCTTGGGAGCATGGGGAACCTATGGAGGATTATAGAGAGAGTAGGGAAGAGGTTGGATTAACTCCAAAGGCTTTGAGTGAGGAGGAAGTGAGAGCTTGGGTGGGTTTACATAGGAATGGTGAGGGAATTCTTTATTATTTAAGTTTGGGACCCCTTATATTTAATTAATCCAAACCACAAAACATCCCATGGTTTTTTCCTATGTTTTTTGGAAAAGTGAAGAGGAAAACAATAATTTATAAGGCCAAAGTCCTAAATTTTTAAAATAATAAGGTGGCTTATGTGGGGGTGAGTTACACTCCCATGGAAAACAATTTAAAAAGACAAGGTGTTTAATAAGTCTTTAGGGATCCGTTAATACTTTTAAAAGTAAGTAAAACATACCAAAAATTAAATTTTTTTAATGGTAAAACATATATTATCCGAACATAAAGCTTTTAGTATTTTATTACATCACTATTGGGTCATTATGATGTCATAAAACACATTAGATATTTAAACGGTATTTAATTTTTACCCAAACATTTGACTGTCTTAGAAAATTATGAAAAATTATCCATTGGATAATTATGACGTCCTGATTCTAGAAATAACATTTATTTTATCCAAATAATTTTCTAAATAAGTTAATTTTCACTTTTAATATAAAAACCAACATTTATCGATAATTTACGGGTTTTGACAAAAATGGTTTTCAAACCTTAATAAAAAATTACAATTGCATTTATAAAATTATAAGATCATTTAAATTTAATAAAAATTAATTTAATAATATTATTATTATTTTATTAAAAAAATATTTAATTCAAAAATCATGTAATTTGATAAAATATAATTCTTAATTAAATAATAACTAAAAACACTATTTGTACTTTAAAAACTATTTAAAATGTATCAATAATGACAATAAAGTATATACAAAGCTATATATATAAAATAATGTACATGAACATAGTACTATCGATTTGTTACACGACCCCTTAAAAAATCCACTTAATACATATGGGTGTGGTGTGCGATGGTGACAGACTCTTGGGGTGGCTCGTATAACATCGCTCTGGTTGTAATTTCTATCAACATCCACTTTTCCCGTAGACAGTCTTGTTCAAGCTTGACATGATGAAGCTCAGCTTGGGCTTGGTCAAGAGTGAAGCACAAGGATGCCACCTATTTTCTGAGCTCTGATAAATGGGCTTTGTATTGGGTAATTCTACTAGACGAGGCCATCGCTTCTTTTGTCTGAGTAATTGGATTTGTTAAAGCCCTATATTTATACTAATCATGTGATCACTGTTCAATGGATATATTAGAAGTGGTAAAATTTCTTAACCTAAAACCAAAGAGGATGACATTTTATATAAACATAAAGAGACATTCAATTAGATCAAAAGGGATTCCCATTAAGGAAACATTGGGTCGTTACAATATTCCCCCCTTAAAAAATTTCACCCTCTAAATTTTTCTTTTCCCACACAAAAACAGATGTGGGTAACTCAGCTTCATCATTTCCTCCAATTCCCAAGTCACTTCTTCAAACTTGTGGTTTCTCCACAACACCTTGATGAGGGGCATTGTCTTATTTCATAGAATGGTTTCTCTATGATATAAGATCTTCACGGGTTGCTCCTCATAAGAAATATCATCTTCCAATTATACCACCTCGGAAGAGAGTATATGTGAAGGGTCTTGTATGTACATCCTTAATAGTGATACATGAAGGACATCATGTTCTTTGGCCATGGTAGGTGGAAGTGCTAGTCGATAGGCCAGAACCCTGACATGATCAAGAATCTCGAAGGGGTCGATGTTCCTTGGACATAACTTCCCATTATTTCCAAACCTCATGACCTTATTCCATGGAGATATGCGTAAAAAAACATGTCTACAACTTTAAACTCAATGTCTCGTCGACGGTTATCTAAATAACTCTTCTGTCAATTCTGGGCTGCTTCAATATACTGCTGAATGGTTTTCACCTTCTCCTCCATTTCCTCGACCATTTCTAGTCTAAGAAGTTTATGTTCACCGACCTCATCCCAACAAGCTTTTGTTCTACACCTTTTCCCATACAGGGCTTCATATGGGGCCATTTGGAGGCTCAAGCGGAAACTATTATTATAAGAGAACTCAACCATAGGAAGATGTTGATCCTATATTCCTTTAAAGTCCATTGAGTACACTCTCAACATGTCCTCAAGTGTTTGTATAGTCCACTCAGATCGGCCATTAGTTTGGGGATGATAAGTCGTACTGAAGTTCAGTTCAGTATTCCGAGCATGTTGAAGACTCTTCCAAAACATAGCGGTGAATCTTGGATCTCTATCAGACACAATGTATAGTGGTACTCCATGAAACCTTACCACTTCCCTGATATATATCCGTGCTAGTTGATCCAATGAGAAATCCTCTTGAATATCAATGAAGTGTGCAGTCTTTGTAAGATGATCAACAACAAACCAGATTGCATTGTTGCCTTTGTATGTCCTTGGAAGTCTAGTGAAAAATTCTATGGTGATGTTCTCCTATTTTCATTCTAGTATGGGAAATGGTTGCATCATCCCCTTAGACTTCTGCCTCTCTGTCATCACTTGCTGACACACCAGGCACATTGATTTATATTCAGCGATATCATTCTTCATATTATCCCACCAAAGGTTTTCTCAGAGATCTCAATACATCTTTGTGTTCCCTGGGTTAATAGAGAAATTTGAACTATGTGTGTCATCGAAAAGTTCCTTCTTCAGCTCCGGACTTGATGGAACACATATTATTTTCCCAAAAAGCACAATTCCTTCTTCATTAACATTAAACTCAGAAGAATTCCCTTTTTCTATAGCTTCCACCTTTTCATGAATTCCCCCATCATCTTTTTTAACATCCTTTAACCATTCCAAAAGAGATGGTTGAGAAATAATTTGTGAACAGATTGATGATTTTCCCTTCATTATGATTCCCATGTCCATCTTCATCAAGTCTAAGTAGATTGGATCCTTATCAATTCTAATCATTGATAGAATTGATGGGTCCTTTCTACTTAGGGCATCTTATACCTTGTTCGCTTTCCCAGGGTGGTAATGGATTGAACTGTCCTAATCCTTGATGAGATCTATCCATCTTTTTGGCACATATGAAGCTATTTATATGTGACCATATATTTAAGACTCTTGTGGACAGTATATATCTCACATTTCTCTCCATAGAGATAATGCCGCCAGATTTTCAAGGCAAAGATCATAGCCGCAAACTCCAGATCATGTGTTGGATAGTTTCTCTCATGGATTTTCAACTGCCTTGAGGCATAGGATATCACTTTATCATTATGCATCATCACACAGCCTGATCCCTTCTTCGAAGCATCACTGAATACCATAAAAAGTTCCCCACTTGTGGGTAAAGTGAGCACAGGCGCCGTGATAAGCCTCCTTTTCACCTCCTTGAAGCTTTATTCGCATTCATCACTCCAAGAAAACATTAATACCTTCCCAGTTAGCTTGGTAAAAGGGTTGGACAGTCGTGAGAAATTCCTCAAAAATCGTTGATAATATCTAGCCATCCCCAAGAAGCTACGGATATCCGTTACCGATGTTGGCCTTGGCCATCCCTCAATTGCATCTGTTTGGAGGGATCCACATATATCCCATTGAATGTGATGATATGTCCCAAGAATGAGACCTCCTTCAACAAGAATTCACACTTTCTATACTTTTCATAGAGCTTCTCTTTGTGAAAAGTCTCTAGTACAATTCTTAAATGATCCTCATGATCCACTTTGGTTTTGGAGTATATTAGAATATCATCTATAAAGACTACAAAAAATTAGTCGAGGTAATCTCTAACGAATCTATTCATTAATTCCATGAAGATTTATAGTAAATTGGTGAGTCTAAAAGGCATTACTATGAATACATATTGCCCGTACCTTGTGCAAAAATTAGTCTTGGGGATATCTTCCTTCTTCACCTTTACTTGATAATATCCCGACCGTAAGTCCACCTTGGAGAAGTATTGTGCTCCACGCAGCTGATCAAACAATTCATCGATCTGTGGTAGAGGAAACTTGTTCTTTATCATGATTTTGTTAAGTTCAGGATAATCGATGCAAAGCCGCATTGACCCATCCTTCTTCTTGATGAAGAGGACTGGTGCACCCCATGGTGATGCACTTGGGCATATAAACCCTTTATCCAGATTCTCCTGTAGTAGTTTCCTCGTATCTTCAAGATCAACAAAATCCATTCTATTTGGAATCTTGGATATTGGTAGAACCCCAGGTATAAGTTCAATTGAGAACTCAATGTCTCTTCTAGGAGGAAGATCAGGCAGTTCCTCGAGAAACACTTCTGTGAATTCCCTCACAATAGGCATTTCTTCAAGGATGGTTTCTTCCATGGACTCAATCATATAATCCAGATACGCGTGCTCATAAGGTAGTAATGTCCATTTTTGAGATGATGGAGCTAAAGGATATTCATCTTCCCTATGAGCACGCATATCTGGCTCAAATGATTGAGTCCAAGGAAGAAACCTTCCTTGAAGAAATGCCTTTTGTGAGGGGGGTCAATTCTCCATATGGAGTGTGATTTCACTCTCCTGACAATTTGTGTTGGCTCTATATAAGGAAATCCAATCCATGCCAAGAATTGTGTCAAATTCCACCAGAGGGAGTATGATGAGGTTCTCTGGGAAATTAAATCCACAGATTAAAATAGGGGAGGACTTATATTCAGGGGATGCAATGATTGACCCATTTTCCATACTCACCGACTTCTTCACTTCCATGATATTTAGTGGTGCTGGGATTGTTCTACTAAACTTTCAAGATATAAAATAATGATTAGAACCTTAAACAAAAAGCATGTTTGCTATTATTGAAAGAATAACTAGCGTACCTGTCACTACTTCGTTGTCGGGGTTCACTTCGGCAGAAGTGATGTCAAGAGATCTTCCTTCCTACCTTGGAGGTTGTTGGTTGCCTCTGAAAACCCTTGGATTAGTGCACTGATTTTCAAAATTCCCTGGAACTTTGCATTTTTAGAATTTAACAATGAGTTGAGGTTCAAACGGAGCATTCTTCACCTCTGTCATAGCCACGGGTCTTTCTTACCGATAGTTAACAACTAGGTTCCCTTCTCTTCCACACCTGAAGTATTTCCTCATCCCCTTAAGGCAATTTCTAGGGTGCTTCTTTCTGCACTTGTGGAAAGAGGGTGGTAGATATTCTTAGCACTATTGGATTTATCCATCGAACCACTAGCATTGAAGTCCACCTTACGCTTCTTATCCCCTTGATACCCCTGTGATTCCCCGATATCAATTTCAACCTTAAGGGCACATCAGACAATTTCCTCATAGCTGTCAAAGTCACAGATCACTAATGCTTTCTTTAGGCTAGGCTTCAGCCCACCAAAGAAGTGGTCAACCTTGAATTCGGGGGTAACGACAAATCCAGAAGCGTATTGTGAAAGCCTTGTGAAGTTTTCCTCATACGGTCTAATAGATTCTTCATATTTGTTGCTTGAGGGAATGTAAGTCCCTTTCCATCTTAAGCCAAAGGGTGCGCGGAAAATATTTATCGAAAAATTTCTTCCAGAAATCATTCCATTCCAATGCCTCAATCTCCTTCTTAGGATTTTTATTTTTCATCAACATCCACCATTGATCAGCTTCACCTTCCATACGATAAGCCGATAGGATAACCTTCTCTTGTTCAGAATATTGAAGGATGGAGAAGATCTTTTCAACGGAGTTGATCCATTGTTCAGCGATCGTGGGATCAGATGATCCACTAAAAGTTGGAGGCGTTTTTCTCATGAAGCTCTCAATAGCAACTGTTTCTTTCTTAGGGGGGGTTTAACATTCCTCTTGACCTGTGTTTTTATTAAAAACTTGAGTTAGCTGAGATAGAAGCGTAAAAAAGATCATGATTCCTGCTCCCATTGGATTGGGCATCTCGTTAGTACAGTCACCACACAGATCTTCACAACTGTTGTTAGCCCGAGTTCTCCTATTATGGTCCACTGGCTGGAATAAAAGGAACGTTAGGGGTAACAAATAAAGATTAATCCAATGAAAAAAGTTTATGACTTATAAATAAATTTTTATTTCTTTAACTCATGAGTCTATAGGCTTCAACCTAGGCTTTTCATGATCTACTTTCTAACATATATTCTTGAGGGGAATTTTTTTTAATTCCCTTAATATGGGTTCATACTAAGCTTGTGAATTTACCAAATAATATCCCCTGGGAGTTTCGTAACCAAGAGTGCCGCAAGGCCCGTTGTCATGCACCAGTTCCCGTTCGAGTCTACCTAAAGACGGTGTTTTCGGGTTTTACCCCTACGATACATCTGTTCCAGAGCCACCTCTACCTGCTCGTATCCAGACATGGATGAATTTCTTGATAAACAACTTACTCAATACTCACTAAAACTTAGGGATGTTTTTATTGTAATTAGTCTTCTATCTAAGTCTTTACTAGGGTTTTCTAATCCTAATCCAAAAAATAACCAAACCTATCCTCTGATACCAACTATGACAACCCTGATTTTATTACAAACATAAACATGATTTATTACATAAAACTTCATTTGATACAACAAGAATATCGAGAGGTTTAGTGTCTTTGGGGATTAGGATCATTACATAAAAACTTAAAACATGAAAATAATACATCTTTATTGAAAACATCCTTTAAATGACCACTACATTTTCTCGTACTTAGCATTGCATGGGATAACCTGAGGACATGCATAAGAAAAGGGTGAGCTATAAAGCCCAGTAAGGGAATACAAATGGAATTACATGAGGAGTATAATACATGATATACATTAGGAATATCAATAGTGAAAAAGAGAAAAATTAACATAAATGCATGATAATGCATGATAATCATAACGTGGAAATGTGGCAACAACACTTAACATGGAATTAGAAAGAGCCAAGGCTCATTGCACATGGAGCATGAGTAAACCCTCATTGCACATGAAGCTCGAGTAAACCCTCATTTCCCTTGAATTGTCATGATTCAACACTCATTGAACATGACATATCATGGTACTATACCTTACCCAATGCATTAGATCTCTATAAGGGCGCACCCTTCTTAGACATTTCATTTAATGCATAAGTGTGCCACATGGATCATAAAATATGGATTCATAAAAATAATCATTTATTCCATGGTAAAGGAATGTGGAATTCATACATGAAACATTATAATCAATAATTAAATGTGCATAAAAGTTAATACCCATGATGGAGAAATGGGCATGGTATTCACTACACAATGACATTGGCTTAGAAAATCGGTGTGATTTTGGTGGCGTAACGGCGTGACATAAAAATTCATAAAAATGGTTGATGAAAGGGAAAGGTGTTGCACATCATATTTATATTTTATGGACATTAAGGTGGTCATATAGATACATGTCCCAACAATTGTAATGGAATTTAGATTCATGATAGAAAAGTATTGCTTGAATGTAATGGAGGAGAGATAAGTTCCTTTTGGAATTTAGGCATATTAACGGGTGTACATGAGAGGCATTTAATGAAAGAGAAAGGGGTCTCCAATAATTCAAACAAAAATAGGAAAATATGAAGGATGTTCGAAACCATAACCCAACATTCATAATTGAAATTAAAAGGCAAAACAACTTAATGAAACTTGGACAAAAAATGAGAAAGGAAGAAAAAAACCATTACTTGGAAGTGTGCTTCCAAAGGCTTGAGAGAGGCTTGAGAGAGGCTTCTTGGGAGCTTGGGGCACCTTGGGAGGATTCTAGAGTCAGTAGGGCAGAAGTTTGACAAACTCCAAAGGCTTTGAGTGATGAGGAAGTGGGATCTTGGGTGGGTTTATATAGGAATGGTGAGGGAATTCTTTATTATTTAAGTTCGGGACGCCTTATATAAAATTAATCCAAACCAGAAACCAGCCCATGGTTTATGAAAATGGTTTTCGGAAAAGGAAAGAGGATAATAATATTTTATAAGGCCAATGTCAGAACTTCTTAAAATAATAAGTTTGATTATGTGGAGGTGAGTCACACTCCCATGGAAAACAATTTAAAAAGACACGGTGTTTAATAAGTCTTGAGGGATCCATTAATGCTTTGAAAAGTAGGTCAAACACACCCAAAATCACATTATTTTAATGTTAAAAAATATATTGGCCGAACATAAAGCTCTATGTATTTTATTACATCACCATTGGGTCATTATGATGTCATAAAACACATTATATATTTAAACGATATCTTATTTTTACCCAAAAAATTGACTGTCTCAGAAAATTATGAAAAAGTCACTGTTGGATAATTTCGATGTTCGAATTCCTGAAATAAAATTTATTTTATCTAAATAATGTTCTACATATTTTAATTTTTACTTTTAAAATAAAAACCTACATTTATAAAACATTCACAGGTTTTGAAAAAAATGGATTTCAAAACATAATAAAAAATTACAATTGCATTCATAAAATTATAAGATCATTTATATTTAATAAAAAATAATTTAAAAATATTATTATTATTTTATTAAAATATTATTTAATTCAAGAATACTTTAATTTAATAAAATATAATTCTTAATTAAATAATAATTAAAAACACTGTTTGTACTTTAAAAACTATTTACAATGTATCAATAATGACAAGAAAGTATATAAATTATTATATACAAAAAATAATGTACATGAACATAGTACTATAAATTTGTTACATAACCCCTTAAAACAGACACATAAGACCTAATGGTAAGGTGTGCGATGGTGACAGACTCTTGGGGTGGCTCGGATAACATCGCTCGGGTGGTAATTTTTATCAACATCAACTTTTCCCGTAGACGGTCCTGTTCGGGCTTGACATGATATAGCTCAGTTTGGGCTTGTTCTAGAGAGAAGCCCAATGATGCCTCCTCTTTTCTGAGCTCCGACAAATGGGATTTTTATGGGGAAATTCTACTGGATGAGGCCATCGCTTCTTTTGTCTGAGTAAATTTGATTTGTTAAAGGCTTATATTTATACTAATCATGTGATCACTGTTCAACAACTATATTAGCAACTGTCAAAATTCTTAACATAAAACCAAATAATTTGACATTTTATATAAACATAAAGAGACATTCAATTATATATAGAGGGATTTCCATTAAAGAAACATTGGGTCGTTACACCTGTAATGGTTTCTTCAAGGTTTTTTCTTAATTTAATCTATTCCCTTAAAATTTCATCTATTTTTTGCGAATGTAGAAGATGTGTAATGGGTTTTCACGGAATTTAAATCTGGAAGTAACTATCATTCGAGAAGAAATAAAAGTAAGAGAACATGCACATCATGTAAGGGTATAAAGTAACATTATATGAAAATATTGTTTATAAATTAATTTACGATTCCACATTCAACCTATTTGAAAAAAGGGATTCATAATGTGTAAATGATTTCACACCATGTAATTTACCCATTTTAAATGTTTAGGATTATATGTGGGTGTTTTAGGCTTCATTTTTTGTATCCTTATTCTCTTAGATGTATCTCATACAATAGCCAGTTTTGGATTCCATTCTTCTTATTGGATTCATTTAGTGATCTCTCTATTGGGTTGGGCTCTTAATCTCACTAAGTAATCCATCCTCTCAATTACCAACTTTTTTTTGTTGTTTCAAAACAATTTGTTTTAATGATTTGTAATATTTTACTATATTTTATTAATCATATTCAGTCTTTAGTCATGAATTATATTCAAATGGTGGTTCTTGTGGTTCTCAATACTTAGTGTTAATGTTTTAAATATTTTTACACAATTGAGCTAAGGGGATCTCTGAAGTTATTATATGTTTTTTAATTCCATGTTTTTCATATTTATATATTCAAATTGTAATTCTAAACACATTAATTGAAATTGAAAAAAGAATGGATTCATGTTTGAAGTGGGTTTTCCTTTAAAAATATTATTTCATTGAATTGAAGTGGAAAATGGATTATTACACATCAAAGAAAATTGGATTGATTTTGAAACTATTTTATAAAAATTATAGCATGATTCATAAAGTAGAAATTGACAAACATTTAAAAATAGGATCCTTGGGTACATAATTATTGAGAAAAATGTTGCCTTAGTGTGTGTTGCACCACTAAGAGGTAACCTCTTGTATATCAATGGACTATGGAAGACCTTGATTTCTTTGGATCTAACCTTATTATTTTTTAGGCATGTGAGTTAATTTTATGTATTATCCCATATCCTCGATCATGGATTTAGGTGAATTCTAGTGTTTGGATTTTTATAAAATGATATAATATTTCATAGTTTTTTAAATATATGTAAATTTATTTATTAGTAAATTTATATGATTGTTTACTATTATGGTTAAATAAAAACTAATATTTTAGAAAAATTAATAATCGTTTGAAAAAATTCAATCAAATTGGGTTTTCATAAAAGTGAATGTAATTTTTTTAATGCATGGAATTATTATTTTTTATTACTAGAACATGTATATAACTCTTGGTACTAACTTAATATGAACTACATAAAGGGATGAGATTTATGTAGCATGAGAGTTTCTCTTTAAATGGAAGTTTCATTTTGGGATATTTTAGAGGTGATGTGTTCTTACATGGAGACATTTCTGTCCAATAAAGTCTTTATTTCTGGGTTTCCCTATTGGAATAGTTTAATCTACAGTTTATTTCCAGTATTTACCTTGTCTTCCTTCCATATTCTTTATTTATGAGACTAGTTATGTTAACTTTGTTTTACTCCAAGCCAAAATGGGCTGACTTTGTTGGTGTGTCTTATAGACCCGAGTTGGTCTGTAACAGATCTCAAAATGATGATATTTGTGTATATAGACAATATTTGGTTCACAATGATAATGATTATAGATAAAAAACATTGAATCTAATACTATATAAATATGATTATAGTTTATTATTATATATCATATTAGAAATAATATATTTTGATATAAGATTATAAGTGTTTATAAATTTTGTTATGGTTCTTATACAAGTTAATTGGACTCTTATTTATATTATATAGGATAATAGGTCAAATTCCATAGTAATAATATGGAAATTTTATTTTCTGCTTCAAATTTTTCCATCCAGTTATAATCACTCTTATGTGACTACATTCTCTGAAGATTGATTTATCATACATTTTTATGTAGTTATGTTATATTTAAATATTTTGTTATAATGAAATCACATTCTAAACCCAATTAATCTTCCTTAAATAATCAATTATTGAATAAAAATATTATTTTGTTAAGAATAATTGAAAAATATGTTTTTTTATTATTCATCTAAATCCATGTTTTTATATTTTTCAAATGCTATCAAATCCCATGTGTGAAATTAAATTGATTATATACCCAATTATCCACATATTCCCCTATATTCATTTAAAAAATGGTTTAATTTTTCATTTTTGGATGATGTTTTTTATTAAAGGTATTTGAAAATATTCAAACCTATTTTTTAATGAGTTATATTCTTCCTTGTTAATTCCCATTGTTGACATATGAATTTTCTCTTTTAAATGTATCTTTATTTGATTTTCATATTTTATTTTTTATGAAATATTATAATCATCTTCAAAAAATGGTATTTTTAATTTGGAAATAAATGTTTTTTCATATAAAATTATACTGAGAAATGTTATTTTAAGAAAAGAAAATTTAAGATTTATTTTATAAATATTTTTAAAAAAAATTCGTCTCTAATGGAATAAAGGTTCAGTTTTGAAAATATATGTTCTATTTCAAAATACTCTTTTGTTTTGTTCATCATTTTTGAATCTATTAATATCGTTTTTTTGAAAGGTAATTTTATGTATTACCATTCTGAATAGTTATAACATCCAATTTATACACCATGTTATAATTATGATAATGAGAATGATTTTATTTTTTGTGGAATTAATATGTGTGGATAATGATGTGTGGGGTATGATCTCACTCTCTAATTCATATGTAATGGTTTTACATATGATGAGATAATGATACATGTATATATTTGAATTTATTCGCAATATAAAGGATGGTCATAATAATAATTATTCACAATTATTTTTATAAATACATTTAATTTTGATACCATTAATTTTGGTAATTTTTGTGTGTTCTCAAAAAAAATTACTATTCAGTTTTTTTGGAAATTATCTAAATTTTGACTTTTTCATTGAAATGATAGAATCTTATAATGGTCATTCAAATGATATTAAAAATTAAAATGTTATGAAATTATTATATTATAATTTTAATATAGTTTTATCCCATGATTTCTTTGACTTTTAATTGGTCATTCATTCATCTTCCATCGAACATAATTCTAAAAAGAATTTTATGAATTTCAATTTTGATTCCATGTTCTTTTTATCTACTGAAAATGCATTTATATTATAAAACAAAGGAAAATTCATTACACGGAACAAAATGTTCACAATGGTCTAAAGTGATGAAGACCTAAGGCCTCTCCTTGAACAATAAAATTACATTCCTGGGGTAATGAGACAAAATGAGTATAGATCAAAAAATGTTCCTCTAGTCTACCACCTCTAGAAAGAGAATCCTCAGCAAAGTTGGCTTCCCTTGGGATATGCCGAACAACACAGCATCTGGGTATCTTTAAGATGAAGCTACAAATCACATAAATGAAAGACCATGGAACTGCACCCTTATCCATGATCACCCGAACCAGAACCTCCAAATCAGATTCAATTTTAGCAAAATCTAGAAAAAATCTGCTATAGAACGTTACCCTTATAAGTACAACATGAATCTCTGATTCAAGAGAGTATCTCATCCCATGGTCGCTAATGAAGGCCAGCACAGTAGAACCTTTCCCATCTCGGGCCAGCCCTCCTCTATGCATAACTCCATGTTGGAGGGACCCATTGACGTTGAGTTTATGTTCATTCGCCAGAGGTTTCCAGCTGATCCAACATCTATTAGATCTTGGAGGCACAACCGACCTATTGAGGAAGTTGAAGAGGGAGTGGGAGTACTGACCTTTCTTTAATAAGGATCTGAGATCATGGACCAGATATCTCTTCATAGCTGAAGAAGGAAAATCGAAGGGTAGGTCGTTGTATGAGACATGTTCCTAGCTTCCCAAAGAGTCCAAAAAAATTCCACATAAGAGATTCACCAAATCATTGATTCCATCTTTTCATACTCTATACGTAAGAACCAGATCGAGAAGAGCTCCTGAAAATAATTTCTTGTCCCGACCAAGACTCCCCCTCTAGCTATGCTAGACTAGAGCTTATTAGCCCATTCACTCCGAAAAATAGGTGTGAAACTGACTCCACTTGTAGAGAGACATAGTAGTAATATATCGAGGCCATCTAGACCCCCTTCTTTTTGACATTGTCACCAGTATAGAGAGGATAATTTCTGGAGCACCAAACCAGAAAACCAAACATAGTTGGAATATCATTTCACCACAAATGCGCCCCCATCTCATCCCGGACACAGTCCTGGTAGATCAAGAGGTAAAAATCTCTCCCATTGAAACGCCCCAGCTTTTCCTCTGGAAAAAAAGTCTATCCTCCTCCTCTGAGAGAATAATGACCTTGAAACAATGTAACTTTTCCCTGTCCATAATGGTTTCCATGAGCCTAGGGTGAGAATATTCCTCCTTCATAGAGAAGTCTAGAATCGGACATTATGGAAAATAGAATCTCTCTCCAATCTAATTATCCCTCTATAAGTTGAAATTACGTTGTCCCAGAACCCACCTGCCAGAATCCTAAAGACTCACTAGGTGGGACCTGATAGATTTCCCCAATCTTGATTTTTTCTGACCTCACAGTCCTCCAAATTGTTGCCATATTTCTTACTAATGACATGTTCCCACATTGATCTCCCCTCTATAAAATCCCAAGCAAGCCTATATTTCATAGATTGCATGGCATCAGTAATGTCCCTTTGGCCTACACCACCTTCCTCCACCTGTTTATCCATATGAGACCAATCGGCCCAATGTGACCTTCCCATAAAATTATAATCCCAAATGAAATGGTTCATCACCTTCTCCATCGCCACAATCGTCCCCTTGGGAGGACTAATAATAGATAACTCGTGCATAGAAATAGAAGAGACCACACCGTTGATCAAAGTCATCCTTACCCCAATGAAAATAAACCTGTCTTCCCATTTCAGGATTCTCCCAGTCATTTTGCTAAGATGATCCTCAAAGAATACCTTCTTCACCCATCCCTTAGAAATAGGTTCCCCAAGATATGTCATAGGAAACTGCTTCTGGTTTATTCCAAGAATGACATGATTTTCCTAAGCTCTTCTACTTGAACAATTATTGGAAATAAACACATTACTTTTACCAGAGTTCACAGGCTGACCACTTCGGCTTCGGTAAATTAACATGATGTGCATGAAATTAGCCAAGGAAGATCTCATTCCATTCACAAATATTATAATATCATCACCAAACATAATATGAGAGATAATATCTTAAGGTTTAGACCGATAAGGCCTAATATTCATGTCCCTGAAAAGATTGTGTAATTTCTGAGATAGAGCTTCCATAGCAAGAATGAATAAGGAAGTGGAAAGAGGATCTCCTTGCCTTACACCTCTCACACTTTTGACGAAACCAAACCTCTTCCCCTAAAGGTATATGAACAGCCAATGGGAATAAATGAATCGAAAGCACAAATCAAAATCCCCTTCCTGAAAACCCATCTTTCTCATCACCTATAAAATGATGCTACATTCCAACTTGTCATAAGCTTTATCCATGTCCACCTGAATAATAACATTGGAACCAACCACCTCTCTATCAATATCATCTAATAACTCATGAGACACTCTCACTACCCCTTGTATGCCTCTTCCTTGGATAAATCCTTGTTGTTCTTGGGAAATGATCCTCGGGATCAGATTAATTATTCTCCTAGCAATAATTGAAACTATGATTTTATAGAAGACATTTCAAAGGAATATGGGTCTATACTGGATGATTGAACAAGGTTATTTCACCATAGTAATCATTACCTCTCTAGATGCACATGAGCCTCCGTTGATGGTACCTCCCATGATGAAATCAATCACAGCCTCAGTCACAAAAGGACCCACAAACTCCATGATTGTCACATAAAAAATAGTAGGGAATCCATCCTGGCTATGAGCACTATCCAAGGGAAAATTACGAACCACCTCCCATATCTCACTATCATAAGGTAGAAATGTTAAACCTTCAGTATCCCCAGCATCTAACCTCCTTGAAATTTTCTCCATAAATGCTTCTTGATCAATCAATAACTCCTCTTCTCCTGTATTTCGCTGATTCTCACCTTTCAACAGTTGTTCAAAGTGGTCTAAAGCAAGATTTCATGTAGCATTGATGTCAGAGGAGAAGGACACGTCCTCCAAACTGATATTAATTTTATAATTATGTATTTCATTAAAACAGGAAAGGAAGAAGACATTATTTCATTCCCCTTCATTGAGACACATAATTCTAGCATGATGCTTATATCTCTTCTCAACCTCCAACAATATTTGAGTTATGGTCACCCGTTTCTCGCATTATAATATAATGGATGTATACTCTGACCTTTGTAGCAGTGAATCTTCTAATCAATAAATATCTATGTAATGCACCTCGATAGGGTCATTTGATGTGAGAAGATAGACAAACAATTTTCTAATATCAACTTTAAATATTTTAATATGTCTGAACAAACCAACCCAAAATCTTCTATCCGTTTTTTGAGCCCAAAAATCTTGCATCATTTGAATGAAACCTTCCCTACTCTGCCAATATGCAGAATATAAAAACCCTCTATACTCCTAGTTCTCCGGGGAAAGAATCGCATGAATTGGGGAATTGTTCAAAAGGCCCCGAGAATGCTGAACAAATGAGGCCCTTGAGAAAGAATATATCCCCTGAATATTAAAGAATCAGTTATCCAGTCTACACCATATCTAGTTTCTTTCTTTACGATTATTGCACCAGGTAAATTTACTCCTAGTAAAGCCCATATCTTACAAACCATTTATTGAAATATAATAGTTAAAATGAAGAAAATTTTTGTTAAACAACGATGACCCTCCCCTCTTCTCTAAAATGTTATAAAAATCATCGAAGTACCCAACCACAAACCATGGTAAATCCGACGCAGCAAATGATCCAAGATAATCCCATAGCTCCCTTATAATTAAAACATCAAAGATAGAATAGAAAAAGGAAAATAAAATAGAAGAACCTATGAGTCCCACCTTCACCATGATACATTTTTCATGAACCTGCATCAAATCCACCGGATGTGAGTTCTCCCAAAAAAATCCAGATATTATTGTTACATGGATGTCCATGCATAAAGTGACCAAAACACATCTTTCTGAAAAAAAACTCAACCTTCAATTATTCTGTATTGGTTCTAAAATAACCATCATAGGGACCTTATTTCTATGACACTTAGAGGCAACAAAGGCACATTTAGCTTGACACCCTAAGCCACGAGCATTCCAGATAAACACCGAAGTCATTAACTCAAGAAACTCTTGGCCTTCTGGAAAGGGATACCTACATGAGTTCTGTATAGAATCTTACAAAACTCCCCCTGCCTATTGACCGAGTCACTATCCTAGAAGAGCTCTCCGATGAACACCCTTTCTTTAGTGTGTGAATTTACTTTTTTATGGGACTGTTGGTTTCCTCCCAGAGTGATAATTTGTTCCCCTTATCCCCTGTAGTTGGCATTGGAATCACTTCTTCATGCAGAAATGATACCCCTTCTATTGATTTAATTACCTATGAAATTTAATTGAGTATTTTATGTATGGAAATTATTCAAGGGTATAATTTGAGTGGTTATTGAGAAATATTGATGATTATATTAAATTATGTTATTTATATAGATAATATTGTAATAAAATAGACCATTTTTTATCTATTTTGTATTGATATTTGATAATGGAATGAGTATTAGTGTAAAATAATGTTATAAGATATTTTTTTCTTTGGATTCCTCAATAGTAATGGAATAAATCTTACCACTAATGAAAATGATATTTATTTTAAAAAATCAATAATGCTTACTACAACATGATTAAATATGATAAACACAAATATATAAAAAATATTTAATAATAAAATGTTTGAGAAAATTATAAATACTTATTACCTCTTATATTATTTTTTTAATATTTCTTTATTTCTTATTTATTTATCATTATTTGCAAATATTGGTCATTTGTGTGGGAAGAATGTTGAACCTCTCAAAATAAATGGTTGTTTATAATTAAGATGTAATTTTATTATTATATAAATATTAAAAAATATTACTTATAATATTTATGCATTATAAAAGAATTAAATAATTATTTCATATATGGTTTTCAATGAAAATTCATGATTTTGATAACCATAAACATATAGAAATGACATATTTTCATGAAGTAGAAATATTGTAATAATTACAATGATTAAAATAAAGCTACATTTATTAATATTTATTTTTTATTATAACAATAAATTAAAAAAATGTAAATACTATTGTAACATAATTAATTAAATAATAATATTTATTATCACAGATGATATAGTTGTATCAAGATATAGTCGTGCGTTATATTAAAGAGGTTAGTTCTTGATATATGTTTTTTTTATTTCCTTACGTAATATGTCAATTCATTGATTATATATTTCAATTATTTTATCGCAACATATATTCAATGTGAATTATTATAAATTACAGTTCTATTTTAGTTTGATATTTATTTATTACACCCTACCCATTAAAGTTATCTATTTTTTATTTATCCAAATAATTTTATAAAACTAGATTTTTCATATATTTTATAATTATTATTTTATATTGATCTTCTTATTTACATTATTTCCCCTATAATATTCCATGATATACAATATTTTTATTGGTTCTATTAGAATTATATAACCACATAATAAATTTGGTTATTTCTTATATCTCATGAAATGTAATCTGTGGTGTACGGACAATGAGGCTTTATTGTAGTGTTACAAAATATCATCCATGAGAAATGAATTATTCTAATGATGAATTGATTATGTTCTTTGATGAAAATCAATACAATTTTATTTTAAAAATAGTTTTTTATCAAATTTTTTGTTGATGTAAGGTTCATGATGGTATCGCTATTCAATATATTTATTTTTCTATTTATATTATAAGATCAAATAAATTTAAATCTATATTGGTTTAATGATGTGGGTAGTAATTAAAGGAATTTCAATGCTATAATGTTTTAATGTTAATAGATTATAATTATACTTATATATTCCCATTGAATTATATAACATATAATATATATATTACTTAATACCATTTATTTTTGTAGAAAAAGCATAGAAACATGTAAAAATAATAATTTAATTTTATGAATTATGAAATAATAAAAAATTAGTGATCCATATTGAGATGAAATAACATGACTCCAAATCAATTTCAAAAAAATCCCAGTGTTCCCATCTCAAACCATTAAATGGATCATGAGCATACTTAAAGACTATTTCCCATAAGAAATAAAGAATCATTTGAAACTACAAGAAAATTACCCTCATCATAAATACTAAAAATATAACCGTTAATCAAGGATAAAATATATCATGAGGAACCTTATGATTTCCTTTAAACAATAATAAGGATAGGACACCCAATTTGGGGATCCTCGTGCACAAAAAGAAGACCAATGAAAGATTATATCAAAGGAAACCCCTCATAGACACTTGAAACACTAAAAATCAAGGGAAATATCCATCCAAATAATATAAAATACTAAATAGTATCATCAGTAAAATATGATCACAAAACTACAAACCATACCTGATACTCACACTTGATTTAAGCCAAAATTGTATTTTGAAAAAAATTATAGAATCCTACATTGAAAACTAAAACAATTCAAAACACCCTTAAAATGACATATTATTATTTCAAGGAATCAAACATCATGATATGTGTAGATAAATATCATAATAAACTAAAATTATATCTAATTATGAAATAAGGGGTAAACTTTTCAAAAAACACAACCAATAGGGGAGTTTATTGTGGGTACCATTGGTAAATGGTGTACCATAAAACCACACCCATTTCCATGAACCATTTTCACCTAGCTTGTGATTCTTAATGGATATAGCATTCCTCCCACTAACATGGTGTATACCTAACATAGTATACTTGGATGTGCACCACATCCGCACTTTGTGTGCACCAACATTGACTGTGTGTGCTATCACAAATAGACATGGTGTTAAATCTGCACGAGGTTCATAGAAATGTTCCAAACATGGTGTTAGTCCGCCTACCCCACGTAGCAAATTTTATTATAATGCACATTTTTTCAAGTAGATCACATTACAACACTATAAAATTTAAAACAAGGGATTCCAAGATGAGTCCCAAATCACACCATGATTAGTTCTATATGATGTGCCTCAAGAAAAATACACATTGACATATTTTCGGCTAATCTTCACCAAATTAGAAGAACAAAAAACATGTGTTTTTAAAAACTACACATAGTGAGATCAGGTTTCTAAAATGGAAATAAAATTATGAGTCCTGAGAACCCTAAAAATTTTTAATAAACAATTCATATAAACCATTATGGGGTCCCCACCAATAGTAATAATTTATTGAAACTATAATGCAGTACTATAGTGATTATTATTAAAAATAAAAGAAATGACCTACCTATATTGAGAAACTCGTATGCCTCATTATAGGATCTACAACATGAACCCACAGTAGCCCAATAATCCTTTTTAGATAAAAACTGATGTTATTTTCTTTCACCAAATTATATTATCTATGGGAATAAGATGTCCCACAATAGGGATTTTCCATTTACATTATAATCCAAATGTATATTTTGAAATGAAAAAGAAAAATTGAAATTAGACCTTGGTATAGCCCTAGGACCATGATGAGTTTTTTCCATTTATCATAAAATCCCCACTTATAGAACGAATCATGAATTCATAATTTGAATATAACAATATGGTCAAAATATATCACCAAACAAAAATGCACTGATAATTAATATTTAAATAGTTAAAAAAATAAATATTTTTAAAAAATTTAAAGGAAAAATATTTCACCAAAATGATACCCAATGTTATACACTAAATTATAGAACTAATAGTTTCATAAAAAGATACATGATATTATTTATTAGGAAAAATCATGATTCTCACCTTATTTCCCTAGAGAACAAAAATTAAAAAATTCTTTTAATTTCCACCACCAATCATGTTGTAGTTAGTTACGAGCTCCCCATTTTAATTATTATCATCACTAAGAAGTCAAAATAGAAAAAACATTATAATTTTGTACCATAATAACTATAAAATCCAATGAAACCATGGATGTCTACTAACCATCCATCGAACAAAAACATTTATCACAATATGAGGGTCATTCATATATTAAAATAATATGTTACCAACTATATGTGGGTATTTATCTTCTCTTATTTACCATGATACTATCCATCATTGTTCATTATCTATTCATTGTTAAATATAAAGGCTAAACATAGTCGGTATAGTATGAAATTCAATTTGTCACCAATTCTGATATTACCAAGAATGATATCCCACCATGATCAAAAATCCTCTAAGAAAGATGATCATGGGCTATAACATCCTTTGTTTTTCTCATCACTATATGGATTCCATGAGACCACTCCCTAAGAACCAATATTTATTGACTCACTTGGAATGAATCATTACATACATATGGGAAACATTCCCCCACAACTGAACTGATGGTCACATGAGAAAGTCCCCAAATTTTTTTGGCTAACATGACAAAACATTAGATGATTTTCCTCCAGAATGTTACTTTCGTATATCTAGAATACCATTGGATATTTTAAACAAATAAATGGGTAATTTTTCTTAAAATTTAAATTTAAAGACCACCATCCTTCAATGAATAATTTCAAAATAATGTGGACCTAGCCATGTTTCCACTATAATACCAAAGGATCAACTGGAATGAAACATGTCTACTAATTGAACAAAACATGAAATCTCAAGACAAATATAGAACCAGGAGGACTCCAAGATGTCGAATTCCCAAAAACCACGTGTCATCATCTAAACAATATTACATCTCATGGTATCCATAACCTTAAGAAAACATGCGTATGATAAAAATTTCATCACTCATTTTTCCTCCATTGTGCAACTTCTACTACTTCAATAATCCATGGTTACTAATATAGGTCTCCATGAATCCCTTGATGAAGTGAATACATTTCCACCACCAGAGAATATTCACTATAATATATTCAATGAATACCATAAAAATTAACAATTATATTCTTATTGAATAATGTTTCCCAAACAATATATATGGTTCCATTCCATGTATGTTATTACAAGCACATTAAACAACAAAACCCCATCATCTGCAAAATCAAAAAAATAAAAGAAAATATAAGTAGAATTATATTTATATATCATGATGTATGAACACAAGACTATTTATATATGGAAATTTGTTAATTAGGGTAGTCCATATACATCTTTCATTGCAACCTATCCATGCATGATGATAACTATAACAACACATGTGACTTTAACTATCCTCTAATAATAAAAAATAAATACCACATATCCCCTTTGTTAATAATAATTTTTATAACTATGTGTGTGGGTAAATAGAATATACACACATATAAATTATTTATACAATTAAAACAATATATAAAAACAATATTAGATATGTATTAGACTGTTTATAATTAATCTTTAGAATGGATAACATTAACAATAGATGTGTATTCTATACATGCTCTATGTGTACAGTAAAAAATTGTTGAATGAAATGGGAATCCTAAATATATGTGAAATAACCATGTATAGACACACTTATCCAAACCAATATTAGAAAACCATGTTTACATAACAAGGGTTAAAAAACCACTATTACAAAATAATAATATTTTATTCTCAAATAGGCATACCCATATCTATTATGATGGATTCCACACATATAAAAAATAGAAACAATTTGATATATATTGTCAAAATCATCATATGATCATGAATCATTCCTCAAGAATGTATAACTAAACTCAAAAATATATTTAACTCATGTTATATTAATTACACGATTTTATCTATGACAAAAACAAAACAAAATATAAGGCAATAAAAATGGTATATAAAATTGAGCAGACAAACCACCCAATAAAAATGTCACATGAGGAAGAAAATACATTTTTATAATAAAATTTCTAAAAACATTCATTTTGGATAAAATAACATATATTTCATAGTATCATTTGATATCTTATTCTAAAATATTGCTTCCCCACCAATGAAACCATACAAGATCTCTAAAATCAATATATAATGGTATAATCAGGATCTCTATCTACCATAATACATTAATAATAAGTCAGGTATATTAAATTTTGAATAATTACAAATAAATTCTCTCATAAAACATCATCACATTAACATTAACAAAAACATAATTTTTCTATAACGAGGCATATAAGAATACATTTTATATCAAATACCAAATGATATCACAAACTAAAAGGATAAATAAAAATTAACTCCCAAATATCACCAATATATAATCCTAGAGAAAACTATAATTGACATAAGATATTGGTTCCACTATGATCGATAATATAAAATCCAAATATTATAATATAATATATTAATGAAAATTATTTATGTAAATAAAAATTTGAACCAATATTGAATGAAAAATACAAAAGATGAATTTCCCAATCAAGGTAGAAAATATTTAATTATGTGTGAATGAATATTGAAAGGAAAATAATGAAATAAGTAACCTCAAATTTGAATTGTTTTTAGGAAAGTAGTTTATATTATATAAACCCTTTGAATTACAAATTTTGTCTAATATTTTCATTCAAGTACGTACCCATACCACCCATTGCAAATAAGGAAATGATTCTAATTTAAAAATTATAAACATTTATTTATTATAATTTCAAGTTTTTACAAAATTAAAAAAATCATAATCGTTAAATTATATTATTTTTGACACGTACATTACATTCATAATGACTAATCATATGAACCTAATGGTAATTATAGTATGATAACTTATTAATCATTCATGTATTTAATTAAAAGTAAGTAAATGAATCAAATTTTTAAAAAAAATTACAGAGGATAAATGCATTAAAATTTATAGAAATTCTAGTAATGAAATTTTCATAAATCATATATAAATATATGATATAAAATAAAAGGATCAATATTTATACATGGGGTTACCATTATAATCATTATCAAACAAAACACAAATTATATAAAAATAATGAAATTATAATTTTCCCATTATTGAATACATAATGAAAAATAATAATATAATAATAAATGGTCTAATAATTAATATGGAAAAAATGCATGCATATAGAAAGTAGTATACAAGTAGAACAATACTGAACAATATACATCAATATTATGAAAAAAAATTCAATTTACTAATAAAATTTCCATTTAAAATCATCAATTGTTATTTTAGGGGTTTTTTTTAAAATTGTATTCGATGATTAGAAAATAAATGAAATATTCAACACATAAATATACATATTATACATGACACGATATAAGAATAAATAAATATATGATCCCATTGCATGCTTCATGTTCATATATGGTCCAATTGGATATTCGCGAACTTAACAAATTTCTATGAATAATAAATCCATATAAATAAATAAAAACATAAAGTGGTAAATCATCTTATATTTCAAGGAGAGTTAAACTCAACACCCCTTAATTAAAAAACCAAAATATGTATCCATATAAAAAATAAATTGGATCTTAAAATAGTAATTTAATAATGAATATCCTTCAAAAAATGTGACTAATGTTTTGAAATTTAACTTCCTAGATGACCTATATCTATGAAACATTACATTATAATTGTTTGAATTTATTCCAATAAAATATAATGGATTCATAATTCAATTTATATATTAAAAGATATTAATATATGTTTTTAATGAAAATAAATGGTAATTTAAGGAATCATAAATGTTGACTTTTATTTAGGAATCTAGATTACATATGAACACTATATAATGCTTATGGAATGGGTATTTTGAAATATTAGTGGATGGGGAGGTATGAAATGTTGATTAAATATCAAAAAATGGAAATTAATAATGGTGGTCAAAATTGAAAAAGAACTAAATTGGTCTCTCTCGGTTTAGATAAACCATATTTTTACAATCTAATTAGTGGTTCCCCACAATAATCTATATATTACCCTGTATAAAATAAGGAACCCTATTAAAAATAGAGTGGAATCGAACTATGTTTACTATATAATTACGATAGGCTCACCCGAACATATATAAATCCTAAGTTCCTTAATTTTTTTAATCACAAAAAAATATAAACCTGAATTCCAAATAAATCTATATCCTAATAAAAAATTCATTAATAACAAACTAATTTATATCCACGGATTCTATCCAAACAGATACTTGATTACACTAATACTAATAAACTACCCATTATGATAGAATACATCAATAAAAAATACATATTCACTGAAACCCCTCTTTAATACATATCCCACTATAATAATTACATATGTTACTCATTTTCATTGTATGAAACAAGATTTATGAAAATAATTAATCCAAATTATTATTCTAATTAATTCAAAATAAATAGATTATTTTAATCAAAAATCCACAAAAATTTTATATTTTACAAAACCACACTTAACATTAAAATTATTTTTTAAAAAATAACATATAAAATTAAATAATAAACAAATAATAAATTTTAAAAAATTTATCTAAATTCAATTCAGTTTAATTTGGTTGAAATTAATTTCTACTCAATTATTTTGTAATAAAATACAAGTAAATTTCAATAACTTATCAATGATTTAAAATACTACTTATAGGATTTAAAATTTGAAATAGAAAATCAATCCAAAATAATTGTACAATAATGTGTGTGGATTTGATTAATAATGTTACCCTTAAAAATATATTACAGAAAATATAGAAGACATTATTAAACTATTTTAGATAATATATGTTATCAATATTAATCCAATATTTGAAATGTAATTCAGATTTTTAAACTACATAGTACATATAATTTTACATCGTAGAAAAAAAATAACTCTATGATGATAGTAACGACACTATTTATTCACGTACTATATACCAGAGAAGTTGAGACCAAATTCTCATTCATAGCTAATTATCATATGATAATCACTTATATATCGCATATGACTTTATATTTCTTAATAAATATGACAATCATGTCAATTTATGGGTTTTATAATGTTAATTAGTCATTATAAATCCTATATATGAAACCCCAAAAAAACTTAAGCATCACTTTTAATCCATGTTATGATAAACTGACAATGATATTGTTTTTTTATTTATACTTGAGTTCCATATTATTACTGTGTGTTATTTGATCACCAAGTGTTGTTTAAGAAAACTGTGGTTCAAAATAATTCCTCATTGGTTTTATATAAAATTATTTAATGATTACATGAATCAATTCAATTTTATTTGAAAAACCTTAATGAATTATCTATATATAAAAATTCCCTAAATTATTTTTTCCAATTTGATTAAAAAATAAAATTCTCATACATAAATATTGATGTAAAATGATGTCATGTAAATTTAGGAAAACTTAAATGAGTCAAATTTCATATTAAAAAATCATAATGATATTTAATATTAATGTAATAGCACAAGAATATTGATCTTTTATATAATCCTTCTTCATATATTCCCATCCTCTACTGAAGCACCCAGTGGAGACATGAACTGATAAACCAATGTTTTTACATTGAATATATTATCAAAATAACCTTCCCTATATAATAATCATAGTTAAAATTACACAATTAAACTTTTACGTACAATATGGTTTATATATTGTAATCGGGTATAAAAACATAGTAGGAACAACAAATTTCATCAAATCCTTCATGAAAATGATCTGAATGTTTGCACTTACTAATATTAATTGAATTAATTTATATGATAATATATAGAAAATAATAAAATCCAATAACAACCCAATTAATAATCATTGAGTATTATAAATAATCCTCGAACAAATATGTGGATTAACACCTATTTTTAGAAAATTATAAGACTATATGATATTAAATAATTGAAAACATTATTATAATGGAAATAACTATACATAATGATATTCATAGCCACTTAGGAGGCCTCTTTGTCATTGAATTAAATATATTCTTATATATATATTATTCAAATTGGAGGCCACTCTTCTCCACGCGCCAAGAATTGGGGATGCACGACTTGCAGGGGAGGAATGTCGGGGACTCCAAGGACGGGTAGAAAAAATCCAGCACATGCGCACCACAATATTCAGGAAGGGGGGACTCCAAGCGCACCAGGGAGAAGAAGGAAATCCAACCGAGAAGGGGAATGACGAAACTCTACCGTGATATATAGACGAGATTATATTGTTAAGGGATATGAAATTTTGAACAGCTAAGGTTGGATTGTGGTTTCACCACGTGGTTGGGTAGTTACACACGACTGAATTAATTTTTTTTATTTAATAAGTCTCATCTAGAAAAGGTGGTAACAGCTGTGACATCAAAGTATTTTATATAAACAGACGGGAAATGTTACGCGGAAACACAGCTGGTTCTGTTGAGGGTCTCCCCACTCATAGGTATTCAAATATTGATTATGGGGCTAAAAACAGCCTTGAACTACTTCCCAAAAGATAAAAAGGGTTTAAAAGTGGCGTTAAGGGAAAAGCAGCAGAAGAAAAACTCAACAAGGTTGTGTGACACCGATGGGTCGCACCGATCGGCGACACAGAGATTGGTCGCACCGATCGGCGACACACCGATGGGTCACACCGATCGATGAAACAACGATCAGTCGCACCGATCGACGACACCCTGATCAGTGTCACCGATCAGTGACACATCGATCGGTCGCACCGATCAGAAACACACCAATGGGTTGCACTGATCGGTGACACACTGATCGGTCGCATTGTTCGGTCGCACACCGAAATGACGCCCTACCACCGAGGTGCCACCCTTAGGATCTAGCATTTGGTAAAGGGATGGGCCATGAGGGTCTATCCCATTACATTAGATACCTCTCAAACAATTCTCACCCTTGAGAATCAAAACCGTTCCCGATAGAAAGAGGTGGTCCGAACAACCACCCTGAAAGATACCTCTCATGAGTGAACCTCTCCGACATATAAGAACACCTCCCCCTTATTTAACACTGAATAATTAAAGGATCAAGCTGTCTAGTCAAATGGGTCAGAGAGTTTCTTCCTCTATGTCAAGAAATTATCAGCTTTGGGCAGCACTGACTCACCTGCAAGGGTTTAATCGCATCCACCTTAATGCATTTTGATTAGGGATCGGGTCCTCCACACCCCATAGTCAAGACTTTTACATGCATCTAGAGATTAAAGAAAACCAAATATTCTATAGTTAACAAGGTAATGTGTTCCATCACAAACAAGTACAAACCAAAAAGAACAAATCTCAAAACAACTCAGGGTACTGGGCACACATCTATGTCTCCCTTTCCAAGGTACATTCCTGGAGCCCGCCATGCCTCCACAACAAACAAACCAAAGGAATGGTCTGTCCATGAAGCACCTTATCCTCATGATCCTCGATCCTCACTAGTCTTTAAACAAAAGTTACATGGTCCTCGATATCTAGCATTCCCATTCGAGGACGTGTGAATCGTTGTGTCGATACCGTTGGAGTTGTGACACATGGAAGACATCATGTGTTCTAAGTAGCAGCATTGGTAGCTCTAGCTGATAAGACCCTTCTCCCACTCACTGTAGGACTTTGAATGGTCCGATGAACCTTGGAGAGAGCTTACTCCCCATGCCGAAACACCGTTTCCCACACCGAGGGGAGACATTCAAGAATACGTGGTCCCGACCTCAAAATCTAGGGGTCTCCTCCTATTATTAGCATATGATTTATTCAGGTCCTGAGCTGCCATCATCATCTCCCGTATAAGCTGAACCTTTTCTGTCGTGCTCTGCACCCCTTTCGGGCCAAGAACACCGGTTTCCCCAACCTCGTTCCAGCACACGGGTGAGCGTCATGGCCTTCCGTACAAGGCTTCGAACGAAACCCTTCCAATGGTAGAGTGATAACAATTATTTTAGGAAAACTCTAGGAGAGTCAACGGTTGCACCCATGATCCCCCTAAATCCAGAATACATTCTCGTAGCATGTCCTCCATTGTCTGGATGGTACGCTCTATCTGTCCATCTGTCCGGGGATGGAAAGCAGTGCTAGGACATTGTTGGGTTCCAAAAGCATGCTGCAATCCCATCCAGACTCATGAGGTAATCTGTGCATCCCTATCCAATATTATGGACCTCAGAACTCCATGAAATCACACCAAATCATCCACGTACGTCTGTGCTAAGACATCCACTACACCTGACCTCTTGATCGCCAGAAAGTGAGCCGATTTTGTCAACTGGTCCACCACTACATAGATAGTGTCAAAGACACCTTGGACCTTGGGTATCCCTAAGATGAAAACCATTTTTAAGTCATACCACTTGAACATGGGGACATATAAAGGTTGTAATAGATTTCCTGGAACATGGTGTTCAGCCTTCACCTACTGACACTATAGGCACCAGCCACGAACTCTGCCACCGCCTGCTTTACCCCGGCCACCAAAACTGACTCCTCAGACACCGGTATATATTGGGACATCCGGTTTTACTGATAGGGATGAGTTGTGGAAATAACCATGAACCCTCTCACACATCACCTCTAGAACAAACAAATTCTATCGAAAAAGCATCTGATTCTGACCATCCTCCATCCACCCTTCCAGAGAATCGCATTGGTTAACCCGATCACGCATCACTTCACTCTATATGTCTCTCCACTGAGACTCCTCCGCCTTCTATAGTTTAGAAGACGGCACTATCATCTGATATAGGCAACCTCTATCACCATCAATCCTCGCATCCAGGTGCAGGGCATCCAACTCCTCCATCGCCTTCTAAGCATCTGCCAACTCTCAAATGACGTCCTTCTGAAACTTCCTGCTAAAGTCATCGACCACCACATTCCCTTTTCCTGAGGTGTAGAAAATCATTATGTCTTTGTGTTGAAGGAACTCTATCCACCTTTTCTGTCTTATGTTCTGGTACAGCTGGGAGAAGACATACTTCAAGCTTTTTTGATCAGTGAAGACCATGATGTGCACCCCGACCAGGTACCGCCACCACAACCTTCGTGAGAAAATGACCGCTGCAAGCTCCAGATCATGGGTGGAATAATTTCTCTCATTGGGGCAGAACATTCTAGACCCATAAGATAGCTGAAGTCTACTTCACACTGTCCATTCCACATGAAATCCTGGTCCTTCTTGGTCAAAGATGTAAAAGGTGCTGCAACTCGGGAGAAGTTGGGAACGAACCTCCAATAGTATCCTTCTAGTCCAAGGAAACTGTGAACCTCTACCAGGTTATTGGGTGGTGACCAATAAACAACGTCCACGACATTCGATGGGTCCACTTATATTTCTTGATCCGACACCACGTTCCCAAGGATGTGAACTTCTTACATCTAGAACTTTCACTTGGACAACTTCCCAGAGAGTTGGTACTAGAGGAGGACCTCTAAAACCATAATCAAGTGCTCAGAATGATCCTCCTCTAATCGTGAGTAGATCAGAATGTCGTCAATAAACACGACTACAAACTGATCTTGGAATTTCTGGAAAACGATGTTCATGACCCCATGAACATAGCTGCAGCGTTCATAATGCCGAACGACATTACCACAAACTCAAAGATCCCAAACATACATCTGAAGTCAGTCTTAGATATGTCACCCTCCTTCACCCTCAACTGGTGATACCCCAACCGTAGGTCAATCTGGGAGAACCACCCTACCCCTTTTAACTGGTCGAAAGGTAGTCTATCCTCGGGAGAGGGTAACAGTTCTTGACCGTTAACTGATTTAGTCTCTGGTAGTCTATGCACATCCTAAGACCACTATCTTCCTTATTTGAGAATAAGAATGAAGCACCCCAGGGTGACACACATGGTCAAACAAGACCCTTCTTCATCAGATCATCAATATGAATTCGCAACTCCCGTAACTCAGGAGGTTCCATCCGGTAGGGAGCCATTGAAATCATATATGCACCATGTAGCAAGTCTACTCCAATCTCAACATCACATCGAGGGGGTAGAGTCATTCCCTCCTCAGTGAAGATATCTATAAACTCACTGATGATCCCAGGTACTTCCACCATTTCTGCATCCACTGACTGCATAGATACTTCAGCTAACATGGAAAGGAGGGGCTCATCTCGCCTGCTACTTTTCTGGCAACCCCTCTTGCCAATGAAAGTTACACGTCGGCTACCCAAATCTGAAAACATGAACCCTCCTCAGAAGTAGTAAATTATGGCACATACAGAGAACAACTAGTTAATGCCAAGGATTACATCTTATGGATATATATATACAACAGTAGATGATCTCTGATAGACTGATGTGGCCCTATCATCAGTCTACACCCTCGACAAACATAAAACAAGTCAGTCGGGCCTCTGACTAGTGAGCTCAGCAGTAGGGGCACTGGATGTCCCTCAGGGTCTAAACCCAGAGCATGGTCCAGACTACGTGCATCAAAGGAGTGAAAGTCTCTTTTATTAAACAAGGCATAGGCAAGAGTTCTAAACAAGCTGATCGTACCTCGAACGAATTCCGGACCTGCTGGAAATGCTACTTCTGTTGAACGCAACTATCCACGCCCAACTCACCTACCTCTCGGCGGTCTGCCGCCTCCCCGACCATGCCATAGTCGAGGTCCCTGAGGGGAACCCTGAGGTCGGCCTCCTCCTGCAACTCTTTCCGTCAAAGGAAAAGGAGCTTGCTTCCCCTGTTGCTGCTGCTGAAAGGGCCTAGCTGGAAACTACTACTGCTAAGGTGGGCACTGAACCTGTCCAACCTATCTGTAATGCACTATATCCTGGTAGTGATTACGAAGGTGCCCATGGATTCCACAGACAATTCATCTCGGTCTAGGGCCCGAAAGGAAAGGGCAAGGGCTAGGAGATCAGAACTGGAACTATTGAGGCCTACTTCCTTCTGGTCCAAACATAGAGGGTCCTGATGCTGGAGGTTTGCTGCTAACGTCCTTCCCCTTTGACGAGCCAAACTGGATTCCCTCTCATGATACACCTCCCAACGTTTACACCCATTCCACCACTTCATCCTTTTTCTGGACCTCCATCTACATTAGTAGGGTGAAGGGAGTAACAACATACTGGAGAGAAGGTGTATGTGCCTCCTCAAAATGTCTCTTCTGAGACTCATCATATGGAAAGAGGTCGGGAGAAAAGCGAAGGATATCCTTGAACTTGTTTCCAAACTCTCTGACTGAAATACCCCCTACAGGAGGGAGAGTAGTTCCTTCCTCTTCTCAGCCTTCATCGTGGAAGAGAAGAATTCTGCCAGAAACTCCTTCTCGAAGTCAGTCCACGTAACCTCAGCCTCTCTCTTCTCCCCAAGATGATGAGTCCACCACTGATGTGCTACTCCAGGAATCTGGCTTACAGCCAGAGGACCCCAGTACTCTATTGGAGCCCGGATCAATCTGAAAGCTATCACCCACTCCTCTAGACAGATCTCTGTCTCCATGTCTGATATGCTACACTTGTACTTCCAGAGGGACTACCGCTGAAAGTCACCAAGCATCCTCTTCCACTGATCATCCTCCAACTCTTAGTTACCCCTCTTTCGATCAGCCAATTCAACCTATGGGGCCTCGATCGCCTGTAATACTCGTGGTCGTCTCCCAGGCGTCATAGCTGCAAGGTAAGCAAGGATTGCCTAATTCCGAGTAGTGTAGATTATTGTTCTTAAATTTTCTTAGACTTATTATTCAATTTATATCCCCAAATACTCATGAAACACAAGAACAAAAGTCATCATGATGCATGTACCTTCCCTAGAGTCTCTACCCTAAAATCAGTGTAGCCTTACTTTGTTGTTCGGTAGGCCCAGAGTCTTTGCATCGGATCACGGGGGTCCCTAAAATCCAAAGTCCTAGGCAGTATTCCCTTGCCTATTTCACGCACTAATATCACCCAACAATGTTACCCTATAATCCCATGAAATCTTCACTGTGCCTAACACCAGACTCCATCCTATCACTCAACCTCCCTCTGACACCATTCAATCACGACACGCCTTCACCACGAAGAGAACAGGGACAATAGATTTCCATACTCTTCCTTCTTCAAGTTGTAGGAGAAATAATGACCCATGAGACCCGCCTTAAATAGGTCCCAGAGAGGCAAATAGCACCATGGCAATAGAATCACAAACAACATGGAAGGAATTACCCTTTATCTTTATTAGGATCGGGAGATCAGATTGTAAATCCCAACAACACTATAGCTGGAGGTAAAAGTAAAGCCAATGAAAACCATACCCATATGCATGATACAAAAGAAAATTCCACAAAGTACAAGGAGTCTACAATGGTAATGTACCAATGAAAAGAAAAAAACAACCACAACTGTCCCAACATCTGAGATAGTATGGCCCTGCACGACCCCTAAAGTCCTCTTGGAAACGTGAAAGAAGAATTATTTACATAGGGTGAGCATACAATTATACTAAGTAGGGAAAACCAAAGACTCCTGTGGACAAGTGGGGAGGCATTGTAATGCCCTGTGAGAAAAGAGATAACCAAACCACCTTGCAAGGAAAACTATCCACCCAAACCTAACCAAGGAACACTCCCCAAATAATGCAAATAAAGTAATGTATAGTAATAACACATCTATATTTGGGTACCCCATGCCACTTTCCCACCGGTAATTGAAGACATCCTACTTATAGAACCAATCCCTCCATTCTAAGTGCAGTCCCACTGCAATACACCTCCCCCAGACACATGGTCCAAAACCAAAATCCTGCCCACAAACTCCTGGGCCACAAACACCATCCCACCAACAAACACCTCAGCCACAATCGCCATACGTATCCATGCCTACAAACACCTGGGCCATAACAACTATTGCCACGCCCGAAGACACCTGGGCCTCATCCCGAAGATTCATGGGGAAAAACCCACCCGCACACACCTGGGCCAACCACCACCACTACCATGTCTGAAGAATCATGGGCTATAATGGACCTCAGGCCATCACAGCCTGCCCGAGGCTTGTGGTGCACCTGTAATAGACCTCAGACCATCATACATTAAAATACTATTATTATATGAAGAATTGTGTTTTTCACTAATAAATATTCCAAATAATGTGTGGTTAACAATTTTACTGATCTTTACATATTATAAATTCAATAACCTTTAATGTTTTATTACAAAAAATAATAATAAATCCATTTTTATAATTAAAAACTACAATTATTTGAAAAGATGTTTTCTCACAATTTTGAGAAAAATAAAATTAACAAAAAATCATGAAAAAAATTTAAAATTATTTTGATAAAATAAATAAATCAAATAACCAAATTAAAATAATATTTGAGGAACTTTTGGGATTTTTCATAAACAATTCATTTTTTGATAAATATGGAAAAATATATAATTTTAACTGAAAATTTATTTCTCATATTTTATTTTTGGTGTTAAATTATATTATGATTTTTTTTTAAAGTATGAATATTTCATTTATTAATAAATTAATTCAATTATGGTAATTGGAATAAATTACACATTGAAATTATATATATAAAATTTGTCATCTTTAGATCAATTTTCCCTATATAAATCTAATTCATCATTACAATTGTGAGATTAAAACTAAATTAAATTTTAACACTTGTATTAATGTAATTAGAAAAAGACTAAATAGTTGTATTAAGAATCATTTATATTATCTAAAAATTTGAACCTATTTTTTTACCATAATAATTAGTGATAACTGGAAAAATTAATTACTGTGATTTAGGTACAACATGAGTTTAATAAGTGTTAAACAAAATATTAATGGATTAAAATGACATACCAATTTTTCAAAAATCCATGTTTTGTCCATATAATAACACTTACCAACATAAAATTTATTTATATAATATTTTGGGACACATGAAAATTAATGTGTCTTATATAATAAGTTATGTATAGAAACAAGACAAAACAAGAGATTTCTTTTCATTTAGTATATATAACGATTATGAATATGGAAAATGGTTAATATATTTTATTATATTTTTTATTTTTAAACTGATATTATTTTTTAAAATCATTATAAATTATTTATGTTTTTTATAAATGAAATTAAAACATCAATCTCTTTCAAAACATTGTTGTTGTTTTTATTTTGTTTATAATAGAATAGAATAAATGATTAAGATATTATTAAAAGTGATTTAAATTAAATGAAATATTGATTTAAATTAATATCAATGATTATTATATCATATTAAATTTTTATTAAAAAAATATATTATAATTCAATAATTATATTTAAATAGTTAAATTTAAAATGATAGATTAATTTTAAAATTTAGATTAATGTTATTATATAATTTTGGATATTTTATTAAATTATATAAAATTACTAAAAACACTATCATGACCCATGGGATTTTTAAATTAACATAAATTTCCAAAATTTTCCAATAACGGAAAATTATTTCATTATTAATTTCTATAGTGACTCCTAGATAGAAAAAAATTTAAACTAAGTAAAATTTAAAATTGTGTTTAATGGTGAATTTTAGGAACTTGTACAAATAGTAATTTTAAAAATAAATATAACATTAATAAAATGTATCATAAATTATAATTTCAATAATTGTGTCAAAATTATCAAATTAGTTAAATTATAGTCTTAAACAATAAAATTACAAGGTAACTAAAAAGATACAATTTTACATAGTAAAAACTACAAAGATAAAATTGAGTAAACATAAATTATAAAGAATAACAAGATTAAAAATAAATTTATTCCATTAGTTATAGTTTTTTATCAACCATGTAATCTATTAACTCCATTATTAATCAATTATTTAGCCACATGCGGTTGGGGATACCTCCTAGTAGTGAATTCTTCTTTGTAGTTATAAGAATTACACTCCCCCACAACTATAAGCATGAATTAAGTATACCCACTTATTCACACTAGTAAATCCATTTTATATGACCTACCTCAAATAAAATAATTTCACAACATTCTAAAATCACCTTATAATAATCATTTTCAGCTTAATTCCATCCGTGGAATACTTTTACGGATATACTAAAGATACCTATAGAAGATGTTGGAAAAATTAAAAAATGATATTGTATTAATTTTTTATAAATACCTATAATGTTTTTTAGATAATTCATACATAATAAAATAATAATATTTAATATAATATAATTTTTTAATATAATTTAATTATAAACAACCATCTCCAATTCCATAAAAATTGTTATAAAATTATGATTTAAGTGTACAGAGGACTTCCATGTCATGAACTGATGTCGTTCGTTTTTTTATCACCACAAATGAAGGATAGTAATAATGATAAAAGATTTTATATATAATATTTATACAATGGTTAAATTACTTTTATTATTCTGATATTTTTATATCACACATACCATCATTCCAGACATTTTTTAGGAATACAATAATGTTGTTCATGTGTATGGTGGACTATCACCTCGCGATGAAATGCGATTCTTTCATGTTTTGTATATAATTAATTTAGGGTGATTTGAACAAACATATGTGATATATATTTCTTAAATATTATTTTTTATTGTTAATATATCACAGATTTTATCCTTTAATCCAATATGAAAATGAAAACAGTGTTCACCCGTACATACAACCAAATATCTCTATGAATGGTCTATTTCATTTCATATATCTATAGTTATAGATTAGTACAATGACATATATAATGATATGTATGATATTTATATCATGGTTACCAATATGGGGACCATGATATTAATATTAATGTTGGAGAAAAAAAATCAAAAATCACAATTTTTATGAAAAACAATGCTATTAATTCTTTAAATGTTGTATTAACATAGTATTTGTAATAAATGATTATTTAATGAAATTTTACTTCAAAATGTAAAATCTTCAGTTATAAAACCCGTACAATGATCGAAAATGTGATAAAATCCCTATAATGATGAAACATGTGACAAAACACACATGTTAGGACAATAAAATATTTAATGACATGTTTTCTTGTGTGGTTAGTTTATATGTGGAGGATTGGTGATATATAATCTTTATTAATGGGTAGAAAGGTGATGGTTAGGTGGGACCTACATTTTGGGTTGAGGGGAATTAATTTTTTGGAAGTGATGCTGTAAAGGTGAGGTGATTGTATGACGGGGATGAGGAGATGCTTGTGATGTGGGGTTGTGTAGTGCAAGATGTACTTGTAATGGTGGGAGATCTAGTTTATAATGATTAAAATGTATTTTAATGGTTTATTTTTTGTGATTAAAATAATTAATGAATAAATAAATGATATTATTTGTGGTAAAATGTGGTGATACTTATAAATTTATGAAATAGATAGGATAATGCTATTTGTTGGAAATTCAAAATGCCACATGTGGGTTCAATGTTGATATGAACTTATATGTGGATAAGAAATTAGTAGATTTTTGATTTGGTTATTGTTTTTCAAGCGTAAATATTTTCGGATTATATATCCCCATTATATATACAGTTTAGATTTTCCCCCAACATTCTAATGATGAGGATCGATTTATGGCTCCCCATTATTTCCCTATCTATTATATGGGAGTATATAAGCATAAGATAATATGAATGTTGTTTTATTAGTGATATAGGTTATGGCCATGGTCTATTTGACTGAAATATTTTATTTCAATGTTGTCAGGTATCTTATAAAGAGGGACAGTGATGGAAGGATGAAAGAATAAGGTTTATGTTCTTCAATTCACAGTACCCTACCACTCTAGTTAATGATATGACGTGATGGGAATGTTTTCATTGGGTGAGATGAAATATGACCATGATGTGAGGACATGAACTATGATTCCATAGGATAATTATGATGTGAACATGATTTGGGATTTTGGTATATGTTATCCATAAGTGATGGGAGCACTATGATTTCTGATGTTACTATGTGAAAGAATGAAATCATTATGAATGATATGTGGGGTATCCTTCAATATTATGCTTATAAGTATAATATTATACATGGATTAGATTATTTAGTGAGAATTTCATGGTGAAGGTGGGACTATTTAGTTGATGTATTTAGGTGATTAATGTTATTCGTATTCTTCCCAGGTGAATTAATATTATTCATTAACATGTTTATGATAGATTTTTTTCCACTCGTAATACCTACATTCTCAAAAAATGAAAATATAACTCTTTGTAGGTTTCTTGAATTATTATATAGGCTATAAAAGAAATTACTATCTTTTCCTTTAGGATTGTTTATTTGTTTTTATGTTTTATTTTTTATTTAGGTATATACATTAGATAGGTTTATCTATATTACATTAGTTTATAATTTTTTTTTGAATTGTTTTATTTTATTTTTATATTATGTTTCAGAGATTATTAAGGTGGATAAACTATTCCAAGAAATCATATTATGTTATAGATGGTACTACCTTTCATTTTTGAATATGATTAAAAACCATCAGTGACTATCATTAACTAATGTCATACTAGATGTGTGAATCAATAGATCTCATGTCTCTCCCTTTATTTCCATATCGATGGGGTAGGGGTCATGATTGACTAGTTTTAGAGAAATCATTAAATATAGTAATCTATGATCATGTGGGTGAACTTGCGATGAGGTTTTCCAAGGGAGGGAAACATAAAAGGTTTTTTAATGAAAAGAATTTTGAGTCTCAATTATTTAACATAGTACCTTTAAGATTTTGACTACTAGGACATTGACCTAAAAACCTTAGCTTATAACTATTTGTGGATATTAGTTTCTATTAATTAACTATAGATATAAAGACATTTTATTTTTATATGTTGTTCATGGGAAACACTATAATTATTTCTAGTGGTCCATATAGATTAGTTATTTTGAGTTTGAATGGTTTAACACGAGTCTTAGTAGTAGTTGAGGTTGATACAATATCAACAAAATGGGAAGCAATATTATGATCTACAGATTGGAGTTTGAGAGGTTAGACACTAACCTCATGATATTCCTCATATTCAGTGACTATGAACAAATCATTTCTATGTATGGATCCATCATTATATAAGATGTGGATCTAGGCATAGTTATTTATAGGAAGTGAAAGAATTAATTCTAGTGGGGCCATAGATCATTTGAGGTATTTTTAGATCTACATGTAGCATTTATATCTCTATATTGGATCTCCAAACTAATTTTTTCACTACCTTTATCCAATTGTGTAAGACTATACGTAGAGATATATCTCTTTCCCTTGGTGCTGAATTTTCCATTTAGATGCCAAACTGAGTACATTAATGTAGGACATGGCTTTAGATTGATGATGGTGCAACATTAGTCCCATTGTGGTCTTGTATTTATTTGCATTCATCCGTACAACATCATCATGTGTTTTGATTGAATTTATTCCATACATTCTATTACTGAGTACATCTTAAAGAGTGTATTATTCTTCGATGTGGATGGACATCATGTGGGTTTTGATGGTGAGAAGAGTTTTTAGGCGGGCAGGCAGCATGTGGATCCCCTTCATTATTTTAAGACTATGATTATAAGGAAATCTAAGAAAACTAGGATATTTTAAGTTCCTATGGGAATTGGTGTGTTTCAAAATATGTTCCTCGGGGATGCCTTGATATTACCCCATTAATGTGATTTCAGTTTGGGATAGACTTGTGGTATTTCACCTGTTTAATTTCTATAGATAAATATCAAATAGAGTATTCCTAGTTGATAGATTTGCGGATTTATAGAGATAATCTAATAAAAAAAGGTTTTATTCATATCCCATGTGTCGATGTGGGGGTCCCTGTTGTTCTTTTCAAAGAAGGAAGATAATTGTATGAGTTTGTTTATAGACTATGACTAGATGAATCCAATGGATATCAAGAACCATCTCTCTCATATGGGGATATATGATATAATTTAATTTTTTAGAGGGGAGTGTTTATTTTTTATGTTAAATTTTCCATTTGTATTACAACATATGAGGTTGTAATATGAAGTTATACCAACGAATATATGTAGATATAAAAAATTGGACACTGACTTGATAGTGATGTTGTTAGGTGTCACAAATACACCATTTAATTTATTTGGACTCATGAAATCCATGTTCCATTAATTACTGCATTAATATTTTGTTATCATCGTTGATGAATTATAGATCTATTAAAAATAAATGGAGTATAATTCAAATCATATTAGTTCCATATTACCGGGTCATCGATACCATCGACATTATGTGAATATTTCCATGTGTATGTTTTGGACCCCAGATGTTCATTTTTATAGGATTTTGGTGTATTGATTGTATTTTGATGTGGATACATCAAAGGTTGATTGTAGTGTTTCTTTGTAAGAACCTAATAATGTTGAAGTGTTTCATAGCATTCGTGGTCTCACATGCTATTATGAGATGTTTTTTAATTAATCTCAATTTCCTACCCCATTGATATAATTTATGAAGGAATTTTTTATCTCTAGTTTGTACTAGTCATTTATAGCATGTATTTGGTTCCCTGAATGTGTGGTTGGATAATTTTTAGGTTCTATCATTTTATGAGGACGGTGCTATGTTTGTGGTGATTTATGGGGCTAATCTTAGAAGTTTCTGATAAAATTTGATGCACCATATTCAATTTATCTCTCATAGGTGTTTATAGTTAAATACTTGTGAATGTAACTATCACAAACCTCATAAAGATATAGAGTTGGTTTCATTTGAATTGATGTCAGTTGAGAATTTCCTCATTGTAAATAGTTTTATGGTCTTATTGTATCAAAATAGAGTGAGATATAAATTTTCTCCCTGATATAATCATTTTTTATAGAATAATTGGATGGATTTTCATTAATATTATTGTATTTCGATCTCCAATGCCATAGTAAGGTGGAATCCTGTGGAAATCATTTTGAGAAAAAAGTCATGGGAGGATTTTTTTAGGAGTCGACGGATTTTTGATGTGAATTGGAGGAGTTTGAATCCATTCACATTGATGCATATCTGGTTGATGATAGAGGTCTTTTTGGTAACTGAGTGTTAAAACCTATTTGATTTAGTATGTGGAGGAGTCTCATTGTGGATACTAGTATGGATTATTGTTTTTTGATCATGTTGGGTTTAATGATGATTTCGAAGGATGGTTGGAGGATGGATAGTACTAGATTATGTTTCAGGGGAGAAAATTTATTAAAGTTGTTATGCATGTGGGATTAAATTATGAGTTTCATAAATCACCTTTGGTTGTACTAACTAGTGTATCCATGAGGAATTATGGCATTCATATCTTGTTGTTCATGCCAAAGATGAAATTAATGGTGGGAGATTTTTTTGTGAAGTGCATGGTTTTATAATATGAAATGGCAATGATTTTTTTCAATGAAGTTTTTTTCTGCCATAGGATGTTACCTAGAAGATATGGGATGACATTTGGATGAATTTCATAATATGATTACCTAGATAATAGTGAGGATGTGATGTGATTTTGGAAATCGTTGATCATTTGGGGAAATATCTCAACATTATATCAATCATGGATTTGTGTGTAGTGGATGATTTGGGTATTATGTACGTGGATGAGGTTGTGACATTTTATAAATATCATTGCTGTATTTTATTGTGTTGGGATGCACATTATATCTTAAGGTTCTATATGGATTTACAAAACACTTTTGGAACTCATTTAGACCTCAAATGTACATTCATCCCTTAAAAATATGTGTAACTTGAGTGAACCATCAATACAATGTAGGATTTGTCGTAGTCTAGCATCATAGACTACGAATGTTTGTGTGAATAATATTTACCATTGGTTTAGATTTCTTATATCTAATGTATATAAATCATCCTTCAGTATGGACCCCTTTTGGTACATGTACGTGTGATTGTTTCATTCTATGTTGATCATGTTGATGGTTTGGGATGAAATATTTTTTTGTCTCAATGTTGTTTTGATCATGACAAAAAATATTAAACTTTTTTTAGAGGATGAATGTAGTGTAAGACTATTTCTATCATTTGAAAATCCTTGGTGGATTCCCATGGAGGTTGATGTTGGATACCACATATTCCTAATTGGTTCCCATCGGCACTACATGTAGAGGTTTGACATGGGTATTAAGCTTTCCCAACGGTATTTTGGGCCCCATAACATTTTTATTGGGATGGGGTGGTAGATTATATGTTATAATTTACACTATATATGGAGAGGATCCATGATTTTTTTCTCATTTCATATCATTGTTAGTACTTTGATAATTACTTCCTTCTCAATTGACTAGGGATAGATGGATATCATATACAACATGACATGAATGAAGTGACTATTAGAGATGAATGTACAAGAATAGAGGGTGGTTTTCGGACATACCATTATGTGGTTTTTTGTTTTATGGATTCACAATGTATTTGAGTTGAGGAAATTGGAGCGATAGGTGCATATATTTTCCATATACATTTACCAACATTATTTTTTTCATTTCCCTATTTTTCTTTGTGAAGTGATGTTGGGATCATGATGTTTTATAATACGTGTCATTATTTGGATTTTTTATTTTTAATGATGTCATATATGTGGTCAAAAAATTATATGTGAAAAGGAGGGGACATGATTTTTAATAAATACCCATTATTAAGACATGAAAAACTCATGACAGTCAGTCAGTACATCCTAGATTTGAATATATCCTGACATATGAGATGCAATTCCTTTATATCTATGATTTAATCTATGTCGTTTTTTGGTTTGAGTATTTTTTTGGTTCATATGGATATTAAGATTGTTTTGTGGTTTGTGATGACTTGTGTCTAGTATATGATATTGTGTTGTTGTTCATGTTGAGTAGTTTTAAAGTGGTTCGATGTGTTGGGGTGGATATGGGGGGAATTTGTTGGTGTTTGAATTTGGTGTGTTTATTGGTGGTATAGTTCAATAATGATAAATATGATAAATATGATATGTATTGTTTACTTTTTTATATCCTACCAGGATACATAATTTTACTTTAGTTCTTTATCAATGAGTTTATATACATTTGAATAAATAGAGATATTGTATGAAATATCAAGTGAGTTGGAGTTTATTAATGAATTATTGGAAAAAATATATCAAATAGAAATAATTGGAAATCATTTAAATTCATCGTTTTATTGAGTGGGAATATATAATTGAGTTCATTTCCTATCTTCTTTATGTTCAAATATGTAAATTTGGTTCTTAAATGATAAAAAATCGTAAATAACGCTAATTATCAATATATATGAAAAAAAAGGATTAATACATTTATTCATGGAATCTGAATATGGTTCCTATAGGGTGAATATGAATTCTCATAGAAGGGTTACATATTAGATTAGGCTAGGTTCCATCAGACAAAGAAAAAACAATGGGTGTTTTCATTTGGTTTTCTACTCATAAGAAGAAGATTCAATATATTGAGTTTCATCAAATGGTGATGGAGTCTTAACTGAGAGAACAGGGTTTACACGATATAGAAGCATGCGATGATGTCGTTTAATAATTCATTATTGAATATAGAATTTTGGACAAAAGAGTTGTACAATATATAGAATCACACAGAAACACATCATATAATGTCTCATCTGATGGATGGAATACAAGAAAGTTTCAATTAGAGTAATATTTATATAGATGTTTTCATGATGAGTTAGACAATTATGGCAATGAGAAAGTCCAGTCCATTCTTTTATTAGTAGTACGTTTCGATGCCCAAAGAATATTAAAAGTTTTTTTAAGATAATAATGATTTTATGTAGGTAAACATGATCCATAAATATTGAACAAAATGTAAATATATTAATAAAATTAATCATAAATGAAGATGAAAGATATAATAGATTGTGGTATAACAATTTAATAAAACGAAGTTTGACTATATAGTATAAACATGTAAGATGAATGAATGAAAAATAATGATTCTTTTTTTGAATATCCAATTGTGAAAGAAGTTATTATTTTTGATGGGATAAATTATTCAATATATAGAAACCAATAATTTATTTTGAATTATTTTTATCTTCTGAATTTTTAATCCTGAATAGAAGATAGTAAAAAAAACATGGGGTGATAAACAACATTAAAAGGTGAAGTCAAATAGACTATTATTTTGAAATATGACATGTTTTTCTTTTTTAATATTGTTGGATTATTAAATTGGAGGTTGATGTTTATATATTATTTAATAAAAACTCTAACAATTTATATAAGGATTAGAAAAGTATTCATACCATATTAAGAAATATTACTATAATTGAAATGTGATTGTTGATTGAAAACACCCATCTATCAATGAACATACAACGATCTTCAAACATATATTAGAAAAAGAGGGGGTTCCCAATGAATGGTATAACTATTGATGAAGGTGATTTTATTTCTATTAACAACATGTATATTACATTTATTAAGGAATGAAATATTACATTTGTAAGGATAAGATGTTACCCAATCATCTATAAATTATCATTGATGATATATGTAGAGACCCAGAAATTTAAAGTTAATTATGTTCTTAATTTCCATAGAATTTTATGAGTTCGTAGTTTCTGACGTCGCCTAATTCCGAGGCCCAGTGTGCCTAGAATCAATCTCTGAATATTTTTTCAAGTACGTTCAGAAATAGTACGTGCATGTTTTTCTATCTATTGAAACGGTACTCGGATGTGAAATCTGAGGACACCGATTAACTCATAGCAGCGGTATTCGCTTAACGGGACCTTTACTGCAGTTGTGTTTTATACATGATGAAGATATATTTTGGGATTACTTTTTAAAATTAAAAAGTAAATAGAAATGTGTGTGCAACACATTTTTATTTGAATGGTTGTTAATGTCTCTAGGTGGATGTTAGGGGTGGGTCCCACCAAACCCTAACCTCCCTTGGGAGGATATGACTAAGGGTGGGGCCCACATAATTTTAGACTCTTCAACTCTCCTTGAAACCCCCCTTTTAACTCCTAAACTCTCCACTTATCATCTTTAATTTTAAACTCTCCACATTCCACCCTCCCTCATAAAGATGCCAACACGGTCCCAATTAATGAACAATTAATTAGCTGGATCAACTTTTTTAATTGTTTTGAAATTCATATCAAGAATAAAAATAATAGCCAAGCTATTATTTTTGGTTTGGAACATATTGTGTTGGTGGAGCATTGGAGAATAGAGAGGGCCTTCTTCCAATGAAGAAAAATTTCCTCTCTCGATGAAGAACGACGACGCCCACGAAGAACGCCCATCTTCTTTCTCCTTCCTCCACACCATGGGTGAAGACGCCACCCATGAAAAACATCGTCCACATCTTTCCCTCCAACGTTGATGAAATGATGCTCGACTTCCGCGACGCCGTCTTCCATGACTTCGACAACGTACATTGAATGGAGGTTGAGGGTTTTGAATATTTTTTAATGAATAAAATTATACCTCATTCTTGGTGAATGTATTGGATTGTCTTTGGAATTTTGTTATCGCCTAACATGGAGGGTGTGGGCTGAATGAACATGGCCCGGCGACCCTCTATTAGTTCATGATTTTTTTGGAAATGATGACCGGATGCGGTGCTAATAGGAAGTGGTGGTCGCGCACCGACCACATGGAGGAGAACCGCAACCCACAAGCACGGGCCACTCGGGCTGAAGAACGGGCAAGCAACTGCAGACCGGGCTCTTGAATTGTGGCACCCGCAGGTGCCACACATAGGAGGTTCGACCCCCATCCGTGGGCCACTTTCTGGATGCATCGGCCAGCTACGGTCGGCCGGACAAAAGACCATTGTGCCGCTAGGCGCCGCTATGCGGAGAAGACCATGGCCCGCACTGGGTAGGCTGCTTTAGGGGTGAACTGGTTGTCCGCCTACCGGACGGGCTGAAGGATACCGTCGGACCTGCAGGTGCTGTGTGCCGAGAAACTGCAGCCCGCAACTACGGGCAGGTCACGCTGGAGATAAACGGCCGGCATTGGACGGCCCTACATCATGGAGGGGAAGCCCCGCTCGGTGCAACCGTGCGAGTAAAACTGACCCGGGACTCTGGTCAGGTCTTCGGGTGAGCCGCGCCCCACCGGGCTGGTTCGACCCCCTAACCGGGTCGGACCCGCCAAACCGGGCCGGGCCGACCTGCCAGGCCACTGGGCCTGACGGGCCGGGCCCGTTTCGCTTAAGCATTGATATCTTCTAGACCTGGCGTCTAATCAACGCGCTGTCTATGGCACTGGGATCCTCGCGACGAGGCAGTCCTTTTTCAATATTCTATTTATCTTTTGGACAACTTTGGAAAATGGTTGGGTTTGGAATGAGCGTAAATCTAACTGGGCCCCTGGACGGAGAATCCAATAACTCTAAGACCGGGCGTCTGATTGGCACACCGTATATAGAGTTGGGTTTCTTTTGATGAGACAGAACTTCAGGATACAACAACATAGGATTTCATGATCGTGGATGTATCAACCCCTTTTCTCATGGAGGGGACCCTCCCGGAATTGTGCGTGCTGTGTACAGGAACCTTAGAGCTGGCTGTGACTCTGTCAAATTCTGTACCGAAATCCTGTGTGGGTTCGACTGCGTTGACTAGCGTAATGGAATCCTCCATGGGTTCGACGATGATGACAACTGTACCAGAATCATGTGTTGGTTTGACAGTTTTGACAGAGTAGCTGTACTGTATCATGCGTGGGTCTGACAACTTAGATGAATTCGTATCTACATCTGATCATCTCTATTACTCTAAAATAGTTGGAATGTATCTTGTGTGGGTCTGATAGCTTAGACGAGATACTTGGACTGTATCCTGTGTGGGTCCGAAAGCTTAGCTGGACTATATCCTGTGTGGGTATGATAGCTTAGATGATCCAGTGGCTACATCTGATCATCTATATCTCTCTAAAATTGTGGCATACCTGTGTGATTTGAGTCATGTCATTCAACCATTATCATCATGGTGTTTGACTTTACTTCATGTGTGGACTAAGTTGTGCTTGGGCTCGTGATTTGGAGTCGGACAGTGACTGGTAACATAGGTAAATGTATGGGCTTATACCTAAGTAGGTTTGATTGATACTTTGTGGTTGTATCTTTCTTTTTTTCTTATCCTTAGTATATATTGTGAGACCTCGTGGGTTTTTGGGTCCCTATGGAGTTTCTCTATACTCACCACTACCTAGGATATGCCCGCAACTCGTTGTGTTGGATGCAGATGACAGATAGCGCTGGCGGAGGCCGAGAGCGCCACGACTGGACGGTACCCAAAGGTGGACCTTGTGACGAGTCGGTACACGGTAGAGACTGACGGATGTGGGTGCTGAGGTGGCCATATCTACCTACACTTTAGGTAGGAATCCGCAGAGGATGATCTAAGAGCTGCTCTTTACTTTCTGTTGTTTATCCCTTTTCTTGTCATTGCTGTTCAGTTGGGTTTGTGTACTGGCCCTTTTATATTCCATAACACACTTTTGTATTTAGTTTTCACTTAGTGTTTACATCCTATTTCATACCCTATTGTTTTTTTACATTAATAAAGTGAACAGATTCCCAGCTTTGTGATTTACGCATTTGGTGCTAGTCGCCAGCCCCTGGTCTATGAAAGACGGGCATGGGGTAGTCCCGGCACAGGCCCTGAGGACGTGTCGTGACAAATTGTTATCAATAGAGTTAGTTATACCATATAACTCAGGACTCTGATCATTATTTTATATGAAGCAATAGTGTTAAGATTATTTACTGTGGTTTTCAGTCCAGGGTGTCCAGTGTTGGTGCGGTGACCGAAGTATCCATACACTCGGACCCTAACCTCTGATTTCCAGCTCAGTGCACAAAAAAGTTGATTGCGTGTTTGTGTTTTATTTGAAAAGTTTTCTTTGTGATTACGTTGTGTCATCTCACCAGGTATTCTGTTTGACTGTGGCACACTAGTTCCTTATCAGGATGTCGCTGCGAAAAAATCCAGCTAGGGTTCCCGAGAGAGTACACGATGATGGCCCACCGAGTGACGAGGCTCTGGTGTAGGGGCCTATTACTATGTTCGAACATTCAGGTGGGGTACCAGCACCACCAACACCCATTGGGCAGTTGATTCCACCATCCGCATTGGGGAACAATGCACGCCGACTGAGATCATTGCACGAGATCCAGCGGTAGAGGCCTCAGAGGTTTCGAGGAGCGACAGATTCCTAGGCAGTAGAGGACGAGAAAGAGGCGATTTCTAGAGTTTTCTGCCAAGTTCAGACACGAGAAGAGAATAGGTTGATCTTAGATACTAATCTATTTCATTGAATGGCCATGAGGATAGTCTGCATAGTGATAAGGTTTCGGTAGTTGGACTGTTTTATGAGATGGTACCTTCAGGAAATGTTCCAAATATATCCCTGCCCATTGGATAGAGGACAATACCAGTGGAACCAGAAGGGGACACTTGTTGGCATAAAGCCTTACATGTGCTTCATCATCAGATAACCCTAAGGTTCCGAGGTGAACCTGACTCACTGGATGATGATGACAAGCTTGAGGAGGTGGCTGAGAGATTACTAGAGATTTTACACCTTCAGTAGGATGACATGTCTGTAGCTGAGTATTCATCGTGGCATACCGATCTTTCCTGGTACTCGATGAATATGATACTATCAGTGCTTTAGAGCTCGGAACTATGAGCGAGGTGTGTTTAAGGATATCCGAGATATCAATTTTTCCTCTATGAATTCCTACTTATGTTAGGGTGCTAGAGAAAACCTTTGGGGTTGAATGTTCTTTGGTTTAGAGGATACAACCAGTGAATGTTAGTAGTGTGAAGACGCAAACTAGCACTGGAATTATAGACTTTGGGATATGAGATGTTTTAGGAAGAGTAAATGTTAAGGTCAAGTGAATCTGTAGGACAACAGACGTGGACGCAGATCTAGTAGAGCAGCATGAAGTGGTGATCTTTTCGACATGGTACAACCACCTGCCTTTGTAGTCCCCCCTAAGCTCAAGGAGATGGAGGGTAGGGTAAGAGTATAGATGCATTCGGTCAAGGAGTGTGACCAAAAGGCTCTAGGAATGATTTGAGGCACGGTCTGTGTCTACAACTAGCTGCCGTATCAATAGACATATATACGAATCATTCCCTCCTTCCATGAATCTTGTCACATACCTAGTGTTTTCGATTAATCCATTGACGTTACCCTCACATCCAGAGATACCATTGGGAGGAGACTCGATAATCACACTTATGATGACGGTGTGATCTGACCCTTGATGTGAGAGTTTCATTTGGAACCTCTTGTTGGCAGTGTCGAGGCCTTATGACGTTAATTTGGGTATGGGCTGGGCAACCACAGCTCAAACATAGATTTATTGTATTAGTGTAAAAGTTTGGGGTTTATCTAAAACATTGGGATGGCGTTTTCTTTGTTCGGGGAAAAGGAAAACCCAGACAGCACAGGATGGTATCATGCATAAGAGGGTTCAGTCGTTCACTCAAGACTCGACCAGACTTATCATTGTGCCAGGCTTCTCCAGAGTTGCAGCACCGCTTTCAGCATTGACGAAGAAGGGGAAAGCCTTCGTGTGGTCCGAGAGATGCCAACAGATCATTATGGAGATGAGACAAAGGTAGACTGGTGCACCCATCATGAGGCTACTAGAAAAGGGAGTTGGTTACGTAGTTTACTATGAAGCATTAGGGACCAGAATCGGGTTTTTCCGGATGCAAGAGAGAGTGGTGATCACATATGGTTCACGACAGTTGAGATAGCATGAGAAGAACTATGCCACCCATGACCTGGAGTTAGCAGTAGTGGTCTTCGACTTGAAGATGTGGTGGTACTATCTGATGGGTGAGCGTTTTATAGTCTACTCTGACCACCACAGTCTCAGGTATATCTTCTTGCAGAAGGACCTGGACCTTATACAATGGAAATGGATTGAGTTCCTCTAGGACTATGACTTTGAGAAAGTCTATACTACTAATAAAGGGAACGTTTTAGCAGATTCTATAAGTAGGATATTAGGCATTCAGCTGCTAGGAGAGGCGATAGAGCAGTTGGTCGCATTACAGATATCCTTGGTGGATATAGATGAAGAAGCCTTTCTGTAATCTCTCAAAGTCACTTCTCCACTTCTTCCATGAGTCAGAGAGGCGTAGCATGATGATGTTGATAGTGAGGCGCGACATGATTAGATATTCTCTGGGCAGGCACCTAATGGGTTTTCTGAAGGTGAGGATCTTTTCATCCTCTTCAGAGGACGTACCATGGTACTAGTTGCACTACAGGAGGGGGGGGGGGGGGTTGAGGGAGTTCCACACTTCCCCTATAGTGTTACATCTCGGAGTGGTGACAATGTATCAAGAACTCAGATGATAGCACTAGTGCCCAGGTATGAAGAAATAAATACTATAGTTTTTCTATCGATGCCTCACTTGTCAGCAAGTGAAGGCGGAGAAACAGGCTCCGGCAGGCTTGGTACAACCCTTAGAGGTCCATGAGTGTAAGTGGGACAGAATATCCATGTATTTAGTGATAGGGCTTCCACGTACGTCCAGAGGACACGACTCTATCTGACTGATTATCGACTAACTCACAAAGCTGGTACACTTCTGACTGATCAGATAGCAAGGCTTAGTAGATATCTTGCGATGCCTCAACATTCAAGAGGCTTTTGGAAAGCATCTTTGCTTGAGCACCAACTTTTATCCTCCTAAGGATGGTCATACTGAGAGGACCATTCATAATATCAAGGACATGATTCGTGCATGAGTCGTTGACTTTGGTCGCAGTTGGGAGGATCACTTACACTTGGTGGAGTTTGCGTACAACAACAGATACCACTCCACCATTGGGATAACACCTTACAAGGCACAATAAGAATGATCATGCAGATCACATCTGTGCTGGACTGACCCAGGGGAGTAAGCACTTGTAGGACCAGAGATGGTGCAGGGTATGACAGAGAAAGTGCAGATCATCCAGAAGCAGATGAAAACTACACAGAGTAGACATAATTTCTATGCTTATAGGATATGAAGACGACTGGAGTTCGAGGATGGCGATCAAGTCTTCTTATGGGACTCACCTCGACGGGGTCTACAACAATTTTTCCAAGGCCTCAAGTTATCTCCATGATTTATTGGACCATTCCATGTCCTCTGGAGGGTATGCGAGGTGGCTTACCGCCATTCCCTTCCACCTCAGTTGCACCGGGTGCACGACGTCTTCCACGTATCTCAGCTGAGGAGATACGTGCATGACCCATCCCACATCGTCTACCACAGAGATATGGACATCGAAAATGGGGCGACATTCATGGAGGTCCCAGTAGAGATCGAGGATTGACAAGAGCGGGTCCTACGTGGATGGTCTATTCCTCTAGTACGCATTTGCTCACATCACAGTAATCTCTAAAAGAGCACATGGGAGCGAGTGGCTCAGATGCATTCTTAGTACACCCATTTGTTTCCCTAGTGTGTGCTGTATATTTATGAGGATGTAATGCTCTGAGGGGGGGGGGGTAATGTAAAGAACCGTAATTTCCAAGGAATTTTTTTTATTAATTTCTTTGGAATTTTACGAGACTACAGTTTCTAACGGTGCCTGATTCCGAGGCCCGGTGTGCCCGGAATCAGTCTCTGATGTTTTGTTCAGGTATGTTCAGTAAATGTACGTGCATGTTTTTCTATATTTTGAACTGGTGCTCAGAATTGAAATCTGAGGACACCAAGGAACTTGCAGTTCCAGTATTTGTATAAGGGGACCTTTACCACAGTTGCGTTCTATACTAGATAAAATTTATATTTTTCTGTTACTTTTTAAAATAAAAAGTAAATAGAAATGTGCGTGGAACACATTTTTATTTGAATGGTGGAGCCCATGTGAGTTTAGACTCTTCAACTCCCATTGAAACCACATTTTAACTCCTAAACTCATCACCACTCCTCTTTAATTTTAAACTCTCCACATTCTACCCTCCCTCATAATGATGCCAACTCTCTCTTAATTAAATGATTAATTAATTACTTGGCTCAACTTTTTGAATTATTTTGAAATTCATATCATGAATAAAAATAATAGAAAATATATTATATTTGAGTTCACACATATTTTGTTTGTGGAGATTTGGATAATAGAGAGGGCCTTAGTCCAATGAAGAATAATATTCTCTCTCGATGATGAACCATGAGGCCCACGAAGAACACCCATCTTCTCTCTTCTTCCTCCGCCCCAAGGGAGAAGTTGCTGCCCGCGAAGTACAACAAAAATTTCATTCCCTCCAATGTTGAAGGAATGACGCCCGACTTCCGCGATGTCGTCTTTCACGACTTCGACAACGTACCTTGAATCCAGGTAGGGGGTTTTGTATATTTTTAAATGAATAAAATTTTACCTCGTTCTGGGTAAATTCATTTGATTGTCTTCGAACGTTTTTTATCACCTAATGAAAAGGGAGTGGGCCGAATGAACATGGCCCCACAACCCTCACATGGTACATGGTTATTTTGGAAATGAAGAATGGAGGCGTCAGTGACCAGAAGCGACGGCTGCACACGGACCACATTGAAGAGAACTGCGGCCCGAAACCGCGGGCCGCTCGGGCTGAAGAACCGGCCGGCTATGGCCGGCCGGGAAGAAGACCGCGACATCCCTTCACATCGTGCTGTAGAGAAGACCAAGGCCCATGCTGGGCGGTCCGCTTCGGCAAGAGAACCGGCCGACTTCGGTCGGCTGGGTATCATGGAGGGGATGCTCCGCAGAGTGAGCTGAACCGGCCCGCGTCCCAGGTTGGGTCTACGGGGGGGGGGGGGGGGGCATCGGGCCGGGCCGACCCCCTAACTGTGTAGGACCCACCGGGCTGGATCCCTGGGTGGGTCGCGCTCCACCGAGTCGGGCCGACCCCCAGCCAGGTCGAACCCGCCAAACCGGGTCGGGTCGACCCGCTATCCCACTGGGCTTAACGAGCCAGGCCCGTTTCTCTTAAACGCGAATATCATCTAGAACATGCGTCTGATTGATGCGCCTTCTACAGAACTAGGATCCTCACAACAAGGTGGTCCTTTTTCAATACTCTATGTTTTTTTGGACAAATTTTGAAAATGCCCTGGTTTGGAACGAGAGTAAATCCATCCGGGACCCTGGAACAGAAAAACAAATAACTCTCAGACCAGGCGTACAATTGAAGCACATTCTATCATGTTGGGTTTCTTTTGACGAGACGGAACTTTGGGAAACATCAACTCATGAATTTGTGATTGCTGATGTATCGACCCCTTTGCTCGTGGAGCGGACCCTCCCGGAATCGAGCATGCTATGTGCGGGAACTCTAGAGCAGGCTGCGACTGCCTAGACTTCTATACCAAAATCCAGTGTGGGTTTTACTGCAATGACTACCGTACTAGTATCCTCAATGGTTTCAACTAAGACGAAAACTATACCAAAATACTGTGTGGGTTCGACAGTTATGACATAGTAGCTGGACTGTATCCTGTGTGGGTCCGACAACTTAGATGAATCAGTAACTAAATCTGATCATCTCTATCACTCTAAAATAGTTGGATTGTATCCTGTATGGGTCCGACGGCGTAGGCGAGATAGCTGGACTATATCATGTGTGGGTTCGACAGCTTAGACAAGATAGGTGGACTGTATCCTGTGTGGGTCTGATAGCTTAGAGGATATAACTAGACTGTATCCTATGTGGGTCTGACAGCTTAGCTGGACTATATCCTATGTTTGTCCGACAACATAGATGATCTAGTGGCTACATCTGATCATTTATATCTCTTTACAATTATGCCATACCTTTGTGAGTTGAGTCATGTCTTTCAACCATTATTATCAAGGTGTTTGACTTTATTCCTGTGTGGATAGAGTTTTTCTTGGGTTCGTGAGTTGGAGTCGGACTATGACTGGTAACTTAGGTATATCTGTGGGCATATACCTAAGGAGGGTTGGTTGATAGTTTGTGGTTGTATCTTTCTTATTTTTCTTATCCCTAGTGAATATTATGAGACCACGTGGGTCTCGAGGTACCTACCGAGTATCGTTATAATCAACCCTACATGGGTTATTCCCATACATATTTGTGTAAGATTCAGACGACAGACAGGGCTAACGGAGGCCGAGAGCACCATGACTGGAAGATACCCATAGGTGGACCTTGCGACGAGTCGGCACACGGTGGAGACTGGCGGACATGGGTGCTGAGTTGGCCATATGTACCTACCCTTCCAGTAGGAATCCTCAGGGGACGATCCCTGAGTTACTCATTACTTTCATCTATTTGTCCCTTTACTTGTACTTTTTGTTCAGTTTGGTTTGTATACTTTCTCTTTTACTTTCAAGCACAGCCTTTTGTGTTCAGTTTTACTTAGTGTTTACTCCCTATTGCGTACTCTGTTGGGTTTTTTTACTTTCCTAAAGGAAATTCCTTTCCATCTTAGGGATTTACACCATTGGTACTAGTCGCCAACCCCTGGCCAATGGAAGGCAGGCTTGGGGTAGTCACAGCATGGGCCCCGAGGACGAGTCATGATTATATATATTAAATAGCCATCATATTTACACCCTTTTTTATTTTTATTATGATAGATGTGGATAAGATGAATTTTCATGTGGATGAAAATGCTCAAAATTCAATGATAATGACTATCATATTGGATGAATATAATATGATAATGTTTTCTTGAAATATTTTATCAAATACAGGATTAGGGTATAAGTGGTTATAAAATAAATTATATTATAATTGAAGGTTGGCTACAAAGGTGGAGGGGAAATTTAAATGATCATTTTACAGGGGATGTAGAATTTATTGATTAATATTTTACAAGAGTTATTTTTAGTGATATAAATGTTGTATTAAAAAATATCAGATAATATAATATTATTTTTAAATTAATGGGCATCATTATAGTAGGATTTTATGAAAATGTTATATATTTAAAAGTTAGATAAGATTTATCTTAGTATAAATGTAAGAATGTTTTAGTGTATGTTGTAACAAGAAATGATACGCTCCTTAAGAATAAGGAAATTATGATATATGTTATGAATATTTGTTAAAAAATGATCATAGGTAAAAAGTTTATGAATAATGATTTGATTTATTGGTAAAAAATGATGATAATTACCAAATAAAATATTTTTCCCATCTTTTTGAAATATTTGGAAATATTAATTGGAAGGGGAAATCTAAACATTCTATTTAATGATTGAATTTAAATGGTAAAGTTCATTTTAAAATATATTTTCAAAATAAAAATAATTAATATTCTCTATTGAAAAAGAAGATAAAATGTCTCATGAAAATAAGTTAATGAATAATAATAATCATTTTAAAAGAATAATGTATTTTTTGGGTGGAAGAGATAAGGATAAATCATCATTAAATATTGAATCTAATTTTTATGTAATTTCATTTTATAATTTAATAATATGATGTTCTTTATTATATTCTCATGATATTGGGGAATAATGAACATAAATTGAATTGATTCTAAAATAATTTTTTGAAAACTCAATTAAAAAAGATACACAACTTAAGAAAAAAAGAAAAAAAATTGAAAAGGCGAGAATATGAGATACATTTTGAGAATAATTAATATATCAAAAATAATGATACAAAATATAATTTGATTTGATCTTATAATATATGGGTAGTAGAGATATAAAAAAAAATTACGAATGATCATCTATCAATGATAAGAGTTCGAAAACTTTATAAACTATACATGTTGATAAACTGAAATAATAATAGAATAATGTTTGATGAATTTTATATGAGAGTTATAGTTAAAAATAAATGAATAAAAGATAAAGGAGAATAATTTTTAGAAACTCATCAATGTTTCATACAATTATTAGTTAATTGTGAATGATTTGGTAATACATCATTAATTAAGTGGAGGTTAAAGTGAAATAATATCATAATGTATACCGGAAAGGTTCAAAAGATATGATTTGTGATATATCACATTTCAATAAAAAAATTTGGAAATCATTAAGAATTATACTCCCTTAATATTTTCTCCAATTGTTTTTAATTAAAAAAATAAAATTTCCAAATAAGTACTACTGTTAGTCTAAAATATTATTATTTAGTTGTAATTTGTGGTGTTATGGTGTTTCACCGCACATATCATGTTTATTTTTTATGATAATTCATTACATTGGAAGAGGTATAAATCTGGGTGGTGCAATAATTAACAAATAAGTAAAATCATTCCTTGTAAGTATTGATTGGTATTAAAATAACACAATAAAAGTGATGAATATTAAATATTTAAGGGAGGAGATTATGAATATTAATAAATATGATATATTAAATGAAATTATAAAACATGATCCTATTATTATTTTTTAGTATGTATAGAAATAAATCATATTCATTATGATAACAAAGATTCCATGTATTGATATATTGAAGAAAAACAACATTATGATTTATAAAAAGAGAATAAATTTTTTAGAATATGAGAATATTTTTTATTAGAAATAACCAATATATAGTGATTTAAATCTTATAATAAAGTGAATGAGATTTGTGAAATTTTAGAATATTACAAAACAAATTGTTAAATTTCTTAAAATCCCTAAAAACACAAAAAAGGAATCTTCAAACTCATGTTGAAAAATACGATTCTAACGATGAAGAAGTGACAAAAAAATCATCTCAATAACCAACATATGAAACAAAATATATTACAAAATATGTATTGGATGATCGTAATAAATATGTTATATGTCATATCAAATTTAAAATTAATTGTATGATTATGTGAATGAGAAATTATCCCCACTTCAATATTTAATTATACTAAATTTTATGGTAAGTATATATTTGTAATATACTTGTTTATTTATACTGACATGTGTGTAATTTATGGATATGAATAAAATATGTCAAATTTCTATAATATTTTTTAATAGTCTGAAAAAATTTCCATCATGGAACATTTTTATCACCCTTATGATGATTTACGTGAAACCCCTGATGAGGTGAAAATATATTTCTAATCTATGTGTATCACAATTTCCATAAAAAAGGCGAGGGAGCTACGAATTATTACATGATGGTGGGGGGTATTGTTTTTATATAGTTAAACATAAATGATATTTTTTTTAAGATGGATGTAGTTGTTTCCATTAACCAACATTTTCATGAAGGTCCCTTCAAATAGATGATGGATGAATCTTAGGGAATGTATTATGTGGATGTTGTGTTATTGATAACATTGATCACATTAGTTTTATACTATTTTTTTCAATAATATATAATCATTTACTGAAATTTAATTGTTGATTTAAATTATCTTTGTTAATAATATCATATGTTATAATTTGTTTTCTAGTGATAAGTTTTTAATTTGATGATATAAAAGAAAATTAGTAGGGAGTATCCTTAAGTGAACATATTTATTTGATTAAAAAAATGGGAAAAATAATATTATAGATAATGATTCCGAGAACATAATATGTGGAGAAATCGTTGAGAACACATTTTGAATTAAAATAAGATTCATGTTTATGTATATGTTAAAACAAAATCACATAGGTGTAAGTTTATTCTATTGTGTGATTGAAAGCTTTCCTTTATCAACATGAATAACGGATTTTAGAGAGAATGGTATGGGAATATTTTTCTTGAGATATGTATGAAATATTATTTTTGAGGTGAATTATTTTTTTTATGTGGTATTAGAAACATTCCCTATGGATTGTAAGAGAGTTATCAAATAGTACCTTATTATTCAATTATTTTAATCAAATTTAAATCACTATGATGTTTATCATGATTCTGAAAATGTATGGGAACCATTGAGTAAAATGATATATGTGTAATTGGGGTGATGTAAAAATTAATTTTATTTCATGTTCATGTCAGAGTTAATTTATATACTATTTATATGATGATGTATAACATGATTGGATGTGAAAAAAGTTTTTTGACAATGAAATATATATTTTCCACGTTATTGTGTCTAAATATGTGAGCATATAAGAATTTAATACTGAAATTATCGTGCTTAATCAAGTTATTGTTGGGAAGCCTACTGGATGTAGAATGAAAATGTATGATGCTCCCCAAATGGAAGGGAAATTATCAATGCTATTATCTAGAATTTCAAAATGATGTTAATCAGTCAGGGATATATATAAATCTTAAAAATAGTGGATAACATTTAAATTATACCATATGGTGATATCAAGGGTAGATTACTTGAAACCTAATTCTAGGATATAACAATTATGGATTAAAAATCCTTGTGAGAACATTTCAATGATCCAACAGATAGTGATCTAAGATTTCATTAGATAGAGAATTGTGATATGCCACTTTGAAGATAATGGAGAACATTTGTGTTAATGTTGTTCTGATTCATACAGATGAATATATTATTTAGATACATTATATTATTATATAGATGATCCTCATTAAAATTATTCATATAATTTTAATTGATTAAATAGCGGTATTATGTTTTACTATATGGATATATAATATATCATTAGAATAATATATGATAAATTTCCTTGGATGAAGAAATAATATAAAATTTAAATTCAATGTATTTATATATAATGAAAAAATATTATGATTATATCAGATGGATAATTTTAAAGGTTTTCCCTCAGAAATATAAATCCTAATGAAGGACTGTAAATGAAATGCACCAGAAATAGGTGTTTTATACATATTTATAGCAACTAAATAAATTCAAAAACATTAAGGTTGATGGTAATGGTTATTAAATGTTTAATAATTTTTTGTTTTATGATTTTTATAAATATAAATAATAATTAGTTAAGGATTATTGAATAAACAGATATAATTCATTAATGTAAAAGTGTGTTTGAGAATACATTAGATGAATTTATAGGAGTCCATATTAAATTGAAATATATTGGGAACATTAAAATTAAAAATTTTATTCAACTAAAAAATTCATTTGATTTTCCATCGAAAAATCTGGAACATCTACTATATAAAAAATGTTCTGATATGATATAAAAATTTGAGTAACACTATTTATACATGAGGAAGAGAAAACATGAATATGAATTTTGGTAATGAGATTCCAATAATGGTTTTAACCTATCAGTAAAATAATTCCATCAGATCGAGATTCATATAATGGTCTAGAAGTTTCATCAGATTGAGAACCATTATGAGATGGGAGAATAGTGATATTTTTTAACTAATTTCCTAGAATTTCAATGATTATTAACTATGTAGTGTTTCATTTTTTTAAGAATGAAGTACACTAAACTAAACAGTCTTAGTCATATATATAAGCATCTCATGGTTCGATTAGATAATTATTCTATAAAATGGGATTTCCATATAGAATAATGTAAGAGAAGAAGCATCATTTAATGAAACATAATAAAATGACAAATCATATATATGGTTTACAAAATATAATTTTACAACAAAATATTATTACATAAGACTTTCTAACATGTTTTGAAATATCGTGATTGAGCATATATATTTCATCATTAAAAAATGAATCATCAAGGATAATACCCTAGTAAATGTATTTTTAATATCTAGATGAAAAAACATAGGTAAATTTAATCCAACTATCATATAGATAAATATATGTTATATATATATTTGAAAAATTTGAATAAATATTTTGCTGATTTATGGAACAACAAGTTACAAAAAATAGGTTTTGTCTTGGTTATGAAATAAGTATTGAAAAATTTAAAATATATTACTAAATGGAACATATAAAAGTAACAAAAACTAGATTTAAAATGGGTTTTCCCTTAAAATGTTGTAAAATGACCATTTAATAATATTAGAGAAATAATGATTAAATTTGTATTCATTCTCAATTTAAGCCTCTAAATTTTATTGGATAAATTTTAAAAAAATAAACAAACATGTGTAATTATTTATAGTTATTTCTATTCATTCCCTCCATAAAAATTATAAGGCATTAACTACCATTTAAAAAATATTATATTATTATTTATCAGTATGACTCCGCCTTTTGTGCAACATGAGATTTCAAAGAAACACATTGTTTTGTGTCGTGTACGATATCAAACATAGCATCCCATTAAAATTAAAAGTAACATTTATTTCATCAAAATTAATAAATATAAAATTTTCATAATCTATATTTACTTGTGATATTAAAAAATACAGGTTTCTTTTTATTTATTTTTTATCTTTTCATCAACTAAATGATAATTTTACTATTTCCCGAATGAAATAATCCTCATTCCCATTTATCATATGTGATGATATAGAGGTGAAGAACCTATGAAAACACAAAAAAATGAATAAATATTTCACATTGAAGTGAAATGATTAATTATGTTACTGTTATTATTCTAAATTACTAATGAAAAAAAAACTACATAACTCAAATGGAGAAGATAAATCAATTGATTATTTATTAGAAATAGTTCGTGGATATTATTAAATGATTTTGGAGACCATTTATAAATTATTTATATATTAATTTTAGAATCAATGTTGACAAATATTTATTAGTATATAAATTCTAGATTAGTTGCTAAGGAATTTCTCATACCGATAAAATCTAAATCTATGATTAGAATGATTTTATGGAATATAAATTTTGGGGAAAAAATAGAATATTATGTAATAGTTTTTTACAATTTGGTGTAATTGTAATGACCATATTAATTAATATACTATTATCAATTTAATGAATATTTGTTCTGATTGTGTGTATAATATATAAAGCATGTGAGATTAAAACAAAGATATATTTTAGAAATATTATTATTTTAATAGGGAAAATATAACATATTCATTGGATTAAAAGGTATGAATAAGATTAAAAAATTAAAAAATATATGAATAAATATTATCCAAAAAATATTAATTCTTTATTTCCTAGTAAATAAATTATCAATTTTGAATGATGTGAATGACGTCGTATAGGGTTATGAATAATTAGTTTAAAAAAACATTTTTATTGAAGTGAATTCACTATAGATTGTTTATTTTTATTTAAAAAATAACTTATTAGTAGTAGAAAATTTATTTCGTAAAATGGATTTCATTTTTGGATTTACCATATAATAATTATGTGTATATGGGTTTTTTAGATTTTTCATAAATTGTTTATTTAAGCTGAAGAGTGAAAATACATATCTTACAAATAAGATCCATTTTATAAAATTATCACTACGTAATAATGATATTTATGTCTAAATCCCAAATTTTATTGAATAAATATATATTTATATCTATTATAATTAATACGAAAAATATAATTTTATACATAAAAATATAAGATTCACATTTTCTTAAATACGTGAAATGATTTTATTTAAATAAAAACTATTCTTGGTAGATCTGGTACAATCATGGTTTCCCAAGGATACATTATAATATAGTTTAATTATAAGTTAATTTAAGAATCCATTGATTTATCCTATTTCAATTGTTACAATTATAATCAACAGTACCTCATATATTGGAATAAAATTAACATTATAATTAAAATGATCATTTTTTAAATATAATTTTATTTCCATTCAGTGAAATCGTTATTAATAATATTTTTAGGTTTCATAGAAATATAGCAAAAGAAATGTGAATCAATATTTGGAATCATTATGTCCAAATTTTATTATAAGGTAAATTTCATTATTGTTAAAATTTAAAAGAAAGCATTGTAAAATATTATTATGATGGTATATGACAAAATTGGTTAAATAACATTAAAACTAATATATATGGTCATATAATCTATAAAAAATGTAAAATAATTTTATTGGATCATATTATAAAAAAATAATAATCTTATATGTCAATATATTTCAATTTAGTACCATTTTGCATAAATAATGACCATTATATAATCTTTATAATTGAATAAGTACAAAACGACATTATCTTTAATTTAATATTTCAAAAAATTATTCTTAAAAAATAAGAATATGGTATGAATGATTATAAATTTTTATTTTGAAAATAAATGACTTATATTTATGATAGTAAATTTTTAATAATTTTCTGTAATTTTATAATGACATTGAATTATAACACATAATGGATCCACTATATATGAATGTTTCATAAAAAATGATGTGAATAGTTTTAAAAATATTTAAAACAATGAGTAATAGATAAATAAATGTTTATCATAATTTTTATGTATAAAAATAAAGGTTATGTAGTGTTTGAGAACATAAATTGAAAATTTATTATTTTCATAATTTCATTAAATTATGTTTTTTAATAGTTCTACAAATTGCTTAAGGGTATTGAAAAAATTAATATTTTATAAAATAAACTAAATTTAATAAAATAATCATAATTCTATTGGTTTCTAAATTTTTTTATAAATCCTACTATTTTCAATATTTAGATAGCATTTTATGGTTAAAATAATATTTTACCCTTAAAGAGTAAATATTTACTAAAACACCATTGATTCTTTCTTATATAAAATGAATTATTCTATAAATTTACATAGAAATTTATATGTTCAGGTTGAATTAAATATTATATAAAAATTTGAATTTAAATATACCATTAGACCTTACTAATAACCATGATTGTTCACAATCCATTATTACAAATACCTTATGTGAAATCAAATGGAGGATACGCAAATATGAGGTAAGTTCCATTACCCATATTTTTCTATTATGTTTCTTCTTCCACTTCAACATGATATTGTATTTACATAATAGAACTTTTAAATAAATATGACTACCATATATAAATAATATTATGTGATGATAAATCAAATTTTAATCTCTTTTCTTGCAAATAGAAAATGATAACTCTGTTCATATGTACCATCGAATTATAACCTCCATAAATTTATGTAACTCATTTATTAAGACTACATTACATGGACTGCTGATGAAAAAGGTGAATATAATAGGATAAATAAACAAAACAATGTATAATAAATATGAAAATTAATAATTAAATAAATTATTTCAACAAATGAGTATTTGTAAATGGTATAAAATAATTTATTTATAAATGATATAAATCCTCATTGATATATAAATATATATAATATAAAAAATAAATTTAAATTTCTTATAATTGTTTTTGAATATATAATCCCATATAAAATCCTGTGTAATGAATTATCATCATAATATACATATTTTGAGTCATGTTTCGAACTATATAACCATTTCCACTATACATCACATATTGAAACTATAAAAAGTATATCAAGAGAAACTATATAATCATTATAATTAAAGTTCCATTTTATGTTATATATTATGAATCTCCATGATTTTGGATTCATAAAATTTGAAAGGTCTTTTTTTCTCCATATTGATTTTTCAATAAATAATTCATATTATTCCTATTGTTTCCTTTCATAAGGTGTACCAAATGTTCTGATATTTTATTTATTCATAATTATTAATGCTTTCAATGTGTTTGAATGACTATATAATTTTATAACATTAAAAGGCCTTTGATCCATATTAAACAAATACATAATTATTTAGGATTCACTCACACTTTTAATCATGACTATTTATTCTTTATAATTCATTGGAACTATTTTATTGTCTTTCTCTCGTAAACCCCATCTATTTTTTTCTCCTGTAGTAATTTTTGGGGTATATAATTATTTTATCCATTTCCCCCAAATTGGTTCTAAAAACATGAAAAAAATTACAATAAAATCTAATATCATTTATCAATTAAGGTAAAGATCATCATTCTTTCATAACCAAATTCATTATTTTATTTTAAGAATGTCTTTTCATTACACATGTGATTTATAAAGGATATATTTATTTTTATAATTTTATATATACTGTAAAAATAAATAAAATAATCTTTTTATATCATAAATAATTTTGCATTATTGTCTTCTATTATGAATGTGGTAAAGAACATTGTTTTTCACTATTTGTGCATTAATTGATTTTCTATAAAAAAATATTTATTAAAATTTAATTTTTATTTCATAAATAATGGGTTCAAATAAGATTCACACACAACTCTAAACAAAAAACAATATTACAATATATTACCGGTATAATTTTTCTTATTTATTTGTCGGATTAAATAGAGGTAACAAAATTATTAAATATATAAAAAAATAAATATTATTTCAATTTTTTCTTGGATAACTAATGAGATAAACATGAGGTCAATAATATTTTTACCCAATATTTTCCTAATATGGGATATATTATTAAATAATAAAAATATTATGGGGAGGTAAATTTTTTATATGAATATCATATATTTATATATTTATAATATATTAAAATTAATTTTATTAGTAACTGATAGAAAATAATAATATGAATGATTAGTACATTGGATTGTTATTTCCACACAAAAAATATTTATCAATATATTTTTTTATTCAAAATTAATGTTAAATTATAGGAATATATATTTCACAATATGAAACATTTAACTTCATTTTTGGTTTTATTATACGCATATTAGATTCATATAATTTTTGTAGTTTTTTTAAGAATTTGTTTATTTTTTTTGAATAATGATAAAATAGAAAATATTTTATACCCATAACATTTATGAAACTATTATTATGCAATAATGGAAGAAATAATTTTAAATTTTTAATCTAAAATATATATATCAATAAATTAATATAAATCATATAAAATAAATTCAATTTTTATTCATAAAACTATATCTTAATCATTATATGACCACATATCACATTTCATAATTAAAAAACTCTTTTATTATCCTATGATAAAATTATTTTCCTTCATTTACATATATTAAAAATTAAATTTTAATATTAATTTGATATCATTATTTTATTCTTATGTAATATAGTAAATATATTTTTAGGCACAAAATTATTGTCGCTAATATTAATGTCAATGACCATGTCAATGGTAAATGGTTAATTTTCAATGAATTGTTTTGTTATAGTTGGGTACTTTTTATATAATAAAAAAAATTTATATTTTATAATACTAATATTATATTATCTTTACAAATATATTTAAATTTTTTATCAAATAGATAAATTTTTATTAATTTTATATATGATTTAAAACTGATAATGTTAAAAACATCATTTTATATAAAAAATGTTTTTGTTAACATTGTAAATTTAAATTTAAATGGTAATTTTAATATATTTATAAATAAAATTATATTAATTATATATTTAATTTTTCCTTTAAACAACCATGTTTCCAATGATGAATTTTTTTTATATTTATTAAATTTAAAATTAATTCGGTAAATAAATATTACCTAATCAAAAATAATAAATGTTAAAAGTAAATAATTTAAGAACCAATGACATCCAAAATGCATAAAAACATGTGTAAATTTGTATTTATGGATTTATCAAACCAATATCACAGCACAAACCATAATTAATAAAACTTCTGGTCATTTAACCACAACTTTTGTAATTATGTCAATGAAATTTAAATGAAATTCAAAAACATTCCATATTCATCACTTGAAAAATTCAATACTTACAAAGCCTCATGCCACATCTATTAAATTGAATTCATTCCTAAAAATCCACAAATTATTTTCTTGTAGAAACCTATCTCATATTTATAATAATTTATTCTCAATTTGAAAATTAATAAAATCATTTCAAAGGAGGTAGTCATGTTAATATTAGTGGTACCAAATAAGAGAGGTTTATATGGGGTATAAATAAAAAAAGATATGGAATTCTGATAGAGAAAATATTTTCAATTAATTTATATTGAATATCATTGTTTTAAACCCACAAAATTGTTCCTCTAAGATGAATTGTTTCATTTTTATGAAAATGGTGTTATTTTGAGCTGAATAGTAAAAATTGGCCATTTTGGATTTTTAACAGTTTTAAATTATTGCGGTTGATTGGCCATAAAATTATCTACACTGATCCAAATTGCAAAATTCTTTCTTTTTCAGATTCCACACATCCAGGTATTCATTTAATATATTTGGACGAAAATCTGAATCGGCCATATGGAAGCTCAAAAAAAGATCACAAGTTGGCTCAAGAAAACTGTTTTCAGTTCTGCCTAGTTTTGATGTTGGATCCATAACTCATCCACTTTGGGGCCAAAGATTGTCAAATTAGGTGGGTGGACGCGCAAGGAGTTTTGGAGCATCTTTTATGAAGGAATCACCGAGTGAATTGGCCGTTTATGGGGCCATTAAAGCACCCTAATCCGGAGGAGTTCGTTTTGGAGAGTCTGACTGGACAGAATAAATTCTCATAGTAAAACGGCCATAACTCTCGGAATACATGTCCACATCCGCTGAAATTTTGAGGGGACACGGCCAAGGGAATTATGAACAACATTCATGAAGGGCTCAACGCGTGAAGATGTCATTTAATGGGGCTAGAACGCTTCGCCATTCGGAGGGAAGAATTCCGGCTATAAAAGGAGGAGAGCTCCACCCTCTCAAGGCATCCATCTCCACCCCATTCCTTCCGGGACACCAAGAAGAAGATCTTTTCGGTTTTATTTTATTTATTTTCTTTTTCATAGTTTTGTAATTCCTTCTTCTTCCCCATTCAACTCGATTACCCTTACCATGGTGGGGTAAACTTTTGGAGTGATTGGGGAAGGGTTGGTTTTCTACATTGTAATGCTTGAGTTTTTGGACGCAATTGAATAAATTTCTTTCTTCTTCAAAGTTGTTTTCAATTTATTATAGAGGATTTTATTATCAAGTTAGATCGTTCTTGAATATTAATTCTGTTATTTATTTTTGCCTTGGTAAAATAATCAATATCTCCCTCCACTAATTTCTGGTTTATATACGATGGAATAAACCAGGAATTAGTGGTGAAGTACTCGACGATTGTCAGTACGTGTAAAAGGTGTAGTGAATGTTCTTGATTGTTTGGGATAAACAAAACCCGATCGGGAATTGCCCATTTCAATTTAGGATATTCAATACAACTATTTTACACATGGAAGGAGAGTTGACCAAACCGAGATCTTGGTAAGGTTTTCTCTCACAATAACAATTTTACCAAGGAAGTGAGAGGAAACGATTGTGAAAACTCACTTTAATCAACTAATAAGAGGAGGTTTGAATTAAATTGAACAAGGATAACATTATAATTAGGAAACCAACCCTGACCTAATCACCTTTTTAATTTCATTATTTTTCAATCATTTAAATTTCAAATATCCGTTCACAACATTTTTACCCCCATTTTAAAGTGACAACCCATTTTGTGTGCACTCCTCTTCGGGAGACATCCTAGGTCAACCACATTACTACATTTTAACTTAGGAAATAATTGTTTTGCCACGCCCTACGACAGGCGTGCGTCACATTCCTATCAAAATTTTAACATCGTTAGATACTTTTTAATAATATGGTATTTTTTGGAATGTTTGATATATTACCCCATTAATATATTTTTTCATTACTCCATTATATTTTATTATATTAAATGATAATTTATATGATCTTTTTCTTATCTGCTTTTAACTATATAATTTCAAAATAAGTGGTAATTCATGAGGAAAAAATGTCAATCATCAGTGTTAATGATTTTTTTGTAATGTTTTTAGATGAGGAATATTTTTATATTCTATGATGTAATTATAAATCCACTCTCTTTGTAAAGTGATATTATTACCCAAATCATTTTCTAGATATATTTATTTTTCAAATGTAAACTAGTTTTTGAGATTAATTTATATCCCCACTAATGATGGGTTCTCATAACTGTTTATAATTTCCCATTATTCCAAGGACAACTGATTTATTTTAAATAATAATTATGTGTTCTATATTGTGCACATTATAGTTACCTAGTCGCCATTAATTTTTTTCCTTTACATTATATGTTGTGGGATTTCAATAATCTTGTTTTTGGAAAAAAAAGGAACCATTCGATTTTTTATTTCATGAAAAGTGTCAAAACCTTAAATTTTTTTATTTAAAAGTGTGTTTGGTTTCATTTTTTTAGTCTTCCGATATGTGTTTGTAGGGAATGTTTAGAAAATATATTGTAGTAGTTTTTCAGGAAACATATTTTAGTGATGTTAGGGATGATTTCATATGAGTTCTAAAAAAAATCCTTATTGAGGTTAAAAACACATCCATATAATGTAATATAATTATATTCTATTATTCAAATCACTAACATCATGAATTTTGAATGACAATATAATTGCCTATAAATAATTAAAAAAATGAACAATATTGGAGATATTCAAACTAATAGAATTCCATGATAACGATGGAGTCATTAATGAATTTTTATGTATAAGGGTGTACAATAGTATCATAGAGATAGAAAAACATTATTTGTCAGTGAATTCTATGAAGTCTGCATTATAATTATTTATGGTGTGGTTGTTTTCATAATGATCCTGGAACATGTCATTATATTTCAAATTTATTTTTTTGAACCATTTATTATAGTGACCTAGATAGTGAAATGTTCAATAATAGAGTATTACTTTTATATACTATTAGAAAGAGAGAACCCATGTATTGCATTATTCATAGATCTCTCTGATGTTCAGTGGATTTCATAAATCACGTAAATTCTATGAAATTGATAAAACCATAGTAATGTATCAAATGTATTAATTTATAATGTTCCATTACTTGAGTAAGAATCATCGAAAGAGCATTCGAAAATCATCAATAAATATAAATCAATAATTACATTAAATAGTGAAATGTGAAGGATCTCCATGAAGATAATGGTGCATAATGTTTGAGGTATTGTAGAGTAAAATTATATGAATGATAATTAGATTTAGATACATCATTTTATTAGATGTAAAATAACAAATAAGGGGTTTTAAACAAAGAGAATCATTCAAAGATAGGTATGAAGATCCAGTAGATTGAGATATGGGTTACCCTTAAGAAAATATATACTGAGTTTCATTAGATGATTGAAAAATACAAAAGGGAAACCAAATGGAGGTACACTTGAATAAAACGTCCAATGAAAACAAATAATATATAATTAGGATGTTGTAACATTGGATAAATAAGTTATAATAATTGAAGGATTAGATATACACTATATAGAGGTGTTATTGGGATCTTCTCAATATCTATATAAATTCCTCATCAATGACAAATAGGATTTAATTATTTATGTTTTCATATATTTCCAAGGATAAGTATTTTATTGAAGATATTTGAACTTTAGATTATATACTTTTGAATAAATAGAGATATTTTATGAAATATCATGTGAGATATTGTCTGTTAATGAAATATTGGGAAAAAATCTACAGAAATTTTCATCATTGGCATGCATTGAGATTATATGTTTTATTGAGTGGTAATATATTACTGAGTTCTTGTCCAAACTTCTATAAGTTCAACTATATAAATTGGGTTCTTAAAAGTTTCAAAAAATGTAAGGAACACTATTAGTACATATATAAGACAAAAATTAATGAATAAATTTATTCATGATAATCCAAACGTTTTTACCATATGGTGTATATGAATTCTTATAGAACGAGTATATAATAGATTAGTCTAGTTTCCCTCATAAAAAGAAGAAACAATTGGTGTTTTCATTTGGTTTTGTACTAATAAATAGAAGATTCAATATGATGAGTTTCAACAAATGGTTATGGATTCTTATTGAAGAGAACAAGGTTTACTGGATAACGAAACATGAAGTTTTGTCCTTTAATAATGCATCTTTGAAAAGTGAATTTTGGACAAAATAGTAGTACAATAAAGAAAATCATATAGAAACACATCGTATTGAGTATCATATGATTGATGGAATACACGTTGTATTTGATTAGAATAACATTTATATAGATGTTTTCTAGATGAGTTAGAAATTGAGGATGATGGGAATGTCCTGGAAATTCTATGATTAGTAATATGATTTAATTCAAAAATAATATTAATAGTGTTTTTGAAGATAATAAGGATTTTATGTTGTTAAAGGTGATCCGCAATTATGGAACAGAATGTGAGGATATTAATATAATGAATCAGAAATAAATATGAAATATGTAATAGATTGTGGTATTTCTAGTTTAAAAATAAAGCTTGTATATATGGTATAAACATGTGTGATGAAGTGGTAAAATTTATTTGTTTTTTGAATTATCCTATAGTGGAAAAGGTAATTATTTCTAAAGGTATGAATTATCATTTATTAAATAATCCATTACTTGTTTTAGAATTATTTTCTTCTTGGGAATTTTTATTCCTAAAGAAAGATAGAAAAAGAATATGGGGGTGGAAACCAACACAAAAATTTAAAGTTAAATGAACAATTATTTTTATATATAATATGTATGTCATTTTTATATTATTGGATTATTAAATTTAAGGTAGAGGTTTATATATGAGATAATCAAAATACAAACAAGATTTATAAGTATTGGAAGTATATTCATACCATGTTATAAAATATTCATATAAATGATATTTGATTAGTGATTCAACCAACCCCTATATTAGTGAACATATATTGAACTGCGAAATTCAACTAGAATCAAAGGGGGTTCCCAATTAATGGTCCAACTATTTATGATTGTTATTTTGTTTCTATAAATAACATATATATTCAAATTTTTATGGAATTAACAATAACATTTTAATGTATATGACGTTACTCTATCATCTATAAATTATCATTGATGATATATAATCAATAACAATCACATTTAATCCCATTAATATTTTTATTATGATAGACATGGATAAGTTAAATTTTTGTGTTGATGTAAATTCTCAACATTCAATGATAACGACAATCAAATAGGGTGAATATATTAAATTAATGGTTTTTTGAAATATTTATTAAAATACATGAATAGTTTATAAGTGGTTATAAAACATATGATATTGTAAATTAAATTGGATACAAATTTAGAGGGGAATATTAAAAGATCCTTATATACCTGATGATGAATATATTGATTAATATTTTATGAAAGTGAATTTTATTTCCAGTGATATCAAAAAATTTTAAAGAATATGGGAAAATATACTATCAGTTTGAAATAGATTAGAATCATTCAATTTAGATTATATGCCAATGTTTCATATTTATAAGTTAGATAATATTTATCTATGGATATATGTAAAAAAAATTACTGTATGTTGTAACGAGATAGGATACACACTTTAAGAAGAAGGAAAATTATTAAATAAGATAGGAATATTTTTGTTAAAAATAGGCTCATGTGTAAAAGGTATATTAATAATGATGTGATTTAATGGTATAATGTGATGATAATTACCTAATAAGATTCGTTTTCCTTTTTTCTGGAATATGTTGAAATAGAAATTGGTATCAGAAATTTTAACATTCTATTTAATGATTTAATTTCAATGGTAAAGATCCTTTCAAATTATATCTTCCAAATAAAAAGAATTAATATTATCTGTTGAAAAAAAATGACAAATATTCTCATGAAAAAAGTAAATGAATCATAGAAAACTGTTTCAAAAAATGGATTTTATTTGAGTGGAATAGAGAAGTATAAATATTCATTCAAAAAAAGGAATCTAATTTTCAATTAACCTATATAGATCATGTAATAATAAGATGTTTTTATTTTATACTCATGATATTGGAGAATATACAACATAAATTGAATTTATTCAGAAATAATTTTTCGAATACTCTCTTAAGAACCACACACAACCCAAGAAGGAAAAAATAATTTAAAATTTTGGACGATGATATGCATTATGATAATAATGAATGTATCCAAAAGAATAATAAAAAATATAATTATATTTGATCTTATAATAGGAACTAGGTTGATATATATATATATATATAATGATTATAAAGGATCATCTATCAATCAAGAGAGTCTAAAAATTATAGAAACTATACTTTTTGAGAGCTGAAATAATATTAGAATAATATTGGATTATTTTATAATGATTGTTATAGTTAACAATAAATGATTGAGTGAGAATGGAGAATAATTGTTGGAATAATTATCAATGTTTTATACAAAAATGAGTTATTTATGAATTATTAGGAAATACATCCTCAAATACGTTGAGGTTAAAGTCAAATAATATCATAATGGTTAATAAAAAGGTTCAAAATCTATGATTTTTGATAAATGTCATTTCCTTATTTTTTTTGAAAATCATACAGAATAAAACTCCCTTAACATTTTCCCCATAATTTGTTAATGTAAAAAAATCTAAATATGTACTATTTTTAGTCTAAAATACCCTGATTCAGAGGTATTTTGATGTGTTATAGTGTTTCCAGGAATATATGATGATTATATTTTATGATATTTCCTTATATGGGAAGAGGTATGAATCATGGTGAAGACATAATGAAAAGGTAAGTAAATCCATTCCATGTAAATATTGATTGGTATTAAAATAAAAGAATGAATGTTATGAATATTAAATTTTAAAGGGAGGAAATTGTGAAGATTAAGAAGTATGATAAATGAAATGATATTATGAAACATGATCATATTTATATTATTTAGTATTAATAGAAATAATTCATCATATTTATGATAAAAAGATTCCATGTACTGATATAAATTGGAAAAACAAAATTATAATGTATAAAAAGTAAATAATTTTTTAAAATTATGAGGAATATTTTTATTAAAATTGAAAAATATTTGGTGATTTATATATTTTGATAAAATGAATGTGTTTTGAGAAATATGAGAATTTTACAAAAAAAAGTAAAATATCTTACAATCCATCTCAGAAACCAAAAAGAGGATACTACAAATTCATGTTGAAGAAAACGTTTTCAATTATAAAGTAGTGATGAAAAATTAATATGAATACACTAAATATGAAACAAATTATATTACAAAATATTTATATTATTATCGTAATAAATATATAATATGTCATATTAATGTTAAAAATAATTTTATGATTATGAGATTAATAAAATATCCCACATATACATTTACTTCAACAGAATATTGTGGTTTTTCCAAATTTATAATATAATTGTTTTTTTATAATAACATGTGTGTAATTTAAGGATATGGAAAAAATATGGAACATTTTTATAATATTTTTCTATAGTTTGATAAAATATCCATCATGAAACATTTTTATCACCATGTAGATGATTGATGTGCAGCCCTTGAGGAGGAAAAAATATGATTCTAAGGAATGATTATCACAATTTCATTAGAAAAGGTGAGGAGGATACGAATGATTACAATATGGGGGTATAGTATTCATAATTTTTAACATTAATGATATATTTGTCACGATGGATGTTTTTTTCCATTAACAAACATTTTCATGAAGGTCTCATTATATAGATGATGGGTGAAGCTTGAGTAACGTATTATGTGGTGTTTATTTTATGGATAACATTGATCACATTAATTTTACTATATTTTTTCAATAATATATAATCATTTACTGAAATTTCATTGCTGAGATTAATTATCTTTTTTAAGATACACATATGTTAATTTTTTTTCTTCAGATAAGTTTTGATTTTTATGATATATAAGAAAATGAGTTGGGATTATCCTTAAGTGATCATATTTATTTGATTACCAATAAGTGGATAAACAATAGTTGGGATAATGAAATTGAAAACATAATCTATGGAGGGACCATTGATAAATCATTTTGAATTAAAATAAGGTTAATGTTTATGTAGATTACAGAAACAAAATCACAAAGGTGTAATCTTTTCCATCTTGTGATTGGATGCATTTTTTATCAACATAAAAAAATTTATTCTAGGGAATGGGGGGGTAATATGTCTCTGGAGTTATGTATGAAACTTTTTTTAGGTCTATTTAATTTTTTATGTAGTGTTAGAAACATTCTTTCTAACGTTTATGATAATTTTAAAATAGTGTCTTATGACTCTATTATTTAATTTAAATTTAAATCATTATGATGTTTATCATGATTCAATAAATGTATAGGAACCATTGAATATAATGATATATGTATAATTGGGGGTATGTAAAAAGTTAGTGTATTTCATGTTTATTATGGTGTTATTGTTTAGACTATTTATATGATGATGTATAACATGATCGGATGAAGAAAAATTTTATCGGAAAAAGAGATATATATTGTCGACATTATAGTGTATAAATTTGTGACCATATAAATATTGAATTCTGAACATATCATGATTAATCAAGTGGATTTTAGGAATCATATTGGAAGGAGAATGAAAAGGTGTGATTTTTACCAAATTAAGGAGAAATTTTCAATGCTATTAACTAGAAGTCCAAAATGAAGTGTTTCAGTCAGAGAGCTATATAAAACATAAAACTAGTTGATAATATTTAAATTATACCATATGGTGATATCAAGGTTAGACTATATGAAGAAAAAATCTATGATACTACAATTATTGAGTAAAACTCATAAGTAGAACATTTCAATGAAACAATAGATAGAGATCTATGATTGCATTAGATGGAGAATTGTTATGGTCATTATTGAAGATAATGGAGAACATTTGTGTTAATGATGTACTGATTCACACATATGAAAACTTTATTTTGATAAATGATATTATTATAGAGATAATCCTCATTAAATGTCTTCATAAGATCTGATTTTGTTATATAGTAGTTTAAAGTTCTCATAGATAGAGATATGATACGACATTAGAAAAATATTTGAGAAATTTAATTGGAAGAAGAATTCTAATAAAATTTCAATTGAATGTAGGTACATATGATGAAAAAATATTATTTTTATATCAGATTGAAAATTTTTAGGAGTACCCTTATAAATATAAAGCCTAATGAAGGAATGTTAATTACATGAATTACAAATATGAGTTTTAGACATATTTACATAAACTAAATAAATTTGAAAACATTGACATTGGTTATTAAATATTTAATAATTTTTCGGTTAACCATGTTTTTAATATGAATAATTGTTATTTAAAGATTATTGGATAAACAGATATAATTGGCGAATGTAAAAGTGTGTTTTAGAATTATATAGATGAATTTATAAGTATCAATGTTAAATGGAAATATATTGGATGCATTAAAATTAAATTATATATTAAAGTGAAAAAGTTATTTGAGTTCCCATTGATAAATATGAAACATGTACTATATAAATAAGGTTTTGATATGATATGAAAATGTGATTAATTTTATTCATACATGAGTAAGCGAGAAAGTGAATATAAAATTTAGTCATGAGAATCCAATAATGGTTCTAACCTTGCTGTAAATGAAAATACATCTGAAAAAGTGTTATAAAATGTGGTATAAGTTACATCATATTGAGAACCATTAGGCAATTGGAGAATAATGATATTTTTTAGCATATATCCTAAAAATACGATTAAGATTCCCCATGTTGGATTTAATTTTATTGAGAATGATGTAAACTAAACTAAACAGTCTTAATCAAACATATAATAATCTGATGGTTTTATAAGACAATTATTCTATGAAATTTCAATTACATATAGAAACAAGTAAGAGATGAAGCATCATATGAAGTCACATAATAAAAAGTCACATCATATTGATTTTTTTTACAAAATATAACTTTTCAACACAGTATTACTAAACAAGTATTCCAAACAAATTTTGAAAAGGCATGATTGAGCATATCTATTTCATCTTTAAATAAAATAGAATTTTTCAAGGATAATACCCAAGTAACTATTTTTCTAATATCTTAAAGAAAAAATAGCAATAAATTCAATGGGTTATAATAGGTTTATATTGAAATAAGTTGTGTTTAATGTAAGAACTATTATGAAATACTAGGGTATAACCACTAATATAAGAAGAGATTATTTTTAGTGTGTTATAATAGGTTTATATTGAAGAAAAATTGTGGTGTGTAAAACAATTTGATGTATATTAAATTTTAATTTCTAATGAATATAATCAAATAATCTATATAGGGGTGAATAAAAAATTAAAAATGAGTAAGAGTTTGTTAGAAACAATGTCAATATAATGTGTTCATATCTCATTATGTTTATTTTACAAGAATAAAGTGGTTGAAATTCATTACAAGAAACTTTTTTATAGCTTACTAATAGTTTCTTGTCAATGTTATGAATGTTTCTTGTAATATAATTGTGATAAGTAATTTACCCCATCCCCCTCCTAGTTATCATTGATCGAATTGAGAAATTAAATTTTTGCACCATAAATAAATATTTGAGAACACCCATTATTTCATAGGAACCCATCTATGTAGTATTCAAGTATAAAATTAATTTTGAAGTTATTTACTTGTACGAATGATTCAACGATAATATGGAGAAGAATCACCTTTGAAATTTAATTTTATTCATAAATCCCCCTGATCTAACACATAAATTTTATGACATTACTAGTTAATGATAAGGACCTGTGTTTATTTATATAAACTTGAAAATCCAAAATTATTTAATTCCTTCTTCGATAATGAATTTAAATAGAATATAAATCAGTTATTCATGAGAATAATTTTGAAAACTACATTGTTCTCATGAGGTTTATCACAATTATTCTTTATGTATGATATATTTTAATAATACAAAAAACATAGTAATTTTAATATTATGATATCTATTATTTAATGTATGATTCAAAAATTATATATCCTTCTAATAAATTTTTTAATTATTTTATATGATTAAATAACATGTATTATTCACATTTTCAGTCATCCTTTGTATACTATGAAATGTCACAAATTTCCATAGATTTATATATAACTCAAATATATTAGATAATGTCTTCATCTTATTATATTACATGTATGGTTCGTGGGAAGATATCCAATGTTAAGAATTTTATGTGAATTGTGTAAAAAATTTTAAATAGTTATTAAATGCATTGGGTAAATCATAATATGCCATGGTATGATATATATTTCACAAGGGACAGAACATTATCCCCCATTGAAATTTGACAACTATATGATGATTGTTTTGAGAGTGAGAATTTATTTATGATTATGAGGTCTTGTTTTTTATTATTTCTAGTTGTTTTTTATTCCTTTAAAATATGATATCATTTACATATTTAATGCTTCCATTCCAATAAAATAATTTTATTAAATTATTCATATTGGTTAATTTGAGATCACACATCCTTATGTCATAATTTTTTTAAAAAACATATAAACTTATTTTTTATTTAACAAATAATTTCTCTCTATTCTGGTTTTATCATATTCTTTTGAACCAATCCTTCTTGTAATATAAATTAGTTTTTCATATACTAATAATTCAATCTCACCCCATTTTATATTTCATTTACTAATGATACACAAAAATGAATAACATTTAGGTAGTGTAGAAGGGGTTATAAGAGTTTTAATATAGATAAATGTAAAATGGTTTTCTAAAAATAATATACCTATATATGTAGTTATCAAATAGAATAAATAAAAAAAATTTAGGTACGATATATTTTTGTGATAAGGAATGTTTAATTGTTTATAATAATGTAAAAATAAGGGCTATTGTTTTTGGGTACCAAAAGATGGTAAATAATAAGTGCTTGTTTTTTTTGGGGGTTAGTAATGTTACATTGGATTTTAGGTTTAGAGAAAAAAATTCGGAACTATAGTGATATTTCTATGATATAAATATATACAAATTGTAATATCTCAAAATTTTGAAAATTATAATTTTGAGTAGTTTTACTTTGTATAAAATCAATATTAAGATACTAAAATTAGATATAGGATCTTGATGTGATGTACCTAGGGGTGGAAAAACTACATGGGGCTATTTTTTTAACATGATCATCACCTAGTTAAAAAATAGAGTCAAAGATACACATATTTTATAACGATCCTTGATAATCATATCTATATATTTCTTCTTAAAAAAATTATATTCATTCAATATCATAGAATTCATGATATAACTATAATATTTTATTTTCCATGGAATGTAGATATGTTAAACATTAATTTCGGAAAAACATTCAATGTCGCCCATAATGTATTTGTCATATTGAATTCCCATTATACATACTAAACATAAATCTATTCCTCAAATAATGGAATTATAAACAAAAGAAATGGTGATATCAGACTTATATAAAGGTAAAATTATGTGGGTATTAATGAAAACATAAATCACAACATGTGAATAAGGGTAAAATAACAAATAATTAACATTTTTAATCCATATCATGCATGTCAATGGCCAAAATAAGGATTCATCAAAAAACTCATGAATGTTTATATGAGATTAATCATATATCATTCAAAGAACTTGATACATAATAGCATTAAAATGGAATAAGACATATGTTATTATCATACTCATAATAATATAAAAACATTTCATTATATAAGGCTCACTAAAAATTCTATCAGGGTGGATTGATTTCACTCCCCATTACATCATATGTATAGTAAAGGTTCACTCCCATTACAGTCATACTGGGTAATCTTCAATTTTAATCAGGATCACTCCTCATTCTCATCCTTATGTAACACCCTGTCCCTAGAATCCTAGATCCAATGAAATATTTTCTTAAATTGGCATATATAAATGCTTTAAATACTATGATATTGACTTGTTTTACATTTTATGGAAAAGTATATTAAATACATGATTCCCATAATAAATTGGAAAAATATAATAAAAACATTATAAATAATAAAATGAAATAAATAGAATCTATTAAAGTCATTCAATGAAATATACATCCTAATATAGGTAATATAATCATAGTAAGAGTGAGCTCAAATGATTAGTGGGGGTATGAAAAGAGGAATGAATAAGGAATTTATCGGAGTAAATAAACCTAGTTAGTTGAATAACTTATAAAACATTCCATTTTCATAACTAGAAAATTCATAATAAATATGGAGTGGTACCAAACATTGAAAACATTCCATTTAATCAATAAAATGGTAATAAGATTAATTTATTGAAATTTTAAAGAATATCCATATTTATCTAGAGTCTGATTTAGGGATGTGATTATTTATTGAATTCCATGTTTCCTAGGTACATTTTACATTTACTTCAACAACGTTTGACATGATTTATTAGGATAATATCTGAGAACCTAGGAAATGTGACCCTCATATTTGACTAATGAGACTAAGTATGCATCTAGTGACTACCTGTAACTGTGACCCACCTTTTTTTTACCTATCCAATGCTTTATCAAAATATGAGTAATTAATTTAAATAAAAAATAGTTATCCTTACAATAAAATATCCTTATTGAATAAATAAAATTGAATTATCAAAATCTTCTTAGTGGAAGACAATTAACAAAAACGATTATTGACAATGATGAGTGGAAATACTATAAAATTTTTATTAGAACATTCTTGAGGAAATTAAACTTCAAGCACTTAAAAATGTATCACTTGGCTAAGAAAAATTGGAATTATAATCATCGTGAAGGAATAAATTTAAATAAAACATATAATAATAGGATAATATGGATATTCATGATATAACATGTAAAGTGGAATTATATACACCATATAAAAGTTAATTGGTGTATAATAATAAATACATCTCAATATAATGTGAATTGAGACAAATAATTTACCATAAGTTCAAATTATAACTCGTGTCAATATATTCATAAAAACTAATTATTTTATTATTTACTTTCTTCAGATCCTTTTTCATTTTTATCATTATTTTTATTTCCCTTATTCTATGTTTGTTAAAATATTACCTAAACAATTATGTTTACATTATGTATTCTTATCGTATTTGGATTATATGGCGAAAATGAGATTTCTAGGTCAACAATTATAAAAGGGTTCATTATATGAAAATAATAAGAATTATAATAATGAAATATTATTATTATTTATAAATAAATTATAATTTTAAATAAAATCATGAATTATGGTTATGAAAAAAGAACTCATGTTACACTCATGGAGATGGATGGTCGTAAGTATGAATTTGTAATGTTCTTAATTTTTATTGATCGTTATGGAAAGAAGGAAAGTATCATCATATATTTCCATAATTTTAATTATAACATAAATTACATGATATATAATACTATATTGTCTTACATAGAATTACTTGGATGTATAATAAATCACATAATGTTGAGGAGGTGGTAATCTATAAGTCCAAGACAAACACTGTCATTTATTATTGTTTGAAAAAGATAATAAAAATGACATATTATATTTATTGTATGGTGATTTTGTCCAGAATTTCATATATATAGAATTTTTTTCAATTTTTTTAATTAAATCCATTTTTTATACATTCCATGAATCCAGTGAATGAATCAAATTGCATTGAAGAGGCAATAGTCCACACACCCACAAATGATGTTATCGTATTCACACAAAATGGAAAGTATAAAGTGATGTGTTATATACGAATTAAAAAAACATAGAGACAAATTATTTACCATATATATGTCACTACTCTTTCCCCACAATGTGTACCCCTCATGGCTCAGCAATGTGATAAGGGAGATAATGGTCCTCAAATATCACCTCCAATAGGTCCTGGGTTGGAGACTATAACTGAGGGTACAGTAAAGAGACAAAATGGGAGGCATTACCCACTAAGATAACACATGTGGAAGACTAAGATAAGATATAAACCAAACAACTACAACTAATATTATAATATAAATGAAATACTCTATACAAATATGTAATTTCATGAAAAATACTAAACTAAATGGGAATAACTACCAATAACCAATAGACAGTAAAAAATAGTATGAACCACAATTCTATAAAATCTCCTACAGACCCATGTCATTAGAAACCTGATTGATCTCCAACCTTCTCCAAGTGACCTGAAAAACAATTTATATATACATAGGTTGGGTATAACAATGTACACAGAAGGATTATCCCTAATGCCTCTTGTGAAAATGTAATAAAAGCATGCTAAAGCACAATAAACAACAAATAAAACTAACTCATCACCTAAACAACTATACTATGTTCCCAGCCTCAAAATGGATACTCACACCATTTAATGCATATAAGAGTATATAATATTATAAATAACATCAAGGGTACCACACTACTACATCCCCATTGGTTTGCCGCATTTCCCCAACAACACATGTCTTATGCATCTCGCTCTAAAAAGGCGTGCATGAAGACACATGGGAAAAGCACCACAACATGCACCTTGTGCAAAAAAACCACAATGTCCCTAAAGGAAAGTAACCAGGTAGTTTATGGAGCCACCACAGCTTTCATGACGTGTATCAGATGTTAGATATTATACCTCAATCCATTACATCCCACACAGCCAGTAAGAATACTCAAATTGTCTCAACCTATACACAATACTACAAATACACCCTTTATCAGTGCTAAAAATGGCCTTTAACAGTGCTTGAAAAGCGTTTTTAACACCGGCAAAGATAAGGGGGGTCCCCTTTATCAGTGCTCAAATAAGTGCTGATAAAAGTACCCCTTTATCAGTGCTTTTTTAGCGGCGATAAAGGGGTCCTATATCAGTGATTCCTTTATCATCACTTTTGTTTTAGTGGTGATAAAGGAACATTTTATCAGCGCTTTTTAAAAAAGCACTGATAAATGTTAAAAAAACTAAAAAAATTACAAAAAATTAAAAAAATTATAAACAAATTAAAAAATTTAAAAAATCATGCCAATCCAGGGGGCCTTATAACACTTGATCCCAACTTTTAATAGCGCTTTCCACCCACTCCAGCTCCCCGCACGCACCCCCTCCACCCTTTATCAGTGATGGCCCCCCACATCCACCCCCATACGTGCGCCTCTACCTCCAGCAGGTTTTGAACTCGAGACCTCCCCCTATGCTCCTAAGCCCTTACCACTACTCTAATTTGACTTGTTTTCTATTTTATGATATCTAAATATATATATATACAGTTATATTTATTCATATATTAATATAGATTTATATTAATATATATAGTTATGTTAATATATATAGTTATATTAATATATATAGTTATATTAATATATATATAGTTATATTAATATATATATATATAGTTATATTAATATATAAATATATATAGTTATATTAATATATATATAGTTATATTAATATATATATAGTTATATTAATATATATATATATATTTATTTATATTTATTCGTATAGTAATTTATATTTATATGAATATAGATATTTATAGTGATATTAATATATATATTTATAGTGATATTAATATATATGTAGTTATATTAATATTTATATAGATAGTTTAATATATATATATATATAATTATATTAATATATAGTAGTTACATAAATATTCATATATTGGTATTTTAAATAAAATGGATATTATTTATTATTTAGATAATGATATTATATTTTATATGTAAATATGTTTAATTATTTATATTAAAAATTTAATTTTTAGGTGTGAATATATAAAAAAATATGTACATATAGTTATAAATTTGATTAAAAATAGCAATGAATTATAAAAAAACGATAAAATTTCAATGGAATAATATCAATATGAATGTAATACCTTGGAATAAATTCACTCCCCCCCAAAAAAACTCAATAATACCCCCTTAAACGAGGCTGAAAATCCCCAAAATATTAAAAACTCAGGGTACCCCGACTAAACACTCAGTTTTGGAGGTCTTCTGGGCCTCTTTTGCCCTTGCAAATCCCTTGCCCGGGGTTTCCCCAGTAATAGCGATGTAGAGATTGTCGTAGGAATTTATTTGATATGTTGTAGAGCTCAAATGGACACCCAGATCAAAAGTAATGACCGTTTGATGTTTGAGTTGCATTTTTAACATATTTTGGATCTTTTTTTTATTTTTTAGTCATCAAATTGTTATTAAATGACTATTATTACTCCATAATAATTAGAAAATATTTAACTATAGGTTTTTTAAAAAATTTTATAATCCAGTTTCACTAAATATCATATATATTATGTATATTAAGTTTAAATGTACATTTATACTTATCTAAAATATATTTAAAAATTATATATTATATTTATATCAATATAACTAAATTTATATAGTTATATATTAATATATATATATATATTTTGAATTCGACCCTTTATTAGTGCTTTAAAAAAAGCACTGATAAAGGCCCTCCCATATATCAGCGCAACTAAAGAAGCACTGATAAAGGTGTTCCCTTTATCCGTGCTAAAAAAAGCGCTGATAAAGGGGGGGCTTTTATCAACACTAAAAAAAGTGCTGATAAAGGGGTACTTTTATCAGCACTTTTTTTAGCGCTGATAAAGGCACCCTATATCATCTTTTTTGAGCGCTGCTAAAGGTACCCCCCTTTATCAGTGCTTTTTTGTTAGCACTGATAAAGGGGGGCACGAGGAAAAACTGTTTTTGTGGTAGTGGTACGTTACGACTATAGTATTCCATATGATACTATACTCAAAATATACATGTGTGAATACCAACAAGCTATTATAGCCCTCTACACACATATATGGAAAAAACTAACCACTTTTCCTACCAGCACAAGTAACTACCAAGAGAATAGAACGAGGCTAAAAGGGGTAGTCAGCCATCCATATTCCCACCAGAATTTTGGGGAAAAGAACCCCAGCACTCAAAAACCCCAGGGTGTCAGTTTCCCTAACAAATGGGGTGGTGTTGTGTATAGAAAAAAAAGCATTGAATATACTATAGATCAAAACCACTGTATGGGAATAAACTATTCTTAGACTCAACTACAACTAAAGTCTCTTAGACTCACGGCTGTGATATCTAAGGCAAGGTGTCCTATAAGAACCAAACCATTTTAAGAGCTATATTACATTTCATAATTCCCTTTTTACGAGTTTCACATTACGTTAATTAATTCATCAATAACTAATAAATCATTATTGATAGCCACATTATATTTCATTAGCATCACACGCAATGTCCACAGTCCTGTTAAATTGTAACCTCGGCATTGAATCCCAGCAATCTCCAACCCCATGGGTTAACATTGTTTATTCAATTATTTATTTATAACATTACATTCTTATAATCCTATGCATACTAAAAAAATTATATTCTACCAATCCCAAGTGGATCAACCTAGTGATTAGATTAACTACCCATTGATCCATTCCCCTATATAGAAAGAGAGTTGACCCATCCTCCGTTGAGAAGCTAAACACAGAAAGCATGTGGCATACCCTCTGTGTCTTTTCCCCTTTCTGAAGATGGGTAAGAAAGACCAGATACATTGAGTAGTGAGGAATGTAAAGTAGATAAGCAACCAATAAGAATCCGTAAGAAACGAAAAATTCAAATCCAACCCATTTCATCATCCCCGGTGTCCTCCCCAATACCCACATGCATAAACTGATGCGTCTCGCCACTGTAGTCATCATTTGTTTCCCAAACTAGTAGGCCTCCATGCACCAACATATCACAACAGCCATCTAGGCCCACATAACAACACAAGCAGTAGGAAAAAAACATCATATCAATTGGGATCATGGCCCTTAAATAGGAATGGGGTAACTCAAAACCCTACAAGGAATTATATTTTATCAAATAATTAGTTCATCAATCCACCTTAGATTAACGGATTTTGTATTGATAGGTTCCAAATTCTAGATTACTAACTGGTGATATATAAAATATAATTATACACACTTGATGTACCAATTTGATTGACATCAATTTATAATAGAAAGGACCATATTCATTTAAATTACTATTTATCTTTAGCCAAACAATTATAATTTAATTCTGGATTTACATTCTTTGTTAATTTACAGCATGAAATAAAGTATAAACAAAGAAGGAATATATATCACAATCTTAAGAAAAACATTAGGCAATAACACATGATCGATATCAATTTATTTATCCAGGTAAAATATTTATTACGTCAATTCAATTGTGATCTCATGGGATAAATCATGCTATCTATACAGTTTGTCGTCAAATAAATGAGAAGCAATGAATATAAGGCCCTGACCATAAACCTTACTTAATATTGAATTAAATGAATAATTCACATGGAGGATCTTTTCAGGTTTAGAGTTTTAGAGAATTAGTACATAACTATTACATCTCAAAACATTACAAAGTAGACACTTCTACTAAGTTTACAAAGAATAAAGACTCTTAAAAAAAACATGTCGAGTTCCATGTTTTATATAGCATGACTTTCCCTTGATCCCATCCTTGACCCTATTCCACAATAAGTCCTGTGAAAAACATTTCAAAAAAACATGGGGTGAGCATAAAAAGCTCATTAAGGGATACACAAAGAATGAAAACGGTTAGTTTATCAAAAGAACAAGTAAACCATGTATACTTTATCAAAGTAATAATTTTCGCCTTTATGAAGTAGTAAAAACACTTCACTGAATAAAAGATCATTACTTACCCTTTTGTAACCAAAAGATTACCATAAAACCCATATAAAGATCACATAACATATAAAGATAACTTGGGACATATACATACTAAAATGGAATAACCAGACGGTCGACTTCCACACATATCACTTAATGAAATAGCCATACAGATGACTTCCATACCCAATGCATTGGAGGTTATAATGTAACCACCCATCCTGGTATTCACGGCACCACCCTTTATATGGCTTATCACGTAACCACCCGTCAAATGTCCATGTACCATTATAAAATCATAAGACATAAAAAAAATATAATGAAAAGAAAACATTTCCACACTTTGATCACAATATATAGCATTAATATATTGACATAACAAATCAATTATAAAAAACATTTTCAATACCAAAATACATAAAAGAGTATATGGTATTTATTTCATTTTAAAAACATTACGGCTTGTTAAGGAATCCAAAGACCAAATAATACTCGCGGCGGCGGAAATGGTCATCACCACGTACATTAAAAGAGACATTCCTTTTTTTCGTTTAGTAAAACGCTTCATAGAAAAATATTAATTTTGTGTAAAAGTGAAAGTCAAATGGGTTTATACACCGTATAAAGGAAAGTTGTGTATAAAACAAAATATGCCTCAATGAAAGGAGATTGAGATGAAGTCCCTTACCTCGGGTCCGACTTGACTCGATCGTTCTTTAACCTACTGAATAATAAACTTGAGTTAATTTATACTTGCTTAAGAACCTTTTTCAATTTCATTATTCCTTTTATATCACTTATTACCATGTTATGAACACTATTTAATTATTTAATTTAATAACAGTCGTTTTAACGATCATTGGTACTTGAGTCAAAAATAAACTCTTTATAATTACATGTTTTTCATGTATCCATTATATCCATAGTTATACTCATGATTTAGATATCATATATATCATATATATCCAGTATATACATGCATTTAAAATATTACATAACGTTTAGAGGTATGAAATGAAATGCACCGTTCATGAAGACAGTAATCCGTACGTACGCATGAACGCTACTTTCATTTCTATGTCATATTAATGGTATTAAAACTAAATGAGAGATATGAATATTTTAATTCCATAATTATATTCATATTTTATATGTAACATAAATCATATATATCCATTATATATATATGTACTTATAATAGTACATTACATTTGGGGATAAGAAATGAAATGCACCGTTCATGGAGACGGTAAGTCGTACGTACGCATGAACGCTACATTCATTTCTATATCATAATTTAATGGAATTAGAACATAATGATACATAATAGTATTATAATTCCAGTATGGTATCATATATAATATCATTAAATCTATCATTTATACGTACCACATTTGGTATTAAGGAATCAAATCACTTTGAGGGGGCTGTAGTACGCACTTTCTAAAATGAAGATATCGCATATACCCATAATGGAAAACATAAAGGTATGTCATAAATGAAAAATACAGAAGCTAAAGTAAAACATAAACATATTATATATCAATATATAAATATAGTGTCATCTTAATGTCCACCTTTGAAGGTGTTAAAATAATATGGAACAATCATCGTTTCGTGAGGAAGAAATTCACCATCCACGGAAACAGTTTGTTCTTTAACCATTAGATGTAGGTGTGTGTAAGTGTAGCTCGAATCCTTCTTATAAAAACATCCTAGTATATGTATGATACTGTAGTTGTTACAAAAGAAATGAATAAAAAGCATTTAGGGGGTTTGAGAAGAAAAATAATACATAAGAACACAAGAGAAGACACTACATTTAAATCGGGTAACTATTTTTGATTTGAGCTCAAAGGCTTCCTTGGGAAGACTTCTGACCAATGTGAGGTTTCTAAGAGTTAGAGAGGGATGCGGAGAGACAAAATGGTCAGGGGTTGGCCGAGAAAAAGGCTTTGGATGTGTGGGTAAGGTGGTAGAGGTGGGGGCCTTTTATAAGAGGAGAGGAGGGGCACTCTTGGAAAGTTAAGAAAAGATAATTTTTTATAAAATTATTTTCGGATATAAAAAGTCCCAAAATTATAAATTTATAGGATAAGGTGATAAAAGTTCTAAATCCACCCATCCAATAGTTTTTTGACATGTTTAGGTCTTACTTTTTACATTATCTTTTCATTTTATTTAAATCGTTAAATAATGAGGTAATCGCTGCAACATCATGGTGTCATAAATAATTTAATTTATTTAATGTCTAAAAATTATAAAAAAATTATCATTATGTAGTAAATATTTTTATATTTCTAATGAATATTTATAGTCCAAAATCTGACTTGTATAACCCCATTTAGGAATTGTTTTAGTAAAACAACTCATGTTTGTGACATTTTAATTTTAACATTAAATAAAAAGTTTTTAATGTCATTTTCCTATCAAAGTGGTTCCATGGGGTCCCCAAGTTGACCCATGGATTTTCATGGTCGGCCATTACACATCCAATAAGGGTAAGACATGTGTCATGTTTATTTCATGTTATTAAAACATTATTTTGACCTTAAACTACACTAATTACCTCTAATCGCGATTAATAAACTTAAAAGTTACTATTCACCAAAAACTTATTTTATTCCCATTGAACAAAAGTTTACTTCTTAATGACAACCATGTTTGTCAGATTTTTTAAATTCAAAACACAGAGGTGGTAAGATTTCATTTAAACGAAAAATCTGTTTTTTAAGTACCACTTAGTGGATTCACTATTCATCAAAATTGATGTTTTTTTGAAAAATAACAAAACATCACCCTAATCTATATTTGATATTCCGAATTCAAAAATGAAGTCCATTTTAAAAAATTCAAAACATATAAGTTTCATTAACTAATTTAATAATTAATTCCCGATGTCCGAGAAAATAGAGTGTTTTTATGAAACAATAAGTATCAAAAGATTGACACTAGTTTAAGTCCGATTTCAAAGTGAAATTAATCACAATGACCAAAATTGGATTAAATGGTAGAAATATATTTTAATTTCACTTTCAAACCAATTCAAAAGATAATCTAATCATAAAAATAAATTATATTAAAAAGGGGTTTTGAATTAAAATACAACAGTTTTCACTATTCATTTAAAAATATCATTATAGGAAAAATACCAAAAATTTACACAAAGTAAATTTCAATGTCCCAGTCATAAAGAATAAGTTTATTTCAATAAATATAGCTTATAAAATTTTAAAAAGTTTGATTTTAAAATGGTTTTCCATCAAAAGGTAGTAAAATAATCTTTTAAAAATATTAATGTATTCCGTGCTTAAGATTGGATTTATTCTCATTTTATGCCTCTAAAAAACTATCTAATTAATTAATAGACATAGATAAAAATATCAATTATTCATTACTTACTTTGGATGTTACATCCATCCCCCCATTAGAAAATTGTGTCCCCGCAATTTATTTACTTATCGAATAAGTGGGGGTATTTTGCCCTTATTGCATTTTCAGATTCCTATGTTTCCTATTCAATCATGTGGTTTTTCCACAAAACCTTTACCTGATGAATCAACTTATTCCATAACACTTGCTCCTTGTGGTCATGAATCTGTACCGGTTGTTCCTCATAAGATAGGTTCTCTTCTAGATAAACTACCTCTGGACTCAAAACATGAGATGGATCTGGCTTGTACTTCCTTACCATTGAAACATGAAAACATTGTGTACCTGAGATAAACTCGGAGGTAATGCCACTCGGTATGAAACTGATCCAACTCTCTCCAAAATTTCATATGGTCCAATTAACCTTGGACTCAGCTTTCCTTTCTTACCAAATCGCATCACACTTTTCCATGGTGAGAGTTTGAGAAAAACATGATCACCTACCTCAAAAGAGAGATCATTCCTCCTGTTGTCCGCATAACTCTTCTGCCTGCTCTGAGCTATTCTTATGTGTTTCTGTATCAGCTGAACTTTTTCTCCCAACTCTTCTATCAATTCTGGTCCCATCAGCTTCCATTCACCCACTTCATCCCAGAAAGCCGGAGTTCGACACCACTTCCCATATAATGCCTCAAATGGTGCAATCTGTATAATGGAATGAAAACTGTTATTATATAAAAATTCAACCAAAGAAAGATGGTGTTCCCAACTTCCCTGATATTCCATTGAACAAGCATGTAGCATATCCTCCAAGGTACTAATTGTTCGTTCTGATAGCCCAACTGATTGCAGATGAAAAGCTGTACTAAAACTTAATTCAGTACCCAACGACTTCGGAAGGCCTTTCAAAAAGTTTGATGTAAACCTAGGATCACGATCAAATACAATGGAGAGAGGAACTCCATGTAACCCGACTATCTCTTTAAGATACAAATGGGAAAGTTGATCTAGGGAAAAATTATCTCGTATAGAAAGGAAATGAGACGATTTAGTCAAGAGACCAACAATAACCCAGATTACATTATTACCTCGAGGTGTCTTCGGAAATCCTAAAATGAATTCCATGGATATATTTTCCCATTTCCACTCTGTCACTGGTAAAGGACGAAGCATCCCTTTCAGTAACTTCCACTCTTCTTTAACCTGTTGACAAGTCAAACACTTCACTGTAAAATCAGCAATTTCTCTTTTCATTCCATCCCACCAGTAATAATCCCATAGATCTCTATAAATCTTAGTACTGCCATGATGAACTGAAAATGGAGAACTATGAGCTTCACATAACAACCGTCTCTTCAACAGTGAATCACAAGGAACACACAATATCTTCCCAAATCACAAAACACAATCATTATCAATGTTGAATTCAGGCAACTTACCCTTCTGAACTAGCTCTACCTTTTTCTGCAACTCACTGTCTTGCTTCTGTGCTTGCTTGATTCTGTCGGATAGAGAAGATTTAATTAATACCTGAAACAAAACAGAAGAACATCCTGCACCAAAAAATTCTATGCCAAAGTTCATCAAATCTTTAACCAAAGTATCACATTCCAAACACAACATTGTTAATGAAGCATTAATATTTCGACTCAAAGCATCAGTCACTTTATTTTCTTTTCCCGGATAGTAATGAATTGTACAATCATAATCCTTGATTAATTCCAGCCATCTCCTCTGTCGCATGTTCAATTCATTCTGAGTGAATATATACTTTAAAATTTTGTGATCAGTATATATTTCACACTTTACTCCATACAAATGATGCCACGAAATTTTTAAAGCGAAAACTACAGCAGCTAATTCCAAATCATGTGTAGTGTAATTTACCTTAGGAGTTTTCAACTGTCATGAAGCATAAGAAATTACCTGATCATTCTGCATTAGGACACAACCAAGTCCTTTCAATGAAGCATCATTGTGGATAACAAACTCACTATTCCTGGAAGGTAGTTCCAAAACTGGAGCATTCACCAATCTTCTTTTCATCTCCTGAAAACAATCAGCACATTCTTTTTTCCAGATCAACATAACACCCTTATGTGTTAGCTTAGTCATTGGACAAGATAAACATGAAAAATTTCTAACAAATTTTCAGTAATAGCCTCCCAAACCAAGGAAACTACAAATCTGAGTTACATTTGTGAGTCTTGGCCATTCTTCAACAAACTTTTTTTTTGCAGGATCAACAGTTATCTCATCATTAGAAACAATGTGACCAAGGAAATAAATTTTTTGTAACCAAAACACACACTTTCTGAATTTTCCATACAGTTTCTTTTCTTTTAAGGTTTTCAAGATAACCCTTAAATGACTTTTATGCACCTCTATACTTTTAGAAAACACAAAAATATCCTCAATAAAAACAACTAAAATTTTTATCCTGAGTCAAGTTAGCCATCACTGAAACAAACTATTTAGTTCTGATTCTGACCATCTCAGGATACTGATTTGAACGGTCATTTACCTCTGTATGCCTTCCCAGAAAATCTGTTCTGTTTCTTCTATGAAAACCCATTCTTAACACAGAAATATCTTTGGGGAAACAACATGATAAACTTCAATTGCTATGTCATTTCAATTTTTCCATAAAAAAATATTTTTTGATAGTAATTTAATAGAATTCTAACTCTTAAAGTTATCTAAACCGACCTATGATACCAACTACAAGGCCCCGACCTTAAACCCTACTTAATATTGAATTAAATGAATAATTCACATTGAGGATCTTTTCAGGTTTAGAGTTTTATAGAATTAGGAAATAACTATTACATCTTTAAAGATTAAAAAGTAGACACTTCTACTAAGTTTCCATAGAATAAAAACTCTTAAAAATAAACATGTATTGTTCCACGTTTTATATAGCATGACTTTCTCTTGATCCCATCCTTGACCCTATTCCACATTAAGTCCTGTGAAAAACATTTCAAAAAAACTTGGGGTGAGCATAAAAAGCTCAGTAAGGGATACAAAAATAATGAAAACTGTTATTTTATCAAAATAACAAGTAAACCATGTATACATTAACAAAGTAATATTTTTCACCTTTATGAAGTAGTAAAAACAATTAACTGAATAAAAGATCATTACATACCCTTTTGTAACCAAAATATTACCATAAAACCCATATAAAGATCACATAACATATAGAGGTAACTTGGGACATAAACATACTTAAATGGAATAACCATACGGTCGACTTCCACACTTATCCCTTAATGGAATATCCATACTACTGACTTCCATAGCCATTGCATTGGAGGTTATAACGTAACCACCCATCCTAGTATTCACGGCACCACCCGTCATATGGTTTATCACGTAACCACTCGTCAAATGTCCAAGTACCATTATAAAATCGTAAGACATAAAACAAATATAATGGAAAGACAACATTTCCACACATTGTTCACAATATATCACATAAATATATTGACATAAAAAATTCATTATAAAACACATTTTCAATACCAAAATACATAAAAGTGTATATGGTATTTATTTCATTTTAAAAACATTAAGACTTGTTGAGGAAGCCAAAGACCAAATAATACTCGCGGCGGCGGAAAATGTCATTATCACCGCGTATGTTAAAAGAAACATTACTTTTTGTTGTTTAGTAAAACTCTTCATAGAAAAATATTCCTTTTGTGTAAAATTATATGTCAAAGGGTTTTATACACCTTATAAAGGAAAGATGTGTATAAAAAAAAATATGCCTCAATGAATGGAGATTGAGATGAAGTCCCTTACCTCGAGTCCAACTTGACTCGATCGTTCTTTAACCTCCTGATTAATAAACTTGAGTTAATTTCTAATTGCTTAAGAACCTTTTTCAAGTTCATTATTCCTTTTATATCACTTTTTATCATGTTATGAACACTATTTAATTATTTATGATAATAAAGGTCATTTTAACGATCATTGGTACTTGAGTCAACAATAAACTCTTTATAATTACAAGTTGTTCATGTATCCATTATATCCAGAGTAATACTCATGATTTAGATATCATATATATCATATATATACAGTATATACATGCATTTATAGTATTACATAACGTTTAGAGGTATGAAATGAAATGCACTGTTCATGGAGACGGTAACCCATACGTACGCATGAATGCTACTTTCATTTCTATGTCATATTAATGGAATTAAAACCAAATGAGAGATATGTATATTTTAATTCCAGAATTATATTTATCATTTATATGTAACATAAATCATATATATCCGTTATATATATATGTACTTATAATAGTACATTACATTTGGAGATAAGAAATGAAATCCACCGTTCATGGAGACGGTAAGCCGTACATACGCATGAACTCTAATTGCATTTCTATCTCATAAATTAATGTAATTAAAACATAATGATACATAATAGTATTATAATTATAGTATGGTATCATATATAATATCATTAAATCTATCCTTCCTACGTACCACATATGGTATTAACGAATCAAATCAGTTTGAGGGGGCGGTAGTACACACTTCCTAAAATGAAGATATCGCGTATACCCATAATGGAAGTCATAAAGGTATGTCATAAATAAAAAATACAGAAGCTAAAGTAAAACATAAACATATTATATATCATATATAAATATCATGTCATCTTAATGGCCACCGTTGAAAGTGTTAATAGAATATTGAACAATCATCGTTTCGTGAGGCAGAAATTCACCATCCACGGAAACTGTTTGTTCTTTAAACATTAGATGAAGGTGCGTGTATGTTTATCTTGAATACTTCTTATAAAAACATCCTATTATATGGAATATACTGGAGTTGTTACAAAAGAAATGAATAAAAATAGTTTAGGGGGATGGAGAAGCAAAATAAAACATAAGAACAGAAGAGAAGACACTACCTTTAAATTAGGTAACTCTTTTTGATTTGAGCTCAAAGGATTCCTTGGAAAGACTTCTGCCCAAAGTGAGGCTTCTAAAAGTTATAGGGGGATGTGGTGAGACAAAATGGTCAGGTTTTGGCCGAGACATAGACTTTAGATGTGTGGGTAAGGTGGTAGAGGTGGGGGCCTTTTATAAGAGGAGAGGAGGGGCACTCTTCGAATGTTAAGAAAAGATACTTTGTTATAAAATGATTTTCGGATAAAAAAAGTCCCAAAATTATACATTTCAAGTATAAGGTGATAATAGTTCTAAATCCACCCATCAAATATGTTTTTGACATGTTTAGGAATTATATTTTACATTATCTTTTCATTTTATTTAAATCATTAAATAATGAGGTAATCGCTGCATCATCATGGTGTCATAAATAATTTATTTTATTTAATGTCTAAAAAATATATAAATAATATCATGATATAGGAAATCTTTTTATTTTTCTAATGAATATTTATAGTCAATAATCTGACTTGTATAACCCCATATAAAAATTGTTTTAGTAAAATAACTCATGTTTGTGACATTTTAATTTTAACATCAAATAAAAAGTTCTTAATGTCATTTTCCTATCAAAGTGTCTCCATGGGGTCTCCAAGTTGACCCATGGATTTTATGGGTTTTCCATGACACATCCAATAAGGGTAGGAAATGTGTCAAGTTTATTTCATATTATTTAAACATTAATTTTACCTTAAACTGCACTAATTACTTCTAATCGAGATTAATAAACGTAAAAGTTACTATTCACCAAAAAATTATTTTAATCCCATTGAACCACATTTTACTTCTTATTGACAACCATGTATGTTGGATTTTTGAAATTCAAAACACAGAGGTGGTGAAATTTCATTTAAACGAAAAATCAGTTTTTAAGTCCCACTTAGTGGTTTCACTATTCATCAAAAATTGATGTTTTTCAGAAAAATACCAAAACATCACCCTAAGATATATTTGATATTCTGAATTCAAAAATTAAGTCAATTTTACAAAATTAAAAACATATAAGTTGCATTAATTAATTTAATAATTAATTCCTGCAATCAGAGAAAATAGCGTGTTTTTATGAAACAATAAGTATCAAAAGATTGATACTAGTTTAAGTCCGATTTCAAAGTGAAATTAATTCCAACGACGACAATTGGATTAAATGGTAAAAATATATTCTAATTTTACTTTAAAACCAATTCAAAAGATAATCTAATCATATAAATAAATTATATTAAAAAGAGGTTTTGAATTAAAATACAACATTTTTCACTATTCATTAAAAAATGATCTTTGTTGGAAAAATATCAAAAAATTTACACAAAGTAAATTTCAATGTCCCAATCATAAAGAATAAGTTTATTTGGACACATATAGCTTATAAAATTGTAAAAATTTTGATTTAAAAATGGTTTTCCATCAAAAGGTAGTAAAATAATCTTTTAAAAATATTAGTGTATTACATGCTTAAGATTGGATTTATTCTCATTTTAAGCCTCTAAAACACTATTTAATTCATTAATAGACATAGATAAAAATATATATTATTCATTACTTACTTGGGATGTTACAATGAATCTCGTAGCTCAAATGGTTCTTTCCATTCTTTATACAAGAACGATCCATACAAAGGATCACGATCCCATCCTCCCATGACAACAGTATCCACCTGATGATGTAGAGACACCACCAAACCAGTAAAAACCCAAGATATTCCCATTAATAAGATGGAGATATAATTCCATAAAACAGAAAGGATAAATAGAAGGAGATGAACCTAAAATGATGCAAATAAAACGTACCTTATATCAATGAAGGATCGACACATGCTTCTTGAAAAAAACATGGGGTGCTTATGCAGTAGTAAGAAACATCAAGGGGAAACTATCCAAGAATTAAGGTTCGATCACACCAATCATATATGTTTATGGAAAGGATCGAGCCTCTCTAACTTGGGAATTAGATGTTTAAACAAGGTTGGAAGATATATAATCCATTTAGAAGATTTAATAATGCAGTATTTTATGATACGCTGGATTTTCCATTAAAAGTGGATCGCATTAAACCACATAGTTCAACCATGTAAAGGCATCCTGATTCATAGGAAAATTAATATAGGAGTTATGAGATTTTATTTTTCCATAAATCCCTTAATATAAGGCCTTGAATGTGTTTTACATCAATGAAAATGTCAAAGGGGAAAAACTGTTGGATGCAAGAAACACTGTTCAAAATCTTGGAAGCAATGTACACTGGATGATCCTGGAAACACTGTAAACGATTCTAGAACATTGTACACTCACTGATCCCAGACTCAATGATCTGAGAAACATTGTTCATAACATGACTCACCGATCATAGACTCATAGACTATGGACTCACCAATACTAGAAACACTATACCCTGAATGACTCAACGATCCTAGAAACAATTTTTACAAAATGACTCACCAATCTAGGCCTCAATAATTTGGGAAACACCGTTCACAAAATAAATCACCGATCCTTGACTCACCGATCTTCGACTCACAGATACTGGAAACACTGTTCTCAAAATGAGTCACTAATACTAAACTCACTGATCCGGGAAACACTGTTCACAGAATGACTCACCGAACCTGGACTCCCCAATCTTAGAAACACTATTCATAAAATGACTCATTGATCCTAGACTCACCAACCCTGGTGGAATAGTTCACATCCGTCTCACTGATGGAACTGTTCACATCAGCCTCACCCATGGAACTATTCACACCGGCCTCACTGATGGAACTGTTCACATGGGTCTCACCGATGGAAGTATTCACATCAGTCCGACCCATGGAACTATTCACATCGGCCTCACTAATGGAACTGTTCACATGGGTCTCACTGATGGAACTGTTCAAATCAGTCTCACCCATGGAACTATTCACATCGGCCTCACTGATGGAACTATTCACAAGGGTCTCAATGATGGTACTATTTGTATAATTGGATAAATTGATAATTGTTGAGGATAAGTCACCTTGACCTACCAAAACACCTCATACATCTGATTTTCATAGATTAATGGAATAGAGATGTCTGGTCCATTACTTCAAATACTTATCAAAACTGTCTCAACGTTGAGAATTCAATACAAACGAAAAAGGAAAGCGAAAATAAGTTGAAATAGCCACCCATCGAGATGCCTCCCAAAAGAGTGCAGGCCACAAGAAGCAACCAACGAAAGCCATCTCATAAACACGAAAGGTCTACATCTTCAAAGACTACATCATTATATGAAAGGTTTTAAACTTCTAACAAATCTAGTTATTGAGAACATATCTGTGACTCACCTTCCCAAGTATTATCTTCCATGCCACTTTGTCGCCACAAGACACGAACCATGGGGATTGAATACCCAAACAAAACCTTATCATTGTAGTCTTTGATCTACATAGGTTACTCCTCAAAGGTCACATCATCATCAACATTGATCTCTCCCCAATCGACAATGTGAGATTCATCATGAATATAATAAAAGAGTTGTGAAACATGAAAATAATTTTTTATACGGCTCATATGTGGTTGAAGTGCTACCTGGTACGCCACAACTCCAACATGAACTAACACCTTGAATGGCCCAACTATCCGAGGAGAAAGCTTACTCATATGACAAATCCTCCACTACGCATGATTGGGAATCACCTTTAGAAACATTTGATCATAAACATCAAACTCTAAGGGTATCTTCATTTGATTTTAATATGATTTTTGATGATCTTACGTTTTCCCCGTCCTCCCATGAATCACCTAAACCCTCTCTGTTGTATTATACATTAGTTTCATTATGAGAATTGTTGTCTCTCCGCCAGTCCAACAAGATGGAGAATGTCAAGGCTGACCAAAGGAGGCTTCAAATTGCACCATACCAATGGTGTAATAAATACTATTATTTTAAGAGAAGTCCAACAAGTATAAGATCCTCATTCACAAACCTCCAAAATCGTGGACAAAAGAGCATAACATGTCATCATGAGTCTGGATGGTTCACTCTGTTTGACTATCTGTTTGTGGGAGAAAATTTGTTCTAAGGCAAATCTATGAACAAAGAATATGTTGGAGACATATATAAATCCATGAGGTAAAATGAGGATCATGATTAGAAATGATATTCCTCCAGACTCCATGAATTCTCACCACCACCTCTAGGTACTACCTTGGAAAAACTTCAACTGAGCTCGACTACGTGATTTTTATAAAGTGAGATGATTTTTCTATGTAGTCCACTACCACCCATATAACAAAATTTCCTCCCAGATCACGTGGTAATCTTGTAAAAATGTACATTTAGATGTCCTCGCACTTCCACTAAGGAATATCTAATTGCTGGTGCAGACCACTCAGAACACAGCATTCGAACTCCACAATATGGCATACCAATCATTGAGTCACAATCTCCACAACCACATTATTCATCCCAGGCCACCAAGACTAGCTAGTCATGGTTCAGTACATCTTTCTCACGCCGGGGTGCACCTCAAAAGGAGAAATATTGAACACTCTGAGAACCATATCATGGATAGTCAAAGGAACAAATATCCATCCATGATAAAACACTTGGTGTTTTTAATCCTCAGACCAACCATCAGGGGAATCTCCATAAACAACTCAGTCTATCCATACTTCCACCTATTCATCCCCAATCATGGACTCTTCCACCTGTTGCACTAGTGATGACTACACTATCATCTGAAAAAGACAACCTCGACACCCATATTCTCCTATATCAAGATGTAATGCAGGCAATTCTTCCATTACTCTCTACGAATCACTAGATTCATGCACTACATCACCACAAAACTTCCTACTCAGTGAATCGGCTATAATATTTCACATTCAATGTGTAAACAATATTTTGAATTCGTATTCTTGTAATAACTCTATCCTCTGAAGATGTCGTAAAATCAAGTCACGATGGAAGAAAACATACCACAGGCTCTTATGAACGTTGTAAACCACAAAGAAATCACCAATGAGGTATTGTATCCACAACTTCAGGGAAAACACCACTACTAGAAACTCAAGATTATTGGTGCAACAGTTACATTCATGACAATGAAACTCCCAAGTCCCATAAGAATCAACTGATCTTTGCTACATCAGAACACAACCGAACCCTAGATGCGTGGCATCATAGAAAACATTAAACTGAACGCCCTCAGCTGGATGATAGTGAACAAGATCAATTACTAACGTATCCTTTAGATAACCGTAAGATTCCTCACACTAATCCATCCATATTAATGCATGATCCATCCATGTCAAGGTAGTCATAGGAGTCACAACTCGAGCGAAATCATCTACGAACCACTCGTAGTAGCTTGCAAGAACAAAGAAACTTCACACCTCTAACACAATATTGGGGGATTTCCAAGACACGACTACTTATATCTTCGATGTATTCTTAGCTACTCCCTACTGAGACACATCATGCCCGACCAAACGGATTTATCTAGCCCAAAACTCACACTTCTTCAACTTCCCAAATAGGTGATGATAATAAAGAACTCTCAAAACAACATGTAGATGCTCTTCCTGCTCCTCCTCAGATGCGGAGTTCACAAAGATGTAATCAATGAAAACAACCGTGAACAAGTCTAGGAACACACCAAAAACAACATTCATCAATCCCATGATCATATCTAGAGCATTTGTGACACCAAATGACATTACAACACACTCATAATGCCTAAGATGTCAATAGAAGGAAGTATTTATTATATCCTCATGCATCACATGCAACCGATGATATCTTGACCACAATTCAATAATTTATAACCAACATGAACCCTTTAGTTGATCGAATAAATCATCAATATGCAGAAGTGGATTTGGATTCTCCACTATCACATTGTTTATCTGATGATAATTATAACACAACCACACACTTCCATCATCGATCTAAATGAACAAAATAGGTGCACCCCATAGTGACACACTAGGCCAAACAAATCTACATTCTAACAGACCATCAAGGTGAAGACGTATCTCTCGTAACTCATAAGGGTCCATCCTATATTGAGGCATAGATATATGATATTCCCCTAGTTGTAAATAGATCACAAACATAATCTCCCATAGATGGGGAAATTCAACAACCTCTTATGGAAGGACATAAGGTTAATCTTCAATGACCCTAGGATCATTCAACTACAGAACCTCTGATGAACTCAACATTAGATCTTCCATCATGGATGATAAGTACATAACATGCCTATGTCTCATCCAAGGGACTCGCTCACCAACGAACACCACTGGCTCTCCATCTGCATCGAAGAACACAACATGTATCCTAAAGCATCAATGATATCCTACACCAAATACAACCAATACATGCCTTGTATGACATTACATGGCTGTATTCGTAAACATATGAAATCTCCCCTAGAACAGTGTTGCCCCAACACTAGCTCACAACCTCTACATTCTTTTTAAAAGTTAGCTCGACCTCCAACTAGAATAGTCAATTCCAAGGGCATTATAAGCCTCTCTATCTCAAGTCCCAAATCATAGACAAGGGTAGGTGATGTTAAGGAGTGTGTTTCTCTGGAATAAAATAAGGCATACACCATGGTATAAAATATTCAAAGGGTACCTTGAATGAGATCCGGCTTTCATGGTGCTGGAAACACTAATGCATGAAGCTGACCATTACCTCCTCTAAGACCTCTCTGACCCAAATGATGGCCACCACCACAGCCGCACACTGTTATCTAATGATCGGGAGAATCACAGGGTTGTCCTCTGCCTACCCCATCTACCCTCTTCTAATCTAAAGCTGGTGAAACTTGTTGCTGTTGGCTCAACTAGGACTTCTTCAACGGAGGAACCTGGAGAGAAAAACCTGGTGCTTGCTGACAGATCTGAAAGGTCGAGCACTCACCCTACTGATGACCTTATCAAACAGAAGATATGTGTCATCATCGTCATCCTCTACCTGGCAGTGATATGCTGGTACAACCTGCTGAACATCATCTATGAAAGTTTTATGAGGACGTCAACCTGGATCCATACTTATAAAATAACAAATATTTAGTGATCCTAAACCGAGAATATGGAAGACACAACATTAATTAATTAATTTTTTTCATTTATTTATTTTAGTTTACCTTATCCCAAGGTATACCCATTCAAAATTAGGAACAAAGACGAATGATGAATGATCCTTTCCTAGGTCCCTACCCTAAAACTAGTATCACCTAATTTAGTTTCCATTTTAAACATAAAGTTATATACATCAGATCATATGGGTCCCTAAAAGCCTATGTCTCAAACGGTCTCCAGGGTTTACATCACTTTCTAAACATGACTGAAATTGTTGCCCTACCAACCCATGAAACCTCATATGTTCCTAACTCCAAACTCTATCCTATCCCTCAATATCCCTTTGATACCACTCTGTCATGAACCCCTCCCCACAATGAGTACCCCTCATGGGCTGATAATGTGAGAAGGGAGATAATGTCCCCTCAATCCTTCCTTCAGTAGTCCCCTGATTGGATACTAGCACCGAGGGTATAATAAATGCACAAATGGGAGTAATTATCCTCTAAGATAGCACATACTTAAGAGATAGATAAGATAGACAACAACCAATTCCAACATAGACTAATATATAAAAGAAATCCCAAGTACAAATATATAATGTAATGAAGACTACTACAACTGAATGGGGAAAAATAAAAATACCCTAAAGGAAGTTAAAACAAAAACAATTAGAAGCCCGAACTGCTCCAAAAACCCCATTCTAATTGAAACCATATTGATCTCCAACATGACCCATGTGACCTTAAAAGCATTTTATATATACATAGGGTGAGTATAACAATGTACTCAGTAGGATTCTCCCTGAAGCCTTTCGTACAAAAGTAATGAAAGCGTGCTAAAGCATAGTGAACAACAAGAAAAAGTAACTCATCACATAAATAAGTATACTATATTCCTAGCCTCACCATATATACTCTCACCAAATAAAGAAATCAAGAGTCTTTAATATAATAATGAATATCAAGGGTAACCCACTACTACTTCCCCAGTGGTTTGCCGCTTTTTCCCAACGATGCATGTCCTAAACAACTTTTAAAAAATGATTCCCGGCATAAACAAGGGAGAAGCACCACAACATGCACCTCATGCACCAAAACCACCACATCCACATAATAATGTAACCAGGTAGTTTTTGGGATCCACAAAAGCTCACATAACGTGTATCATTCGTCCGACATTATAACTTAATCCAATACATCCCACACACTGAGTAAGATTCCTCATGCCGTCACAGCCTATACACGTTACACCTATATTATTCTATAGGATACTATATCTAGAATATATTTGTGTGAATAACAACAATCCATTACATTACTCAACATACATATAAGGGGAAAACTAACTATTATGTCTACCAGCACAAGTAAATTCCATGAGACGAGAGCATGGCCAATGGGGGTAGTCTTCCATCCATCCTCCCACTAGAATGTTGGGGAAAACACACACCCATTAGAGTGTAAGTTTACCTATCTGATGGGGTGATGTAGCATATAGAAACCCAAAAAGTACAAAATATACTATATCTCACAACCACACTATGGGCATAACATTGTCATAGAATCAACTATAGCTATTGTCTCTCATACTCCCAGCTGCCACTTCTAAGACTAGATATCCTATTAGCACACAACCATTTCAATAACTTTATTACATTACATTATTTAATTTTTATCAGTTTCATTGTATGCTAATGAATTATTTACACACTAATTAACCATTGTCTATTTCCACATTATATTTCCTTTGCATCACACCCAAAGTCCAAAAGACCTTTAAATTGTAACCTCAACATTTCAACCCAACAAGCTCCATCATCATGGGTTAACATAATTTATTCAATTAATTATTTACATCATTACATTCCCATAATCCCATTCATAATAAGAAAACATTCTATGCTACTAAACACAAGGGGATCAAATCATTGAGAAAATGAACTAACCATCGATTCTTTGACACCTATAGAATGAGTGTAGACCCATCCTCCCTTGAGAAGATAAACACAAAAATTAGGTTGAAAAACCAACACATCATCGACCATTTTAGATGAAGGGTAAGAAAAAACAGATGCCTTGAGTAGTGGGGAATGTAAAGAAGATAAACAGACAATAACAATCAATATGAAACCAAACATTAATAACTAACCAATTTGATCATCCCATGTGTCCTCCCCAACACCCATATGGATAAAAAGATGCATCTTTCCACTCCACACGTCAACTGCGACCACAACTAGTAGGCCCCCATGCCCCCACATATCACAATTCCCATCTAGGATCACAACAAAACACAAGAAGTAGGGAAAAACATCATATCAAATGGGATCTTGGCCTTTAAACAAGGCAGAGGGTAACTCAGAACCCTATAAGGAATTAACTTTTATCAAACAACCAGTTATTTAATCCACCTTGGATTAACTAATTTAATATTATTTAGGTTCCAAAATAGGGATACCAATCCTGTAATATAATATAAATAATTAATCACTATTACTTCCCCAATTTGATTAACATCAAATAATAACAACAACAACCAGATTCATTTATATGTCTTTTTATCTTTGTCCAAAAAATTATCAAATAATATCAAATTTATGTTCTTTACCAATTTCTATCAAGAAATCATGTCGAAACAAAGAAAGAATAGAGATCACACTATCTATCATAACAAAAGGCAATAACATATGTTAGATATCAATTTCTTTATCTTGTTTAAATATTTATTTTGTCAATTCCATTTTGATCGAGTGGGATATAACTTGTTAACTATACAATTCTACATAAAATAAAGTATAAGCAATGAATCCCCTAACACAAAGGGTTCATGTAATTCTTTATATGAGAAAGATCCATACAATAGATCACGATCGCCTCCTCCCATGACCACTATATATACATGAGGATGCAGAGACCCCACCACACTTGTCAACACCCAAGAGAATCCCATTATGTACATGTAGATATCATTCCATAAAAGGGAAAGGAGAAAAAGAATGAGATGAACCGAAATGAATGTTGATAAAACATAACTTATATCGATGAAGTATCGACACTTGATTCTTGTACCAAAACTGGGGGTGCACATGAAACAGTAAGAAACATCAAGGGGAAATGATCTGCGGATTATTTTTTGACCACTCTAATCCAATGGAATGATGGAATGTTTAGATCTTCTCACACCAAGGAACAAGAAGGTAGAATAAGGGAGGAAGATATTTCATACCTTTAGAAGATTTAATGAATCATACACTATGATATACTAGATTTCCCATTAAATGTAGACATCATTAAACCATAGAGTTCGACCATGTTAAGGCATCTCAAAACTTAATAAAATTAATATAGGAGTTTTGATATTGTATTTGGCCTTAAATCCCTTAAAACAAGTCCTTGAATGAATTTTACATCAAAGAAAACGTTAATGGGGTGAAACTGTAGGAATCTAGAAATAATGTTCATGATCCTGGAAACACTGTGCACATACCGATCATGGAAACACTATAAAAGATTCTAGAAACACTATAATCTCACGGATACCAGACTCACTAATATTGGAAACACTATTCACAAAATTGCTCAAAGATCATAGACTCACCGATCATCGAATCCCCTATCATGGAAATACATTTAATGGAATAACTCATCGATCCTGGACTCACCAATCCTAGACTCACAGAACCTAGACTCACTGATCCTAGAAAAACTATTCACAATATGACTCACCAGTCCTGGAAACACTGTTCAAAAAATTAATCACTGATCCTAGACACACTGATCATAGAAAAACTATTCAAAATAATTACCCACCTATCCTAGACTCATCGATCCTGGAAATACTATTCACATAATGACTCACTAATCCTAGACACATTGTTCATAAAATGACTCACCGAACCTGGGCTCACCAATCCTGGTTGAAGATTTCACATTGGTCTCACCGATGGAATAGTTCACATCTGTCTCACTGATGTAACTTTTCACATCGGTCTCACTGATGGAACTGTTATCATCAATCTCACCAATGGAACTATTTGTAGATTTGGAAAATTGGAAAACTGGTGGGGATAAGTCACCTTAACCTCCTAGAACACCTCAGAACTGGATTTTCACAAAGGAATAGACCAGAGAGGTCTGAGACATTACAATATATGTCATATATTAATATCTTTCCCCTCATAATTCCCAGTCATGAATGGTGGTAAATAACAAATGAAGGACATCATTTCGTGAGACAGTAGTCTACCACGAAAGAACATTATGTCCGTTACCAATTTAACTAAAGTATGTGTAGGTATGGAAAATAAATTATCACATCAATATTTTAGTATATATAGGATATTTTTATTATATAATCATTCAATAAAAATCATTGATATGTTGGATAATGAAATTAAAACAATAGAGCTAGAGGGAGGATGTTAAATCTTCTTTCGGGAAATTCCAGTTGGTTTGAAACATAGGGATTCATGATTGGATTTCATCCCAAATTTATAATTCTATGATGAGTGTAGGTATATTTAATGATTATTTGAGTAGAGTATGGCTTATCCAAATGGTATGAGAGGTGTGAATAAGTTGGATGTGTGAGTGAAATTTTATAGAAAATGAGGAGTGAAATTTTTAAAAATTTAGGAAAAGAGAATTCAATTGACATTTTCCACATGTCATGTGGATAACATAATATCAAATTATATAAAAGTTATTATAGGGTATATATTTTAATAGAAATTTGATTTTGGAAAAGAATCTTCATAATTTAAAGTTTATCTTAATCGTTGTAATTAATTTTAATTTCATCCGCTATATTTTTGTTAAAAAATTAATGTATCCTGATTAAAAATTATATTTAGTTATGATTAAAAATATTTAATCCATTTATCACAATTAGAATAATCTTAATTCCATAAATTAATTTATAATTTATCCTGAAAACAGTATGACAATGTGGGTTTTGAAACTAAAGGTGTTCAAAACATTGATATGATTTTATATTAAATTTGAAATTTATATTGTCTGAAATAACATATATTGGATAAATATATAAAAAACAGAACTAAATAATATTTAAAACCAATCAAAAATTTAATTTATCCTTACAGATAAATTAGATGAACAATCAGTTTTGAATTAAAATTTATTGTTTTTTACTATTCATCAAAAAGTTAAACTACACTAGAAAATAAAAAAACACTCCCAAAATATTTTATATGTCCTAAATTATGAGATAATATTTATTTTTATATATAAAATCAATAAATTTTTAAAATAAATTGATTTATAATATGTTCTCCATTAAAAGGGCACAAATTTTTCATTCATAAAAATTATGGGTTTTGAAAATATTATTTTTTTTGTTCTTATCATTTGATAATAAAATCTAATAAATGTATATAGAAATTTCTTTATCGAATATATAATATATATATATATTATTATTTTAATATCACTCATTAATGGTAGTTAATAATATTTTACATGGTTAAATGACAATGTGATCATAAAAATAGTTTTTTATAAAAACATTCCATTTATATTAAACTAGTTATTATTTTTATTTCCAATTAATTTACCACCAAATGTATTCAAACATAAAATATAATAAATAATGTACTTTTAATTTAAAAAATAAAATATAGAGCTATATTTTATATTATTTTTTTAAATAATAATATACCATTTATATATTATTGTTCGGTAAGACACGTTCACGAGTGCTAAACATGTAGTCGTGGAAAATCAGTTATTGTGGGTGACTAAAGAAAAACTATGTGTTTCGTGTATATAAAGAGACATTTCAAGTGGTTTGAAATATATAATTAACATTTTTTTGAAATAATCAATAAATAAAAAATTAATAATTTTATTCTGAAATGAATTATTTTTATGTTATGGGATGCTACATTCTTGCCACCAAAAATAAATTATGTCCTCATATTTATAGATTGATCTAGGAGATCAGGGGAATGATATTTTGAAAAATAATTTTATTTGGAACTCTACATTTGGGAGTGGGTTAACAAAAAATCTTATTACTAATAGATATAATAAAAAGTGATTGTCACCAAAAAACAAGTCTTTCATATTGTAGATAAGTAACAAATAATTGGAAACATAAAGAAGCATAACATAATTTTCTAAATGAGAGTTATAGAGAAAATAGACACCACGAAATTGGGTGTTATAGATGTTATTAATATCCACAAGGCCAAAAACCACATAAATAAAAATGAAAGTTCATAAATATACTAAAATATGTTGATAATATGATAACATTTTTCATTAAAGACCCCTTTTCCATGTATTGAATAATTCTTTTACTCTCTATAAATATTGTTTAATGTATTTTAGTATATCATAAATAAAATATTATACTTTATTTGTTCCTTGAACTATAAATCTTAACATATTTACATTTTTTTCATTAAATATTAATTAAATTCATTAACCTTTAAACCACATCCAAATATAAACTTAAATCATTTCCAAAATTGATAACTACTCGAAAATATTATGATCCTACACATTTGAAGGATGATAATACAATTTACAAAATAAACATATTAAACAATATTAAGGGGGTTTTAATGACAATGTACCTCAACATTTCATTATGTTGAAAAATTGAATTGCTGTAAAATATTATTAAACACATGCATGTATTAAATTCCTGAAATATGACATGGATTATTAGATAAATTCCTTGAGAAAATATTCAATCTTTATCAATGATAACATAGAACACATATAAAATAAATTATTACTTTATTGTAATGTATTTTTCACTTATATAATTAAAATTATCCAAAATAGTCATTTATTGTGAAAAAAATCATTGTATAAACATTACGAAAATGTTAATGGTAGTCTTTCCCTCAACCATGTGTTTTCCCAAAACAATAACTTACTACAGAAAATATTTTATTGGAATCACAATGATCATAATCCAAAATCCTTAATGAAAATATAGTTTAGTATAATCCATACATATATTGTAACTATTAAAACAATTAAATCATTGATAATATTCTTAATGAAAATAATTACAGAATCCATATACAATCCGATTAATCAATACACATTGGTTGTATATATGACATAATCTTGAATATGATCCCTTAACATCTTTATAGGTATATTATCATGATGTTTGTTGAAATAATTTTCATAGTGATTCATCTCCTTGATGTTTTGACACAGATTAAAATTATTTTTTTATTCACTTCTCATTTTTTTCTTGGTGACCTATTTCTCCACAATTAATATAAACTCTCATTCGTTTTTGGAATTTTCCAGGGTGTATGCTTCCATAGATATATCATGATGTAAATTTATTACTAAAATTATTTTGATAAATTTAATTTATGTTTGGGTTCATATGACCTATTCCTCTATTTATTCTCATTGAATATATTTATCCTAGAAAATTTCTCCCCTATTTTAAAGGATCATAAAAAATTTTATTTGTATTATGAGAAATTCTATGAAACTAGTAATATTTTGATATTTGGATTAATAAATTCAATACTTCCATTAAACATACACTCTTTTTTGTGATTATAATTTATATAATACCTTGAAAACCTATTAATGTTACCTTCATACTTCCCAAAAAGTTTATAATTCCTTTTTATTTAATGTAAGAAAAATTATCATCATATCAATTTTTTTTCATAAGGGAGAAATTTATGGAACAATAAATCCTTAAATGCTCTCTATTCCATGATTTCTATTTATTATTACAACATATAATTCATAATAATTGACCCAAATGATCCAAATAACAATTTAGATAGTATACTATAAGTGTAACATTATCCATTTCACTATATCCCAATGCCTTGAATATCCTCTCCAAATATATAATACACTACTCAGCCAATATTATGTTAGTAGTCCCACAAAACCGTCAATGTCTATGTAACTTAATGTGATCCAATATTGTAAAACGTCAATGTGGAATAACTTTCACTATCCAGGAATGGTTATGTTTCATTACCTATGTAATATATCATAAAATTTCTATTACATTATCAGTCCCAATACTAGCTACATTTGTTTCCTATATGGGGAAATATTAACATTTTCCATGATTAATCGTTCCATTCTTCCTTCCATGCACCATTTATATATAATGTAATATACTATATTACATCAAAACATTATGTAACAAAATATAAAAACCCCTAAAGTGTGAAACACTTATCCTTAAATAAAATTTTTCATATACCTATTATGATAATAATAAAAACAATTTCTCCGGGTTCACATTTAATTTCAAATCTATAATAATGTTTTTAGTGGATATTTTAATTATATAAATTGTATCCCCCAAGAGTGGCATACCATGTTAGTAGTAATTCCTATTGTCATGTAACAGGTTACTCTAAGTATAGCCTGACACACCTAATCAATGTTGTTACCCCAATGCAATTTTTTTCCAAAACCACATCCAATTAAAGAATTTTCATAGGGACACAATCTAAGGACCCCCCCACATAATATGAATTCTGGAAAAATTTAGGCTTTTAAAAAATAATTATCTTCAATGTTTATCATGGGATTATGTTTTTTAATATACCTTTTCTAAAATCTAGTTTCTAGTGTTTCATCCTAATCTTCTCTGATAACAACTATAATGACCTAACCCTTGAATCACATAGGTGTTGTATTATTTAATTACATTCATATAGATACTTGATTAAACCTAAAAGGGGACAAGAATATTAGAATTTTTTTAAAATATATTACATACACAATACCCACATTACATTCTGAAAAGAATGTAACCTCATGATTTATAATAAATTGAAATAAACAGCCTCATTGATACTAATTAAAAGGAATATTCTTCACAAGATGGGTAATGGAAAAATAAAAAGGATGATATCAAACTACCAGTATGGTTGTGTAATGTGGAGTAAATTATTAATTGAAGAGAGTATATATACAAGGAATAGTTAATAACTGAAAATAAATGACATTACAATAACTAGATAAGGAATAATCATTATATAACCATTTGAAACTTAAGATATAGTTCATTTTTCAATAAAAAATAAATGGAAAAATCCCTATATATGTTGATGAAAAAACTAACGGATAAATAGAAACTAAGTTTGAATGAGGAAAATGTCTAATTATTATACACGATGTTTCCCTATTACATAGAATAGTTATCATCATGACCTTTCACATGATGTTTTTCAATATTGGGTAAAAACCCATCTAGTATGGATAACTAATTCTTCTAATGAAACTGTCTATGTTTTGATAAGGTAAATTTAATTATGGGCCACATGTGTCATACATGTCCAAAGCATTCTGAATATATTGAGTAATTGTTTTACATAATAATCAATATTCTATATCATCAAATGTTATTATTTAATATATAATATGAAATTATCAAGAATTATTCACTGAAATATATCTTACAAAATCATCTTTTGATGTTAAAGAATGCATATAAAATTGAAATATCATTAAAAAAATGCATTAGTAAAATAGTATTTATACATTGGAAGGTGCCCCTACACATTCAAAACATCATATCAGATTCCCCCTAAAAAAATATCATTAAATGAATATTATAATATCATGTAAATAAATATATTCAAGATATAATTTTTCCAAGGGTTGTATATAATCTATATAAATGATAACTTTTGAATAACAAAAAATAAATCTCAATAGAATGTAAATTGTGATGAAATCAATTACATTGCATCTAACATGTAACATGTGAATTTATAATTCGGAATAATATTCTTATTTTAATAATTAATTTTATTAAGAACCATTTTCATCATTATCATTAAATATATTTCACCAAATTAAAAATTTTAAACAAAATTTTAAATAAAATTTTGAATGTATGGTGTTATCAAAGTATTTGGATTATGTGTCCAAATCAAAATTCTAGGTAAACTATGGAAAAACAGTTCATTATATAATCAAACCCAAAATAATAATGATAAAATAATTATCATATATATACAAAATATAAAATTTTGACAGCAATTACTAATAATGTTTATGAAAATTTATCCAATATAACATTCATGGAGACGGTAGGACATACATATGAATGAGAAATGTCTCCATTTGTCTATAATCATTAAGGAATGATGGAAATTAAAGTTAAATAATTCACAAAATATATTTATTTAATTATAACCCATGTATTTAATCATATATAATTATATATATATAAATTGTTATGTAAATGGAATTACATCATTTCTAAGAGAAGGTACTCCACATAGCCAAGACCATCATTATTACTTTTTAGTTTGTGAAATGGGTAATAAAGTATGATATAATATATTAAATGATATATAATTATGTTATTAATATCACATATATTTAATTTTTTCCATGTATTTTTAATTAGAAATATTTTTTATACATTCCATGTATCACCTGAACGAATCACATCGCTTTAAGGAGGAAATGGTCCACACAGTCACAAATGATGTTGTCATGATAACACAAATGGAATGTGTAAGTGTATGTTTTATACAGGACTAATTATAGAATAATTAATGAATAAATATTATATATATCTTATGTTAATAATAATTTCCCCATAATTCCATAAAATTAATGTTCTTAAAGGAGAATGATGGATGTCAGTTCGTGAGGACGTAGTTTTCTGTGAACAAACATAGAGTCAGATACCCATTAGATGGAGAAGTGTATAGGTGGAGGATTAAAGCATAAAATAAAAACATCTAAGTAAATTAATTATTATTTTTTTATTCTACAATAATGAGATAAAATGATTTTATGGTGTGGATAATGAAAAAAAAATATTATAAGGAATGTTATTACCAATGCTTCTTTTAACTCTTATTGGTTTGCAAAAAAGATATTCATTAGATGGATATCTAAAAATAGCGAGGATTATAGTACGAGGGGAGGTCTATTTCAAGATTATTTTGTATATTTTGGGAGATATAAATTTTCATAGAGGTGTGAATAAGTGGGATGGTTGAGTTCTTTTTATAGTTGATGAGGAGTGACATTATAGTACATTTGGTAAATAGAAATTCCAACTTCATTTTGATCTGAACAAGTTGAACCAATAATAGACACAATTATATCCATCGTATTATTGGTTATAAATATGAACATAATATGGATTTTGGAAAATTTCATTGGTCATTTTGGACATCAGATTAAGGTCTACTCTCTTGTTTTGATAAATTTGTTCATATCCGTCATATATTTTTATTACATTCACTAATTGCTTTGGTAGTAAAAATAATATCACCATATTGTAAATTATAAATTAATAAAACTGAAAATAATAAATTAATTTGAAAAAAATTTAACAGAATAAGTGTCCAAATTAATTTAAATTAATCTTCTAGAGTGGACGACAATGTGGGTTTTGAATGTAAAAACATTTAACAATTTCAAGCATTTTTATATACAATTTCATTTAAATAATTATTCCAATCACTAAAAGTAGATACAAAGTATTAATATTTATAAGATTATGATTTAAGAAAAATTTATACTGTTATTTTAAAAAATATATAAATTAGTCAAAAAAGAAGTGTTGAATTAAAATTCAGTATTTTCCACAATTCAAAAAAATTAAACATCATAGAAAAGGTCCCAAAATTTACATTAAGGTAATTTTTATTTTATTATTTCAAATATAATTATTATTATTACATATAATGATAATAAAAGTCACAAAATTCGATTTAAAATGGGTTCACTAATAAAAGGTGGTAAAATTTCCATTATTAAAATATTGGTTTTTATGTGTAATGTTGGGTTTTTTCTTTTATTATGTTATTAAAATAAATTTAATAAATGTAAAAATTATTTTATAGATTATAAAATATATATCGAATTAGTGCCACTATGTAACTTTAATTAAAATATTTTACTTGTGTAAAATGTCTTTGTGAGACTAAACATAGTTTTATATAAAAACATTCCCTTTATATTCATTTTTGTTCTTATTCAAGTTTTTAAATAATTTATAACCAACGAATTCAACCATATATTTTGATAGAATTTTTAATCATATTAGCACTCATAAATTTAATGATTATTTATTTGATTATATAAATTAAAAATATCCTAATAGTGTATTATTGTTCGGTAAAACTCATTCTTGCATGTTATGAATGTCATCAAGAGAAATCAGTTATTTCATGTAATGAAAACTAACCATTATGTAACATGGATGGAAAGAAAAAAAACTATTATTTGTGTAATATAATATTAAATTGATGTTTCACATAAATTATCTCAGAACACAAAAAAATTACATTGGAAAAATAATATGTTATTGGCATGTTACACCATATTATTTCATGATATGTTTCTAACAACACATCCTAACATAATATGAATTTATGTAAATTTTATGTATAACATTGATAACATCTAAAAAAACATGACCAAAATCATTAATAGTATAGTACCCTTGGGAAAATTAAAACCTAAAACCTGATTTATGGGTGAACAACATCATCTCCCACTACGTTCTTCATAATGGGAACACTTCCTAAACATATTTTAAAGAATAAATATCTTCATAACTGAGTAAAATAAATAATCGTAAAGGCTAAGAACTGATTCATTGTAATGGATAACAATGATGATACAAAATAATTACATGAGAATAAGGGTATGTGAACATGTTCAAAACAAATGAAAAGCATGCCCTTTATATAAAAATTCATAATATTGAATAAAGACAAATATATTTATAGTTCATAAAATATTATTCATATAGAAATAAATGTACATGATCCATGAGAGAATAATATTTTAAAAGACATTTAATTTTTGGCATTATCATACATATAAGAAATTATATCATATGAGTCAAGGCGTACTACCTGGACCCTTATAAGAGAATATGTCTTTCAATAAAAAGAGTTCAACCACAATTCCATCCATGTATTACTGAACTATGTTAACTCTCAATTCTATTAATATCTATTTTATGAGATAGAAATATTTTCCCAATGATGTTTTGGGTTATATATGTCTCTCCCATCAAATAATTAAGTCATACATACATTTGAAAAAAGATATTAAAACATTTTCAATAACAAGAACAATAAATTAAATAGTTAAATATATAATATCCTATGAAAAATTAAAATCTATAAAAGCCTATGGAAAATTTTAATATATCCTAATAAATTTATCCTATAATAAATCATCAACATAAGTCAGTTTAATAATAATTTGGTCATCAAATAACCCATGTAAGATAAACTACTTTTAGAAAACACATGCTATATTAAACATTAACCATTCAAAGAAAGAAAAAATGTTTGATAGCTAGATCACATCAATATTAATTCAGAGGTAACATAAATAATTAATATCTTATATGGAAAATAATTTTGAAAGATCATATATATTATTTTATGAGGAATATACTTTATAGCTATGAAAACACTATTTAAAAAACAAACCATTGCAAAAATTATTTTATTTGAAAATAAATATTTAAAAATTTAACAATTATTTAAATTAATTATTTTATCTAATGATGTAATATCCTCTTAATGATGTACAAATAATCCTAATGTACCCATTAATATTTATTAGAAAAATCCAAATGGGCTTGGATTAGGAAAACAGTATTATGATTCTGTCAAAAATTGTTTTATAAAAAGTAAAAAGATTATAATAATGTATTTTATAAAATCTCATAGATTAAATGAAATTTTCATAACAATAATTGATTTTTTAGACATATTTAAAAAACCTATGTTTGATTGAAAATATATTTTTTATAGAAGAGTGAAATAATGTCTGATTATATTAAAAACATTTTCATAATTATCATAACAACCTAAGGGTAAAAAAATGATAATACTACATAATTATATCATAAATAATAATAGTTTAATAAAATTCATTATAATTATTGTGATATGGATATCAATATTTCATCAAAGGAAGCTAAATCATATACAAACCTCATAAATGATGAGGCAATAGTAATAAACAATTAACACATTGGAAACATGGATTCAAAATCCAAATGAGAAAATAGAATAACATACAATTAATATACCATGAAATGAGTTGTATTTATGATATAACATGTAATATGGGATGTATATATACCTAGTAAAATAATAAGGGTTTATAACATAAATTTATCACTCAAAAAAGGAAAATTGACTCAAAATTAGCATACCGATTTGCAAAATTTTAAAACAAAAATCCCAATGAAGGAGAGATAAAAAATGGATATTTAAATAAAAATAATTTTTTTAAAACCATCATAAAATACCATCATTGGACATATATAAACCACATAAAAATGATCTTTTGAATATAGCATGTGACTCGTATAATTAAAATGTGAGACAAATATCGCTCATCTTAAATCATAACTTCCATCGTACTCATTGAAAATTCCACTATAATATATATAATTTTCATATTAATCTATTAAGTATTCATATTTAAATATTATATCATATATTAATTTATTATAACCTTTTATTTCCCATTTAATAATGATATATGTTTAATTTTCTGTTTCATATAATAAACGCTTATTTTTATAAATTTTTTACTTAATTATATTATAGTTTTTCTTACCATAATCAAGATTTAATAATCATGAAAGTAATAAAGATGATATAAATATCATATTTTATCATTATATAATTATTTATAATTATACATTAAATATGGACCGACGTTCATTGACATTGTAGGCCATATGTATGCATGAACACTATATCCTTATTCTTGTCATATTTTAGGAAAAGAAATTATTTTTTATATTATTATAAAATAAAAAAATTTAATATCATATATATCACATATTTTTATTTAACCCATCCTTAATACATTACTTGTTAATCATTAATTAATCACATTGATTTTCAAGGTGGTAGTCCATCATACACCCAAATGATATTTCTATATTTCCTAAAAATTGAAAACATGAAATTATGTGTGATATAACAATTAATGAATAAAAAAACATCATCATAATAATAAATATAATATATATAAAATATTTACATAATAATTTCTTACCATGATAGGTAGAAATAGAAAAATTAATTATATCAGTTCATGAGGTGGTAGTTTTTTGTATGCACGATGAGTTATTTTATAACCCATTTTATGGAATTTTTTGTGATTATAGCATGTAATGATAATGTAACCAAATATCAGTATACTATAGATTATGATGATAAAATAGAATAATGATATTAAAATAATTTTATAGTTATGAGGGAGATAAAAATAAAAATTGATAATTGATGAACGTTACCAATTCTTCGGGTATCTCCTTTTGACTGAAATATAACTTTATTTATTATCATAAACCCAGTTTTAAGGGATATGGGGGAACCTAAAGTGATATCAAATACATTAGATATCTAAATGTATCACAATGGTACAAAAGACATAAAACTGGATGAAATAAACAATAGAAAACCCCTCCCCATCCTCAAAAACAATAAGACCCATATCTAGATTCTCAATAATTATTGGCTATCTGTCTCTGGCCAATATTAAGAGGTCTGATACCAATTGAAAAAGACATACCATGTCAAATATACGATTTTAGATTGAAATGGTGGGGTGAAAAACTTCATATCTAAACCTCATCCAGAGATGCCCCTAAAAATGATCTGGATTCATAGACCCTTAAATTATAGACCTTTGGCCACAAAACAAGTCACACCATCAATACCAATAAAAACCCAGTAAATAACCACATCACCCAGTAGATTAATAGGAAACAAACAAAAACTTCTAAAAATTAATTCATCAAACCAAATCCATCACAACAATGAGGCCAAAAAGACCCCATAACTAGCGCTGTTGAAAACACCACCATGAACTGAACCACAAAACCACAACTCATCACCACTATCAAGACCACTCGAGGAGAGCACATCCATAACCCAAAAAACATATCTTCAATAGTGAATTTGGTGGTATCCTAAAAAATATAAAACATTAGATATAAGACAGAACTCAAAACCATAACACTATAGTTGATCTCGAACTCGAAACCTGGAACACTATAATGCGCCACCATAGAAACAACCACTAAGAACACATAAATCCATAGAGATCCTGAACCTTGACATAGGAGAAATTCACAATGCCACATTTAACCCTTGATACTATAGTAGATCCCAACCCTCGATTCCATAGCACCTCACCATACCACCTTGGAGATTGCAGCCACAATCCCTCGATGTCATAATGGATCCCGACCCTCGACACCTAGAATACAGACCACAAATGCACAATGAATCCTCAGACAGGGGTGATGGTTACTATAAACTAATTATTTCCAATGAGGGGATCAATAACTACATAAATGGTAAAAGGATGGTGGTGGTGTGGGAAACCCTACCATAGTGGAGCCCCTTATAGACTCATCCCAACCTAGTCTACAATTTTTGAAATCTTAGGGTTATCTCATTTTTCTTTTAGAAAATGCCTTCAATGGTTGTCTTTATTACCCACTTACGGTTTCTCATATAATGGTATAGATGTTGGAAAGATATTTGGATAGGTTTATTCCATTCCAATGGTCATGAGTGGTGTGAATAAAGTGGGAGAGGGGTGAACTTTTATATTGTTGGAGAGTAGAAACCATTTAAATTTGTGAAAAAGAGAATTAAAACTGTGATTTTCATATGGAAAGTTATAAAATTGTATCCAATTATATTCATATACATTATATGGTCTGAATAATCCATGAATATTGGTTTTTATCATTTTAGGGTTTTTTTATAGAAAATAGTTTCAATGTATAACCATAATGTACTAATGTTTTTGCTGAATAACATTAATTAAATTTTAATTTCATTCAATATTACCATTGATAAAATGTTAGTTTTACAATAATACGAATTTTAAATTTTTATTATTACATATATGGAATCCATTTTTTAATATTATAATAACAAAAGTGGAAAATATTAATTGAAAATTAATTTTGTAGACTTGTCGGCAAAGATGTGATTTTAATAAAATAATAACAATATGATAAAATATTTTAATACTAAATTTTAATATTAAATTGATTTTTTTAGACAATGTTTTTTAATATATATATATATATTTACTAAATATATATTAAAACCCATTAAATTATAAATATAAATACAAATGAATTTGGAGAAAATTCAGTTTTCATTTAAAATTTATTATTTTTACTATTCATTAACAAATGAATCCCTTTATAAAGAACCAAACAATAACCCCCAAATCCCTTGATTATATTAAAAATTTTGGAAGGATATTATTTTTTGCATATTTAGGTTATGAAAATTTCACAAAATAATTTTTTTTTCAAAAAAGTAAATAATAGTTTTTTTAGGGAAATATTATATACAAAACATATCAATATTTATAGAAAACTATGTATTTAATTATCAATAAAATTTTTTTTACGAAACATATATATGTAAATTATATTTATTAATATTAATATTTTTATTTTTATTTTCAACTTTTTAATGGTGGGGTTTAAATAAATATATTTACCCAATGTCAATGTGTTTTTCAAACAGAGTGTCAAATATAATGAAAGCTAATATAGTGTTTCATATAGTGTATGATTGAATTATTATATCATAGAATGAATTATTAAATGTTGCCACATGAAATGGATCAATAAAATAAATTTAATTCATTATAAGTATGAAATGTCATATTATATTTGGGTGTTATTTTTTACCCCAATCTAATGAATTTCTCCATATAAATTGAAAAAACATAAACAATAATATGGGGCTAATTCTTACTCATCTTATACTAAAGACATGACATGTCAAAATCAAACCAGATGTTTCTTGGGAAAAAATTTACCATTTGAGTGGAATTGTTGTTTAGAACAATCTCTATACGATCCTTACTCTCATTAATTTAATATAGTATTAATGATATTTCTCTAATGAAATGATATAAGATTTTAGAAAATTTCATTAATCATATTTGTACTTCCTCATTAGAGATACATGAAGTCATCATGAACATGATATATATTAAATGGAAGCACCAAGAGATATCCTACCATCTTGATATGATCATAAATGTCAAATATATCTATATACATAGTGATTAGTTGCCATTTCGACCTAAATCTCATAAATATATTCCGTGGAATTTTTTAAAAAAACACCATCGAAAAAATCATAAATTAAAGAACACATCAGAGATTTTCAAATTTATTTTTTGGATGAAATTGATATGCCATAATATTTTATTGAATATCTCTAAACTTCTCTTCCATTTCTTAATTAATCATATGTCTTAATATATTTATTTTCCCAACATTGTTTTAGAACATTTAATATCAATATTTCATTCCTTATTATGATTCTAACAGTTCCATCAAAATGATTTAGTGAAATATATTGTTTTATTGAAACTCTAATATACGATGGTGTTTACCCCCAAAAACCTTTTAAATAAAATGATCATGAACTCAACATATCCAATTGTTTTTAATTTTTTTTTTCTGAAAAACCATATGTCTATGTATCAAAAGTAGTTTTGAAACACAATTTATGGTCAAGGGTTACTAAATACTTCATCAAATATTGAAGCTAAACCTCAAATATCAATCTAATAAAATGAAATGTTGTACACCATGAAACCTTACCAATTCATAAATTTATACACTATAAATATGATTTCGTGATAAGTATTTGTACCTAGTGTTGAAGTATGTTTCCTTTTTATGTAGATTGAGTACCACCCATAGGTAATTATTACTTTTTGAGTTTTCGGGATGACTAAAACAATATCCATTGTGATGTTCTCCCATTTTCATCATATAATGGTTTATAGATGATATATCCATTTATACATTACTCCTTCAACCATAACATGTTGGTTTTACAACTACCAAGATACAAAATTTGTGATTTCTCTCTTCATGAAATCACAATAGTATAATTCCGTCAAATATAAACACATAATTGTACTTAAAAAATTAATATAGTTTTTAGAAATAAGATATTACTCTAAGAAATAATTAGCTAATTATTTCATATAAGGAAAACGTACATGGTCCATTAACCTTATCATCGAGTCTGGATAAGGTAAAAAATGAGAAAATTTCTAAGCATATTGTATAGCTATTCATCTTCCTTTTGGGCCTATTTAATATTTACATATATAGATATTTGAATATTAAATAATCAATATATGATTTTCCTCTTCATGTAGTATTTTTTTGATCCATCATTTTCAAATATATAAATATTGGATCATTTTTCATCCCCATCATATATAGTCATGCATGATCATTTCGAGTGAATGAATCTTCCACATTGTGCACATTCCAATAATGGTAATTCATTGATCAATCATTTTCCTTTATCATATCTAACCATATTATATATTTGAAGATAAAATCCTTCTATATGAATATATATTTAAAAAATTTACTATTCTTGAAAAAACATCTACAACTACCTCCAAATCATGAGTTAGTTAATTTGAATTATGAACCACGAATTTTAATGATTAATAACCTTTAAAAATACCATTATACTTTATAACACACCCCAATACAATATTTGATGCATCCATATAGATTAATTACCCTGCATCACTTCATGGGAATGTTAAAATATTATTTTTGACTAAACTTCCCTTTAGTTCCAAGAGATTTTCCTCACATTTATTTATCTATAGAAAAATAGATCCATTATGTGTGGAAATAAGTTTGACACACATGTCTTGTAATATAAGATAAATATTAATATTTTAGGTATGAAAATTCCCATCAATTTCAATCAATGTTTAATACTAGAATTGAGATGTTATCATAATAAAATTATTGGTTTTCACTAATAAATCCATATCTAATGAATTGGGTGGAATTTTGATACCCCTAGAAAATTAATTATACATGAAATAATTCATAGATCTTGAGTCTTTTTAGTCATTAATAGTTCTAGATAGGATAGTAAGTGTATCTTTCCCCACGTCATCAGCACACCCATCGTGAAAAATAGTTTTTAGATGATATTTTCCCTAGTACCTCATATTTAGTGGGTTTTGACATAGATTATCATTATTAATCCTCATGTTTGGGCAATGGATTTCATAATTCTCAGTATCCAAACAATTTTGGTATTTTAGTTGGTGAGGAAAATTAATAGAAGTTTTCTCTCTAATTTCATTATTAGTTAACTTATTCCCATTACGTAGGAAATCAATTTCCCAATGACCTTCACATCCACACATATAACATTTTCAAGTCCCCTTATAGAAATATCCTCAATGTTCAAACAAACAATTATAGAATAAATTGAATCTAATTTCCTCTTCACTATGGTTGTAAGATTTTATTTTGAACTCCATATTCCATTTATTATCAATACCATGTAGGTTATATGTAACTGAAATATCTATTTGCATATTGATTAAATATTAAACAATATATTCAAAACTATTAATCTACCTTAGTCTTAACATTATTTAGAGAATTGTTTTTATTCCACTGATTAATCACTTGTCCTTACATTCAAGTTAGTTATTAAACAAATAAGTGTGACACACATGTCTTGTAAAATTATTTTTGTTGGTACTGACAGACTCATACTAAATTTTACTTAGATATAGGAAATATTTTTATTTATTAATATATTGAATATTGTTAAATTACTCATTCAAAAAAAAAGTTCATCATGTATTTATAATCCATGGACAGAATATAATTATATTTCCTTATATAATTTATAAGAATCTGTGATTTATTTACTTTACCATCTATACAGTATACAACCAAATTGATTTTATCATTTCCTCATCACTATAGAATAAATAATATCTTTCTAGTGTAACTGATCCATTGTTCCAAAACTAGTTTATTTTAAGACTCTCTAAAATAATGTGGGTGTTTCCTCAATAGAAATTTGATCCTTCCATTGCCCGTTTGGATTTATAGCCTCACTCGTTTCCTTAGAAAAATGAATGATCAAAGAAGATTTGTTTTATTATTCATGATTCCATAGGATTTGCGTTGTAGTGAAGAAAATGAATTCATTTTTCATAACATTCAATATTATCATCATTCAATCGTGTTTCGTCCATTGACTAAATACCCAAATCATAGAGTAAGAAATAATAATCACTGTTATGAACCACAAAGTAATGGAAATCCATTATTGTGTGTCTAAATTATGAATAATTATTTAATATATAACAACTTATGATTTTCATATGTTGTTCATATCGATCTTAAACTGAAATCGTTCATGATGGTTTGACAATAAGTTGTTAATATCCAATGTATATCCCGTGTGATTATCAAACTAGGTGTTTACCAAAGTCAATTCCATGTACTAGTTCTCAGAAAATTCGAGCCCAATATGATGTTTACAGTGTTTTAAAACCTTGTTAAACCTATTCCATATCAAGATCTAATTGTAATATCCATATATAGATGCATTTCATAGAAAACACATTATTTTTTCCTTCTCATAAATTCAAGGAAAAATTCAATATAAATGAATCATCTATAAATATATCCTACAAAATGACTTTACAGATCTCACCATGGTTTTCTGAAGTATGATTCCAAATGATAACTAAGACACTAATGTAATAGAAACTATAATTAACCAATAATTACATGAATAAACATTCATTAAATTCTTAGAATACTTATAACATTACACATACACTCCGCCTAAGAACAATAATAGTTTTGTTTGTTTTGAAAAATAGAAACATTAAAAATAATTCATGGGTGAGCTATGCCATCTCCCAATATGTTCTATGTAACTAGTAAACATATTATAAATATAAAACATAATATATATATTCATAACCTATGGAAATAAATTAAAAGAAATGGTGCGCTCATTTTCATAGAAAGAGTCAAAAAGTGATATACTTAAAACAAATAAGGTAATAACAGTATGAGAACATTATTATAATTACAAAAAATAATATCCTTCATAAAAATTATCATAATCATGAATAATGGAATAAATATTGGATGTATATAGGATTTTAATAATATGGAACTGAATAAACATGATCAATCATAAAATACAATTGAAATAAGACTTGGAATATTTGGCATTCACAAATATAATGAATATAATTTCATATTAGCCATGGATCTATACCAAGATCATAATAGTAATAAATTTCCATTACTGAACCTAGTTCATTCCATAATTGAGCTCTATATTACTGAACAAGGTTTACATCCCATTTTATTCTGATATATCTCTTGATATATACATCATTTCCCAATTAACATGATAGTGGTATAGGTCCCACTCGTCGCATAATAAAACTATTCATATTTGTTCTACAGGATAATTAATCACTCTTCATATCAAGAACCATAGAATGATATTGGTTACATAAAAAATATATTAATCCATGAAATGTGATTGTTATCATAAAAAATTCATCATATCATAACTTGTGGAATATAGATAGGGTTCATAATACTGTCATCATAGAATAACTCATGAATGGAAGTGGGTTTCATATGTTTTTTATCTTGGAATATATAATGGAAGTGAAACTAGTTTTTATAAAAAATTATTATATTAAGAATAAAAACTAATAAATCATAATAATAATGGTATCTTTAAATCATATCCCTAGTAAAGAATTGGTAACATTAATAGACTAAATAATAAATGAAAAATAGTTTTATACGATCATAAAAATTATTTCTCAATGAAAATATCCATTTTGATTAGAAAAAACTTTTTAATACTCAAAACATGTTAAGAAAAAATTTCTATTGAAATAAATTTGATATCATGTAATGGGAGATTTATTAAAAAATTTGAAATGACATAGAAATACACTATTCATTCCATAGATGTAAAAAAGGAAGGTTTCTTCCACATTTTTAGTAAAATCATAACAAGAATTGTTTTGAAAAAAAATTTCAATATTAATTTATAAAACATTGATACAAGGGGAAAAGGGTTTTCAAAATCATAATATTGTAATAAAACATTTTTGAAAATAATTTGAATCATTTATGAAATATTTTTTTTTGAAAACATGGTTTTGAATGAATATATTTTTCTGACTAAAGAGAGTAATAAATTAATATTTTCTTACAAATATTTTATTGATTATAATGATTTAAAAGAGTGTAAAATTGTACCATTAAATGAAATTATCATGAATAAGTACATTATAAAAAAATTCATAATAATTTTTGAGATATGAATCATAATATATCACAAATGGAAATGTAATAAAAAATTATATATAAACGATGAAATTGTTGAAATAAACTACTAAAAATTAGGTAACATTAAATCATACATTTCTTTGTTGAATAATAAAAAACGAACATTAAAATATGATCACTATAATAAGATTCATTATATAATAAATCTAAAGATAATTATTTATATCTTGTATAAGATTATACTTCCATATCATAACATGTGTCTAAAAGAACGAAAATTGAGACAAAATTCCCTTACTAATTTAGTACCTCATAAACTATAAAAATTATTAATTAAAAATAAGAAAACTGATATTTATAAATGAATAAATGTGAATATAAAATATTCCTTAATTTACAATATATACAATACATAGATTACATACAAATCGAATAGAGCATGTTTTCCTCAATTGTAAACATTGGGAACGAAATCCCTTACCTTAAGTCTTGATTTATACCATACACGTTGAAAACCCCCATATATAAATTAAATTATTATTATAAATATATTAAATAATAATAGTCATATATTTTATATCATAAATTATTTTCTTATGAACTTTTATGACTCATTTATTAATGATTCCTCGTTAAAAATATGTTTCAACTGATAACTACTTTTTAAATATGATTTATAAATACTTATATTATTGGATATCATAATATAAAAATAATAAAAATATATTTATTTTAATAATGATATAATTATTTTATATATTCATTAAATATTTATTTATAATAATTAATAAAAAATAATAGGTAAATGAAATGAAATACACCGTTCCAAGAGATAGTATGTCATATGTATGCATAAATGTTGTTTCCTTTTTAATTTAGTATTTAAAAAATAAAAAGTATATGATAAATTATTATTATTTAGTAATTTTAATATCATATTTACCACATTTTTTTAAACACATGCTAATTAAATTCCCTTAAATTCATGAAATAATAACATTAATCTTTGAGGCGGTAGTCATGTGTATACACCCAAAACATTACCGAATTCCTACAAAATCGAAATCATGAAGGTATGAGTGATATAAAAATTCTAGATTAATATTAAAATAATTAAAATTAAAATCTAAAATAAATAAATTATTGATATCACTATTTCCCCTATTGATATGTGTTAATGGAAAAACAGAAGACATCGGTTCTCGAGGCTGTAGTCTGTCTAACACTAGAGTTCTAATTTCATTATCCTTTGATGGAAGCATGGGAAATTATAGTGAGTAACCATAACATAAAAACATATCCACATATTTAATACAATTATATTTTTATTTTATCATTTTATATAGTAGGTCTAGGTTGGGAGTAAAAAAAATAAAAATGTTTTTTTGATGAAAGTCATCTCTTCTTCCGGTATATATTATTAGTTTCCACAAATGTCCTTACTTGGATAGATTTTTTTCAAATTAAAAATTATTATATGAGGAGACAGATGTTTTGAAGATATTTTTTTAGTTATTTTATGATCCAATGGACTTTAGAGGTGAGAAATGATTAGGATTGTGGGTTTTTTTATAATGGTTGTGGGTGGAAATAATGTAAATTTTTTATAGAGAGAACTCTCCCAACATTATTCATTTGAAAAAATGTGGCCACAATTCCTCACATGATTACCATATTTATTATATGGATTAAACATATCCATAAAATGGGTTTTGAATTGTGTTTTCATGGTTATACCATTTTTTCCTTATTTAACTATAAATTAATCTTGTTTTTACTGTGGTTGATGTAATTAATGTTTAATTTAATTCACTAATAAATTTTGTATGAAATTAATTTTACCTTATAATAAATTATAAATTAATCATATTATAAAAACTAAATCCAATTATCCAAATTCAAATAGAATAACATATAAAAATTACATTCACATTAATCCTGATGAAGTGTCAATAAAGTGTGTTTTAATGCTAAAAAGATAAGCAATATAAAGTGCTTTTACATTCCATTTCAATATATTATTTATCTTAATGTCATATATTATATTATTATATTTATATTGTAACAAAATATATTTTATAATAGAATAAAAATATAATTTAATGAAAATAGTAAATTATGAAAAAACGTAGTATTCAATTAAATTTCAGCATTTTTCACAATTAATCAAAAAATAAAAATTTTTAGATAAATAAAAAAATACACCTTATAAATATATTTATAATAGAAATTTAAAAATAAATTATTTTTTTGTGAAATATCATTTAAGATGTTTTAAAAAAACTAATTCTTTATTTCTCAAAAAATGGCATAAAATGTAGTTTCTGAGACAATAGTTAGTTAAAAAGATTTAAAGACATTACCAAGAATTGTTTATTTTATAATTAATATTTTTTAATTTTATAAAACCTTAATATTTATAATATAGATCCAATTATTAATATATTTATGTTAAATAGATATGTTATAATAGTCAAGTTTAGAAATTTATATCAATAATATATATGTATTTTATTTAAAGATAATTTTCTGTGTAACACAATATAAGACGGTTTTTCATGTAGAACAATAGTAAATTAATTTTTTTATAAATCAATTTTTACATCGTATATCATGAAACATATGATATGATATTAATATCGTTTGTCAAAAAATAATAAAGATTATATAAACAGAGGTTGTTTCAGTATTCATCTATAGAAAATGAATTAAATAGATATATAATACTTGGACCACCCATAACATAATAATACTCCATTAATATGTGTTCCACTTCATCATAAATCATTTAGTATAGATCATAACTCATGTAATTGAATGAAATTTTATAAAACATTTCAGCCATTAATCACATGATAACATATAATTTTTTTTGGGATCAATAAAAATCACATCAGTAAACCATCAATATAAAATAAAAATATTATATCAATGGATTATATCTTAAGTGATGGATGATTTACATCATAGGATTTCATCGTTGATGAAAATTCACATTAAAGATGAAATGGTATTTTAATTGAGTAAAATACAATTTTCGTACAGATATCATTGTCTTAAAATAAAAAATTTAATTAAATATTATAGAAAACATTTTATTTGATTACTCCTTGGAAAATTAAAAATAATTGTTGAATTAATTATGTTTTCATGATGGTAGGAAGCTCTATTCATGATGGTTACAATATAGCAATGATACATTTCATATTTTTACGAAAATTTAAAAACTATATCATTTATAAAATGAAAAGAAGATTTCCACAAAATTATTACAAAAAAATTAAAATGTATAAATATTATCCTAAATAATAATACAATAATTGTAAAAAACACATTTTTTAGAAAACTTTGTGATTAAATAAAAAGGATTTTCAACTAAAAAGATATCAAAAATATAGTTTTACTTAAAAACATATATCAGTACCTTAACTAATTCAATAATTAAAAAGAAATGGAAAATATGTATTATAATGAAATATCCTTTTATGTATAAAATTGATGATATTATTTATTGTTAGGTCATTAAATACAAACATAATATATATATCATAAACAGTCCCCATAAATATATATATTGTATCATAAAGTGATACAATATATTTATTGGGTTTATAATGGTTGTTAAATTATAATAATAAATTTTAGTATATTGGGGATGAATAATTTTTTTGTATTAATTCTATATATTTATAGGATGTATTAGATGAAATAAATTAAAATGGGTAAGGTATGAATATAACCTCTTGGTCAGTAGATCTCATTTAGATCCATTTATCAGAACCATTGGAATTGTATTTTTATGAATGAATGAAATTATATCCTATATAGTGATGTTTTAAATATTTTTTTTATGTTTTGGAAATAATTTATGGATCAATGTGGGGTTAATAATTCAAAGAAATCTTGTCTTATTTTAGGAAAGATAATTGACACACAATGAATTACTTAAATTAATTTAATATAATAATTGATTCTCCCCTTTTCAATTCATCTATATAACCCTAAATTTTAAAAAAACTATTTTAGATGTATCACCACCAAATAAAATTTTGACAATTATTGGTGAAATTATAAAACATGTATGTCTCTTTTAACTCCACTTTTTACCGATTTTAACCTTTCCCATTGAAACTTATTTTACAATATTTGAGTGTACTAATTATAATTATATGGTAAAAAATTCATATAATTGGAAAATTGTGGAACATTAGTAAATTTATCATCTTAAATTTCATCTTGTAGTATTTATATTATTTTAAAATTACCTAATAATATATGGGTTTTCAAAAAATATTGTTCTTATCATTTTGACACTATTAATTTTATTTAATGATAATGACATAAATATTGAATGTCAATATAAGTATAATAATTTATTATATACATAATATTTAATATTGGTCTATACAATTTTTTTTGGAAAACATTAACTTTTAAAAAATATTTTATTTTGATATTGTTAAATAATTTACATATATTTTATAATTCATATAGGTGGACTGTGTCAAACATGTGTTAGAATTTAAGTTTATTATTTCATCACAAATATTTAAAAATGTAATTCCATGTTAATTATAATTCATTATTAATTTATATAACTACATTACATGAGTATTTTTTGTTTTTATCATTGTTGAAAATATATTATAAATATTGAAATGAAATAGATAATAGTTAGGACAAAATATTTTACAAAAATTTCACATAAGGTCAAAATTAATGAAATTCTAATATAAGTTTCCTTATTTTAGAAAAATTTATTGATATTTCCATAATATAGTCTTCTAATAGTGTAAAGTAATGATTTAGGGATATTTTAAATCCTTACTCAAATCGTTTAAACCTTTATTATGGTTTATATTATGAATAAGGCCAAAACAATTTACCAATGTTATTATATATTATTAAAAATATAAAGAGGGATCAAATTACATAATTTGAACCATATTATTCAATAAATTGAATGTCATTTTCAATATTCTATTTCTAGATGTTTGATTATTTCAATATAACATTTGGATTGAAAACCTGTTGAGAAAAAATAGAAAAAACAATATATTACATTCAAAATAGGTTTTATCAATGATGAATTCCTACTAAAAACATTTGACAATAAGGGAAATTATACTTAATATAAAATAAATATTTTTATTAAAATAATTAAATAATAATGACTAACATAATTTATTAATATAACATCATATTACATTTATAATTTTTTTCCTATAAAATCATCAATTCTAATTTCAACTGATTTTTTATATTTTATTTTCTAGAAAAAATGAAATCATTTTTTAATTGTGTATACTATAATATTTTCATAATTTAGTTGGTAATATTCAAACTGACTAATCGAAGGGAAAGCCAATAATATTATATTATGGTCTATTAAAAATCAGCGTTGGATGTAAAAAAGTAACAAAAAAATAAAAAAATCATTATTAACATCTATATCATAAAATCCATAGGTGATACATTAGACCCCTTTTAATATGTATTTAAACATAAAATTTTATCATAATAATTCAAATTATTCATATCCCTATTTCATTACATCTTTGGGATCCTAAGTAGCTTCTTAAAATTTCTGATTTATTTCGGGATCTTTACATTGTCAGTAGTTTTATTTTTTATAACATTATATCTAAGATCCATTTGTATAATGTTTATTTATCATCGGAATGATCATTCTACTAGGCTATGACAAATTATTTTAGTAAATTTGAAGGATCGGGTATGTAATTACTCAAGAGAGATACATTTAACACATCATGAATTTGAGAGATGTTTGGTGGTTTCTCAAAGTGATATGTTACCATTCATACCCGATTAAGAATCAATATGGGTAAAATTTTCCCACGATTATTCCCTTAATTATATTAGAATATAAAAATTCTCCTCAATGGATAAATACATATATCGAAAATCTAAACAATTTTGAAATCTATATTTCAACATATATGGTCAACATATATTTTTGGTCGACTATGATCTTGTTAGATGTCTTATGGATTGGATTTAATTTTCCAAGAATATCCTCAACAATATGAGGTCCTAATAGCATTATTTCTCCAACATTATCTAATGATGATGGATTTATAAACAATTTTCCTAAAATATATTTTTAAAAATCATTCTTAATTAATGATTAAAATCTATTAACATAAGAAAAAACATCCATAGGATGTTGTTGAACCAAAAAAAAGAACTGAAATATATAGAATAACTCCTCAAAATATCATATAGTGTTCGAATGGTTATCTCATTATGAACATATATATGAGGATGGTATGTAGTACAAAATGTAACTATAAATGTATAGTTTTTTATAACAAACAAAATGAAAATCATGGTATTCCACACATCGTGATAAAATATAATTGAATGTAGTAATAGATAAAATAATACCCCTTCCTTAATATAAATTACAAAATGAAGATCATGAATAAATGAATCTATGATAGAGACGATATGTGATAACATTGTAATGATATTGACTACAAACCAAAATAAACTATGGAATTTTATGTTATTATGATTCTGGTGTGAAATTCAATTGGGATGTTTTCCCATTTCTATTATGGTAATAGGAATTTTTATAAAAATCCCATTTATTTATCTCTATTAGACGTAACATTATAACAATTCATGCACTGACATACATACTATGAAATATCACTCTGTATATTATCCCATCCTATATTATTATTTGAATATTTTTATAGTTTTACACATTCAAGATTATTATTGAATGTTGAACTATATTTTTCATTGAATAACTACTTCTTTAATTCATTTATATACAAAGGACATATAATGTACTAAAAACATATCATTCCATCATAATTAATAATTATATAAGGAACATTTGTGTCATTATTTATTAATATTATATCTTATATAGATGTCTCTATAATAATCAAATAGATAAATAGTGAAACATTAATTTATGATAGATAAATTTCCACGTATTCATAAATATATTAGACCAATACATTAAATATACAAAAATATTTTATCTGAATTAAATGTTATCATACTTAATTTATAACGGTCTATTAGACTTTGAGAATCTTCCTCCATTTTTTGTTAACTTTTATGGTAATTTATCGAGTACTAAATTTTTTTAATCAAATCCATCCATCTTCTATAGTTCATATTCAATACACTATGGGTGAAAATATATTATAAACATAAATTAAATGAATACATGTAACACATTTATCTATCATGATAATTCCACCATATATTTAATCCATAAATTACATATGCTAACATTAAATCATGTGTTTGGAACAAAAAATTCATGAACCATCAATTTTCGTGACGCAAAATGTATCCCCATTTCATTCTACATGATGAGAAATTCAAGTCACTTTATTTATTCGTCACTATTGGTTAAAAACCCATCTCTATGATAAGATAGTGTAAACATGTAGTAGATGACTATCCTTCTATGTTTTTCCATGAATGTTTCTTCAAACAAACCTAACTAAGATAAAAAGATTCCATTCTATTTTAACTTGTTTATTGTATTATACATTCCTAACAAATTATCCACAAAGAATTGAAAATATAAAGATAAATTAAGATGACTAAGTATCCCATTAATTGTGTTTGGTGAGGGAAAATTAATAATAAATTTATTCATTGATGGATCCATTTGTATACAATGAATTGCGATTATATGATAAAAAAATTATTATTATTTTGATCCAAAATTCACACATTTTAAATTTATAATATCTCCTATTCATTCATAGGTTCTTTGTTACCATCCTTATGTGATTTTCTTTCAATCCCATTATCATGGAATATATAATGAATTTATCTAGGAGGACTACCCAAAAATTATGTTGGTAATATCTGAAGAGACTATAAAACAAATGCATGATAATAGAGGGGGAATTAGTGAGAACAAATGAAATCACTATAAATTCATAATGATTATTACTCAAACACAGAGATTGATAGATCCGATGAATTTAATTTTTTCATTTATTGTTTGGTGAATGAGTTCAACATGTTTTAATGTATTATTATAATGAATTTTGAACTATGATGAATTTCTAATGATAGGTATAATTGTTTGTTAGAGATGAAAAAATGTTTAATACCATTATTAAAATAAAAATAAGATGAGATTTTATTTTTATACTGTTTGGAAATAGGGTTCTATGTTGGTTGGCTTGCAATATTATGGAACATGGTTAATGGGTGTGTATAAAAAACAATGTCTAACCATACATGCCATCCATGAAGAACCCAAATCACTACTTAGGTTGGATAGTTCTGCCTATCAGCCGATCTTATATGTTGTATGTATTTCGATATAGAACCTAGAAATATGCACGTATAAGTAGAGACACCACCATTTTGGTGGTATAACAATTGGGTAGTGATGGAACAGGGCGGTGCCAGCGCGGTTCTGGGAGTTTTTGGTAACCATTATTCTACTATTCTTGATTCATTCCTTGTATTATAAGGGATTAGAAATTAGAAGCTAGTTTTTATGTTGAAACAAATTTATCACATTACTATTTCTGTTAAAGAACCCCCACCATCTGATTTAATGATATGATATTCTGTCCCATCTGATCTCTTAATGTATATCACCTTCTCTAGCATTCTATTGATAAAGTTTTGTTCGCCATAATCTTCAAGAAAAATGTAAAGAGAATCTATGAATGAATTTTATGATATCCATTTTATTGTTCTATTTATTTCAATGAGACAAAAATATCATGAAATAATGTTTTCATGCTAAATATAAGGTCAAACCATATTAATTCATCGTATATGAAAATAATTTTTTGGGGTTGAAAATTAAGGTACGCGGTACAAAACATGATCACAATAAGCTATAAAGATAAAGTTGAATGCATCTCTAGGTATTTTGAAGGTCATGAGATGATTTATGTTTCCTATAAATAACTCTTCCAGGATAATTTGGTGTTTTTATCTTATATATCATCTAATAGATTATATAATATATGAGAGATGTTTAAAAGGAGAAATTATGAAAACAAGTTTTTTGAATTTGAAAAATATTGTTCCATTAACATAACTCATTCCAATTATATATTATGAAATTACATTATAATTATTAATGTTTTATTAACCAATAAGAACAGTAAAAACCATAGTACCTTTTATTATGTGAATAATTCAGAAATACCATAATATAGAAGAAGAGTGTTTGTGAAGCATATTATTTTCAAAGATCTCATATGAAAACTTTTCTATTTTGAAATGAATATGGGGACACCACATGGTAATTTATAAGGAAATTTGAACCATGTTTAATTTAACTGGGAAATGATCTTATCTTACCAAACCCATTTACGAAGTTAAATACACTAACACATGATAATTGAGTTTTCATGAATGATTTGAGAAACTATGATTTAGTGAAAAAATCACTGTGATTTATGAGGTAGAAATATGAAACATCATTGATCTATGTATACATGTGTTTCATGATGTAGAATGTGTTAGTTCATATACTAATGTTAAAATATATTTAGAATTATGCATGAAGGGAGACATGAATTGAGATAGATAATTATTTTTTTTGAAACTTACAGAACATTATTTCCATTGATGCTTATTCAAACATTTGATATATCATTTGAAGAATCATGTCAATGTGTTTATTTATTCTAAGTGACTGAATGAATAAAAAGTAAAGAACGTTTTTTTCAAGTTAGTGGGATTGAAGGTATTTATGAAAAAAATAAACCAATGGTGAAATAAATAATGATATTTCTATAAACATGAAATAATGATTGAATTATTTGAGACTACCATGATATGTTTTAAATACATTAACAATGTTTAAACAAATGTATATGAAATATAAATAACAAAAGGTGCTATTATTATTTGGATTGAATATGGTACTTTTTTCTATTATTAATTCAGAGCAATTTCTGATCCGATTTTGAAATTTTTAGTGAGGATGGGTCTTTAGATGAAGAAAAAGTTCTTCCATGAGTAGTCTTCTACTAATCCAGATAATAATATAACATGATCAATTATAATTTAAACATGTACAAAATCATTGAAAATGAACATGAAGTTGTAAACAGACCTATGTGATATGTCATGCCTGTAGAGGAGGATCTTTAAATTGATCTTTCTACAGTGGGTCATGTCTACTAAAGTTGAATGATGTAGTTGGGGTTTCTAACAAGTTACTGAATATTTTTATTTGGGTTATTACCAATAATTTAGAATACTTTTTAGTTTGGGGGTCAATCCATCAATTCAAGGATGATTGTAACTTGGTGGTATAACTGGTTTGTAGATGGTGGTCTTACTAGATACTATTGTAATCACATATATTTGTTGGGGGGTATATCAAACATATAATTGATTGTGTATTTGTTCTTAAACATTTAACCATATGTGTTTAATAATTTATTTGTTATTATCACATTCATGGTGAGGCTAAGTATTAAAGAATATGGATTGTGAAATAAAACAGTGAAAAATATTGAATCAAAAGTAAATGAATTTATAAAATAAGTATAACATTGGTCAACCCCCATTGTTTTCTAACATATCCATAGAAATATCAATTGGTATCATACCATGAGGTACCCTCATTAGATCTTCAAAACCATTATAGAAATGGATAAATTAAATTCAGTTTACTATCAACTAATTCCTATTTTTCATGGGAATAAATACCATAGCTGTAGTAATAAGGGGGATCCATACATTTTAGGCCATGTTATGGATGTGATAGCTATAGAAACAGTGGATTTCTCTCTTATAAATTAATATTTTTCTATTACTCACCCTGAAAATAGATATCTAGATGTTGAGAGAGTGGCATAAAATGAAATCTTGATGTATTTATCATAATATATTACACTAAAATTATGGGTCTCTAAACATCCATAGAGATCTGGGATTAATTGAGAAGGATTTATGAAGGAAATTTTAATGTCAGAGATTCCATTTTGAAAATCTAGAGAAGCATGTTTGAAGATATAAAAATGGATGAGATTGAATATATTTATGAGTACTTTACAATAGTAAATAGAATTGTTTGCATTGTCAATGGTTTCATATAGATACTATATGATTGTATATTTTGATGAAGATTATGAGAAAATTACAATAAATATTTCACTTTATAATTTATACACACGTAATAAGAGAAGATTTATCATTGAATGTCTTTTATTATTCATTCATATATTATGAAATGAGTAAATTTAATGAATCCCAGAATAATGAATTATATTAAATGGCTTTTGAATCACTGTTAAAATGTAAATGAAAAATCAAGTAAGAACAAAAAACATTTGATTATAATGATGGAGACTAATAAAAAGTAATCAGTACAATGATTGGCCTATTAACTATAGTGTTCAAAAGGGGAAGATGGGAATCAAATAGAAGAGAACCAAAGATGTCGAATAATTGTTGCAATAATGGTCATTTATATGTTAATTTCCCATAGAATAAGGATAATGACAATGAATCTGATGATGAGGATGAGAAGTATCATCAAAGGAAGTTGAAGAAGCATATGAAGATGTTTAATTTAAGTAAGATTAATTTTTTTACTATAAAAATTGGTAAATTTACATAAACAAATAGTGGGTAAGAAGATGAAAGTCATTTAAATAATCCAATTCACTTTATAATTTAATTTAGGAAATCCAGAGACTCATTTTAAGGAGATGATGGTGATGAGATAAATAATTTAGAATGTTTGTTAATATTGAATCTAGAAGATACACTTTTCGAAAAAATACTACTCATGAGTGAAATGGGAAAAAATAAAGAATGAAACTAGAAAAATATACATTGAGAATAATGATCATATATTGAATACGGGATTCATTATAATGATATAATATAAAATAGGATAATGATAGTTGATCTAGAATTAGAAAAAAATACTATTGGAATTAATGATATTGACATTGACAAATCAACATTTGTTGATAAGAATAACCAATTTCAATTGATGTTAAATTAAATTTATAAAATAGTGAATGACGTTGATGAAATATTTTCTTAGAATGGGGGAGAATCATCTAAGACAAAATCTATATGCCTTGCAACTCAATGTGGGTTGATGAGGATGAAATAAGAACTCACCAACATGGTTGATATTATGGGTTGATCATATAAAGCTGTTGAGAATAAGGGTCAAAATGAGAAGATTGATTCAAAAATAAATGAATCTCAATGTATATTGGGTATTTATAACAATGAATTTTTTAATGACAAGAATGAATAAACATTTCCAATTAAAAAATGAAAATAAAATTCCATAATGGAATAGTGTAATCATTGTGGTAGAAGATATCTTCTAAATAAGATGCACCCATAGTCTATAGAAATAAATAATTATAATCATCAGTGCCTAATATAAATCATTTTATTTTATCATAGATTATATGATACTATTGGTGTTTTAGAGAGTTTGTTAATAAATCATATTCATGTAGTTATAACATGTCACTACCAAGGAGGATTTATTAATCAATGGGAGTATTGCTAAAAAGATGAAACTGGATAATAAAAATATGAAACTATAATCAAGAACTCATCCAGACATAAACTGTGAACTTATATAAATGTTTGAATGAAGTATTTGGTATATCTATTCAAGAACAGAAGGTTGAGTAATAATGATTTTTTTATCATGATATATTCATCACAATGAATATGAGAAGATATGTTGGATAGTGAAGAATTCTATGGTCAGCAACTATATTTTGGAGAAACTGAAATAATTTGAAAATGAATAGAATAATTTAAATTAATGACATGTCTAATTTGAGAATATAATTATTTTAAGGATAATGATGTGTAACATAAAAAAATAACATAAAAATTATGAATTTTGAATGGTGTGGAAAATTGGGAATGATCCAAAACATTTTTGATACAAATAACAACCTAAACAATAAGGATAATCTTATAATTCTTAATTTAAATGGATGAAGTGAAAATGAAGTCTAATATGCAACTCTAAACCTATGCTTTATTTCAATGAAACAAAAGATTTCCTCATAATTATCACATTTAAATGTGTTTGTGATTACATTCATGGAATTGATGGAGATAAATTCATAACATTATTGGGAAATATGTATTTATCTTTTTAATATTTATCATCTTTTGATCATAATGATCGAACTAATAATTTTAATCTGAATATAAAAGTGGAAGTAATTTTTTTTCTCACCTAAAATTTAGGTTTAGGTTGTTGAGATAGGTTAAAGAAATATCATGGAAATATTGTTCAATTTTTTTTCTGGTTATTATGTCATTGAAAATATTTAGAAAACTAAATTACACTATAGGATTAGAATTTTGTTGATTCATATAGCACATATCTCTACTTTTCTATATTAGTATAACACATGTAATCTTAGTGATGACTAACTAAAAAATCATTACTTTTTTAGGGTTTATTCTATGAAAAAATGAATTGGGGAATAAGTTTCTTCATTAAGTAATTCCTAAATTAATTTTATTATTCATTTATAATAAGGGGGAGAAAAAACTAAACATATTGATACGATTTTTTTATTGAAAAATAAAATAAAATGCTGGAAATTAAAGTGTCCAGATATTTGATTTTTTTATCAGTAAGTGTTTGAGGGATTAATTTTTTAGGTTTTAATGATTTATTATGATTATTGTAGAACTATCATGAACTTATAAAGTTATGTTTCATTAATTTTTTTGGTTTAATTTTTATGACAAAAATAACTAAATAAAATAGTATAATAATTGAAAAGGTTTATTTATAATTTTCTTTTTTTTAATGTGGTTGGATTTTTATATTATAGAACATGAACAAAATTGTGTGTATATAAAAATATGTTCAACCCTATTGGTCAACCAAGAAGGGTCGTCTCCACTAATGTGGTGGGTTGTTTGTACCTATAATCATAGATTGTACAAAGTATGAATTTCATGGGATCACCTAGAAAAATGAATTTATAAGTAGAGCCTCCACCCTATCAGATAGTGAAAAATTTGTTCATTACCACCATAGGGAGATGTGAGAAATGTAATGGATGTTAATGGTTTTTTTCTTATAAACATGATTCACACCATGTATCGTATGGGAGAGGATTTTTGAATGTCACTTTAATGTGGTAATTTTTACATCGTGTTGTTATAGCTATATGAGAACTCTTATAATCTGATTTGATGAGATGGTTGACAGAGAAAACTATTCAACTATATTTGTGGTCTTTTTTTAATGCAATGAACCCTGAAAATTTATCAATTTTTCCAGAATAATAATTTTTTTTGTATTTTAGTAATATTTTGATATTGAAATTGAAAATTTCCCAATTTTTGAATTTTAAATATTACCAATATCTTTTTTATTGTTGGTATTTCATTTTAAATATTGATCAAAATCATGTGATCGTATTTTTAGGATTCCTATATTCATAGGATACATATTTTTCAACTGTTATAAGTATTTATTCCGAAATATGGGCACCCAAATGAATCAGTCTTTATGGATGCCTTTTCTGGTCAGAGGAACCCCCCCCCACACACATTGATTGAGGTATAACTACATATTAAATACTAAAAATATTATTATTCCACTGTTATTATAAATATGACTAAATGAGCTTCTTACATGATGTGTTGAAATAGAAAACTCACTCATTATCTTATTCTTTCAGAAAGATAATATATTATAAGATGAAATATAATTTATGAAATATAATGTTTTCATTAGAAAATAATTTATATCATTTTAACCACATGTCCAAATCCACTAAAATTTGGAGGGATTAAAAAGGACTTAATTAGGAGAATCTATTAAGAATATTTTAGAGGTGGATTTAGCCATGAATGAGGATAAATATTAGTAATCATTAGGGAAATAGATAATGGACAAATTAATTCAAAATCATCATCAACTTTATATTCCAATATCATCTTTAATTTTAAGGGTAGTTGGATTGAGAGAGAAAATTTGAAGTTCATACATAGATCATGATGAAAATTGTATGCATTCTTGACAGAATGGAGAAGATTTGGGCTTCTCATGTGATGTGAGGACATGCACCAACTTGTTGTGGATGTAGGAAATTGATGGAATTCCTCATTAAAGTTGTCACCTTTTTATGTAATCAGTTTTTGAATTTCTCTTAAACTTATATTAATTAGTGGCTGTTATTTAAATGAGTTCATTTTAATCAGAAATTATTTTTATGGTTTGATCATAATATTAAGTAAAATTGTTGATTTCAGTAATTAACTTACTTTGGTATGGTGTTTTCATTGAAAATAGCTATTTAAATACTTTTTGATTACATATAGTTATTCATGATATTAAATAAAATCAATAAGAGGAAAACTCATTATATTGATGTCTTGATATGATATATATGATATTTAAAATGTTCATCTTGTGGTACTTGTGTTGGCATTGATAAATTCAATTGGTAAACAATTTTAAACAATGAATAGTGGAATGTAAGAGAGGACTAATATTATTTAAAAATATTACCTCGATTCTAATTTCAAACTCCTTTTATTTTCTATAAATATTATATCATTAAATTATACTTATTTTTAAAATAATTTATATTGATATTTTGTATGAGAAATTATAACTGAATTTCAAAATGTATCTTCTTATAAAAAATATCAAAAGAAAAGATATTTATTTGATACAAAATTTCTAAAATCCATCAGTAAAAAAATAAGGACTTCAATATTGCATTTATCAAATACTTAATTTTCATGATATTTTTTTAGGAAAAAAATCGATCACATCAACTATATCTATCTATAGGGATATTTCCTTGGACTATTTTGTAACTTTTTTGATGACCTAAAATTCTAACATGAATTTATTTCAATTGGATTGTGAATCTGATAGAACATTTGACTTTTCAGATATTGATACAACAAATACCCAATCCAATGTTTCAATTATTAAACTAACAAACATATAAAGAACTTGGTTGAAACAATAATTCCAACAGATTATAATAGAACCTTTAAAATATTTGATCCATCATTTGAAAAAAATTATGAAAATACATTGGAATCTTTCCACTCCCATGATTATATTAAAATTAAAACGTGTCTAATTCAAAAAAATTCTAAAGTTTAGTGGTTTTTATGTGATTATCTACATTAACCCATTCATGGATTTAATTATCTATGTTATAAAATGAATCGTTAAGGAGTTGAAGAAAATAAAATTAAATTGAGTTCATTTCCATTTTCCTTAGTATGTGTTTCTATAAAATGGTTTTTCCATTCACATTATCCCTTTTTTATAAATTTTAATGAATTGAATAAAGTTTTCATTGTAATTTTATTTCCACCCTTTTCAACTTCATTCATTTAAAAAAAGAATTGTGGAATTTGGAAAATTTATGATGAAACAATTAATGAGTACTTGGAAAGAATCAGAATATTCTATTATTGTTTCCCCCACCATCTAATCTTTTAACATCTCGGGATATTATATTTTTATGAAAGATTGTGTCTCACTGACCAATGAATGATGGATTCAACAACTTGAGGGGAATCTGTTGATAAAACACCAGCTTCTTATTGGACATTATTTAAAAATATTTCACAAAATGATCACAAATTTGGTACAATAGGACTTCCTCATATAATATATTCCCTGTTATTCTCAATTTCTAGTCCTGAAGAAACATGATTTTGAGTCAACCACATTATTTTACCACTATAGTGAGTTTGATGATGTTGTCGAACAACCCATCGGCTCCATCAAAACCTAAATGAACTCTTCAAATCCATATTTATAGTTATATTTTTCCATCTATTGAATTGTTTATTGAAATAAACCCACAATTTTAAGATCCTACATAGAATTGAAATATTTATTAGGGGAAAACCATTTCATTCATTCCGAATGGCCATTTAAAACAATAAATAATTATATTTAGGGATGGAGAAGCTAGTCTAATATAATATTTTAGCAGCACATAAAACCTAGAAGCATACTTTGAGGATAATTATTTAATTCTCAAACAAATTATTTCAATGATAAATCCTATGATCATTATAAAATAGACATCGATCCCACCCATACCACTCAAAATTCCTAGGGAAACAACAGAGAATCAAAGAACAAATAACAGGAGGAAATGAGATGAACATAAGATAAACAAAAAGACATAATCAATACCTGAATGACTCAAATGGGTCAACATGACTATGATCGAATTTATAAAAAAAATTGTGTACTGGTTTTCCCTCAAAACATCATGTGAGTCTAAGAGAATATGTGGTGAAAATGTGAGTGCAATGGATCTCTAGGGTGACACATGATTGAATAACCATAAAACTAAGAAACTAAAACATGTTGTGGAAATTATTACTTGGAATACCCACTTATGGAAATAATGGAAATTATGAATTTTCATTGAATAAAAACCAAAAATCAAGAGAAAAAAATACTATTTGATAGAATAATAAAGGGTTTTAATAGTATAATTTTCCATTTGTTTTTTAATGGAGTTCTTAAAAAAACTCATAAATATTTAAACAACCAATTTCATACCCTATGAGTGTACCACTGGTTAAGTCAATTGCTAAATAATATTAGGATATGAATATAATGGAAAATTTTAATAATGTTCAATTAAATATATGCTTGTCATGATGTTTTGAAACAAATTCCAATGTATTTAATGTTTTTTAAAGTGATGTGTAACTAGAGATGGATATTTAATAGAAGTGAAAAGGTAAACATTATGAGGAAATTTTAATCCATGATTCCTCATGACATTCCTATCTAATGTAATGACACATGGACCATTACGATTTCCTACACCATGGATAATTCTTAATTCATGGGGTTCATGCTTGATTTTGGGCCATCCATCAATGTTATGAAACATTATGTTTACCCTTATGCATAAGTTGGAGAAATGAATCCCTATGAAATTATTATTCAACTTTCCAACAGAAGTACTACAAATAATTATTGAGTTATAGAGTACGTTCAAATTAATGTGAGAGAAATTATTTTTCATTTACATTTCAATTACTTTAATATAAAATATGGTTAGTTTAGTACCCACGAACCTCTCTATAAGGCCCCAGCCTTAAACCTTACTTAATCTTGAGTTATTACAAGATTACACATTGAGGATCTTTTTAGGTTTAGAGTTTTATATAATTTGCTCATGAAACTTGCATTACATTCCAAATTTAAACAAGGTGGTTACATAAAAGACAATATTCATTCCTCCCATAAATGGAAACCTATTTAAAATAAAACACAGATTCTTTCTTGACACATCCTTGACACTATCATCACATCATGTACCTTTCCCTTGATCTGTGAAAAGCATTTCAAAAACTTGGGATGATCATAAAAATCTCAGTAAGGGTTATAAAAATATGGAAAGGAAACATGAGTTCATATATACATAAGAATGAAATCATACTTTACCCATAAAACATAGGCATATCAAATCATGAATAAATCATAGAAAACATAAGACATAAAGGTAACTTGAGGAATTCATAACATTCTTACGTATGGAGTAACCCTCTTGGTTACGTTTGGAATACCCATCACAGTATATTCGCTAAATGTCTTCAGAGAAACCTTAACGTTTCACTCCTTCGCGTTACCCAATGCATTGGAGAGTTATATCGGGCTCACCCACCCTTAGTTTATCACGGAACCACCCGTTCTTCATAACAATGCCCAAGAACCATAACATAATCATATCACATAAACATGAATAAAGGAAACATAACATTTCCACATTTCAATCACAATATAACATTTTAGGATATTGAAATAATGAATCCATTCAAAAAGAAACCATTTCCAAAACCATTTAAAACATTTAATAAAGAGATTTTTGAATCAAAGTGTCCCATACCACCTTGAAGATTTTAACATTTTAAACCATTAATATCCATATAAATAAATCCATAAAACCATTTTGAAAGCATGGATATTAATAAGAACAAATAATTAAAACATTTAAAATGATATTTTGGTTAAAGGGGTTTTACCAAAATTAGAGACACTTGAATACAATAATCAAGGAATAAAATTTATTCACAACTTTATAATATCATGAGAATAAAAGGATTCATGATATAATACTCCAAAGGACAGTGTATACACCATATTAGAGTGAATTGGTGCATAACAACAATGAACCCTCAATAGAAATGTCAAATGTGACGAAATCCCTTATAAAGAAGGTATCCTTAAATTAAGGACAAATAAATCTCAAAAATATGTGTGACAAATATATATACACCCAATATAAGTGGATATTAAGTGTAAAACAATAAAAGGTCATTCACACATATTCAATGGACGACATATTCAATGACTACAAGTTGAACCCAAAGAAATCGAAATTGGGTTAAAAAGTTCCCTTGACAGCCTAACGACATCACATTAAAATGAGTTGATGAGAGATAAAAAGTGTATCTCATCACTTGGAAATAAAATTTACATCAATAAGGATATATTAGAACATATCCCAACATAAAAATATGTAAATTCGAATACCCAACAAAAGAAGTCTTTTAAAAAAAGGAGGGTGAAAGGTTCCCTTACCGACTTGGGTATCTTTCAAAACATACACCCCATGAAAGAAAGAAAATAGGTCATTGATGTAAATACTCATAAACGAAAGTATATTAAACAAAGAGTAGAATAAGGGGCAGTACATACACCACTCAATGGAATTTGTGGCAAATGTAGCATAAATCTCACAGGAATAAAAGTAAGATGAAAAATCCCTTACGAATACTCGGCAGCCTAACGGTGCCACATAAAACTTCCGAACATGGATTGATGAGATCAAATAGGGTATCTCATCACATTAAAATAAAATGTACAGCAAGAAGAATGTAAAAGAACATCCCCCATCATTACAAAGAGGAACTTAAAATAAGTGACATAAAGGAGAGTACTTAAAAAGAAAGAGAGAGGGTAGATCTCTTACGAATGTTCGGCAGCCTAACGGCGCCACTCAAAACATCCAAAATGGATTGATGAGAGAGAATAGGGTCTCTCATCACATGAACATAAAAATTACAGTAAATGTAATATAAAAGAACATCCCAATCATAAGAAAGATGAGCTTAAAATAAATGACATAAAAGAGTGTACTTAAAACGAAAGAGAGGTGTAGGATCCCCTACCTCGGGTCCGACTTGACTCGATCGTTCTTTAATCTCCTGAATAATAAACTTGAGTTAATTTCTAATTCCTTAAGAACATTTTTCAAGTTCATTATTACTTTTATACCACTTATTACCATGTCATAAACATTATGTACTCATTTAAGTTAATAATATTTGTTTTGCCGATATTTGGTTCTTAAGTCGAAAGTGGACTTCTTACAATTACATGTTGTTCGTGTGGCCAAATGCTTATTATATCCAGAATTGTATTCATTATGTAGATATAATATATGTCATATATATCCAGTACATTCATGCATTTATAAAATTACATAATCATTTAGAGGTAAGAAATGAAATGCACCGTTCATAGAGACGGTAAGCCGTACGTACGCATGAACGCTACTTTCATTTCTATTTCGTATTTTATAGAATGGAATAATAATTATATAAAGTTATATTATAATTCCAGTATAATATCATATATAATATCATATTTCCATCCTTTATACATCCCACATATGGTATTTAACGAATCAAATCACTTTGAGGGGGCGGTAGTCCGCACTTCCTTAAATGAAGATATCGCGTATACCCATAATGGAAGCCATAAAGGTAAGACAAAATTGAAAAATACAGAAGAATAAATAAAACATAAACATATTATATATCATATATAAAAATAGTGACATCATAATGGCAACCTTTGAAGGTGTTAAATGGGTATTGAACAATCATCGTTTCGGGAGGCAGGATTTCACCATCCACGGAAACCGTATGTTCTTTAACCATTTGATGTAGTTGTGTGAGAGTGTAGCTCGAATAAATATTATAAAAACATCCTAGTATATTGAAGATACTTGTTTTGTTACAAAATAAGTAAATAAAAAGAGTTTAGGGGGTTGGAGAAGCAAAATAAAACAAATGAACATGAGAGAATGAATTACCTTTAAAAGTGTAACTCCTTTTGATTTGAGCCTAAAGGCTTCCTTTGAAAAGGTTATTCCCAATGGGAATCCTCTAGGATGAGGAGAGGGATGTGGAGAGAGTAAATGGGAAGGGTTTGGCCGAGCCAAAGGCTTGAGGAGTGTGTTATATGAGGTAGAGTTGGGGGCCTTTTATAGGAGGAGAGGAGGGGCACTTTTGGAAAGTAGATAAATATTACTTTATTTGAAAATGTGTTTCGGTTTCAAAAGGTCCCACATTGATATAATTCGTGGATAAGGTGATAAGGCTTATAAATCCACTCATCCAATAAGTTTTGGACATGTGTAGTTCATATATGTTACATTATCTTTCCATTTTATTTAAATCGTCAAATAATGATGTCATCGCTGCATCATTATTATGTCATAAATAATTTAATTTATTTAATATCTAAAAATTATAAAAAAAATACTATGATGTAGGAAATCTTTTTATCTTTCCAATTAATATTTATAATAAAAAATATGACTTGTATAACCACACTTAAAAATTGTTTTAGTAAAACATATCATGTTTGTGTCAATTTTACTTTTACATTAAATAAAATGTTATTTATGTCATTTCCCAACCAAAGTGGATCCATGGGGTCCCCAAGTTGACCAATGGCTTTTCTTGGTCGGCCATGATACAACCAATGAGGGTAAGACATGTGTCAAGCTCATCTCATTTTATTAAAGCATTATTTTTACCTTAAACTACACTAATTACAACTAATCGCGATTAAAAACTTAATAAGTTACTATTCACCAAAAAAATATTTTAATCTCATTGAACCAAATTTTACTTCATAATGAAAACCATGTATGTAGGATTTTTTAAAATCAAAACACAATGATGGCAAAATTTCATTTAAACGGAAAATCAGTTTTTATAAGTACCACTTAGTGGTTTCACTATTCATCAAAAATTGAAGTTTTTCAGAAAAATCCCAAAAATTAACCCTAAGCTTTATTTGATATTCGTAATTCAAAAATGAAGTCCGTTTTAAAAAATTCAAAACATATAAGTCACATTAATTAATTTAATAATTAATTCCCGCTGTCATGACAAATAGCATGTTTTATGAAACAATAAGTATCAAAAGATTGACACTAGTTTAAGTCTGATTTCAAAGTGAAATTGATTCCAATGAACACTATTGGATTTAATGGTAAAAATATTTTCTAATTTCACTTTAAAACCAATTCAAAATATAATCTAATCATATAAATTAATTAGATTAAAAAGTGGTTTTGAATTAAAATACAACATTTTACACTATTCATTAAAAAAATGAACATTATCGGAAAGATACCAAAAATTTACACAAAGTAAATTTTGATGTCCCGATTCTTAAGAAGAGTTTTATTTGGTCCAATAGAATTTATAAGAGTGACCAAACTATATTTAATGATGGTTCGCCATCAAAAGGCGATAAGTGAACCTTTAGTGAAAACTAGGGCATATACGCCTAAAATTGAATTCTTTCCGTATTTTAAGCCTCTATCCTATATTGGATAAATGTAAAAACATTTAAAAACATATATAAACATATTTTAGTTATTTCTATCCATTCCCTCCATTACAACGGCTACATGTTAACTACCATTTAAAATAATATTATTTTATTATTAGAGTGCAACGTAAGATTCCCAAGAAACTCATTGTTACGTGTTGGGTACGCCATCGAGAATAGCGTCCCCTTTAAAGTCATTTAAATATTTTATTCACAAATATGGATAAATATGAAATGTCATATTCTTTATTTACCTGGGGTGTAACATCCTTCCCCCCTTTTGGGAATTGCGTCCTCGCAATTTTAAAATTGCGCTTGGAAACTTCCTTGGAAGTCCCACATCGGAACAAAAGTCGGTAAAACAAACACTTTAAAATAAAGAGAGATAAGTACAAAGGTCACCCGAGTTAACCCATACTAGGATTAAATGTATGAAAATATGGACATGGGGGAAAAAACAAAGGGTCATGTTCTGATGGAGAGTGATAGAAAACATGTTTAGGAGAAAGTTAACCACGAGAAAATCACAAACTTGTGATGGGTTAAACGGTATTTGATTCCCCAGTAGGAAAAGTTAATAGACAACATTTTTGTTTTAAGTTACTTTTTATTGAGGAATTTATTCATAAGGAAACATAATCACTTATCATGTGGACTTTCAACTTTTACTAGATTCCTTAATCAAACTCATATTTTCCCAAAAGACGAGTATTTAGGGAGACTTGTTCGCATTAAGAGTACTATAATAAACTTCTAAAGAATCACCTAATCCAAAAGAACCATATACTTCCCATTTCTTTAGGCTTTAACCAAAACCAAGACCAAAAGGTTAGTACAAGATCAGATAATCCAGAAAAGGATAACCCTTTATAAAAAAAAATCTATTCTTAACCTCCAAAATTTGTCCAACAAAACCCAAAGTTCAACGAGGACCATTCTATAATCAATTTGTCCATAAAATTATTCAAAGTAAACCAATATAAGATTGAAACCCAAATATTTGAAGGATTTAGTCTCATATTCTTCCAAGTTAAATCGTAACATTTATCTCCAAACAACATCAGTTGCTCCTAAAGTCTCGTATTAAAAAAGTAATTAACCTAATCAAATATTCTACATGATAGGTTATTAATTTTCATAAATAACCCAAAATAAAATTACTCTTAATTCATAAAATCATATAACTAGAATGAATCTGTCAAACTAACCAGGGACTTCACGTAGTCCAGTGGTAGGCCATAAATACCAGTCGCACATTGGTTGTGGGTTCGATTCGCGCAACTTTGTCCGACGCGACAGGATGTCACACGGTCTACGTGTTGTCCTTTTTCCAAAACTATATAATTCTTAAAACATTCCCCAAAAGGAGATAAAATCTTCAATAATAATCATAACATATTTTAACCTCAAGTTTATCTCATTCCTTTAATTTTCCATCATATCATAGAGTAACCCATAATTACATAAATATTAAGTATCATATAAACCCTAATGGTTACCTTAATAATTATTACCTGAATTTCCACATCAGGTTGACCATCTCATACATGATGCATTAGAGAACTCACCAAGGTTGAAGTGGTTGATCATGACTCCTTGATATTTGGTTCAGAACAACCACGAGTTTCCTCATTGAATCCTCCATTTTATCTAGTATCTTAATCAGAGAACCACCACAGTTTCCTTCAAACCTGTTGTCTCTTTGGTGCCTGCTAGATCCATCCATTCACTAAAAATAGAAATGTCAGTGTGAGTATATCAACAAAACCATCATGTACTAATGAGGAAGGTAAACACTAAGATACACTTACTCATTCACTTTATCTAAAACTAGGACTCTTTCTGAAATCCTAACCATTATGGTAATGTCACTTATGCTTAAAGAATACCCCAACCTCTAAAGTTATCTAAACCGACCTTTGATACCAACTATAAGGCCCCAGCCTTAAACCTTACTTAATCTTGAGTTGTTACAAGATTACACATTGAGTATCTTTTCAGGTTTAGAGTTTTAGAGAATTAGCTCATGAAACGTGCATTACATTCCACATTTAAACAAGGTGGTTACATAAAAGACAATATTCATTCCTCCCATCAATGGAAACCTATTCAAAATAAAACATGGATTCTTTCTTGATACATCCTTGACACTATCGTCACATCATGTACCATTCCCTTGACCTGTGAAAAGCATTTCAAAAACTTGGGATGATCATAAAAAGCTCAGTAAGGGTTATAAAAATATGGAAAGGAAACATGAGTTCATATATACATAAGAATGAAATCATACTTTACCCATAAAACATGGGCATATCAAATCATGAATAAATCATAGAAAACATAAGACATAAAGGTAACTTGAGGCATTCATAACATTCTTACGTAGGGAGTAACCCTCTTGGTTACGTTTGGAATAACCATCACAGTATATTCCCTAAATCTCTTCGGAGAAACCTTAACGTTTCACTCCTTCGCGTTACCCAATGCATTGGAGAGCTATATCGGGCTCACCCGCCCTTAGTTTATCACGGAACCACCCGTTCATGATAACAATGCCCAAGAACCATAACATAATCATATCACATAAACATGAATAAAGGAAACATAACATTTCCACATTTCAATCACAATATAACATTTTAGGATATTGAAATAATGAATCCATTCAAGAAGAAACCATTTCCAAAACCATTTAAAACATTTAATAAAGAGATTTTTGAATCAAAGAGTCCCATACCACCTTGAAGATTTTAACATTTTAAACCATTAATATCCATATAAATAAATCCTTAAAACCATTTTGAAAGCATGGATATTAATAAGAACAAATAATTAAAACATTTAAAACGATATTACGGTTAAAGGGGTTTTACCAAAATTTGAGACACTTGAATACAATAATCGAGGAATAACATTTAGTCAGAACTTTATAATATCATGAGAATAAAAGGATTCATGATATAATACTCCAAAGGACAGTATATACACCATATAAGAGTGAATTGGTGCATAACAACAATGAACCCTCAATAGAAATGTCAAATGTGATGAAATCCCTTATAAAGAAGGTATCCTTAAATTAAGGACAAATAAATCTCAAAAATATGTGTGACAAATATATATACACCCAATATAAGTTGATATTAAGTGTAAAACAATAAAATGTCATTCACACATATTCAATGGATGACATATTCAATGACTACAAGTTGAACCCAAAGAAATCGAAATTGGGTTAAAAAGTTCCCTTGACAGCCTAACGACATCACATTAAAATGAGTTGATGAGAGATAAAAATTGTATATCATCACTTGGACATAAAATTTACATCAATAAGGATATATGAGAACATATCCCAACATAACAATATGTAAATTAAAATACCCAACAAAAGAAGTCTTTTAAAAAAAGGAGGGTGAAAGGTTCCCTTACCGACTTGGGTATCTTTCAAAACATACACCCCATGAAAGAAAGACAATAGGTCATTGATGTAAATACTCATAAACGAAATTATATTACACAAAGAGTAGAATAAGGAGAAGTACATACACCACTCAATGGAATTTTTTGCAAATGTATCATAAATCTCACGGGAATAAAAGTGAGATGAAAAATCCCTTACGAAAACTCGGCAGCCTAACGGCGCCACATAAAACTTCAGAACATGGATTGATGAGATCAAATAGGGTATCTCATCACATTAAAACAAAATGTACCGCAAGAGGAATGTAAAAGAACATCCCCCAACATTACAAAGAGGAACTTAAAATAAGTGACATAAAGGAGAGTACTTAAAAAGAAAGAGAGAGGGTAGATCTCTTACGAAAGTTCGGCAGCCTAACGGCGCCACTCAAAACTTCCAAAATGGATTGATGAGAGAGAATAGGGTCTCTCATCACATGAAAATAAAAATTACAGTAAATTTAATATAAAAGAACATCCCAATCATAAGAAAGATGAGCTTAAAATAAATGACATAAAAGAGTGTACTTAAAAAGAAAGAGAGGTGTAGGATCCCTTACCTCAGGACCGACTTGACTCGATCGTTCTTTAATCTCCTGAATAATAAACTTGAGTTAATTTGTAATTCCTTAAGAACCTTTTTCAAGTTCATTATTACTTTTATACCACTTATTACCATGTCATAAACATTATTTAATCATTTAAGTTAATAATATTTGTTTTGCTGATATTTGGTTCTTAAGTCGAGAGTGGACTTCTTACAATTACATATTGTTCGTGTGGCCAAATTTTTATTATATCCAGAACTGTATTCATTATGTAGATATCATATATTTCATTTATATCCAGTACATTCATGCATTTATAAAATTACATAATCATTTAGAGGTAAGAAATGAAATGCACCGTTCATGGAGACGGTAAGCCGTACGTACGCATGAACGCTACTTTCATTTCTATTTCGTATTTTATAGAATGGAATAATAATTATATAAAGGTATATTATAATTCCAGTATAATATCATATATAATATAATATTTCCATCCTTTATACATCCCACATATGGTATTTAACGAATCAAATCACTTTGAGGGGGCGGTAGTCCGCACTTCCTTAAATGAAGATATCGCGTATACCCATAATGCAAGCCATAAAGGTAAGACAAAAATGAAAAATACAGAAGCATAAATAAAACATAAACATATTATATATCATATATAAAAATAGTGACATCATAATGGCCACCTTTGAAGGTGTTAAATGAGTATTGAACAATCATCGTTTCGGGAGGCAGAATTTCACCATCCACGGAAACCGTATGTTCTTTAACCATTTGATGTAGTTGTGTGAGAGTGTAGCTCGAATAAATCTTATAAAAACATACTAGTATATTGAAGATACTGGTGTTGTTACAAAAGATGTAAATAAAAAGAGTTTAGGGGGTTGGAGAAACAAAATAAAACAAATGAACATGAGAGAATGAATTACCTTTAAAAGTGTAACTCCTTTTGATTTAAGCCTAAAGGCTTCCTTTGAAAGGATTCTGCCCAAATGGAATCCTCTAGGATGAGGAGAGGGATGTGGAGAGACTAAATGGGCAGGGTTTGGCCGAGCCAAAGGCTTGAGGAGTGTGTTAAATGAGGTAGAGGTGGAGGCCTTTTAAAAGAGGAGAGGAGGGGCACTTTTGGAAAGTAAAGAAATATTACTTTATTTGAAAATGTGTTTCGGTTTCAAAAGTTCCCACATTGATATAATTCGTGGATAAGGTGATAATTCTTAGAAATCCACTCATCCAATAAGTTTTGGACATGTGTAGTTCATAGATTTTACATTATCTTTCCATTTTATTTAAATCGTCAAATAATGATGTCATCGCTGCATCATTATTATGTCATAAATAATTTAATTTAATTAATGTCTAAAAATTATTAAAAAAAATTCTATGATGTAGGAAATATTTTTAGCTTTCCAATTAATATTTATAATAAAAAAATATGACTTGTATAACCCCACTTAAAATTTGTTTTACTAAAACATATCATGTTTGTGTCAATTTTACTTTTACATTAAATAAAATGTTATTTATGTCATTTCCCAACCAAAGTGGATCCATGGGGTCCCCAAATTGACCCATGGCTTGTCTTTGTCGGCCATGATACAACCAATGAGGGTAAGACATGTTTCAAGCTCATCTCATTTTATTAAAGCATTATTTTTACCTTAAACTACACTAATTACCACTAATCGCGATTAAAAACTTAAAAAGTTACTATTCACCAAAAAAATATTTAAATCTCATTGAACCACATTTTACTTCTTAATGAAAACCATGTATGTCGGATTTTTGAAAATCAAAACACAATGATGGCAAAATTTCATTTAAACGGAAAATCAGTTTTTATAAGTACCACTTAGTGGTTTCACTATTCATCAAAAAATTGAAGTTTTTCAGAAAAATCCCAAAAATTCACCCTAAGCTTTATTTGATATTCTGAATTCAAAAATGAAGTCCGTTTTAAAAAATTCAAAACATATAAGTCACATTAATTAATTTAATAATTAATTCCCGATGACATGACAAATAGCGTGTTTTATGAAACAATAAGTATCAAAAGATTGACACTAGTTTAAGTCTGATTTCAAAGTGAAATTGATTCCAATGACCAGTATTGGATTTAATGGTAAAAATATTTTCTAATTTCACTTTAAAACCAATTCAAAATATAATGTAATCATATAAATAAATTAGATTAAAAAGTGGTTTTGAATTAAAATACAACATTTTACACTATTCATTAAAAAAATGAACATTATCGGAAAGATACCAAAAATTTACACAAAGTAAATTTTGATGTCCCGATTCTTAAGAAGAGTTTTATTTGGTCCAATAGAATTTATAAGAGTGACCAAACTATATTTAATGATGGTTTGCCATCAAAAGGCGATAAGTGAACCTTTAGTGAAAACTAGGGCATATACGCCTAAAATTGAATTCTTTCCGTATTTTAAGCCTCTATCCTATATTGGATAAATGTAAAAACATTTAAAAACATATATAAACATATATTAGTTATTTCTATCCATTCCCCCCATTACAACGGCTACATGTTAACTACCATTTAAAATAATATTATTTTATTATTAGAGTGCAACGTAAGATTCCCAAGAAACTCGTTGTTGCGTGTTGGGTACGCCATCGAGCATAGCGTCCCCTTTAAAGTCATTTAAATATTTTATTCACAAATATGGATAAATATGAAATGTCATATTCTTTATTTACCTGGGGTGTTACACTCTCATTAAAGGAGATTATTTTTTAAAATTGAAAAAACCATTAATGTTCAAAAAAGAAAGAATTTGTAGGATTTTTTAAGATATTTCGTTCACATAAATGTTTTTTATTCCATGAAACACCCAGTGTAGGATCATTCACCCCACACCATGTAAATATTATTGATTGGTTTTACAATGAGATATCCCTTAATTGTTTCTATGATGAAGAAAAACAATAGATATAAAATATTGAAATTATTTTATTGTTGAATCATGTCAAAAAGTGTTGGAAAAACAATATTGTGATGATTCACGAAATGATGATAATTATTAATATTATTCTATTGATCAAAAAATTTATTAAGAATAATTTTAGAAGCCATTTGTCATACTGGTTGTCTCATTATATTTGTTTCTATTTTTCCCATGAAAAAATATGTAGAATGTTTAATGTAACCAATATGATGAATGTCCTTTAAAATATGGATCATCCTTAAATAATCACACATGTGAGATGTTTCCATTGAATAATGAAAATACCCCACCTTCATATTATTTGAAACCAATTACTATGAACAGAAAATATTCTTTCTTTAGTGATAATGGAAATATCACATTTATTATTTAAAAATATCTATAACATAAAAATAAAAACAGACTATTAGGATTCCTCAAAATCCACATGAAAATTATATGATGAAACCTATATTATTTTATTGCAATTAGTCCCTCAATGTGAATAAAATGATTTTTTTGGTATCATATTCTAAACCATTATGAAAAATAAAAAGGATATTTAACCCAACACTTTTATATGATTTCAAGAAAGAGTTCACTACCAAATTGGAATTTAGAAACATTTTCTCCATCCCTTATATTCAATTGATGATTCCAAATCATGATTCTCCCGAAAAAACTATTTATAATCTCAGGAAATTAATATGCTGAGATTTTACCAATTATAATTCTAAATAAATAGATAAATTAAATTGAATATAAGAAGAACAGAGTTTTTTACATCAATATAAAACATATATTTTCTATTCCATGGTCATGTCTTTGAAGGACTATTTTGAGAACTCACTATAATTTTTTATAGATTATTTATTTATTTAAAAATTCTTGTTTCACATGAGGATCAAGAGAAAACAACTTGCACAGGCACCTTTGGAAATTTTTCTTATAGGAGTATGCACATCCGTTTGGGTAATAATATATAATGTTTTAAAATCGTGTGATCAGAAATTTCTACAAAATTTTAGAAACCAACATAGATGTTTTATGGATGAAATCATTTTTCATTGAACAATAAATGAATTTTCATTGAAAATACTATATCATGTTCTTGAATCATACATTGACAAGTATCTTTTCATATATTATGAAAATTTTAATTAAGTTTTGAGAAAGGGGATGCTGATTTGTCACCTTGTGTCTCTCAATGGAAATGAAAAGGATAAATCTATGGTTGAGGTAATTTGATCATTTCATTCTTGGAAAACTATGAGATATTTGAGTTCCTTCTTTCATCATAATTCTTTTTATAAAATATTTATTAAAGGATTTTAGAAAGTTTATACTTCATTTTCTAGAGTGATCCAAAAAATACAACCCATTTATCTTTGAGGAAATTTCAAATAGGGCTTTTGGGAGCTAAAAAAATTGATAACCCTCCCATTTTTCAACCTACCAAAAGGGACTTCACCTTGGAAATCATAAATGATACATATTACAATTTCATTGGGAATGTTCTGTGTAAAAGGTTGGATATTTATTCATATGTGATTTCATATGCCTCATGTACAATAGATTAGGCCCAACAAAACTTCAAAACCACTAAGAAGGAAAATCATTATGTTTTAATTTCATTGATCAAATTAGTTTCTTATATTCTGGGATCATATTTGATTATTTTCATATATCAATATGATACATTATTTTTAATGAAGAAACATGACTTAGAACTAATACTTTTGAGAAGAATGTTGTTATTATATAAGTTTTAAGTAGAAATACCAGATAAAATAAGAAGTTAGAACCATGTTGATGATTATTTGTGTAGGATTCCATACGTTTTTTATGGGAAACTACACATCCTTCCACCAATTAAGGAATCCTCTATAGATGAGGAGTTGAATATATTTCAATGTAAAATTCCATGGTTTAAGGATATTTTGAAAACATTGTCTATTGATGAAAATCACCACATGTTTTATAAGAAAAAAATTATGACAATTTAGAGTGATTCAAATAATTAAATTTGGGATGATCCATACTTGTGTCATGTTGGTAATGAATAAATGATTATGAGATGGAATCCAAATTCAGAATTTCAATCAGCATTACATATTTTTCAAAAACAAATATATTATTAAAGATTTATTCCTCAATTTCCTGTATGAAATGATTATTATTATAGTTTGTATTAGCCTACCAATTTCTGAGATGATTTTGAATTTTATAGAACTAGAAAAAGTTATCTATTTCATAAGGGACTTTCCAAAAGGAAAGATATTCCATTACAACCAATTTTGACATTTCATTGATATATAGAGTATGGATTTCATGAGATCATTTCCTAATTCGTTTGGAAATGATTAAATTATTATTAGATGTTATTTTTTCTCTATATAGGTATAGTTTATTCCCATGAAATTAGATGATTAAAAAATAGTATCCAGGTATGTGAAATGAATTTTTTTCAATATTTGGATTCTTAATGTTTTTAGTTATAGATTATGGTATGAACATTCTAAATAGGATATTGCAATCTACATTGATGAAATATGGTTTTTCATATGGTTATTACACCCTATCATCCTTAAAAAATAGAATTTATATGTTTTATAATAGAGATGTCACAAGAATTATTGAAAAATGTGAACCAAAATTGAAAGGATTGGATTTAGAGACCCAGTGATGCACTCTAATTATATAAGGAATCCATTAAAAACATAAAATTATCATTTAAATTTTTATACTAGTCTATGGAAAGGTTTTTACCTTCCATTTGAGTTAGGTTAGAAATATTGTTTGGCTTATAAAATGTATAACATGAAAATGTTTTCTGTTGGAGTACAAAGGAAATTTTGTTTGCAGGAGTTCAAGGAGATGAAAAATAGTGCATATGAAATATCCAGGTTGTATGTGTAATGAAATAAATAATTTTATTTTGGTATGATTCTAAATAAAAAAAATTAATGGAGGATGAAAATTATTGTTATTTGATTATAGATTGATGATATTCATAGGTAAAATGAATTCCAAATGTAATAGACAATTCATTTTTTCTCATTGTTTTCCATTTGGTGTATTCAAGATAAAATAAGCACACAAAATGAATCCATTGATAGTATATAGGAATAATTTGATGCAATTTATGGAAAATGTTCTTGATATTCTAGGTAGGATATCCATCTTAATGAAGCATATAAAATTGAAGAACGTTTTCTATTACATTTAAATTATTTATTTTATGTATTTAATTTCATGAATTTCATTCTCACATAATGATTTCCATAATAATTATATTGAATAAAATATTAGGGGGCATGTTGGGTACATTAGGATTTTGTGTGGTTTCCTCTGAATTTTTTTATGCAGATATTATTCAATTTCTAGTGTTTTTATCTTCTTAATTTTTCTATATTATGGGTTTTATTTCAAAATTTATGTTATAAACAGATTATCTTAAATGATGATCATTATAATTTTTTAATACAATTTCAAGGTTTAAACCATTGGATGCCTTGAAATTGAGGATTAACGAATTATAAAAAGATATTTTTTTCATGTTCATGATTTTGGAAATTTTTAGAAAATGCCTCATATATTTTAATATCATGCCAAATATCAATGTCTTTGTCTTTTAAATTCCTTTATTATGTGGAATATGAAAACCTTTTTCACTCCGTATTCACATTCACAAATTTTTTTGAGAGAAAAAAATCATTCTTTTTTGAACCAAAACATGATTAATTTTTATCACCACATGAGGGATGAGGTGCCCATGATTCTGATGATTGAGAAATTTCATTCAATTTTTAATCCTAGAATTAATTTGAATACTCATTAATTTTTCCTTCTATGTACATTTGATCATTCATGTTCTATTATTATACATGTAAACCCGATTATGTTAGTTATATTAGATTTTGTGTTTCTCTTTCCAACTTCCACTTGTATTGAAAATGTGCTTTATATTTCAACATAAGTCTGGGGGAAGATGGCTTGTGGTGTGCAATGTCATATGGTATTTATTTAGTTGATGATTAAAACATTGAATATTTTTATAAATTGGAATTTTTTGAGAGTTTTACCAATATGGAGCTCTCATATAATATGGAGTTGTTCCTATCCAGAGCATTCAATGGAATAATGTTATACCCTATCAATAGATTTCCAAAAAAGGATGAAAAATTTCCTCATTTGTGATGAAATATTTATGGTTTTCGATAAGAAAGGTATTTTCCATGATTCTAAAAGATGATTTTATTCAATGGAGATTGAGAACATGACCATACAATAGTTAAAATACGAATCATTCATTTTCTACATCAAAAAGAGAAGAAACCTCCTAATTTAGCCTCAAAATGATTCACACATATAACCTTCCAACCCTAATACAAATGAAAAAACGGAAGAATCCTTATGATAATTATATTTTTATGGCTCTCATTCAGTGCAGATGTATAAATTTTTTATGATTACGGTGATTCTTTAATGGGTTTTGTTGATAAACTCGTTGTCGAAAATCCATTTTTCTATGTTGAGAGAAAATTTATGTGAGCTATATGTGTTGTGTGAAGAGGAATAGAGAGTTGGAATAAATTAATTGAATAATCTTTATCGAGAACTTGAAATAATTTTTTTCGATGAGGAATGATATCTTTTTTTCTTGGTCCTAAATTGGTGAACCTTATTTGGATGTGTTTTGAATTTGGCATGATTTAATATTCATTATATTTTGATTGGGAGTCTAAGTTATATGTGTGGGGAAATTGATAGAGATAAAATTTAAACAATTCTTCATGTCTATTTAAATGAATTTAATCCCCCACAATTTAATAATTTGAGATGAATAACAATGATGTATGGATTTTAGGGATGTTTTGGCATTTTATTGATAATTTAGCAATTATTTATTTTTAACTATTTTCAATAGCTTCTATGTGAAATGTATGATATGTTATATATCTATCAAAATTGACGAATTTATTTTTTCTATATTTATATATTCTAGGGATAATTATTTTACAACTGATCCATATATTTATTCTAAAATATGGATGCCCAAATAAATACGTATTTGTGAAATGTTTTCCCTGTTGGAATGATGGACCCCACTACATGGATTGTGGCATAAAACATCATACATGATTCCAAATATAAAAATTAAATACTGATATAATGCATAACTAATTGAGTAGCATGTATGATGAATCTATATTTAATATTATCTCACTAGTCAATCATGGAGTGAGTCAATATAAAGGAATATGGGAGGCTATTTTGGATAGTGACATATTTCATCAGAAAATAAATAACATAATTTACACAATGTGTCAAATGCCTTTTAAATAGGGAGTATCAATATAAAATATTATTTAGAAAATCATTTTACAAGGATCCAAGACGATATTCATCTATGAGGAGTCGCCAAATAGAGACAATATTCGGGGACAAAAAATGGATTGAATATTCTTAATCCACAACATTATATAAATTAATATTGAAATTCATTTGAGAGGATGGTTATATTGAGGGAGTTTCTTGTGATGGTATGAAATTTCTCTAGACTTTTATAATTCCATATAGTGATCATGACATTTTTGTTATAAGCTACAAGTGGTGGTGGGATGAAAATATTAGAGGATGTTGCCCATTTAGAGTTTGGGTTTATCATTTAATATTCTTTACATCTGAAATATAGTGGAAAATGTATTCTTGAATTAAGGAGGGAAGTTTTATTTCTTGAATTCAAATTTAAATATATAATTATATATATTTTATAATCATTTGAACTAAAATGGTATTTTTTCATTGATTAAATGTCTTTGGCATGGAATCTCATATAAGCAGATGGTGTTTAACATTTTATTGTTTCTTAAACGTCTTTAGGTAATCAGATCAAGTTCAAAAGAGGATAAGAACCCATATTTGACGTCTCAATGTGATATATAGTGAATTTTTTAGTACAATTTGGGGTCTTGAGGTATAAATTGCATAATTTAATTTGAAGACAATTTCCGACAATGATAAATGGTGTGTCTGATTATTGTATTTCTTCTACTACTTCCTTCTTCATCATTTCCATTTCAATTCAATTTCCTTATAATTTCTAACCAATACTGTATATTTATTATTTTATTATAATTTTCTATATGTTATCATTTATTTAACTAATTTGAATCCCGAATTTTATTATTAAAATTAACATAAACAAATTTAAAAAGTGATTGTTTGATAACCCCCGTATAACCACTATTCAACATTGTATGGGGGGAATTTTTAACATGGTAATGCAAGAGAAACCCTTGAATCAATGTTCATCATGGATGTATGATCAAATTAACAAAAAATATTATCTAGTAATTCATTGAAGGAGTTATGTTCAATGGGATCTCGATGAGTGACACCGATAAAAGCTCCAATTGTGATTTATAATCACCATTTGAGTGATATGATGGTTCCAATTATATTGAAATCTAAATAAATGGTGTTCACTTGATAAGTTGAAAAATAAACTAGAGTGATGAAGAATATAAGAAGATATTGTTTTTTGAGTGATAGTGATGGCTCAAAATATGTAATTTGATCTTAGGAATCACTAAATGAGAAAGCTAACGACTCATTATTATTTACGAAGGATTTGATTAGATTTAGATTTCCTATAAAAACATCATCAATAATAATTTGTGTGTGTATATTATCTCTCATTTGACATTTCATCTTACATCTGAGGGATGTGTTGATATAGGAATAGAGTAATAGATTCTTTCTATTTTTGAAAACATATAGTTCCATCCCCTTACAGTACGAAAGAAATTTATATTTACGGTGGGGACCTTTATAGCTACCAATATTTTTAACGGGCCACCTAGCACAATTAATATATCATATATATACCACCATCTATTTTCCTCTAATTTCAATCTTTACTCAACTTCTCTCCCTATCTCTATAGAAAAATATTCGTCTAAATTTTTTCATATTTTAAACTTTCTAATCAGTGCATTATTTGAGACTTTAGAACTCTATATGATTGAGTTTCATTGTATATATCTTTTTTACTGTTTAGTAAATTTAATTTTTTTTGAATTATTTATAATTTTTTTTAATAAGATGTAAATTAGTTAAATTATAATAAGATATTTGGTTTTTTGTAATTATTTTTATTAATAGATATATCTATATGTTAATTAGAATCAAATTATAATAATTAGTAATAATTAGTAATAAAATTTAATAATCAGTAATATGTAGAAAAAATAAGTAATAATTATTGATAAATTTAATAATTAGTAATATATTTTAATAATTACTAATAAAATGTAATAATTACTAATAAATTGTAATAAATAGAAATAAATTTTAATAAATTTTTATAAATTGTAACAAATTGTAAAACATTGTAATAATTAGTAATAATTTGTAAAAAGTAGACAAAATAATTATTAGAAATAAATTTTAATAATTATTAAATAAAATGTTATAATTTGAAATAAGTTGTAATAATTAGTAACAAATTTTAATAATTAGAAATAAATAGTAATAAATATTAATAATTTGTAATAAATTATAATAAAATTTAATAAATTGCAATAAGTATTTATAAATAATATTAATTAGTATGAATTAGTAATAAATAATAATAAAATGTAATAAATAGTTATAAATAAAAATAAATTGTATTAAACTCTAATCAATTCTAATAAATATAAATAAATAGAAATAAATAGGATTAAATGCTGATATTGAGTAATAATTAGTAATAATTTTTATTAATTACAAATAAATAGTAATATTTAGTAAAATTATTAATAAATAATATTAAATTTATATAAATTGTTATAAATTTTAATTAATTTTAATAAATTATAATAAATTGTAACAAATTGTTATAAATTGTTAGAAATAATAATAAATATAATAAATTTTAATAAATAGAAATAAATTGTAATAAATTTCAATAATTACTATTAATTTGTATTAAATTGTAATAAATTGAAATAAAAAGTAATAATTAGTTATTACTAATAAAAAATACAATTATTCAAAATAAATTTTCATAAATTGTAATAATTAGTAATAATTAATAATAAATTATAATAAAAAGTAAGATATTTTAATTATAAGAATTAAATAATAATAAATCTAATAATTTTTTAATTAGTATTGAATTTTAATAAATTGTAACAAATTTCAATAAATTTTAATAAAATGTAATAAATAGTAATAATATGAATATAATTGTAATAAATAGAAATAAATTTGAATAATTAATAATATTTTTTAATAATTATTAATAAATGGTAATAAATAGTACAAAAATAGCAGTAATTTGTAATAATTAATAATTATTAGTAATAATTAAGAATTATTATGAATAATTAGAAATAATTAGTAATAATTAGTAATTATTTGTAATAATAAGTATTAGTAAGTAATAAATTGTAATAAATAGTAATAACTAGAAATAAATTGAAATAATTAGTTATAATTAATAATAATTAGTAAAAATTAGTAATAATTTCAAATAATTAGTAATAAATAGTAAATATTAGAAATAATTGGGGGTAATTTGTAATAATTTATAATAGATTGAAATAATTATTAATAATTCATAATAAATATAAATAAATGTAAATAATTAGTAATAATTAGTAGTAACTAGTACTCGCCCGTGCTATTACACGGTGTATTCGATTAATGGTTTTTCTTTTGACAAGATATTAGTATATATAAAAGTTGATAAGAAACAATAATGTTGAATAAAATTTAAATAGAAATTAATGGTTCATGGTAATTGAATAAGAGTGCATAGAATAAGAAACCACCATTTAAATTGTTGAAAACGAAAAATGATAGATTAAACGAATATGAGTTTTTATATTTTTAGTATAAATATTTGAATTCAATTTCAACTTCAACAATGAAAATTAGAGTAATGTTTTCACTGCCACAAACCATTATTTAAATTTTATTGAAAATATACTTTTAAGGACAAGTGGGAACCAACATAACTATTCCTCCACAGACACAACCTCACAACACCCATTACAAAGGCAAATTTCAAAATCAAAACCCAACCATGCACCATGCTTTAATGTCTGTTGCGACCTATTTCAAAATTCAAAACATCTGAACATCCAAAAAACCCTCATAGACTAAACAAAACCGCCACCGAAACAACCATTTCAAATTTTTAAAATAAAAAAGTAGTAAACTACTATCACGCCAAGGAAGTAAACCATCATCACATCGAAGTAATAATCCCTCGAGATGCACATACCAACACCAAAGCCACTTGATCGTTGTACAACCACAGACCCACGTCATCGCTGAGAACACTAACGTCGACATCGTAGAGCACCACTAGAATCATCATTGAATGAAACCATCAAAGGCCATCATCACCAAGGAGTAGTCATCATCATCACCGCCAAGAAGAAAGTCGTTATCGACATCGAAACCAAACCTGAACCACAAATTGGAAAACCACTAAATTATAAAAAAAATAGGTGGACATCTAGGAATAAGCATACAAACCATTCACTGATAGCATGAAGAAGAAAACCGAAAAACCGAAGCCAACGTCAAGGAGCTCCCACCTGTAACATTTACGGTCATCGAACCGCACATACCAAAACCCCTTTGTAACCCCCACTCCAGATCCAACCTGGATATGAGCATCCGAACATAGGGTCAGAAAAATGGTTCAAGAGACCGAGGGCTCTGAACGAAGGCATCATCAACGAGGCAGAAAAACCGGGGACCAAAAAAGTAGAAGTGAGGAAACCCCGGAAGAAGATGACGTCGATATGATGAATACTAGAGAAAAAGTCATCGATTCGTGGGAGACGGAAGAAGATACTGTTGACTAGAGGAAGACCGAAGAAGACGTCGTCGATTCGAGGAGGACTGATGCGCCTTCATGATGTATATGGAACAATATATATTGAGTGTGTCAGAAATATTTTCACACATTCACTAGAGAGATTAATCCATACAGTTCACCTGAAGTATACAAGATGAGTTAAAGGTTAAATACATCCTAATTTGCATGTGTTTTGTTTGTTATTGCATGCATCTGTTCTTTTTATATAGCCCCAGATTTATATTTCTTCTTTTTTCTAAAAAGGAATCATCATCTCTATCCTTTATGATCAGCTGTGTCAAAAGACTATATTTATAATGGTATACATGGTAGAATTTCACGAATGGGGGAGAATTCATAAATCCTTATAGAGTAATTTGAATTTGACATAAAATGAATCTCAAACTATTATATAAGTATAGTGTAATTCATAAAGGCATCTATGAGTGATAATTTATAAATCAGCATAGAGAAATTCATCTCACATTCTCAGTTATGAATCTTAGTAATTGATTTACAATGGAAACATTGTTAGTTTAAAAAGGCATTCATGGTAGATAATTCTTCAATGCTCAGATATAAAGGCATCACTGTACTGATTCATATCTTAAATACCAGATTGTTAGTTTCATGTCCCACACTTAGCTATAAATTTTCTTGATTACTCTGTTCTGATTCATAAATCAGAAAATTATCCAATGCTCAACTATGAAACTAAAGTGTGAAAAATTCATAAATCAGTACGGAGTAATTGATTTAAAATGACATGAATTGGAGAAAATTTATTGAAGTATATTATTAAATACAAATATAGTCCTGAATTTATTTCATACTGAATTTAATGAGATTATAGATGAGTAAAGGCCTAACATGTATTAATTTTCAATTTTTTACATATTTAAATTATGACAACATATCTTTCTTGGAGGAAGAATTTTTATTTGCAGATATTTTTAAAAACATTAAAATGGTTGGAGATGATGATTTTAAAGAAATGTAAATCATATATGTTAAGGATTATCTTGAAAATAGATGAAATCTTGGAATATGTAATCAATTTGAATAATATGAATTGAAAATAAAACGAATCTTGGACTCTGATATGGAATATTTTTAAAATAGGATGATATTTTTTAAATCTACGACTTCATTTAAATAATGAGTTATTCAGTGTTACGAAATAGAATATTTCATTTTAAATGCCCATATACCAAGTAGATGCATTCTACCTAGATGAAATTCAGATATGACAAATAAAAAAGTTTAATTAAAAAATAGATTTCTTTATAGCATGATTAATGGAAATATAACATATTATCAATATCGGGGCATTGGGAATTCACCCACCCTATTGCATGTAGGTAAAGGGTGTGTAGAAATCCCCCATCTAGATCAAATTTAAGAATTTTCCTAAAACATGTGCTTCTCTGAATTAAAAGAGAACATGGGTGATTGGGGGAAAATGATGAAAATTGTAAAAAAAATAGAATTGGAGAGGATATCTATTGAATATAGTTCGATAGACCATATCTCATCAAGCGACTGTGGAACAACATTTCGAACATCATAATTGACATATCCTGAAGCCTTTAAGAAAACATCAATAGAATCTCACAAGCTATATGTTTCATTGGAATGGTACTGATGATTTTAAAGGTAAAAAAATACTAATAATATTATAAGAACAAAAAAAGTTAAAATATGTACTATAGAAAATTATCAATGAATTTTAATGAATCCTAGAAAAACAAAGATAAAATGTTATGGTAATTATCCCAAGTTTCCAAGGGTTTCCTGAACTGAAAAAATCATTTGAAAATAAGTAACATATATATGTTTTATATTAGTTGGAATTAATATTTTCTTATAAACATTATATATGTTTAATATTAAAATAATTCATAAATCGTATATGTATATATGAATGTTCTTTAAGAATAGATGTAGGGAATATTTCTATACTGAAAGCATTACACATTGTGTGTATCATGTGTTTGTGTGTGTCATGTGTGTGTGTGTGTGCATATTATGTATATCATGAAAAAGTAGTTCATATAGGGTAACACATAGTTATATAGAAAAAAAAACAACTAATGGAAAAAAATCATGGTTGTATAAAAAGTTTTACATCTAATATATTTTTTCCTTTAAAGCTCGGATTTCCATCATGAACTTATTGCTTTAGAGAAATGAAAAGATCAAATGATCTGTCACAGTAGTTCAAATGTGATGAAAAATTATTTCATTTATATCTCAAAAAATATGAAAAAAAATTAATTAAATTTATTAAGTATTCATATTCCATATAAGAATGATTTGGTCGTGTTTTTACCAACTGTTTTTACATATATCATTTCAAAAAAAGTTTGCACTATAACACGATCCACACTAACTCTTCCCTATACATACACAAAATGTTTAATAGAAAAACTATTTTTAATCAATATGAAAATAATTTAAGATTAATTAGAAATGAAATTATGAATGAAAAACCTCAAGGATTGAATGACACTCCTTAGAAGCTCCCCTATACAAAACAAGAGTATATACATCTGTTGTTGTCAAGTTATCTCCCATCTCCCTAATCTTATTATTTGATCATTTCCAGGAAGCCCAAATGTCGGCATGCTGGAAAGGCAGAGCCCCACCAAATTTAGTGTACCAATCAACAGATGGAAGAGGTATGGGGTAATGAAATCAAATATGAATTAAAAGAACTATGGAAAAAATTTATTAAATTTCTTAGGCAGTTGAACCTAAAATATTAGTAATGTACATACCACTCAAGGATTATTCCCGAAAAGAAATGGATTTAATGATTATGTAGAAAGTCACAGTGACATACAAAATAATTGATGAAAAAACATGATATTTAATAGTTGTAAGGATAACAATAGAACAACAATTAGATAAGTTTTAAATAGAACAACAATAATTCCCTCAATTTCAGGGTTCTAATATACCTTCAAAAAATAAATTAGGACTGTGGATTTGAAACATTCTATCATCAAGATTCAATTGAAATTAAAATGGATTATTCACTGATAAAACATATCAACCCAATAGCTTTAGAAAATTGTGATGATTGAAGTAAGGAAATTTAGTTGGAGATATAGAGTTGAACTCTTGTGATTCATTATTTTTTGGATGAAAAACTAGATCACCAATGTACATAACAAAAATGAGTGGATTTTAATTAACCAAACATTTTATTATTTTATGCCTCATAAAAGTGTAATTAAACACATACCAAATTAATAATTTTTTTGATATTATAAACTCAAGAAAGCTGCAAAAATATGTAACTAATAAAGACACACTTCTGCAGTGTACAGTGATTCCAAATATTATATACAGTCAATAGTGTTGGTCCCTAGTAATGTTTTTATAATGAATTAATACCTGATTACCATTTAATGGTTGCTATAGCTAAACCCAATAAAATAAAATATTTCTTGTGATAATGTATCCGTACCAAGTGTAGAAGGAACCTTGACATAATTGTTTTACCAAATTAGCTCCCTGAAATAGTGAAGCTTGAAGGCATTAAGGACAAGGTGCTTTGGGAGTACATTTGATACCTGAACAAAGGAGAGAAATTAATGCTACTTTCATAACCTTCATATCATCAGAAAATAATTTTCAATTACAACCTACAAAAAGAATATTTATTTTTATGTGATTATTCCACGCATGTTACTATCATGCATAAAACTATTAGGCATAGAAGGCATAAAATTTACTTCTAGGGGAAATTAGCCCTCCAAGTCAAAAATTGATAGTTATAAGACAATATCCAAAATTAATCAAAACCTATTGTTTTAGAGTCATTGATAGATGACCAAATTGAATATCCTCTCCAAAGAAGATAATAACCCCTGTCAATAACAATGAAGAAGATACTGGATGCATGAAACATATGGTTTGTTAAGCTGTATATAGAAATACCATGTCATATTGAAGTTTTGATCAATAGAAATAGGAAATTACATCACATTGTTACAATTCAAATTAATAAATATTTGAGTAAAAATTATATTGAATGTGGTATGTGATAAAAAATATTATATTCTATCATGGTTAGTATTTCAATGTTTTTTAAGAATATTAGAGTTTTATAAATAGAATTTGAGGAGCTAAAAAATTATATAATAGAAGTTTTAAAAATTGAATACAAAATTGGAAATAGATAGGTAGCTATTGATGTGTCGACCTTATTCTAAATTACATCACTCAGTCTTCTATCATTACACTTCTATGGAAGCTTCAAGTGGCAAAGATCAAGTCAAAAAAGATCCTTTCCATTGTTTTTCTTGTGTATCTTATTTATGGGCATCAACATTGGAATATATACTCAAACCATAGTGACATTTATAGATGCAATAATGGTTGATATATATTATTGATAGTGATCCAATTGAATTAATGATTATTTTGGTAGAGTTACTGTAAAAATGGATGTGTACACCAACCTACTTCATGAAACTCATGATTGGGTTGTTCAAGTTATTCTAGGTTCCTTGATCAAAAATAATGTCATTAATGTCTCTCTCTCATGCTTCATGGAATCCAAAATATTAATAATAGAACAATTGGGCTTCACAGAATCCAAAATATAAATAATCAGACAAAGAAATAGGAAATTAACAATAAAATATCCACATTTGTTATGTTGCAACTCAAATAACATAATCAATAAGAAGCCTGGAAAACATAAATAAAACTATTGAACTTCTTCTGAAAACATTAATAATGGAAAACATCAGGCAAATAATTACATTATATATGGATACATTTCATCATAAAATGGTGGATAAAAAGAGATGAAGTTCACAATACATTTAAAAATGATTCAAAACATTCTAACAACCATATCTAAACGGGCATAAAAAATTAAGGCTTGAAAAGATGATCATATATATCCTTCTAAAAGAAATCAATTAAGGAAATTAAAAACAGAATGAATGCTCACTAATAAAACCATCGGGATGGATTCAACCACACCTTCAACAATACAATGAATCCATTAGCCTCAATATTTACTCATTTTTGATGTCTCACCTCTTTAAAAACTTAATTATTTCATGTCACGTAACTAAGTATGTTGAATAAGTGACAAAATTTTAAATATGAATTAATAGAAAAATAAATCAAGAAAATTACCATGATTTTGAGTTATGATAGCATTGTAAAAAAGGAGATGGTGATAGAGAAAAGTATATTAACAATGAAATATAAGAACATTTTATACCATTACAATGATCATTCAATGTAAAAACAATGTGAAAATCACAAATAACATCAAATTTGGTAGAATTGATAAATAAAAAAACAACACTGATCCTAAATTATGTATAGTTTTCGAGGGTATTTCTATATCATCATATGATTGTTTTATTGAATAAAAATAAATAATGGATTTATTAAGATTCAGTGATCCTAAAATTTTTACATTTCTATGGGATACCAAGTCAAAGAATGAAAATGAAAAGATCTACAAGATCTCATCTGAAGATGCGATTGTTCCCAAATTCCATTTCAATGTAGTAGAATTATAGATCAAACCAATATTGATGTCATTAAACAAAACATTTAATGAAAAATTATGTAAATGGAAGTAGAAATATTAGTGGGAAAAAATTACGTTGTATATTTGATAACATTACATTGAAAAATAGAAGATGCTGATATAGATACCTAAATCAAAGAAGACATGTAAAGTCCTCCTTTAACATTTTAATAATAATGCAATGTATAATAAAAGCAGGGATCCAAAATAATATTTAATTTAGAAGAACAAGCATAAATTGATGAATTGGTGAATAAATACCAGTTAATATTGTGAAATAGATACCCTAATTGGGGAATCATTAAAAATATATTAACTATAATAACATCTAAAAATGTTTTTTTGAAGGAAAATACTTCAATTTGAAGAATATTTTATTTCAATGATATTAGGTGGACATACCTATTACATGGAGAGCATCACTTTAGTTGAAAGTCGTTTGAGTAGAAATAGTCGAGTTATTTTGATGTAGATAGAAATAGTGATGTTTAATGAATTTGGGAATGAGATGGTGTGAATCTGGAGGTATTCTGATTGAAATTATTCAAAGGAGTAGGAGGTTCGTGAAACATATGTGGAGGTGAGGTTATTAGAGATAATGAACCATACTATATGGTGGAAACAATAGTGAGGAAGAATTATTCAGTGCTTTGTGGGTATTAGTGATGGATAGGGAAACCTAAGTGACATCCTCATATATAGTGCCAGTTTAGTAATAGCAGCATGAACCATAAGAGGTTCGTCAGAGGTGAAACATGAGCATGATTCATAGGAATCATGCCACAGGTGAAACAGGTGTGGGAACAATTGACAATGAAGAGATGATGAATGGGAAGATGATGACAGGAGATGTGGATTGATTCGAATGGGTTGTAGGAGGTATAGTAAATATGAAATAAAAATGGAATGAGGGAATGAATGTTGTGAGAGTAAACCCCAGATATGGGAGGGAAATCATGAGCGGGGGAAGAAGGTAAAAGTGGTGAAGCTGGAGAACTGAGAAACAATTGAAACAATATATTGAAGAGATTGAAGAATCTGATAGTGGTGGATGGCGAGGAAGGAAGAAGGGAGGAGCAGTGGAAAACAGAAATGGGGGAGAGGTAAATCATGATAGGGTAGCCGAGTAGGAGCTGGAGCTGTAGGGAGAGAATGTTTGGGAAAGGGATTGGGGGAGGGATGTGGAGGCTTGGAGGGCTGACACGTATGAAATTGAAGTTGTGGTGGATTATTTGAAAGCCATGTGGTAGATGGAATTCCAGGATTAGTATAGATAGAGGATTAGTGATAATTATAATTTTTTAGAAATTATTAGTAATTATTATGAATAATTAGTTACAATTTTTAATAAATATTAATATACAGTAATATTACAAATAAATAAAAATAATTAATAATGTATTATAAGACTAATGAATAATTAGGAATAATTAGGAAATATAATGAATAATTAGGAATAATTTTCTATAATTTGCATCAATTAGGAATAAATCATAATAAATTTGATTACATTTATAAACTCACACAATTTCCAACATATAAGTGGTATTCCTTTTGGTCGACAACTCTGCTCCTAGAATCATTATTCAACTAAAGTCAATATGAAGAATATTCTTGGAAATACATCAGAGAAGATTTTTCATGGTGATTTATGTAATATAAAGTTGCAAGGAGGTTACCCATCAAACAAATGAGTCCCTTTTTCATGATGACTCATCCCCATGCAAATTTATGCGACTGAAATCAGTATGAATCGTCTTATCCAAAGTATGAATATTCATTTTCATATGCTCGAAAGCATGGATAACAGCCTGGTGAGGACTCCCATTTCACCATCCATCTGTATATGAATATGGATATTTCAATGCCATATCAGACTTTTCATATTTCATTTAGTTATAGAAAGATGCAAAGGGATGATTTATCAGTATAAAGAGTTATCGCCAATCCGTTGGAATTTTTTTTGACTGTAATTAATAATAAATAGTATAAGATATATGAAATTAAAAAAAATTAGTTGTAATTAGTTTATATTTTAAAAAGGTGTGTATGTTAATATAAAATAATAAAAAATAGTTTAAATAACTATTAAATAATAGAAATTATTATAAAAATATGGAAAATAGAATTTAAATGTATTTTATTTTTGGATTGTGTTTATCTTATATCTAATTATACAAAATAACTAATTATTTCATATTTTATGACAAACATATGGAACATGGAAATCGAAATAATCGTTTATTAGATTATCATGCTTGTATAACTCAGAACATGAATCCAAATAGTTTGGTTTTAAATAATGTATATATTGGGGGAGTTCAATTTTTCTTGTAATTTGCATCATAGAAACCAAAATTATTTTCAGAATAGGCAATAATGTTTCCATGTAAATAATGTTGTATGAGGATGTATGACACATTTGATAACGTTGGATGTCAATTATTTCATTTTGGTTTTAAACCAGATTTTTTTTGTATCAACATGGTGAATACATTTCCAGATAATATATTAATATTTGTTTTTAGATCCATAAATGCTTTAAAATTAAGTATATGTGTGGCAGGTTCATCTCTTCAACAAACTGAAACTCGCTGTAACACCCCAAGCTTCCTCGGTATGTTTTCTTTCAAATAATGCAATGACGTGCATTGTACGCAACTTCGAGATTTTAACACACCATAACCAATCAAACTAGTTGTTATGAATAGTAATACCTAATTTTTGAAATTTTATAAATTCTATCTCTCAAAATGGACTTCATTTTTGGATTCAGAATATTGAAATTAGCCTAGGGTGAAATTTTGGTACTTTTCGGATAACTTTCATATTTTGATGAATAGTGAAAATTACTAAATTTTAATTAAAAATAACTTTTTTAATCAAAATAATTAATAGTGATAAATTATGAATTTGAGTGGTTTTAAAGTATATTTAGAATATATTTTTACCATGTAATACAATGTGGGTCATTGAACAAAATTCCACATTTCAACCAGACATAAACAAGTGGCAATCTTTTGATAGTTATTATCTCTAAAAAATACACTTTTTGTTTTAACAACGGGAATTAATTTTAAATTAATTTCTTCCACTTCTGTGTTTTGAATTTGGAAACATGGATTCCATATTTGGAATCAGGATGTTCAAATTGTGTAAATAGGTAACTTTTATTTTTAAACATTTTGGATAATTACTCCGGTAAATATTTTATTTACCATGGTTAAAGTGTAAATCCGGTAAACAAGGGTTAAAAAATAATATTATAATAATACTAAATTACCCTAAAACGTGTCTTAACCCTATTGGTTGGTACATGGTCGACCATGGGCATCTTTGTGTCGATTTTGGGACCCCATGGATCCACTTCTAAGTGATAATGACACTTTATTTTAATTAAGTTAAAATAAATACAAAAATGAAACAAGCATATATCTTTTAACAAAACAATTGTTACAGAGGGTTGTGTATGTTTTATTTTAGATTATAAATATTAATTAGAAATATAAAAATATTTCCTACATAATGATATTTTATTTATAATTTTTAGACAGAAAATAATTTAATTTATTTATGACACAATGATGATGAATTAATTACATTAATAGTGAAAAATTATAATAATTGATATTATAAATACCCATATAAATATAATATGAAACTTTTATGGAATTAAAATAATTTTCTAGGATAATATGACATATTAGTATTGATTTAATTGACTTTGTTCGAAGTAATCAATCTGTTATGAGTTTCAAAAAAAATCAACTATTGAATAGTGTCAAAATTGACATAAAAGAGTTCTTAAAACAAATATTATATAATTAATTGATATTAAATTCCTAAAAATCTAAGGTTCGGCCAAGAGACTTATATCATGATAGGTTCATCATTAATGGACCACTTGGGGGTCTCTTGGATGTATATAGTATGTTTATTAACCATATAATAGAAAAAAACAAAGAGACATTGTAAAAGTGAAACTAATTAACTAAGAGTTAATACTTAATGATAATGTTAATATAATGACCCAAACCTGTCTAAATTCTATTGGTTGAGTTGTTTTCGACCCATCCCCACCTTAAAATTTAAATAATAAACTTTGGATCCATTATAAACCGAATATGAATTTATTATAAATTAATATTTCTAACTTTTCCAAAGGTGCCCCTCACCACTCTTATAAAAGGGAACTCCTCCTTCTCATTTCTTCACACCTTCAAAGCCCTTTGGATCGGCCAAACCCTGACCAAATACTATCTCAACTTCCCTCACTACAACCTAAAGGCCTTAGTTTGATCAGAAAGCCATCCTATGGAGCCCTTTTTATCAAATTAAAAGGAAGATCCCGTAGAAGAGGTAATGTTTTCACCACCCCTTTTCAAGTTCCTTTCTTCTTACACTTCCTCATTCTTTGTTATTACCATTATAAAATAATAACTCCAGTATCATATATATACTTTGATGTTATTATAAATATTTTACAACCATATTCAGTATTCTATCCATCCTTTGAATAACATGTCACCATACGTGCGTGCGTATGGCTTACCGTCTCTACGTCGTGGTGTAATTGTTATTCAATATATTATTATTTGGATGGGTAAAATAATGATGTGTAACTCATGTAAATAATAAATATAACATGATAATTATTCTTTATATATGATATAACATCCAATTATATATTATTTTAATATCAAAAGAATGATATTGTCGCTCGTGCGTATGTACGGACTACCGTCTCCACGAACGCGATGAGATTCATTCTCCATCATATCCATTCAAGTATAATTATAATTTGATGATTTAAAAATAGTATCTAAGGACTTTATATCATTATGGATATGAATAATATACATCCCATTAATAATGAATATGGCTCACATAACAAAGAATATAAAGTAAAATGAACCCGTTAACACCCGAAATGACGATAATTCTAAGATATTATTAACAAATAAATGTTAAAAGATCATATATGATATCATATTAAAGTAAATTATTCTTGTATAATTCAATAACAATTATTTCACCATTATACAGGAGTTTAACCTACCGTCGACCAAGGAAAAAGTACAAAGTAATGGATTTTCTTATCTCACATTCAATTCCGTGAGATTTCCATTGTTCACCACTAAATTATTGGAAGTGGTGTATTTTGTACTGCCATTTGATATATATTATCATGATTCTCTTTATATTCATGTTATTATGTATATAATTTGGTGGTTATTAACTTTTTTCCATACGACTCAGTTGATTAACGTGGTAAGGGGTTTCTTAACTCACTCTTAAATTCGTGAGAATTCCATTGTTCACCACTTAATTATTGCATGTGGTGTATGTGTACTACCCATGATTGTATTCATTGTGTAATATACTTTATTTTAGGGGAATTTACATCATCATGCTATGATCTTTCTTTCATGGGTGTTTTTTCGTAAGTTACCTAATCGATAAGGGAATTTGAGATTTCAATTTCCACTCATTTGGATTTACGCATATTTCATTGATTATATTACCCCAAGATTATGTGTGGAATAACTATTCATTTGATTATGTCATAATTTCCACTCCCCTTCCTGTGGATATACTTTAGATACACATAATCACTCCATTGATAATTCTCAAGTCATTGATATGAACTTGATAAGAGTAATTTTAACTCATTCACCATTTGTTGAGTTAAACATCCAATTCGTTGGTGTTGTTTTTACAAAAATATGTGTGAATATCCTTTGATTGTTTTACACTGAATATACAATCATATTTAGTGTATTTATATTTTTCACACATAATTATGTCGTTGATTTATCCTTAACCTAAGGATATGGCCTTTATGAGAGATTTCCTCTCAATTTACATTCCATTGAGACTTCTTTGTTGATATACACCGAATCACTTTTATGTGGTGTATATAATGTACTTTGACGTAGTATATCATGAATCCCTTTATTCTCATGATATTACAATGTTTTGATTATCTCAATTATTTGTATAATCTCTAACTAAAATACCATTTTTAAATGTTTTAAAGACTTATTCATCTAAATCTTTCTCATTAATGTCCATGTTTTAAAAAATGGTTTTAAGGATTTATTTATATGGACATTAAAGTTTAGAAATTAAAACTCCTTTTAAAAAGTTTCAAAGTGGTATGGGACACTTTGATTCAAAAATCTATTTTTAAATGGCTTCTTGACAAATAGTGTGACTTTTAAATGATTTCAAGAAAAAGGGGGATATTTCTCTCAAATAGTTTTGATGATTATTTTCATCTATGTCATCATCCTTAATTATTCTTGATTGAGGTTAATGTGATACAATACAATCTTCCATATTGTATCGAATGAGTTATGTTTGACTATGGATGTGCTATTTTTATACCATTCATGGTTTGTGATTAAAGTATTGACATTTCGTTTTCTAGTTTTAATACGAATGTTTATGTTATGTTTAAACCTGTTCATATGAGGAATGCATTGGACTTAATAAGTGACGGGTGGAGCCCGCTATAGCTCTTTGATGCATCAGTAGGTCTCATGAGACAAACTACTATCTTGGCACAAGGCCTTGGCAAAATCTTATTTGTAGTCTTGGCACGAGGCCTTGGCTATGTGGTTATGATAGTCTGGCATTATGCATTCCATCATTATGAAAGTGGTTATTGATAATGCATGGGATTATTCGACTAGTAGAATATCCATGTGAGTATGTAAATGGCATTGTTTTATTTTTCCTTTGCCATTTTATGCTGAAGTTCAATTTTAAAAGGCTTTTGTTTTAGTTATAAACTACCTTAAGTGTTTATGCTTATTTATGAAAGTTTCTACTATAATGTTATCCTTACTGAGCATCTGAGCTCACCCCTTTCAATGTTTTATTTTTCCCAGGATTATGAAGAAGTAATTTATGAATGATCTGCAGGGATAGTATGAGGGGATATAAAGACAAGATGTTTTTTTATGATGTAATGTAAAAATTTATGGATGTATCTAGTTATTCCAAGGCTACTAAACTAATCGATATTTCGAGTCTTGATCTTTCTTGTGATCATGCCAATGTTATGTAATAATGCACCGACTCTAGGTAACTAGGGTCGGGGCGTTATAGTTGGTATCAGAGGAAGTTTAGTACAAACCTTGGAAGTTAGATTTAGATAAACTCTGATAAGAGCACATAGACCTAAGATGAACTTTGAGGATTAGTATAAAAGAAATTCCTAGATTTTTGGTATTGTAGAGATTTTGTGAGTTTTTCTGAGCAATACATCCCTGTCTGGATACGAGCAGGTAGAGGCGGCTCTGGCACAGATGTACCTAGGGGTAAAACCCGAAAACACCGCTTTGAGCTAGACTCGAACGGGAACTGGTGCACGACAACGGGCCTTGCTGCACTCTTGGTTAAGACACTCCCGGTGGACATGCTTAAGATAATTTACATTTTCTTTACAAAAAGATTTATGTAATATATATATAAGATGAGAGTAAATGACCTTGGTTAATCCTAATATGTTTCAAATTGAGAATATGGTGACATTTTAATCTCTAAATGATTTTATGACTACTATTACTCACACAATGCTTTCTGGATTTAGTCAATGGCTGGATTCCAAGGAAGTCATAGTGACTTTGAGAATGATGTACAAGGTGGGAACGGTGGTGGAAATGAGCAACAAAATGGAATGTTGATAGGCGTAAAAGATATCGTCTTTATGCCAAATCAGTTTTCCAAAAATATGATCAACAACATATATATTAACCAACTCCCAGACTCAACAAGGAAGATAAAGCTGATAAATGATAAGATCTCTAGAAATGGAGACCATGGCGAAAAGAACCCTCAATTTTCATCATGCAGAAAATGTGGAAAGAGACACCCAGGAAAGTGTCTCAATGGGATAACGAAATGTTTTATGTGCGTGAAGGAAGGACATAAAGTGAAGAATTGCTGAAAAAATTAAGAGTACTATGGAAGAAGATAAAAATGGTCCCAAGAGTCCATTTACAGTCATTTGCCGTAAATGTAGGGGACCTGGCCATTACCCGAGTGAATGTCATATTCTATAGGATATTTTCTTGGTCAAAGAAGATGATATGTGGAAATAAATGGTTGGAGAAAAACTTAAAATGTATTAGCACTCCTTGTTTATGGGTTTAATTTGGAATAATTTTCTCTTGTATTTGTATCCCCGCAGTTTGCCATGTGAGAATGATATTTGAGGAAGAATTGTCTCTTCTCTTGTGGATATAGGTATAAAGAACCATTTGGTTTTATATGATCATTGGGGTTTGAGAAAATTATAAGTTATTATAATTTGGGATGAAAATGCAAAGTATGATATAACATTTGTGGTTAAATTATGTTATTTTGAGGAATTTATCTCATTTTTGTAATATAATAAAATATAGTTTTTGAAAAACGACAACACGTAGACCGTGTGACAACCCGTCGCGTCGGACAAAGCTGTGGGAATCGAACCCACAACCAAAGTGCGATTGGGATTTATCGCGTACCACTGGACTACGTGAAGTCCCTGGTTAGTGTGACAATTTTTTTTTGTTAAATGATTTTATTGATCAATAATAAGATGATTTGGGTTCTTATGTCTTATCAAATGAATACCCTTGGTATAGGAAAATGATTTGGTGATTAAGTGATAAATGTTATTTTGTAAGATGTTCGCTTTGTTGGGAACACTATTTGACCAAGGAAAATAGAATACAATGGGGTTTCATTTGTAGAGTAATGGTGGATTTTTATCTATGTTTTTATTATTGATTTATAGTGATTTGGGTTATTTATGGAAATGATTAACCTATAAAAGAGAATATGTGATGGTGTTAATTACTTTTAAGTATGTGACTTTAAGAGTATTTGATGTCATTTGGAGATACAATGTATCATGGGAGACTACATAATCAAATTCTTCTATGTTTTGGGTTTCAATATTAGTTTGGATTATATTAAAAGATTTTAAGGACAATTGATTATTGAATGGTATCTATTTAACTTTGGGGTATTGTTGGTTTAATTTTAGAAATTAAGATTACTGCATATTTATCTCAAGGAATATGCTTTTGGGGGATCATTAGATCATTCAATAACCATTTTGGTTTTGATTAATCTACAGAGACAATGTAAATATATAATTTATCCTGCATGGATCATGTGATTCTATAGAAGTTTATTCTAGCTCTTCTAGTGTGATCAAGTCTTCTTGAATACTCATCGTTTAAAAAAAATTGAGTTAGTGGTGGAAATTTATTAAAGAATGAAACTCTACTTAAAATGTAAGTATATCTCATAATGTTCTTAGTCAATATCATAAATGAATTCCTCGTCCTTATGTAATGTAACTTAAAAAAATGTTGTCTGTTTACTTTCCTACTAGGAGACTAATGGTCGTTTGTCCCAACACAAGTTTGTGGTTTTTTTATTGTTAACTTTCTCCTGATCATGATTTCTATCCCTCTCCATCAGAACTTGAAACTTATTTTATCATCCATATCCACGTTTTATTACATGAAATCCTAGTATGGGTTATCTTGGATGACCCTTATACCTCTCTTTCTTTCTTTTAAAGTGATAGTTTAATTGACTCTTTTTCCGATGTGAGACTTTCCATTATATTCCCAAGCAAAATTTTAAAAATTGCAAGGACGCAATTTATTAAAGGAGGGGAGAATGTAACACCCCAAGCTTCCTCGGTATGTTTCCTTTCAAATAATTCAATGACGTTCATTGTACGCAACTTCGAGATTTTAACACACCATAACCAATCAAACTAGTTGTTATGAATAGTAATACCTACTTTTTGAAATTTTATAAATTCTATCTCTCAAAATGGACTTCATTTTTGGATTCGGAATATTGAAATTAGCCTAGGGTGAAATTTTGGTACTTTTCGGATAACTTTCATATTTTGATGAATAGTGCAAATTACTAAATTTTAATTAAAAACAACTTTTTTAATCAAAACAATTAATAGTGATAAATTTTTAATTTGACTGGTTTTAAAGTATATTTAGAATATATTTTTACCATGTAATACAATGTGGGTCATTTAACAAAATTCCACATTTAAACCAGACATAAACAAGTGACAATCTTTTGATAGTTATTATCTCTAAAAAACACGCTTTTTGTTTTAACAATGGGAATTAATTTTAAATTAATATCTGCCACTTCTGTGTTTTGAATTTTAAAAAATGGATTCCATATTTGGAATCAGGATGTTCAAATTTTGTAAATAGGTAACTTTTATTTTTAAACATTTTGGATAATTACTCCAGTAAATATTTTATTTACCATGGTTAAAGGGTAAATCCAGTAAACAAGGGTTAAAAAATAATATTATAATAATACTAAATGACACTAAAACGTGTCTTAACCCTATTGGTTGGTACATGGTCGACCATGGGCATCTTGGGGTCGATTTTGGGACCCCATGGATCCACTTGTAAGTGATAATGACACTTTATTTTAATTAAGTTAAAATAAATACAAAAATGACACAAGCATATATATTTTAACAAAACAATTGTTACAGAGGGTTATATATGTTTTATTTTAGATTATAAATATTAATTAGAAAGATAAATAGATTTCCTACATAATGATATTTTATTTATAATTTTTATACATTAAATAATTTAATTTATTTATGACACAATGATGATGAATTAATTACTTTAATAGTGAAAAATTACAATAATTGATATTATAAATACCCAAATAAATATAATATGAAACTTTTAAGGAATTAAAGTAATTTTCTAGGATAATATGACATATCAGTATTGATTTAATTTACTTTGTTCGAAGTAATCAATCTGTTATGAGTTTCAAAAAAAATCAACTATTGAATAGTGTCAAAATTGACAAAAAAGAGTTCTTAAAACAAATATTATATTATTAATTGATATTAAATTTATAAAAATCTAAGGTTCGGCCAAGAGACTTATATGATGATATTTTCATCATTAATGGACCACTTGGGGGGTCTCCTGGATGTATATAGTATGTTTATTAACCATATAATATAAAAATACAAAGAGACATTGTAAAAGTGAAACTAATCAACTAAGAGTTAATACTTAAAGATAAGGTTAATATAATGACCCAAACCTGTCTAAATTCTATTGGTTGAGTTTTTTTAGACCCATCCCCACCTTTACACTTAAATAATAAACTTTGGAGCCATTATAAACCGAATATGAATTTATTATAAATTAATATTTCTAACTATTCCAAAGGTGCCCCTCACCCCTCTTATAAAAGGGCACTCCTACTTCTCATTTCTTCACACCTTCAAAGCCCTTTGGTTCGGACAAACCCTGCCCAAATACTATCTCAACTTCCCTCACTACAACCTAAAGGCATTATTTTGATCAGAAAGACAACCTATGGAGCCCTTTTTATCAAATCAAAAGGAAGAACCCGAAGAAGAGGTAATGTTTTCACCACCACTTTTCAAGTTCCTTTCTTCTTCCACATCCTCTTTCTTTGTTATTACCATTATAAAATAATAACTCCAGTATCATATATATACTTTGATGTTATTATAAATATGGTACAACAATATTCAATATTCTATCCATCCTTTGAATAACATGTCACCATACGTGCGTACGTACGGCTTACCGTCTCCACGTCCTGGTGTAATTGTTATTCAATATATTATTATTTGGATGGGTAAAATAATGATGTGTAACTCATGTAAATAATAAATATAACATGATAAAGATTCTTTATATATGATATAACATCCAATTATATATTATTTTAATATCAAAAGAATGATATTGTCGCTCATGCGTATGTACGGACTACCGTCTCCACGAACGCGATGAGATTCATTCTCCATCATATCCATTCAAGTATAATTATAATTTTATGATTTAAAAATAGTATCTAAGGACTTGATATCATTCTGGATATGAATAATATACATCCCATTGATAATGAATATGGCTCACATAACAAAGAATATAAAGTAAAATGAACCTGTTAACACCCGAAATGACGATAATTCTAAGATATTATTAACAAATCAATGTTAAAAGATCATATATGATATCATATTAAAGTAAATTATTCTTGTATAATTCAATAAAAATTATTTCACCATTATACAGGAGGTTAACCTACCGTCGAACAAGGAAAAAGTACAAAGTAAGGTATTTTCTTATCTCACTTTCAATTCCGTGAGATTTCCATTGTTCACCACTAAATTATTGAAAGTGGTGTATTGTGTACTGCCATTTGATATATATTATCATGATTCTCTTTATATTCATGTTATTATGTATATAATTTGGTGGTTATTAACTTTTGGCCATACGACTCAGTTGATTAACGTGGTAAGGGGTTTCTTAACTCACTCTTAAATTCGTGAGAATTCCATTGTTCACCACTTAATTATTGCATGTGGTGTATGTGTACTGCCCATGATTGTATTCATTGTGTAATATACTTTATTTTATGGGTATTTAAATCATCATGGTATGATCTTTCTTTCATGGGTGTTTTTTTTGTAAGTTACCTAATCGATAAGGGAATTTGAGATTTCAATTTCCACTCATTTGGCCTTACGCATATTTCATTGATTATATTACCCCAAGATTATGTGTGGAATCACTATTCATTTGATTATGTCATAATATCCACTCCCCTTGCTGTGGATATACTTTAGATACACATAATCACTCCATTGATAATTCTCAAGTCATTGATATGAACTTGATAAGAGTAATTTTAACTCATTCACCATTTGTTGAGTTAAACATCCAATTCGTTGGTGTTGTTTTTACAAGAATATGTGTGAATATCCTTTGATTGTTTTACACTGAATATACAATCATATTTAGTGTATTTATATTTGTCACACATAATTATGTTGTTGATTTATCCTTAACCTAAAGATATGGCCTTTATGAGAGATTTCATCTCAATTTACATTCCATTGAGACTTCTTTGTTGATATACACCAAATCACTTTTATGTGGTGTATATAATGTACTTTGACGTAGTATATCATGAATCCCTTTATTCTCATGATATTACAATGTTTTGATTACCTCAATTATTTGTAGAATCTCTAACTAAAATACCATTTTTAAATGTTTTAAAGACTTATTCATCTAAATCATTCTCATTAATGTCCATGTTTTAAAAAATGGTTTTAAGGATTTATTTATATGGACATTAATGTTTAGAAATTAAAACTCCTTTTAAAAAGATTCAAAGTGGTATGGGACACTTTGATTCAAAAATCTATTTTTAAATGGATTCTTGACAAATAGTGTGACTTTTAAATGATTTCAAGAAAAAGGGGGATATTTCTCTCAAATAGTTTTGATGATTATTTTCATCTATGTCATCATCCTTCATTATTCTTGATTGATGTTAATGTGATACAATACAATCTTCCATATTGTATCGAATGAGTTATGTTTGACTATGGATGTGCTATTTTTATACCATTCATGGTTTGTGGTTAAAGTATTGACATTTCGTATGCTAGTTTTAATACGAATGTTTATGTTATGTTTAAACCTGTTCATATGAGGAATTCATTGGACTTAATAAGTGACGGGTGGAGCCCGCTATAGCTCCTCGATGCATCGGTAGGTCTCATGAGACAAACTAGTGTCTTGGCACAAGGCCTTGGCAAAATCTTATTTGTAGTCTTGGCACGAGGCCTTGGCTATGTGGTTATGATAGTCTGGAATTATGCATTCCATCATTATGAAAGTGGTTATTGATAATGCATGAGATTATTCGACTAGTAGAATATACATGTGAGTAAGTAAATGGCATTATTTTATTTTATCTTTGCCATTTTATGCTGAAGTTCAAGTTTAAAAGGCTTTTGTTTTAGTTATAAACTGCCTTAAGTGTTTATGCTTATTTATGAAGGTTTCTACTATAATGTTATCCTTACTGAGCATCTGAGATCAACCCTTTCAATGTTTTATTTTTCCCAGGACTATGAAGAAATAATTTATGAATGACCTGCAGGGATAGTATGAGGGGATATGAAGACAAGATGTTTTTTTTATGATGTAATGTAAAAATTTATGGATGTATCTAGTTATTCCAAGGCTACTAAACTAATCGGTCTTTCGAGACTTGACCTTTCTCGTGATCATGCCAATGTTAGGTAATAATGCACCGACTCTAGGTAACTAGGGTCGGGGCGTTACACTCGCCAAGATATTTATTTAACTCGTATGTTTGGACAAACTCATTGGAATATATTGTTGATGTCTGCTTAGGATGCCTTATATCATGGTTGCAAGATAATCATTTTTTAAGCAAGTATTAAATTTATGGAAATTTAATCAGATAATGGAATTTCAAATTATTTTTTGATCAAATATTATCTTTGTTAAAAAAGTTTCTACCTAAATGAATTTTTATTCCAAAAACATTATTTGATAGAAATAGGATTGTTCGTAATCTGGGTCTTGGTTATTAGAAGATTCATGCATGTTCAAATGATTGAATCTTATATTATGGTTAGAATGAGATGTTGGATTGTTATCTAATAGGTTTACAAGAATGTTATATGAATTTCGAACCAAGGAAGTCTCGATTTGTTCCTGAAAAACAATTGAGATATTTTCTTCTCACACCCAAATTAAAAATATTATTTTTGTCCCAAAATCCAACTTCATAGATGTCATGGACCAAAACCAAAATTTAAACCATTAAAATCATAAATAATAGATTTAATGGGGATTCATGGAAACATTTTGATCAAGTCCAACTGTCATTTTCATTAGATGCTTGAAACAATCAATTGGGACTTTCTATGGACAGTTTCAGTCCGTTCGGTTCTTACAGTAGTCAGTATTCCTGTTGGCATGTCTTTATAACTGCATTGAATTTTCCTCTCTGGATTTTTATGAAGGATACATATATATTTTTGGCCTTATTAATTCTAGGTAATCTGAAAAAAATATCGATGCTTTTTTGAATCCATGGATTAATGACTTAAATTCACGATGGAGTAATAGTGTCAAAACATATGATGTTGTTGTGAAATAAAACATCCTTTTGAAAGAGGCATTGATGTTGAAAATTAGTAATTTCTAAGCATATGGCATGATATATGGCTGGAGTAAACACTATAAAAAATAATTCTGGTACTATATGAGAGAAAAAAGGCATTTTTTCTTATCAATGGAAAGAACCTTGTTTTTCAACTGTCCTCGTAGATTTCTCCCAGCCAATCATCCTTTTTAAAGAAAAAATATATCATTTCAGAAGTGTATTTGATGAAAAATATGGTCCATTAACAATGGTATCAGGTACATATCTAAAATCAACTTTCTCTTCATTACCTTCCATCACATTTGGACCAACAATAAACCAACAAATAATTAATGGGTTTGGAAAAGAGCACAATTGGATAAAACATTGCATTTTTTTTGGAATTTTCATATTGGTTTGATTTTTTTGTCCATCACATGTATGATTTGATGAATATTTATAAGAACTAATTTGATAATTTATATAATACAGTTTTGGAGACCCCAGGTAATACCAAAGACAAGGTGAAATCATGATTATATCTTGCCCAAATCTGAATCCATCAAAACATGAACTATTTTACAATGTTAAATCGCATAAGTTAATAAAGTAGAAACAAGGTTATACACTATACCAAGAGAGACATTTATTATTTTTTCAGTGGATTTCATATTTGATACTTTATGATGGTTATGCATTTAATTTGTGAAGATGTGTTAGAAATGGCCATATTACCAGATTAAAACGTCATGATTTTCATGCTGTAATTGAATGGATTCTAAAATTTTAATTAAGGGGATTGATATATCAAATGATTTGGGATGTGATAAAAGACATATCATATTTTTTGAGACATTTTTTCTTTGAAACCATACTTTGATGTCTTTTGAAAACTACAAGAAAATGTCATTTTAATTTTATGTAAACTAGAAACAATCATTTTATATGGTTTGTTAGATTAAATGGATCATTTGATATAAAATTTTCCACATTAAAAAAATTTGTAGGTCCAGTGAAGTTCAGATGGATGTACTTATTTTTTGAGATGCATGTATAAATTGAAATAATAAGTTTGTAACAACTAATTAGTTGATGGCACAATTGTAGAAGCATATTTCCAAGAAGAATTTTCTTTTTTCTACCCTTATTACATTCAGTCTGAATATCACTAAAAACACCACCACATGAGATATAATGAGGTAAATATTGAATATGACATGGTAAATCTAATATCAGTTTTCAATTTTCATGAAATGGTCTTTGGTGGAATTCATGAACAATGGATTTCAGATGATAAACATCATAGAGATCATGAATATATTTTGTTGAACTGTGAAAATATGATACTATTTGTACTATTAGTGCATCTATAAATTATAATATAATTTTTACAATAATACATTAATGTTATATTATTAGTAGGTTATATAATAATCACATCAAGTAACAGTTTCTACAAATTATTGTACCTTATCTTGAAGAACATCGTCAAAAATTATATTCCTATTGGTTTCAAAAACATGTAATGTAAATTATTTTTAATTTCATATAAAAAATAAATTTAATACTTGTTATGATGAAAATTATTTTATAACATTATAGGTATCTCATCATGGTAATAAATTTGATAATCAATGGGCTATATTTAATAACCCACCGTCCAAAATAGTAAAGTATTATAATTTATATGGCGTGGATGGTAATTGATTTAATTCACTTGTATATTGGAAATAAAAAACAATGAATAGTGGTGATTGATTTATATAATCCCACAATAGAGAAACAAAATTTGACTTTTATGGCATGCAATATGAAATCATTGAATTGTGTTATATGAGACAACAATACATAATGATGTTTAAATGTCAGTTGTTTGATACTGAGAGAGGATTATGTGTTAATAAGATCTAGGTAATCATTGATATTAAATATTAAAGTCATCTTGGAGAAACTGAAATATTATTATTGGCTCATCATTTACATAAAATTTACTATGAAAATTAATGTGCTACTACATGAGAGTTGTGTTTTTGGTGCAAAATAATAAATAAAACTCAAGAGTATCAATTTAATGAAAGTTAATGTGGTTCTGCTAAACTGCAAGGAATTTATTTTTTTTGAATTTTCTTTGAATCTATAATTTACAAAAAATACATGACTCTCATTGATGACACCAAAAAATTATAATATGATAATGAATATGATGTTAATGATGTTACAACAGAATTTCAAATGTCAATAGATGATGAAAATAAAACAATTGTCGAAATTGATTATATTGAGGCGGAATATGAATACATTGAGATCCGTAGCTATGAAGATGAAGATAAAGATAAGAACTGAAATAGTTAAATGATGGTTATACTCATATATAATATATATCTATATAAAATATATATTTTCAATTTTTTGCAAATAAAAATGATTTCTTGTTTCCGATTGACGACGATCTGTTTATTTTTTACAAGAGGTAAATCTAAATTTGGACGAGAAAGATATTGGATTAGCCAACCCACGGACATTTGGTAGTTTAGGGGGAACCCAAAGGGGGAGTGGTCTTTCTTGAATGCTGATTTTTTCCCCACACCTGACAGACGTACAAATTTTGGGTTGTATACACACACATAGAGGTATTATTACATGTGAATTTTATATCATTTTCATTAATATTTTTATATAACATTTTTTGTATTTATTATTATTATTTTCATATCTTTACTCAAATAGTAGTTTTACTGGGGTGTGCTATATTGCACAATTTATTTTCTAATGCATGGGTGATATTGGATTAGATTATCTTCGATGATTAGTAGTGGAAGGTTGAGTATTGGATGTTAAATAAATAAATAAAATTATATTTCAAATTAATTTAATTAATAACCTGATATAATATATTATATTTAAGGATTATGGTATCCCATTGAGGAGAGGATGAAAGAGGATATTTAGAAGGCATGGAAGGGAGATATGCGTAATCATTGCACTTATTGTTTTGAAAATATTATAAAGGATAGAAACAGAGAAATTTGGAGGGGATGATTTTGATGAGAGATGTCATGACCACCAACCTGATTTAATGTCATCCCAGGTCTTGGATGGATTATATACACACTGGGTAATTATGCGGTTTTAGATGAGATCATCTATAGGTCGGAAAAATCGTGGGAGACATGAGGTGATATATCACACTGGTAATTGTACATTTAGTATGCATATGGATCATATGGTATGTTTTTTTTAAAATTTTATATAACTTTAAATGTATACTATATATTTTATATTCATATAGGTAGTCGAAGAGCCCGATATTATGGAGTGTGAAGTTTTTATGAAGATGTAAAGTGATCCATCCACTAGGGAGATTAGAGGTGTTCTCCAGAATCATATTGTTTTCGGTATATGTGTTTTTTGTATTAGTTGTTTTCTAAAAATAATATTTTAAAAATTTTAATTTTAAATTTCAATTGAAGGAGTCATATGAGGCCGCGACGTCTCAAACATATGTTAAAAGTCAGGATGAGACTGATGGTCAGACCGGTACCCCTCGATTTGATGAGGTAACATGGATGTAGGTGACCTAGTTTGGCTTCGATAATGGCTGAGTTGTTGGTATCACCTCTCGAGTGACCCCAAGTTGGTTTTTATCTGACCTTTGTGATGCCAACATCCAATGCGATACGAGTTCATAAAAATTCATCATCATATGATATATAAAATTAGGAGAAACTACAAGCATATAGTGATCTTATAGATAAAATGCATAGGAATACGAATGAGTTGCGTCAGTAGAAACAGTAGTAGCAACATTAATAGTTCCTCAAATAGTAGATGCAGTAGTAGCAGCAGATGCAAGATGACAGGCATCGATGAAGGTAGGAGCAGCAACATGAGAAGATGGTGTACATGCAACATTGACTCACTATTGATGGAGATAGTTCCCTCCACCTTCCTCATCATCACCTCGGGACGTCCCTCCCCCTGATCCGTGATGTATATTTTACTTTTTGATGAAACATTTGAATGTATTTTTTAAATATTAACTATTAAAATTTATAAGTTGTTCATGTTTTATATTGTATCAAAAATTATTGTTTTTTTATTGATTTAATATTTTATTATATTCATTATTTTATTAACTAACATTTTTTTATATTTTTATGAATAATCTGGTTATTATTATATTACTGATACTATTATTTCATTAATATTAATAATAATGAAATTGTATTAATTAATTATTTTATAAATAATTTTATTTTATGAATATGAATATGAATATTTTTTTATATTTATATTATATTAATTTTTTATGAAAGAAAATAAATTATTCTATTTATATTAATATTATGATTTTATTTATATTAATATTTTATTATTATTAATATCATTTTTTAATTGTTTTAAAAAAAATCAGTATTTACAACGGACCATCACAAAATGGGTTATATTTTATATTTCAAGGACTAATTACAATGGGAAATCACATGACAGTATAAACAAGGAGGTTATTTGTGATGTGTCATAGCCCTGTCAAAAATAGTTTTTTAAAAAATGCGAAATGATTTTTATGGCTAGTCACTGGCCCGTAACAAATAATATGTTTTGGCAACGGTCCGTCGAAAAAAATAATATTTTGGACACCATTTTTGACGAGAGATATTTTGCGTTAGGACCCCATGGAAAATGTATCTTTCCAATAATCATTTTTTCCAGTAGTGTTAGTATATTAATGAAATATTTTATATAGTCACATGAAGATGAGGAATGTTTTAATTACCATTAAGCACACTTCGAGACAAGTTAATTGTTTTTGTGAAATGAATTCTGAAATACCACAAAATAGATGAAGAGGATCCACAAAGGGTGTTTATTTTTAAGATATCATATTCAAACTATTCTATTATTAAAATAAGAAAGAGATTACACATAATTTATTATTAATAATTTATAATTGTTTTATATATGTGAGTGATGAACTTGGTTCTATGAAACCCTTCAAAAACTATAATACTTTTACAAATGATCATTGATTTTTGATCAATGATTTGTGGAACTGTTAACCATTGAAAACATTCAAAGTTTTGTGTGAAATTTTAATAATAATGAACTATTAATAGTGTATTCATGTGTTTTTTGAAGAAGATATAGAGAGTGAATATATTAATCTTTTCTTTCCTTGAGAATTATATATCATGTGACATTAGAGTTGAGATAGTTGAGCAACTATATGAAGCAAACTAAACATTGTGTGCCTATGTGTGTGTAAAATCATTTAGATATCAGTTTAATAGGAATTTTGTAGTGTGTGTGTAAATGATGTGAGTTCATGCATATAATGTGAACAACTTTTTTATTCTTTATAGTGGTATTCAAGGAAAATTTCAATCAAATAAAATACTGAACTATTAAATAATAATATTTTTATCAATATGAACTAATGCATGATTATTTTTAGAATACTATGTAGTTATTATATAAATGAGTGATCATAAAATAAATGAACTTATAATATACAACACAAATTTAGCAAAAAATTTTGGAAATTAACTCTGCACTTTTCATTCTATCAGTAATTCAGTATAATTTCTTATCCATATTTTTATTGTTTAGTGAGGTTGGGTCTGTAGTTGAAGAATGTATTCTAGCCACAATAGTGTCATACAATAGAACCTAATAATATACATCGATCGTATAAATTATGATATTTTTTTGACATCATTGCAATATTATATGAAGTTGTACATGAACCTATCTAACACAACCGGCTTGTGGTAGAGGATCCTAAAATTGATTTATTATAGTGGATCATTTCAATAATATATTATGTCTTCTATTGAAGTTCCTAACCAGTTTCTATAGATTGTGAGTGGGTGTCTAACTGATCCCTATCAAGACAAAAATAGTCAATTAATATTTATAAAATGGAAGGTAAATTAATATTTAAAAACAATTTTATCAAATATTAAATAAGAATGTTGATTACATAATATTTACCTAAGATTATGGTCTTAAGTGGTCATTTTTCCTTATCATAACCATTAATTATCATATTCTAATACCAGATTACATAACCCATATACTTATTTCAATTGAAACACTACTTTTCAGGTGATTCTGTATTTTTTTTCCTCCGTAATTATTTATCTTTTTCTACCCATCACAATTTGATTTCATTTTTTGAAGAGATTCAGATCGATAAATAGGAAATTTAAAAGCCCCCATAAAACAATTGTTTCCATGTCTACAAAAATATTTCAATAATTAAGAAAATCTCATATTATTCTCTACCTTTTTTAATTTCATTTGAATTCAACCTTTCATTTCATAAAAAACATGATATTAATGCATATATATAATCTCTATTTCCTCCTTTATAAAATAAGAAATTATATATTCACTAATAATTACACCCATTTTGGTTATTTCCTGGTATATAATTGGTTTTAATCTATATATCAATTGATCAATATTACTTTTTGGTTCAACATTAATATATGATATATACATCACATTCAGTTTAAAATTCTCTCTATAATCAGTAAAATATTAATCATCCTTCTTATTTAGATTATTTAAGTAATTTTCCATTTCCATTTGGAGAATATTATTTATTTACTAATTGGGAAGTAGTATTTTATTATAGTCACCCTCCATATAGTTAATTTCATAATTTTTCATAAATTTTTTGATTAGATACCACCATTGATCTGAATCAACATACCATTAATAAATTTGTAAAATAACATTTTCATTCTTCCAAAAAATATAGAATAAAAATTATCATTTCAATTGTACTGATCTATTTCATAGAGAAAAGTGAATAATCAGAAACATTATAAGAGGTTAGATGTCACCTCATGATATTCTCAACTTTTCATTATTCAACGGTTTTCTATTTTAAATCATATAATTATCTATAGATTATGATATTTGGGTATGAAAAACAACATGATGTTCAATTAAATCTTCTAAAAACTGTTTTTATTCAAGAGAACAATAATTTATTTTTACATCACATTCATAATTTAAATTTTTATTTCAGGTTCTATCCATTTAATAAAACCAAAATAATAGTGTGAGAAACAATTATCAAAAGTGGAAACCATATAATCATGAATAATAAATTATAAAATATCTAAAACAAGATACTATTATTTTCCATTAATAGAACCACATGTTTAGTAGAGGTTATCAATGCACATTATCAAAAATATATGATGTTATTCAATAAAAAGACATATCCCTAGGGTTTTCACCATACCTAATTTCTGAAAATTATCTAGAACATTTAATTATTCTAAAAATAGGGACATGTACTTTATATCTATTCAAACCAGATATTACAAGATGAAAATCAATTACGTACAATTATGATCCATTATATATAAATAAAATATTAGTTTCATTGTAATATGTATACATATAAATATTAAGAATGAAATATCTTCTACATATACCATAATGATAGTATTACATAGAAAATTTATTAAACATAAACTAATTTAATCAATTCTTTATATAAAAGGGAATTGAGAGAAAACAATGAGTGATATCGGATAAAAAATTGGGATAAAAATGGAGATTACAATGAACTTATAATAATAAAATAGTATAATATTTTGAGAATATAACCCTAAAATTTAAGAAACTGTACCATGGATAGAAATTACCAAAAGATTGAGTCATGAAATAATCAATGGAAGTTCAAAAGCCATGAATTTGAATATAATTCTGTTAGGACCAATAGGGGCCTATATACCTTGGGAGGGGGTGGGGGTGAATCAAGCTATGGATATTCATTTTCAAAATTCTTCATACCATACTGGATCTTGACCTCTTTATTACAAGGGACACTTTTTTGCACTTGTGAGTTTATTATGAACACTACTTATCTTCTTTATCTGATGATGATGCTTTAAATGCAATGCAGGGAAGCAAGTAGTCAGACACATTGATTTTTACATGATTCACCCTCACTAGGCTACGTCTAATGAGAATACAACGGCGATGTGCCGCTGTAACAAATAAACTAAAGCACAATGTGGTTTACAAGGTTCAGGCTAGATCACTTCTATCTCCAGGATCATTACCATTAAAATGTTTTCGATCAGCTCACTACTTTCCCATGGGTCACTCCCTATTTCTCTCTCTCTGGCTCACTGCCAGTGAAGAGGATCACATTATTCCTCTTCCATTGGTCACTACTCTGGAAAGTATCCACTAAAATTTTATAGAACTATTTTTCTCTTCATTATCACTAATGAGTACATCCTCTGTTGTGTGTAGATGCTCTGTTGAAGTACATCTTTCACCCATAGATTAATCTCATTTTTCACAGAAGGTATCAGTCAATCTTCATGCTTTCACACAGCCCTGAATCAGTACTGTACTTCAACCATACCTAGTAACCATCTCCAAGAAGGCGCACAAGTCTCGGTGTGCAAGTTAAAACTGGCGTGCAATTTCTCCTCAACCACTTGCGCGATAGTATCTTCTGTAACTCCAAACATGCACTGCTCACATCCTTTTACGCCCAAACCAAATTTGGCGCGCAACCTTCAACTTTCTCACTTCTCCAAAACATGGCATGCAAGTGTCACCTAACCACTTGCACCTCACCTCCTTCTTCAAATCAATACATGGGTGACTCCCTTCCATTTTTTCCCAAAACACACTGGTCACGCAACAAACAAATAGCATTGTACTTCTACTTGCGTGACCACTCCACCACATGTGTGACCACTACACATGCGCAACGATAGTTATGATTTTATCTATTTTTTGAACTCTCAGTGAATGAGGAGGGTTATCCCTCTATTTATAGGCATTTTAACACCCTATGCGATGGTGTACAAGTCTCCCATCGGCGCACAAGTCTCGGTTATATGTCTCTGCCCCTCATTTTACTTACACGACCAACCCTAAAACTGGGGCACCCCTTATCCCTCTGCCATATTTTAATGATCTGATCCTGAAAAACATATAGCACGCATGTTTCCTCTCCTTCAAGACATCGGTACCCAAGTCCCTTTTCCAAAACCACTTTTCTATATTTGTATATTTTCAGGCCCTAAAATTTGGCAATAACTGGAAAATGATGTCACCTTGTATCTGCTCTTTTTGTACTACCTCCAGATCATCCATTCCTTTATCAACATTCTAGAATCAAACACGGATTGTTAACCATATCCCTTGAACTCTAAATTCCCCTATGAAATCCCCTTTGTCATCAAATTTGTATGTCATGGTTTTCTTTGACAACAAACACATATATTTGTCCACTTTGTCAACAAACACAATCACCTCAAAAATGCATCAATGATACCTTGAGGGATTTTTTCCCAAAAAAATTCGGAAAATGAAACTAAAGAGAGACAAAATGGTCAGAATACATAAAATTTTTTCATACACATAATCATATAATATAATTTCATTACTCAATAATCAGTACTATAAATATCATTTTTAATTGTTTTCGTACTCCCCTCCCTCATGTTAAATTTCACATATCACTACCAAGATTATTATAGTGGATATAGTTCCTTAGTGAAATAGGGTCAATCCAAAATCATGTATTTATTATCCCATGTTATATATATCATTAAAAAATTATTTAAATGGATATATATTTTAAGACCCATCAATCCTGTACTGATAAACAATTCATATTTGTTACACAAGCTCATAAAACATATATCATATATCATTATCAGGGAAATGAATCATGTTTTTTAAAAATTTAATAAATTCATCTTAAGATAACGCTTGGAAAATAAATCAGTTTAAAAAAAATCATAATAATAATAAACCGTATACAAAAATAATATGGAAATTATAGTAGTTCATATACCTCATAAAGTAAGAATAACATTAAGGAATTTCATTTTAGATGAAAATTCCTTTAATGATCACATGGAATAAGTCTTTTAGAAATATTCATTCTCATATTAAATTAAAATATTTAAAATAGAAAAAAATATAAATAGTTATGCAAAATATTGTTGTTGAAAAAATGATGGATTCATTAAGGAAAAATTTAATGTATTGATTTATCCTAATGGTGGTAAATTACAATCGTTCTGTGTATGTTACCAAAATTAATCCATTTATTTAATAACAAAATGTAATCATTTTATCATTCATGAAATTATAAAAAGATTCATTTATAATTTCTTTTAAATAAATATGGGTGAAAATGAATTTATAGAATCATATGAAAATAGTAAAAAAATCATTGAAACATATTAAAAAAATGGGTCAGAATGAAAAGTTATTTTCAACGAGTACGTGAAGTAATGTATGTTTTTTCTATGAAACATTCCTTTGGTGGAATGAGTATATTAAAAAGATAAAATAAAATGAAAAATTAAATATATATATATAACCATTTCATAATAAGTTTAATCTAATTATTTATATTTATATCACAAAATTACATCATCATAAACATAATAAAAAACAATCTTGGAAAATAATGAGATTGTATAATAAAATCTTCACAACATGTTCGAATTTAATTAAAGGAAATTCACCCTCCTATATAAAAAATTTAAATATATATTAACCATAAAACAATAATATCATATATTACCCACTCTTAACATTTCACTACCCATGAATTAATATTTCTTTTTTAAAGTCATTGTATTTTTCAGTTACAAATTTCATTTTCTATGACATTTTTAGTTTTATAGATTGATTCATTTTAATTTTTTCATTCTCATATAATATCCAAAACATTAATATTGATATAAATAATATATATATATATATATGTATATATATGTATTTATATTTATCCACAAAAGGTATAGATATAAAAACAAATTACACCATTCCTGGAGATGGTAAGTTGTACATATGCCTGACTGCAATTTGAAATTTTTTAGCAAAAATGATCAAATAAATGTAAATAATGATATCCCCTATAAAGTCACTATTATGTCATATATTGATTATATATTCAATATATCAATATTTATTATTATCTATTGAAATTATAAATTAAAAATTAATCACTTCACTTTATGGAGGTGGTAATCCACACCTACAAACGAGTGATGTTATCATTTTCAAATATATTTGAATGTAAGAAAGTAGAAATGAAATTATAATTAAAAAATAAATATTTTATAAAATATGTAATTTATAATAATTAAAAAATTCATAATAACCGTCATCGAATGATGAATATAGAAAATGAATTGTATCTCTACGTGGACACAATAGTCTACTTTTACACATAAGTAATACAGTCACTAGTTAGTTTATTGGAAAGATGGTGGATAATGATAATAACATAATAATAAAATAAATTATCTATATTAGGTTCTTTATGATGTTATTTTCTGATTAATAAAATATATTTATCATAGGAATGAGAGAAAATAAAAAGAACATGGTCGATAAGGATGATTACCTCTTCTTCAATGGGTCTTATTTAGATATAATCTTGAGGACACTTTGAATCGTCAATTAAAAATAACAGAGCCATTATATACTGACTGGGAAGTTTATAAGTGAATTCGGTAGGGTATGTTTTATTTATGTGGCGCAATGTGGTGTAATGATAAAAGAGAATGGTTGTCCCATTGAAATGGAGGGAAATGACCCGATTGGAACTTGTATAAATATTTAAATATAATTAATGTGTTACTTTGATATATTGATTTGAAATATCCATAAATTATAGTAATATTATATTACAATCTATATATAACCAAAAAAATAATTTATAGTGGAATAATTATGCTTTAATGCTTATTATATTATTTTACTAGTTGTCATAAAAATTTAACATTAAATATGTTAATGACTATTTATATCTATATGGGTTTTAATTTTTCTGATAATGAATAAATTAGATTTTGAATTGAAAATGTATTGAAATTAATAACATTGATTACCATAAGATTCATAATTAATATTTTCATACATTTTAATAAAATTAATAAAATATTATTTTTCATAACAAATCTATAATTTCATTTTTGAGACTATTCATATAAATTGCCATTAAATGCCTTCATGGATAAATAAAATTCGAATCTAAACATTAAATATCATGATTATATGATATATATATCTATAAAATTTATCAGAAACTATAAATCTCCCAAATATTATTACTTTTAATGTATTAAAATAATTTACATTATTTTTATATTACATTTAAAAGAACATTTTTAGTGTTCCACATGAATTAAGGTAATTTTTTCATTATGAAAAATAAAAAATTATTCATAATTATTAAAAAATTAATTCATAATTAAAATATAATTTTTATTGGAGAATATAATGTTTTCATTATTCACTCAAAATAATATCGATATAAAATGTACCAAAGTGAATTTTGTTTGCAGTAACTTGTCCTTAAGTATTATAACGGTGAAAATCAAAAGAAATGGCCATAGTATTCCATATTCCTCAAACATGGAAGTATATGGAAGAACTACACTAATCATAGAGGACATAGAATCATGTAAGAGAAATATTATGACCTTTCACAATGATTCAACCCATTTATACCGATTTTACCCATACAATGGTGGAAATTTCTTTAAGGTAAACTTAAAAATTGAAGAAAAGGGAACTACCTACTGAATATGAACATATTTATTCAAAATATGAAATAAAATTTTATATATTATATAACTATTTTTCAATAAATTCATTTTTGAATTCCTATTAAAATGATGAAAAATCCCTTTTTAAAACATATTTTCTGCATAAAAGTGTGTTTATTATTAAAATATTACTAGAAAAAAACTAATAGATATAAAATATATATTTAACAGAATATATAATATATTATATTTATTTAAAATAAATAATTTTTATATATTAATTTTTTTCACTAAGAGAAAATCACATTGCACACATAAAAACTAGTAATATTTAGGAAAAAATATCTTCTACATTCAAATAATTATATTTTAATTTCTATTGATATGAAATCCCACTAAATAAACTCAGAAAAGTATAAAAAATAAATTCACTAATAAATTTATTAACACTATTCATAACTATGAATCAATCAAATTAATATCTGTAGTATATCATGATATTTTTCAATTGATATTGAATATAATTTCAGGAATGATTTAATTAAATTTATGTACAATGAGCGAAATCAAAATATATCACCAGAATACACCTACTATAAAAATCACATTAGATATTAATTAATCAATCATATTAAATATATTATCCATTATGAATGATTTAATATTTTAATTATTATGGTAATGGATCCCAGGAGAACCTAACCCAAAAGAATATAGATTTAATTGATTATTTTTAGTATAAACTAATGTAAAATGTCATTATTTTAATGTATATACCTTTTCTAGTTGTATTTTTTCATGAGAAAATTTCTCAAAATTACATTTTGATGTGTGTTATTAATCACATACCTTATAATATTTTTCCTCTAGTAATCATATAATCTCAATTGAATTTCGTTAAAAGTGCATTCATTGAGTAAAAAAGATATTATCATATTGAGAAACCCTCAAACATAAGATATAGTCTATAATTAAATGTGATAGTTCCAAAAAAATATCAATTTTTTTTATTAAAATTATAGACATAGTATAATTTCAAAACACAAAAAATATTATATGAACAAAATCTTATAGTTTTTCATATGATTACAATGATAACGGAATGAATATTAAATTTACATTAGGAAAAATATGATGGAAGAGTAACCTAGGTTAATTTATCAAATGGGAAAGAAGATGTTACTTATACAATATTATATGGATTTTAGATACATTTTTAAATTAAAATGATGATTTTAGGTCACATGATCGTAAAAAATGTTTTTCATTAGAACCCAATAACTATTTTATGTTTTAAATTTTGAGAATTTGAAAATTAAAAAAATTTGTACACTAATCTGTGGGACTAAAATGAAAATCAATACCAATATACATCATGACTTTGTAAACATGGAGCATTATATGAAATACGTACTATTGAAGTGGATAGTAATAATTATTCTATAGTAGGTCAATTTATTCTTCAATATGGATATGCATATGTCATGTTTCACTTATGTTATTAGCTAATATTAGATAATGAAATTAAAACAACTCATGGTAGAATTTGAATACTATTAAAGGATTTATATATAATAAGTCTTGAAAATATATTTTTGTTTATGTTAGTGAAATATAATGTGAATTTTTGAATAAATTGTTTATTTTTCATAGTGATTATATATTTTTTGTAACAAGGAAATAATATTCTATGTCAACCTATAAATCTCAATCAATGAAATTATTATTAAAAAAATTTAGAAGGAAATTATATAATATGGGAGTAGATATTTAATAATGATAAACTCTTGGATCAAATGGTTTGAAAAATAATAATATCAATTTTAATATTTTTTGGTGGAAATTGATTATTTTTTTCAATTTGAATGCGTGATAATGATACAAAATTATTTCTGAAGTCATGTTGATCCTTGAAATACAAATAACTATTAACATTTGTATATTATAAATTAAATTTCAATGAATAATTTATTATATGTGGGAGAATGAAACACTTTGAGATATTAAATTACACATCACATTAAAATCATCATCGTTACATTTATTGTTTCAAATGAATCACAGAACATAAAACCATGAATAATTATAAAACAACTATATTTTAGCCATTATGTTTTAGGGTATAAATATATTTAATGAACCTATAATATAAATATATAAATGAAGATAAAATTTTAGTGCATATGGATATCCTATAATATTACCATATGATTGAAATTTTTTTTAATTATTAAATATTTTAAGTGATTTATTTTATGAAAATAAATATTTTATAGACAAGAAGTAATGATAATATAAAAGATTTTTTTTATTAAAATTATAATATAAAAACTATATTATTTGAAAATTATTTAGTCTAAAAGTTGGAATCATTAATGCATTGAAAAGATATTTTTTATAAAAATATAAATCAATTATATTCTATATTTTTATTTATAAATTAAATTTTAAAAATAATAATTAAATTTTAAAAAATTACAAAATAATGTTATTTATTATATCAATATTATCTTAAGTTATTTTTTTAATTTTTTTTGCATGTATTGGATATTTGGTGAATTATGAAAAAATAATAATGATTTTCCTAAATAAATTACTTTTTTAAAATTATTATTATATTGTTGTAATATCCCACCCCCTAACATTATATTCATTAGTGGTGGTCACATTACTATGTCATTGGTGAAATCCCAAATATATTAATGTATAGAAATAAATTCCACAGGAATTGTAGTCATTTGGTGGACTATTATCCTTGAGATAATAAAAAAACTAGACAAAAATAATCATGTAATGACCATTCTTAGATGGTCATATTCTATGACTACCCCAAACCAATATCGAATAGGCTAGGGGTTGGTGACTAGCACTGAGTAGGAATATCTCACCAAAGCTTATAATTATCTTATGTACATGTATGTATGCACACATCTCTAATCCAAAAAAGATGAAATGTAAAAACACTAAGTAAAAATTACATGACAACTTGTATAACCCAACGAGAGTAAAATAGAGAAATAACATGAAAGTAAACTGGGCCATAATAAAATCCCACCAAAAAGGAAAAGTAGTATAAAAAACTCACACATGGAATCCGATATTTGGAAGTGAAAGAACATGTTCCTGAAACTCTTTTGCATAAAACCATGCCTCATCAAACCTAAGTGAGAAGGTATTGGGATTGCTGCCTTCAGTAGTAGGAGCACCATTTTCTTAGGACTTGCTATGCATTTCAAGGTATGGTTCTACCAAAGAATCCATTAAAGTGTGAATCTTTTTCACAAGACACAACATGTGAGGTTAATTCCCATTCATTAGTGAGTGTGTCAATACAAAAAAAGACACCCAAAAACGAAATGGGAAATTAAACAAATGAGTTATCACATAGAATAAAACAATGGAAAAACCATGAGTATTTACCACCTGGTATACCACAATGAAAAATACAACAATGAAGATTCAAAAAAAACTTTCATAATGTAATTTGTAGTTAGATCACATAGGTATAAGTTGTTAATACACATATAAGGAATAAAAAAATAATTTCATAAGACATGAAGATAGGATAAGACACACAGTCTCAATAAGATTCATAATATCTATCAGTAACATAGTGCTGATAAGTTACACAGTCTCTATATGACACATAAACACTGTAAGTCACACACTCTTAAGGTTTTAGCCAGCCACAATATTACATTCGTAGTGTGCTCATTCTGGGATAACCTACTGATCATGCTATATGGTTGTATGCATAATTCCAAAAAATACACAATATGGATTTCTAAAGTATCACAAAGTAACTGTATTAACATCATATATGGCATGTAACACTATTGTAAATTGATCTTATACCCATGGTTCAAAACCGTGGGTATAGACCCCAAAATCGTGGGTACTGGCTCTACCCATGGTTTGGGGAACCGTGGTCATTTGTGGTGTTGGTATAAGTCCATGACTTATACCCATATTTTGAAAAACCTATGGGTATATTTTTTTCCCATGTGTCATAACACTATACCCATGATTTGGAAACCATGGGTATAACATATTTTACAAAATAGCGGCCCATGAGATTCGATCTCGGGACCACTACTCCATTCACGAGTGGCCTTACCACTACTCCATCACCACATATATGTATGTATATAGATATTTTATTTAATATATTTATTTAAACCATCAGTATAGATTAATAAACAATGTGTATAGAACTCTCGCCAATTTTTTTTGTTCCTACGAAAAAAAATTTCCCGCACACACAGGGGTAACAAATACCCATGGTTTGTCAAAACCACAGGTATAGGTTTTTTTTTCCGACATCAATACCCACAGTTTTTGTGAAACCATGGGTATAGGTCACATTATCCACACAATTTTGGGAAAACTGTATGTATAAGCATTTTTTGATATCCTATACCCACAGTTTGGAGAAAACCGTGGGTATAGGGTGGTCTATGCCCACGTTTTTGGGAAACTATGGGCTTAGGCTATCAAAAAATGATGACAACAACAGTTTTCCCAAAAACGTATGGATATGGTGACCTATACCCATGGTTTCCCTAAAAATGTGGGTATATTTCCACTTTATAGTAGTGTAAAGTGGAAGCACCATTGAAAATTTATGATAGTTTTTTTTAAAAAGATCTGAGTATTGTTTGGTATGTGGCGGATCAAACCCGTAGGACTCATACTAAACCATCAGGAAACTGAACCTCATCTAGTCGAACCAACCCTACCCAACCAAGGTAACACAGTTCTTCCTGCTAGTCCCATTCTAACATGATGGTCCCACTTGGCCACCTAGCCCATCCCCTGGGGTCCACATGGTGTGTCTTAAATCCCATAGTCTACCTGCATGCATGTGGATCCACTTCTCTACCTCACATGGTCTGTCCTGGACATGTTTTCCATATTCCCCACTATGCCACCCCATATTGTATGAGTTCAGATCTCCGTGATCGCATGTTCCGCTTGCACTCCACTAGCCCATGGGCTTCCCACAAGTACGGGTTCAATTCCACTACCTAGACTCCACTTCTATATGCTACAAATATTTCATTGGTGATCCATTCTTTTAGAAAATTATACATCTATGATCCTTAGGTGAAGAACTACAATGCCTTGGGCTCTGAATCTTCTTGTCATCACATTGTGGGTTTGATCATGTTTGGAGGCTCCCAACACATTGATATGTAAAAAAGAGGGTCCAAAAATAATGGAACCCATGAACATGGGATAGAAAATCACAAAGAACGTATTGATGAATGAACCTAGTCCTTTCTTTATATAAACCTAAAATTAATTCTCTTTATAATGGAAAATTGAAATATAATAACATATAACAAAAAAATCAAATTATTTCCTTCAATTAATCCCATCTTGTAATAACGGTCAAATAGTGGATCTATATATTTGATGGATGATCCACATTCATCGTTGATTCTAGAAACATGGAATGAATATCAATTACAAATTTTTCTCCATTATTTATATTTGTCAAGGATAATGTATTATTGTTTTAGTTGATGTTTGTAAAGTTTATTTTGAATCTGAGTGCGTTGTTGATCATCGATCCATGATTCATTAATGTTCATTAGAGAGTGTGCTATATCATTTCCTTTGAGGAATTATATGGTAATACTATATCCTTGTATTCCAGAAAAAGTCATATTATAATAAAAACCAATAATGTTTCAAAAATAACTTTTTAGTTAAATAATCATTCAATTCTCTGATATCTTAATGTTTTCCCACTAAATACCAATGCCAACTAAAGTTAAGTCACTCATTGGGTAAAACCATTATTCTAATCACAATAGTGCCTTCAAATTTTTTATTTAGGGACCTGTTTAAGAATTATTCCAATAATTTATGGGAAAAAATATTCTTGCACAATTTATTAATAACTACATATTTTTCAATGCATTTATTCGGTCACACCAGGACTCATAATCACACTCCGTCTCAGTACCTACTTATAGAAGTCAAAAAATTTATTTATAAAAATAAAACTGAAAGAATTTGATTCATTGAATTCTCACTATATTAGGTATATTTGTCGAAAATATCATAATTAGGTGCTACCCAAAAAAATGATGGTACTCAGAATGAATATGAGACTATCACTCCCTTGTGATCTCATAGAAATTATGTTGTTTCCACACAATGAATGCTAGAGGAGTTGACCCCCATGATGGATCCTTTCATTATGATCCTTAACTCAACCGGGTACTTAGCAAAAGGCACCCCATGATCTATGTCCTACTAACTGAAGTCGATGACATATAAGGGTATATGAACATACTTCCTTATCAACAACACGTGGAAGATTATATGCACATGATTTTATGTTGGTTGAAAATCCAGGTGTTAATCCACCTAGAAAACTCTATATAGAATCTAGACTATGCCAATTCAATCTAGAGATAGCATGTTGACCCTATCAAATAATTGTAGTCCACATTGAGGGGAGACACTAAGGAACCAATGGTATAGTTACTTGAACTCCAATGACCTCAACTACATATCATAATAATACTTCTGTTAGATATTTGAAGTATTCATTCACTTATGGATGATCTATACATTCCCTAGGGTCACCATCACAAACTAGAGTCTATTGAGAGGAAACTCTCCTAGGTAAGTCCAAAAAAGTGTCAACCTAGAGGTCCACCTATACAGGGCATTGAATAGTTCCACACCAATAGGGTAATGGTAGCTGTTTTTGGGAATTAACTCCATCATAGGTATGTGATCCTCCATATAATGGCCAAAATTCATGCTACAAGCATGTAGCCTATCCTCTAGAACAAGAATAATTCTCTCCGTCTGTGCATCCATTTGTGGGTGAAACATAGTGCTCATGTGTAGCTAATTCCCAAACTCCACGTGCAGTCACTTCCAAAACAAGGATGTGAAGCGAGCAACATGATCAGTGCACACCCATTTCAAAACCACAAAGGGTTGAGTCAAACAAGGTGGAACCTAGTTCTCGAACTTTAAATTCTGAAATGTGAGGCATCCAGAGATGAACTCTACAAATCCCTTCATTATCCTAATCCACCAAAACAAACATCAGATGTTCAGGTACATCTCTCCACACATGGATATACCACCAAAGGATATATGTGTGAATCCCTGAAAACCACCCTCACAGCACCATTGTTACTACAATTTGCCATCTAAAAAGGATGTCATGTCCCCACAATTCTAATATCCATCAGGGCATTCCCTTTTGCCATATGAGCACACAAAGTCTCATAGTAGATATCCAAATTTTGTTCCTCCCTGACTTGTGGTATGATTGGAGGGGTGAAAACCATATACTGTAGGAAAACCTTTCAACTTCCATCCACAATTTATATTCTCAATGAATCCATCTTCTTTGATGCTTCACTCAACAACTGCGAACTAGATCAATTTCTAAGAGAACATGCAAACACATTCTCCATTCTAAGAGTATAGATAGTCTCAACGCCACAGTCGTAGATAATCAGAGTATAGAAAATCTCAATGTAATAGTGTTATTGGAATTATAGAAATCACCTATGACTCCCATTTAGATCCATCTTAGAAAATATATACATGAGACTCTTGTGATCAGAGTCGACGATGAACTCCTCACTCATTAGGTAGTGTTTCCATATATTCCTATCAAATACAAAAACTACTAGTTCAAGATAATGGATCATTTTATTCTTCTCTAATATCTCAACTGGTGAGAATTATAATAAATCACAACATAACCCTTCAACGAGACACAACCAAGCCTTGTTGCAGATGGGTTGGAGAACACCATGTGATTGATGCTATCTTCAAAAAACTCTATTTGGGAGATCTTATCAACCTATGCCTCAACTCATAAAATCTCTATTGGAATATCTCTGACCAAAAACGTCTTTACATTCGATGTAAAATCCATCAAAGGTTCTTATAATATGTTAAATTAGGGTAAAAACACCCGATAGTACCCAACAAATCAATGGAACCTCGCAGCTCAGTAACACTCTTGGGAAGATACCATGAAATTACTGCCTCAATCCTCACATGTTCAACTGAAAATCAAAACACTAAAAAGAAATGTCATTTAAAATGGTCATCACGAATCCATAACTGAATCTTTGAGGTATTCATGTAATGATGAATCCCTCAATTCTTATCCAAGTCTATCCTCATGAATATCATGTTCTCAATGTCAGACATCGAGTACACTTGGATTTCATCAATGATGACCACTATCAAATGGTCAATGTGTGCCTAATAGATCTTATTCATGAGTCCCATGAACATTTAGAGGGATTTTATCATACTAAAATGAATTATTGTGTACTCAATTTGGCCGTAATGACATTTGAAGGCCATCATCAGTAGATCCTCATCTCGTACCCATATATAGTGATACCCTAAGCTGAGGTCAACCTTCTAAAACCACTACAACCCATTCAAATGATTTAAGAGGTCAAAGATCCTTGATATTGCATACTTATTATTTATGGTCACCTAGTTTAAGAGAAATAAGTCCACCCATAAACCCATGCTTTCATCTTCCATCATGGAAAAAAAACTGGTGCTTCCTTGGGTGATACACTAGGACTCATGAAGAAATTCCTCTATAATTCATCCAACTTCACCCAATGTACACAATGATTCGTGGAATATGTCTTATATGAAGGTGTAGATATAAGAGTCATCCTTAGGTATAGATCAACGCAGACGTCTACCTCCCGTAAGGGAGGAAATCCTAGAAAATCCTTAGGAAAGAAGACATTATACACTGCCACCACCACAAGAAACTGAGAACTCATATCATCCATTTCACTGAATGTGATACAAGAAAACTAATGAGTAATAATCGTCTTTATCCTACGAGTGAGTATATTCTACGTTACAAGTGTTTCCATTTCACCGACAATAAAAAACATGTTCCCATATCTATGGACACACCACACATTGTGCCTAAAATAGAAAACATGAGCATGAACTACAGATAAATAGTATATATGAAGAATGAAATCATAAGTCTTTAACACAACTATAAGGATATCCCAAATGAAACACTCACCTCCATGTGTATGTTCATTCTGTCGGCACTGATGTCTGTTCATTGAATCTCCTCTCATCATATACTCTATGAATAATGGTCTAGTCAATGATTCAAACTAAATATCTGAGCCCTGAATATGGTTCGTGGAAATAAAGGAATAAATTGTACCTATGTCTTTAAAAACAATTGCTATAGTGGAAATTTCATTTATTATAAAAATAATTATCCCTAGAGTGCCATTGTTATAAACCTCTATAAGATGAAACTAACGTTGACCCTATCCACCAGATCCCTTAGCATGGAATGGACCACCTAGGGGTGGTGGTGGTAGAGTTAATGTGTCAAACTACTTCCCACCTCCATATTCTATTCCTACTCCTCTACCAAGTCTTATACCCTATGAACCACCATGATCCTTCCTCCACATCTTCCTATATTTTCCCCTGACTGTCTCTTGATCGTCGATATGATGGGTCATAAATCTCATGCCAGATGTCCTTAGCCACTGCACCATTAAGAAAACATGTGCCTTAGATACCTTGAGGGGCACTGGGAGCCACGTCCTATATATCAACTGTCATGGGGTTTCCCGTTTGAGTTTATGACCTACTTGGTTCCCTACAATAGTTTTCATATACTTACTACTGAATTCTCAACAACTCGGTGCCTTATAGTAGCTCCAATTGACGGTATATGATTCTCCAAAAATATCTCCACTAGAAGAGCTCACTCATGTACACGCACATAAGGAAGGATACTAAGGGTTATCCTAGATGCCCCGTTCTACCTAATTAATCCCTATTGAAAGGTCCAATACCTAATAAATAGGTCTTGTACAATATCTATGCAGTTTCATGAAATGTCGGTAAATCTAAATGTGTTCTCTACCATATTAAGGCAGCCTTAGTATAGATGCAGATGCTCAAGTATATGTACTGACCATAACATAACTAGAGAGAAATTAACTTTTAAGATATCCTCGATGTATTCCTAATATAGTTTCACATCATAGATTATCTAGGTCACTAAGATTAACCATTTCCATGAAAAACCCTAAAAATGACTCACATTAAGGACTTCCATCTAGTCATGATTCATCCTCACAAGATGTGAGACATTGGTAAATACCAACATCCAGTCTTTAGATGCCTAGGGGTTTGGATCACCCTAAAAACATGGAGGTTACTGCCATTGAAACTCCTGAAACGAAATCAGTAATTGTGTATCTTTATCCTATTGTGTTGTTAGTAGTTGTTGCTCGACATATGGTACAACCAACAAGAACTCAATCGGAGGTTCCATCATTGGTATATGCCCAAATACATATGCCTCATCTCTAGGAAGATCATCCTAATGATCATTAAATAGAATCATGGTTGGATTTCTGCATGGTGGGATCCTAAAATAAAACACGATGTATAACATCTAGTAGAATATACATAGTGAGATGACTCGGTAAGGACACAATTACATTCCCAAATCATATATGATTCATGCTCCATTATTTTCCCTGTAACTACTATTTTCATGTACCAAGTTGAAAATAAGAAGTTTGGTGTCCTAGAGTATGGATATGTTAGTCACCGTCCAACCACTAGATTCCCATACCTGTAATATGAAACTGAAACATTGAATACAATTTCTGTAAAGTAACCTCAATGAAACCTAATACTAATATATAACTAACCCTGAGATACCACCCTATCATGATCTGTCATAGAGTGGCACATTCCGTGACTTTCCAAAACCCACCTCCAGAAGTCCAAGATCTGGTGCCTATCACTTAGTAGGCATATACCACAAAAGGAAGGAATGCACATATGTACATATACTCATTCACACATCACCATGAATAAAAAATATGAAACATAAAAACTTTATGGAAATAGTGCATGAAAACCAATATAACACAACCTGAGTAAACTTGTGACAGTACAATAATGTTAATTGGTCTAGAATACAATCCCACCAAAATGGAAAATGATTATAGAAACAAACCCCACACATGGAGACCATATTTTAGAATATGAAACAACAAGTTCATTACACTCATCCACATAAAATCCTACCTGATCCAGCCTGGTAGAAAAGTTACTCGGACTACTATCTATAACCATAATAGCACTCATATTTACTACCTATCTATGAACCACCTGGTCTTCATCCACCTAGGACTATATCAAAGGGTCTATTATACATAAAAAGACAAGACATGTGATGTCAATTCTGGTACCATGGGTAGTAAATCGACTCTAAGAAGGAAACCCAAAACCACAATGGAAAACTACCACATATGAGTTAGAACATAGAATATCTCAATGGAAAAATACCACGATGGAGTTACCCAAAGAATAAAACAACAATGAAATACCATGAATAAGATATCACATTGAATTCTACAATGCAATCTATAGTCAGATCACAAAGTGTAAGTCATTATTACAAATAGAAGGATTGTAAAAATAATTTCGACAAACACAATGTCATGATAAGACACATAGTGTAAATAAGACATGTATTATTGATAATACACATAGTCTCTATAAGAATCATAGTCTTGAAAAGATGCATAATCTATGTATGATACACACACACTATATGTGTTGTAGCCATATGATCACAACCAGCCAAACAATTCCATTCATAACATAATCGTTATTGGATAACATAAAACTAAAGACATTAGGTTTTCTCATACTTACACAAAAACAGAATTAAAATATAAGAAATGAACCTCCCCGTCTCAAGGTTCCCAAATCCATAGACAACTCATCAAAAAGATGCACAATATGAATGTTATGATAATTTTAGTGGAAAGACCCAACCCGAGTGTGGTAAATGTCTAATCCGACCCGTTGAGCCCTACCCGACCCACCGTCTGACCCTCCCCAATCATGTCAACCAGACCCATCCTAATTCGGCCTACCAAACCTTACATTTCCAGCATGATGGGTCTGGTCCAGGGCACTCGGTCTGCTCAGTGTTGTTAGACTCCCATTGACTGACCCACATGCATACAGGTTAATTTTTCCGCCGCTCAAGGCCTTCCCCAGTTGCATGCCCCCTGATCCAAATAGTGATGCACTACATCCCAAGAGGTCATTGTACCATGTCTTCATGTACCCTATTTGATCTCCTAGACCACGCACGCCTCACAAACGTTTCCTGATTATGACCTTTCCAATCCACCATTCCATGCACTACAGGTAACTGATCATCTTATGGTGCTCTAGTTTTTTAGGCAATGTAACATTTATTATCCTTGGGTTATGATCTACACTACCATGGGATCTGATTTGTCTTTACATTTCTCTAGGGGTCTAATCAACTTTTATGCCTTGTGAAATTTCGAGCCAAGACTATGAGGGTACAAAATTGAAGAACTCCATGAATGGGGGTATAAAAAGTAGAATTAATTTCATAAAAATCCATCATCTACTATCTGTATCAGCCTCAATTTATTCTTGTTAGAACACAAATGGTACAAATATGAAAAGAAAACCATAAACCACAATTATTTCAAAGAATTAATCCCTAACTGTAAGATGGATTGAACGGCGGTTTATCATGTGTTTTGGTTGGTCTGTGTCCATCAATCATTGTACAGATGAAGAATGAAAATAAATGACTAATTCCCTACATCAATTTGGAATAGTAGTGGTCAAAGGATTGGTTTTTCGAAATTATCAGAAATGTTATACTGAATCCGGGTTCGTTGTAGATCATCAATCCACAATATATATATTTTCATTGGAGAGAGATCTGTCTCTTTTTCCTTATAGGAATTTCAGGTAAATATCATAACCCTTAATTCTGGAAAATGGAAAATTAAAAAAAACCCAATGATGTCTCAAAAATAACTATTATAATAAATAATTTAAGACAATTATATCTTTTTTGGGGTTTTACACTAAAGACCCGCAGCGACTATAGTGAGGTTGCTTCTAGGGTAAACCCACCATTCCAAAATCAATGGTTCCATAGAATTTATTATCTATGAACCCATTTACATGTTATCATACTATTTTAGGAAAACATGGCTTGTACGCTTTAGTAAAAAATGCATTGTTTTCAACAAATTGATTCTTAAACACCATGCCTCGTAATCACACACCATCTAAATGCATTATCTTAGAATATTCCCGGTTAATTTAAAAATATAAAATTGGTAAAATCTGAGTCATTAAAAATCATCTCGAAATAGAACCATATATGATAGATGAGTACATTTTAAAAGAAATCACATTTCAACAAACTTATGAAAAAAGATCCCAAGTAGGTGGTGAGTATAAATATCATAAGAAGTTTCTATATTACCTACCCACATAGGACAATAAAATAGAACATGTTAGATCATTTCTATAAAATAATTTACAATCAATTTTTAAATTAATAGATGTGAAATTAAAACGGTTTTTTCAAACTAAAATCATTTCTATGGACTGAAACTAAACAAATGTTTAAAAAATTTCTCATTTCCATTTGGGATAACCCATTCCATTTCCACACATACACAAATTCATGCTACCATGGTCTTCCATATACTCATGAGGTTTGAGATATCATTTCACCATGTCACCACATGGTGAACAAATATAATTGGTACAATTTATAGCCCTTATATATCCCACTTTTTATGGGGGAAACTTCCTTCCTTTATCAATAACAATGAACTTGAACATACTAAAATCTTTTATGACATAAATAACACAAAACCAAATGTGCCACCATTTCTATAAAACAATCATTTTCATAAAAACAAATCCCATATAATTTTCAATGCATAAAAAAATCCAATTAATAATCTTGTATCCAATTAAAATTTTAAAAAACAATTCCTCAGAATTCACAAATCAACACTAACAAAAACAATTATTCAAAAAATGGATTATATATCCAAAAACCTGACTAATTTTTTTCCATATCATCAACACAACCATATATCATTATTAATTTCATCACACTACATGTATCAATCCCCGATGGATACGATACATTAGTCCAAGAAACGGAAGATGAATAAAACTTATGAAAAAACAATGAATGTGAACTTGTAGTGAAATTTGGCCTCTGATGTGCCATGATTATCCAACATATCACAATTTGATCAAAGGGAAAGGTCTCCATAGCAGTAGGAGTTAGATAATAGTGTGTAATGTTTTGTTTAATTTAAAAATAGAGATTATATGATAAAATGAATTACATTCACAAAATTAATATTTTTCATTTAACTATAGATTATTTGGGGGAACAATTATGAATCAATTGTCATTCCATTGGCACTAAAATCCCCTCAAATGGTTTTATTACATGTGTAGAAAAACCATGCATTGGACCTACAAGAACCTTATTCACAATATCACATGGTTTCTCTATAGTGCTATAACAGTTTGTACAATCCAAGTTCCTAACAATTCACCTACCCAATGCCCAAAAATATAATATCACAATTTCCTGGGAGGTGATTCATGGTTTTTCCAAGTTGTTCTCAAATCAGGCACCACAAAAAAACTTCAATACTTGTAAAAAATACTCAAAAACATCCCAAAAAAAACCAAATAATTTTTTTTATTAAAATACATAAATAAATTTTAAATTACATGAAATTGAAGGCTCCAAATTCTTCCGACCATTGGTCTTTTACAAAATATATTAGAGAATCCACCATGTTATTATAAGAGATTGGGATATCACTTGACTATTTCCTTCACACCTTCCCATAATTCATCCTAATTCAATAAATACATTTATGAAACCTATAATAGACTGATTGTTTCTCACCCATGTCATTCTCTTACCTGTACACAATCTGTATTAGAACATGATCCAACATAGAATCCAGATCTAGGTCAAAATGATCCAATAAAATAACATGATCAGGATCAATCTGAAACCTCCTCAATTGAGACAGATGAAACACATTATGCACAAAAATGAACCTTATTTTCAATAAAACTGATACACTACGGAAAAAGGCATTTAGCGGCGGGTTTTTTTCATTTCGCGGCGGTTTAAACCGCCACAAATCGATTGGCGGTGGTTTTCAAAAACTGCCGCTAAAT